>OX451741.1:803145410-804457149 GCA_948472305.1 Vicia faba
GAATTAATCTTCTGATTCTGACATTCTGATATGGCAACTTCTGATGCTGATGTCAGGAACCAAAATTCTGATGCTGATTAGGTGTGATCTTGCTTATATCAATCAGAGTATCTACAAATCAGAACATAATAATTTAGGCAGCAGATAGTTCATACATGAATCACATAAATGATATATCTTTTCACTTTGTTATCATCAAAACTTAAATATAGGGTAGTAGATTCAAACTTTGTTCTAACAATCTCCCCCTTTTTGATGATGACAAAAACTAGATATTTTTAAATGAAAATAACGTGAAAAGGTATCAGAGAGATGCATCAGAGTAAGAGGTTATCAAAGATAAGGGGTAAAAAGATATCAGAGTTGAGAGATACTCCCCCTGAGTTTATTGCTTCCCTTTGATTACACGTGTTCTTCAGGATCAGATCTTTTTGCCTTTCTTTGAACATCAGAGTATCAGAGTCTTTGGTTATCAGAAGCTTTAGATCAGCATATCAGAGCAGAGCTTCAGATCAGCGTATCAGAGCTTTTCTTGTCAGAGCTTTGCTTTGGATCAGAGTATCAGAGCGGATCAGAGCTTCATATCTTTTAGTCTTCAGAGTGTCCAGGAGCTTCCTTGTACCTGTAGATCTCAAAAATCTGGAAGTCTTCAAGCTGACTTTTCATCCAGAGCATTTGTGTGCTACATCCTGCTGCTGCTATGTACTCAGCTTCTTCTGTTGATAGTGCAATTGTTGATTGCCTTTTGCTGGACCAAGAGATCAGATTTTCTCCCAGAAACTGGCAGCTTCCAGAAGTACTTTTACGTTCCACTCTGTCTCCAGCAAAAGCAGCATCGCAGTAGCCTACTAAGCTGTAATCACTAGATTTTCTATAAAACAAACCCAGATTAGTAGTACCTTTCAGATACTTGAAAATTCGCTTAACAACTGTTAAGTGAGATTCTCTAGGATCTGATTAGAATCTAGCACAGATACAAACACTGAATAATATGTCAGGTCTTGAAGCAGTCAGATAGAGGAGAGAACCAATCATACCTCTGTAGACTTTCTGTTCTACATTTTTGCTTACCTCTTCTCTTTCCAGAATGCACGTGGGATGCATTGGAATTTTTGATGGCTTACATTCTGAGAGGTCAAATTTCTTCAGAAGATCTCTGATGTATTTGCTCTGATGAATGTAAGTTCCCTCTGGAGTTTGATTGATCTGAATTCCTAGAAAGAATTTCAGTTCCCCCATGAGGCTCATCTCAAATTCTGCCTGCATACACTTAGCAAATTTTCTTCCAAGAGAGGGATTAGTAGAACCAAAAATAATATCATCAACATAAATTTGACAGACTAAGATGTCATTCTTAACTGATTTACAGAATAGAGTAGTGTCCACTTTCCCTCTGGTGAATTCATTTTCTAATAGAAAGTTACTTAGCCTTTCATACCAAGCTCTGGGAGCTTGTTTCAGACCATATAGTGACTTCTTTAGTTTGAAAACATGTTCTGGATGTTTTGTATTTTCAAAACCAGGGGGTTGGTGTACATAGACTTCTTCGTCTATATAACCATTTAAGAATGCACTTTTGACATCCATCTGATACAGAGTGATGCCTCTATTAACAGCAAATGAAATTAAAAGTCTGATAGATTCTAACCTGGCGACTGGGGCAAAGGTTTCTGTATAGTCTATCCCCTCTTGCTGACTATAACCTTGTGCAACCAGTCGTGCCTTGTTTCTGATGACTTCACCTTGTTCATTTAGCTTGTTTCTGAACACCAATCTTGTTCCAATGACGTTGAATCCTTTTGGTCTGGGAACGAGATCCTATACGTCGTTTCTGGTGAATTGATTCAGCTCTTCTTGCATTGCCAGAATCCAGTCATTATCCAGAAGTGCTTCATCAATAGAAGAAGGTTCAATCAGAGACACAAGTCCCATAAGAGTTTCTTCAGAGTTTCTGAAGCTTGCTCTTGTTCTGATTGGATCTTCCTTTCTTCCTAAGATAGTCTCTTATGGGTGATCCAAGCTGCTTCTGGGTAATCTCTTTTGAGGTTGATCAGCAGCTGTTGTAGGATTGCTAGCAGTGCTCCTTTCAGACGTTGAAGGAGTGTCTGTGTTGAGAGCTTCTGATGACTTGTCTTCAGAACCTGTAAATTCACTTTCCATACCTGCAAAAACTTCATTCTGCTTTGACTTTTCAGAGTCAAGCTTATCATCAAAACGAACACTGATTGATTCTTCCACAATCTGTGTTTCTGTATTGTATACTCGGTACCCTCTTGAGCGTTCAGAGTATCCTAACATAATACACTTTTGTGCCTTAGAGTCAAACTTGTTCAAATAATTCTTTGTATTTAATATAAAGCAAGTACATCCAAATGGATGAAAATATGAAATGTTGGGCTTTCTGTTCTTCCACAATTCATATGGAGTCTTTTCCAGAATAGGTCTTATTGAGATTCTATTCTGAATGTAGCACGATGTGTTTATTGCCTCTGCCCAGAAGGTCTTAGCAACGTTTGTCTCATTGATCATGGTTCTGGCCATTTCTTGCAATGTTCTGTTCTTTCGTTCTACAACTCCATTCTGTTGAGGAGTTCTAGGACAAGAGAAATCATGCAGAATGCCTCTGTCATTAAAGAATGACTCAAAATCTTTGTTTTCAAATTCTCCACCATGATCACTTCCGACTTTAACGATTCTAAGATCCTTTTCATTCTGAACTTGGTTACAGAAGGTAACAAACACAGAGTGTGACTCGTCCTTGTGTCTTAAAAACTTTACCCATGTCCATCTGCTATAGTCATCTACGATTACTAACCCATACTTCTTGCCACTGACTGAAGCAGTTTTAACTGGTCCAAATAAGTCAATATGCAGAAGTTCTAATGGCTTAGAGGTGGAAACAACATTTTTGGATTTAAAAGAAGGTTTTGCAAACTTGCCTTTCTGACATGCTTCACACAGAGCATCTGAATTGAACTTCAAATTAGGAAGTCCTCTGACCAGATTGAGTTTGTTAATCTGAGATATTCTTCTCATACTAACATGCCCCAATCTTCTGTGCCAGATCCACTGCTCGTTGTTAACAGACAGAAGACATTTTACATTCTGACTCTTTAGTTCAGAAAGTTTGATTTTGTAAATGTTGTTTTTCCTCTTACCATTAAACAGGATAGTCCCATCTTTCTGACTAACAGCTTTACATGATTTTTGATTAAAGATTATATCATAACCGTTATCACTTAATTGACTTATGGATAACAGATTATGCATCAATCCATCTACTAGAAGAACATTATTAATAGAGGGAAGATTTCCATTACCTACAGTTCCAGAGCCAATTATCTTTCCCCTCTGATTGCCTCCAAAACCAACGTGGCCTCCTGGCTTAAGTTCCAGGCTTTGGAACATATTCCTTCTTCCCGTCATGTGTCGTGAGCAGCCAGAGTCCAGGTACCATGACTGGTGTTTCTGACTTGCTGCTAAAGATATCTGCAACATGTATTATTTTATCCTTAGGTACCCAGATTTTCTTGGGTCCTGATTTGTTAGTTTTACCAAAACTCTGGTTGAATTTTGGTTTCACAGAGTGCTTACTGCTAGTGTATTTAATATCATGTGTGTGACCATACACAAAATGTGAATTCAGAGGAGTGTGTTTAATGGTTAAGTCCATGACATTCTTTGGTGTAGGAACCTTACCTTGGTATCCTATTCCTTTCCTGCCGTTTCTGCTAACTCCATAGATCATTGAAGCCATTTTGCTTCTATCTATGCTTTTAGCGAGGAACTTCTGGAAACTGTGATCATACTCCTTGATGATCTCATCAGCGTTGCTGGGAGTTTCAGAAATTGGTTCCTTCTGAGAGTTTTGTAAAGTGTTTTCTAATTTTGAAATCTTATTTCTCAGCTCAGAATTCTCCAATTTGAGACTCTCAGTCTTATTAGAGTCAGATTCAAGATTCCTTTTCAGGTCTCTGAATTTAACTCTAATTTGCTGATACCGTTCCAGAATCTCATTAAGGCTTTCAGCAAGTTCAGCCTTTGTAAAGTTAACAGCAAAGTTAGGAAATACCTCTTCAGTATCTGATTCTGAGTTTGATTCAGAAGCTTCACTATCTTCTGAGATGTTAGCCATGAGAGCTATGTTTGCCCTCTCATCATCTGATTCTGAGTCAGCTTCAGACGAGTCAGAGTCATCCCATGTAGCCATGAGACTTTTCTTCTTCTCTCTTCCAAACTTCTTTTTGGGCTTTTCCCTCTGAAGCTTTGGGCAGTCACTCTTATAGTGTCCTTGCTCATTGCACTCATAGCAGATGATGTCCTTGGTGTTTGGCTTTTTGCTACTGGAGAAGCCTTCAGATCTTCTGTATCCAGAGGAAGAATCTGTCCTTCTGTATCTGGAAGAAGACTCGTTCTGATCAGATCTTCTGGGATTCCTGAACTTCCTTTGTCTTTGCTTCCACAGTTGATTTACTCTTCTGGAGAGGAGGGAGAGTTCGTCTTCTTCTGATGAGGATCCATCAGATGTTTCTTCAACTGCCTGCAAAACTTTAGACTCAAATTTTTTGTTAGATTTTAATGCTAAAGGTTTACCTTGCTTCTGAGGCTCGTCAGCTTCTAGCTCTATCTCATGACTTCTGAGGGAGCTGATAAGTTCCTCTAGAGTGATTTTGTTGAGATCTTTAGCTAGCTTCAGAGCTGTAACCATTGGTCTCCACTGCTTGGGTAAACTTCTGATGATTTTCTTGACATGGTCAGCAGTAGAGTATCCTTTGTCCAGAACCTTGAGACCAGCTACCAGAATCTGGAATCTTGAGAACATTGTTTCAATGGATTCAGATTCTTCCATTTTGAACGCCTCATACTTCTGAATGAGCGCCAGAGCTTTAGTTTCTTTGACCTGAACGTTTCCCTCATGCGTCATTCTGAGTGAGTCAAAAATATTCTTTGTTGTGTCTCTGTTGGAGATCTTTTCATATTCAGTATAGGAGATGGCGCTGAGGAGGATGGTTCTGGCCTTGTGGTGATTCTTGAAGTCACGCTTTTGTTGGTCAGACATTGTTTTTCTATCAATCTTCTGACCGCTTGCATTCACAGGGTGCGTGTATCCATCTGTCACCATATCCCACAGATCAGCATCATGTGCCAGAGAGAAGCTTTCAATTCTGTCTTTCCAGTAATCAAAGTTTTCTCCATCAAAGACTGGAGGTTTACCGCTGAATCTGTCTCTGTCCTCATTGTTGTCATTGCTGATGTGAGAATTGTTTCCTGCCATTGTGTTTTTCTGACGCTGGATCTTGTACTGACACGGTTAAGTGTTTTAGCTCAGAACCAGGAGCTCTGATGCCAATTGAAGTAGTGAAAAACACAAGAAGGGGGGGTTGAATTGTAAAACTGAAATCTAATGCAATGAACAAGATATTTTTATCCTGGTTCGTTTGATCTCAAACTACTCCAGTCCATCCGTCAAGGTGATTTCGCCTCTCTCCAACGAGGTCTTAATCCACTATATTCAACTGAATATTACAGACTGCTTTAACAACTGCTAAAGCCTTCTTGATGCAAACCACAACCCGGTTTGTCAAGGAAACACTTTCTTACAAAGAATATAAATCTAAGTGTGTGAATGTTTTCTACAAAACTGTATCACAACTGTGATGTATACACAACTTAAAGCTTAGAAACTAGATTGCTAAACAATGATAGAATATCAGAATGTGTAGTGTTTAGCAAAACTGAGAGAAGGAAGATTTTGATCAGCTTTTATGCGTGTAAAGATTTGGAGAGCATTAGCCAATTCAATCTTCAAAGTCTTGTTTATATAGCACTCAGATGATGAACGTTGGAGCAATATTCTTGATTCAATGCTATTAACAAACTTTCCTTATCGAGCAGATCTTGTCTGGAATGAGGCCGTTGGTATTAATTTGCTTTCAATGCACAGTACCGTTGCTTACTTAATGCAAGTTCTGGCTTGGCTCATTCTGACTCTGCTTAGTTGCTGATGAACTGTTGTGTTTCTTTATCAGAGTGTTGAGCGCAGTTCTGTTCATCAGACTTCAGCATATACGTGAATTAATCTTCTGATTCTGACATTCTAATATGGCAACTTCTGATGCTGATGTCAGGAACCAAAATTCTGATGCTGATTAGGTGTGATCTTGCTTATATCAATCAGAGTATCTGCAAATCAGAACATAATAATTTAGGCAGCAGATAGTTCATACATGAATCACATAAATGATATATCTTTTCACTTTGTTATCATCAAAACTTAAATATAGGGTAGTAGATTCAAACTTTGTTCTAACAACTCATTCTAATTCAAATTCAGATACAGTTTCAGATACGCTCCATACACGAAAGCCATCCTGATACTCATTCAAAGATAACTTTTGATACTATTCAGATACGCTCCAAGCATGGATGCCATTCTGATACCCGTTCAGATTCAGCTTTCAGATACAGTTCAGATACGCTCCAGACACAGACGCCATTCTGATATTCATTTTACAGCTCACAAATTACAAAACCAATAATCACTTTTGGATGGCATCTTTTAAGCCCATCTCCAACAACTATCCACCATTTCTCCAAATGGCAAATCTGCCAACCCTGCTATCCAGGGTTTCATCTTAAAGTAACGCTATTATCCAGGTTCCTTCTCCCTTATCTCCAGACAACGATTTACAACACTGAAAGGCCCAGACCCGACCAAATACGGTCAGTTTCACATTTCCCCAGTAGGTCGTTGTACAACCTAGACCCTAACCAGGTATACATTCTACTTTCACTCCCTCGATCAAGAGTTAATTCCCCAGTAGAGTAATGGACAACCGAAGCTCCTAGATCTTACCTTCCAGAGTATAAATATACATTCCTCAACAAATTCCTCCTCAACAGCAGTTACAGGAACTCTCATCCAGGAATCTCTTATGCAACCAATCTTTTCTGGATGGCATCTTTAAGCCCATCTCCTGTGATTTCCTGTTGCCTTCCAAATGGCATCTATAAGCCCATTCCCGACATCACCAATCAGTATTACTTCATGCGAGTGCAAATTTCTGGGCACTCTAGTGTTCAATCATCTTCCGCCTTCAGATCACGAAAGGCAGATCAGCCAATCTACATCCTCAGGCTTAAGAAGATTGAATAGGGGCAACTGTTGTACCCCAAAATTTGCCCTCTCATTTCTCAAAGGATCAACCTGGACCCTCAGGTTTGCTTCCATCCTGTTTCAAGTCTTTAATTACAAATTTTCAAGAAAATTATTCACAAGGGCAAAATGGTCAAAAACATACTGAAAAGTCAAACTTTGACTTTTAGATCCAAATCAAGTTTTAACAATTATATTTCATCAAAACATGAAATTGGTTCATCAAAAAAATCAGAAGTCAGAAGTTACTTTGAAAAAATGAAACTTCTAAGCATTTAGAAAATTTTCTAAGTGTTAAGAGAATATGATACTTCAGAACTTCTGAGCCAGCCTCCACGCAAATGCAGTCAGAAGTTGCAAACACAGTTCAGAACATGATGCTTCAATCAGAACATGTAGAAGCGATGCTCTTTGGTCAGAACATTGATTCTTCAGCATATGAAGGCTAGGTTCAACGCTCCTTCAGAACATGCTGGAGCAAAAGGATACAAAGATCAGAAGTTGGATGTCCATTTTGAATTATGCTGAGACTGAACATCTGATCCAGAATTAAGCAATGATGTAGAATCTCATGTTGTATGATTTCTGGGTTGATCAATCTCATCATCATTCAATGCTCATTTAATGCTCACAACCACTTTTGGGTTTTTATCCAAAGGATTTCTCCACGTGTGGCATAGAAGCACCATTGCTATCTTGGAAAAGCAAACTCTTGTACAAGAGTATGCTGGGCCCATACGTTACTTTTGCTTTGGAAGTTACTTTTCCTTAATTCCTGCTTACAAATCCAGCATAGGTATGATTAAAAGCTGTTGATCACCTTACTTTGTGCTTTGAACCATATTTGTTTGAATTTGCTTCAAGAATACGTTAACACCTAGCATATGATGGCTATATTTTTTATTTCTCCAAGCTACAAGATTTTTGCCTATAAAATGAGAGACATTGGCAACTTTAAAGAGGTCAAAAAATATGAAAAATAAAAAGCCTTGAAACCTTGCTAAAATTTCTAGAAATCCGAAGCTGCAAACACAAATACAAAACCTGCTAGTTTTTGATTCTTGCATTCAAACTCCAATTTTCCTCCAGTATTTCTTGACCAAAATCATCAACATAGCTTCTGAACGCTCTAGCCATCCATAGTTTAAACTTAAGGGTTGTTCTAGCTTTCTGAGGATTGAAGGAATCTGATCAGAACATCACCCTAGTCAGAACCAGGCTCTAGCTCACAAATCATTTTCCAGCTGCAAGGTAAGATCTTGCTGACTTTCATCATATTACTTAGGAATTGTTAGACTTGCATTTTCAAAAATACAATGTAGACATCCTGACTCTGATTCTATATATTCATAGATTTCATGTATTTTTGCTTAAGTTGAGAATAATGTAGATCAGAACTTCTTGGAAAAATTAGGGTCAGAGTCAGAACTAGCAAATACATGCTGCTTCTGAGTTCCAGCTTAAATACATTACATGTTCTAAGATCATGTTGATAATTTCTATGTTGGCATTTCACACTTCTGTTGAGAAATGACTAAGTTGCAAATGTTCTGATCAACATGGAGAAAGAGATGAAGTTTGTCATCAGAACTTACTTTGTGTCATATGTTTATGCTTTTGCTTCTAATACTGGATGTATAGCCACCCCAGTGGTAGAGAGCGTGTGCATAAGACATTAGTACTAAGGGTCCTGGGTTCAAGGCCCAGAAGCATCTTTTTTAGATTTATTTATTGACATTTTTACCCATTTATCTGTCAGACAATATTCCTAGACCATAACTTCTAGATGTCCTCACCCAGCAGCGTTATCACTTCACTCTCTCAAACAACCAAAACTTCTAGACATCCACACCCAACAACATTGACACCTCACATATCCATTATCAGAACTTTTAGTTTTCCAGTAACTCTAGAGCTTCTAGATTTCCAACTGCATCAGAACTTCCAGACCCTCTCAAACCATCAGAACTTCTGACTTGGCAGAGATATATGAACTTCTAGGTTCCCAACTACGCTATAGCTTCTGAACCCCTCAACCTCAGAACTTGGTGTACCCAGGCCCAGAACTTCTGACCCTCTACTTTCTCACTAACATTTTCTCTTTTGCAGCGTATCAGAGTCAGAACTTTTGTTCCTCCTCTTTTCAGCGACGTGCTGATTCTGACTCCCTTTTCTCTCATTTATTTTTATTTTAGCTTTTTTTATAACCAAAAACACCAAAAAAAACTTTTTATATTCACATACTTTATTTTTATTTCTTTTAAAACCAAAAGACTAAAAATATTTTCTTAAGCAAACTTATTTTCTTCTCTTAACAAAAATAAAACAAGTCCATTTTACATTTCTTGTACATTATTTCAATATGGTTGTAATAGATAATTAGGATTTAATTTTATCTGCAATCCCCATTCGTAAATATGTACCCCCATCCCTTAAATATTGTAATAGCGTAGAATCCTTACTTTCTGCATTTTTATTGCTTTCATATATTATTAGTAACTAGGGTGTGTATGGCAAGACATGAAATTGACAAAAAGATCACCCTAATCAAGACTAAATACATGCAAATCAAACACACTTGCACACTAGCACCCCTAGGGTTATTCCGCTTATTGCCTTAACAAAAATGGCCATGTTATGCATGTGGGATGTCTTAGCACAAACAAAAATATAAGATCATAGTCCCTCAATGACGCTATCAAAGTTGCCTTTCGAAATGATCTTAGTCCCTAAAGAAAAAAATGCTAAGTCATCTCACAACATTGCTATCATGGCTATACGATGACCCGCGCCCGTCCCTTCACATCCAACGATGGGGCTTCTTACCAAATCAATGGTAAGATAGCAACATCTAAAGGAGGAGGAAAAGAATATTTAAGACCTTTTGAGTAGGTAGATTTGCTCCTAGTTGCTCGCTTTCTCATAACAAAAACATTTCATACACCAACACTCTCACTTTGAAACATTTTCAAAAGACAACACTTTGTACACGCTCTTATAGAGACGAGAATCATTACAAAGAAAACCCTTTTCAAAATCACTTTCAAAAACACATCTCACAAACACTTTCTTGAATCATTTTTCAAAACAAACACTTTGTATACGTTCTTATAGAAACGAGAATTATTACAAAGTTACATTTTCAAAAATACTTTCAAAACCCACATCACAAGTACACATTCAAACAAAAGCAAGTGATCTAGAAAGTAACTAAGAGCCCATGGAAAACCATGGATGAAAAGGGTGCTAATACCTTCCCTTTTCATAATCTACCCCCTGAACTCAAGAAAACATCTCTAAAGGTCTTTCCTGTGCTTTTTCACCTTTCCTTTTGGATAAAAGAAAAGTCGGCGGCGACTCTTGCTAAACCGCAACATTTGCGAACACAAATGAAAACACCCAAGTCAGTTCTCCCACCGTATCACAATAATCTACCTTCACCATAACTCAAGATGAAGCATCAAATGCGACTCAATTACAGTGCACACGCATGTGGTACCATTGGAGCAGAACTCCCAACTTAAAAAATTTACCATTTAATAGAGGCAGCAATAAGGCATAAGCCTTCAACTTAATATTTTACCAATCCAGGCCAACATGGTGCCAATCCAGGCGAACATAATAATGCAAATGTATGTGACTCAATGAATGCAACAATCACATACAACAACAACAATCACCATCACAAAGGCATAGGCCCATATCGTCACTTTACCAATAATTAGAGGTACTCATCGTCGCTTCAACACTGGCCATAGGCCTACAACTTAATCAACTTATCAATCACAACATATAAACAACGAAATATTCGATGTATTTGACAATCACGACAACACAACATCTCAACATTAGCCATAGGCCTACAACTTTACATTGTCAATAAATGGAGGCAACATAACGACAACAGCAACAAAATTAACAACAACATAAACACAACTATCCAACTTTAGCGACAAGCTCACAATTTGATTCTTGCCAATAGTTAGAGGCAATGCAACAAAATTCACCACCCGCAACTTCATAATTAACCACAACAATTGTTTCGTATAATTATTCGGACAAGTCGACCAAATCCTATAATTTAATTAATTCTCCACTGTTATTTTATTAATAATATCCTTATATTACTAATTCACATCTTAGTCCCTACCTTACAGCAACTTATACAATCCTCTGTCTCAACCGTAATATTTTACAAACATTCCACGTAATTATTTTGACAATTCAACTATATCCGGCTAAATAATCCTCTACTAAAATTTCTAGTAATTCAACTTTGTACTGTTACTAAATTTCCATACTATTAACATATATTAATTACTATGTCTCTTCTATATGTAATATTACTTCTCTACTAATTTAGTAAATCTGCTGTTCTTATTACTACTAAATTTCTACACTGTTAACATCTAACCATTCACTAAGTATTTCTGCAACCAAAACCATCACTGCTATTTTGTTTATCTTTACTGTTAAGGTCCTTCTACTAATTTTCTACTAAGGTTATTTTCCATACAACACTTCTACTAATGAGTATAATTATGTTCCTGTTAAAAAATTAACTACTGCTACTTGAACACTAATTTTTCTAAATTAATTGAATAAGAAATGCTGCTATCCTATTTCTTTTTCTCTAGTACACCACTTCAATTCCAGGTATGGTTGGCACCAAGCATCATGCCCCTCGGCACACATTTCCCACTTTTTTCTAGGGTGCCGATTGGCACCCCCCCCCCTCTCCACATGTGCCTTTCGGCACAATACTTTGCTGGTTGTCACTCCTTCTCACTCTTATCTCAACCATGCCATTCGGCGTGGCACCAAAATCCTCAAGATTGTCGCTTGGCACACACACTTTTATTTCTTTGTTTTCTTCCTAATTTCTTTTGTCTGCTACGAACCAATACGGTATCACATTTAGCAACAAAACATAGTATCATATCAATATAAAATCATACAAATCGACACACTAATTCTCAACCAATTTGGTGATAGCAACCACGTCTCAATATCAAATTTCAACAATTGAACACAAACAGAGGCAGTTTTACAAACTCAATCCCACATAGAATTTTTCATACAACCCATTAGATAGTCAGAACCCCACCCTTACCTTGGATTGACGGTTTTTTATAATTTCTGATTGCACCTTGCTGCTGCCATAGCTCCAAACCTTTCTTCTTCTTCTTCTCTACTAAAACCCTATTTCTCTTTCTCTTCTCTTTCTGATAACACTAACTCTCTTCCTTTTTCTTATTTTCTAATAAAAATATATATTATTATATTAATCCAAATAAATCCAATTGGGCCTAAATGCTACACCCCACTTTTACTTCTTGACGCCATAACCTAAGCCCATTATCATATTTAAGCTTAATAATAAAAATAATACCTCAACTTAATTCCACCAAATTAAATCCGATTATTTAATATTCCAACTTAATAAAATAATTCCGACTTGACGATAAAATTTTATTAATATAAAATATTCAAAATAATATTCAATTAAATAAATAATTATATATTGGGGCGTTACAACTCTCCCCCACTTAGAATATTTTCGTCCTTGAAAATCTATTCGATACTACCACCCTTAACGCAAAGTTTAAATCCAACTTTTTGATCCCCAAGTCGAGTTTGGTAACACTTCGACCACTACTTCACCAATATAACAATAATTCAACACAATTCAAATCGATTACATACATACCAATCATTCAACGCTTCACGATATAATTGTTACTAGCATCTCAACTACTTCACCATAATCTGACATACCAACATTTTAAAGTAGCAATAACTATAACACACTTATACTTGGACATACGTCGTCTCAATATTATCTTAACACCTTTTTCAACCTCTAAACACATACACAATTTCATTCCCGTACGTCAATTATCAACAAAATATCAACAAATTTGTTCACATCGTCGTATCACTCTTATAGTGACATCAACATAGCCAACATAATTGACTTCGTCATATTATGAAATATTATTCCTTTACTTACGGTAACCAACAAAAACATCACAGCAATGGGAAACAAATAATCACAACATCAACTTAACTGTATAACTCAACCATTATACGCACAACTCACCATCAACTAACAACCACAATAATTTCCGTCAAACATATGGTTTACAAGTTTCAATCTAGTTTCGAACTTTCCTCAACATCCACCATAAAACCATTATTCACTTGATATTCTCAATCTTTCACATTTGCAATGTTAGCTTGCATATAACTCGATACTCCGACTTGTTCCACGATATAACATCAACCACTTTACACACCATTAAGATAGCACAACAAATCTATATCATCCAACATGGTCTTGTCTACTGTCAACAATAGATTAAGGGTGATCAATTCCTCAATTTGTCAATAGATAGTCGACAATCACAATGGAGTATAAACTATCGTTACTAACTATAATAGTGTTCCTTTAGAACATGCACTCAAGTCACCTAAAGAAGCATAATCCAATAATTTCCAATGAGGTTTACAAATACTCCCACAATTTCCCTTCCATTCCAATCATACTCTTAATAATATCATCTCATCTAAAAACATTTCATATATATCTACACCTCAAACAACTACGATAGTAATCATCCAAGCTCAACAATATACTAACCTCTATAACAGACTTCGTCGTTCTCCAACTTAGAACTGCATCCACCTTGAATGGATCTACATACACTTTCACTTGGAAATAAAATTACTCAAGAGAACTCTTCTCCCAAAACTATAACATACATCCTGACAACTTAGCATAAATCTTCCTCCTTTTCGACACCGTAAATTCCACACAACTTTGCACTATCGTATTTCGTTCTAATTAATAACACCAAATATTTCCAATTGCTCCTTTAATTCACCCAACTCGGACTCTGACGTCCCGTACAACACTGAAGAACAAGTCTAGTCCCAAAGACAAGCTTAACAACAAACTGCACTTTCTCCCAATATCATCACGTGATAAATGAATCTATTACAGCTACTGGAACCATTTTTAAAATGAATCTCATTTCGTTAGCTCTTCAACGCTTCAAACGGAACTCAAATCAGATACCCGAAACTCTAGTTATGAATTTTCGAAGTCCCACAACAATTCTGCAGTTTCCTGCGATTCGCTTACGGAAATTCCACTCCGAAACTCATTTGTCTTCAATTAGACATATTCCCAACAACTCTTAACATATCTCATGCTCCGAAACTTCTTATAACTCGAGAGATGCATTCCTCTGCCAAAGTTCAGGTTCCAAAACACCAGGACAACAACTCTTTTCGCAACGCTACTCACTTCTTCAAGTCTCGACTCAGACTCGCGATCCACAACTACTTATCAATGTCAACTACTTCCAGCAACCACTTATCTTCAACCAACTTCCTGCATACAACTCGATTAGAAAAACAACACACTCCGACAGTGTTTCACACACTTGTCGCGCACTAAGGAATAAACGACATTAGATAACTTGGTCGGACGGACCAACCTGCTCTGATACCACTATTGTAACACCCCAAATTCTACCCGGTAGTTATAACGAAAAATCAGAGTATTTAAAAATTTCCAACACATTTGGGATATCACAATTCAACATGTTGCAACACATAAACAGATACATAACACTTTAGTTTCAGAGGATCATATAACAACTTGCATCAATTTTTAAAACAAAACCACTTCTTTTATTAATAACGCGGCAGAATCATAATTATAACTTCAAGTAGCATTATATATTTCATTCAACTAAAACAACTTGAGAAGAAACATATTATTTCATATAATTAAACTTAGGATTCCATAACTAAAACAATTTCAACAAGTAAACAACTATTTGTTCATTTCCCCCCGAGTGCTACGTATCAGAGCGACCAACCGACTTTGAACTAATAAGGCTAAGCAAATCTTCATTCTTTAACACCTGCACGTTACCAACAGAAGGCAACATTCAAACAGTAACGGGTGAGATATCGGATAATATAATAAATTGTATGATAAATAATATATTAGATCTGATCATATAAAATCACCATTTCTCAACTTATACACAACAACTATTACAACCAAGCCTCAACAAGACATAACGACTAATTCACAGCCTTTAGATAATACCTATCACAACAAGTCAACAATATAAAGCAACAACAATCTACTTTCACCATAACTCAAGATGCAACATCAAATGCGACTCAATTACAATGCACATGCATGTGGTACCATTGGAACAGAACTCCCAACTTAAAAACTTTTCCATTTAATAGAGGCAACAATAATGCATAAACCTTCAACTTAATATTTTGCCAATCCAGACCAACGTGGTGCCAATCCAGGCCAACATAATAATGCAAATTTATGTGACTCAATGAATGCAACAATCACATATAATAACAACAATCACCGTCACAAATGCATACGCCCATATCGTCACTTTACCAATAATTAGAGGTACTCATCATCGCTTCAACACTGGCCATAGGCCTACAACTTAATCAACTTATCAATCACAACATATAAACAACGACATATTCGATGTATTTGACAATCACAATAACACAACATCTCAACATTAGCCATAGGCCTACAACTTTACATTGTCAATAAATGGAGGCAACATAACGACAACAGCAACAAAATTAACAACAACATAAACACAACTATTCAACTTTGGCGACAAGCTCACAATTTGATTCTTTCCAATAGTTAGAGGAAATGCAACAAAATTCACCACCTGCAACTTCATAATTAACCACAACAATTGTTTCGTATAATTATTCGGACAAATCAACCAAATACTACAAATTAATTAATTCTCCACTGTTATTTTATTACTAATAACCTTCTATTACTAATTCACATCTTAGTCCCTACCTTACAGCAACTTATACAATCCACCGTCTCAACCGTAATATTCTACAAACATTCAACGTAATTATTCGGACAATTCAACTATATTCGGCTAAATAATCATCTACTAAAATTTCTAGTAATTCAACTCTACGGTTACTAAATTTCCATACTATTAACATATATTAATTACTATGTCTCTGCTATATGTAATATTACTTCTCTACTAATTTAGTAAATATGTTGTTCTTATTACTACTAAATTTCTACACTGTTAACATCTAACCATTCACTAAGTATTTCTGCAACCAAAACCATCACTGCTATTTTGTTTATCTTTACTGTGAAGGTCCTTCTACTAATTTTCTGCTAAGGTTATTTTCCATACAACACTGCTACTAATGAGTATAATTATGTTCCTGTAAAAAAATTAACTACTGCTACTTGAACAGTAATTTTTCTAAATTAATTGAATAAGAAATGCTGCTATCCTATTTCTTTTACTCTAGTACACCACTTAAATTCTAGGTATGGTTGGCACCAAGCATCATGCCCCTCGGCACACATTTCCCACTTTCTTCTAGGGTGCCGACCGGAACCCCCCCCCCCCCCCCCCCTCTCCACGTGTGCCTTTCGGCATAATACTTTGTCGGTCGTCACTCCTTCTCACTCTTATCTCAACCATGTCGTTCGGCTTGGCACCATAATCCTCAAGATTGCAGCTCGGCACACACACTTTTATTTCTTTGTTTTCTTCCTAATTTCTTTTGTCTGCTTCGAACCAATACGGTATCACATTCAGCAACATAACATAGTATCACATCAATATAAAATTATATGAATCGACACACTAATTCTCAACCAGTTTGGTGACAGCAACCACGTCTCAGTATCAAATTTCAACAATTGAACACAAACAGAGGCCGTTTTACAAACTCAATCCCACATAGAATTTTTCATACAACCCATTAGATAGTCAGAACCCCACCCTTACCTTGGATTGACGGTTCTTTATAATTTCCGATTGCACCTTGCTGCTGCCATAACTCCAAACTTTCTTCTTCTTCTTCTCTACTCAAAACCCTATTCCTCTTTCTCTTCTCTTTCTGATAACACTAACTCTCTTCCTTTTTCTTATTTTCTAATAAAAATATATATTATTATATTAATCCAAATAAATCGAATTGGACCTAAATGCTACACCCCACTTTTACTTCTTGACGCTATAACATAAGCCCATTATCATATTTAAGCTTAATAATAAAAATAATACCTCAACTTAATTCCACCAAATTAAATCCGATTATTTAATCTTCCAACTTAATAAAATAATTCCGACTTGACGATAAAATTCAATTAATATAAAATATTCAAAATAATATTCAATCAAATAAATAATTATATATTGGGGCGTTACAACTCTCCCCCACTTAGAATATTTTCGTCCTTGAAAATCTATTCGATACTACCACCCTTAACGTGAAGTTCAAATCCAACTTTTTGATCCCCGAGTCGCGTTTGGCAACACTTCGACCACTACATCACCAAAATAACAATAACTCAATACAATTCAAATCGATTACACACATACCAATCACTCAACACTTCGTGATATAATCATTACTAGCATCTCAACTACTTCACCATAATCTGACATACCAACATTTTAAAGTAGCAAAAACTATAACACACTTATACTTGGACATACATTGTCTCAGTATTATCTTAACACCTTTTTCAACCTCTAAACACATACACAATTTCATTCCCGTATCTCAATTATCAACAAAATATCAACAAATTTGTTCACATCGTCGTATCACTCTTATAGTGACATCAACATAGCCAACATAATCGACTTCGTCATATCATGAAATATTATCCCTTTACTTACGGTAACCAACAACAACATCATGGCAATGGGAACCAAATCATCACAACATCAACTTAACTGTATAACTCAACAATTATACGCACAACCCACCATCAACTAACAACCACAATAATTTTCGTCAAACATATGGTTTACAAGTTTCAATCTAGTTTCGGACTTTCCTCAACATCCACCATAAAACCAATGTTCACTTGATATTCTCAATCTTTCACATTTGCAACATTAGCTTGCATATAACTCGATACTCCGACTTGTTTCACAATATAACATCAACCAATTTACACACCATTAAGATAGCACAACAAATCTATATCATTCAACATGGTCTCGTCTACTATCAACAATAGATTAAGGGTGATCAGTTCCTCAATTTGTCAATAGATAGTCGTCAATCACAATGAAGTTTAAACTATCGTTACTAACTATAATAGTGTTCCTTTAGAACTTGCACTCAAGTCACCTAAAGCAACATAATCTAATAATTTCCAATGAGGTTTATAAATACTCCCACAATTTCCCTTTCATTCCAATCATACTCTCAATAATATTATCTCATCTAAAAACATTTCATATATATCTACACCTCAAACAACTACGGTAGTAATCATCCAAGCTCAACAGTCTACTAACCTCTATAACAGACTTCGTCGTTCTCCAACTTAGAACTGCATCCACCTTGAATGGATCTACATACACTTTCACTTGGAAATAAAATTACTCAAGAGAACTCTTCTCCCAAAACTATAACATACATCCTGACAACTTAGCATAAATCTTTCTCCTTTTCGACAGCATAAATTCCACACAACTTTTCACTATCGTCTTTCATTCTAATTAATAACACCAAATCTTTCCAATTGCTCCTTTAATTCACCCAACTCGGACGCTGATGTCCCATACAACACTGAAGAACAGGCCTAGTCCCAAAGACAAGCTTAACAACAAACTGCACTTTCTCCCAATATCATCACATGATAAATGAATCTATTACAGCTACTGGAACCATTTTTAAAATGAAGCTCATTTCGTTAGCTTTTCAACGCTTCAAAATGAACTCAAATCAGATACCCGAAACTCTAGTTATGAATTTTCGAAGTCCCACAACAATTCTGCAGTTTCCTGCGATTCGCTTACGGAAATTCCACTATGAAACTCATTTGTCTTCAACTTAGACATATTCCCAACAACTCTTAACATATCTCGTTCTCCGAAACTTCTTATAACTCGAGAGATGCATTCCTCCGCCAAAGTTCAGGTTCCAAAACACCAAGACAACAATTCTTTCCGCAACGCTACTCACTTCTTCAAGTCTCGAATCAGACTCGCGATCTACAACTACTTATCAATGTCAACTACTTCCGACAACCACTTATCTTCAACCAACTTCCTCTATACAACTCGATTAGAAAAAGAACAATCACCGACAGTGTTTCACACACTTGTCGCGCACTAAGGATTAAACGACATTAGATAAATTGGTCGGACGGACCGACCTGCTCTGATACCACTATTGTAACACCCCAAATTCTACGCGATAGTTATAACGAAAAATCAGAGTATTTAAAAAGTTCCAACACATTTTGGATATCGTAATTCAACATGTTGTAACACATAAACAAATACATAACAATTTAGTTTCAGAGGATCATATAACAACTTGCATCAACTTTTAAAACAAAACTACTTCTTTTATTAATAACACAGCAGAATCATAATTACAACTTCAAGTAGCATCATATGTTTCATTCAACTAAAATAACTTGAGAGGCAACATATTATTTCATATAATTAAACTTAGGATTACACAACTAAAACAATTTCAACAAGTAAACAACTATTTGTTCATTTCCCCCCGAGTGCTACGTATTAGAGCGACCAACCGACTTTGAACTAATAAGGCTAAGCAAATCTTCATTCTTTAATACATGCACGTTACCAACAAAGGGAAACATTCAAATAGTAAGGGGTGAGATATCAGACAATATAATAAGTCGTATGATAAATAATATATTAGATCTGATCATATAAAATCACCATTTCTCAACTTATACATAACAACTATTACAACCAAGCCTCAACACGACATAACGACTAATTCACAACCTTTAGATAATACTTGTCACAACAAGTCAACAATATAAAGAAACAACAATCTACCTTCACCACAACTCAAGATGCAGCATCAAATGCGACTCAATTACAATGCACATGCATGTGGTACCATTGGAGCAGAACTCCCAACTTAAAAACTTTACCATTTAATAGAGGCAGCAATAAGGCATAAGCCTTCAACTTAATATTTTGCCAATCTAGACCAACGTGGTGCCAATCCAGGCCAACATAATAATGCAAATGTATGTGACTCAATGAATGCAACAATCACATACAACAATAATAATCACCATCACAAAGGCATACGCCCACATCGTCACTTTAGCAATAATTAGAGGTACTCATCGTTGCTTCAACATTGGCCATAAGCCTACAACTTAATCAACTTATCAATCACAACATATAAACAACGAAATATTCGATGTATTCGACAATCACAACAACACAACATCTCAACATTAGCCATAGGCCTACAACTTTACATTGTTAATAAATGGAGGCAACATAATGACAACAGCAACAAAATTAACAACAACATAAACACAACTACTCAACTTTGGCGACAAGCTCACAATTTGATTCTTGCCAATATTTAGAGGCAATGCAACAAAATTCACCACCTGCAACTTCATAATTAACCACAACAATTGTTTCGTATAATTATTCAGACAAATCTACCAAATCCTACAAATTAATTAATTCTCCACTGTTATTTTATTACTAATAACCTTCTATTACTAATTCACATCTTAGTCCCTACCTTACAGCAACTTATACAATCCACCGTCTCAACCGTAATATTTTACAAACATTCCACGTAATTATTCAGACAATTCAACTATATCCGGCTAAATAATCCTCTACTAAAATTTCTAGTAATTCAACTTTGTACTATTACTAAATTTCCATACTAATAACATATATTAATTACTATGTCTCTGCTATATGTTATATTACTTCTCTACTAATTTAGTAAATCTATTGTTCTTATTACTACTAAATTTCTACACTGTTAACATCTAACCATTCACTAAGTATTTTTGCAACCAAAACCATCACTATTATTTTGTTTATCTTTACTGTTAAGGTCCTTCTACTAATTTTCTGCTAAGGTTATTTTCCATACAACACTGCTACTAATGAGTATAATTATGTTCCTGTTAAAAAATTAACTACTGCTACTTGAACACTAATTTTGCTAAATTAATTGAATAAGAAATGCTGCTATCCTATTTCTTTTTCTCTAGTAGACCACTTAAATTTCAGGTATGGTTGGCACTAAGCATCATGCCACTCGGCACACATTTCCCACTTTCTTCTAGGTTGCCCATCGTCACAATAGTTTGTCGGTCGTCACTCCTTCTCACTCTTATCTCAACCATGCCGTTTGGCGTGGCACCACAATCCTCAAGATTGCCGCTCGACACACACACTTTTATTTCTTTGTTTTCTTCCTAATTTCTTCTGTCTGCTACGAACCAATACAGTATCACATTCAGCAACACAACATAGTATCACATCAATATAAAATTATACAAATCGACACACTAATTCTCAACCAATTTGGTGAAATCAACCATATCTCAGTATCAAGCATCATGCCCCTCTACTCAAAACCCTATTCCTCTTTCTCTTCTCTTTCTTATAACACTAACTCTCTTCCTTTTTCTTATTTTCTAATAAAAATATATATTATTATATTAATCCAAATAAATCCAATTGGGCCTAAATGCTACACCCCACTTTTACTTCTTGACACCATAACATAAGCCCATTATCATATTTAAGCTTAATAATAAAAATAATACCCCAACTTAATTCCACCAAATTAAATCCGATTATTTAATATTCCAACTTAATAAAATAATTCCGACTTGAAGATAAAATTCAATTAATACAAAATATTCAAAATAATATTCAATTAAATAAATAGTTAAATATCGGGGCGTTACAAAAAGGTAAGTACCCTCTTGAAGTTTAGTTGGTTTCAAACCTGTCTTAGAAAAGTAACTGGGTTCTAAAGATTCTCAATATCACTGATCATCCTTTATCGGACATTGTTTCAGCTCAAGCAATCTTTTCTTGCGACCGAAATATCCCGAAAGTCTGATCTCAATGAGTGTAGCATCGAGTATCAACCAATCCTCAGCTTTATACCGAGGCCGGCTATCTCACTACTTTCTAATGGCCAAGTTTGTTCAACTAAGGTTCTAAGGTCCGTTAGTGCTTCACGACACCACGCGGCGGCCCCGTATTCTCCTCGTTTCCACACGAAGGATTATGGTACCAACCAAAGTGTCACACCAACACAGCCATCGCTTAAACCATATCGGTCTATGTCGTACAATCTCCACGATCTATTGTTGTTTACCTAAAAAGTGTCTCCAGATCCGGGTGTAGGATCTTTAACAATGCCGAAGCAAAACCCTTTAAGAATAAAGCATACAAAACAAACAAGAAAGCAATTTAAAAATGACCTAGATCCTAAGGTATACCCCACTTATCACTTTCCCCAGCAGAGTCTCCAGTTCTATGATACAGTGGCAGAACCGACTGTTGATACTGGTTTGCGTTTTTTGTTTGCAAAATGTTGCGGTAAGCAAGAGTCGCCACTGACTTTTATTTTATCCAATCCGGAAAAGGAAAAAGAACAGAAAAAACCTTTTTCGAGATGTTTCTGAGTACGGGGGGTAGATTATAGAAAGGGAAGGTGTTAGCACCCTTTCTATCCGTGTTTTTCCACGGGCTCTTAGGTACTTTCTCATTTTTTAAATTGCTTGTGTGTGCTTGTTTTGAAAAGTTTTGTTTTACTTCGTTTTAACCCTGGTTTCTGTCCTCAAGAGTGTTACGAAGTTGTTTTTGAAAACTGTTTGGGAAAGTGTTGGTGTGAAAAAAGTTTTTGTTTGTTTGAGCAAGTACCTAGGAACTAATCTACCTACTC
Organism: Vicia faba; assembly: GCA_948472305.1. NCBI lineage: Eukaryota > Viridiplantae > Streptophyta > Magnoliopsida > Fabales > Fabaceae > Vicia > Vicia faba. The sequence goes on from OX451741.1 coordinate 803,168,374, forward strand.
GAAAAAGACTATTCATTTTCCTTTAGACCATGCTATCCAATTATTAAGGAATAGGTAGCATCGTCGTTGGAATTTTAAAGGGACGTTTGAAGGGACGAAATGGTCACTGAAGGCAACAAGTAAGGATACCTTAGCGTTTCGAATGGACTATCGTCATAAGATCAATTCATAGGCAACTCGAGGGACAAGTAGGGACCGTGATCTTTATGACGACTTTTGAATCGCGGGTCATGGCTAAGGTATCCCTAGGTTCGAGGGACACGACCATTATTTCCGAGGCAACAAAGTGAGGCAAACCCTATAAGTGAGCATGTGCAGGTGTTTGATTTCAGTTATTTAATCTTTGCACAATTAAGGTGATCTACTGTTTTAATTTCCAGTTAGTCTTTCCATACAATCATATTAACATACATCTAGTAGTTTATAGTTTACGAAAATTAAAATGCGGGAAAGTTAAAAGGTCCTAGCTATTACAGGGCTTTTGCAGATACATAATTATCTTGACTCTAAATAAAAATGCGGAAGTTTAAAACCCTAATTAAATCTATTACAACCCTAAGCAGATGCAATAATAGAAAAAATAATTAAAATGCATGCGGCGAATTAAATGCGAGAATTAAAGAACCCTAAAAATCTAATTGAAAAATAATTAGGTTATTATTATTTTTTGAGAAAAAATTAATTAGGTTATTTTTAAGAAAAGAATTGAATTATGTTATGTACAAACTAAAACCCTAATTTCTAATTGATTTAAATTATATAGAAAAAATAATTAAATTTCCCTAAATAATTAAACTAATTAATTAATCAAACAAAAATATTTTTTTATGAAAAATTTTTTTTAGGTTTTTTGTGATTTTTTGATTTAATAGAAAAACTGATTTTTTTTGTGTTATTTTTGTAAGAAAGAAAATAATTAACAAAATTAAAAAAGAATTAAAATAAAAGGTTTAGAGATTGGGCCTGTTAGAAGCTGAGAAGGGAGGGTGTATAGCTGAATTTTGTAGGCCCATTAGTGACTAAGCCCAATCAACGCATGAGGTTCAGTGTTGTGCTCGTTCTGATGGTCCACAATATGCCTTAAACATTGGGCGTTGGATCTGGATTGATTATGAATCCTGTGGCTGGATGATGTGGTGCATGGTGGACTCCTAGCAGTGTAACACGCTAGATCTGTAATCAAATATTGAGAAAACAATAAAACGCTTAGACTTGGGATCGAACCCAGACCCTCTCCACTTTCAAACGCACGCTTCACCACTGGGCTACTTTGTTTATTTGTTAATAAAATAACAACAATGCATTTTATATAAAATAATGTGAATGACTGAAAAAAACAAAAAAAAACATGCGCGTTATTCAAATGGACCAGTGATATCATCCACGTTATCTTCTTCTTCCTTGCCCGTCGTATTAGACTAAATACTTTTACCTATGGCCAAGACTCCATAGCTAAAACCCTGCAAGCTTCAAAAATCTTAAACAAGCAAGATAAATTAATTCCAAGTATACCAATCAACTCGTCTTAACGCCACGAGCATTGAGGTATCCTTCTTTTGCCCTAATTTTCCCTGTATCAAAAAACCCTAAAACGGCAAGATAAACCCTAATAATGGCAACTCATTATTTATGCGTCAAAACTAACAATTAAGTATACAGAAAGTTTCCAGGCAGTCACGTGAACACAAATATGTAATCAAAACATGTTAACAATGCAAGAATGAATAGATACGATCTTGGAAAAAGTGACAAATCGTGAGAGCAATATGTGACGATTCCTGGAGCTTTGAAGCGTGCAAATGGTCCTGTTAGCTTCAGGAGATATCTAGGAAGGGATTTATGGCTTCGATTGGTCTTGAATCGTCCTCTAGATTAGAAATTGGCTCCACACTTTTTGTCAAAAGTTTTAGTTTTTTTTTATAGTTTTCACGACCTCTATCCTTGTTTTTTATGGATTGTTCTTGTTCAGCATGTATATTAGAACAAATTAGGTTAACAAAAATGAGTTGAATCTTTGTCAATCATGGCAATTGGATTTGATTTTGTTCTTATATTATATGTTTATAAAACAAGCATAATCATGCCAATTTCGCTTCAATTTTCCTTGATATGATTTAATATGATTTTCCAGTCTAATTGGATTTGATTCCTACAAAAAAATCAGATCAAAAATCAATTTTTTACATTTTTTTGTTATTTACTTGATTTAATTTGAATTTTAAATAATAAAAAATCTAAATAAAATAAATAATGAAGAAAATAAAGTGTAGATGTTGATTTGGGTCGTGGACCATGTCACAAGCAAGATGCAATCATTAAAAATTAGGCCCATTTGACAAAAATGCATTTTGAGCACATTTGACTTTTTGGCAATTTTGCAAAAATGGTCAACTTTGACAAGGCATATCTCCTCCAATTTTAACCCTAGATATGTGTTCTTGAACTTTTTAGAAAGCTTAGGATGTCCCCTAAACAACCCTTTTGGTCTCATTTCAATTGGGTCTTCCATGTTCATGTAAGAAGCTTTGACCCAAAAGGTGTTTTTGTTGATTTTTCAAAAGGACCTATAATGTAGAAATTCATATCTTTTGATGAGTGCATATTTTCAACTTGTGGGATGAAGATGAATTGTAGGGAATTGCATCCTATTCAAAATGAGCCTTGGATGGAAAATTTCTGATAAAGTATGAAGAAGTTATGCTTGGTCAAAGTTTGGTTGACTTTTCCTGAAAAACCCTAATTTAGCAACTTTTGGGTTTTGATGAATTTGGGGAATTCCTTGAGGAGTCATGATCAACCCTTGATAAAATGATGTATATCACTTCAAAATGTTGATGTTGACCAAAAATCTTGAAGTTTGACTGTATGTGGGCCACAATTAACTTTTGACCTAGTACATTTGATTTTCAGGCATCTGGGTAATTGACTGAGCAAACTTCTCGTACAAGGCATGCAACTTGACATGGATGATCTTGAGAACATATTAGGACCATGGAAAGAATTTGGGATCTTTGGAGCTCCCACACCCTGATGAAAATGGAAACCCTAATTTGAGGTACATTGCCTTAGGAGAGAGTTTGTCTGGTCAACTCTTGGGCATCCTTGAGCAAATTGAGGACCTCAATGGGCATGTGTTGAGTAAAATGAGAGGGAAAATTTTGGGGTACACCAGGCGCCAATTTGGAAAGTAGTGTCAAGAGAAGGTTGGTTCATATGTTGTATGATTATGTATAAGTATTCGCTTTGTCTTATGAAGATATGCCTGGGTTGGATACCGACATCGTAGTTCACCGCCTGCCGACAAAAGAAGACTATCCTCCCGTCAAACAAAAGGCTTGTCGCATGGGGCCTGATATGTCTGAGAAGATCAAAGCTGAATTAATGAAACAGTTTGATGCAGGGTTCCTAGCTGTGACATCCTATCCCCAATGGGTTGACAATGTGGTGCTAGTGCCTAAAAAAGACGGAAAGGTTCGAATGTGCGTATACTATAGGGATCTGAATAGGGCAAGTCCCAAGGATGACTTCCCTCTACCACACATTGACGTCTTGGTCGATAACACTGCTCAACATAAAGTCTTCTCATTCATGGATGGCTTCTCAGGCTATAATCAAATAAGGATGGCCTCCGAAGACATGGAGAAGACAACTTTCGTCACACAGTGGGGCACTTTCTGCTACAAGGTCATGCCGTTCAAATTGAAGAATGCAGGGGCAACATATCAAAGGGCCATGGTAGCTTTATTTCATGACATGATTTATCATGAGATAGAGGTATATGTAGATGATATGATTTCCAGATCACAAACCGAAGAAGAACATCTCGATCACATGTACAAATTATTCGAGAGGCTGAAGAAGTATAAGTTGAGGTTGAACCCTAACAAGTCCACGTTTAGAGTACGATCTGGAAAGCTTCTAGGTTTTGTTGTCAGCAATAAAGGCATTGAAGTTGATCCTGTCAAGGTAAAGGCCATCCAAGAAATGCCAGTCCCTCATTCTGAAAAAGAAGTCAAAGGATTCTTGGGTCGTCTCAATTACATTGCCCGCTTCATATCACACTTAACTGCTACTTGTGAACCAATCTTCAAACTCTTGAAGAAAGATCAGGTAGTCAGATGGAATGATGAGTGCCAAGATGTCTTCGACAAAATCAAAGAATATCTACAAGAGCCTCCTATTCTCATGCCTCCAGTTGAAGGAAGACCTTTGATCATGTACTTGATAGTATTAGAGAATTCTGTGGGGTATGTTTTGGGCCAATATGACGAGTCTGGCCGAAAAGAGCATGTTATTTATTACCTGAGCAAAAATTTTACCGAATGTGAAACCAGATATTCACCGCTCGAGAAAAATTGATGCATTCTGGCATGGGCTTCTCGCCGACTAAGACAGTATATGTTGACTCATACCACTTTGTTGATTTCTAAAATGGACCCAATCAAGTACATCTTCGAGAAACCTGCCTTTTCCAGACGGATAGCCAGGTGGCAAATGATCTTGACTGAGTACGACATTCAATACACTACATAAAAGGCCATCAAAGGAAGCGTACTAGCAGATCATTTGGCCCATCAAACTGTGGATGATTATCAGTTAATGAACTTCGACTTCCCTAATGAGAATATCATGCTGGTAATCGATTGCGCGAAACCTGGACCGTATGACCGACCTCAACAAGGATCCCGATGGACTATGGTTTTCGATGGGGCTTCCAATGCCATAAGTAACGGAATTGGTGTTTTGATCATCTCTCCTGAAGGTTTCCATACTCCATTCACTTCCAGACTACACTTCGATTGCACAAACAATATGGCCGAATACGAAGCATGCATTTTGGTTTTGAAAGATGCCATTGACTTGAGGATCAAGCATTTGAATGTGTTTGGGGATTCCGCTCTAGTGATCAACCAAGTAAAAGGAGATTGGGACACTAAACACCCTAATCTCATCCCTTACAAGGAACTTGTACTATCCATGATTTCCTACTTCGAAGAGATCACTTTTGAGCACTTCCCTGGGGAAGAAAATCAGTTGGCTGACGCTTTGGTGACCATGTTTTCAACGTTCAAGGTCAGATGGGATAACGAGGCCCCTACGATTACGATCAAAATATTCGACGAACCTGCACATTGTTGTGAGCTTGACACTGACACGGAAAAGCCATGGTACCATGAGGTGATGAGATATCTTGAATCATAAGAGTATCCAGAGGGAACATCCATCAATGACAGAAAATTATTCTGAAGATTTGCAGCCAAATTCTTCCTAAGCAACAGAATATTGTACAAGCGCAACCATGACTCCACTCTACTCCGATGTGTGGACAAGAAGGAGGCAGAGGAAATCATGGAAGACATGCACGATGGACCCTTTGGTACTCACTCAAATGGACATACGATGGCTAAGAAAATCTTAAGAGCTGGCTACTATTGGTCAACGATGGAGACTGATTGCCATCAAAACTCGAGGACTTGTCACAAATGCCAAATTTATGCTGACAAGGTTCACGTGCCTCTTATCCTTTTGAATATCATGACAGCCCCGTGGAAATTTGTAATGTGGGGCATTGATATGATTGGAGAAATCAATCCAACCGCTTCCAATGGACATCGCTTCATTTTGGTCGCTACTGATTATTTAACCAAGTGGGTCGAAGCCGCTTCTTTTGCCTCTGTCACCAAGAATGTGGTAGCCAGATTCATCAGACACAACCTCATTTTCCGCTATGGAATCCCCGAAAGGATTATCACCGACAATGGGACTAACCTCAACAATGCTATGATTACTGAGCTTTGCACTCAGTTTGAGATCAAGCATCACAATTCTTCTCCATATAGACCGAAAATGAATGGCGTAGTCGAAGCGGCCAACAAAAACATCAAGAAGATTATGCAGAAGATGGTAGTAACCTATAAGGATTCGCATGAGATGTTTCCATTTGCTCTACATGGCTACCGCACTTCAGCTAAAACATCAACTGGGGCAACTCCATTTTCTCTAGTCTATGGCATGAAAGCTGTTTTGCCGGTGGAAGTTCAGATTCCCTCGCTGAGGGTTATGAATGAAGCAGGCTTAAGCGAAGACAAGTGGATTCAAACGAGATTGGATCAGCTAAACTTGATCGACGAAAAACGATTGGCTGTTGTTTGTCATGGTCAGACGTACCAAAAATGTATGATCAAGGATTTTAACAAAAATATCAAGCCTCGAGTATATCAAGTTGGTGACTTGGTGATAAAGCGCATCATTCTGCCGCAAGGCGACCCCAGAGGCAAATGGACCCACTAGGACATAGTTAAAAAAATACTACGCATAAGAGACCCACTAGGTTGACACACCTAGGTAAAATAAGGGCATCCCAGCAAACCAAAAGGTTTGGGAAAAATTAGGGATATATGCAAAAGATTGTACACCCGACAAGTCGAAAACCCGAAAGGGCGACTTAGGCAAAAATGGGTATCCTGGTGGACTGAAAACCCGAAAGGGAGGTCCAGGCAAAAGTTAAGGATTAAAAGCGTATGACTATGTCCCGTGGAACCACCACAGTCAACTTTATCACCAAGGTCCAAGTTCAAACGGTCCAAGATTAATCCAATCAAGTTCTGTCAACGGCAAGGGGAATCCGAAGACATTGGGGAAATAGTAGAGTTGGAAGGCAATGAGATTATTTCACATGGATATTTGTTTTTGTTTTCAATTTTGTCTTCCTTTTCGACGATTTCCTCTTACTAGGATCTCCGTCTCTTTGTATAAAAACGCCTATTTACAGGCAAAATACCAATACAAATATACTTTGAAGTGCAAACTTCATGTCTTTGTTTTGGATGCAAACTTGTCCAATGACTAAAATTGAATGAACATATGCATATGAACATAATTAAAACTGTTTGGCACATATGACCTAAGCATTAACAAGCACCTCTTTAATGTATATGGAATACCCCCATAGAGTTATTTCATTAACATCCTCCTCAACGAAGTTACTCACAAAGTCTCTTTGCATAGGATAATCTCCAACCAGAGTCTCAATCTCTTGGCAGCTCTTTCCCCAACTAAGTTGAATCTTACAAGTAGAGGCCTTGTGGATCTCTTCCTAAAATAACTCACCACTTCAGCAGTTTATCGACAGGGTTTATTTCCCCAACATGGTTTATTTCCCCAACAAACAACGGATATCATAACTCCCCAGCCAAGTACAAAATTCCCCAGCTGAGCCTATTACCCCCAGCTGAATATACCTCACCAAGATGAGTATGTCCTCCCCGACTGAGTCTACACTCTCCAGCTTGAGTTTGCCTTTCAGATTATTACAAATCACAGGGCCACAACCCCTAATCCCCAGTAAAGTCGTCAATAAAATCTTTATCTCCAAAAAGATACTATGAAGCCTGGACCCGACCAGATATTAGTACAACTTTCCAAACACTAGGAAGCCTGGACCCGACCAGATAATGGTGTAACTCTTCAATTACTGAAAACTGGACCTGACTAGATAATAGTTTGAGTTTCTGAAACCTGGACCCGACCAGATAACAGTTAATCTCAATTTTAAGTTACTAAAGCATGGACCCGACCAGATATTAGTTTGTCTTTATCAATTACTGAAACCTGGACCCGACCAGATAACAATTTGAGTTTCTGAAACCTGGACCCGACCAGATACCAGTTAACCTCAAGTTCAAAATTGCTGAAGCATGGACCCGACCAGATAACAGTTTAATTCCTACAAAATCACTAGCAAAAATTCTTTTCCCCAGTAGAGTTTTCCTCTACCCAAATAAGTTATTGTGAAGCCTGGATCTGACCAGATAGCAATTACCCTAAAAAATTCATTGTGAAACCTGGAACCCGACTAGATAACAATTAAATTCCCAAACAGTTTATTGTGAAACCTAGACCCGACCAGATAACAATTAATCTCATCAACCTCAGAAATTTGCATAGCCTGGACCCGACCAGATATCAGTTTTCGAGCAAGTTATTGTGAAACCTGGAGCCCGACCAGATAACAATCAACTGTGATCCCCAGAGAGACATTGTGAAGCCCGGACCCGACCAGATAATAGTACGACTTTCTAAAAACCATGAAACCTGGACCCGACCAGATAGTAGTTACCACTTCAAAATTACTGCAAAGCCTGGATCTAACCAGATAACAGTTGACTTCCTTATCCCCAGCGAGTTGTTGTAAAGCCTGGACCCGACCAGATGACAGTTCAATTTCAAGAAATTTTCTACAAATCCTGGAATCCGACCAGATAATAGTTAATTTATTTCTTCCCCAGAAAGTTACCGTGAAGCTTGGATCAGACCAGATAGCAGTAGACTTCCTCATTATCAGCAAGTTATGAAGCCTGGATCCGACCAAATAACAACTGATGTTCAAGAGATATTCCCCAGCGGAAGCATCCTTTCAACAAAGTTTGAAGATATGTATATTCTTCATCCCCAACGACAATCCGGGAGTCAACTTCCCAAAACTCCTCAGTGACAGTCAGGGATTTATTTTCCCAGACAAAAACATACATCTCACATTCATACATCATAGCATGTACATACAAGATGCATTTAGCATAATTCCACCTCTAGTGAACATCCTGCATACATCTACATTTTTACTAACTCTTTTACTCACAAGTAAAACATCAAGTTTTAGTATGAATCAACAAGAGATTTTTGCTGATATTTATCTAAGTGTTTACCATCATTCTTCCAAATGGCATCTATAAGCCCATTCACAATTCATCTTCGAGTGCAAATTTCTGGGCACTCTAGTGTTCAATCATCTCCCACCTTCAAGTCACGAATGGCGGATCCTCCAATCTAACTCTTCAGGTTTAAGAAGATTGAACAGGGGCAGCTGTTGTACCCCAAAATTTTCCCTCTCATTTATCAAGTAATTTCTCACAAGATCTCCTTTGGTTCAAGACTGCACTACAGTTGATCAGCTCAAGATACCTCCTTAAGCACTGATGACTAAAAATTAGGGTTTGAGTTTGCACAAGGATAATTGAAATTTTAATGCCTCATATGACTTTCATGGATAATTTTGGACTCTCAAGTTTGCTCATGTCAAGTTTCAAGTCTTAGATCACATTTTTGCTAAGTTAATTGATCAGTTGACCTAAAAATCAACTGTATTGGGAAAAAGTCAATTGTGGCCAATTTACAGTCAAAATTCATAATTTTTGATCCATATCGACATCATGAACCTATATATGTCATTTGGTCAAATTTGGATCATAATTCCTCAAGAAATTTGATCAGATCAACAAAAGGGCAAAATGGTCAAAATTAGGGTTTTGACTAAGAAGGCTAAATTTTTGAGTTTTGACCTAAAACATGGCTTGATGGTTTGGGACATGTTATCAAGGATTCAATTGCATCATTTTTACCTAACGACATGACTCAAAACATTTCCCAAGGTCAATTGATTGATAGTTGATTTTCAGTCAACTGATCTAAAGTCAACTACATGCTGAAAAGTCAAACTTTGACTTTTTGGTCAAAATCAAGTGTCAAAGATCACAATTCATCAAAACATGTCAAAATATGAAACTTTTTCATCAAGAAATCAAAAATTCAAGATTTCATTTTGAAAAGTCAAAATTTCCAAACATAGAAATTTTTATAAGTGTTGAAAACTTCATATTTTTTCACAACTTTATGCCAATTTTTCATCATGATGCAAAGTGATTCAAGAGAAACTCTCAACATGAAAGTTGTAGATATCAATGAGATCTAAAACTTTGTAGAAGATATCAAGTTCTATAAATTGCTGTATTTCAAGTTATTAATCCATGAAATCATGTTCATGAAACTAAAACACTTAGTGAAATTTTGAGCATTTTGGTCCGAATTTTGACCTAACTTCTTGACCAAGTTTCACATAGTTACAATTTGATTTTTCGAAAGTGATTCAAAGAGGTGTTGTAGAGCACATTACTAGATTTTTAAAATGTCCAAGAAATCCTTGAGTTCATTTTTGAGCAAGGAGAATCGAAGGCAAGAAGTTAGGGTTTCAAGTTATTTTACAAGGCAGAATTTGTGATGCACAATGGATCAAATCACATAGCCATGCTACATAATCTCACTTTACAGGTTTCTAACTTGTGTTTCACTCCTTAATTAATTATTTACACAACATACTGAGCCATTGTCCAAGCATTTGAACCATTATCCAAGTTGCATTTCCATTTTTGGAAGAAAGGCACCATTGTTATTCTTGAAAAGTGACTTTAATCACAAAGTCAACTTGTATGGAGCTTTGCACTTGTTATTTCTGCACAAGAATACTCTATAAACTCAGAAAAAAACATGTTTAAAGTTTCTATCCACCCTACAAAACATGTACCTTGCATTGAAACCATGTTTGTCAAGATAACTTCAAAAATAAGTCAAGAACTCATAACATGTGATTCTTTGTTTCTGTCATTTCAAACCTCAAAACCTTTCCTCTATAAATAGAGATACTATTTACAAGCTAAGACACGCATACATAAGCCCTCAAACTCCCTAGAACTCAGAATCACACACAAAAATTCCATTGTTGCACAATCTGACCAAAAACTTGAAACTTACATTTCCCTCGTGCGTTTCCAAGCCTTTTGGTTCCTAAAGTTTCTAAACATCAAATACAAACCATCCAAACCCTTCCTGACCAACTGTAACACCTCCATCATCAAGTTCCATTTTCAAAAACAGGGGTCTGCAACTTGACTTCTCCAGAACTCCTCAGCCACTTTCAGCTCAAGCCAAACATCACATTAGCTTCCTGGGAACTTGAGGAAGCTAACCCAATCACTAGAACTCATCGAAAGTTGCTCAAACTCAAAACACGATCTCCATTTGCAAGGTGAGTTTTCTAATTTTTTGAAATCCTCATATAGGCATTGTTAGGCTTTCATTTTCAAAGATAAAATGTAGACCCCATTTCCATGAAGCTGTACATATCCATAGTTTGCATTTATATGGCTTGAGCTTAGAGAATTTTGGAGTTGAAGTTTCTGAAATTTTTAGGTTTTAAATTATGGCCAGAAAAATTATCACTCATCTTTGATTTATAGCTTTAGTTATTTATATGGTTGGATTCGTGGGAAGAAATGCCACAACTTTCATGTTTGTACATTCCATTTTTGTTGAAAGATGAACAAGTTACAGGTGATCTGGCTGGCTGAAGGTTGAAGACAAAGTACAGGCCTTGGAAGCATTATGTGTTATGTATTTATCATTTCATTTTAATAAATGGATGTATAGCCACCCCAGTGGTAAGGCAGCATGCTGGTAACCAAGAGGGCGTGGGTTCAAACCTCAGCGCGCTGCCTTTTGTTTCTTTTTCACATTTTCCTTCTCTTTTTCTTTTGCAGCACTGGGCCTCCCCCTCTGGGCTTCCTCTCTTTTACTGAAACGTACCCCCTGATTGTTCAATACCATGCAGCCCAAACTTTTTATATTTATTTTCTGATTTAAAGAAAAAGGCTAATGGACCAAGCCTAAACAAAAACTGTTTTTTTTTCTTTCTTAAAAACACTCCAAATCAAATCTTCACCCCCCTAACCTTTCTTTTTGTATTTCTTTTTATTTATCTTTTTATTTTTATTATTATTAATATTATCATAATATTTATTTTTATTAATACAAAATCTCAAAAATATTTCATTTATTATTTAAGTAATAATATGTTTATATTTTATTTCTCTCAAGACTAAAAAGACAACAAAAAAACATTTTCTTTAACAAATTAATTTCTCTTTTAATTACTTAAGTAATAATATACTTAGGTTTAAATTAGTTTTTTTAATTAAGATTAATTTAGAAGCCCTAGTTCCTTTTATTTAATTAATACTAGTTTAATATTCAAAACTTTTTTTCATAAAAACCTAACAAATTCATACTCTTTCTCATTTATTCATGCTTATACATTATTATTTCAATTCTTGTACATTGTTAAATATGGTTATAATAGTTAATTAGATTTAAATTCTTGCAATCCCCATTTCTAAAAATGTATACCCCATCCCCCAAATAATGTAATAGCGTAGAATATTTACTATCCGCAATTTATTGCTTTATATAAATGCTAGTAATTAGGGTTTATACGGAAAGATAAAATCAATACTTAGAAAACCCTAATACAAGACAAATCAAGCATGAAAAAGATACACTTGCACACTTTGCACATTTAGGGTTAACTCCACTTGTTGCCTTGAGAAATAAATGGTCATAATACGCATGTAAGACGTCTTAACAAAAAAAAAATACAAGATCATAGTCCCTCGATGACGCTCCGAACGTTTCCTTACAAATGATCTTAGTACCTCAAAGAAAATACTAAGATATCTTACAACATTGTTATTCATGACTATACGATGACCCTTACCCGTCCCTTTTACATCCAAATATAAGGTTACTTACCAATCCATGGTAAAATAACAATGTCAAAGAAAAGAGGAAGTAAACAAGAAAGAATTTTGAGTAGGTAGAATGTTCCTAGTTGCTTGCTCATTTTCAAATCCAAACATCCTTGCTATTTTCAAAACAAACACCAACACTTTCCAAAACATCTTTCAAACTTGAAACATTTTCAAAAGATCAACACTTTGTATACGTTCTTACGAACGAGAACTATTACAAAGTTGGCCTAAACGATGGCGCCTTTTCAAAATACTTTCAAAAACAACACAAAGCACATTTTCAAACAAAAGTAAGTGATCTAGCAAGCAACTAAGAGCCCATAGATAACTATGTATGAAAAGGGTGCTAACACCTTCCCTTTTCATAATCTACCCCCCCCCCCCCCCCAACTCAAGAAATAATCTCAAAGGTCTCTCGTGTTCTTTTCAACCTTTCCTTTTGGATAAAAGAAAAGTCGGTGGCGACTCTTACTAACCACAACATTTAAGATCAAACACAAAACATTCCAAGTCAGTTCTCCCACTGTATCACACATCCCAAGTCAGTTATCCCACCATGTTACAAATCCTATTATTACAAGAGTTTGATTTGGAAATCAAAGACAAAAAGGGAACCGAAAATGTCGTAGCAGATCATCTTTCTAGACTTGAAAATCTGAAGACTGAACAAGTACCCATTAATGACGATTTCCTATATGAAAAACTTATAGCTCAGTTGGAGACCAATGAGATTGAACATTATCAAGACGAATATCCTTTAGATATAGAGGCCTCAAGTCTTGAAACCAAAAATTTGGTAAAAGTGGAATTAGCTCACTCTACTGCACCATGGTATGCCGATTTCGTAAATTACCTAGCCGCCGATGTCCTTCCACCTGAGTTAACATACCAACAAAAGAAGAAGTTTTTCCACGACCTTAAACACTACTACTGGGATGAACCCCTCCTCTTTAAAAGAGGTTCTGATGGTATTTTCCATCGTTGCATGCCCGAGGAAGAAATCGAAAGTATTATAAACCACTGCCACGCTGCACCTTACGGAGGTCATTCAAGTACATAAAAAACCCGTGCGAAAATCCTACAATCTGGTTTCTTTTGGCCTAATCTATGGAAAGATGTGCACATCGCTGTTTTAAACTGTGACCGTTGCCAACATACTGGCAACATCTCCAGATGCGATGAAATGCCTCAGAAAGGTATTATAGAAGTAGAAATCTTCGATGTTTGGGGAACTGGCTTCATGGGACCCTTCCTATCTTCTTTTGGTAACAAATACATACTCGTAGTTGTCGATTACGTATCCAAATGGATCGAAGCTATAGCCTCTCCAACAAATGACACACGAGTAGTAATCAAGCTTTTCAAGAACATAATCTTTCCAAGATTCAGTGTGCCGAGACTCGTCATCAGTGATAGAGGCTCCTACTTCATCTCCAAAATCTTTGAAAAACTCTTAATGAAATATGGAGTTAAGCATCGTGTAGAAACACCATACCACCCATAAACGAGTGGTCAAGTAGAGGTCTCAAACAGAGAAATTAAGCAAATACTTGAGAAAATGGTTGCCACGTCTAGGAAAGATTGGTCTTCTAAGTTACACGAAGCGTTATGGGCATATAGAACAACTTTTAAAACACCCATAGGGACCACACCTTTCAAATTAGTCTATGGTAAATCATTTCATATGCTGGTGGAACTCGAGCATAAAGCTTATTGGGCTAATAAAACCCTAAATTTAAATTACTCTGCCGCCGGAGGAAACAGAATCCTAGATTATAATAAATTAGAAGAGCTTAGATTAGACGCTTACAATAATTCCAAGATCTACAAAGAGAGAATGGAAAAATGGCACAATAAACGCATTTCTAGGAGATAATTCAATGAGGAAGATGTAGTACTCCTATTTAACTCCCTACTTAAACTTTTTCTCAGAAAACTACGCTCTAGGTGGTCTGGTCCTTTCGAAGTCACTAAGGTGTTTCCAAGTGGCGCCGTAGAAATTAAGAGTAAGTCTAATGATCCATTTATTGTAAATGGGCAACGTTTGAAGCATTACCATTGTATCGAAAACAAAGACTACTCCTCTAGCCTAAAGCTTCTATAGCCACTGGCTGAATCAAACGACTAATTCGTAATTGAAAATGTGTCGAGCTTGCGACATTAAACAAAGTGCTTTGTGGGAGACAACCCACATTTTTATCTTTATATTTTTCTTTAACTTTTAATTTTTACTTAAAGTTTTATTTATTCTCCTTATTTCTCTTATTTCAACTTTTTGCTTATTTTCATTTTCTTATTTTTTTTCTTATTTTTACTCTAAAGGCATTTGGTCAATGCTAACTGGATGTTTCTATAATCTACTTACTTTTCAGGCTAATTTACTTTTTAGCTAGTGAATAACTCTCGAAATGGCAAGAGTAGATTATATGAGTATTACTTTCAAGGGGAGAGGTCAAATGAGGAGGTTTGAGGACTTAGTCGATAGGGAGATGACTCCCACCATCTATGATGATGACCATGCTATGACCACCTTAGGAATTAGAGAGAGTGTCCTATACTTGTTGCACTAGATATGTTGGGATACATCCTTTATCCGGAGGAGGTTTAGTTTATACCGTAGGCTTACCCTAGAGTTCCTAAGTTCTTTGAATTATGTGCCTAACTATATACTAGGATTTAACTGTGTCCTGATCCGGTTTAGACTGTTTGGTATTGATTTCCGTTATAACAATAGTGAGTTTGCTAACCTTTTAGGCTTCCCTAGTGGCCCTGATGTCTTTACTGTCACCCAAGAGGATATTTTCTTCGACCATGAGCTTAATTACTTCTAGGGTAGCATAACTGATAACAACCACCCTGAGCCAGAAGATATATATTCTGAAAGTATCTATAACCCTGCTATAAGATACTTCCACAAGATCCTGGCCCACACCCTGTTTGGAAAAGAGCAAAACATTTATTTAATGTCCTATTATGAGCTTTTCATTATGTTTTGTGCTTCACAAAACCATCCTATCAATGCGGCTACCTTTATGTTAGCCAATTTTGTCTGTATTATAAAGACTGCTCATGCACCCATCCTTATAGAAGGCCTAGTTACAATGATTGTGAATGTTATTGAAATGAGACAACCACTTCTAGGATTAAACCCCTATGACAGAATTCGACCTATGAATATCCGTTTTTGTTTCAACACTAACCTTATAGGAAACCTTGGACCATATGAGTTTGACTTGCTTATTAACCATAACACTGTCCACAAATTTGTTTTGCCTAACCCTATAACGAGTGTTCACAACAGAGATAACTGGCTTTTTGACCTGGATCACCCACCTACCCCACCCTCACCTGAAACCCCTTAACCTTATGAGATCCCTGATGATTTTTATCCTCAGACTCCTCCTCATTATTCTGATTTTCCTTCCCCTGATCGCCGTGTAGTTTCCTCTGATGCATCTCCCGTGTCTGCTGCTTTTGCTATTCCGGCTAATGTTGGACCTCCACCTCATGATTTTACTATCGCTATTGCTAATTTAGAGACACAGATTGAAGTCTTACGCGAAGAGTTCACCACTTTGCGTACAGACTTTCACGGTCTTATGGATATCGTAACAGAGCAGTTTGATCATCTATATCAGCATCTCTATTTTGTTGCTCCACCTCATGGAGGCCCACATCGTGGCTAGATAGCTCCTACTATTTTTGTTGAATTTTTCCGATCCTTCTTCTTAGAGCAGTGAGGACACTGTCTGTTTTAAGTATGGGGGAGGAAACATTATTGTTTTGTTTTCCTATTTTCAGATATTTTGTTTCCAGTTATTTCATATTTCGGATTTTGTACCTTTCACATTCAGTTTCTTTATCCAGTAATATTATTTTATTTCTTATTATTCCTATTTTTATTTTCTATCTCATTTTTTGGTTATTTTAAAGTTTTTATTCATGCACCTCTTATACTGATATGATTATACTATCTCCGCGAAATATCTATAATTATTTAAATACTCGATTTTGCCTCGAATCAATTATTTGCGCATACACTAATTAATGTTATTGAGTATTTTATTATCTATATTTTATGCCTCTTATCGGTATACTAAACAAATATTTCCTATCATTTCTTAATATATGCTGACCATTAGAAATATTTATTATTATCATATATATATATATATATATATATATATATATATATATATATATATATATATATATATATATATATATATATATATATATATATATATATATATATATATATATATATATATATATATATATATATATATATCAAGCTTTAAAGTACAATTATTCATAATATATATGTATATGTATACGTAGCATTGGACATTATCTACGCAACCCATTTATTTGGTCCAATAGAATTACATGCATGGTCAAACAAGTTTTCCAAGAGGCATACGCATGTGCCCATGTTTCCTTGTCTTTATTCCGACTGTCACAGCCTAGCTGCCGATCGTCAGCCTCTCCATGCCGACCATCAAGTATGCCTTAAATAACCTGCCCCCCGTCACCCACATGTGACGTTCGTCACATGCCTTGTCTCCCTCGCCTTAAATTCTCTCGTGACCATATACTTTGACTTCAAACCACACCGTTTCACTTTTTCTTCTATAACTCCCATAAATTCCATCTTCCACCATTTAAACCCCATAATTCCCATCACTCCATTATCAACCACCATTATCACTCATTCATTTCCTATAACTCCTATAACCTCCCACTTTCAAAAATTCAAAACCGTAAATACCATTCATTACCCACTCATAACTTCCACCTATTTAAACCCTTTCTTCCATCATTCTAATATCACTACCATTCACCACCTTCTTTTCACTACACAAACACCATTCCTTTTCATCTTTGTCAAATATACCATGGCCGCTCGTAGAAATCAACCTCACAGACGAAATCAACCCAACTGAGGAGAACCCGATATGACTCATCTCGTGTTCTAACAAGGCGAAGCTGGCGAACTTCAACAGGAAAAATACCGAAAGTTTTATCAACGAGGATTGACATCCACACGATATGTCGATAACGACTGTTTGTGCGATTTAGGGATGTTTGACAGTATGCAAGGTTTGCTCAACAAAGCAGGCCTGGGATTTGTAAGCACGATGGGCTTACCCACCTACGAGGCTCTAACTTTGGAGTTCTTAAGCTCTTACTTCTACATCACTCCCACCGACGCTGATGCAAATCTCATTGGATCCCCTATATGTTCAACCAGGAATACACGCTGAACCAGGATTCTTTGAGGGCCATGTTTCGTTTCCCTCGTGGAGACATTGTGAAATACCGAATTCCCCCTGAATTTGATTGGAATAGAATGTCATATGAATAATGGGAGTGAATATCCGATGAGCAAAATGTCTCCCCCGAAGCGCGCTACTCCACTCACATCTATAATCCGAACATTCGCTACCTTCACCGCACCCTGGCCAACACTATTTTTGGAAGGACTAACAACAACAAGGTCAACACCAAGGAGTTGTATGCTCTACATTGCACCTTCGCGCTAAACCTCCATTTGAACTCCAGTACCTTCCTGATGGCTCACATTCAAAATTTTGTAATGAGAGACGGGAATGTGCCTTTCTGTATTAGAGGTATCGTCACTGCAATAGCAGTTCACCTGAATCTGGGAGGAAGAATCCTGAATCTACCCTCGCTGCCAGCAGTGTTTATGGATATTAACAACTGTCGAGCTGGTCGCCTTATTAAGGTGAGAGAAGCAGGAGGATATTATCTAATGGTGAAGAATAATGAAGTTCGTAGTGTTATTTTGCCAAATTCCAATACTACGAACTTAAGCATTGCAAACAACTGGTTATATGACCTCAACGCACCCGAGCCTAGTGTGAATGCACAAGGTAACCAAGGTGAGGCCAATAATTTTGCGGTTGATGAAATATAACAAGAATTAGAGAAGCAAGAACCTCAGCCTGACATTCAACCTCCCGAGGCCCAAGAACCACAAAATGCCAACCAACCAGCCATACTCGATGCCATTTATGCCGCAATACTGCAGCAAAACCAATTGTCTAACCAGTGCTACCAAAGCATTGAGACGCTCCAAGGTGAAATGATGCATCTTGTCCAACAGATGCAAAGAGATCAACATGATTACGCTCACTAGCAAGACCAAAGTATTCTAGAGTTCACCGCAGGGATGACAAAAGACATGCGAGCTTTGACACTCCGTGTTGAAGGTTTGCGTGAAGTTGTTTCTCGTGTGGAGGCTCAAAGATATGAAGCAGAGTCTTCCAGAAGGGGCGAACAAGCGCGTAGAAGATCTAGACCAAGGACGCGTGATGGATTCCATGGCCAAGGCGAGGAAGAATGAGTATTTAGTTTTTCACTTTCCGTTTTCATCTTTTATCAATACATTGAGGATAATGTATGATTTAAGTATGGGGGAGGAAGTATTTCCACTTTTCTAGTAAATTTTTATTTTCATTGTTATTTCCCTTCTTGTTATTTCCCTTCAATAAAAATCTTTATTTTTATATAGTTATTTATGCAACATTTGTGTTGTTTTTCCGATTCCCTCATTTTATTGAGCCCTAACAAATTTTTTCGATTTAATGCATAAATTGACTCACTCGACGAGTATGTAGGTTGCCATTTTTAAAACTTGTTAGAAACTTTCGCAAGATTTGATAAAATCACTACCGTCTTGACACTCTACAACCCCAGAGTATAATAGACTAGTTAAAATACCTATTATTCCAAAACCCAGAGCTTTAGTTTTGAAGTAACCCTGAGTAGTTTATCTAGCAGTCAACACCGTCTTAAACACAAACTACGCAGAAAGTCGATGAATATAAGTGGATGATCTCGGCAAATTATTTATAAAAATGTTACATTCTTTAAGAAAATAGGAAATGCACCAATTAAATTGGGCGATCCTCACCCGATCGTTTAATCCAACGAATGCAAGCCCTACAAAGTAACATAAAATCCATTATTAGGTGGTTGATAAGTGTCTGGTACTAAACTTGGTAGGGCAGACTACGGTTTGATCCCCTGCATCTTGCAAATGGTTAAAAAGAAGGTTGCCACATTATTGTGCCAGAAACCACTGTGCTAAAAAGATCATAACCACTAACCAGCTATTCTGCTATGTGCTTGTTAGGATAAAGGGCTTAATGTGATTGCGCTTGAATGAAAATGGGTGAAACAAGACGATTACTTGGGGTGAGCTATAATAGCATCTACAACTGCTTTACGTAAGATGGGATTGTCTAGTGTCGTTACCGTAGTGCTGGAGTATAGATTAAGCTTTTGATTCTCTAACAAAAAAACACCATGCAACCACGTACAAGTTGATTTGTGTCATATATTTGCATCTGACTAATGTTTAGACAAACATCGTACTGAGCACTTGCTTGAGGACAAGCAAAGATTCAAGTATAGGTGAGTTTGATAACCTATAAGTGTATTGCATATTTATCTTGATTTACTTAAATTATTTTCCATTTTAATCTAAATTAAATTGCTTTGTAGTTGGTATTGTGCTGGTATTTGACTATTTTGTAGGTATTAAATTAATTAAAGCTTTTATGAGAAAAAGAAAAAAAAAGGGTACAAAAAGAAGAGCCAAAGGATAAAAGAAACAAAGCATCAGCCCAAGCCCAAAAAGGAAAGAAGCGTGTGGCCCACTTGAAAGCAGCTTGTGATGAACGTCACATGTCCGTGACGATCGGCAGGGTGCTTGACCAAGTGACGAACGTCACTTGGGCCATGATGAACGGCAGCCCATGTTCTCCTATTATTTTGACCACGTACTTCAAGCTTGCAATGAAAATATCTCAACGCACTTGTTATATTCACGTTTCCACTAAGTCAGCTACATAGAGACCCTACAGCAACGTACCTCCTACAATCTCTCACATGCAGTTATTCAAGACCACTATAAATAGAAGGCTTCACACACTGAGCTGGGGTCCTCCGTTTTGCCTTTCTTTTCGTGCATACTTTCCAGAATTATTATTTTCCAAAAATTTTATTTTCCTTAGTTTTAAGAAGTATTATTTTTCCAACCCATTTAAGCAATAGATTTCTACACCGGAAATCTATTGCCCCGTAGTTTGTTTTAAGACCTTCAGAATTTTCGTTAAGGTTTATTATTTTTATTTCTTTGCAATTGTTTCTGTTTCGGATCAAAGCAAAACCTACCAACCTGTGGAGGAGTGCTTCTCGTTAGATCCGGACGAATTGTTACCAGTTTCCAGTCATATTTATTTTCAGCTTTTTGGTTTAATAAATTATTATTTGCCTTTAATTCAATAATCATGTTTACTTTGTTGTATGGCTTGTATTATTCTGTGATTGAGTTTTATAACATGCTAGGCTAGATTTCTATACCGGTATGTTAGGTCATATAACTGAGGGAATTTGGTAATACTATTGGTTATTTATTTGTTAAACTATTTTCTGGTCTAAATTACTATTTTTAAATGATAAACCGTTTTGTTACAAGAGTAAAAGACGAATAGAAGTTAGGTTCAATAAAGCGAGAGTTTGAGGATCTTTAACTGGACAGTAGTAATTAGGCATTGGCTTTAAAAACAGTGAGAGCGCTTTAAGGCTAATTAGAGTTTATTTGTTTTAAAAAAATGTTTTTAACTCCGGAGGGATAGCGAGAGCATACGTTAGGACTTAACTGCATAGCCTAAATTAATAACCACGACAGTGTGAGATGAGGGTTTTTAAACTGATAAATTTCTACTGAGAATTGTTTGAAACTGCGAATTACCGAATACGTTACTAATTCCCGAAGTCCGATCATTACATACTGGTTGTTCCCCTCTCTTATTATTTAATTAGATTTAAACTTACTTTTAGGTCCCTTAATCTAAACCAAATATTTTTAGCCTTAGATTTACACCATAACATTAGATAACGATACGTTTGACTTTTGATCCTTTGGGTTCGATAATCTTTAAAACTATGCGATAAGACTGTGCACTTGCAGTCCAGATTATTTAGACTACTAAAGTCGCGATCAATCACCTCTACTTTAATTGTGAGTACAACTTCGTCATCAAATGTTTTATATGATATCAAAATTGGGAAAAGTGATCACTTCTATATATTAGATGATATCCTTATGTCTTGTGCCACTCCTCTATAATTGAGGTCTTAGGAATCATTAAAAAGCATTGTGAAATTGATCCAAGTCATTAAAAATAAGTTTCTGCATAAATTTCTATTGCATGTGTCGACACATCCATTTTCAGGTTGACACATGTGACTCATTTTTAAAGCTTGTAGCCTCTGTAAGCCTCAGGTTGACACACACATTGCATAGGTCGACACATACTGAAGCATTTCTCAAATTGTAGAAATTCTTATTTTATGTGTCGACACATCCGTTTTTCAGGTCAGCACATTTACTATCATTTTAAATCTTGTAGTCTCTATTTCAGTTCAGTCGACACATAGACCCACACAGGTCGACACATACAACATAAAAATCAAGCATGTATCGACATGTATGATAGATAGGTCGACACATACTGTTTGGCTGGTAAATTTTTTCAAATATTTTTAATTCTGAATTTGTCCTTTTTTCCCTAAATGTTCCAAAATTATAAATACTCATTCATGCATCATTCATATCTTGGTGATGCCATAAAATTATCCTACATCTCTCTTCATCTTCAACCTCCAACCTATGCATACACACTGGCATTATATTGTGATGATGTTTCGTTGGGGTTTCATCTAGATGAGGATTAATAATGTCCAATTGAGTATTGGGTTGAGCTTTGTAGGGGCCTTCATCCGGAAAAACCGCGGGTTTATCCTCCAAGATCATTGGTTGATTTTGGGGTTTTCGTGCAAGACGTTCAAGAGGTAATTGCGGCCAAGTGAATTTCTTTGGAGATAAATAATGCAAGGGAACCTTTGGAGATAAAGAACACAAAGGAACATCGAGAGAACAATGGATTACAATTGAAGTCTTGTGTTGCAACAGTTTGAAATTGACGGTACGCGAAAACTTTGGAGATAAAGAAGACAAAGGAGTAGCAAGATCCAAATAGTCAATTTGCATCTATTGTGTCTTGGTCTTTCTCAAGATCAAAAGAGGAGAAGGGGTTGGATTAACAACAAGCATTAGAGTTTGTGAAGTTTCTCTTGAACACTCCTCTTGTATCAATATTTTGCATAGTAATAATTATCCTAATTCCATTGGAATTAGGCGCAGGCGTACGCACATGCGAGGACGACAGTGGGGAACTATGAAGAGAAATTCCTTGTGTCTTTTTTATTTTTGCTTTTACTTGCTTTAATTTTCATTGATCTATTTGTCATGTAGCATTGCGTTATCAATTGAATTGTAAGAAATTTTAGGAACTTTTTATATTCTAAATCAAGTGTTGATATAGCTTATAATCACTTTTGATTATAAGTGGTTTTGTGTATCAACACAACTCAAGGAAAAATTCTGAAAATTCACTTGCACACCAAGTGTTTGATAAATTGATTAAATTTGTTCTTATAATATTGTCATTGCAAATAACTTTACTAGTAACTTGCAATAAACGTTAAATAAGCTGTAAAGTGATTCAAGCATATTAATCAAAGTATTGTTCTCATTCCATATTGAATTTGTTTTTATGTTTGCATATCCGAGTTTCCAATAACGTTCGTAAAAGAAGACATTTTGAAAAAGCTTTCGCGTTGCTCTTTGATAAAACAACTTTTTCAAAACCATAATTTTTCTGGATATATTTTTAAAGGGGTATTTATTCACCCCCTTCTAGATACTTTTTTATCGTCTAACAAGTTTCATCAAAAGCCCGATTCATTCTGACTTCGACACTCTTTAGAAAATAGATTACGAACCTAAAGGGGATTATAAAAGAGCTCCAATTTTCACGGGAGAAAATTATAGTTATTAGAAAGCTTGTATGAAAATTCATGTCAACTCATATGACAAAGGTGTTTGAGAAGCTATTCAAAATGGTTCAGCATCAGTGACATATGTTGTTGATGGGTGCTACCGTACCAAAGCCGAAGAACTTATGGGATGATAATGATAATAGGAAGTGGTCTTATGATTGGAAAGCTAAAAACATCATCATATCCTCTCTTGGTGTTGATGAATTTTATCGCATTTTCCATTATCAAACCGTTAAAGCTATATGGGATGCTATACAAGTTACCTATGAGGGAACTAATGAGGTCAAACAAGCTATAACTAATATATTTATTTAAGAGTTTGAACTCTTTCGCATGAAGCAAGGGGAAACCATTTCTCAAATGCACAAGCGGTTCTCGCATCTTATTAATGTTTTAAATTTACTAGGTAATCTTATTCCCAATGCTATTGCTATTAACAAGGTGTTGAGATGTCTTACTAGGAATTGGCAACCAAAGGTCACCGCGATCAAGGAAACCAAAAATCTTGCAACACTTTATCTCACGGCCTTGTTTGGAAAATTAGAAGAACATCAGCAAGAACTCAATTGCTTGCCCAAACATGAAAAAAAACTCGAGAAAAAGAAAAAGGAAAAAGGGGTTGTTAAGGAGGAAGTATTGAAGTCTAAAGCTCTCAAGACTTCAAACTCTAAGTCCTCAAAGGATGATCTTATTAATGATAATGACTCTAGCAATGAAGAGAATTCAAATGATGAAGAAATGAGATTATTTGTGATGAACTATAATCGATACATTCTGAAGAGTAATGTCAAACACTCCGATAATAATCTTGTCAAACTTAGAAGACAATCCTCCTCCTCTAAAGACGAAGACAATAAAAAGGACAAGGGAAGTGGTATTTGTTACTGTTGTACCCCAATTTTTGCCCCTAAGATCCCTTCATCATACCATATTGTTTCAATCACAACAAGATCATATTAAGGTTTTTGGGTTTTTCTCCCTATCTTTAGCTTTGCTCTTTTGAGGAGTTACCAAGCACCTTGACTTGTTTTCTTTTGAGATCTTTGATATTTTGCTTTGATTGTCTCTCTAATTAATAAAATGCAATATTGGTTTGTCTTACTTGTTAATAATGTAGGTAAAGGCAATGAGGTTTAGTAAGTTGCTTCATGGGTTCATGAGTTTATTTTCATGCCCTAGTCAATAGCTTGAGAAATTAAAAACCTCACTGTGATGCGGTGGGAGAACTTACTTGAGGTTTTGTGTTTGTGTTTGCAAATGTTTCTGTTTAGCAAGAGTTGCCACCGACTTTTTATTTTATCCAAAGGAAAGGTCAAAAAGCACAGGAAAGACCTTTGAGATGTTTTCTTGGGTTCAGGGGGTAGATTATGAAAAGGGAAGGTGCAAGCACCCTTTTCATCCATGGTTATCCATGGGCTCTTAGTTACTTGTTTAGATCACTTGCTTATGCTTTTCAATTGTTTGAAATGGTGCTTTGTGTGTAGTTTTTGAAAATGTTTTGAAAAGAGGCCTTTTGTCTAGGCAACCTTTGTAATGATTCTTGTTTGAATGTATACAAAGGTGTTTGTCTTTTGAAAAGATGTTTCAATGTTTTAAAGTTTGAAAGTTTATTTTTGGAAATGTTTTGAAATTGTGTTGTGAGGTGTGTTTGAAAATAGCAAGGATGTTTTTGCAAGTTTTGATCAAGTAACTAAGAGTTGTCTACCCTATCTACTCAAGAGTCTTTCCTACACATTTTTTAACCCTTTTACATTTTTTTTACCATTGCATTTGGTAAACAACCTTGTATTTAGATGTTAAACGGGACAGGCGCCGGCCATCATATTGACCATGATAGCAATAGTGCTAAGTATCTTTAGCAAATTTTTGAGGGACTAGATCATTTTGTATAGGCAACCTTTTGATAGCGTCATCGAGGGACTATGATCTTTTTGTTTTGTTTTTGTTTTTCCAAGATACTCAACATGCATACCATGGCCATTTTCAAGGCAACAAGTGGATGAAACCCTAGGGGTGTTTGTGTGAGATGTGTTGTCATTTTCATGCATTTTTGTCTTGTATTAGGTCTGGCTATTTATTTTGATTTTGGATTTTGCATACAAACCCTAATCTCTATCATGGCATATTTGAAAGCATAAATGCGTAAAAGTAATCTAAGCTATTACAACATTGATATGGGAAGGGGGATACAATTTTGAATGGGGAGTATTTGCAAGAAAATAAAACCCTAAGATTTACTATTACATCCAAATTGAATTTCTTTGCTCAAATAATAAATAAACAATATTTAAATAAGCAATTAAATAAATATGCAATATATTATAAATATGCAAAAAATGTTTTTGTTTATTTTTCATGTATGTAAAAAATATAATATTTAATGCATTTAAAAAAAATAAGAAAATAGAAAATTATTTTTGTTAAGGGTAAAACCCTAATTTTTGGTTTTAAGAATATGTATGTATATTATAATATTTATTTATTTATGTACAATAAAAAATAAAAAAATATTCAAGTGTCAAAAAATAAAATATATTAGAAAAATATTATTTTTAATAAGGGTGGAAACCCTAGTTTTTGTTTTAAGATAATATATATTATATTATTTATTTTATGTATAAGAAAATAAATATAAATATATACAAGGATATTTAAGAAATAAAATATGTGGAAAAATATTATTTTTTTATGTATAAATAATAAAATATATAATATTTCTATAATATTTATTAGTTTTTATAAAAAAAAATAAAGGTATATATTATTTAATAATTATTTTTATGTCTAAAAAATAATAAAAAATAATAAAATTTATGAAAATGTTTTTAATATTTTTTTATGTTTAGAAAATAATAAAATAAAATCAGAAATGAAAAATAAATACAAAAATACAAAAATATAAAGAAATGGGCCAGGGGGTGCAAAAAGCAGGTCAGGGGTGCCAAAAACAAGCCAAACCAAGCCCAGCCCAGTTACAGCTTCATCTTCAACCTTTGAACAAAACAAACGTGCGCCTTGTACAAATGTCCAGATCCTGCATACGTGCTCTAAAGCAAAAACTCACAACATGAAAGTTATAGCATTTTTCAACACGATTCCAACCATATAAAGAACTTAATCTAACTCTCAAAGACCAAAGAGAATTTCTCTGGCCCTAATTTCTAACCTAACTTTTTCAGGATGTTCATCAATCAAATTCTCTCAGCACACTTAACTTAAATGAAAACTGAGCATATGTACAGCTTAAGGGCTATGAGTACTACATTTTTTATTCACAAACCTAAGCCTAATGATTCCTAAATAGAGAGATAGAAAGTTGACAAATACCTGTTTCAGATGAACTCGTGTATGGCAATGTGGAGCTTTTCAATGAGGCCTGAGGTTCTTTTGAGCTTGCCTGGACTTCTTCTGATCTTCCCCAGTGCTTTGTTTGCTTTGAGCTTGCTTGAAATAGCCTGTAGAAGTCAACCTGCACAAGCTGAAAATAGAAATGGTGAAGCTTGAAAATGGAGTTACAGTCAAGGGCCAATGGTTGGGATAGTTCAGGTGGGTTATATGGAAGGTAATGGAACAGGTTTGGGACAAAATGCACGAGTAGTTTTTGTTTTGGAACTCAAAGTGCAGAAGATGCCCTGTTTTGCAAGAGGAATGTGTTTTGATGTTTAAGAGTGTTTGAGGGATCAATGACTCGTGTTTCTGGCTCAAGGTAATGTGTAAAAGTTGTTTGGAATGCTTGCAAACTTTGTTCTTATCAGATTCAAGAGTTGTGGACTTTTGGCACAATGACTTGTTTTTGAAGAAAAGGTAGGAAGTGACAAAGGCCAAGGTTGTACAAGCTAGCTCAAGGTATGCATATGGTTTGTGAGCTTTTTCTGAAGTTTGTGGACTTTGTTTGTATCAAGAGATCAGGTCCATGGCTCAAGAAATACAAAATTGCAAAAAGTATGCTTTATGGAAATGGTATTGCAACCTTTATGCCATAAATGGATTAATTCATTGTGCCAAGCTCCATTGATCAGAATAACACCTTAAACCAATGGTTTGCATTCAATTTTTGAGTGTGGAAGGGTTTAGAGACCTGTAATCAAGTACAAAGCAAGTTTGGACAGATTTTGCAACTTGTGTCAACATGAAAATGCCATGGATCAAAGTGAGTTTTTGCCAAATTCAAATCTTCGATTATCTCTAACCATAAATGATTTTGGAGAGTTCTTGGACATTTTGGAAATCTTGTAACATGCTCTACAATCCATCTTTGAAATTCATTTTGAGATTCCAAGTGGAACTATGTGAAAAATTGCCATGAAGATAGGACAAAATCCTGCCTAAACTAGAGCAAAATTTCACTAAGTTAAAAGTTTCATGTACCCTTGTTCCAAAAATCATAACTTGAGATCCAAGCTTCTTTTGGGAAAACTTTGTGAATCAAAGTTTTAGATTTTGTTGAGGAATACAACTTTCATGTTGGAAGTTTTGTTTGAATCCAATTGCATCATGGTGAAAATGTTGGGCAAAGTTGGGAAAAAATAAGAAAATTTCATAACTTTAGAAAAATTCTAAGTTATGAAAATTTTCAACTTTAAACCCTAATTTGCAAAATTAGGTTTCTTGATGAACAAGTTTCATGTTTTGACTCATCTTGATGAAAAATGACCCTTGGCACTTGATTTTGACTAAAAAGTCAAAGTTTAACTTTTTAGTGTACAGTCAATTTTTGATCAGTTGACTGGAAAATTCATTTGTCAATCCAATGCATTTGAGATCTTTTGAACCTTGTGATTAGGTAAAGATGATGCCATTGAGTCATTGAATCCATGCTTGAACCCAATTTGCCATTGGCTAGGTGAAAAATCAGAAATTGCCCTTATACAATCAAAACCCTAAAAATGACCATTTTGCCCTTTTGATGATCTGATCAAATTTCTTGAGGAGTTGTGGTCCAAACTTGATCAAATGGTTCATATGAGTTTATAATTTTGATGTGGATCAAAAATCATGAGATTTAACTGTAAATTGGCCACAATTGACTTTTCCCCTAATACAGTTGATTTCTAGGTCAATTGTCCAATTGACTGGGCAAAAATTTGATTCAAGGCTTGAAACTTGGTAGAGGCAATCTTATAAGTCCAACATGAAGCATGAAAGTCACTTTGAGCATTGGAAGATCAAAAATCCCTATGCAAACTCAAACCCTAATTTCAGGTCAACAGTGCAAGGAAATGTCTTGAGCAGAGCAAACCCTAGCTTGGTCTTGAATCCAAAGAGTCTTGTGAGGGGAAATATTGATAAAATGAGAGGGAAAATTTTAGGGTACAACAGCTTCCCCTGTTCAATCTTCTTGAACCTGAAGAGTTAGATTGGCAAGTTTGCCTTTCGTGACTCGAAGGTAAAAGAGGATTGGACACTAGAGTGCCCGTAAATTTGCACTCGTCAAAATGTAGGTTGAGGGAATGGGCTTAAAGATACCATTTGGAGATGATAGAATCTTGTTGGAGATGGGCTTAGAGATGACATCCAAAATGTTTGTTGAATATCAGGAGAATGAACATCAGAATGGTATCCGAATTTGGAACATATCTGAGTTGTATATGGAGATTGGATCTGTATGAGTAATGGAATGGAGTCCGTGTCTGGAGCGTGTCCGAGATGTAACTGTATTTGATTCTTGAATGAATATCAGAATGACTGCCGTGTTTGGAGTGCATCTATATTGTATTTGAATCCGAAATCTGAATAAGCGACAGAATGACATCCATATATGGAGCATCTCTGGGCTGGGGAAACGTTTGAATGAGTGACAGAATGGCTACCATGTCTGGAGCGTATCTGAACTGTATCTGAAGTTGAGATCTGTATGAGTAGCAAAATGACTTCCATGTCTTGGAGTGTATCAGTACTGTAACTGGAATCTGGACAAGTGACAGAATGACTTCCGTGTCTGGAGTGCATCTGAACCTGGAGTTGATAGTTGAATCTGAATGAGAAATAGAATGGCTTCCGTGTCTGGAGTGTATCTAGTTTGTATCTGATTGCTGAAGTCTGAATGAGTAGTAGAATGACCTTCGTGTCTGGGGTGTATCTGTACTGTATCTGAATAAGAGATCCGAATGAGTAGCAGAATAACTTCCATGTCTTGGAGTGTATCCGTACTGTATCTGAAATCTTTGAATAGTTGTTAAAGATAGCTTTTAATCTCATCCTGAAAAGGGTAAAATGTTAGGTAAAACACAAAGTTATGTTGCATGACATGTATGATGCAATAAAATGTGTTCTATCAATGTTTATGATATATGAATGTAATGTATGCGCATGTAAGCTGATTAGATGTCTTGCTGAGGAAAATAAATCCTTGATAGCTGGAGATAATAAAATCTTTGACTGCTGCTGGGGAAAATAAATCCATGACCGCTGCTGGAGATTCAAGATCTTTGATTGCTGAAGATGAGAAATCCTTGGACCATCGTTGGGGATATAAAATCCTTGACAACTTGTGGGGGTTAACAAGAACTTTGGCAAACTTTGCGGGGATGTGGGAATCCTTTAAGTCTGCTTGAGAAACCTGCTTGGGGAATCCAAAGAACTTTGATGTCTATGGCTGGGGATTGAGAATCTTCAATCTACTGGGAAATAACTCTGTGGGGAGAATGTTTATTCTGTTGGAGAGTTTTTAGGAGTTTGGGTTGTATGCCAATTTACTGGGGAAGCAAGAATGAGAATCTTCATTTGGTTAAGGGTATCAGGAGCTTGGGAGTATGCCAATCTTCTGAGAAATTATCCTTGGTTGGGGATAAAACAAAAGTTAACTGTTATCTGGTTGATTTCCAGGCTTTAAGATAACTTGTTGGGGATCTTTCTGTTTTTAGGACAACTCTCTGGGGAATTTGAGGGAACTGGATGGTCTTCCACCGGGGTTTAAGGGTTGAAGTTTTGGACTTCGTTGGGGAAGAAAGTTTCATCTTTGTTGAGGGTATGTAGTTCACAAATTTGGCTCCGCTGAGGATTGGGGATTTTAAGTTTCAACTCTGGTGAGGACTTTGAAATTTAATTCTGCTGGGGATATGTTTTTCAAGGTTTAGCTCCGCTGGGGATCCAGATGATGTACTGCAGGGGATTTCTCTTGGAATAGCCTAAAGACGTTTTCCTATACTTCCAACCTATCAGTAATTACTCTTTCCCATTTTCGTTTATTTGTAAACAGTGATTATATTCAAATGCATATGCTCATTTAATAAACCATTGGATGTTTTCAAATAAAACACAAGTGTAAAGAAAAATAAAAGGCAAATAGTTTTATGCACTTTGAAGTATCTTTGTATTAACTTTGTGTAAGTATTTTGTACAGAGGAGACAGACATCTTAGTAAGAGAATGTTGTCGTAAGAATTGAGAAAAAATTATACAAAGAAGGATGGCTATGTGTAAAAATCCCATGGGGTTCTCATTCTGCTAAAGCCTTCGTAACTCTGGATAGCTTGTCCATTCGTTGCTTCGTCCGAAGACGATTGAATTGATCAGAAGCCTGGAGCTTGTCTATGAAGAGATTGTCTATAAAGTGATCCGACGAGACATAGTCATATGCTTTAATTCCCTAACTTTTGCCTGGACCGCCCTTTCGGGTTTTCACTCCACCGGGAAACCCTTTTTTGCCCAAGTCGCCCTTTCGGGTTTTCAACTTGTCGGGTGTATAGATATTTTATTTATCCCTAATTTTTTCCTGAACCGCCCTTTCGGGTTTTCGATTCACCGGGATGCCCATTTTTTCCCAAGCCTCCCTTTCGGGTTTTCAACTTGCCGGGTCGTTTATGCGTAGTATCTTTTGACTATGTCCGTGTTCGCAGGGTGCGGCAGGTCATCGCCATCCATGGTGGTCAGGATCATTGCCCCACCAGAAAAGATGTTTTTGATCACAAATGGTCCTTCGTAAGTAGGAGTCCACTTGCCCCCGGGGTCACTTTGCGGCAAGATGATCCGCTTGATTACAGGATCCCCGACTTGATATGTCTGGCGTCTGACTTTCTTGTTGAATGCCTTGATCATTCGTTTTTGATACGCCTGACCATGGCAAACAGCAGTAAGTCGCTTCTCATCAATCAAGTTAAGTTGATTAAGCCGGGTCTGAATCCAATCGTCTTCACTCAAACCAGCATCTTTCATGATTCTCAAGGAGGGAATCTAAACCTCGATAGGTAAAACAACTTCCAAGCCGTATACAAAAGAATATGGTGTTGCCCCATTTGATGTTCGTGCCGTGGTACGGTACCCATGCAGAGCAAACGGTAACATCTCATGCCAGTCCTTGTAGGTGACTGTCATCTTTTGAATGATCTTCTTGATATTTTTGTTCGCAGCTTCGACAACACCGTTCATCTTAGGCCGATAGGGAGATGAATTGTGATGTTGAATCTTGAATTGCTCGTAGAGAGCGGTGATCATAGTATTGTTCAAATTTGTACCGTTGTCAGTGATGATTCTGTCGGGGATACCATACCGGCAAATGAGGTTCTGCTTGATGAAGCGGGCAACCACATTCTTTGTAACGGATGCGAAGGACACTGCTTCGACCCACTTGGTAAAGTAATCAATGGCCACCAGGATGAAACGATGTCCATTAGATGTTGTAGGCTTAATCTCTCCAATCATGTCGATTCCCCACATCGCGAATGGCCAAGGAGCTGTTAAGACATTGAGAGGAACTGAAGGTATGTGTACCTTGTCAGCATGGATTTGGCATTTGTGACAAGTATGGGAATATTGATGACAATCAGCTTCCATGGTAGACCAGTAATAGTCTGCCCTTAGAATCTTCTTAGCCATCGTATGACCGCTTGAGTGGGTGCCATTATGTAGTTCATCCATGATCTGCTCAGCTTCCACCTTGTCTACACAACGGAGCAGAATGCAATCATGATTGCGCTTGTATAGGATACCATTGCTCAGGAAGAACTTGGCCGCGAACCTCCTTAAGAACTTTTTGTCGTTGACTGAAGCTCCTTCAGGGTATTCTTGTGCTTCGAGATACCTTTTGATGTCATGAAACCAGGGTCGGTCCACTACTTCTTCGGCATTAATCTCGTGACAATGTGCAGGTTCGTCCATTCGCTCGATGGTGATTTGGGGAGCCTCATTATCCCAGTTAAGTTTAAACATGGAGGACATTGTTGCTAGAGCATCTGCTAGCTGATTCTCTTCTCGCGGGAAATGCTCGAAGGTGATCTGCTTGAAGTGTGGTAACAATGTCAGGACATGTTCTTTGTAAGGGATGAGGTTAGGGTGTTTAGTATCCCATTCTCCTTTGATTTGACTGATAACCAAAGTTGAGTCCCCAAATACAATCAAATATTTGATTCCTAAGTTAATAGCAGCCTTGAGACCAAATATACAAGCTTCATACTCGACCATGTTGTTGGTGTAGCTTAAGCAGAGTCTAGCAGTGAAAGGTGTATGGAAACCTTGTGGAGAGATAAGTACCACGCCGATACCGTTTCCAAGTGTGTTGGAGGCACCATCAAAGTACAGAGTCCATCGGGATCCTTGTTCAGGTCCGTCATACGGTCTGTTTTCTTCAATGTTGCTCAAAGTCATGATATCCTCGTCAGGAAAGTCGAATCTCATGGATTGGTAATCTTCGACAGCTTGATGAGCCAGGTGATCGGCTAGCACACTCCCCTTTATAGCTTTTTGGGTCGTGTACTGTATATCATATTCAGTGAGGATCATCTGCCATCTAGCAATTCTTCTGGATAGAGCAGGCTTCTCGAAGATGTACTTGATCGGATCCATCTTAGAGATCAGTAAAGTGGTATGTGTCAACATATACCGCCTTAGCCGGCGAGCAGCCCATACCAAAGCGTAGCAAGTTTTCTTGAGCAGTGAATAGCGAGTCTCACTGTCGGTAAACTTTTTGCTGGGGTAATAAATGGCATGCTCTTTTCGGCCAGACTCATCATGTTGGCCCAATACGCACCCTATTGAATTCTCCAGGACAGTCAGATACATGATTAAAGGCCTTCCTTCAACGGGTGGCATCAAGATAGGAGGTTCCAGCAAATACTCCTTGATTCTATCGAAAGTAACTTGACAGTCATCATTCCATTTAACCACCTGATCTTTCTTCAACAGCTTGAAGATTGGTTCACAGGTAGATGTTAGGTGAGAGATGAACCTTGCAATGTAGTTTAGGCATCCCAAGAAACCTCTGATCTCCTTCTCAGTGCGAGGGGCAGGCATTTCTTGTATAGCTTTGACTTTGGTAGGATCAACCTCGATGCCTTTGTTACTGACGATGAATCCCAAAAGTTTACCGGATCTGACTCCAAAAGTGCACTTGTTAGGGTTCAGTCTGAGCTTGTACTTTTTCAACCTGACAAACATCTTTTGCAGATGGTCGAGGTGTTCTTCTTCTGTTTGTGAACGGGCTATCATGTCGTCTACGTAGACTTCAATCTCATGATGTATCATGTCATGAAGCAAAGCTACCATGGCACGCTGATAGGTTGCCCCGGCATTCTTCAGTCCGAATGGCATCACTTTATAGCAGAAGGTACCCCACTGCGTAACAAATGTAGTCTTCTCCATGTCTTCGGGGGCCATTTTGATCTGGTTGTACTCTGAAAATCCATCCATGAAAGAAAAAACCTTATGTTGAGCTGTGTTGTCAACCAAGATGTCAATGTGCGGTAGTGGAAAGTCATCTTTAGGGCTAGCCCTGTTTAAGTCTTTGTAATCCATGTACATTCTGACTTTGCCGTCCTTCTTAGGCACGGGCACAATGTTAGCAACCCATTATGGATAGGAAGTAACAACAAGAAAGCCAGCATTGAATTGCTTCATCACTTCAGCTTTGATCTTTTCAGACATGTCGGGTCTCATGCGACGAACTTTCTGTTTGATTGGTGGACAGTCTTCTCTTGTAGGGAGACGGTGAACCACAATATATGTATCCAGTCCCGGCATGTCTTTGTAGGACCAGGCGAATATCTCAACATATTCATTCAATAGCTGAACTAAGCGCTCTTTGACATTTGGTTCCAGGTTGGCACCCACTTTAACTTCTTTTCTGTCTTCCTTTGTTCCCAAATTGATAGTCTCTAACAACTCCTCGTGAGGTAGAATAACCCTTTCTTCCTGTTGTAGCAGTCTAGCTAACTCTCCAAGCACTTCACAGTCTTCATCACCTTCGCACTCGGCATGGTAGACCAGATCTTCAGAGTCACTGAAGGCCATAGCAGAATTGTTACCCATGGAATCCAGAGTGGATGGGTACCTGCATTTTGTGAGTGTGGGTGTGTGTAAGGGATAACCACCGTTAAACAAATAAAATGTAAAAAGAAATACAATGAACACAAAAGTTTATAAATGAAAACGTCAATGATTCATTAAAATGGCATATGAAGATGAAAAATCAAGCCCTTACAAATGGACCTATATGCCTCGGGTAAGGCATAAGGCGAAAAGTGTACGAATTGTTTAAAAATTATTACAGACCAACGGAAAATGTTCGAAAGATAAATTACTGATTGATGAAAGTAATGGGAACGAAGTATTTCGCCTCCCAGTTGTTCAACCCTCCTTCAATAGTTGGAAAGATCGAGTCTTCAAGATTTCTCTCCTCTTCATCCTCCTCTAAAGCATGAACTCCATGATGCGTGATTTTCAATGGTGGTTGTGATACGGTGGGAGAACTGACTTGAGGTTTTGCGTTTGTGTTCGCAAATGTTTCGGTTGAGCAAGAGTCGCCACCGACTTTTTATTTTATCCTAAGGAAAGGTTAAAAAGCACAGGAAAAACCTTTGAGATGTTTTCGTGGGTTCAGGGAGTAGATTATAGAAAGGGAAGGTATTAGCACCCTTTCTATCCATGGTTATCCATGGGCTCTTAGTTACTTGCTTAGATCACTTGCCTTTGCTTTTCAATTGTTTGAAATGGTGCTTTGTGTGTGTGGTTTTGAAAATGTTTTGAAAAAGATGCCTTGTCTAGGCAACCATTGTAACAATTCTTGTTTGAATGTTTTACAAGGGTGTTTGTCTTTTTGAAAAGATGTTTCAATGTTTTTGAAAGTTGTTTTGGAAATTGTGTTTGTGAAGTGTGTTTGAAAATGGAAAGTGGGTTTTGAAAGTTGGTCAAGTAATCAAGAGCTATCTACCCTAAATTTCTCAAAGATCTTTCTCATGTTTTAGCCCTTTTAACAATGTGGTTTCACCATTGTATTTGGTGAACAACCTTGTGTTAGGATGTTAACGGGACGGGCGCGGGTCATCGTATAGACCATGAAAGCAATAGTGTCAAGTATTTTGGCAATTTTCTTGAGGGACTATGATCATTTTGTTTAGGCAACAAGATAGCGTCATCGAGGGACTATGATCATTTTGTTTGTTTTTGTTTTGTTTTGTTTTGCCAAAGTACTTGACATGCAAACATGGCCCATTTTTTGAAGGCAACAAGTGGATGTAACCCTAGGGGTGTGAGTGTGCATTGTGTTTGTTTTTTCATGCATGTTTATCTTGAATTAGGTCAAGTTATTTGTTGATTGATTTTGCATACAAACCCTAAGTCTAAACATGGCATAATTGAAAGCTTTTAAATGCGGAAATTTAAATGCTAAGCTATTACAACAATGATTATGGGGATGGGGGTACAAGTTTGAATTTGGGGATATTTGACAAAGAAATAAAATCTAAATTATTACAACCATATCGAATATACAAATATTTAACATTTAAATAAATACAATTTAAATAAAATATCAAAATGCAATGTATTATGCACAAAAGATTTTGTTATGTATGTAAAAAAGGGTTTTCATGTTTGAAGTATAAACAAAATAAGAAAAAGTCATTTTTTGATTATTTTTATGGTTTAGGGCAAAGCCCTAATTTTCAAGTAAATAGTATTTATTTATTAATTATGTACAATATTTGTTAATTATATACAAAAAATAAAAAGTATCTTGTAAAAAAAAGTATTTTTAGTGTCATATATTAATAAAAATAAAAATGTATTATTTATATATTTTTATCCTAAGTATTCTAATAAATATAATATACAAGTATTTATATATATATTTACTAAACCTATTAAATATAAAAGATAAAATTAATTATTTATGTATATATAAAAAATGTATATTTAAGAAAATATTTTCAAGATATAAATAAAAATAACAACTAAAAAATAAACATATTTTTTATACTATTTTTAGGGTTTTAGTAAAAAAGTATTTATATTATTTACATACATAAGCTATTAAAATGGAACAAATATCAA
Source organism: Vicia faba (assembly GCA_948472305.1). Classification (NCBI taxonomy): domain Eukaryota; kingdom Viridiplantae; phylum Streptophyta; class Magnoliopsida; order Fabales; family Fabaceae; genus Vicia; species Vicia faba. Next base: position 803,204,990 of record OX451741.1, read on the forward strand.
ATAAATATGAAAAAATGTGGAAAAATATTTTTGGTGTTTTTTATGCTTGAGCAAAAAATATAAAATCAGAATCAAAAAGAAAAATGCAAAAATGACAAGTATTTCACACAATGGGCCAGGGGGGTGCAAATGGAAAAAAGGGGTGCAAAAAGTAAGTTGACTCAGGCCCAGCCCAAGCCAACTCTGTCTTCAACCTCCAACAACCTTTTGAATCAAAAAACGCGCGTTTCCTTATACAACTGCCATCTCCCGATTCCTTGATTTTTAGCCAAAACTCATAACACAAACATTGTAGAGCATGAAGTCACGATTCCAAACATGTAAAAAACTTGACCTAACTCTAAGAAACCAGGGAGAATTTCATCACCCCCAATTTCTGACCTAGCTTTTTTCAGATATTCATGGTTAAAATTCTCACAGCATGCTTAATATAAATGAAAAGTGAACACATGTATGGCTTCAGGGCTATGAGTAGAACATGTTTCATTCAAAAACCTAAGCTTAATCATGCCTGGATAGAGAGATAGAAGTCCATAGATTACCTGTTTCAGCTGGACTTGAGTAGAGAAATATGGCCAACTTCAATGGAGTTTGAGCTTCTGTATAGCTTGCCTGAAGTCCAAGGAAGCTTCTCCAACACCTAGCTTGCTTTGAATCACTCTGTATCGTGCTATGGAAGTTCACCTGCAAAACTGAAAAATGAAAATGGCAATTGAGGTTAGGGGAGTTACAGCTTGTGTTTAGGGCTTGGAATAGTTTGTGTGGATGGTGTGGAATGTGTTGGAACTTGTTTGCGCAAAAACGCACGAGTGGATAATGCTAGGCAAGTCAATCTGCAGAGAATGCCCTGTTTTGCAGCAAAACAGGGATTCTGAGTATTAAGAAGTGTGAGGGATGGTTCAATCGTGTTTTAGGATTGGCTTGATGTATGGAAAAGGTTCACAAGGTTTGTTCTTGGCTGTGTTGACAGGAAGTGAAAGTTGGATCTCTTTTGCAATGTTTCTTCAAGTGTAAGCAAAGAAATGTAAGTTGTCATACAAGCCAGTACAATGCCCTAATGTATGCTGCAAGTTAGGCTCTTGATAACTGGGATTTATGGATTTGATTTGGCTCCAAGATTTGGCCCCATGCCTCAAGGATTTGGTATTTGACATAAAGCATAACTTTATCAAAATGGCATTCTACCTTTTTCCATTTAAGGGTTAATTTTGTGTGCAATGTCCAAATGAACAAAATAATGCATTATCTCCGTGGATTTGCATTCAATTAAGGAGTGTAAAAGGGTTTAGAGGCCTGCAAGCTAGCACAAACCAAGCTGATTTGAAAATGCCATTTGCTATGAACATGTATTGGTCATGAACAAAAGTGAGTTTTTGCCAACTTTGTGAATTCGATTCTCTCTAACCACAAAGGTGTTTGAGAAGTTCTTCGACAATTTGGAAAGCTTGGAATGTGTACTATAATCCATCTTTGTAATGCAAATTGAAGCTCCAAGTGGAACCATGTGAAAAATGGCCAAGAAGTTGGACCAAAATCCTGCCTAGAATAGGGCAAATTTCTTCTAAGTTAAAAGTGTTTGACACCCTTGTTCCAAAAATCATAACTTGATATACAAGCTTCCTTTGAGAAAAATTTGTGAATCAAAGTTGTAGATTTTGCAATGGACTACAACTTTCATGTTTCAAGTTTTGTTTGAATCCATTTTCATCTTGGTGAAAAAATGGGACAAAGTTAGGAAAAAATAAGAAAATTTTATAAATTAGAAAATTTCTAAGTTATGAAATTTTTTTCATTTTAAACCCTAATTTGCAATTTTGGGTTTCTTGATGAACAAGTTTCATAATTTGACATGTCTTGATGAAAAATGAATCTTGGCACTTGATTTTGACCAAAAAGTCAAAGTTTGACTTTTCAGTGTACAGTCAAATTTTGATCAGTTGACTGAAAAATTCATCTGTCAATCCTATGCATTTGAGATCTTTTGAACTTGTTGAATGGGTCAAGACAATTCCATTGAGTCCTTGAGTCCATATGTGAGCTTGGTTTGCCATTGGTTAGGTCAAACAGTCAAAAATTTCCTTTGTGCAGTCAAAACCCTAAAAAATGACCATTTTGCCCTTTTGGTGATCTGATCAAATTTCTTGTGGAATTGTGATCCAAACTTGACCAATTGGTTCATGTGAGCTCATTATGTTGATGTGGGTCAAAATTCATGAGGTTTTACTGTCAATTGGCCATATTTGACTTTTTCCCAATACAGTTGATTTCTAGGTCAACTGTCCAATTGACTGAGCAAAGATTGGAATCAAGGCTTGAAACTTGGTATGGATAAACTTGTAAGTCCAACATGAAGCATGAAAGTAACTTTGGGCCTTTTAGGTCAAAACATCCTTGTGCAAACTCAAACCCTAATTTGGGTCAACAGTGCAAGGAGGGGTCTTAAGCAGAGCAAACCCTAACTTGATCTTGAGTTCCAAGAGTCTTGTGATGAGAAAATGTTGATGAAATGAGAGGGGAAATTTTGGAGTACAACAGTTGCCCTTGTTCAATCTTCTTGCACCTGAAGAGTTAGATTGGCAGTTTTATCGTTCGCGACTCGAAGGTAAAAGGAGATTGAACACTAGAGTGCCCAAAAAATTTGCACTCGTCAAAGCGTAGTTTGAGGGAATGGGCTTAAAGATGCAATTTGGAGATGTGACAAAATCTTGTCGGGGGATGGGCTTAGAGATGCCATCTGGAATGTATGTTGTAGGTGAAAGAAATGAGTATCAGAAAGGTGTCCATGTTTTGGAACATCTCTGAGCTGGGGGTCTGAATCAGCAATAGATTGACATCCGTATCTGGAAGCATCCGTAAACTGTTTTCAAAAGTTGAATCCGAACAAGTGATAGATTAACATCCGTATCTGGAGAATCCGTGAACTGTTTTCAGAAGTCTTGAAGTTGAATAAGCAGTAGATTAGTATCCATGTTGGGAAGCGTCCGTAAACTGTTTTCAAAGGTTGAGTCTGAACAAGCGATAGATTAACATCCGTGTTTGGAGAATCCATAAACTGTTTTCAGAAGTTGAAGTTGAAGCTTATTAATCTTATCCTGAAAAGGGTAAAATATTAGCTGAAACACAAAGTTATGTTGCATGAAACATATGATGCAATATATGTTATATCAATGTTTATGATATGAATGTAATGAATGCGCATGTAAGCTGATGAGCTGTCTTGCTGAGGATATATGAGTCCTAGATAGCCGGAGATAATAGAATCTTGACTGCTGCCGGGGAAAGTGAATCCTTGACTGCTGCAGGGGATTGCAAGAATCTTTTGATCGTTAAAAATGAGAAGTCCTGGGACCACTGTTGGGGACTCAGGAGCTTGGGTTGTATGCCACTTTGAGAACGAGAATCTTCATTCTGTTGGGAATATCAGGAGCTTGGGTGTATGCCAATCTACTGGGGTTTTAAGGACGAGAGTCTTCATTCTGTTAAGGGTCAGAAATTGGGAGCATACCAATCTTCTGAGGTTTCAAGGATGAGAATCTTCATTCTGTTAACGGTTAACTGTTATCTGGTTGATCTCCAGGCTTTCACAGAAACCTGTATTGCTACCTGGTCGTAATCCAGGCCTCACAATAACTTGTTGAGCTTCTATCCGGTTGAATCCGGGCTTCACGGCTTGTGTCAAAGATATACCACTATCTGGTCGACTCCAAGTTTCGTAGTATTCTTGGCTGCTGTCTGGTCGTAATCCAGGCTTCACAGAAACTTGCATTGCTATCTGGTCGTAATCCAGGCTTCAATATAACTTGCTAAGCTGTTATCCGGTCAAATCTGGGCTTCACGACTTGTGTTAAAGATATACCACTATCTGGTCGACTCCAGGCTTCGTAGTATTCTTGGCTGCTGTCTGGTTGTAATCCAGGCTTCACAGAAACTTGCATTGCTATCTGTTCATAATCCAGGCTTCACAATAACTTGCTAAGCTGTTATCCGGTCAAATCCGAGCTTCACGGCTTGTGTTAAAGATATACCACTATCTGGTTGACTCCAGGCTTCGTAGTATTCTTGGCTGCTGTCTGGTCTTAATCCAGGCTTCACAGAAACTTGCATTGCTATCTGGTCGTAATCCAGGCTTCACAATAACTTGCTAAGCTGTTATCCGGTCAAATCCGGGCTTCACGGCTTGTGTTAAAGATATACCACTATCCGGTCGACTCCAGGCTTCGTAGTATTCTTGGCTGCTGTCTGGTCATAATCCAGGCTTCACAGAAACTTGTATTTCCATCTGGTCGCAATCCAGGCTTCACAATAACTTATTGGGGATTAAACTATTATCCGGTCGAATCTGGGCTTCATAGCTTGCTCTTAGGAGATACCACTATCTGGTCGTAATCCAGGCTTCGTGGTAGTCTGACACTGTTATTCGATCGTAATCCGGGCTTCACAATATGCTGTAGAGATCAAGATGTTATCCGATCGAATCCGGGCTTCATAACTTGAATTTTGTGAGAATTTGATCCTTGACGACCGTAACTTCCAACAGGTGATGAAGGAACTTTTGAACGACCGATCAATTTGAAATGTGATTTGTTTTGGAGAATAAATCCTTGACAAATGTTGGGGAAATAAACCCATAATCGAAGCTGGGGATTGAAAATCCTTTGATTACTGAGGGTGAGAAATCCTTGTTGACTGCTGATTGCTTGGGGAACAAGATCTTCAATTGTTGAGGGATCTTAGGACCACTGCTGGGGATTGAAAATCCTTGGTGACCTGTGGGGAATGAGAATTCTGACGATCTCTACTGGGGAATCCAGAACCTGGTAGACTTACGCTGGAGAAATGAGACTGAGAATCTTCAATCGAACGGGAAGTATCTCTGTGGGGAGACTGTTCACTAGTTTGGTTCCGCTGGGGATTGATAATTGGAAGTTTCAGCTCCGCTGGGGATTGACAGTTTTGGCTCCACTGGGGATCTTGAAACTTATCTCTGAGGGGAATTAAGTTCTGGAAGGCTCTCTTGGCTGCGGAAATCAGCTTTGAGAAAGCTTTTGTTCTGCTGAGGATCCTGAAGTTTAACTCTGTTTGGGGAATTAAGTTCTGGACTTTAACTTTGTTGAGGAATTTGGAGTTTAATTCCGCTGGGGGATTTCTTCTAAAAGGGCATCAAGATATCTATCTGTACCTTCAACCTATCAGCAATCATCTTTATTGATTTGTAAGAAAATGATTATGTTCAAATGCATATGCCTATTTTAACAAAACATTGGACGTTTCTCAAATAAAACATAGGTGTAAAAAGCAACAGGAAGACAAAGCAATTTTTTGTATTTGGAAAAGTGTTTGTATTAACTTTTTATGAGTATCTTTATACAAAGGAGACAGGCATCCTAGTAAGAGGATGTTGTCGTAAAAAATTGAAAATTTTATACAAAAGAAAGATGGCTAAGTGTAACAATTCCAAGGGATTCCATTCTGTTATAGCCTTCACAACTCTGAATATCTTGTCCATTCAATGCTTCGTCCGCCGATGATTGGATTGATCAGAAGCTCGGAGCTTGTTGATGAAGAGATTGTTCTTTAAAGTGATCCGACGAGACATAGTCATACGCTTTAATTCCCTAACTTTTGCTTGGATCGCCCTTTCGGGTTTTCGATCCACCGGGAAACCCTTTTTTGCCCAAGCCGCCCTTTCGGGTTTTCAACTTGCCGGGTGTACAGATTTTTTGTTTTATCCCTAATTTTTTCCTGAACCGCCCTTTCGGGTTTTCGGTTCACCGGGATGCCCATTTTTGCCCAAGTCGGCCTTTCGGGTTTTCGACTTGTCGGGTTATTTTATGCGTAGTATCTTTTGACTATGTCTGCGTTCGCAGGGTGTGGCAAATTGTCGCCGTCCATGGTGGTCAGAATCATTGCACCACCGGAAAAGATGCTCTTGATTACAAATGGTCCTTCGTAAGTAGGAGTCCATTTTCCCCTGGGATCACTTTGAGGCAAGATGATCCGCTTGATCACAAGATCTCCGACTTGATATACTTGACGTCTGACTTTCTTGTTGAAAGCCTTGATCATTCGCTTTTGGTAAGTCTGACCATGGAAAACAACAGTGAGTCGCTTCTCGTCGATCAAATTGAGTTGATCAAGTCGGGTCTGAATCCAATCGTCTTCACTCAAACCAGAGTTCTTCATAATCCTTAAAGAAGGAATCTGGACTTCCATGGGTAGGACAACTTCCATGCCATATACCAAAGAAAATGGGGTTGCCCCTGTTGAAGTACGTGCTGTGGTACGATATCCATGCAGAGCAAACGGTAACATCTCATGCCAGTCCTTGTTGGTAACTGTCATTTTCTGAATGATCTTCTTGATGTTTTTGTTCGCGGCTTCAACAACACCATTCATCTTCGGCCGATAGGGAGATGAATTGTGATGATAAATCTTGAATTGTTCGCATAGAGCGGTGATCATAGTATTGTTCAAATTTGTACCGTTGTCTGTGATGATCCTGTCGGGGACACCATACCGGCATATGAGGTTCTGCTTGATGAAGCGGGCAACCACATTCTTGGTAACAGAGGCAAAGGAAGCTGCTTCAACCCACTTGGTAAAATAATCAATGGCGACCAGGATGAAGCGATGTCCATTGGATGTCGTGGGCTTGATCTCTCCAATCATGTCAATCCCCCACATTGCGAATGGCCAAGGAGCTGTCAGAACGTTGAGAGGAACAAGAGGAATATGAATCTTGTCGGCATAGACTTGGCATTTGTGACAAGTACGGGAATGTTGATGGCAATCAGCTTCCATGATAGACCAGTAATAGCCTACCCTTAGAATCTTCTTAGCCATTGTATGTCTGCTCAAGTGGGTGCCAAATGTGCCGTTGTGTATCTCAGTCATGATCAACTCTGCTTCAGCTTTGTCCACACAATGAAGTAAAATACAATCATGGCTGCGTTTATAAAGGATGTCATTGCTTAGGAAGAACTTGGCCGCAAATCTCCTTAAGAACTTTTTGTCATTGACGGAAGCTCCTTCGGGATATTCTCTAGTCTGGAGATACCTTTTGATTTCATGAAACCAGGGTTGTTCCACTACTTCTTCGGTATTAATCTCATGACAATGCGCAGGTTCATCCATTCGCTCGATGGTGATTTGGGGAGCCTCGTTATCCCAGTTGAGTTTAAACATGGAAGACATTGTAGCCAGAGCATCTGCTAGCTGGTTTTCTTCTCGCGGGAAATGCTCGAAGGTGATCTGCTCGAAATGAGGTAGCAGCGTCAGGACATGTTCTTTGTATGGGATAAGATTAGGATGTTTGGTATCCCATTCTCCTTTGATTTGATTGATAACCAAAGCCGAGTCCCCAAATACGATCAAAGATTTGATCCCCAAGTCTATAGCAGCCTTGAGACCAAATATGCAAGCTTCATATTCGGCCATGTTGTTGGTACAGCTGAAACAAAGTCGGGCAGTGAAAGGTGTATGGCAACCTTATGGGGAAATGAGTACCGCACCGATACCGTTTCCAAGTGCATTTGAAGCACCATCAAAGTAGAGGGTCCATCGGGATCCATTTTCAGGTCCGTCATACGGTTCGTTACCTTCAATGTTGTCCAATGTCATGATGTCCTCGTCCGGGAAGTCGAATCTCATGGATTGATAATCTTCGATAGCTTGATGAGCTAGATGGTCAGCTAGTACACTCCCTTTTATAGCTTTTTGGGTAGTATACTAGATATCATACTCAGTCAGGATCATTTGCCATCTAGCGATTCTTCCAGATAAAGTAGGCTTCTCGAAGATATACTTGATAAGATCCATTTTGGAAATCAGCAAAGTGGTATGAGTCAACATATACTGCCTTAGTCGGCGAGCAGCCCATACCAAAGCGCAGCAAGTTTTCTCGAGCAGTGAGTAGCGAGTCTCACAGTCGGTAAACTTTTTGCTAAGGTAATAAATGGCATGCTCTTTTCGACCAGACTCGTCATGTTGGCCCAGTACGCACCCCATTGAGTTGTCCAAAACAGTCAGATACATGATCAGCGGCCTTCCTTCGACGGGTGGCATCAGAATAGGAGGTTCTAGCAAATACTCCTTGATCTTATCAAAAGCAATTTGACAATCGTCGTTCCATTCGACTACCTGATCTTTCTTTAATAGTTTGAAAATTGGCTCACAGGTAGACGTCAGGTGAGAGATAAACCTGGCGATATAGTTCAAGCATCCCAAGAATCCCCTAACCTCCTTTTCAGTACGGGGGGCAGGCATTTCTTGTATAGCTTTCACTTTTGCTGGATCGACCTCAATGCCTTTGTTGCTGACAATAAATCCCAGAAGTTTACTAGACCTAACTCCAAAAGTGCACTTACTTGGATTCAGCCTGAGTTTGTATTCCTTCAACCTGGCAAACAGCTTTTGCAAATGTTCAAGGTGTTCCTCTTCTGTTTGTGATCGAGCTATCATGTCTTCTACGTAAACTTCGATCTCATGATGTATCATATCATGAAACAAAGCTACCATGGCGCATTGATAAGTTGCCCCTGCGTTCTTCAGTCCGAACGGCATCACCTTGTAGCAGAAGGTACCCCATTGTGTAACAAAGGTTGTTTTCTCCATGTCCTCGGGGGCCATTTTAATCTGGTTGTAGCCCGAGAATCCGTCCATGAAGGAAAATACCTTGTGTTGAGTTGTGTTGTCAATCAAAATGTCGATATGTGGTAGCGGAAAATCATCTTTAGAGCTGGCCCTGTTCAAATCCCGGTAGTCCACACACATTCTGACCTTGCCATCCTTTTTGGGAACGGGCACAATGTTAGCAACCCATTGCGGATAGGATGTAACAGCCAGAAAGCCAGTGTTGAATTGCTTCATTACTTCAGCCTTAATCTTCTCAGACATGTCGGGCCTCATTCGGCAGACTTTTTGCTTGATCGGTGGACAGTCTTCTCTTATAGGGAGACGATGAACCACAATATCTGTGTCTAACCCTGGCATGTCTTCATAAGACCAGGTGAAGATTTCAACGTATTCATTCAACAGCTGTATTAAGCGCTCCTTGACACTTGGTTCCGGATTGGCACTCACTTTGACTTCTTTCCTGTCTTCCTCTGTTCCTAAGTTGACGGTTTCCAACAACTCTTCATGAGGTAAGATGGCCCTCTCTTCTTGTTGTAGAAGTCTGGCTAGCTCTCCCGGTACTTCACAATCTCCGTCATCTTCGTACTCAGCCTGATTGACCAAATCTTCAGAGTTTTTGAAGGATAAAACAGAATAGTCACCCATGGAATCCGGAGTGGATGGGTACCTGCATTTGTGAGTGTGGGTGTGTGTAAGGGATAGCCATCCTTAAACCAACAAAAATGCAAAAGGAAAGAAAATGAACACAACAGTTTATAAATGAAAAACGTCCAATGATTCATTAAACATGGCATATGATTATGAAGAGAATCAAACCCTTACAAATGGACCTACATGCCCCGGGCAAGGCATGAGGTGAAAAAGTTTGCAGATTGTTTTAGTAATTATTACAGACCAACAGGAAATGTTCGAAAGATAAATTACTGATTGATGAAAGTAATGGGAACGAAGTCTTTCGCCTCCCAGTTGTGCAGTCCTCCTTCAATGGTTGGGAAGATCCAATCTTCAACGTTACCCTCTTCGTCTTCGTCTTCTAAAGCATTGATTCCATGAGGAGAAATCTTGATGGGTGTCCTTTCAATTTTGGAGCGACGCATAGCCTTTTGCCCTGCAGCGGTAAACCCCAACCCAAACTTGTCTGTCTTGTGAGGAAAGTCAGGAAACTGTCCCCACACTGTGCGCTTCCCCTCCTTTATTTCAGCCTTTGCGTCTTTCAGAGATGCCATTCTGGCCACTTGCTTGGGTACCTCAGCTACTGCCTTTGCTACTGCCACCTCGGGAGAAACTTCCTCAAAGTGTTGAAAGGGTGTTTCGATGAATTCGCCATCAACTTCCACATACCGAAAGGAATTCAGATGACTGATCATGTACTCCTCCTCACCGTGTACAGTTATGATTTTTCCCTTAACAGGGTATTTCAGCATCTGATGTAGAGAGGAAGTGACTGCCCCAACATTATGAATCCACGGCCTTCCTAGCAAGAAAGAGTATGATGGGAGGATGTCCATCACATAGAATGTGGAGTTGAACACCTCAGTGCCTACCTTGATGGGAATGTTGACCTCCCCATGCACCATTCTTTTAGACCCATCAAAGGCCCTGACAATGATATTACTTGGTTTCAGCTCTAAGCCTTCACAATCCAACCGGTCCAGAGCTTTCTTAGGGAGCACATTTAGAGAAGAACCAGTATCGACCAAGACATGGGCGAGAGTGGTTCCTCGGAATTCAACTGACACATGCAGTGCGTCATTGTGCTTTCTTCCCTTCGGAGTCAGGTCAGCATCAGAGAAACCCAGGCCGTTATCGGCGGTAAGGCTGGCTACACAATCCTGGAATTGGTCGGTTGAGGTTTCCTGGGGCACATGGGCTGTCTTCAGAAATCTTATCAACGCTTTGGCATGAGCCTCCGAACAAAGCAACAGGGCCAACATGGAGATCTTTGAGGGGGTTTGCCCCAGTTGCTCTACCACATCATAATCACTCTTTTTGATTATTTTCAGAATCTCCTCCATTTCTTTCTTAGAAGTTTCGGGGATGACCAATGGCTGAGCCCTCGTCCTGACGAGCTCTTCTTGGATCCCTTTCCCCTTTTCAGCAGCAGCAGGAGGGACAACCACATGAGTAACAGCTTCTTCAATCATTGGCATTCTTGCAGATATTTTTACCGGTGCAGGGGTAACCTTTGGAGCAGCTGAGGGTCCAAAGATTGCCTTTGGAGGGGCAATCTCTGGAGAGAAAATTCTTCCACTTCGGGTAATTTTGCTTGTACCGGCAATGTTTCCAATGTTGGCAGTTTCTTTGTCAGAGCTCTCTTCAGTTATCTCAATTTGTTTAACACCGTGGTAGTAGATTTCTCCACCATAATTCCACGGTATTGATTTGTCATATTTGTATGGGATGGGCCCAGGCATGGTTATTTTCAACGGTACAGTCTTCAGAGCGGAGGTAATCTTAACAGGCCTTTTGGGGACCTTGGAAAGATTGGCGGAAATGGTTATTATTGAAACTTCATTGATAGGAGTTGGAGTAACAGGAGTCTTTTCGAAAAGAATTTCTTGGTTGTCCATTAGGCGTTGGATGCCTAACTTCAACAGTGGACATTCGGTTGGTAAGGAGGAACAAAGGTAGCAATCTTCTTTACAACCTGGGAAAATCCCAGCTTTCAACAAATTTAGCTTGATTGTCAGTAGTGGAGTTATCAGATCATCAACAGTAGAAACAAACAGATCTTCTTCAACAGCATGGACATTGCGACCATGCTTTGGCATTGGAGCAGAGATTACATTCGTCTTCTCAGGGGCGTCGAACTCAACCTCTTTAGCATCTATCAAATCTTGAATTTTATTCTTAAGCGCCCAGCAATCCTTGGTGTCATGCCCGGCGCTGTCAGAATGATAGGCACATTTAGCATTGGGATGATAGTGTGGGGAAGTGGTATTCACAATCTTTGGCGCCTCTCTAATATTGGTGAGATTTAGCTTCAACAAATGGGGAAGAACTTGTGCAGGCGTCATGTTGATGCGGGTGAACTGCCGTTGTGGCCGTTCTACCCGTTGCTGATTAGGTCTAGACTGATTATTACGAGGCTGATCATTCGACAAATTTTGAATCATCACGGCCCCTACAGTCGGTCGGCGCTCAGTTCTTCCCGATCCTTTCTGAGAGTATATAACAACTGCTTCCTTCTTGGCCGGGAATGGTTTTTTAACAGTTGTGGAGGCAGAGGCATCCCTTTGAATTTTCCCACTCTTAATACCAGCTTCCACCCTTTCTCCAGTCAGAATCAATTCAGTAAACCCTACGGAAGAGCTCCCGATCAAATGGTTGAAGAAAGGACCAGATAGGGTTCCCAAGAACATATCAACTAGCTCCCTATCTGAAAGAGGTGGTTGCACTCTTCCGGCCAAGTCGCGCCATTTCTGGGCGTATTCTTTAAATCCCTCATTTGAGGCCATCCCCATACTTTGTAACTGAGTACGGGTCAGCGCCAAGTCAGCGTTATATTGATACTGGCGATAAAAAGCAGCTGCCAAATCCTCCCAACTATGCACTTTTGACCTCTCAAGTTGGTAAAACCAATCTAGCTGTGTACCGGACAGGCTATCCTGGAAGAAATGTACCCAAAGATTTCTATCGGATGAGTGAGGTTGAATTTTTCTGACATATGACCTCAGGTGCATCTTTGGGCAAGACAGACCATCATATTTTGCGAAAGTTGGCACCTTGAACTTGGGAGGGATAACAATCCCAGCAATCAATCCCAATTCTTCAAAATCTAGCCCGGGAACCCGTTGCAACTCCATGGCTGCCAGTCTATCCTCCAGGTTTTTATATATGTCGTCCGCTGGAGGGTATTGCTGCTCTGAATAGTCTTCATCTTCCTCAACCTCTTCCTCTTCAGCCTCGAATTCAGAAGGTAATGCAACTCCTTTTCCCTTACCGGTCCCCTCATCAGATGTGGAGGGGAATTCAAGAACTCTCCTAGCTTCATTCTCAAATCTTCTTCCCAGTGTAGCTACCCCAACTCTTTTCTTTTTCTTTTTTCCTTTTTCTTGCTCTTTATTCCCTAACAGTGCTTTAAGATCCTCCTGACCCTTTGCCAAGGTCATAAGGAGCTGTTGAAACTGCGAGTTTTGTGCGTGCAGATCTTTGACCGTCTGCTCAATATCCATCTTACTGAAATAAATAGCAGAAAGATAAGGAAACCTAGTGTGAAGACCTGTTTATGCATATGATGAATGATATGTTTATTCATGTAATGCACTCAAGGATTTAGAAATTCAAAGTTGTTGCAGACAAAAAGAACACACGTCATATTAATAAGAAGAAATTTTGTCAGTACATAAATGCCCCATGGGCCAAATATTACAAAAAATTCTTAAGGTAAAAAGACGTTGCGCATCCTCTTTGGTGCGATGTAAGTGTTGAGGGTCTCCTCCTCGTGAAGTCGACGGGTAAGCTCCAAAACCTTCTTCTCACTGACGTAGAAGCTGGCTTCAAAAGTGTCCCTTTATTCCTTGAGTTGGATCCAACTCTTCTGCATTTCCTCCCATGATGTTGGCATGTCAGGATGTAGGATGGTGTATGGAACCTCTCCCTCCTTAACAGGCTCTTTGATCAAAGGTAGAATGTGAGGGTAAGGCATCATAAGACTCTGGGCGCGGGTTCGTACCCACTTGAGGTAAGGCTCAAGAGGGATGGAGTTCTTGTGTCCCAGTGTCTTGCTATCTACCTTTTTAGGCATCCTCCAAGCTCTGATGAATCTTTGGCGAAGTCCTTGCGCATCGTTGTCGAAGTCAAAAACTAGGTCAGGAATCAGCATGTCATGAGGGCCATCCCTCCGAGCGTATCCAAATTGTCTTAAAGCTAGACAGGGGTTGTAGGTAATGCCTCCCCTAATGCCAAGTAATGGAACATTAGGGAAATCACCACAACGATCGATGATGATGACATTTTCTCTGGACCGAGAACACCAATGTACATCAGAATGTGTGAGGGTCATCAATCGTTGTGACCACCTTAAGCCTTGTTCATTCTTCAAAACTGATTGTGGAAAGTGAGAAATAAACCACCTTGCAAGGAGAGGAGCACAGCACATGAGAACACCTCTCTTCCTCATTGTTCGTCTGTAAAATGAGTGGAGGATGTCCCCAAGCAATGTAGGTATTGGATTCTTGGATATGAAGATCTTGACAGCATTCACATCTATAAGTTGGTCAGGATTTGGGAACAAGACCAACCCATAAATAAGGAGTGCCACAATCTCTTCAAAGGCTTGCAGATCCAGGGAATTCCAACACTCTTGTGCCTTCTTAAACAAGAACTTTGCCAAGAAGCCCTTGACACCACTTCTGGTTTCCCAATGCCCCTTGATGTCAGATGGTTGCAAGTGTAGTGCTTGAGCAACATCTTCAGGTTTTGGTTCTTTTTCTGTACTGTTGTAGGGTAGTTGATTAAGAATAGGAATTCTCAGGAGTTGAGAAAATTCCTCCAAAGTAGGCACCAATTGGTAGTCGGGGAATGTGAAACAGTGGTGAAGGGGGTCAAAGAATTGGAACAACACTTTCACCATGTCTTCTTCAATGCTGGTGTTGACTAGGTTGAGAAGTCTACCATGTCTTTCACTGAAGAGAGAACTTTCTGGAATCCTGGATGTAAGCTCCTTGAGTTGAGGAGGGATTCTCACAAGGTTGACTTGGATAGTTTTCCTGCGAAGAATTTCCATGACCTACAAAACAAGAACAAAGATGAAGATCCAAACCCTTGAAATGGTTATTGGATGAATATGATGCTTTATGATGTTCATGATGTATGCACAAACACATGTACAAGCAAGTCACACAAAACCCTAGTTTCAGGCTTGCATGAGGTTTCATAGGTAAGTACCCTCTTGAGTGTAGTTGGCTTAAAAACCTGTCCTATAAATAGTAATCGGGTTCTAAGGAGCTCAATATCATTGGATTGTTTTCTATGTTCATCGTTTTGGTTTAGCCACTTAACTAGTGACCAAAATATTCCAAGAAAACAACCCTCAATGAGTGTAGTATCGAGTATCTACCAACTTCGGACTGCACCAAAGCCGGTCATCTCACTACCCCTAATAAAAGGCCAAGATGGTCAAGTAATGTTCTAGGTCATTAGTGCTTAGTGACATCACTCAGCGGCCCCGTACTCTCCTTGATTGAACTCAAGGGTTACCGGTACTCACAAATATGTTGCACTAATATAGCTATTGCTTCGACCGTATCGGTATACCCCGCACAGTTTCCACAACATATTGCTATCTATGAATGTTTCCCCAAATCCGGGTGGAGGATTTCAAGCCCAAACAAGAGAACCAAAATGTAAAGCAATCAAAGCAAACAATTAGTCAGGCAAAAGGTGATCTAAGCCCTAAGGTTACTCCACTTTTAGAAAATGTCCCCAGCAGAGTCGCCAGTTCTGTGATACGGTGGGAGAACTGACTTGAGGTTTTGCGTTTCTGTTTGCAAATGTTTTAGTTGAGCAAGAGTCACCACCGACTTTTTATTTTATCCTAAGGAAAGGTTAAAAAGCACAGGAAAAACCTTTGAGATGTTTTCGTGGGTTCGGGGAGTAGATTATAGAAAGGGAAGGTATTATCACCCTTTCTATCCATGGTTATCCATGGGCTCTTAGTTACTTGCTTAGATCACTTGCCTTTGCTTTTCAATTGTTTGAAATGGTGCTTTGTGTGTGTGGTTTTGAAAATGTTTTGAAAAAGATGCCTTGTCTAGGCAACCATTGTAACAATTCTTGTTTGAATGTTTTACAAGGGTGTTTGTCTTTTTGAAAAGATGTTTCAATGTTTTTGAAAGTTGTTTTGGAAATTGTGTTTGTGAAGTGTGTTTGAAAATGGCAAGTGGGTTTTGCAAGTTGGTCAAGTAACCAAGAGCTATCTACCCTAAATTTCTCAAAGATCTTTCTCATGTTTTAACCCTTTTAACAGTGTTGTTTCACCATTGTATTTGGTGAACAACCTTGTGTTAGGATGTTAACGGGATGGGCGCGGGTCATCGTATAGACCATGAAAGCAATAGTGTCAAGTATTTTGGCAATTTTCTTGAGGGACTATGATCATTTTGTTTAGGCAACAAGATAGCGTCATCGAGGGACTATGATCATTTTGTTTGTTTTTGTTTTGTTTTGTTTTGCCAAAGTACTTGACATGCAAACATGGCCCATTTTTTGAAGGCAACAAGTGGATGTAACCCTAGGGGTGTGAGTGTGCATTGTGTTTGTTTTTTCATGCATGTTTATCTTGAATTAGGTCAAGCTATTTGTTGATTGATTTTGCATACAAACCCTAAGTCTAAACATGACATAATTGAAAGCTTTTAAATGCGGAAATTTAAATGCTAAGCTATTACAACAATGATTATGGGGATGGGGGTACAAGTTTGAATTTGAGGATATTTGACAAAGAAATAAAATCTAAATTATTACAACCATATCGAATATACAAATATTTAACATTTAAATAAATACAATTTAAATAAAATATCAAAATGAAATGTATTATGCACAAAAGATTTTGTTATGTATGTAAAAAAGGGTTTTCATGTTTGAAGTATAAACAAAATAAGAAAAAGTCATTTTTTGATTATTTTTATGGTTTAGGGTAAAACCCTAATTTTCAAGTAAATAGTATTTATTTATTAATTATGTACAATATTTGTTAATTATATACAAAAAATAAAAAGTATCTTGTAAAAAAAAGTATTTTTAGTGTCATATATTAATAAAAATAAAAATGTATTATTTCTATATTTTTATCCTAAGTATTCTAATAAATATAATATACAAGTATTTATATATATATTTACTAAACCTATTAAATATAAAAGATAAAATTAATTATTTATGTATATATAAAAAATGTATATTTATGAAAATATTTTCAAGATATAAATAAAAATAACAACTAAAAAATAAACATATTTTTTATACTATTTTTAGGGTTTTAGTAAAAAAGTATTTATATTATTTACATACATAAGCTATTAAAATGGAACAAATATCAAATAAATATGAAAAAATGTGGAAAAATATTTTTAGTGTTTTTTATGCTTGAGCAAAAAATATAAAATCAGAATCAAAAAGAAAAATGCAAAAATGACAAGTATTTCACACAATGGGCCAGGGGGGTGCAAATGGAAAAAAGGGGTGCAAAAAGTAAGATGACTCAGGCCCAGCCCAAGCTGTTGTACCCCAAAATTTGCCCTCCCATATTCTTCAAGATTTGGCAAGATCAATCTCCAGATGGTTCAAAATCTCTCAAGGGTTGCACAGTCCAATTGCCTCCTAACACAGTCAAAATTAGGGTTTTGGTTCTTACAAAGAAATTGAGGTTTTCAAGGGTCCAATCAAGTCCTATATGCCTATATACATTGTCAAGCATCCATATATCAAGTTTCAAGACTCACATCATCAAGTTGCACAGTCAAAAGCCCTAATTGCTTCACAGTCAACTGTACGGGTAAAATGGTCATTTGACAGTCAAAAGTCAAAATTTTGGGTCAACATCTTATTTTGAAGCCACAATCATCATTTGATCAATTCTTGATCATGATTCCTCAAGCATGGCTCAAAAAGTCTCAAGATGCAAAGGTTTCTATTTTTGGACAACTGAAAAGTCAACTGTAACTTGACCAGGGCATAACTTTTTCATGGTTCATCAGAAAAATCCCATCCAATACTCATTTTGAAGGGGATTACATTTCCTACAACTCATCTTCACATTCCAAGTCCAAGAAATGCTCTCACAAAAAGTTATCAATTTCAACATTATAGGTCATTTTCAAAAGTTAACAAAAAGGCACTTTAAGTCAAAGACCATAACTTGATATTGGTAAATCAAAATGACATGGGACCAAAGGCATTGGTTAGAGGACTTCAAAAACTTTTCAAAATGTCCAAGAACATGTTCATAGCTTCAAAATTGAGCAAGATATGCATTGGAGAAGTTGGGAAATTTTTGGGAACTTTCAAAAGTCAACTTTGCCTAAAACACTTCATTTTTGCTAATGGGACTCAAATTCCTTCTTGAATCTTTACCCAAGGCTTATGCACAACCCATTGAGCTTAAGATGATTTATTTTCTTATTTTAAATTAATTAATTGAATTTTTATTAATATTAATTCATTTAATTGATTTTAATTGTAGGAAAATTCAAAAGATATGATTTTTAAATCATTTGTGAAGCAAATAAGGCTAGGGCAAGCTGGCAATTCGTGTGCACCTCAAAAGACCTCAAAATCTCCATGATTGGCAAGGTTTTGATAAAGAAAAGATTGAAAAAGATTTGATTGCCAATCATATATTCAAACCATAATGCCATGGATTGTTGGGCCAAGATTTACCCTAATTCTATTGTGCTATATGTATTGAAGCAAACCCTGAATCCCTACACGTGAAACTGCTGCAAAAACTCCATAACCAAATTGCAAAAATTCAAGAAATAGTGTGAAACTGAATTCTTATTTGCAGCGCAATTCCAAGCCTAAAAAAGATTCAAACACCTTGCCTGAGTCTCCAGGAATCCATTGCCATCAAGAACAAGTCCAAATACGCAAAGAATCAAAGAACACAAGTCACTCGGTTTGCATTATTTTCCAAATCTGCATATCATAATTCATGCGTTTTTAATCCATTTTCTTGATTGGTTTGTGTTGTTAGGAACATTCTGAAGCTAATGGGATAGTTTAATTGTGTTGAAACTTCCTGAATCGAAATCCACCATGGGAGATATCTAGGGTTTTGAAGTTTGAAAATTAGGGCTTTGCGTATAAGGAAAAATTGGACCTTGAGACAAGCATGGTTGAATTCGTCAAAGCCAGACGAATTCAACCAAACCCTCGCGCTCTTTTTATATCATCCATAGCTCTAATCGCTATTCTTGGCACTTTTGTTTTGTGGGGGTTTAAAACCCCCGCTATCTGTTTGATATTATTGCAGGTAAACGAAGAAGATGGTGAGCTGGCCAAATGCTAGTGGATCATTCAAACATGGCGCGCGCTTTTTGTGTTCCCAGCATAGTTATTACTTTTCATATATTATTTTTATTGGTTATTATGTTTACAAACAAATGCAGATGGCGTAGTGGTTGGAGACGTGTCTGGCAAGTGCTGGGACCTGGGTTCGATTCCCAGGTCCCCCACATAATTCTTGATATTTTTTCTAAAGCAATCTCATGCAGCGCTTGTACCAAAATTCCACCATGCACGCCCAGCAATAGCTTGCCATGTGGCTTCAAGCACCCATCCAGTGGCCAAGAGATGAAGCCCATAATACTCCCCAATCAAACAGCATGCACGTGATCATGAAAAGTCAATCAGGCTTAGAGTTCTTGGGCCAGAATTTCTCACAAAAAACCTCCATATGGGCCATCTTACCCCCCTTGGTTTGCAATTTATTTTCTTTTCTTTTAATACTTTTAATTGTTTTAATTATTATTATTAATTCACCACAAATTAATTTTTCAAAAAAAAAAATCAGAAATCAAAATTGTAAATACATTTAATTATTTATTAATTTCACCATTAACTTATTTTTGTAAATAAATGCTAACAATTAACTTAGCTTAATTTAGTTTTAAATTTTAATCTTTTTCTTAATAAATAAAAATCATATAGAATTAGGTTTTTAACATTTTTATTCATATTTTCTTAATTAATTAATTATCATCATTATTAATTATCACTTATTTTTTGTAAATAACATGTAAATTAAGTAATTAGTTTAAATTAGCTTAACATTAACATTTTTATTAATAATTAAAATAAACTTAGAACTAGGGTTTTCTTTTGACTTTTAATTTATTTTATTTTCATTAAATACAAAAACATAAAAAACATCTTTCTTGTAAATAATTAAATAATTAGTATTAGGTTCAATTTTAATTTAATGCAAAAGGACAAAAAAGCTCATAATTTCTCAAAAGGGTCAAAACCCTAAGGACGTCCAGTTTAATTTCTATTTGCGCATTATTTTTTATTTGAATATTATGTAACTGTTTCCGGAATGTAATAGTAATTAGGTTTACCGCTTTCTTTACTTTCTGCACTTTATCAAAACGGGTCTTTGTTTTTTGGCGATGTAAAGACCCGCGTCTTGTAATAGCGTAGCTTTTACCTTTCCGTATTTTATTTTCCGCACTCCTAACTGCTAAATTGCATGAAAGAATGTATGATAATTAAAAACAACTCGTAGCTCACAAATGCATGATCCCAGATAAATGTTAACATGAAAACAACACACAATGCACATGCCACTTCTAGGGTACGCCTCACTCGTTGCCTCGAACGTGGTCGTCAAGTATAGGGTGTTTTAGCGGTCGCCCTTATGTCTAAGATCCAGTTGCCTCGAAATGGTTGCCTCGGATTAAAAAGGATCTAGGACATTTGGGTTACTTCTAAGGTGTCCTACTATTGCTTCGGTGACCACACTGTCCCTCAATCGAATTGACCCGAACACCTTCAACGATGGTGCTACCTACCTCTCAGTGGTGGGATGGCACTATCTTAAGGACTCTTACACAACCTAATTCCTTAGGGTAGGTAGATGACTCATGGGTACTTGCTCTTTTCAAAAACAAACAAAATACTTTTCACACTGACACTTTCAAAAGTTTTCAAACAAATTTTTCAAACACTCTTGAGGACTGATACAAGAGTTAAATCGAAGTTTTCAAACAAACTTTTTTCAAAACCCACACACACACTTGAAAAGCAAACAATTTTTGAAAACATAAGAGCAAGTACCTAAGAGCCCGTGGATAACCACGGATAGAAAGGGTGCTAACACCTTCCCTTTCTATAATCTACCTCCCGGACCGAGAAACATCTCGAAAAGGAATTTTGCTGTGCTTTTGTCCTTTCCTTGTTGGAGAAAATAAAAGACGGTGGCGACTCTTGCTTACCGCGACATTTCGCGAACCAGCTTAAAAAGCAGTCAGTTCTATTTCCACCGATCATAGAACTGGCGACTCTGCTAGGGAGACTTTAAAGTGAGGTGTACCTTAGGATAGATCATACTTATGTTTTCAATTGAATGTTTTGTTTGCTTTATTATTGTGGGCATTGTCTTGGAGTTTCATAGATCCTAACCCGGATCTGGGGATACCCTTTTAGGTAGCATAAGCTGTGAGGGACCTGTCCGGCATAGACCGACACGGGTGAAGCAGTGGCTACGTTGGTGTGGCACCTTGGTCTGTACCGATATCCCTTGTGTTGCAACGAGGAGAATATGGGTCTTCTGAGGAGTCATTAAGCACCAACCGACCTTAGAACCCTAATTTGACCTAACTTGGCCATAGAACAGTAGCAGTATGCTACACCCATTGAGGCTAAACTCTCGCGATGGTTCTGGCCGCAAGAAAAGATTGCGATGCTGGAGTTATGACCGATTGAGGGTAGTCAGTGATATTGGGATCCTCTAGAACCCGGTTACTTTTGATAGGACAGGTCTTAACCAATAAACTGAAAGAGCGTAGTACCCAAACTTCATGCTGGCCTAAACTCTAAGGGCTGTCTTGTGTGACTTGTGTGCCTTATCATGTTTGCTTTTGTGAATACTTGTGGTGTGCTTTATCATGACATCATACCATCATAGACATTGCATGCATACTGCATAAGGACTGACCTATTTCAAAGACAAGAGGGTTTCACCTTTGCTCTGTTTTGTAGGACATCATGATGCTTGTGCGAAGGAACACTATCCGGCTGAACTTTGTTCACCCACCTGAGTTGCTTGAAGAGTTGGTTAGCAGAATTCCAAACACCACTTCCTTCATCCAGAGGCATGGTTTTCTTCTCGGTTTAGTCACTGCAAAGTGAGACCAACAACTGATGAGTGTCTTGACCCAGTTTTATGATCCCTTGTATAATTGCTTCACATTTCAAGACTTCCAGTTGGTCCCTACCCTGGAAGAATTCTCTGATTTGCTTGGTATCCCTATCTTGGATCAGACTCCCTTCACTGGTTGGGAAAAGACTCTTAGACTTGAGGAGATTGTTGCAGCCCTTCCCTTGACCAACAAGGAGGTAATGGACAACTGGGTGACTAGAAGCAGAGTTAAGGGTTTCTTGGCCAAGTTTTTGATTGGTAAAGCTAACAGTTTCTGGAATGACTTAGACTTCAGGGCGTATGAAGACATTCTGGCTCTCTTAATCTATGGTCTAGTTTTGTTTCCTAATCCTGATAACTTCATTAACGTCAATGCCATAAGGATCTTCATGTCTCGGAACCCTGTGCCCACTCTCTTGGGTGATATCCTGCAACAACTCTATGCTCGTACTGCCCGAAGACGAGGAACTCTGTGGTGTTATACTCCTTTCTTAGTGAGGTGGTTTATTTCTCACCTCCCTAAGTTCGTGCTGAAGAACAAAGAAGGAAGAGGCTGGGCTCATAGGTTAATGTCTCTCACTGATAATGACATCATTTGGACTCTCAGAGGTTTGGATGAGGTAGCTGTTATTGATCGTTACGGAGAATATCCTAATGTTCCTTTGATTGGTACCCAAGGAGGAATCTCTTATAATCCATGTCTAGCTCTCCGTCAGTTTGGAAGAGCCAGAAGAGCAGGGCCTCATGAGATGTTGGTGCCTCACATCAGTTTTGAGTTTCAGGTAGATAGTGACGAGCTGCGTCGTAGATTCATCAAGGCTTGGGACATAATTCACAAAGCTGACCCACATGAGTTAGGACCGAAGACTTCTCTACCTATGGAACCCTACTACAGATGGGTCCGCATCCGTGCTCAGAAGTTAGGTATGCCATACGGAGCTGTCAGACCCATCATTCTTGAATTTCCTGATAGAGACGGGGTTCCTCCAACTGTTCTCCCTCCTCAGATACCTACTGATGTTGATACACTAAAGAGGTCTTGGGCACAACTACAAGAAGAACGGGATTCTTATCGGGAAAAGTTCAATGAACAAGAACAGAAAATCCAGAAGCTGACAAAGCAGTTGGAGAACGAGCGGGCCCTGAATGACTACATCCGTACTGAGAAGAGGAGACCATGGGAGCATTGATGGGCCTTGGATATTTCTTTTACAGCTTTATTTCCTTTTCAGTATTCTCATTCTTGTAACGCCTAAGGGCAATTTTCTTGAACAATTTAAATTCCAAAGTTTAAATCTAATAAAGTGTGTTCTTTTTATCTACAAAGTTGATTCCCGATTGTCTTTGAAAACATAATTCATACGCATTTCATTCATCATGTGCATCACAGGTACCTTTTCCTTACAGGTTGCTTAATCTTCTTCGCTTTTTATTTCAGCAGTCATCATGAATCCCGAATCATCTACTGAGCAATCCATCAAGGCCCTCCAGGCCCAGAACGCCCAGTTCCAAGAGTTGATTATGAGTTTAGCACAAGGTCAAGAGGAATTGAAGGCTCTGCTGGTAAAGAAGAAGAAGAAGAGAACTGTACTATTCAACACTGGACGGAGGTTTGGAAATACACTGCAAAATGAGGCTGATCAAGCTGCTTCTTCTGTAGGGAAAGGCAGTCCCCAAGGGGGAAGGGTTCCTAGTCCTGTGGTCTCTGACAACGAGACGGATTTCAATGATGAGCAGTACCCTCCCGCTGAAGACAGGTACAAGCAGTTAGAGGATCGTCTGAGTGCCATGGAAATTCAACAGGTGCCTGGGTTGGATTTTGGAGATCTGGGTTTATCTTCTGGGGTGGTGATCCCACACAAGTTCAAGGCATCCTCTTTTGCGAAGTATGACAGGGCTTCCTGCCCTAAGCTACATCTCAGGTCTTATGTGCGGAAGATCCAACCGTATACTGTAGACAAGAACTTATGGATCCATTTCTTCCAGGATAGCCTTTCAGGGGCTCAACTCGAGTGGTTCTATCAGCTGGATGGAGCCAGTATTCGAAACTGGGAGGACTTGACTACTGCTTTCTATAAGCAGTATCAGTACAATGCCGACCTCGCTCCTACACGTACCCAACTCCAGGGTATGTCGCTAGGATCGGGAGAAAGTTTTAAAGAGTACGCGCAAAAGTGGAGAGACCTGGCTGGCAGGGTGCAGCCACCGTTGACCGACCGTGAACTCGTGGACATGTTCTTGGGGACCCTATCTGGGCCGTTCTTCAACCACCTTATTGGTAATTCTTCTGCGGGGTTTACAGACCTCATTCTGACGGGTGAGAGGATAGAAGCTGGTATGAAATCGGGGAAGATACAGAAAGGTGCATCATCAAGTTCTGAAAAGAAGCCTTTCAAGAAGGAAGTCAGTGTTGTGTATGGTCCCAGAAGACAAAATAAACCGGAACTCCGCCAAGCTGTCAACGCGGTGGTGATTTCAAAGCCTGTTGCCACTCCTCGGCAACCTAACCAACCAAGGGGTGAGAGACCCAGAAGAGAATACACTCGGCTTAGTATGACCTTGTCTCAGATCTTGCCGCAACTGCTATCAACCAACTTGGTAACTGTCAGAGAAGCTCCGAAGGTGGTAAACACAACCTCTCCGAAGTACAATCCCAACGCCCGTTGTGCTTATCACTCTGATAGCCCGGGGCATTCTACTGATGATTGCTGGGCCCTGAGGAATAAGGTTCAGGACCGTATCGACGCTAAGGAAATACAGTTTGAGGCGCCCGAAAGGCCCAATGTTGTGACTGCTCCCATGCCCCAGCATGGAGTAAATGCTGTTGAGGAAGACCCGTATGTAACCTCTGTAGATGATATTGTTACTCCGTTGTTGTCTGTCAAAAGGAACCTGTTGCTAGCCGGTTTATTTCCGGGTTGTAGCAAGGGTTGCCTTCTATGTGCTGTTTCACCTGCTGGTTGTCCGTTGTTAAAGTCAGGCATCCAAAACCTGATGGATAGCAAAGAGATCTTGTTCAAGAAGACTGTTGTTCCTATTGTCCCTACTGAAGAAGTATATGTTGTCACCATTTTCAACAATCCTACCAAGGCTCCCCCGAGGAAGCCTGTCAAAATCATGTCTGTTGCACCTATTATCGTTACTGTTCCGGGGCCCCTCCCCTATAAATCTGACAAGGCTGTCCCGTGGCACTACGGGGCAGATGTTTATGTGCTTGGAGTAAAACAAGAGTTCAATACTAGTACCGGCATCAGTAACATCACCGGTCCTGCTAAAGTTACTCGCAGTGGCAGGCTCTTCTCGCCTGATATTGCACCTCCAGATATTCAAAGACCTCTTGTTATCACACCTGCCAGTGTGCCTGTTTCCCCTCCTGATCAAGTTTCTACCCCTGCTGCCGAGTCATCTAACGCTCGGGGCAAAGCGATTGCTGATGTGCCTGCCCAGATGGAGGCACCGAAGACTGTTAATGTTGAAGCTTCCCAGCAAGAGATGGAAGAAATTCTTAAGATTATCAAGAAGAGTGATTTCAACGTCGTTGAACAGCTGGGGCACACCCCCTCTAAGATCTCTATGCTATCACTGTTGTTGTGTTCAGAGGCCCATGCCAAGGCCCTGATTTCCTTCCTGAAGACGGCCCATGTGCCACAAGAAACGTCTGCTGATCAATTTACTGATTATGTGGCCAACTTAACCGCTGATAATGGTCTGGGGTTCTCTGACGCTGATCTGACTGCCAAGGGAAAGAACCACAACGATGCCCTTCATGTCTCCATTGAATGCAGGGGCACTACTCTTGCCCATGTGTTGGTAGACACCAGTTCTTCATTGAACTTATTGCCCAAGAAGGCCTTAGACAGGTTGGATTGTGAGGGTTTGGAGTTGAAGCCCAGTAACATTATTATCCGGGCTTTTGACGGGTCAAAGAGGATGGTACATGGTGAAGTGGACATTCCAATCTGGGTTGGTTCTCAAGTCTTTGATTCAACATTCTATGTGATGGACATCCGACCGTCCTATTCCTGTTTGCTGGGTCGTCCTTGGATCCACAAGGCTGGGGTTGTGACCTCCACTCTCCATCAGAAACTCAAGTACCCGGTCAGAGGGAAAATCTTTACAGTGCAGGGGGAGGAAGAATACATGGTTGGCCATCTTAACTCATTCCGGTATATAGAGATGGACGGGGAGTTCATTGAGACCCCCTTTCAACACTTTGAAGAGGTACCTCCAACATTGGCGTCAGCAGAGACAGTGACCGAAGAAGATTCTCCTTTGAAGATGGCTTCCTTAAAGGATGCCCTGGCTGTGATTGAGAAAGGTGAGTGCGCAAACTGGGGTCGACTTCCTGATTTTACTCTGAAGACTGACAAGTTTGGGCTGGGTTTCACTACAGAGGCTCAGAGGGCTGTACGTAAAGCAAGGATTGGAAGACCTCCCGTATTCATCACCAACCCGGGAGTGAATGCTATTGAAGGCGATGCAGAGGAATCTGAATTTGATAGTTGGATCTACCCGACGACCAACGGTGGACCGAGCAACTGGACTGCTAAAGACTACATACCTGTTACTTTTGTTACTCAGTAATGAACTCCTTTGTTTTTAAATTTGTAACGAACAAACTTTATGGCCTGGTGTCTTACCCGGGGCACCGTGGCTTTATTTGTGAGGGATTATTACTTGTCATTTTCATATATCATGAATAAAAACATTGGACGTTTTTCGCATTTCAAATCTTGTGCTCCCTTTCTTTCTTTATATATTACAAAACAGCTATATTTACACACACTCACCTATATAGGTTTCAATCCACTTTGGATCTCACTGGTAACGACTCTGCTACTTCCAGTTATGACTTTGAAAATCCGATCAACTTAGCCGAAGACGAAGGTGAAGATGATTGTGAAGTGCCTGGTGAGCTTGCAAGACTGTTACTCCAGGAAGAGAGGGCCATTCAGCCACATGAAGAGCCAGTGGAAACAGTGAATCTGGGTACCGAGGCAGACAGAAAGGAAGTCAAGATTGGTGCCAATCTAGAGCTCAATGTGAAACAGCGGTTAATTCAGATGTTGCATGATTATGTGGAAATCTTTGCCTGGTCCTACGAAGACATGCCTGGGTTGGATACCGACATTGTGGTTCATCACCTGCCTACCAAGGAAGAATGCCCTTCGGTTAAACAAAAGGTCCTCCGTATGCGTCCAGAGATGTCCGAGAAGATCAAAGCTGAGGTTATGAAACAATTTGATGCCGGGTTTCTAGCAGTGACTTCTTACCCTCAGTGGGTTGCCAACGTGGTTCCAGTGCCAAAGAAAGATGGTAAGTTCCGAATGTATGTTGACTACAGGGATTTGAACAGGGCAAGCCCCAAGGACGACTTCCCTCTGCCTCACATCAACATTCTGGTTGATAATACTGCTCAGCACAAGGTGTTCTCCTTCATGGACGGCTTTTAAGGTTATAATCAGATCAAGATGGCTCCTGAAGATATGGAAAAGACCACTTTTGTTACTCAGTGGGGCACCTTCTGCTACAAGGTCATGCCTTTTGGGTTGAAAAATGCTGGGGCAACCTACCAACGTGCCATGGTTGCTTTATTTCATGACATGATCCACCATGAGATTGAAGTATACGGCGATGATATGATTGCAAGGTCTCAAACTGAGGAGGAACACCTTGACCATCTGCAGAAACTGTTTGACCGTCTGAAGTTGTACAAGCTGAGATTGAACCCGAACAAGTGCACATTTGGGGTAAGATCTGGAAAACTGCTAGGCTTCGTCGTGAGTGACACAGGTATTCAAGTGGACCCTGCCAAGGTGAAAGCCATACAAGAGATGCCAGTTCCCAAAACAGAGAAAGAAGTCAGAGGCTTTCTAGGACGACTGAATTACATTGCCCGATTCATCTCACATCTAACTGCTACCTGTGCACCAATCTTCAAGCTACTGAAGAAAGATCAAGTAGTACGTTGGAACGATGAATGTCAGGCCGCTTTTAACAGAATTAAAGATTATCTCCAAGAACCACCCATTCTTATGCCACCGGTTGAAGGGAGACCTCTAATCTTATACTTGACGGTACTTGACAGCTCAATGGGGTGTGTGTTGGGGCAGCATGACGAGTCTGGCTGAAAAGAGCATGCCATTTATTACCTTAGCAAAACGTTTACCGACTGTGAGACCCGATACTCACTACTCGAGAAAACTTGCTGCGTTTTGGTATGGGCTGCTCGCCGGCTGAGACAGTATATGTTGACTCACACTACTCTGTTAATTTCAAAGATGGATCCAATCAAGTACATATTCGAAAAGTCTGCCTTGTCCGGAAGAATAGCAAGATGGCAGATGATCTTGACGGAATATGACATCCAGTACACGACTCAGAAAGCAATCAAAGGAAGTGTATTGGCAG
The DNA here is from genome assembly GCA_948472305.1 of Vicia faba. Classification (NCBI taxonomy): domain Eukaryota; kingdom Viridiplantae; phylum Streptophyta; class Magnoliopsida; order Fabales; family Fabaceae; genus Vicia; species Vicia faba. The sequence goes on from OX451741.1 coordinate 803,232,903, forward strand.
ACCATTTGGCACACCAGGCAGTGGACGATTACCAGTCAATGAACTTTGAATTTCCTGACGAGAACATCATGGTAGTGACTGATTGTGAAGTACCTGGACCAGATGAAGGACCTAAGGAAGGATCCCGATGGTCTATGCACTTTGACGGAGCCTCCAACGCTTTGGGTAACGGTATCGGCGCTGTGATCATATCCCCGAAAGGCACTCATACTCATCTTACCGCCCGGCTATGTTTCAACTGCACCAACAACATGGCGGAGTATGAGGCGTGCATTATGGGTCTTCAAGCTGCAATTGACTTAAGGATCAAGTTTCTGAGTGTCTTCGGAGATTCCGCTCTCGTGATCAATCAGATCAAAGGCGAGTGGGATACGAAACACCCAAATCTCATTCCTTACAAAGAGTGTGTGTTGACGTTGATCCCCCATTTCACGGAGATAACTTTTGAACACTTCCCAAGAGAGGAGAATCAGTTGGCGGACGCGCTGGCTACGATGTCTTCCATGTTCAAGGTCAAATGGGATAATGAAGCCCCCCGGATCATTATCTGGAAATTGGACGAACCTGCATATTGCTGTGATCTTGAGGCTGAGGTGGTAACTGCAAAACCTTGGTATCATGAAGTGAAAAGGTACTTGGAAGCTCAAGAATATCCCGAGGGTGCATCTGTCAATGACAAGAAGTTTCTGAGAAGGTTCGCAGCAAAGTTCTTCCTTAGCAACGGCATTCTCTACAAGCGAAACCATGATTCAACCTTACTGCGTTGTGTGGATAAAACTGAAGCAGAAAGAATCATGGCAGAGCTGCATGAAGGTACCTTCAGAACGCACTCCAGTGGACACACCATGGCAAAGAAAATCCTTCGGGCAGGATATTTCTGGTCCACAATGGAAGCCGACTATTACCAACATTCTCGGACATGTCATAAGTGCCAGATCTATGCTAATAAGGTGCATATTCCTCCGGTTCCTCTGAACGTCTTGACAGCACCTTGGCCTTTTGCAATGTGGGGCATTGACATGATCGGCGAGATCAGACCTACGGCATCCAACGGGCACCGCTTCATCCTGGTAGCGATTGATTATTTCACAAAGTGGGTTGAAGCAGCTTCCTACGCTACCGTAACCAAGAACGTCGTGGCACGATTCATTCGACACAACCTGATCTGTCGATACGGTGTACCTGAGAGGATCATTACGGACAATGGTACCAATCTTAATAACAAGATGATCACTGAGCTCTGCGAGCAATTCAAGATACAACACCACAACTCTTCTCCTTACCGGCTGAAGATGAATGAGGCTGTAGAAGCAGCAAATAAGAATATCAAGAAGATTGTGCAGAAGATGACAGTGACCTATAAAGATTGGCACGATATGTTACCGTTTTCTCTTCATGGGTACCGCACCTCAGCACGGACGTCAACAGGGGCAACTCCCTTTTCCTTGGTCTATGGCATGGAGGCAGTCTTGCCGATTGAAGTCCAGATACCCTCTCTCCGGATAATGAAGGATGCAGGCTTGAGAGAAGATGACTGGATCCAGACTCGACTTGATCAATTAAACCTAATTGACGAAAAGAGACTCACTGCTATTTGTCATGGTCAAACGTATCAAAAACGGATGATCAGGGCATTTAACAAGAAAGTCAGACCACAAGAGTATCAAGTTGGGGACCTGGTAATCAAGCGCATCATTCTTCCTCAAAGTGATCCCAGGGGCAAATGGACCCCTACGTACGAAGGGCCATTTGTGGTTAAACATATCTTCTCAGGAGGAGCTATGATTCTAACCAACATGGATGGTGACGACCTTCCTCACCCCGCCAATGCAGACATAGTAAAAAGATACTACGCATGAATTAAAGACCCGCTAGGTTGACACACCTAGGCAAAAGTAAGGGCTTCCCGGCGAACCAAAAGGGTTCGGGCAAATATAAGGGATGAAAAATGAAAAAATCTGTACACCCGGCAAGTCGAAAACCTGAAAAGGCGGCTTGGGCAAAAATGGGTATCCCGGTGGACTGAAAACCCGAAAGGGCGGTCCAGGCATAAGTTAGGGATTAAAGCGTAATACTATGTCTCATTGAATCACCTTGCATCCAGAATCCGGTATCAAATATCAGGTTCAGACGGCATCGATCAGTCAGCTTCATCTTCAACTAAGCAGCCAAGTGATGAGATGCTTGAAGACATAAAGGCGATAGCAGAGTTGGAACCCAGTGGGATTATTCTTTTCACATAGCTATTTTTTTTTTCCTTTTTCACAAAATTGTATAAGCTCTGTTCGGCGGCGTTCTCTTACTAGGACGTCAGCCTCTTGTACATAAACGCCTATTTACAGGCAAATTCCAAAAATCAATACAAATTCACTTTTCAGATAAATTGCCAATTATTTTCCTTTTTCTGTTTTGTTTTGCAAAGAACGTCCAATGTTCATTTTTGATATATGCATTTGACACTAATTGCTAACTCATAAATATTTGCATGCGAAACAAAGGATTAATTACAGGTGACATTAGAAACAGGGGCAATAATGAGTTGTCTAAGCGATGTAGTTGCTCTGTCCACCAAGGTACCAAGGTAAGTTCGACTGAAGAATGTAACCCAGATACCTTCACTCCCCGCCGAGTAAGATAAGGATGCAGCCATACTCTCCCCCGAGCAGAAAAGGCACAGTATCTCCAGCAAGTCAGCGATACTCTCCCCAAGCAGAGTTAGTCTACTGTCAGCCTCAAGGAAGTTGGATTATCCCCCGAAGATCTCAACATTCCCCAACGGAGTATATAGACATTCCTAACAAGCATCTCCGGCAGTCTTGATCTAAGATTGTTCCTCGGCGGAATACAAGACATCCAGTGGAGCCACTCCCCCAATACAGTCCAAAAGATTCCCCAGGAGAGTTGAATCAATCTCCCCAGTAGGAAGCTTATCCCCAGTAGATTCTGGAAGCTTACCCCTGCAGAGCACGAACGCGTCTCCCCGGCTTTATTCCGAAGGTTATTCCTCACCAGAGCTTATAACTGGGTTATCCTCAGCTAATTACAATGGAGAGATCGTCCTCGGCGAAGTTCTTCCTATCCCCAGCGGAGTTCATCAAATCCTCCAACAGGGCTTATCAACGGTATCCCCAGCGGAGTTATCGTTAAAGTCTCAGCGAAGCATCTCTTCCCCATAGAGTAGTTCCCCGCAGAGTAATCTCTCTAACAAATTTATTCCCCATCAGAGTCATCTTCTCCTACCGGTTTATTCTTGCAACCATCATCCCCAGCGGAAACAAAGAGCTCTATTCTTCAACATCAGCCCAGGATTTGACTTCCTGGCATCCGTCAAGGATTTATTTTCCTAGACAAAAATACATTCCTAAACATCACATCTTCATACATTATAGCATGCACATACGCATCATGAACATACAATCTCATTTATTTTGAGAACATCACGCATTTCATACATCATGACATTACATACAACTAATGTTTTGCCTTTTCAGGAAAAAAGGTCAATACAAAGATGATTACTATCAACTGTCGCAATTCTAGATTCGATACCTGTATCTATCCAGGGCATATCTGTGAGCGATTACCTGTGGATTCGACACCTGTATCTAGCCAGGGCATATCTGCATGAAAAATTCCGGACTCGATTCCTGTATCCAGCCAGGGCACGTCTGAAGAGTTTGAAGATTCGATTCCTGTAACCAGCCAGGGTATATCTGTTGACGACTATTTCCGAACTCGATTCCTATATCCAGCCAGGGCACGTCTGAAGAGTTTGAAGATTCGATTCCTATAACCAGCCAGGGTATATCTGTTGACGACTATTTCCGGACTCGATTCATGTATCCAGCCAGGGCACGTCTGAAGAATTTGAAGATTCGATTCCTGTATCCAGCCAGGGCATATCTTTTGACGACTAATTCCGGACTCGATTCTTGTATCCAGCCAGGGCACGTCTGAAGAGTTTGAAGATTTGATTCCTGTATCCAGCCAGGGCATATCTGTTGACGACTAATTCCGGACTCGATTCCTGTATCCAGCCAGGGCACGTCTGAAGAGTTTGAAGATTCGATTCCTGTATCCAGCCAGGGCATATCTGTTGACGACTAGTTCCAGATTCGATTCCTGTATCCAGCCAGGGCACGTCTGAAGAGTTTGAAGATTCGATTCCTGTAACCAGCCAGGGTATATCTGTTGACGACTATTTTCGGACTCGATTCCTGTATCCAGCCAGGGCACGTCTGAAGAGTTTGAAGATTCAATTCCTGTATCCAGCCAGGGCATATCTGTTGACGACTAATTCCGGAATCGATTCCTGTATCCAGCCAGGGCACGTCTGAAGAGTTTGAAGATTCGATTCCTGTATCCAGCCAGGGCATATCTGTTGACGACTAATTCCGAACTCGATTCCTATATCCAGCCAGGGCACGTCTGAAGAGTTTGAAGATTCGATTCCTGTATCCAGCCAGGGCATATTTGTTGACGACTAGTTCCAGATTCGATTCCTGTATCCAGCCAGGGCACGTCTGAAGAGTTTGAAGATTAGGTTCCTGTATCCGGCCAGGGCATATCTGTTGACGACTAATTCCAGATTCGATTCCTATATCAAGCCAGGGCACGTCTGAAGAATTCCAGATTCGATTCTTGTATCTAGCCAGGGCATATCTGTGAGTGTTTGTTTTAGATTCGATACCTGTATCCAGCCAGGGCATGTCTATAAGCAACCTTTTGAAGTTCCAGATTCGATTCCTGTATCAAGCCAGGGCACGTCTGTGAGCGATTGTTCGTAGATTCGATACCTGCATCCAGCCAGGGCATATCTACATAAAGAGTTTGATGATCAACCCCTGTAACAGGCCAGGTGACTATCTTTCTTTCTCAGTTACGCAAGTTCTCGCTAAGGAATCTCTTACGTGATCGACACCTAGATGGCATCTATCAGCCCATCCACATGCCAACAGTCTCCAAACGGCATCCATAAGCCCATTCCCGACAAGGTTCTGTCACACCTCCAGATGGCATCTATAAGCCCATCCTCCTATCCGTCACAGCTCCAAATGGCATCTGTAAGCCCATTCTCGCCATCACGCTACTGATACTCTACTATGTGAGTACAAATTTCTGGGCACTCTAGTGTTCAATCATCTTCCACCTTCGGATCACGAAAGGCACGCAAGCCAATCTACATCCTCAGGTCTAAGAAGATTGAACAGGGGCAACTGTTGTACCCTGTTGCACCCCAAAATTTGCCCTCCCATATTCTTCAAGAAATTGCCAAATCCAGTCACAAAATTCCCCAAGGGTTGTGCAGTGCAACTGTCTCCTATACAGTCAAAACTAGGGTTTGTGTATTGATCAAGAGAATGAAGGTTTCAAAGGTCCAATCAAGTCTCATATGCTTACAAAGATGGTCAAGTATCCTCATATCAAGTTTCAAGGCATTCAGCTCAAAATTGCACAGTCAAAACCCTAAATTGCACTACAGTCAACTGTAGGGGCAAAATGGTCATTTGACAGTCAAAAGTTCAAATTTTTGGTCAACATATCATTTTGAAGCCACAAACATCATTTGATCAATGATTGATCATGATTCTCAAAATTTGGCTCAGAAATCATTAAAGATGCAAAAGTTACTATATTTGGACAGCTGAAAGAGTCAACTGAAATTGACCAGGGCATAACTTTCACATGGATTATCAGAAAAATTCCATCCAAAGCTCATTTTGAAGAGAAAGACATTTCCTACAACTCATCTTCATATTCCAAGTCCAAGAAATGCTCTCACAAAAAGTTATCAATTTCAACATTATAGGTCATTTTCAAAAGTCAACAAAAAGGGACTTTAAGTCAAAGGCCATAACTTGAGATTGGTAAATCAAAATGACATGGGACCAAAGGCATTGGTTAGAGGACTCAAATACCTTTCCAAAATGTCCAAGAACATGTGAAAAGCTTAAAAATTGAGCAAGTTATGCCTTGTGGAAGTTGGGAAATTTTTAGGAATTTTGAAAAGTCAACTTTGATTCAAATGGTCTAAAATTGCTAATGGGCCTATTTTTCTTCCATGATTCATCATTCCAAGCCTATGCACGACCACTTGGCCCAAAGGGAAGCATTTTCTCATTTTTTATTTATTTATTTGAATTTTTATTTATATTAATTCAATTAAATTAATTAAATGTGTGAAAAATATCTAAATGAACCAAACAAATCTTTTTGTACACATTTCAAGGTCAATATTTCGTGCACATGCTGATTAGGAAGAATTGGATTGAATTGATCATAATTTGCACAAAAACCATGTGAAAAAGATTGAAAAAGATCTTAAGGAAATCAAATATGCAAATCATTGAATGCCATGGATTTTATTCAATTTTGTTGACCTAAAAGCTTCAATACATAATCAGAATCACAACCCTAAGCCTTAGAGACTGAAAGCTGCGCAGAAAACCCTTGAACAAACTTGGAATTTTTGGCAAAAAAGTGCAAAACTGAAAGGCACTCTAGAGGACGATTCAAAGCCTAATTCCTTTTCCAATAGCTTCCTTGTGTTCCTCTGAAGCTAGTTGAATCATTCTCCAGGTCCCATACTTAAAGAAACGCAAGGTTGCTATCGAAATTGGTAAAGGAAATTTCGAAACTGCTTCCCATTATCCATGCATCTTTAACATATTCTATTGCTATTTTTATACTCAGGGTGATGTTTACAAACTAACTGTATGGTTTAATTAAAGTTTCATGCCCTATAGGATAATTCACCATTAGAGATGCTTAGGGTTCCGAAGTTTTCAAATTAGGCGTTTTCAATTCTTATAAAATTAAGACGTACCAATGCCATGAACGAAATCTACAGGTTGAGACGAAGAAGATAGGACGTTCGCGCTCAATTTATGAGCTTTCAGGACCTAATCGCTATTATGGGATTTGGCTTGTTTTGAGGGGGGTTCAAAACCCCCGTTAACCTTTCTCTATTTTTCAGGCAAAAAGAAATCTTGAGGAAGACGATGAAGTGGCGTGCATTGGTTGGGTAATTTGAATTTTTCGCGCTTTAAATCACTTATACATTATTTCATATTATATTATTCATTGTAAATTTATTTAACAAATGCGTGGTAGTGGTCCAGTGGCAATGAGGTGTATTGGCAATTCACATGACCTGGGTTCGAGACCCAGGTCCTGACTTTCCTTCATATTTTTCTTCATAAAACGCTCCCATGCAGCTTCAGCGTAATGGTTCACCATATGCCATTCTAATCCAAGCGTCCACGCGTCCTACCAATTCAGATCAAAGGCGTGGATGCAAGGAACACAACAAACCATAGTCAACGCATCACACATGATTGAGAAAGTCCAACGAGACCAAGGCTTAATGGGCCAGTTTGCTAAGGCCTTACCTCCATCTGGGGCCTGAACCCCCCCTGGTTTGCTTTGCTTTTCATATTTTATATTTTTTTAATTATTATGTTATTTATTTTTATTGTTTTAATTAATTAATTTTATTTCTTTACAAATTATAAAATATACAAAAAAATCAGAAAAGACCAAAAAAAAATAATAAATATTTTTATTATAATTATTTTCTTGTAAATAAACTAACATATAATGAATTTTGTTTTAATTAGGATTTTTGCAATTTTAATTCTTTTCATATTAAATATAAAAAAAGGTAGAATTAGGTTAATTGACAATTTTCATTCCTTTTAATTTTTCCTTTTGATCATAATACTATTATTTATTGATTTTCATAATTAATTGTATATAACAAACTTAGGTTTAATTTAGGTTAAATTTTAATATTTTCTTAATAACTTAAAAAATAATTAGAACTAGGTTTAACGTTCAATTTTAGTTTTTATTAATTCTTTTTCCATTAAATCATAAAAAACACAAAAATACCAAAAACATTTCTTTTAATTTTTTAATTTTAATTTCTTATTAATTTTAATCTTGCAAAAGGGTCCAACGCCCATATTTTTAATTGTTAATTTCGCACATTTATTTTATGTCGCTTATTATAATTATGTAATTCTCCCAAAGCGTTGTAACGATTTATACTTTTCGCACTTTTATTCGCTTTATTTATTTCCCGTCAAATCGGGTCCGGTTTAATTTTGGCGATGTGGACCCGCGCCATTTGTAATAGCCTTAGATTTACTTTTCCCGCAAACTTTTAACTGTTAAATCAGCATGCAAGAATGAATGGACCTAAAATAAAATCAAGCGTAGATCACAATGACATGACAAGACAAATACAAATGAAAACGACACACGAATCGCACACACCACCTCTAGGGTACGCCTCACTGTTGCCTTGCCTCGAAAGGTGATCGTCGAGTAGAGGACGTCTTAGTAAGTCCTCATGATCCGGGAACCTGGCATGAGGGTAGCTTCTAAGGTGTCTTCCTGTTGCTCTGGTGATCACCATGTCCCGAACCTCGAATTGACCCGAACACCTCCAATAGTGGTGCTACCTACCTCTCAATGGTGGGATGGCACTACTTTAAAGGATATCTACACAGACGAATTCCTTAGGGTAGGTAGGTTCTCGTAGATACTTGCTCTAATCTCAAATTTCAAACTAATCAAAACATACTTTTCACACCAACACATTTTCAAAAGCTTTCAAAGCAAATTTTTCAAACACTCTGACGTACGAGTCGAACTGAAATTTTTCAAAGAAACTTTTTAAACCCACATTGAAAAGCAAACAAACAATTTTGAAAACACAAGTGAGCAAGTATCTAAGAGCCCATGGATAACCATGGATAGAAAGGGTGCTAATACCTTCCCTTTCTATAACCTACCTCCCGAACCGAGAGCAATCTCTTTAAGGAATTTTTCTGTGCTTTTGTCCTTTCCATTTGGAGAAAATAAAAGACGGTGGCGACTCTTGCTTCCGCGACATTTCGCGAACCAGCTTTAAACAGTCAGTTCCAGATCCACCGATCACAGAACTGGCGACTCTGCTGGGGACTAAACTTAAAGTGGGGTGTACCTTAGGGTTAGTTCATAACTGTGTTTTCAATTGTTTTCCTTGTGTGCTTTAAATTGTGGGTTGCTTGGGAGTTCTATAGATCCTAAACCCGGATCTGGGGGATACCTTTCTTAGAAAGTAGCAACAAGGCTGTGAGGGAACTGTGTGGGGTATACCGACATGGTTGAAACAGTCTGCTACGTTGATGTGGCACTTTGGTGTGTACCGGTAACCCTTGAGTTCAGTCAAGGAGAGTACGGGGCCTCCGCGTGGTGTCGTGAAGCATCAACAGACCTTAGGAACCTTAATTGAACTATCTTGGCCTTTTTAGGGTAGTGAGATAACTGACTTTGGTGCAGTCCGAGGTTGGTTGATACTCGATACTACACTCAATTGAGGGTTGCTTTCCTGGAATATTTCGGTCGCCAGTTCAGTGGCTAAATCGAAACGATGAACAATGAAAGCAATCCCGTGATATTGGGAACCTTAGAACCCGGTTACTTCGATCAGGACAGGTTGAACCCACCAACTTCAAGAGGGTACTACCCAGACCCCATGCTGGCTTAAACTCTAAGGGTTTCTCTTGTGTGACTTGTGTGCTTTTGTACTTGCCTACTTGCATGCTTGTTAGCTGACACATGAACTTCTTGCAGGTTTTGTTTATCGTCCTTAACTAGGACTCATAACAAGGTTTACCAAATTTCTTGCAGGTTTTGTTTATAGTCCTTAACTAGGACTCATAACAAGGTTTACCAAATTTCTTGCAGGTTTTGTTTATAGTCCTTAACTAGGACTCATGACAAAGTTTACCGAATTTTTGGCCGGTTTTGTTTATAGTCCTTAATTGGGACTCATAACAAAGTATACTAAATTTCTTGCAGGGTTTGTTTATAGTCCTTAATTGGGACTCATAACAGGATTTACTTGCATTACCCCATGCATGGCATAGCATCATACCATTGCATACATCCTAACCCATTTCAAGGATTTCAAGGGCTTGTGATGCAGGTCATGATGAACCAACTGTCCAGCAAGGGGCAAAGAGGATTTATTTTCCTCTAACCAAGGTTGTCAGGGGCTATGACCCACTGGATATGGTGAGCCTTTGACCCTTGATGAAGGACTCTCAACAAAATGAAGTTCTTACAATCAAGCTACCAGTTCCAAATGCTAACAAATTTTCTGTTTACCCCGCGAGGTCCTTGAAAACATTACATGCATGTCATACATCTCATTGCATTGCAGGTATCCCTTTGACAGGTTGCTTACCCTTCTCCGCTGTTTATTTCAGCCGATCGTCATGAATCCTGAATCATCAGCCGAGCAGACTATCAAGGACCTCCAGGCTCAGAACGCCCAGTTCAAAGAGCTGATCATGAATTTGACCCAAGGGCAGCAAGATCTGAAGGCTTTGCTCTTGAAGAAGGACAAGAAGAAGAAGAGGACTGTTTTGTTCAGCCCTAGACGCAGATCTGGGAATACACCGCAAATTGAAACTGAGAGGACAACCCCATCTGTGGGAAAAAGCAGTCATCAAGAGGAAAGGGTGCCCAGTCCAGAGGTCTCTGACAATGAAACAGATTTCGACGACGAACAGTACCCTCCGGCTGAGGACAAGTACAAACAGTTGGAGGATAGGCTGAATGCTATGGAGATCCAACATGTACCTGGGCTGGATCTTGGAGATTTGGGTTTGTCACCTGGTGTGGTTATTCCTCGGAAGTTCAAAGCACCATCCTTTACTAAGTATGACGGGGCGTCTTGCCCCAAGCTGCATCTAAGGTCCTATGTTCGGAAGATTCAGCCATATACGGTGGACAAGAATTTATGGATCCACTTCTTCCAGGAGAGTCTTTCAGGGACTCACCTCGAATGGTTCTATCAGCTGGATGGGACCAAAGTTCGTAACTGGGAGGAGTTGGCTACTGCTTTCTATAAGCAGTATCAATATAATGCCGACCTTGCCCCTACGCGTACCCAACTCCAGGGTATGTCGTTAGGATCAAGTGAAGGTTTTAAAGAATATGCGCAGAAATGGAGGGATCTTGCTGGAAGGGTACAACCACCTCTGACTGATCGGGAACTTGTGGACATGTTCTTGGGGACCTTGTCCGGTCCATTTTATAACCACCTGATTGGGAATTCGTCTGCTGGATTCACAGATCTTATCTTGACTGGAGAGCGAATAGAAGCTGGCATCCGGTCTGGCAAAATTCAAGAGGCTGCACCTTCGGATAAAAAGCCTCATCATGGAAAGAAAGAATCCAATGCCGTGCACGGTAAAAAGAGCCGTCATGAGGTAGGGGCAATCCAGATCTCCAATCCCGGACCTGCTCAACAAGGACAGGGGCAGCAGCGAAAGGAGAAACGACAGTATACCAAACTCAACATGTCGCTGGATCAAGCACTGCAACAAATGTTGAAGGCAGGGCTGATCACCTTAAGGGCTCCTCTTCGGAATCCGAACACTTCTGCACCCAACTATCATCCCAACGATAGGTGCGCATATCATTCAGATAGCCCGGGGCATACTACAGACAACTGCTGGCCTCTCAAGAACAAGATCCAAGATATGATTGATTCCGGAGAGATTCAGTTTGAAGTGCCTGAGACTCCGAACATAATCACTGCTCCGTTACCCAATCATTGAAGCCTTTTGTTTATTTGAATTTTTGAGTTGTATTTTTCTTTGCTTATACAAACAATTACTGTCATAGCAAACTCCTTTATTCTATTAATGCATCGCATACGTCTGTTTTGGGAATTAATACAATTGTTTTCATTATATTCAAAATTCTTTTCATATTTTTTCTGATGATCAACTCTTGGTTAATAATTCTGAGCCTCTTGAGGGAGGATGACGAAAACGATACCGTGATCTACAGTATGCTTTTGAACCGACCCCGCTGATGAGGTACAGGCATTGTTTCAAATCCTAAACACTGGAGTTATAAGGAAGATAATCCCTCGTCAACCCATCTGAGCCAAAGAAGTAGGAGTTTTTATTTTCGAAAATCAAAACCCTTAATCATAACTTGGGGCAGGGTAGTCTTCTCAGTTGATCCAAGTGCATAACGAATGGCACCGAAAAGATATTTACGAAACGAACAAAGACAGTAATGGTTCAGAACAATCAAAAGGACAGGCAGTCATCATCAAAATTCATAAATGAAAAGCCCAAAAAGTCTAAACCTACAAAAAGGGACTTATGAAACTGGGGCATCCCGCTGACTGTAATTCCAAAAAAGGAAACAGTTCAGGCAAAAAAGAAAGGGATAACAAAAATCAAGAAAGAGGTCTCACAAACCCTCAACCAAAGCAAAAAATGACTGCCTATTCCAAATAAATCATCAATATCTGAACCACCACCGGAACATCAAAGCAAAGACTCAAACAAGGTCTAACGTAGGATCAACTGAGTTTAGGTTTGGAGAACATCACGAAGAGCGGGTGGGTACAAATAATTTGAGCCTTTATCCTTTGTTTCTTAAACCGTGAACCAGGCCACGTTATAACCCTTAAAAGTCCTAGCTGAAGCATGGGTTAGTTCGAAAGCATACTGTACGAAAGGTATCTTAACTCCTTAAGGCCTACGGTAAATACGGAGTTGACATCACGTTTTACAAACATTCACTTGTTTTATGAAAAAAGAATGCATTTTCAAAATCTTTGAGACAGACATAAGCTTTGCATTTTTAACATAACTTTGTTTGCATATGACTTTTTGTTTGAACAGCATAGAAATTCGCATGACGAAAGTCTAATGAACAAGAGTATCTCCAATCAAGGGGCACGGCATGATCATGGTCTACCATCTGGGGCAGTTAAGTCAAGATCCAGAGAATCTCTCAAAAGGCCAAATAGCCTGGGGCAAATCTCCGCCTGAGTCACTTGGGGCACTCCAGCAACGAATCTTGCCTGATCAAACACCTTCTGGTGGTACGGCAAAACACTTCTAACAGGGGCAACTCCCTGCATTCTGAGAGCATGGACATAGTCGAAAAATACTACGCATAATCAAAGACCCGCTAGGTTGACATACCTAGGCAAAAGTAAGGGCTTCCCGGCGAACCAAAAGGGTTCGGGCAAAATGAAGGGATGAAATGAAAAAAAATCTGTACACCCGGCAAGTCGAAAACCTGAAAAGGCGGCTTGGGCAAAAATGGGTATCCCGGTGGACTGAAAATCCGAAAGGGCGGTCCAGGCAAAAGTTAGGGATTAAAAGCGTACGACTATGTCCCGCCATCTGTCTACCAGAAGAAGGTTTGTCCGCCAACAACTATCAGCACCCCACAAGAAACAGGGGCAATAAAGGGTGGTTTAAGCAATCTGATTGTTCTATCCTCCAAGGTATCAAGGTAGGGCATAACCAATAGAGTGCAATACTTCCCCAGGAGAGTCCAATCCAGTTTCCCCAGGAAAGTTGGAATCCACCTCCCCAAGCAATAAGCTTATCCCCAGTAGATTCTGGAAGCTTATCCCCTCGCAAAACACGAACGCGTCATCCGGCTTGATTTAAAGAGTCATTTCCTCAATAGGATATAACTGGGTTATCCTCAGCCAAAAGCCACGGAAAGAGCGCCCTCGATACAGTCTTCTTACCCCAGCGAAGTCCATTAATACTTCCAACAACAAGGATGCCCTCAGCAGGTTACTATCAACAATCAGCAAGGCATCCCTCTTCCCACAGAGTATTACTCCCCAGCATGGCCGCTAGAGTATCTTTTCTCCCCGCAGAATCCTCCCTTCGCCAAGTTTATTCCCCAACGGAGTTATCTTCGCCTATTGGAATTCTTGCAACTATTCTTCAACATCAGCCCAGGATACGAGTTCCCGGCACCCGTCAAGGATTTATTTTCTTAGACAAACATACATTCATAAAACGTCACATACATCATGATAGCATGCATATGCATCATATTACACGAATCTCATTGATTTTGAAGACATACAGTTCATGCATCATGATTTTGCATACAATTATGTTCTACCTTTTCAGGAAAAAGATCAATACAAAAATGACTACTATCAACTATCGCAATTCATTCTCGATATAGTTTCGGATATGATCCAGATATGGTGACGTTCTGACGCTGCTTCCAGAATTCATTCTCGATATAGTTTCGGATATGATCCAGATATGGTGACGTTCTGACGCTGCTTCCAGAATTCCTTCTAGATATAGTTTCAGATATGATCCAGATATGGTGACGTTCTGATGCTGCTTCCAAATTTCTTTCTAGATATAGTTTCGGATATGATCCAGAGATGGTGACGTTCTGATACTGCTTCCAGAATTCCTTCTCGATATAGTTTCGGATATGATCCAGATATGGTGACGTTCTGACGCTGCTTCCAGAATTCCTTCTAGATATAGTTTCAGATATGATCCAGATATGGTGACGTTCTGATGCTGCTTCCAGATTTCTTTCTAGATATAGTTTCGGATATGATCCAGAGATGGTGACGTTCTGATACTGCTTCCAGAATTCCTTCTCGATATAGTTTCGGATATGATCCAGAGTTGGTGACGTTCTGATGCTGCTTCCAGGTATCCTTCAGATATAGTTTCAGATATGATCCAGAGATGGTGACGTTCTGATGCTGCTTCCAGGTATCCTTCAGATATAGTTTCAGATATGACCCAGAGATGGTGACGTTCTGATGCTGCTTCCAGGTATCCTTCAGATATAGTTTCAGATATGACCCAGAGATGGTGACGTTCTGATGCTGCTTCCAGGTATCCTTCAGATATAGTTTCGGATATGATCCAGATATGGTGACGTTCTGATACTGCTTCCAAGTATCCTTCAGATATAGTCTCGGATATGATCCAGATATGGTGACGTTCTGATACTGCTTCCAGGTATCCTTCAGATATAGTTTCGGATATGATCCAGATATGGTGACGTTCTGACGCTGCTTCTAGAGTTCCTTCAGATATAGTTTCAGATATGATCCAGACATGGTGACGTTCTGATACTGCTTCCAGGTATCCTTCAGATATAGTTTCGGATATGATCCAGATATGGTGACGTTCTGATACTGCTTCCAGGTATCCTTCAGATATAGTTTCAGATATGATCCAGATATGGTGACGTTCTGATACTGCTTCCAGGTATCCTTCAGATATAGTTTCGGATATGATCCAGATATGGTGACGTTCTGATGCTGCTTCCAGGTATCCTTCAGATATAGTTTCAGATATGACCCAGAGATGGTGACGTTCTGATGCTGCTTCCAGGTATCCTTCAGATATAGTTTCAGATATGACCCAGAGATGGTGACGTTCTGATGCTGCTTCCAGGTATCCTTCAGATATAGTTTCAGATATGATCCAGATATGGTGACGTTCTGATGCTGCTTCCAGAGTTCCTTCTAGATATAGTTTCAGATATAGTTCCAGTTGAAGATATTTCAAGGCCTTCTCTAGTCCAGCTAAATCGACTCCCAACAGATTTTTCTGATGAAGACTCAGTAGAAGTTATCCTATGGTTCCCTCTCCAACGGTGTGTGAGGTGGTAATTCCTTTTAAGATGTTTCCCTCTCCGACGATGAGTGTGAGGTGATAGTCTCCTATGGTTCCCTCTCCGACGGCGTGTGAGGTGGTAATCCCTTTTTCAGATGTTTCCCTCTCCGACGATGAGTGTGAGGTGATAGTCTCGTATGGTTCCCTCTCCGACAGTGTGTGAGGTGACAATTCCTTTTCAGATGTTTCCCTCTCCGACGTTGAGAGAGGTGATCATTCCTTTCAGATTATAATTGCCTATGGTTCTCTTCCCGATACTGCAAAGATGGTAATTCCCACCAAGATTTTTCTCAACGAGCGTTGTTGAAGTTAAAATCACCCAAGGTTCTCTTATCATTCATGCTAAGGCAGTAACCATACCTGGTTTATTCATCATCTTTTGAAGCTCCAGACTCAGCTCCTGTAACCAGTCAGGACATATCTATACAAAGCATCTAAAAATCAGGTCCTGCAACGTGTCAGGTACTCATTTGTTTCTTTTGCAGGTACGCAGGTTCTCGCTAAGGAATCTCCTACGTAATCAACATTCAGATGGCATCTGTAAGCCCATCACCCTATCCAGCAATCTCCAAATGGCATCTATAAGCCCATTCCCCCATCATCACTGCTACTATGTGAGCGCAAATTTCTGGGTACTCTAGTGTCCAATCATCTTCTACCCTCGGATTACGAAAGGCACGTCAGCCAATCTGCATCCTCAGGTCTAAGAAGATTGAACAGGGGCAACTGTTGCACCCCAAAATTTGCCCTCCCATATTCTTCAAGAAATTGCCAAATCCAGTCACAAAATTCCCCAAGGGTTGTGCAGTGCAACTGTCTCCTATACAGTCAAAACTAGGGTTTGTGTATTGATCAAGAGAATGAAGGTTTCAAAGGTCCAATAAAGTCTCATATGCTTACAAAGATGGTCAAGTATCCTCATATCAAGTTTCAAGGCATTCAGCTCAAAATTGCACAGTCAAAACCCTAAATTGCACTACAGTCAACTGTAGGGGCAAAATGGTCATTTGACAGTCAAAAGTTCAAATTTTTGGTCAACATATCATTTTGAAGCCACAAACATCATTTGATCAATGCTTGATCATGATTCTCAAAATTTGGCTCAGAAATCATTAAAGATGCAAAAGTTACTATATTTGGACAGCTGAAAGAGTCAACTGAAATTGACCAGGGCATAACTTTCACATGGATTATCAGAAAAATTCCATCCAAAGCTCATTTTGAAGAGAAAGACATTTCCTACAACTCATCTTCATATTCCAAGTCCAAGAAATGCTCTCACAAAAAGTTATCAATTTCAACATTATAGGTCATTTTCAAAAGTCAACAAAAAGGGACTTTAAGTCAAAGGCCATAACTTGAGATTGGTAAATCAAAATGACATGGGACCAAAGGCATTGGTTAGAGGACTCAAATACCTTTCCAAAATGTCCAAGAACATGTGAAAAGCTTAAAAATTGAGCAAGTTATGCCTTGTGGAAGTTGGGAAATTTTTAGGAATTTTGAAAAGTCAACTTTGATTCAAATGGTCTAAAATTGCTAATGGGCCTATTTTTCTTCCATGATTCATCATTCCAAGCCTATGCACGACCACTTGGCCCAAAGGGAAGCATTTTCTCATTTTTTATTTATTTATTTGAATTTTTATTTATATTAATTCAATTAAATTAATTAAATGTGTGAAAAATATCTAAATGAACCAAACAAATCTTTTTGTACACATTTCAAGGTCAATATTTCGTGCACATGCTGATTAGGAAGAATTGGATTGAATTGATCATAATTTGCACAAAAACCATGTGAAAAAGATTGAAAAAGATCTTAAGGAAATCAAATATGCAAATCATTGAATGCCATGGATTTTATTCAATTTTGTTGACCTAAAAGCTTCAATACATAATCAGAATCACAACCCTAAGCCTTAGAGACTGAAAGCTGCGCAGAAAACCCTTGAACAAACTTGGAATTTTTGGCAAAAAAGTGCAAAACTGAAAGGCACTCTAGAGGACGATTCAAAGCCTAATTCCTTTTCCAATAGCTTCCTTGTGTTCCTCTGAAGCTAGTTGAATCATTCTCCAGGTCCCATACTTAAAGAAACGCAAGGTTGCTATCGAAATTGGTAAAGGAAATTTCGAAACTGCTTCCCATTATCCATGCATCTTTAACATATTCTATTGCTATTTTTATACTCAGGGTGATGTTTACAAACTAACTGTATGGTTTAATTAAAGTTTCATGCCCTATAGGATAATTCACCATTAGAGATGCTTAGGGTTCCGAAGTTTTCAAATTAGGCGTTTTCAATTCTTATAAAATTAAGACGTACCAATGCCATGAACGAAATCTACAGGTTGAGACGAAGAAGATAGGACGTTCGCGCTCAATTTATGAGCTTTCAGGACCTAATCGCTATTATGGGATTTGGCTTGTTTTGAGGGGGTTCAAAACCCCCGTTAACCTTTCTCTATTTTTCAGGCAAAAAGAAATCTTGAGGAAGACGATGAAGTGGCGTGCATTGGTTGGGTAATTTGAATTTTTCGCGCTTTAAATCACTTATACATTATTTCATATTATATTATTCATTGTAAATTTATTTAACAAATGCGTGGTAGTGGTCCAATGGCAATGAGGTGTATTGGCAATTCACATGACCTGGGTTCGAGACCCAGGTCCTGACTTTCCTTCATATTTTTCTTCATAAAACGCTCCCATGCAGCTTCAGCGCAATGGTTCACCATATGCCATTCTAATCCAAGCGTCCACGCGCCCTACCAATTCAGATCAAAGGCGTGGATGCAAGGAACACAACAAACCATAGTCAACGCATCACACATGATTGAGAAAGTCCAACGAGACCAAGGCTTAATGGGCCAGTTTGCTAAGGCCTTACCTCCATCTGGGGCCTGAACCCCCCCTGGTTTGCTTTGCTTTTCATATTTTATATTTTTTTAATTATTATGTTATTTATTTTTATTGTTTTAATTAATTAATTTTATTTCTTTACAAATTATAAAATATACAAAAAAATCAGAAAAGACCAAAAAAAAATAATAAATATTTTTATTATAATTATTTTCTTGTAAATAAACTAACATATAATGAATTTAGTTTTAATTAGGATTTTTGCAATTTTAATTCTTTTCATATTAAATATAAAAAAGGTAGAATTAGGTTAATTGACAATTTTCGTTCCTTTTAATTTTTCCTTTTGATCATAATACTATTATTTATTGATTTTCATAATTAATTGTATATAACAAACTTAGGTTTAATTTAGGTTAAATTTTAATATTTTCTTAATAACTTAAAAAATAATTAGAACTAGGTTTAACGTTCAATTTTAGTTTTTATTAATTCTTTTTCCATTAAATCATAAAAAACACAAAAATACCAAAAACATTTCTTTTAATTTTTTAATTTTAATTTCTTATTAATTTTAATCTTGCAAAAGGGTCCAACGCCCATATTTTTAATTGTTAATTTCGCACATTTATTTTATGTCGCTTATTATAATTATGTAATTCTCCCAAAGCGTTGTAACGATTTATACTTTTCGCACTTTTATTCGCTTTATTTATTTCCCGTCAAATCGGGTCCGGTTTAATTTTGGCGATGTGGACCCGCGCCATTTGTAATAGCCTTAGATTTACTTTTCCCGCAAACTTTTAACTGTTAAATCAGCATGCAAGAATGAATGGACCTAAAATAAAATCAAGCGTAGATCACAATGACATGACAAGACAAATACAAATGAAAACGACACACGAATCGCACACACCACCTCTAGGGTACGCCTCACTGTTGCCTTGCCTCGAAAGGTGATCGTCGAGTAGAGGACGTCTTAGTAAGTCCTCATGATCCGGGAACCTGGCATGAGGGTAGCTTCTAAGGTGTCTTCCTGTTGCTCTGGTGATCACCATGTCCCGAACCTCGAATTGACCCGAACACCTCCAATAGTGGTGCTACCTACCTCTCAATGGTGGGATGGCACTACTTTAAAGGATATCTACACAGACGAATTCCTTAGGGTAGGTAGGTTCTCGTAGATACTTGCTCTAATCTCAAATTTCAAACTAATCAAAACATACTTTTCACACCAACACATTTTCAAAAGCTTTCAAAGCAAATTTTTCAAACACTCTGACGTACGAGTCGAACTGAAATTTTTCAAAGAAACTTTTTAAACCCACATTGAAAAGCAAACAAACAATTTTGAAAACACAAGTGAGCAAGTATCTAAGAGCCCATGGATAACCATGGATAGAAAGGGTGCTAATACCTTCCCTTTCTATAACCTACCTCCCGAACTGAGAGCAATCTCTTTAAGGAATTTTTCTGTGCTTTTGTCCTTTCCATTTGGAGAAAATAAAAGACGGTGGCGACTCTTGCTTCCGCGACATTTCGCGAACCAGCTTTAAACAGTCAGTTCCAGATCCACCGATCACATACCCCAAAATTTTCCCTCCCATATTCTTCAAGGAGATGAAGCCCATAATACTCCCCAATCAAACAGCATGCACGTGATCATGAAAAGTCAATCAGGCTTAGAGTTCTTGGGCCAGAATTTCTCACAAAAAACCTCCTTATGGGCCATCTTACCCCCCTTGGTTTGCAATTTATTTTCTTTTCTTTTAATACTTTTAATTATTATTATTAATTCACCACAAATTAATTTTTCCCAAAAAAAAAATCAGAAATCAAAATTGTAAATACATTTAATTATTTATTAATTTCACCATTAACTTATTTTTGTAAATAAATGCTAACAATTAACTTAGCTTAATTTAGTTTTAAATTTTAATCTTTTTCTTAATAAATAAAAATCATATAGAATTAGGTTTTTAACATTTTTATTCATATTTTCTTAATTAATTAATTATCATCATTATTAATTATCATTTATTTTTTGTAAATAACATGTAAATTAAGTAATTAGTTTAAATTAGCTTAACATTAACATTTTTATTAATAATTAAAATAAACTTAGAACTAGGGTTTTCTTTTGACTTTTAATTTATTTTATTTTCATTAAATACAAAAACATAAAAAATATCTTTCTTGTAAATAATTAAATAATTAGTATTAGGTTCAATTTTAATTTAATGCAAAAGGACAAAAAAGCTCATAATTTCTCAAAAGGGTCAAAACCCTAAGGACGTCCAGTTTAATTTCTATTTGCGCATTATTTTTTATTTGAATATTATGTAACTGTTTCCGGAATGTAATAGTAATTAGGTTTACCGCTTTCTTTACTTTCCACACTTTATCAAAACGGGTCTTTGTTTTTTGGCGATGTATAGACCCGCGCCTTGTAATAGCGTAGCTTTTACCTTTCCGTATTTTATTTTCCGCACTCCTAACTGCTAAATTGCATGAAAGAATGTATGATAATTAAAAACAACTCGTAGCTCACAAATGCATGATCCCAGATAAATGTTAACATGAAAACAACACACAATGCACATGCCACTTCTAGGGTACGCCTCACTCGTTGCCTCGAACGTGGTCGTCAAGTATAGGGTGTTTTAGCGGTCGCCCTTATGTCTAAGATCCAGTTGCCTCGGATTAAAAAGGATCTAGTACATTAGGGTTACTTCTAAGGTGTCCTACTATTGCTTCGGTGACCATACTGTCCCTCAATCGAATTGACCCGAACACCTCCAACGATGGTGCTACCTACCTCTCAATGGTGGGATGGCACTATCTTAAGGACTCTTACACAGCCTAATTCCTTAGGGTAGGTAGATGACTCATGGGTACTTGCTCTTTTCAAAAACAAACAAAATACTTTTCACACTGACACTTTCAAAAGTTTTCAAACAAATTTTTCAAACACTCTTGAGGACTGATACAAGAGTTAAATCGAAGTTTTCAAACAAACTTTTTTCAAAACCCACACACACACTTGAAAAGAAAACAATTTTTGAAAACATAAGAGCAAGTACCTAAGAGCCCGTGGATAACCACGGATAGAAAGGGTGCTAACACCTTCCCTTTCTATAATCTACCTCCCGGACCGAGAAACATCTCGAAAAGGAATTTTGATGTGCTTTTGTCCTTTCCTTGTTGGAGAAAATAAAAGACGGTGGCGACTCTTGCTTACCGCGACATTTTGCGAACCAGCTTAAAAAGCAGTCAGTTCTATTTCCACCGATCACACAAGCCAACTCTGTCTTCAACCTCCAGCAACCTTTTGAATTAAAAAACGCGTGTTTCCTTGTACAACTACCATCTCTTGATTCCTTGATTTTTAGCCAAAACTCATAACACAAACATTGTAGAGCATGAAGTCACGATTCCAAACATGTAAAAAACTTGACCTAACTCTAAGAAACCAGGGAGAATTTCATCACCCCCAATTTCTGACCTAGCTTTTTTCAGATATTCATGGTTAAAATTCTCACAGCATGCTTAATATAAATGAAAAGTGAACACATGTATGGCTTCAGGGCTATGAGTAGAACATGTTTCATTCAAAAACCTAAGCTTAATCATGCCTGGATAGAGAGATAGAAGTCCATAGATTACCTGTTTCAGCTGGACTTGAGTATAGCAATGTGGCCAACTTCAATGGAGTTTGAGCTTCTGTATAGGTTGCCTGAAGTCCAAGAAAGCTTCTCCAACACCTAGCTTGCTTTGAATCACTCTGTATCGTGCTATGGAAGTTCACCTGCAAAACTGAAAAATGAAAATGGCAACTGAGGTTAGGGGAGTTGCAGCTTGTGTTTAGGGCTTGGAATAGTTTGTGTGGATGGTGTGGAATGTGTTGGAACTTGTTTGGGCAAAAACGCACGAGTGGATAATGCTAGGCAAGTCAATCTGCAGAGAATGCCCTGTTTTGCAGCAAAACAGGGATTCTGAGTATTAAGAAGTGTGAGAGATGGTTCAATCGTGTTTTAGGATTGGCTTGATGTATGGAAAAGGTTCACAAGGTTTGTTCTTGGCTGTGTTGACAGGAAGTGAAAGTTGGATCTCTTTTGTAATGTTTCTTCAAGTGTAAGCAAAGAAATGTAAGTTGTCATACAAGCCAGTACAATGCCCTAATGTATGCTGCAAGTTAGGCTCTTGATAACTGGGATTTGTGGATTTGATTTGGCTCCAAGATTTGGCCCCATGCCTCAAGGATTTGGTATTTGACATAAAGCATAACTTTATCAAAATGGCATTCTACCTTTTTCCATTTAAGGGTTAATATTGTGTGCAATGTCCAAATGAACAAAATAATGCATTAGCTCAGTGGATTTGCATTCAATTAAGGAGTGTAAAAGGGTTTAGAGGCCTGCAAGCTAGCACAAACCAAGCTGATTTGAAAATGCCATTTGCTATGAACATGTATTGGTCATGAACAAAAGTGAGTTTGGCCAACTTTGTGAATTCGATTCTCTCTAACCAAAAACGTGTTTGAGAAGTTCTTGGACAATTTGGAAAGATTGGAATGTGTACTATAATCCATCTTTGTAATGCAAATTGAAACTCCAAGTGGAACCATGTGAAACATGGCCAAGAAGTTGGACCAAAATCCTGCCTAGAATAGGGCAAATTTCTTCTAAGTTAAAAGTGTTTGGCACCCTTGTTCCAAAAATCATAACTTGAGATACAAGATTCCTTTGAGAAAACTTTGTGAATCAAAGTTGTAGATTTTGCAATGGTCTACAACTTTAATGTTTCAAGTTTTGTTTGAATCCATTTGCATCTTAGTGAAAAAACGGGACAAAGTTAGGAAAAAATAAGAAAATTTTATAACTTAGAAAATTTCTAAGTTATGAAATTTTTTTCATTTTAAACCCTAATTTGCAATTTTGGGTTTCTTGATGAACAAATTTCATAATTTGACATGTCTTGATGAAAAATGAATCTTGGCACTTGATTTTGACCAAAGAGTCAAAGTTTGACTTTTCAGTGTACAGACAAATTTTGATCAGTTGACTGAAAAATTCATCTGTCAATCCTATGCATTTGAGATCTTTTGAACTTGTTGAATGGGTAAAGACAATGCCATTGAGTCCTTGAGTCCATATTTGAGCTTGGTTTGCCATTGGTTAGGTCAAACAGTAAAAAATTTCCTTTGTGCAGTCAAAACCCTAAAAAATGACCATTTTGCCCTTTAGGTGATCTGATCAAATTTCTTGTGGAATTGTGATCCAAACTTGACCAAATGGTTCATGTGAGCTCATTATGTTGATGTGGGTCAAAATTCATGAGGTTTTACTGTCAATTGGCCACAATTGACTTTTTCCCCAATACAGCTGATTTCTAGGTCAACTGTCCAATTGACTGGGCAAAGATTGGAATCAAGGCTTGAAACTTGGTATGGATAAACTTGTAAGTCAAACATGAAGCATGAAAGTCACTTTGGGCCTTTTAGGTCAAAACATCCTTGTGCAAACTCAAACCCTAATTTGGGTCAACAGTGCAAGGAGGGGTCTTGAGCAGAGCAAACCCTAACTTGATCTTGAGTTCCAAGAGTCTTGTGATGAGAAAATGTTGATGAAATGAGAGGGAAAATTTTGGGGTACAACAGTGGTCCTCCAGCCCGGGAGCGACGGACAGCCTTCTGACTAGCAGCAGTGAAACCCAAGCCGAACTTATCTGTCTTGTAAGGAAAATCTGGCAGTTGACCCCATATTGTGCTTCCTCCTTCCTCATTCACAGCCTTCGCATCTTTAAGGGATGACATCTGGGACACAGGTTTGGTAATGATGGGCACATAAGTCATTGTCTTGGCTACCGCAACTTCAGGAGAAACCTCTTCAAAGTGCTAAAAGGGGGTCTCGATGAATTCACCATCTAATTCAACATAGCGGAATGAATTCAGATGGCTTATCATATACTCCTCCTCGCCACGAACTGTCACAATTTTCCCCTGGACAGGGTACTTAAGCTTCTGATGCAGAGTAGATGTAACAACTCCAGCATGATGAATCCAGGGCCTTCCTAACAAGCAAGAGTAGGAGGGATGGATGTCCATGACATAAAATGTGGAGTTGAAAATTTCAGTACCCACTTTAATCGGGATGTCCACCTCCCCGTGGACCATCCGCTTAGAACCATCGAAGGCTTTGACAATGATGTTGTTGGGCTTCAAAATTAAACCTTCACAGTCCAATTTGTCCAATGCTTTCTTAGGGAAGACATTTAAAGACGATCCAATGTCCACCAGAACGTGAGCAAGAGTAGTCCCTCTGCATTCCACCGAGACATGCAGCGCGTCATTATGCTTTCTTCCCTTAGATGTTAAACCGGCATCGGAGAAACCAAGACCGTTGTCGGCTGTTAGGCTGGCTACACACTCCTGGAACTGGTCCGCGGAGGTTTCCTGAGGCACATGGGCCATCTTCAAGAACTTGATCAAAGCTTTGGCATGAGCTTCGGAACAGAGCAACAAGACCAACATAGAGATTTTTTAAGGGGTTTTCCCCAGTTGTTCTACGATATCATAGTCGCTTTTCTTAATTATTTTTAAAATCTCCTTCATTTCCTTTTGAGTGGTCTCGGGAATTACCAAAGGCTGAGCCCTCGTCCTGACGGGCGCTTCTTGGATCCCCTTACCTTTATCAGCAGCAACAACAAAGGGTACAACTACGGGAGTAACAATTTCTTCAATCACTGGAGTTTGCACAGAGATGTTGACCGGCACAGGAGTAACCTTATGAGCATTTGAGGGACCGAAGATTGCTCTTGGAGGAGCAATCTCCGGAGAGAAAATTCTTCCGTTGCGGGTGATCTTACTCGTCCCATCAATATTTCCTACATCAGGAGTCTCTTCATCGGAACCTTCTTCAACTGATTCAATCTGCTTAACACCGTGGTAGAATATCTCTCCTCCATAATTCCACGGTATTGTCTTGTTGGACTTGTATGGGATAGGCCCCAGCATAGTTATCTTCAGAGGTACAAACTTTGGATCGGGTGTAATCTTAACAGGTCTTTTGGAGACCTTGGAAAGACTGGAGGAAATGGTAATTATAGCAACATCATTGATAGGAGTTGGAGTAACAGGAGTAACAGGGGTAATAGGATTTTTCTCAAAGAGGATTTCTTAATTATCCATTAGGCGTTGGATGCCTAACTTCAACAACAGGCAGTCAGATTGTAGGGATGAACAAAGGTAGCAATATTTTTCACAGCCTGGGAAAATCCTGGCTTTCAACAGATTCATCTTGATCATTGGTAATGGAGTCATTAAGTCATCAACAGTAGCAACATAAAGATCTTCTTCAACAGCATGGACATTGTGACCATGTTTTGGCATTGGAGCGGATATCACATTGGGTTTTTCAAGGGCGTCAAACTCCACCTCTTTGGCATCTATTAAATCCCGGATCTTATTTTTGAGGGCCCAACAATTGTTGGTGTCGTGCCCCACGTTGTCCGAATGATAAGCACACTTTGCATTTGAATGGTAGTAGGGAGAAGAGGTATTCGGATTCTTTGGCGCCTCTTTCAAACTTGTAAGGTTTAACTTCAACAGATGAGGGAGAACCTAAGCAGGTGTCATATTAATCCGGGTGAATTACTGTGCAGGCCTTTCCACCCTTGCTTGATTAGTTCTGAGTTGACTGTTTCGAGGTTGATCTACTGCAGAATTCTGAATCATTACAGCCCCCACCGGTGGCCGGTGCTCGACTCCTCTTTGACTTCTCTGGGAGTAAACAACTGAGACTTCTTTCTTGGCTGGAAAGGTCTTCTTGATAGCAGCGGAAGCAGATGCATCCTTTTGAATTTTACCGCTCTTGATGCCAGCTTCAACTCTTTCACCAGTCAGAATTAACTCGGTGAACCCCGCAGACGAACTCCCGATCAAATAATTAAAGAATGGACCTGACAGGGTCCCTAAAAACATATCCACAAGCTCTCTCTCAGACAATGGTGGTTGCACCCTTCCAGCCAAGTCTCTCCATTTCTGGGCATACTCCTTAAAGCCTTCATTAGAGACCATACTCATACTCTGTAATTGAGTACGAGTAGGTGCTAAGTCCGCATTATATTGATATTGTCTATAGAAGGCAGCAACCAGATCCTCCCAATTGTGCACATCAGATCTCTCAAGCTGGTAGAACCAATCCAATTGCGTACTCGACAAACTATCTTGAAAAAAGTGGACCCACAGATCCTTATCAGAAGAATAAGGTTGGATCTTTCTGACGTAAGACGGTAGGTGCATCTTCGGACAAGACAAACCATCATATTTAGCAAATGTGGGCACCTTAAATTTAGGGGGAATCACAATCCCAGCAACTAAACCTAGCTCCTCGAAATCTAGCCCAGGCAATCTTTGTACCTCCATAGCTGCCAGACGCTCTTCCAGATTCTTATACTTGTCATCTGCAGGTGGGTACTGTTGCTCAGAATAATCTTCATCCTCTTCTTATTCCTCTTCCTCAGACTCAGGTTGCACTGCAGCTCCCTTTCCTGCCCCTTCCTCAGATGATGAGGGGAAATCAAGGACCCTTCTAGTCTGACCTTCAAATCTTCTACCCAAAGTAGCCACACCAACTCTTTTCTTTTTCCTTTTCTCCTTCTCTTTTTCCTTTTCCTTTTCCAGCAGTGCTTTAAGATCCTCCTGACCCTTTGCCAAGGTCATGAGTAGTTGTTGGAACTGTAAAGCAAGGGGAAACCATTTCTCAAATGCACAAGCGGTTCTCGCATCTTATTAATCGTTTAAATTTACTAGGTAATCTTATTCCCAATGTTATTGCTATTAACAAGGTGATGAGATGTCTTACTAGGAATTGGCAACCAAAGGTCACCGCGATCAAGGAAACCAAAAATCTTGCAACACTTGATCTCACTGCCTTGTTTGGAAAATTAGAAGAACATCAGCAAGAACTCAATTGCTTGCCCAAACATGAAAAAAAGCTCAAGAAAAAGAAAAAGGGAAAAGGGGTTGTTAAGGAGGAAGTATTGAAGTCTAAAGCTCTCAAGACTTCAAACTCTAAGTCCTCAAAGGATGATCTTATTAATGATAATGACTCTAGCAATGAAGAGAATTAAAATGATGAAGAAATGAGATTATTTGTGATGAACTATAATTGATACATTCGGAAGAGTAATGTCAAACACTCCGATAATAATCTTGTCAAACTTAGAAGACAATCCTCCTCCTCTAAAGACGAAGAAAATAAAAAGGACAAGGGAAGTGGTATTTGTTACTGTTGTACCCCAATTTTCCCCCCTAAGATCCCTTCATCATACCATATGGTTTCAATCACAACAAGATCACATTAAGGTTTTTGGGTTTTTCTCCCTATCTTTAGCTTTGCTCTTTTGAGGAGTTACCAAGCACCTTGACTTGTTTTCTTTTAAGATCTTTGATATTTTGCTTTGATTGTCTCTCTAATTAATAAAATGCAATATTGGTTTGTCTTACTTGTTAATAATATAGGTAAAGGCAATGAGGTTTAGTAAGTTGCTTCATGGGTTCATGAGTTTATTTCCATGCCCTAGTCAATAGCTTGAGAAATTCAAAACCTCACTGTGATGCAGTGGGAGAACTGACTTGAGGTTTTGCGTTTGTGTTTGCATATGTTTCGGTTTAGCAAGAGTCGCCACTGACTTTTTATTTTATCCAAAGGAAATGTCAAAAAGCACAAGAAAGACCTTTGAGATGTTTTCTTGGGTTCGGGGGGTAGATTATGAAAAGGGAAGGTGCAAGCACCCTATTCATCCATGGTTATCCATGGGCTATTAGTTACTTGTTTAGATCACTTGCTTTTGCTTTTCTATTGTTTGAAATGGTGCTTTGTGTGTGGTTTTTGAAAATGTTTTGAAAAGAGGCCTTTTGTCTATGAAACCTTTGTAATGATTATTGTTTGAATGTATACAAAGGTGTTTGTCTTTTGAAAAGATGTTTCAATGTTTGAAAGTTTGAAAGTTTATTTTGGGAAATGTTTTAAAATTGTGTTGTGAGGTGTGTTTGAAAATAGCAAGGATGTTTTTGCAAGTTTTGATCAAGTAACTAAGAGTTGTCTACCCTATCTACTCAAGAGTCTTTCCTACACATTTTTTAACCCTTTTACATTGTTGTTTTACCATTTCATTTGGTAAATAACCTTGTATTTGAATGTTAAACGGGACAGGCGCGGGTCATCGTATTGACCATGATAGCAATAGTGATAAGTATCTTTAGCAAATTTTTGAGGGACTAGATCATTTTGTATAGGCAACCTTTTGATAGCGTCATCGAGGGACTATGATCTTTTTGTTTTGTTTTTGTTTTTCCAAGATACTCAACATACATACCATGGCCATTTTCAAGGCAACAAGTGGATGAAACCCTAGGGGTGTTTGTGTGAGATGTGTTGTCATTTTCATGCATTTTTGTCTTGTATTAGGTCTAGCTATTTGTTTTGATTTTGGATTTTGCATACAAACCCTAATCTCTATCATGACATATTTGAAAGCATAAATGCGTAAAAGTAATCTAAGCTATTACAACATTGATATGGGAAGGGGGATACAATTTTGAATGGGGAGTATTTGCAAGAAAATAAAACCCTAAGATTTACTATTACATCCAAATTGAATTTCTTTGCTCAAATAATAAATAAACAATATTTAAATAATCAATTAAATAAATATGCAATATATTATAAATATGCAAAAAATGTTTTTGTTTATTTTTCATGTATGTAAAAAATAAAATATTTAATGCATTTAAAAAAAATAAGAAAATAGAAAGTTTTTTTTGTTAAGGGTAAAACCCTAATTTTTGGTTTTAAGAATATGTATGTATATTATAATATTTATTTATTTATGTACAATAAAATAAATAAATAAAATATTCAAGTTTCAAAAAATAAAATATATTAGAAAAATATTATTTTTAATAAGGGTGGAAACCCTAGTTTTTGTTTTAAGATAATATATATTATATTATTTATTTTATGTACAAGAAAATAAATATAAATATATACAAGGATATTTAAGAAATAAAATATGTGGAAAAATATTATTTTTTTATGTATAAATAATAAAATATATAATATTTCTATAATATTTATTAGTTTTTATAAAAAAAATAAAGGTATATACTATTTAATAATTATTTTTATGTCTAAAAAATAATAAAAAATAATAAAATTTATGAAAATGTTTTTAATATTTTTTTATGTTTAGAAAATAATAAAATAAAATCAGAAATGAAAAATAAATAGAAAAATACAAAAATATAAAGAAATGGGCCAGGGGATGCAAAAAGCAGGTCAGGGGGTGCCAAAAACAAGCCAAACCAAGCCCAGTCCAGTTACAGCTTCATCTTCAACCTTTGAACAAAACAAAACGCGCGCCCTGTACAAATGTCCAGATCCTGCATACGTGCTCTAAAGCAAAAACTCACAACATGAAAGTTATAGCATTTTTCAACACGATTCCAACCATATAAAGAACTTAATCTAACTCTCAAAGACCAGAGAGAATTTCTCTGGCCCTAATTTCTAACCTAACTTTTTCAGGATGTTCATCAATCAAATTCTCTCAGCACACTTAACTTAAATGAAAACTGAACATATGTACAGCTTAAGGGCTATGAGTACTACATTTTTTATTCATAAACCTAAGCTTGATGATTCCTAATTAGAGAGATATAAAGTTGACAAATACCTGTTTCAGATGAACTCGTGTATGGCAATGTGGAGCTTTTCAATGAGGCCTGAGGTTCTTTTGAGCTTGCCTGAACTTCCTCTGATCTTCCCCAATGCTTTGTTTGCTTTGAGCTTGCTTGAAATAGCCTGTAGAAGTCAACCTGCACAAGCTGAAAACAGAAATGTTGAAGCTTGCAAATGGAGTTACAGTCAAGGGCCAATGGTTGGGATAGTTCGGGTGGGTTATATGGAAGGTAATGGAACAAGTTTGGGGCAAAATGCACGAGTAGTTTTTGTTTTGGAACTCAAAGTGCAGAAGCTGCCCTGTTTTGCAAGAGGAATGTGTTTTTATGTTCAAGAGTGTTTGAGGGATCAATGACTCGTGTTTCTGGCTCAAGGCAATGTGTAAAAGTTGTTTGGAATGCTTGCAAACTTTGTTCTTATCAGATTCAAGAGTTGTGGACTTTTGGCACAATGACTTGTTTTTGAAGAAAAGGTAGGAAGTGACAAAGGCCAAGGTTGTACAAGCTAGCTCAAGGTCTGCATAGGGTTGGTGAGATTTTTCTGAAGTTTGTGAACTTTGTTTGTATCAAGAGATCAGGTCCATGCCTCAAGAAATACAAAATTGCAAAAAGTATGCTTTATGGAAATGGTATTGCAACCTTTATGCCATAAATGGATTTATTCATTGTGCCAAGCTCCATTGATCAGAATAACACCTTAAACCAATGAGTTTGCATTCAATTTTTTAGTGTGGAAGGGTTTAGAGACCTGTAATCAAGTACAAAGCAAGTTTGGACAGATTTTGCAACTTGTGTCAACATGAAAATGCCATGGATCAAAGTGAATTTTTGCCAAATTCAAATCTTAGATTCTCTCTAACCATAAATGATTTTGGAGAGTTCTTAGACATTTTGGAAATATTGTAACATGCTCTACAATCCATCTTTGAAATGCATTTTGAGATTCCAAGTGGAACTATGTGAAAAATTGCCATGAAGATAGGTCAAAATCCTGCCTAAACTAGGGCAAAATTTCACTAAGTTAAAAGTTTCATGTACCCTTGTTCCAAAAATCATAACTTGAGATCCAAGCTTCTTTTTGGAAAACTTTGTGAATCAAAGTTGTAGATTTTGTGGAGGAATACAACTTTCATGTTGGAAGTTTTGTTTGAATCCAATTGCATCATGGTGAAAATGTTGGGCAAAGTTGGGAAAAAATAAGAAAATTTCATAACTTTAGAAAAATTCTAAGTTATGAAAATTTTCAACTTTAAACCCTAATTTGCAAAATTAGGTTTCTTGATGAACAAGTTTCATGTTTTGACTCATCTTGATGAAAAATGACCCTTGGCACTTGATTTTGACCAAAAAGTCAAAGTTTGACTTTTTAGTGTACAGTCAATTTTTGATCAGTTGACTGGAAAATTCGTTTGTCAATCCAATGCATTTGAGATCTTTTGAACCTTGTGATTAGGTCAAGATTATGCCATTGAGTCCTTGAATCCATTCTTGAACCCAATTTGCCATTGGCTAGGTGAAAAATCAAAAATTGCCCTTATACAGTCAAAACCCTAAAAAATGACCATTTTGCCCTTTTGATGATCTGATCAAATTTCTTGAGAAGTTGTGGTCCAAACTTGATCAAATGGTTCATATGAGTTTATAATGTTGACGTGGATCAAAAATCATGAGATTTGACTATAAATTGGCCACAGTTGATTTTTTACCCAATACAGTTGATTTCTAGGTCAATTGTCCAATTGACTGGGCAAAAATTTGATTCAAGGCTTGAAACTTGGTAGAGGAAATCTTATAAGTCCAACATGAAGCATGAAAGTCACTTTGAGCATTGGAAGCTCAAAAATCTTTGTGCAAACTCAAACCCTAATTTCAGGTCAACAGTGCAAGGAAATGTCTTGAGCAGAGCAAACCCTAGCTTGGTCTTGAATCCAAAGAGTCTTGTGAGGGGAAATATTGATAAAATGAGAGGGAAAATTTTGGGGTACAACACTCACCATTGAAGTTATTTTTGAATAAATGGCATGACAAGGCCTATTTTGGTTCAACATATTTCAAAGTTATCAAAATTGATTCAAAAGTACAAAGGGTTAAGGGAAGAAGTTGTCATGATTGGACAAGGTCTTGTTCCTATTGGTCACAAGAGCATATTTCTCTCTAATTTCAAGATATGGAAGTAGTTTTGGTGGCTATGGGTCCTCATCATCATCCTCAACAACTTCTAGTCACAAAGGAATAATATTGGCACAAAAAGCTTGTTCAAACTTGGCAAATTTCCTGAAAGCTTTCTCTTGATCTAGAGGCTAGGGTTTTGGACTTCAAAGGAGAATATCTTTCTCATCTTTTGGTATTTTTGAGTTATTCCAAAAACATCCTTCTCTTTAAATAGTTATCAACAAATCACTTCAAAAGTTCTAAGGAGTTTTCATGTGGAAGGAATTTGGTGAAGAAGAAAGATTACAAGTCACTCAGATGAATCCCCAATTTTCCATATGTGACTTCAAATGGTCATAACTTGGTCAATTTTTATCACCTTGAGCCTATTCTTTTTTCATGATTATCTTAAGGATGTGTACTTAATGCCTTCTTTTATGTGCAAAGTGAGAAAATGGATGGAAGTTTCCTTAAGAATGCAAAAGATTATAGGTCATTTTATGATTTTTGGCCAACTTCAACAAGTCATAACTTTCTCACTTTTTGGAGATTTTGAGTGGTTCAAATTGCAAAATGTCATTCAAGAGATCTATTTCATTCCATCTTTTTTGGTCAAGAGCAAATTCTAAGTGGAAGGCCATGTTTGGATGCAGAAGATTATAGGTCATTTTTAAAGAAGAATTTGAAATATTTCTAAGTATGGAAAGTCAACTCTTTTTCTTCAACTTTGACTCCATGTAACTTTCAGCTCAAGCATCCATTTGATTCCATTCTTTTTCCATTGCAAATCTTGTAACCTCATCTTTCTAAAGCATCAAGAATTATGCCCTAAGACCCCTTGAGATTGAAACTGAATTTTTCACAAAGTCAGGATTTTGAAATCTTTGTTTTGGCTTTTAATCACAAGATTTCCATGCGTTTTTGGTTCTAATCATGTTTAGAAACTTTCCAGAAGTGATTAGCATCATGAAACGTGCGATTTGGCTGAGTTTTGATCAAGTTTAAGTCACACTTTCTTCATGATGCAAACCCACACGAATTCCCTCCAAAACGCATCATTTGCTATTACTTTTGATCCCATTTGCTTCCCTATAAATTGAGGGTCATCCCCCATTCAATTTCCCAAGCTTAGATAGCCAGAATCACCCTGCCAAACTTGCTTCACAACCAGAATTCAGCAACTTCGAAATCTATTCTCAAGCCTTTTTTTAATCCATTTTTCCCTCAATTCACCTTCCTTGATCTTCCCTGAAGCTAACCATATAATTACATTCTAGAATTATGCCCTATACTGCTCCATAGAAGTCCAGTTTCAGAGCTCTGCAAGTCAACTTCAATAGGTAGATTCCTTCATCAATTCTTCAAAACCCTGATATCATTGTGTTGCTCTCATTGCCCTGGTTCTAGTTGCAACACTAACATTTAACTGGAAGCACGTTTTGACCATGAATTTTCAAATCCCTTTTCAAAACTTCCTTTCCAAATTGCTTGAGTTATAATTTATATAAATTTGGCGCGAGGGTGTGGTTATTTTCGTCTTGAAGAGACGAAGCGATTGGCATAGGTCTGAGCTTCTGATTTTACAGTTTAAAAGACCTGCAAATCACGTTGGCTGGAGGTTGAAGATGACCTACGTGTCATCTTCCAACCAATGATGGCATTCCATTTGTGTTTTTCAAAAATCTGATTTATTATTGATTCTGTACATTATTCATTA
This sequence comes from Vicia faba, assembly GCA_948472305.1. Taxonomy (NCBI): domain Eukaryota; kingdom Viridiplantae; phylum Streptophyta; class Magnoliopsida; order Fabales; family Fabaceae; genus Vicia; species Vicia faba. The sequence continues at coordinate 803,266,876 of OX451741.1, forward strand.
ATGACCATGATATGCACAGCGCGCAGATCCCTTGGATTTGATTACTAACGCGTTTTGACTCTCATCCAATGGTCCATATTTTTTTCTTTTATTTTCTTTTTCTGATTTTTATATTTTAATTGTTTTAAATTTCAAAAAATCATAGGAAATTCATTTTTAGTCCAAAAAATCTGAAAAAATTACGAAAAATATTTTTGATTATTCTCTTTCTGATTTTTATTTTTTCACAATTTAATTTTGTGTTTTGGTATTTTTTTATGAATTTTACACTTATTTGATTTGTTTAAAATGTTTAAAAATACTTTTACACATTTTTAAATTCTGAAAAAATTATGGAATAATCCAATGATATTGTGACAAATATTGGTGACCTTATTTTATTTTTGTTTCTGACTTTACTATTTTTTACTATTTTTGTTTATTTTACCCATTTAATTTAATTTTTAAAAGTAGTTTCTGACTTTTAAAAATTCCCAAAAATTTTGTAAAATTACTTGGCCTCTTTTCTGATTTTTCTATGATCTTATTTTTCATTTCTTGATTAATTTGAATATAATTGATATTTTCCTTATTATTTTCTTTTAAAAAAAACATTTTTAAACCTTTTAATGTATATATATATATATATATATATATATATATATATATATATATATATATATATATATATATATATATATATATATATATATATATATATATATATATATATATATATATATATATATATATATATATATATATATATATATATATATATATATATATATATATATATATATATATATATATATATATATATATATATATATATATATAACTTTTGTGATTATTTTCTGGCTGTCTTGGGTTGATTTTTTGATCATGGCTTTATTAACATCATTGGATCTTAGGTGTTGAGTTCAACTCCACCAAAATGGATGAATGATTTTAATAATAGTTTGATTAAATTTTTAATTCAAATGTGGTTTCTCTTTTTACCCTAATTCCTCTTCATCTCATCCCCTTCTCATTGCACTAAATGTTGTTAGAGCATGATCTTTATATCATGTCTCAAAACAAATGGTGCATGGATTGCTATTGACCGGCCTCAAAATAGGTGCGACTTCTATATAAGTCCACTTACGATTGCTTAACATAGCGCTAAATTTTGTCCCAATTCGAATAAATGATCATTCGTGGCCCAAACTTATGATTGCAAGCCCTAGTATGTTAATTTGATCTCTTTGATCCAATAACCTTGAGATTCATTGTGTGGAGGCTTTGGTTCTACCAATCCTCTAATGGATCTACAACACCTTTGGTCAATGCGGATCACTTAAACATCGTTGATCATTAAATGGTACTTGAGAGAATTCCAAATGGATGACATACTTGACAAAAAGCAAATACAACTTGTTGTGTGGAGGCTTTGGTTCTACCAATCCTCTAATGAGTTCCAAATGCAAGTTTCAAGATGGTCATCCAACTAACCACTAATTATTGACTTTTTTATTTTATGCTTTTATTCTTTTATGTTTTATGTACTATTTATTTTTTAGCATTTTTTATTTCATGCCATTTTCATCTTTGCTCATTTGAGCATTTATATTCTTGTCAATTTTTTTACTTTGCTCACTTGAGCTTTTCTTTTTCTTTTCCTAAGATACTTAATAATCAACTTAAACCCTAAAAAACTCTTAATGGTACTTGGAATATTTGGTTACTATCCTTGGCATTATGGAGCATGGGACTATTTCTTGGACTTAGGATTAGAAATCTTGGCCTATCTTGGAGACCTTGTGATCTTATCTGATTATTTTTTCTGGAGCTCTTGAGGTTTACCTCAAGACATTGGGTTGCTTGTTTTTTTTTGTGTGCAGGTTTTTGTAATTACACCATTTGTTTGTAATCTAGAATTCACCCGCATACAGTCGTTGCTCTGCCTAATTTTTGTGAAGACTTAATACACTTGAAGAGGTCTAGTATCTTTGCTTGCTTGGTTTCAATCCAAAGAATAGGAATTCTATCTTGGCTAATAATGCCAAGCTTTGGCTTCTTGTTGGTTAGATGGTCCTTATCCTTAGCTTTTACCTTGTGCTTTAGGATAGCCTCTTCTACTCCTCCCATCTTCTTTAATTTCAAAAATCTTCTCCCTCCTTTTTTTTAAACTCTTCTTGTTTCTAAACTTGAAACACTTTCATAATAAACTTGGACTTAGGTCCATGTATTTTTAAAACATTTTCATCAACAAACTCTAATCAATTTAATAATACTTTGACCTTTTTTGTGAGAAGACTAAAAGTCAATCAATCTCATTTCAAACCATTTTGCCACTTTGGCTTTTATCTTTAAACTTTCTTTTCTCAAAAGGTTAGACTCTTGTCAAACCTTGTAGTGATGCAAACAACTATACTTCTACAATATATAGTGAAGTGAGATATTTTCCACTTGGGTGTTGAGTGAGGCATTATTGATTTTAAAATCTAAGCCATATCCTCCACTTTGAGATGATGCAAGTTCTCCTTTCTCATGATTGTGGGTAGTAAGTATGTTTTCCACACGGACAATGACGATGATGTCTTATCTCTTAAAATTAACCAACACACTTGTGTTTCAAGTTTTTTAAAAGAGGAACTACGTGTACCCTGATCCCCTATTGCACGAAAGGTGGTACGTAGGCACTAAAGGTTCGCAACCGCGGCGGGTGCAAAAATCATGAAAAAAATATTTCTTTTCTCACCTCCACCATCCATTTTATATACAACACTTTTTTTATAGCCAAAATATACAGATTTTACAAAGAGGTTCCTGCGGAGTACCGTAGATGTTTAGGGTGCTAATACCTTCCCTTTGCATAACCAACCCCCTTACCTTGAAACTTTCCCCCTTTTTTGGGTTATTCGCTCTTTTCCCATTCCTTTGGAAACAATAAAGCGCGGTGGCGATTTTTATTTTTGATTTGTATAAAGTCTAGTCAATCCAATGGCTTAGTCTTGAACATTTCTACCGCTACGCACAGCGCGCCAGATCCCTTGGATTTGATTACTAACGCGTTTTGACTCTCATCCAATGGTCCACATCTTTTACTTTTATTTTCTTTTTCTGATTTTTATATTTTAATTGTTTTAAATTTCAAAAAATCATAGAAAATTCATTTTTAGTCCAAAAAATCTGATAAAATTATTAAAAATATTTTTGATTATTCTCTTTCTGATTTTTATTTTTTCACAATTTAATTTTGTGATTTGGTATTTTTTATAAATTTTACACTTATTTGATTTGTTTAAAATGTTTAAAAATACTTTTATACATTTTTAAATTCTGAAAAAATTATGGAATGATCCAATGATATTATGACAAATATTGGTGACCTTATTTCATTTTTGTTTCTGACTTTACTATTTTTTACTATTTTTGTTTATTTTACCCATTTATTTTAATTTTTTAAAATAGTTTCTGACTTTTAAAAATTACCAAAAATTTTGTAAAATTACTTTGCCTCTTTTCTGATTTTTCTATGGTCTTATTTTTCATTTCTTGATTAATTTGAATATAATTGATATTTTCCTCATTATTTTCCATTTTTTAAAACATTTTTAAACCTTTTAATGTATATATTAAATATGATATTTTTTTGTGATTATTTTCTGGCTGTCTTGGGTTGATTTTTTGATCATGGCTTTATTAACATCATTGGATCCATGGTGTTGAGTTTAACTCCACAAAAAATGGATGAATGATTTTAATAATAGTTTGATTAAATATTAATTCAAATGTGGTTTCTCTTTTGCCCTAATCCTCTTCATCTCATCCTCTTCTCATTGCACTAAATGTTGTTGGAGCATGATCTCTATATCATGTCTCAAAACAAATGGTGCATAGATTTCTATTGACCGGCCTCAAAATAGGTGCGACTTTTATATAAGTCCACTTACGATTTCTTAACATAGCGCTAAATTTTGTCCCGATTCGAATAAATGATCATTCGTGGCCCAAACTTATGATTGGAAGCCCAAGTATGTTAATTTGATCTCTTTGATCCAATAACCTTGAGATTCATTGTATGGAGGCTTTGGTTCTACCAATCCTCTAATGGATCTACAACACCTTTGGTTAACGCGGATCACTTAAACATCGTTGATTATTAAATGGTACTTATGAGAATTCCAAATGGATGATATACTTGACAAAAAGCAAATGCAACTTGTTGTGTGGAGGCTTTGGTTCTACCAATCCTCTAATGAGTTCCAAATGCAAGTTTCAATATGGTCATCCAACTAACCATTAATTATTGACTTGTTTTATCTTATGCTTTTATTCTTTTTTATGCTTTATGTAATATTTATTTTTAGCATTTACATTTCATGCCATTTTAATCTTTGCTCATTTGAGCATTTATTTTTCTTGCCATTTTATTTTGCTCACTTGAGCTTTTCTTTTCTTTTCTTAAGATATTTAATAATCAACATAAACCCTAAAAAACTCTTAATGGTAGTTGGACTATTTGGTTACTATCCTTGTCATTATGGAGCATGGGACTTTTTTCTTGGACTTAGGATTAGAGACCTTGGCTTATCTTGGAAACTTTGTGACTTTATCTGATTATTTTGTCTGGAATTATTGAGGTTTACCTCAAGACATTGGGTTGTTTGTTTGTTTTGTGTGTAGGTCTTTATGATTACATCCTTTGTTTGTAATCTGGAATTCACCCGTATACAGCCGTTACTCTGCTCAATTTTTGTGAAGACTTAATACATTTGAAGAGGTCTAGTATCTTTGCTTGCTTGGTTTCAATTCAAAGAATGAGAATTCTATTTTGGCTCATAATGCCAAGCTTTGGCTTCTTGTTGGTTAGATGTTCCTTATCCTTAGCTTTTACCTTATGCTTTAGGATAGCCTTTTCTTCTCCTTCCATTTTCTTTAATTTCAAAAATCTTCTTCCTCCTTTTGAAAACCCATCTTGTTTTGAAACTTGAAACACTTTCATAATAAACTTGGACCTAGGTCCATACATTTTCAAAATCTTTTCATAAATAAACTTCAATCAACTTAACAATACCTTGACATTTTTTTGTGAGAAGACTAAAAGTCAATCAATTTCATTTCAAACTATTTTGCCACTTTGGCTTCTACTTAAAAACTTTTCTCAAAATATTGGACTCTTGTCAATCCTTGTAGTGATGCAACAACTATACTTCTACGACATGTAGTGAAGTGAGATATTTTCCACTTGGGTGTTGAGTGAGGCATTGTTGATTTTAAAATCCAAGCCATTATCCTCCACTTTGAGATGATGCAAATTATCCTTTCTCATGATTGTGGGTAGTAAGTATGTTTTCCACACGGACAATGACAACGATGTCTTATCTCTTAAAATTAACCAACACACTTGTGTTTCAAATTTTTAAAAGAGGAACTACGTGTACCCTGATCCCCTATTGCACGAAAGGTGGTACACAGGCACTAAAGGTTTGCAACCGCGGCGGGTGCAAAAATCATAAAAAAAAATATTTCTTTTCTCACCTCCGCCATCCATTTCATATATAACACATTTTATAGCCAAAATATACATATTTTACAAAGAGGTTCCTGCGGAGTACCGTAGATGTTTAGGGTGCTAATACCTTCCCTATGCATAACCAACCCCCTTACCTTGAATCTTTCCCCCTTTTTTGGGTTATTCGCTCTTTTCCCATTCCTTTGGAAACAATAAAGCGCGGTGGCGATTTTTATTTTGATTTGTATAAAGTCTAGTCAATCCAATGGTTTAGTCTTGAACATTTCTACCGCTACAGTTACGAATGTGGAAAACCGGGTCATTATAGATCAAATTGTCCATCTCTTGCTAAGAAGAAAGGAAAGGGTCAATGAAACAACTCTAGAAATTCTAGACAAGCCTATGTTGCTTGGGATAGTGATAGTGATGTCTCAAGCAATGAAAGCTCAAGTGAGAGTAACGAAGAGACAAACTATTGTTTCATGGCAAATTATCGTCAAAGCAAGAAAAATGAGAAGGGGTTGAATCAACAACAAGCATTAGGATTTATGAAGTTGCTCTTGAACACTTCTCTTGTATCAACATTTTGCATAGTAAGAATTATCCTAATTCAATTGGAATTAAGCACAGACGTAGCCACACGCGATGACGACAATGGGGAACCGTGAAGAAAAATTTCTTGTGTCTCTTTTATTTTTGCTTTTTACTTGCTTTAATTTTTATTGATCAATTTGTCAAATAACATTGTGTTATCAATTAAATTGTAAGAAATTTTCCGAATTGTTTTTTATTCTAAATCAAGTGTTGATATAGCTAATAATCATTTTCAATTATAAGTGGTTTTGTGTATCAACACAACTCAAGGAAAAATTCTTAAAATTCACTTGCACACCAAGTGTTTGATAAATTAATTAAATTTGTTCTTATAATATTGCCATTGGAAATAACTTTACTAGTAACTTGTTATAAACGTTAAATAAGTTGTAAAGTGATTCAAGCATATTAATCAAAGTATTGTTCTCATTCCATATTGAATTTGTTTTTAAGTTTGCATATCCGAGTTTCCAATAACATTCGTAAAAGACGACATTTTGTAAAAGCTTCCGCGTTGCTCTTTGATAAAAACAACTTTTCAAAACTAGAATTTTTCTGGATTGTCATACCCCATTTTTTGCCTCTTACTTTTTTTTTCAACTGGCGCATTTTCTTTGTCTTTTTGAAAAAATCGATCGTCTCTGCATATTTCTTATTCATTATTTCTTTTTAATTCAAAAAAATTATTAAAAAACATGGTCGTCGGCATTTTATTTTAGTTATAATTTTTCATTTAAAAATATCAAAAATAGTTCATTTACATGTTTATTTTATTTTTTGCAATTTCAATTTATTATAAGTCAATTTTTATGGTTAAATTACTTTTGATTAAGTTTAAATTTTATCAAATGCTTAATTTGACTTACTTTTAATTTTTATTCAATTTTAGATTGAATTTCTATTAAAATTAAAATCAACTCTTAAGTCTCTTTTTACTCTCTTTTTGCATTTTCATTTTAATTCAAGTTGAATTTTTTTTTTAGTTTGAATTATTTATTAAAATTTAAAATCATTTTTTTCCTTTCATTTAATTCAAATTCTATTTCTTATTTTGCACTTTACTATTAGCTTATTATTACTAACCATTTCAATTTTCCTTTTCTATTATTAGTATTATTATTATTACTTTCTTTTAATGTCAAAAATAGGAAAAGGAAAAATGCAAGTTACAGCAAGAAAACCAATTTCAAACTTCACAACTTCAGGATCAAAATTTTCACATTTTTCAATTAATCTCATCCCTTCATCTTCATCCAATCAATGGTCTAAGATGCTCTCAAAACAGTGGCACGAATCGCCATCCGAACCTCCAAAATTTCACTCAAAATCCAATTCTCCCTCTCTTTTTTTTCTTCTTCAGATTTTCCCATTTTAAGTCAAGCGAATTTCTCATGTAACACACCCCTATTTACTGTTTCCTAAGCCCATTTGCATGTTTTCTTTTATGTTTATTTTAATTGTTCTATTATATTTTTGTTAATTGTGTTATTTTATGTAATTAGTTTACTAGTTGTTGTTACTTGTGATAATTAATTTTGATAATTGATTTTATTTAATTAATTTAATGATAATTAAGTTAGTTTGATTAAATAATTTTAATTAATTTAATTAATTTTCGTGTAATCATTTAATTAGTTAGTTTCTTTTTTTTTTATTATTTGACTTTTATCTTTGTACACTTTATTATTTTTAGTTTATTAATTAAATATTGATATTAGTTAGTTGATTTACTAATCATAAATTAATTAGTTTTGCTAATTAATTTGTCTTAATTTAATTAATTAATTTTATCAATTCTTGATTAATTAATTAGACATCAATTTCATACTTCATTAATTCATTTAAATATTCCTAACTCAATTTAACTTGTGTTTTCTTTCACATGAGACTTTTGGATTATTTTTCTACTATCCTGGTTTGGTATGTTTGTTCAAAATTTTATTTGACGCATGATTTCTTATTCGATACCATGAGCATTATCCGATACCTCGAGCTTCATCTGATCCCTATGGTTTATCTACGCTTTCCCTGCTTATGATTTATTTTCACCTTATGCGCTTTATCCGACGCTTTGAGTTTTATCTGATGCCTTGGATTTCTTTGATGTTGTCTGTTTGTGTGATTTATTTTCACCTGAGATTTGATATACTCTTGGTTTATTTATCTACTAGTGGCTTTAAATCCAAAGGGATGGAAACACTATATTGATTTCTTTATATCAAGTATGAGCTTCCGTTCGGTCAGACCTTTTTTACCTTCATCTTTTACCCTCTTGTACATAGGATATCCTCTTCATCTTTTTCTCATTCTTTAATTTTCAAAACATTCTCATCTATTTTCAAAAACTTTATTGTTTATAAACTCGAACCACTTTCATAATAAAACTTGACTTTGTCAAGCGGCCTTTTTTCTCGAACTTCTTTTTTTCTTAATCAAAACTCAAAACACTTAATAAATAAATATGTGAATCATATGCAGTTGAGTCTTATAGGGGACTAGTAAGGTGGTATCTTCCGGAACCTTGCTCTTTCTTCACTTCCGGACTTTATTACGATTTAATTTGCAAATCTTTTTGCAAATAAGTGGAGAAGTAGCTCTCTTGGGATCCATTTGCTATTTATCCTAACAAAAACATTCAAATCTCATTCAAACTTTTTTGTACGCTCGATCACCTTTTACCTTTAAAACTTTTTCCAAGATTAGACATGATTTATTTATAGTCGAGATATCTTCCTCCCATCGCCATGGTTATAAATGTGTCGACTTTTCTACTTGAGTGGCAGAGGCGTTTCCAAACCCTCCTCATGTTGACATACGTTCATCTTTCTCGTACCTTGTGGGCAATTAGTTGAGATTTCTCTCCTAAAAATGACAAATTGTCTCTTCATTTAAAATTAACCAACAAATAAGTTTTTTTTAGAATAACTATGAGTACCACGATCCCTTATTGCACTAAGAGGATACGTAGGCACAAAGGTTCGTAACCGCGGCGGGCGCAATAATAAATAAACATTTATTTTGTTTGTAAATACTCTTTCATTCATTTATTTTCATTTTATCAAGTAAGCTTTTAAATAACACACATTTTTGAAAGGAAACAAATAAAGTGGATCATGCGGAGTATCGTAGATGCTTAGGGTGCTAATACCTTCCCTTAGCATAGCCTACCCCTGTACCTTGATCTTTGATCTCTTATTTCATTTTGGGTTTTGTTTGCTTTTTTCCCATTTCCTTTTGGAAATAATAAAGTGCGGTAGCAACTTCATTGCTTGAGTTAAGTCAATTGATGGCTTAGTCCCAAATCTTTAAAACTACATCTTTTTGCATTATACACATGTGACATGGATATATTTTTAAAAGGGGTATCTATTCACTCCCCCTCTAAATACGTTGTTGTCTTCTAACATTAACTACCCACATTTGCAAATTAAACAAGTATGTTTATAGCTAAAATAATCTAGTAGACAATGATTTTCTAAATTGTTATCTGTTTTCATTTCTAGAGGCTATTCACAATTTAATTTTGTTAATTCTATGTTTATTAGGAGATGTTTCAATTCCTTCTTGGCTATTTAAATATATGTTTATGACATCTTTATTATAGATAATGACAATAAAAAACGAGTATCACTTGAACATTTCCTACATTCATCTTTCAGAATTAAAGATTTGGGTCACCTCAAATGTTTATTAGGATTCAAAGTTGCAAGATTTTTATTAGGGGTTCATGCATGTCAAATAAAGTACATGTTATATCTCCTTTTAGAAACATGACTATTGGATGCAAAGCATTGCAATATACCAATGACCAAAGGTGCAATATTAAGCAGATCCACTTGGACTCCTCTCCATGATTCAACTCCATACATAAAGCTCATTGGAAAACTAATCTACCTCACTAATACAAGGCTATATATATATATATATATATATATATATATATATATATATATATATATATATATATATATATATATATATATATATATATATATATATATATATATATATATATATATATATATATATATATATATATATATATATATATATATTACCATCACGAGGAATCCTACATGTCCTTGTCATACCCTAATTTTAACCTTAATATTCCATATCATTTGTATCATTGCATCATCATCAAGATCACAAACTTGGTGGCCTCATAATCATTTCTCTGAGCCTTTCCTTGAGAAGATCATCAAGCACCCTTTTGTGTATATTTTGATTTATGTTTATATATCTTTATGCTTTACTAACCTTAACCAAAATCCAAAAATATGATTTATTTCTCTCATTTGTTATGCAAGGTAGGGATTTGAATAAAGAACATCAAGCAAGGTTGCTAAATTAGGGTTTTGAGGCCCAAGTCAAAGTTTGGTCAACCATTAATTCTCAATAGGTTATTCATCAAAGCATGACCTATAATATTAGGTAACAATATACTCAAGCATCATCCAATATCATTTGATCAAAGATAGGTCAAAGTTTGGTTGCTTACTTCTCAAGGTTCATGTGTTTATTTTCATGCCTTATTCATCAAGTTTCCTCAGGCTTTGGCCAAGATCAATCAAAGTTCAAAGAAGAATCCATCACGTAGAGTTCACATGTTTATCATGGTGCCTTGAAATGCAAGAAAAGTCCAAGGATTCAAGATGGCTCAAAGTACCTTGACCTAAAAAGTCAACATTTCAATTCCAACTTGAAAATATCACAACTCACTCATTTTTCAACAATTTTGAGTGCTTCTTTTGGAAAATGGCTCTTCTTGTCATCCTCTACAAGTTATCTTTACAAGTCAAGATCCAATTATACTAGGAAGATCATCAAAAGTTTTGAAACATTAGAGGTCATTTTGTGGACTTAGTGAAATTTGACATATAATTCAAGTGTGAAATGCCTAACTTCCAAAGATCATAACTCTCTCAAATTTCAATTTTTGTGGGTGGTTATTTTTGCCAATTATCACATTTGATGCCCTCTTCAAGTTTATTTCAAGGATCAAGAGCCAATTATGCTTGTAAAGCCATGAAAAGTTTGAAGACATTATAGGTTATTTTGGACTTAGAATTATTTTGACTTCTAATTACAAGTCATGGTGCCAACTTTACTCGTTCATAACTTTTTGATTAGGTGTCAAATCAATACTTTCTTGTCATACTGTGCTCTTTGTTATAATGTGAACATTTTCAAAAAGAATGAGGATCAAAGGTCATGAATATACGATTTCACAATGGTTTGAAGTTGCCCTCATGAAATTAAAAATTCCTCAAAGTCAGTTTTACAAGAATAATCACACTTTGCTTTCACATGATTTCACACTAATTTGCAACAAACTTCACACATATTGCATCCTCCCACCCCACCTATAAATAGAACAGGATATTCCTCACAATCTCAAGCTTTGAAAGCCTCTCAAACCCCTGCTCAAAGTCATAGTTTCTCTTCAAATTTTCGGAGATCATGTTTGTTTCCTAAGCTTTCTTAGCACCATTTCTTGATTCCTTAAGCTTCATTGCCATCTCCTGAAGAAATAGCAACAAGAACCAAAGATTGAGAGTTATTGAATCGTGCTAACCAAGTCCAACTTCTCCACTTATAACCACACTTGGACAAGGTAGTTATAGGCTCCTTTTTTACTAAAAAAAAGTTCCTATAATGTTGTTTAATGTTCACTGATACTCATCCTTATTTAATATTTCATTTATCTTTCATTTTCACCATTTAATTTTAGTTTTCATTTTTGAAAATGTCAGGAGTTTATGCAAAATTCTCTTCACACACTTCGAATAAATGAACTTAAAGCCTATGAGAAGTCACAATGGTGATGGTCTTGTTCTCTAACATTTCCATTTGCCAAAACTCCGGTGAGAAGTCACTAGAGAGGATGACCAGAGGTGTTTTACGGTGGTCTTAGTTTGTTTTGTTGGTTCAACTAACTAGGGTGTGACTCATGTTATATTTTGGTGAGCTGGTTCAAAATGGATCTTGTGTGTTGCTTTCCACTAATTTCCATCATGTTTCTTAGCTTATGATCCATCGGACTTTCTTACCTGGCATAAGTGAATAGATCCAATGCTTCTCATATTTTCTCATTTCATTTTCTTTTTATATTTTATTTTAACTTGTTTTGATTTTAGAAAATTCATTTTATATCAATTTAAAATCCAAAAATTCACATGAATATTTTTGATTACTTTACACCTTGTGTGATTTTGTCACAATTTTATTTTCATTTTTTCTATTTTATTTTATTTTATTTATTTACTTTGTTTTAATTGGTTTAAAAATAGTTTTATGTTTTGAAAAATATCTAAAAAATTCTTTAAAATATTTAAATCATTTATGATTTTTCTAGAAATTTGTTTGCCATTTATTTGATAGTTTGATGTTACTTAGTTGTTTTCCCTTTTATTTTCAATTTAAAAATCATTTTCCGTGCATTTTAATTGCTCATTATTGTATTTTAATTTTGTTGACTTCTTATGCCGTGGATCATGACCTTTTGATCAAAAGCCTCATCAATATCAATGAACTTTGGATGTTGATTTGGTTTGATGAACCTTCATTAATTCAAATCTACCATTAAATGATTAATTGAATCATTTTTGGTACTTTGAATTGATGAGAGGTTTATCACGTTGATCCACCAAGAGAGATGATTGATCTTGATCATGACTATAATCAATGTTGTGATTCAATGTGGTTTCATCTCTCTTCATATCCTTCTACTTTATCTTCTTTTCTTCTTTTGATCAATTTGATGATGATGAATTCATCTTGTTCAATTAGGTTTGGATTGATGCTTGATGAATTTTCATCATTTTAAATCTAACTCTAAATGATCATATGATCATTTAAGGTACTTTGGATTAGTGATAAGTTTGTCTCAAGATATCATGAAGGATTTGTTTGATGTAATGATCCCATCTCATTGACTTTTCCTTGGTGACCTTGCTTTTAAAATAAGGTGTGCATTTTATGCAATACATCTACATTATTTTAACTCGACCTCATATAGGTGTAACTTTTACATTAGTTCACTTACAATTGCTTAACATTGCGCCAAATCATCCCGAATCGGAATACTAATTACCAACATTAATAATAATAATTATGCTAACTTTATATTTCCTCACTTTTATATTAATCCTATTTAAATTCTTTCCTTTTATATTTGTGTCATTTAAATTCTTGCAATTTATTTTTAGCATTTTATCATTCATGCCATTTTATTTTTATTCCTTTTATTTTTTAAGTAATTTATTTTTATGTCTTTTTCCCTTTGTCTCTTGGACATTTTATTTTTCTTTTCAAAGACATTAATAAATATTAAACCCTAAAAGACATAATGTTATCTTTGGACTATTGGTTACTATCTTTGGCTTGGAATTAGACTTATGGACCTAGATTTATATTCTTGATCCTATGCTTTGGAGTTATGACTTGAGACCTTGGAATTCACCTGATACCTTAAAGATCCATTTGAGACCCTGAAACTTTCATCTGAGACCTTAGGAGATTCATGGGATACCTTTGGTTTTATCTGTCTATTTTGTGTTTTATCTTATGTGGGCATTATTATATGTGACTTTGAGTTTTCATCTGATGCATGAGAATTCATTTGTGCCCTTTGATTCATCTGATGCTTTGATTTCATCTGAGACCTTGTGATCTCATCTGATGCCTTAGTTTTCATTTGATGCTTTTGATATTTATCGACTTACTTGCTTATGTTGTGGCTTCAATCCAAAGGAATGGAATGCTTTACTTGACTCATGTCAAATGCTTGCTTCATCTTGGATAGTTCACATTCACACATAAAGGCTTTCTCACAGGCTATCTTATAATGAGAACTTTTATTTCCTTGTCATTTACTTTATGCTTTAGGATAGTCTTTTCATATCTCTCCTATCTTCTTCAATTTTTAAAACTTCTATGTTTTTAAAACCTTCTTATTTTCAAAATTGAAACCACTTTCTCAACAAACCTTGACTTTGTCAACTGATTTTCAAAACTTCTTTTTTTAGTAAATGCTAAAACATCTTAAGCATACCAAAACTTTTTCAAAAGACTAAAAAAGACAAAACTCATTCAAATCTTTTGCCACTTGGCTTTTCCCTTTTAAAATCTTTTCTCAAAGATTAGATATTAGTCTTACTTTAAAAGTTATTGCAAACCATAATACTTCTATAAACATGGCAAAGTGATTGGCATTTTCCACTAATATGATTAGATATGACTTGTTGATTTTAAATCCAAGTTGTAAATTCTCCATACTCAAGATGATGTAAATGTTCACTTTTCCATAGTTGTTGATAATATTTAGTGTTTTCCACTAAAATAAGACAACATATCTTTTTATTAAAATAAACCAATAAAACATTATTTTGTTCTTTTTTAGAAGAACTACTTGGTTCTGATTTCCCCATTGCACGTTGGAGGTACGTAGACACAAAACTCTTTAAGTTTTTCTGAATCAAAATATTAAAAGTTAAATTTTTCCCCATCTCGCCAGTCATATTGCAAACAACCATTTTTTAACCAAACACATATTTTCAAGAGGCTCCCATCGAGTACCATGGATGTGAAGAGTGCTAATACATTCCTGTAACACGGTGGGAGAACTGACTTGGGCATTTTGTGTTTGATCGCAATTATTGTGGATAGCAAGAGTTGCCACCGGCTTTTCTTTTATTCAAAAGGAAAGGTTGAAAAGAACAGGAAAGACCTTTCGAGATTATTTCTTGAGTTTGGGGGGTAAGTTATAAAAAGGGAATGTATTATCATCCTTTTCATCCGTAGTTATCTACGGGCTCTTAGTTGCTTGCTAGATCACTTGCTTTTGTTTGAAAATGTGTTTGGGGTGTGGTTTTTGAAAGTATTTTGAAAAGATATGTCTTTGTAATGGTTATTGTCTTTATAAGAACGCGTACAAAGTGTTTTATCTTTTGAGAAATTTTTCAAAGTGAAATTATGGGTGTATAAAATGTTTTTGTTGTGAGCAAGCGAGCAATTAGGAGTATCCTAACTACTCAAAAGGTCTTAAACGTTCTTTTCCTTCTCCTTTAGATGTTGCTATCTTACCATTAATTTGGTAAGAAGCCCTATCATTGGATGTGAAGGGACGGGTGTGATACGGTGGGAGAACTGACTTGAGGTTTTGCGTTTGTGTTCGCAAATGTTTCGGTTTAGCAAGAGTCGCCACCGACTTTTATTTTATCCAAAATGAAAGGTCAAAAAGCACAGGAAAGACCTTTGAGATGTTTTCTTGAGTTCGGGGGGTAGATTATGAAAAGGGAAGGTGCTAGCACCCTTTTCATCCATGGTTTTCCATGGGCTCTTAGTTACTTGTTTAGATCACTTACTTTGCTTTTTCAATTGTTTAAAATGGCACTTTGTGTGGTTTTGAAAGTATTTTGAAAAGAGGCCATCGTTTTGGCAATCTTTGTAATGATTCTCGTTCGTAAGAATGTATACAAAGATGTTTGTCTTTTGAAAAATGTTTCAATGTTTGAAAGTTTGTTTGGAAATGTTTTGAAATTGTGTATGTGTTTGTTGAAAATAGCAAGGATGATTTGAAAATTGATCAAGTAACTAGAAGCATATCTACCTACTCAAAAGTCTTTCCTACACATTTTTATTCCTTTGATATTGTTGTTTTACCATTGCATTTGGTAAACAACCCTATCTTTGGATGTTAAACGGGATGGGCGTGGGTCATCGTATGACCATGATAGCAATAGTACCAAGTATCTTAGCAAGTTTTAGGGACTAAGATCATTTTGTTTTTTAGGCAACCGAGATAGCGTCATCGAGGGACTATGATCTTTTGTTTTGTTTTATTTTGCCAAGATACCTAGCATGCATACCATGGCCATTTTTAAGGCAACAAAGTGGATGAAACCCTAGGGGTACTTGTGTGCAATGTGTTGTCATTTTTCATGCATTTTTGTCTTGTATTAGGTCAAGCTATTTGTTTTGATTTTTTGGTCTTTTGCATACAAAACCCTAGTTTACTATCTTGGTATATGAAAGCGATAAAATGCGTAAAGTAATCTAGACTATTACAACAATATTATGGGAAGGGGATACAAGTTTGAATAGGGGATATTTGCACAAAATAAAACCCTAATTTACTATTACAACCCAATTGAAATTAATGTACAAATAAATAAATAAACAAGTATTTAAATATGCAATAAAATGTATATATGCAAAAATGTTTTTTTGTATTAATTTTATGTATGTAAAAATAAGTTTATTTAAGTCTTAAAAATAAGAAAAATAAAATGATTATTTTTGAAAGGGTGAAAACCCTAATTTTTGTTTTAAAGAAGTATTGTTTTCTAAATATTTATTTTATTCATTTTGTTCAAGAAAAAACAATAATAATATGTACAAAATGTTAAAAAATTAAAATATGTGAAAAATAATATTTTATGTGTATAATATAATAAAAATAAAATGTATAGTATTTTTTTATTATTTTACAAGTTTATTTAAGAAAATAAAAGTATATTAACCTAATAACTTATTTTTATGCTAGAAAAATAATAAAATAAAAATGCAAAAAATAAGAAAATATTTTTGTGATTTTATAATGTTCAGAAAATAAATAAATGCAAGTCAAAATATAAAATATGCAAGAAAATATAAAAAATAAAAGAAAATGGTCAAGGAGGTGCAAAAAGTAAAAGGGGTGTGTGAATAGCAGCCAACCCAAGGCCCAGGCCCAGGACAACTTCGTCCCTGACCTCCAGACAGAGAATGCACGCACGTTTCTTGTTCGACATGTATCTCTTGCATACGTGCATAAAAACAAGATCTTGCAACATGAAACTTGTAGCATGTTAACTCACGATTCTAATGATATAAAAAACATGACCTAACTCTAAAAGATCAAGGAGAATTTTATCACCCCTAATTTCTGACCTAAAATTTTCATGAACTTCAACAACCAAATACTCATAGCTCAGTTAATATAAATACGAACTATGCATATGTACAGCTCGAGCAACTTAAAGACTACATTTTTGCTTCACAAACCTATGCTTAATGGTGCCTAAATAGAGAGATAGAAACTTGACAAATACCTTGTTCAGTTGAGTTTGGATATAGAAATGTAGCAACTTTGAGTGAGGCCTGAAGGTCGTGTAAGCTTGCTTGAAGTTCCCTCAAGCTTTCCCAATGCTTAGCTTGTCTTGTAGATGGCTAAAACTCCTTGCACGAGTTAACCTGCAAACTCAAAAAATGGAAATGGTGAAGCTCGAAACAGGGGTTACAGTTTCTTGACAAAGGCCTGGACAACTTAGGTGTGATGTAGGAATGTGTTTAAAGTGATTCAAAACAAAACGCACGAGCCAATATTGTTTTGGAAGTGGTTTTGCAGAAGATGCCCTGTTTGGGCAAAAAAATGGGATTTCTGGGTTTGAGGGTGTTTGAGGATTTAGGAAATCGTGTTTTAGGCTTGTTACAATATGCTGAAGTTGTTTGAAATGATACCAAGACTTTTTTTTATCAGATGGAAGAGTTGTGTGGACTTTTGAAAGTTTACTTGCTTTTGAAGCAAATTTGAGATGACAATGCTCAAGGCCTGTACAGGATAGCTTGAGGTCTGAACATAGTTGGTAAACTTTGCCTGATATTTGTGGACTTTGTTTCCAGCAAGAGATTAGGTCCATGGCTCAAGATAAACAAAGTTACATAAAGCATGCTTTATCAAAGTAGCATTGTTACCTTTATGCCATTTTTGGATTAATTCAATGTACAAAGCTTCAAAGATCAGAATAAGACCTTTACACAATGTGTTTGCATTAAATTAATGAGTTTAGAAGGGATTAGGACCTGTAAATCCAAGTACAAGCATGCTTAGGATAGATTTGCAACTTGCACCATTGTGAAAAATGCCTTGGACAAAAGTGATAATTTGCCATTTTCATTTCTTCGATTCTCCCTAACCATAAACGATCTTGGAGAGTTCTTGGACATTTTGAAAATCTTGTAATATTATCTACAATCCATCTTTGAAATGAATTTTGATATTCCTTTTGGAACTAGGTGAAAATTTGCCATGAAGTTAGGTCAAAAATCTGCCTAAACTAGGGCAAAATCTCACTAAGTTAAAAAGTTTATGGACCCTTATTCACAAAATAATAACTTGAGATCCAAGCATCATTTGGGAAAACTTTGTGAATAAAAGTTGTAGATTTTGTGGATGAATACAACTTTCATGTTGGAATTTTTCTTTGAATCCAATTGCATCATGGTGAAAAAGTTGGGAAAATTTGGGAAAAAATAAGAAATTTTCATAACTTAGAAAATTTCTAAGTTATGAAATTTTTCAAACTTAAACCCTAATTTCCAAATTTAGGTTTCTTGGTGAACAAGTTTCAAATTTTGACACATCTTGATGAAATATGACCCTTGGCACTTGATTTTGACCAAAACATCAAAGTTTGACTTTTCAGTGTATAATTGATTTTTGATCAGTTGATTGGAAAATTCATCTGTCAATCCAATGCATTTGAGATTTTTTGAACCTTGTGATTAGGTCAAGATGGTGCCATTGAGTCCTTGAAATCATGCTTGAGCCCAATTTGCCATTGGCTAGGTGAAAAATCAGAAATTGCCCTTCTACAGTCAAAACCCTAATTTTGACCATTTTGCCCTTTTGATGATCTGATCAAATTTCTTGAGGAGTTGTGGTCCAAACTTGATAAAATGGTTCATATGAGTCTATAAAGTTGATGTGAATAAAAAATTATGAGGTTTGACTGTAAATTGGTCATGGTTGACTTTTTCCCTAATACAACTGATTTTTAAGTCAATTGTCCAATTGACTGGTCAAAAATGTGATTCAAGACTTGAAACTTGGTATGAGCAATCTTAGGAGTCCAACATGAAGTACGAAAGTCACATGAAGCATTGGAAGTCCAAAAATCCTTGTGCAAACTCAAACCCTAATTTCAAGTCATTAGTGCAAAGAGAGGTCTTGAGCTGAGCAAACCCTAATCTGGTCTTGAGTCCAAGAAGTCTTGTGAGGAGAATCTTGATAAAATGAGAGGGAAAATTTTGGGGTACAACAGCTTCCCCTGTTCAATCTTCTTGAACCTGAAGAGTTAGATTGGCGAGCTTTGTCGTTCGTGACTCGAAGGTAAAAGATGATTGGACACTAGAGTGCCTGTAAATTTACACTCGTCAAATTGTAGTTGAGGGAATGGGCTTAAATATGCCATTTGGAGAGGTGACAGAATCTTGTCGGAGATGGGCTTGTAGATTCCATCCAAGAATGTTTGTTGAATTGCAAAAGAATGAGTATCAGAATGGTATCCGGGTCTGGAACGTATCTGAACTGTATCTGGAGATTGAATCTATATGAGCAATGGAATGGCGTCTGTGTCTGGAGCGTATCTGAGCTGTAACTATACTTGAATCTGAATGAATAACAGAATGACTTCCGTGTATGAAGTGTATCTGTATTGTATCTGAGTCTGAAATCTGAATAAGCGACATAATGGCATCTGTGTCTGGAGCGTCTATGGGCTGGGGAAATAGTCAGAATAAGTGACAGAATGGCTTCTGTGTCTAGAGTGTATCTGGACTTGAAAATCTAAAGTCGAGTTTGAATGAGCAATAGAATAGCATCCGTGTCTGGAGCGTCTCTTAGCTGGGGAGAATCGAACTACTGGTGTAAGGGCCAGAATGGCATCCGTGTTTGAAGTGCATCTGAAATAGAATCTGAATGAGTAACATAATGACTTCCGTGTCTGGAGTGTATCTGTACTGTATCATGATTGCTAAATAAGAGATCTGAATAAGTGACCGAATCTTCCATGTCTAGAGCGTATCTGAACTGTATCTTGACCTTGAATTCTGAATGAGTAATAGAATGACTTCCGTGTCTGGAGTGTATCTTTACTATATCTGAATAAGAGATCTGAATGAGTAGCAGAATGACTTCCGTGTCTGGAGTGTATTCATACTGTATCTGAAATCTTTGAACATTTGTTAAAGATAATTGTTAATCTTATCCTGAAAAGGGTAAAATGTTAGCTGAAACACAAAGTTATGTTGCATGAGATGTATGATGCAATAAATGTGTTTTATCAATGTTTATGATATATGAGTGTAATGTATGCGCATGTAAGCTGATTTGCTGTAATGCTGAGGAAAATAAATCCTTGACAACCGGGGATAACAAAACTCTTGACTGCTGCCGGAGATTCAAAATCTTTAATTGCTGAGGATGAGAAATCCTTTGACTGCTGGGGATTACACAATGGGAATCCTTACTCGGCTGAGGAATAGGGAAAACTCTGATGGTTTCCGCGGGGAACTAAGAATGAGAATCTTCGTTCTGTTGAGGAGTAATGAAAACTTCGGCGACTTCACTGGGGAATGACGAAGACTTTGTGGGGAAGAAGTTTATCCTGTTGGGGAGTAGTGAATACTCTGTGGGAAGTAGCTATCCTCCTGGGGAAATCAGGAGTTTGGGTTGTATGCCAATCTACTGGGGAATTATCCGAAGTTGTCATCTGGTTAGCTGTCAGGCTTCAAAGAAACTCGCTGGGGAATTATCTGGTTTTAAGATAATTAGCAGGGGAATTATCTGGTTTTAAGACAACTCTCTGGGGAATTAGAGGAAACTGGATGGTTTCCACTGGGGCTAAAGGTTGAAGTTTTAGCTCCGCTGGGGAAGAAAGTTTCATCTCCGTTGAGGATCTATAGTTCAAAGCTTTGGCTCCGCTTTGGATTGGGAGTTTGAAATTTTAACTCTGATGGGAATTACGGGTTTGAAATTATAACTCCACTGGGGATATGTATTTCAAGGTTTTAGCTCCGCTGAGGATCTAGATGATGTACTGTAGGGATTGCCCCTGGAATAGCCTAAAGACGTTTTCCTATCCTTTCAATCCGTCAGTAATTATTCCTTCCCATTTCGTTTATTTGTAAGCAGTGATTATATTCGAATGCATATGCTCATTAATAAATCATTGGACGTTTTCAAATAAAACATAAATGTAAAAATGAAAAGACAAATAGCTTTCTGCAATTTGAAGTATCTTTGTATTAACTTTGTGTAAGTATTTTTTACAAAGGAGACAGACATCCTAGTAAGAGAACGTTGTCATAAAAATGAGAAAAATTTATACAAAGAAAGATGGCTATGTGTAAAAATTCCATGGGGTTCCCATTCTGCTATAGCCTTCGTAACTCTGAATATCTTATCCAATCGTTGCTTCGTCCGAAGATGATTGAGTTGATCAGAAGCCTGGAGCTTGTCTGTGAAGAGATTGTCCTTAAAGTGATCCGACGAGACATAGTCATACGCTTTAATTCCCTAACTTTTGCCTGGATCGCCCTTTCGGATTTTCTATCCACCGGGAAACCCTTTTTTTCCCAAGTCACCCTTTCGGGTTTTCAACTTGCTGGGTGTACATATTTTTTTGTTTTATCCCTAACTTTTGCCTGAACCGCCCTTTCGGGTTTTCGATTCACCGGGATGCCTTTTTTTTGCCTAGGTGTGTCAACCTAGTGGGTCATTTATGCGTAGTATCTTTTGACTATGTCTGCATTCGCAGGGTGCGGCAAGTCATCATCGTCCATGGTGGTCAAGATCATTGCCCTACTAGAAAAGATATTTTTGATTACAAATGGTTCTTCGTAAGTAGGAGTCCATTTTCCCCTGGGATCACTTTGTGGCAAAATCATGCACTTGATTACAAGGGTCTCCGACTTGATACACTTGTCGTCTGACTTTCTTATTGAAAGCCTTGATCATCCGTTTTTGATACGTCTGACCATGGAAAATAGCAGTACGCCTCTTCTCGTCAATTAAGTTCAATTGATCAAGTCGGGTCTGAATCTAATCATCTTCACTTAAACCAGCATCCTTCATGATTCTCAAGGAGGGAATCCGAACCTCGATAGGAAAAACAGCTTCCATGCCGTATACCAAAGAAAAGGGTGTTGCCCCAGTTGATGTACGCGCCGTGGTACGGTACCCGTGGAGAGAAACAGTAACATCTCATACCAGTACTTGTAGGTGACTGTCATCTTTTGTATGATCTTCTTGATATTTTTGTTCGCAGCCTCGATAACACCGTTCATCTTTGGCCGATAGGGAGATGAATTGTGATGTTGAATCTGGAAATGTTCGCACAAGGCGGTGATCATAGTGTTATTAAGGTTTGTACCGTTGTCAGTGATGATCCTTTCGGGGATGCCGTACCGACAAATGAGGTTCTGCTTGATAAAGCGGGCGACAACATTCTTTGTGACAGATGCGAAGGAAGCTGCTTCGACCCACTTGGTAAAGTAATCAATGGCCACCAGAATGAAGCGGTGTCCATTGGATGATGTAGGCTTGATCTCCCCAATCATGTCGATTCCCCACATAGCGAATGGCCAAGGAGCTGTTAAGACATTGAGAGGAACTGGAGGTATATGTACCTTGTCCGCATAAATTTGACATTTGTGACAAGTCCTGGAATGTTGATGGCAGTCAACTTCCATGGTAGACCAATAATAGCCTGCCCGTAGAATCTTCTTAGCCATCGTATGCCCGCTAGAGTGGGTGCCAAATGTACCATTGTGAAGTTCAGCCATGATCTGCTCAGCTTCAACTTTGTCCATACAATGGAGCAGAATACAATCATGATTGTGCTTGTACAGGATACCATTGCTCAGGAAGAACTTGGCAGAGAATCTCCTCAAGAACTTTTTGTTGTTGACTGAAGCTCCTTCAGGGTATTCTTGAGCCTCAAGATGCCTTTTGACTTCGTGAAACCAAGATCGGTCCACTACTTCTTCGGTATTAATCTCGTGACAATGTGCAGGTTCAACCATTCGCTCGATGGTGATCTGGGGAGCCTCGTTATCCTAGTTAAGTTTAAACATGGGTAACATTGTAGCTAGAGCATCTGCTAGCTTATTTTCTTCTTGTGGGAAATGCTCGAAGGTAATCTGCTCGAAATGAGGTAGCAATGTCAAGACATGTTCTTTGTAAGGGATGAGGTTGGGATGCTTAGTGTCCCACTCTCCTTTGATCTGACTAATGACCAAAGCTGAGCCTCCAAACACAACCAAAGATTTGATTCCTAGGTCTATTGCAGCCTTGAGACCAAAGATGCAAGCTTCATACTCGGTCATGTTGTTGGTGCAGTTAAAGCAGAGTCTGGCGGTGAAAGGAGTATGGCAACCCTCTGGAGAGATGAGTACCGCGCCGATACCATTGCCAAGTGCATTGGAGGCACCATCAAAGAACAGGGCCCATCAGGATCCTTGTTCAGGTCCGTCATATGGTCTGAAATCTTTAACATTGTCCAACGTCTTAATGTCTTCGTCAGGGAAGTCAAACTTCATGGATTGGTAATCTTCGACAGCTTGATGAGCCAGATGGTCAGCTAGCACACTTCCCTTTATAGCTTTTTGGGTCGTGTACTGTATATCGTATTCAGTCAGGATCATTTGCCATATAGATATCCTTCCAGACAAAGCAGGCTTTTCGAAGATGTACTTGATCGAATCCATCTTAGATATCAGTAGAGTGGTATGAGTCAACATATACTGCCTTAGACGACGAGCAACCCATACCAAAGCGCAACAAGTTTTCTCGAGCAGTGAGTATCTTGTTTCACAGTCGGTAAACTTTTTGCTAAGGTAATAAATGGCATGCTCTTTTCAGCCAGACTCGTCATGCTGCCCCAGTACGCACCCCATTGAATTTTATAGGATAGTCAGATACATGATTAGCGGTCTTCCTTCGACGATTGGCATCAAGATAGGAGGTTCTAGCAAATACTCCTTGATTTTATCGAAAGCAACTTGACAGTCATCGTTCCATTTAACCAACTGATCTTTCTTCAACAGCTTAAAGATTGGCTCACAGGTAGATGTTAGGTGAGAGATGAACCTAGCAATGTAGTTTAGGCGTCCCAAGAAACCTCTAACCTCCTTCTCAGTGCGAGGAGAAGGCATTTCTTGTATAGCTTTGACTTTGGCAGGATCAACCTCAATGCCTTTATTGCTGACGATGAAACCCAAGAGTTTACCAGATCGGACTCCAAAGGTGCACTTGTTAGGGTTCAGTCTTAGCTTGCATTCCTTCAACTTGACAAACAGCTTTTGCAGATGGTCGAGGTGTTCTTCTTCCGTTTGTGATCGGGCTATCATGTCATCTACGTAGACCTCAATCTAATGATGTATCATGTCATGAAACAAAGCTACCATGGTGCGTTGATAGGTTGCCCCAGTATTATTCAGTCCGAATAGCATCACTTTGTAGCAGAACGTACCCCACTGTGTAACAAAAATAGTTTTCTCCATGTATTCAGGTGCCATTTTGATCTGGTTGTAACCTGAAAATCCGTCCATGAAATAAAACACTTTGTGTTGAGCTGTACTGTCAACCAAGATGTCAATGTGCGGTAGTGGAAAGTCATCTTTAGGGCTAGCCCTGTTTAAGTCTCTGTAATCCACGCACATTCTCACTTTTCCGTCCTTCTTAGGTACGGGCACAATGTTAGAAACCCATTGTGGATAGGAAGTAACAGCAAGAAATCCAGCATTGAACTGCTTCATAACTTCTGCTTTGATCTTTTCTGACATGTCGGGCCTCATGCGACAGACTTTCTGTTTAACTGGTGGACAATCTTCTCTTGTAGGGAGACGGTGAACCACAATATCTGTATCGAGTCCCGGCATGTCTTCGTATGACCAGGCGAAGATCTCAACATATTCATGTAACAGCTGAATTAAGCGCTTTTTGACACTTGGCTCTAGGTTGGCACCCACTCTGACTTCTTTTCTGTCTTCCTCAGTACCCAAGTTGATTGTCTCTAACAACTCCTCATAAGGTAGAATAGCCCTTTCTTCTTGTTGTAGCAGTCTAGCCAATTCTCCCGGCACCTCACAATCTTCCTCACCTTCGTATTCAGAATGGTAGACCAGATCTTCGGAGTCACTGAAGGCCATAGCAGAATTGTTACCCATGGAATCCGGAATGGAAGGGTACCTGTATTTGTAAGTGTGGGTGTGTGTAAGGGATAGCCACCTTTAAACAAATAAAATGTAAAAAGAAAGACAATGAACATAAAAGTTTATATGTGAAAAAGTCCATGAGATGAAAAATCAAACCCTTACAAATGGACCTATGTGCCTCGGGTAAGGCACAAGGCTAAAAGTGTACGAATTGTTTTGAGAATTATTACAAACCAACATAAATGTTTGAAAGATAAATTACTGCGGTATGAAAGTACTCGGAACAAAGTCTTTTGCTTCCCAGTTACACAGTCCTCCGTCAACAGTTGGGAAAATCCAGTCTTCCAAGTTGCTCTCCTCTTCACTATCCTCCAAAGCATTGACTCCATGATGGGTGATCTTCACTGGTGGCCCTCCAGCATGGGTGCAGCGTACAGCCCTTTGAGCAGAAGAAGTGAAACCCAAGCCGAATTTATCTGATTTGTAAGGAAAGTCTGGAAGCTGCCCCCAGATTGTGCTTCCTCCTTCTTCGATCACGACCTTTGCATCTTTGAGAGACGACATCTAAGGCGGAGGTCGGGTAATCATGGGTACAAAAGATATTGTCTTGGTTGCCGCAATCTCCTGAGCTACCTCTTCAAAGTGTTGCAAAGGGGTTTCGATGAATTTTCCATCCAATTCAACATAGCGGAAATATTTTAGATGGCTTATCATGTATTCCTCTTCGCCATGAACAATTATGATTTTCCCCTGGACAGGGTACTTGAGCATTTGATGCAGAGTAGAAGTGACGGCTCCGGATTTGTGAATCCAGGGTCTTCCCAACAAGAAAGAATAGGAAGGACAGATGTCCATCACATAGAATGTGGAGTTGAAAGTTTCAGTTCCCACTTTGATCGGGATTTCCACTTCTCCGTGAACCATCCTTTTAGAACCATCAAAGGCTCTGACAATTATATTGCTGGGCTTCAAGGTTAAACCTTCACAATCCAGTCTATCCAAGGCTTTCTTAGGCAAGACGTTCAACGATGAACCAGTGTCTACCAGTACGTGTGCTAGAGTAGTCCCTCTGCATTCCACTGAGACATGCAAGGCGTCATTATGTTTTCTCCCTTTAGATGTTAAATCAGCATCGGAGAATCCTAGACCATTGTCGGTTGTTAAGCTAGCTACACATTCCTGGAACTGATCCGTGGAGGTTTCCTGTGGCACGTGGGCCGTCTTCAAAAATCTGATCAGAGCTTTAGCATGAGCTTCAGAACAAAGTAGCAGGGCCAACATAGAGATTTTTGAGGGGGTTTGCCCCAGTTGTTCCACAACATTATAATCACTTTTCTTGATTATTTTCAAAATCTCTTCCACTTCTTTTTGAGAAGTCTCAGGAATGACCAACAGCTGAGCCCTCATCCTGACGGGCTTTTCTTGGATCCCTTTCCCTCTATCATTAGCAACAACAGAGGGGACAACCACATGAGTTACAACTTCTTCTATAATTGGAATTCTTGCAGATATGTTGACCGGTACAGGGGTGTGATCGGTGGATCTGGAACTGACTGTTTTTAAGCTGGTTTCGCGAAATGTCGCGAAAGCAAGAGTCGCCACCGTCTTTTATTTTCTCCAAATGGAAAGGACAAAAGCACAGAAAAATTCCTTATAGAGATTGCTCTCGGTTCGGGAGGTAGATTATAGAAAGGGAAGGTGTTAGCACCCTTTCTATCCATGGTTATCCATGGGCTCTTAGATACTTGCTCACTTGTGTTTTCAAAAATGGTTTGTTTGCTTTTCAACTGTGGGTTTTAAAAAAAGTTTCTTTGAAAATTTCAGTTCGACTCTTGTATCGGTCCTCAAGAGTGTTTGAAAAATTGCTTTCGAAAGCTTTTTGAAAAGGTGTCGATTTGAAAAGAGTTTGATTTGTTTTTGAAGAGAGCAAGTATCTATGAGTCATCTACCTACCCTAAGGAATTCGTCTGTGTAAATGTCCTTTAAAGTGGTGCCATCCCACCATTGAGAGGTAGGTAGCACCACCGTTGGAGGTATTCGAGTCAATTCGAAGGTTCGGGACATGGTGATCACCGGAGCAATAGGAAGATACCTTAGAAGCTACCCTCATGCCAGGTTCCCGGATCATGAGGACTTACTAAAACATCCTCTACTCGACGATCACCTTTCGAGGGGCAAGGCAACAGTGAGGCGTACCCTAGGGGTGGTGTGTGATTTGTGTGTCGTTTTCAGATATTTTTGTCTTGTTCATGTAATTGGTGATCTACGCACTGCTTTTATTTTGACATTCATTCTTGCATGCAAATTTATTAACAGTTAAAAAGTGCGAGAATTAAAGTTCCTACGCTATTACAAAGGCGCGGGTCCACATCGCCAAATTTAATCCAGGACCCGATTTGAAAATAAAATAAAGATGCGAGAAATATAAATGTCTAATTTACACGGCTTTGGGAGAATTACATGAATATTATAAGAAAGGAAATAAAATGTGCGAAACGAACTAATAATCGAAAGCGAGGGCGTTGAACCCTTTTTAATGAAATTAAATTATGATTAACAAATTAATTAAAAAAAATAAAACAAAAAGATTTTTTGAGTTTTTGTATTTATGGATTTTTATGAGAGAATTAAATGAAATTAAAAAAAATTAATTAATTAACCCTAATTCTAACTATTTTTATTTATTAAGAAATATGTTAAAGTTGCACCTAAAATCATCCTAATTAATTAATTCAATTTCATTTACAAAAATAAATAATTAATTATTATAATGGTAAAAGAAAAGAAAAAAAGATAAAAAGTGATTAAAACCCTAATTCTACAATTTTTAAGTTTATAAAAAAAAACATTAAGATTTAAACCTAAAATTAAGACTAAATTAATTAATGATATTTATTTACAAAAAAAAGAAAATATTAAATCAAATATATTTTATTTTTTCCTTTTTCTGATTTTTATTATTTTTATATTTTATGAAAATAAATTAATTTAAAGAATTAAATTAAAACTAATTAAAACAAATAAAATAGAAAAATATGAAAAAGAATGAAAAAGCAAACCAATGGGGGATTCTGTCCCCAAACTGGAGGTTAGGTTATAGCAATCAGGCCCAATGATTGGAGGCCTTTGGTTGACTTTTCAGTGCGCATATGGCACCTCTGACTCACGCCCATGGTACTCTTCCAATTAGGGCCCTTGGATTGAGGTTATAGGCCATGTGGCAAGCTGAGATTATGGAGCGTATGGTGGTCTCTTGGAGTGAAACTGCATAGGATGATATTAGAAAAAATAGTATTGAAGGGATAGGGGGACCTGGGAATCGAACCCAGGTCCCATTGCTTACCAAACCATGTGCCTTGCCACTGAGCCATTCACGCGCTTTGGATATAGTATAGAAAACAAATAACATAATGCAAAACAAGGGTTAGTGGATGATTTTCGCGCAAAATTCACACGAGCCAACCATGCCTTAACACCTGATCTTCTTCTTCGTTGTTTGCATTTTACCTGAAAAAAGGAAACAAGATTGCGGGGGTTTTAAACCCCCACTATATGTTGTGTAAAAAAATAGAGAATAGAAATCCTTGGATCATAAATTAGGCGCGACCTAAGCATTGAGTTCGTCTGAAGCTACTGGTTTTAATGGCCTAAGTCCCATGTCCCAATTTTTCTTTAAACATAAAGCCCCAATTTTGAACCTCAGCAACCCTAAAATGCTCCAATGGCGGATTCTCAGACAATGCACGAAAGTTCAATTAAAACACATGGTTAGCTTCAGAATGGTCAGATTAGTCCAAATCAATAGAAAGAATGCAATGAAAATGCTTATAAATCGAAACACGAATATGTACAAAATTTGAAACAGGACCACTTGATTCTACCGTTTCTTGATGTTAGAGTTGATGATTTTGATTCAGGAAGCTCCCCTATGTCCTTGGCAAGCGATTGGAATAGTTATTTGGTCTTGAAACCAACTCTAATGCAGTTTTCAGTTTTCACTTTTTCCACAAAAATTGCAATGTTCTTCTTCAGCTTTGGGCGCAGCTTAGAGGTTTTTTGCACTAGGTCTAGCATCTGGCTTATGTAAGGAATGAATTAGGGTTGAGTTTTGAATCAAAATATCTTTGCATTGATGAGAACAATATTTGATTTTCATGGCATATTTTTCAATCTTTTTCCATGTGATTTTGATGTCAATCATAGCCAATCTTCCCAATTTGAGTTGTGCACGAATCTTGAGTGAATCATGAGTGATTATACTGCATAAAAAGATTCACATGCATTTGTTTAGTATTCTTTCCATATTTTAATTAATTAAATGAATTAATTGCAATTAAAAATTCAAATAAATAATAAAAATGATGAAATAAATCCCCTTTGGGCCAAATGGTCGTGCATATGCTTTGGATGATGAATCTTGGAAGAAAATGTGGCCCATTAGCAATTTTAAGGCATTTGAAGCAAAGTTGACTTTTCAAAATACCCAAACATTTCCCAACTTCCACAAGGCATATCTTGCTCAATTTTTAAGCTTTGATCATGTTCTTGGACATTTTGGAAAGGTATGGAAGTCCTCTAACCAATGCCTTTGGTCCCATGTCATTTTGATTTACCAATCTCAAGTTATGGCCTTTGACTTAAAGTCCCTTTTTGTTGACTTTTGAAAATGACCTATAATGTTGAAATTGATAACTTTTTGTGAGAGCATTTCTTGGACTTGAAGTGTGAAGAGGAGTTGTAGGAAATGTCTTTCTCTTCAAAATGAGCTTTGGATGGAATTTTTCTGATAATCCATGTGGAAGTTATGCCTTGGTCAAGTTACAGTTGACTTTTTCAACTGTCCAAATATGGAAACTTTTGCATCTTGAGACTTTTTGAACCATGCCTTGAGAATCATGATCAAGCATTGATCAAATGATGTTTGTGGCTTCAAAATAATATGTTGACCAAAAATTTGAACTTTTGACTGTCAAATGACCATTTTGCCCCTGCAGTTGACTGTAGAGCAATTAGGGTTTTTGACTGTGCAATTTTGTGCTGTAAGTCTTGAAACTTGGAATGAGGGTGCTTGACCATGTTTATAGGCATGTGGGACTTGATTGGACCCTTGGAAACTTCAGTTACTTTGCTAGAACCAAAACCCTAGTTTTTTTGACTGTTAGGAGGCCCTTGAATTGTGCAACCCTTGGGAAGATTTTGAAGCTTTGACTTGGCAAATCTTGAAGAATATGGGAGGGCAAATTTTGGGGTACAACAGTTGCCCCTGTTCAATCTTCTTAGACCTGAGGATGCAGATTGGCTGACGTGCCTTTCGTAATCCGAAGGTGGAAGATGATTGAACACTAGAGTGCCCAGAAATTTGCGCTCACATAGTAGTGTGATGGTGGGAATGGGCTTATAGATGCCATTTGGAGATTGATGGATAGGATGATGGGCTTATAGATGCCATGCTGAGAGATGATGGATGGTGGATGGGCTTATAGATGCCATCTGGATGTTGATCGCGTAAGAGATTCCTTAGCGAGAGCTTGCGTACCTGAAAAAGAAAAAATGATTACCTGACCTGTTATAGGAGCTGGTCTTCAAATTCTTTGTATAGATGCACCCTGACTGGTTACAGGAATTGAATCTGGAGCTTCAAAAGGTGATGAATGAACCAGGGATGGTTACTACCTCAACAGGGACGGTGAGAGAACCTTGGATGATTACTACCTCAACAGGAACGCTAAGAGAACCTTGGACGATTACTACCTCAACAGGAACGCTGAGAGAATCTTGGGCGACTTCAACCTCAACAGTAACGCTGAGAGAATCTTGGGCGACTTCAACCTCAACAATAACGCTGAGAGAATCTGGGGACGATTACTACCTCAACAGTAACGCTGAGAGAATCTGGGGACGATTACTACCTCAACAGTAATGCTGAGAGAATCTTGGATATCTTCTACTGAGTCTTTATCAGGAAAATCTTTTAGGGATCGATTTAACTGGACTAGAGAATGCCTTTGACTGGATAAGAAACAGAAAAATCTTAGGGTCGATTTAACTGAACCGGTCTAGGTCTTGAAATCTTCAACTGGATAAGAAACAGGGATATCTTAGGGTCGATCTGACTGAACCAGAGAAGGCCTTTGACTGGATAAGAAACAGAAAAATCTTAGGGTCGATTTAACTGAACCGGTCTAGGTCTTGAAATCTTCAACTGGATAAGAAACAGGGAGATCTTAGGGTCGATCTGACTGAACCAGAGAAGGCCTTTGACTGGATAAGAAACAGAAAAATCTTAGGGTCGATTTAACTGAACCGGTCTAGGTCTTGAAATGTCTTCAACTAGATAAGAAACAGGGAGATCTTAGGGTCGATCTGACTGAACCAGAGAAGGCCTTTGACTGGATAAGAAACAGAAAAGTCTTAGGGTCGACTTAACTGAACCGGTCTAGGTCTTGAAATGTCTTAAACTGGATAAGAAACAGGGAGATCTTAGGGTCGATCTGACTGAACCAGAGAAGGCCTTTGACTGGATAAGAAACAGAAAAGTCTTAGGGTCGACTTAACTGAACCGGTCTAGGTCTTGAATATAGCTGAGAACTTAACCGGATCTTTCCTGAAAGGTAAAGGTCAGTCATATGCAATGCATGGTATGGATCAAGCAATGATGTTCTCAACATAAATGAGATTTGGATATGACGCGTATATGCATGCTGTAATGTATGAAAATGTGATGTTTATGAATGTATCTTTTTGTCTTAGGAAAATAAATCCTTGAGAGGTGCCGGGAAGTCACTCCTGGGCTGATGTTGAAGAATAGATTTTGCTTCCGCTGGGGATGATAATTGCAAGAATACCAGTAGGAGAAGATGACTCCGTTGGGGAATAAACTTGGCGAATGGATTACTCTGCGGGGAGAAAAGTACTCTAACGATCTTGCTGGGGAACAATACTCTGTGGGGAGAGAGGTACTTTACTGGAATGTTGATGGTAACTTCGCTGGGGATACCGTTGTTGTTTTGGAAGTGTTAATAGACTTCGCTGGGGATAAGAAGACTTTGCCGAGGACGATCTTCTCATGGATTTTGGCTGAGGATAACCCAGTTATATCCTGGTAGGGAAATAACTCTTTGAATAAAGCCGGGAGACGCGTTCGTGCCCTGCGGGGGTAAGCTTCCAGAATCTACTGGGGATAAGCTTACTGCTTGGGGAGGTGGATTCCAACTTTCCTGGGGAAACAGGATTGGACTCTCCTGGGGAAATTTTTGAACTGTAATTTTGTAAGCTGAAAGAGGGAACCTATGTAGGGTTGCCTGATGATGAGCTCATGTAAAACCGCATCTTGGAAAGAAGGACACCTGTGTAGGGTTACTTTGAGGTTGGGCTCGTGTGGAGCTGCATTTGGAGTTAAAGGAAACCTGTGTAGGGTTTACTGACAATGAGTCCGTATAAAACTACGTCTGGAAAGAGATAACCTGTGTGGGGTTACTTCACGATAAGTTCGTGTAAAACTTCTGGAGGAACCGGGGTAAGGTTATTTTTGGGGTAAGTTCGTGTAAAACTTCTTGATGAACCGGGGTAAGGTTATCTTGAGATAAGTCCGTGTAAGACTTCTGGAGGAACCGGGGTAAGGTTACTGCAGGGTAAGTTCGTGTAAAACTTCTTGATGAACCGGGGTAAGGTTATCTTGAGATAAGTCCGTGTAAGACTTCTGGAGGAACCGGGGTAATGTTACTGCAGGGTAAGTTCGTGTAAAACTTCTTGATGAACCGGGGTAAGGTTATATTGAGATAAGTCCGTGTAAGACTTCTGGAGGAACCGGGGTAAGGTTACTGCAGGGTAAGTTCGTGTAAAACTT
The DNA here is from genome assembly GCA_948472305.1 of Vicia faba. Classification (NCBI taxonomy): domain Eukaryota; kingdom Viridiplantae; phylum Streptophyta; class Magnoliopsida; order Fabales; family Fabaceae; genus Vicia; species Vicia faba. The sequence goes on from OX451741.1 coordinate 803,299,779, forward strand.
CTTGATGAACCGGGGTAAGGTTATCTTGAGATAAGTCCGTGTAAGACTTCTGGAGGAACCGGGGTAAGGTTACTTGTGGGGGGTGAGTCCGTGTAAGACTTCGTCTGAAAATTGAGAAGGAACCGGTGTAGGGTTACTTGATGATGATTAAATGGATGATTGTCCTATTTGGTTTTGGATGTTAACCCATGATCTGGAATTTGTAAAGGTAGATGGTAATCATCTTTGTATTAACCTTTCCTTGGTACTTTGGTTGACAGAGCAACTGGATTGCCTGGACGACTCGTTATTGCCCCTGTTTCTGAGGTGAAGGGAAAAGATACCTTGTGGAGGTGCTGGATGACTACCGATTGACAAATCTTCCCTTTGGTAGGCAAGTGACAATATACCGGGACATAGTCGTACATTTTGATCCCTAACTTTTGCCTGGACCGCCCTTTCGGGTTTTCAGTCCACCGGGATACCCATTTTTGCCCAAGCCGCCTTTTCAGGTTTTCGACTTGCCGGGTGTACAAATTCTTTTTATTTCATCCCTTCATTTTGCCCAAACCCTTTTGGTTCGCCGGGAAGCCCTTATTTTTGCCTAGGTATGTCAACCTAGCGGGTTTTTGATTACGCGTAGTATTTTTCTCGACTATGTCCATGTTCCCAGAATGTAGGGAGGTGCCCCTGTTAGAATTGTTTTGCCATGCCACCAGAAGATGTTTGACCAGGCGGGATTCGTTGCTGGAATTCATGTCCAATGCCCCAAGCGACTCAGGCTGAGATTTGCCCCTGGCTATTTGACATTTTGAGAGTTTCCCTGAATCTTGACCTAACTGCCCCGGATGATAGACCATGATCATGTCATGCCCCTTGATTGGAAGTGCTTTTGTTCACCAGATATTCATCGTGCAAATTTCTATGTTGCTCAAACACATAGTCATATGCAAACAATGTTATATCAAAAATGAAAAGTTTATGTCTGTCTTGAAGATTTTGAAAATGTAGTTTTGTAAAACAAATGAATTTTTGTAGAACGTGATGTCAATTCGTTATCTTACCGCAAGCCTTAAGGAGTCAGGATACCTTTCGTAACAGTATGCTTTCGAACTAACCCATGCTTCAGCTAGGACTTTTGAGGGTTATAATGTGGCCTGGTTCACGGTTTAAGAAACAAAGGATAAAGGCTCAAGTTTATATTTGTACCCGCCCGCTCTTCATGATGTTCTTCAAACCTAAAATCAGTTGATCGTGTGTTAGACCCTGTTTGACTCTTTGTCCTGATGTCCCGATGATGGTTCAGATATTGATGATTTATTCTGAATAGGCAGTCATTTTTTGTTTTTGTTGAGGGTTTGTATGGCCTCTTTCTTTTTGATTTCGCTATCCCTAAATTTTGCCTGAGCTGTTTCTTTTGTGATTACAATCAGCGGGATGCCCCAGTTTTGTAAGTCTCCTTCATAGGTTTTGACTTATTGGGTTTTTATTTTTGAGATAATGACTGCCTTTCTTTATTGATTATTCGGAACCATCACTGTCTTTCTTTGTTTTGTAAGGACCTCTTTAGTGCCATTTGTTATGCACTTGAATCAACTGAGAAGACTACCCTGCCCCAGGTTCTGATTAAGGGTTTTAATTTTCGAAAATAAAAACTCCTACTTCTTTGGCTCGAAGGGGTTGACGAGGGATTATCTTCCTTATAACTCCAGTGTTTAGGGATTGAAACGATGCCTGTACCTCATCAGCGTGGTCTGTTCAAAAGCATACTGTAGATTATGGTATTGTTTTCGTCATCCTCCCTCAAGAGGCTTAGCATTATTAACCAAGAGTTGATCATCACAAAAATATGAAAACAGTTTTAAGTATAGTAAACATAATTAATTCAAGACAAACATGTGTAATGCATTCATGAAATAAAAGAGTTTATCATGACAATTGTTTATTTGAACAAGAAAAGAAAAATACAACTTGAATTCAAATGAACAAAAATCTCTCAATCCTAGCCATGTTTTGGCAAAGGAGCAGTGGTCACAATGGGAGTCTCAGCAGGCTCGAACTCGATCTCCTTAGCGTCGATCATATTCTGGATTTTATACTTCAGCGCCCAACAGTCCTCAGTATCGTGCCCCGGGCTATCAGAATGATAAGCACACCTCGCCTCTGGATTGTAGTTTGGAGAGGAGGTCTTGGGATTTGCAGGAGGGTTGATCACCGCAATCAGGTTCATTTTCAACATATGCTGCAATGCCTGGGACCATGACATGTTGATGTTGGTGAACTGTCTTTTAGGCTCGTCTGGCCTTCGCTGATTTCCCTTTTGTGGTTGTCGGCGTGGTGCAGAACTAGAGATCATGACTTCCCCTGCATGCTGGTCATGACGATTCTTTTGACTGTATGCAGCATTAGATTCTTTCTTTCCCATGTAGGGCTTTTTGTGAGTATCAGAAGGTGTGGCCTCTTGGATCTTCCCGGCCTTGATACCAGCTTCAATTCTTTCCCCAGTCAGAATGAGGTCGGCAAACCCTGCAGATGAATTACCAATGAGATGATTGAAGAACGGCCCGGATAGGGTCCCCAAGAACATATCAACGAGTTCCCGGTCAGTTAGAGGTGGTTGTACCCTCCCAACAAGGTCTCTCCATCTCTGCACATATTCTTTGAAACCTTCTCCCGATCCTAACGACATACCCTGGAGTTGGGTACGTGTAGGAGCGAGGTCGGCATTATACTGATACTGCTTGTAAAAAGCAGTAGCCAACTCCTCCCAGTTACGAACCTTGGTTCCATCCAGCTGATAGAACCATTCGAGATGAGTCCCTGAAAGACTCTCCTGGAAGAAGTGGATCCACAAGTTCTTGTCCACAGTGTATGGTTGAATCTTCCGCACATAAGATCTGAGATGCAGCCTGGGACAGGATGCCCCATCATACTTAGCAAAAGAAGGAACCTTGAATTTGTGTGGGATCACCACAACAGAAGATAGACCCAGGTCTCCGAAATCCAACCCAGGCACTTGTTGAATTTCCATGGCATTCAGACGATCCTCTAGTTGTTTGTACCGGTCTTCAGCTGGAGGGTACTGCTCATCATTGAACTCCGTCTCGTTGTCAGAGACCACTGGACTAGGCACCTCTCTCTCATGGTGACTGCCTTCCCCCACAGATGGAGTGGTCCTCTCAGCTTCGTTCCGTAGTGTGTTCCCAGATCTGCGTCTAGGGTTGAACAAAACAGTCCTCTTGTTCTTCTTCTTCTGAATCAGAGTCTTCAATTCCTTTTGACCCTGGGCTAGACTCATAATCAACTCCTGGAACTGGGCATTCTGGGCCTGGAGGGCCTTGATAGTTTGTCCCTCGGATGATTCAGGATTCATGATGACTGCTGAAATAAACAGCGAAGAAGGTAAGTGACCTGCAACCAGTGTACCTGTAATGCAATGATATGTATGATATGCATGCAATGTTTTCAAGGACCTCGCGGGGTAAACAAGAAATTTGTTAAAATTTGAAACTGGTAGCTTGATTGAAGGCACTGCATATTGTTGAGAGTTCTTCTTCAAGGGTCAAAGGCTCACCATATCCAGTGGGTCATAGCCCATGACAACCTTGGCTAGAGGAAAATAAATCCCCTTTGCCCCTTGCCAGACATGTTGGTTCATCATGACCTGCATCACAAGCCCTTGAGATCCTTGAAATGGGTCAGTCCTTATGCGGGATGCATGCAATGGTATGATGTTATGCTATGCATGGGGTAATGTAGGTAACCCTGCTATGAGTCCCCATTACGGACTATAAACAAAACCTGCAAGGAACTTAGTAAACCCTGTTATGAGTCCCAATTAAGGACTATAAACAAAACCTGCAAGAAATTCAAGTGTCATATAACAAGCATGCAAGTAGTCAAGTATGAAAGAACACAAGTCACACCGCAGCCCTTAGAGTTTAGGCCAGCATGGGGTCTAGGTATTACCCTCTTGAAGTTGGTGGGTTCAACCTGTCCTATTAGAAGTAACCGGGTACTAAGGGTCTCAATATCACGGGATTGCTTTCATTGTTCATCGTTTCGATTTAGCCACTGAACTGGCGACCGAAATATTCCAGGAAAGAAACCCTCAATTGAGTGTAGTATCGAGTATCAACCAACCTCGGGCTGCACCAAAGTCAGTTATCTCACTACCCTAAAAAGGCCAAGATAGTTCAATTAAGGTTCCTAAGGTCTGTTGATGCTTCACGACACCACGCGGAGGCCCCGTACTCTCCTTGACTGAACTCAAGGGTTACCGGTACACACCAAAGTGCCACATCAACATAGCAGACTGTTTCAACCATGTCGGTATACCCCGCACAGTTCCCTCACAGCCTTGTTGCTACTTTCTAAGAAGGTATCCCCCAGATCCGGGTTAGGATCTATAGAACTCCCAAGACAGTCCCACAATTTAAAGCACACAAGTCAAAGCAATTGAAAACACAGTGATCTTAGTCCTAAGGTACACCTCACTTTAAGTTTAAGTCCCCAGCAGAGTCGCCAGTTCTGTGATCGGTGGATCTGGAACTGACTGTTTTTAAGCTGGTTTCGCGAAATGTCGCGGAAGCAAGAGTCACCACCGTCTTTTATTTTCTCCAAATGGAAAGGACAAAAGCACAGAAAAATTCCTTATAGAGATTGCTCTCGGTTCGGGAGGTAGATTATAGAAAGGGAAGGTGTTAGCACCCTTTCTATCCATGGTTATCCATGGGCTCTTAGATACTTGCTCACTTGTGTTTTCAAAAATGGTTTGTTTGCTTTTCAACTGTGGGTTTTAAAAAAAGTTTCTTTGAAAATTTCAGTTCGACTCTTGTATCGGTCCTCAAGAGTGTTTGAAAAATTGCTTTCGAAAGCTTTTTGAAAAGGTGTCGGTGTCAAAAGAGTTTGATTTGTTTTTGAAGAGAGCAAGTATCTATGAGTCATCTACCTACCCTAAGGAATTCGTCTGTGTAAATGTCCTTTAAAGTGGTTCCATCCCACCATTGAGAGGTAGGTAGCACCACCGTTGGAGGTATTCGGGTCAATTCGAAGGTTCGGGACATGGTGATCACCGGAGCAATAGGAAGATACCTTAGAAGCTACCCTCATGCCAGGTTCCCGGATCATGAGGACTTACTAAAACATCCTCTACTCGACGATCACCTTTCGAGGGGCAAGGCAACAGTGAGGCGTACCCTAGGGGTGGTGTGTGATTTGTGTGTCGTTTTCAGATATTTTTGTCTTGTTCATGTAATTGGTGATCTACGCACTGCTTTTATTTTGACATTCATTCTTGCATGCAAATTTATTAACAGTTAAAAAGTGCGAGAATTAAAGTTCCTACGCTATTACAAAGGCGCGGGTCCACATCGCCAAATTTAATCCAGGACCCGATTTGAAAATAAAATAAAGATGCGAGAAATATAAATGTTTAATTTACACGGCTTTGGTAGAATTACATGAATATTATAAGAAAGGAAATAAAATGTGCGAAACGAACTAATAATCGAAAGCGAGGGCGTTGGACCCTTTTTAATGAAATTAAATTATGATTAACAAATTAATTAAAAAAAAATAAAACGAAAAGATTTTTTGAGTTTTTGTATTTATGGATTTTTATGAGAATTAAATGAAATTAAAAAAAATTAATTAATTAACCCTAATTCTAACTATTTTTATTTATTAAGAAATATGTTAAAGTTGCACCTAAAATCATCCTAATTAATTAATTCAATTTCATTTACAAAAATAAATAATTAATTATTATAATGGTAAAAGAAAAGAAAAAAAGATAAAAAGTGATTAAAACCCTAATTCTACAATTTTTAAGTTTATAAAAAAAAACATTAAGATTTAAACCTAAAATTAAGACTAAATTAATTAATGATATTTATTTACAAAAAAAAGAAAATATTAAATCAAATATATTTTATTTTTGCCTTTTTATGATTTTTATTATTTTTATATTTTATGAAAATAAATTAATTTAAAGAATTAAATTAAAACTAATTAAAACAAATAAAATAGAAAAATATGAAAAAGAATGAAAAAGCAAACCAATGGGGGGTTCTGTCCCCAAACTGGAGGTTAGGTTGTAGCAATCAGGCCCAATGATTGGAGGCCTTTGGTTGACTTTTCAGCACGCATATGGCACCTCTGACTCACGCCCATGGTACTCTTCCAATCAGGGCCCTTGGATTGAGGTTATAGGCCATGTGGCAAGCTGAGATTATGGAGCGTATGGTGGTCTCTTGGACTGAAACTGCATAGGATGATATTAGAAAAAATAGTATTGAAGGGATAGGGGGACCTGGGAGTCGAACCCAGGTCCCATTGCTTACCAAACCATGTGCCTTGCCACTGAGCCATTCACGCGCTTTGGATATAGTATAGAAAACAAATAACATAATGCAAAACAAGGGTTAGTGGATGATTTTCGCGCGAAATTCAAACGATCCAACCATGCCTTGACACCTGATCTTCTTCTTCGTTGTTTGCATTTTACCTGAAAAAAAGAAACAAGATTGCGGGGGTTTTAAACCCCCACTATATGTTGTGTGAAAAAATAGCGAATAGAAATCCTTGGATCATAAATTAGGCGCGACCTAAGCATTGAGTTCGTCTGAAGCTACTGGTTTTAATGGCCTAAGTCCCATGTCCCAATTTTTCTTTAAACATAAAGCCCCAATTTTGAACCTCAGCAACCCTAAAATGCTCCAATGGCGGATTCTCAGACAATGCACGAAAGTTCAATTAAAACACATGGTTAGCTTCAGAATGGTCAGATTAGTCCAAATCAATAGAAAGAATGCAATGAAAATGCTTATAAATCGAAACACGAATATGTACAAAATTTGAAACAGGACCACTTGATTCTACCGTTTCTTGATGTTAGAGTTGATGATTTTGATTCAGGAAGCTCCCATATGTCCTTGGCAAGCGATTGGAATAGTTATTTGGTCTTGAAACCAACTCTAATGCAGTTTTCAGTTTTCACTTTTTCCACAAAAATTGCAATGTTCTTCTTCAGCTTTGGGCGCAGCTTAGAGGTTTTTTGCACTAGGTCTAGCATCTGGCTTATGTAAGGAATGAATTAGGGTTGAGTTTTGAATCAAAAGATCTTTTGCATTGATGAGAATAATATTTGATTTTCATGGCATATTTTTCAATCTTTTTCCATGTGATTTTGATGTCAATCATAGCCAATCTTCCCAATTTGAGTTGTGCACGAATCTTGAGTGAATCATGAGTGATTATACTGCATAAAAAGATTCACATACATTTGTTTAGTATTTTTTCCATATTTTAATAAATTAAATGAATTAATTGCAATTAAAAATTCAAATAAATAATAAAAATGATGAAATAAATCCCCTTTGGGCCAAATGGTCGTGCATATGCTTTGGATGATGAATCTTGGAAGAAAATGTGGCCCATTAGCAATTTTAAGGCATTTGAAGCAAAGTTGACTTTTCAAAATACCCAAAAATTTCCCAAGTTCCACAAGGCATATCTTGCTCAATTTTTAAGCTTTGATCATGTTCTATGACATTTTGGAAAGGTCTTGAAGTCCTCTAACCAATGCCTTTGGTCCCATGTCATTTTGATTTACCAATCTCAAGTTATGGCCTTTGACTTAAAGTCCCTTTTTGTTGACTTTTGAAAATGACCTATAATGTTGAAATTGATAACTTTTTGTGAGAGCATTTCTTGGACTTGAAGTGTGAAGAGGAGTTGTAGGAAATGTCTTTCTCTTCAAAATGAGCTTTGGATGGAATTTTTATGATAATCCATGTGGAAGTTATGCCTTGGTCAAGTTACAATTGACTTTTTCAACTGTCCAAATATGGAAACTTTTGCATCTTGAGACTTTTTGAACCATGCCTTGAGAATCATGATCAAGCATTGATCAAATGATGTTTGTGGCTTCAAAATAAGATGTTGACCAAAAATTTGAACTTTTGACTGTCAAATGACCATTTTGCCCCTGCAGTTGACTGTAGAGCAATTAGGGTTTTTGACTGTGCAATTTTGTGCTGTAAGTCTTGAAACTTGGCATGAGGGTGCTTGACCATGTTTATAGGCATGTGGGACTTGATTGGACCCTTGGAAACTTCAGTTACTTTGCTAGAACCAAAACCCTAGTTTTTTTGACTGTTAGGAGGCCCTTGAATTGTGCAACCCTTGGGAAGATTTTGAAGCTTTGACTTGGCAAATCTTGAAGAATATGGGAGGGCAAATTTTGGGGTACAACAAGGGGTAACTTTAGGAGCGACTAAGGGTCCAAATATTGCCTTTGGAGGGGCAATCTTTGGAGAGAAAATTCTTCCACTGCAGGTGATTTTGCTCATTCCAGCAATGTTTCCAATGTCGGAAGTCTCTTCATCAGAACTCTCTTCAGTTGATTCAATTTGTTTAATACCGTGGTAGTAGATTTCTCCACCATAATTCCACGATATTGATTTGTTGGACTTGTATGGGACGGGCCCAGGCATAGTTATCTTCAAAGGTGTAATCTTTGTATCGGATGTAATCTTAACAGGTCTTTTGGAGACCTTGGAAAGATTGGCAAATATTGTTATTATAGAAACATCATTGACAGGAGTCGGTGTAACAAGAGTCTTTTCAAAAAGGATTTCTTGGTTATCCATTAGGCGTTGGATGCCTAACTTCAACAATGGATAATCGGTTGGTAAGGATGAACAAAGGCAGCAATCTTCTTCACAACCTGGGAAAATCCCAGCCTTCAGCAAATTCAACTTGATTATCGGTAGCGGAGTTATCAAATCATCAACAGTAGTAACAAACAGATCCTCTTCAATAGCATGGGCATTATGGACATGCTTTGGCATTGGAGCAGAGATTACGTTTGGCTTTTCAGGGGCGTCGAATTCAACTTCTTTAGCGTCTATCAAATCCTGAATCTTATTCTTGAGGGCCCAACAATTGTTGGTGTCATGCCCCAGGCTATCTGAATGATAAGCACAATTGGCATTCGAATGGTAGTACGGAGAAGCAGTATTCGGGTTCTTCGTGGCCTCTTTCAAACTTGCAAGGTTTAACTTCAAGAGATGGGGTAGAACCTGAGCAGGAGTCATGTTTATCCGGGTGAATTGTCGTATAAGCCTTTCCACCCTTGTTTGGTTGGTTCTGGGTTGATTGTTTCTCGGTTGATCAGCTGCAGACTTCTGAATCATTACGGCCCCCACCGCTGGCTGGCGCTCAACTCTTCCTTGACCTCTTTGAGAGTAGACAGCTGATACTTCCTTCTTTGCTGGAAAAGGCTTTTTGATGGCAGCGGAAGCAGATGCGTCCTTTTGAATTTTCCCGCTTTTGATTCCGACTTCAACTCTCTCACCAGTTAGAATCAACTCAGTGAACCCCGCAGACAAACTTCCAATCAGGTGATTAAAGAAAGGCCCTGACAGAGTTCCCAAGAACATGTCTACTAGATCCCTCTCAAATAGAGGTGGTTGTACTCGTCCTGCCAAGTCTCTCCATTTTTGGGCATACTCCTTGAAGCCTTCATTGGAGACCATGCCCATACTCTATAATTGAGTACGGGTTGGTGCTAAGTCCACATTGTATTGATACTGCTTGTAGAAGACGGCAGCTAAATCTTCCCAATTATGCACATCATACCTCTCTAACTGGTAGAACCACTCCAACTGCGTCCCCGACAAACTGTCCTGGAAAAAGTGGACCCACAAGTCTTTGTCAGAAGAATATGGTTGAAGTTTCCTGACATAAGATCGTAGGTGCATCTTGGGACAAGACACCCCATCGTACTTGGCAAACAGTGGCACTTTAAACTTCGGAGGGATAACTATTCCAGATACCAACCCTAACTCTTCAAAGTCCCGCCCAGGCACTCTCTGTATCTCCATAGCTGCCAGACGTTCTTCTAAGTTTTTGTATTTTTCATCTGCAGGAGGGTATTGTTGTTCTGAGTAGTCCTCTTCTTCCTCTTCTTCAGCCTCAAAATAAGAAGGCACTGCTGTCTCTTTACCCTTTCTCTCCCCTTCCTCAGAGGTTGACAGAAAATCTAGGACCCTTCTGGATTGACCTTCAAATCTTTTGCCCAAGGTAGCCACACCAGCCCTCTTCTTCTTTTTCTCTTTTTCCTTCTCTAGCAAAGTTTTGAGCTCCTCCTGCCCCTTAGACAAGGTCAAGAGTAGCTGCTGAAATTATGAATTCTGAGCTTACAAGTATTTGACCGTTTGTTCGATATCCATCTTGCTGAAATAAACAACAGAGAGATGAGGAAACTTGGTGTGAAGTCCTATTTATGCATATGATAAATGATATGTATTCATGTAATGCTTTCAAGGATTCAGAAATTCAAATTTGTTTTAAACAAAAAAGAAACACACGTCATATTAATAAGATAGAATTTGTTAGTACATCAATGCCCCATGGGAAAAATAATACAAAATTATAAGGTAAAAAGACGCTGCGCATCCTCTTTGGTGCAATGTAGGTGTTGAGAGTCTGCTCTTCGTGAAGTTGACGAGTGAGTTCCAAAACCTTCTTCTCGTTAGCGTAGAATTGGGCTTCAAAAGTATCGCGTTCTCCCCTGAGCTGTATCCAACTCCTTTGCAGATCTTCGAGTGATGTTGGCATGTCGGGATGTAGGAGGGTGTATGGAACCTCTCCTTCCTTAACATGCTCTATAATCACAGGGAGAATAGAGGGGTAAGGCATCATAAGACTTTGGGCGTGGGTTCGTACCCACTTGAGGTAAGGCTCAAGGGGGATGGAATTCTTGTGTCCCAAGGTCTTACTGTCTACCTTGTTTGGCATTCTCCAAGATTGGATGAACCTTTGTCGAAGTCCTTGATTGTCGTTGTCGAAGTCGAAAACCAAGTTTGGAATCAGCATGTCATGTGGGCCATCCCTTCGGGCATACCCAAACTGTCTATGAGCCAAGCACGGGTTATAGGTAATGCCTCCCATAATGCCAAGTAATGGGACATTAGGGAATTCCCCACAACGGCCAATGATGATAACATTTTCTCTGGATCGAGAACACCAATGAACATCTAAATATGTAAGAGTCATCAATCATTGTGACCACCTCAAGCCTTGCTCATTCTTCAAGACTGATTGGGGAAGGTGAGAAATAAACCACCTTGCCATAAGAGGAGTACAGCACATGAGAACACCTCTTTTCCTCATTGTTCGAGTGTGAAAAGAGTGTAGGATATCCCCAAGTAAAGTAGGCACAGGATTCCGAGACATGAAAATCTTGACAGCATTCACATCTATAAGCTGGTCAGGGTATGGGAACAAGACCAACCCATAGATGAGAAGAGCTACAATCTCCTTAAAAGCTTGCAGGTCTAGATAATTCCAGCATTCTTGGGCCTTCTCAAACAAGAACTTTGCCAAGAAACCCTTGACACCACTTCTGGTTTCCCAATGACCTATGACATCTGATGGTTGCAAGTGGAGGGCTTGAGCTACATCTTCGGGCTTTGGATCTCTTTCCGTACCGTTGAAAGGTAGTTGATGGAGAATAGGAATCCTCAAGAGTTGAGAAAATTCCTCCAAGGTAGGCACTAGCTGGTAGTCAGGAAATGTGAAGCAGTGGTGTAGGGGGTCAAAGAACTGGAAGAGAACTTTCACCATGTCTTCCTCTGTGTTAGAGTTGACCAAGTTGAGAAGTCGACCATGTCTCTCAGTGAATGGAGAATACTCTGGAATCTTCGAAGCAAGCTCCTTAAGTTGAGGAGGAATTCTCACAAGGTTGACCTGGATGGTTTTCCTGCGAAGTGATTCCATAACCTACAAAACATGAACAAAGATGAAGATCCAAAACCCTTGAAATGGTAAGTGGATGCATATGATGCTTCATGATGTCCATAATGTTATGCACAAGTATATATGTACAAGCAAGTCACACAAGTTCCTAGTTTAGGCTTGCATGGGGTTTCATAGGTAAGTACCCTCTTGAAGTTTAGTTGGCTCAACCTGTCCTAGTAAATAGTAACCGGGTTCTAAGGAGCTCAATATCACTGGATTGTTTTCTGTGTTCATTGTTTCAGTTTAGCCACTTTACTAGCGACCAAAATATTCCAAGAAAACAACCATCAATGAGTGTAGTATCGAGTATATACCAACTTCAGACTGCACCAAAGCTGGTCATCTCACTATATCCTAAAAGGCCAAGTTGGTCAAGTAAAGGTTCTAAAGTCCATTAGTGCTTCATAAAATCACTCAGCGGCCCCGTATTCTCTTTGATTGACTAAAAGGATACCGGTACCGACAAATATGTCACACTAACATAGCTATTGTGTTATACCCCAAAATTTTCCCTCTCATATTCCTCAATACATTGCAAGAAAAATCTCCAAGTTGCTCAAAGTAGTCCAAGAGTTGGTCAGACAAAGCTCTCTCCTAAGGCAGTCTACCCCAAATTAGGGTTTCACATTGCATCAAGATCCTTGAATCCAAATGATCTCAAGTGCTCACCATTGTCCTAGTATGTTCTCAAGATCATCCATGTCAAGTTTCAAGCCTTGCAGAGGAATTTTGCTCAGTCAATTGCTCAAAGGTCCAAAAATCGATTGTGCTAGGGCAAAAGTCAACTGTGACCTACAAATAATCAAACTTCAAGATTTTTTGTTAACATTCTCATTTTTAAGGATATTTCATCATTTTATCAAGGGTTGATCATGATTCATCAAGGATTGCTCAAAATTCATCAAGACTCAAAAGTTGCTAAATTAGGGTTTTGTAGGAAAAGTCAACTCAACTTTGACCAAGCATAACTTTCTCATACTTTATGAGAAATGACCCGTCCAAATCTCATGTTTAATAGGATGCAATTTCCTACAATCCATATTCACATCCCAAGTTCAAAAAATGCACTCACAAGAAGTTATGAATTTTGACATTATAGGTCATTTTTGAAAGTCAACAAAAACACCTTTTTTGTCAAAGCTTATAACTTGAGCATGGAATATTAAAATGAGATGAGACCAAAAGGTTTTATTATAGGAAACCTCAAGCTTTCTAGAAAGTCAAATAACACCTCCTAAAGTTCAAAATTGAAGAAGTTATGCATTGTTGAAGTTGGACTTTTTTGCAAAATTGCCAAAAGTCAACTATCCCCAAAACTTCAAATTTTGCCAAATGGGCCCATTCTTTTTCACTTGATTTAAGTTTTTATTATTTCTCACGTGCCCTAGCCTCATCCATGTGCCTATATCTCATTTTTATTATTTAATTTGATTTTTATTTGAATTTATTCATTTTAAATCAAATAAAATCATATAAAATTCAAGGCATTGATAACTCATGAATTTTTGGTTGCTTTAGGCTTTGAATACAGCTCTTATGTGAATCAAATTCGAATCAAGGCTTGTATGCACAAAAAGATCCAAATCAAATCAAATTTGGAAGGTTTTAATGGTGGAATCAAATCCAATTCATGAGCATTGATATGGAGAGATTTGGGCCAGGTTTGTGAACCTAATGCAACATACAATACATAAGCAAGCTGAAGGACACGAAAGAAGGGTTGGCAAGTATTGGTAGAAGCAGAACTGACTTTGCAAAAATCACAAAAAAGTTGGAAATCAAAATCCAGGTTAGAGGCAGTTTCAGGACGCGAGACATATCCCAATCGATTCCTGATCATTCACACAAGCTATCCCAACCAAAACCAAGCATCGTCAAGCCTCCATACGCGCTGTAAGTCTCACGCAACTCATCCATGTTATTGATTTCGATTTGAGTTATTCTGAAATCTATTGAACAAACTAATAGCATATTTGTAACCCTCATGTCATCTGCAAGCTATTGGCAATAACCAATTTGATTTATATGCACTGTAACCATGAAACGCCATGGCTAGGGTTTTGTTTCTATTTTTAGAGACTTTTGTTTTAGGTAAAATTGAGGAACATGATGGACACGGTTGTGTCCAGGAGGTTGAGGTGAGCACAACCATGCCCTTGAAAATCATTTTTATGGCCTGAGGGAGATTTTACGACTAACCTGCATTTTTTGCTGCAGATGAAAATTCGCATGTAATTTTTACAGGGGTTTGAGGACAGGGAAGATGAGGTGTCCTCCGTCCATTGGGCCATTCAAACCAAGCGCGCCTTTTTTTCTTTTTTCTGGCATTGGAATTGTTTTGTTATATTATTATTGATACTTATTATGCTAACAACTAAAACAGCCTGGCGTAGTGGCAAGTAAGCGTTTGATGTACCTTCAGGACCTGGGTTCGAATCCCAGGTTCCCCTCTTTCTCAATATTATTATTTTTCAGGTGATTGTATGTGTGATAAGGTGGGAGAACTGACTTGAGTTTTTTGCGTTTGTTTTCGCAAATGTTTCGGTTGAGCAAGAGTCGCCACCGACTTTTTATTTTATCCTAAGGAAAGGTTAAAAAGCATAGCAAAAAACCTTTGAGATGTTTTCTTGGGTTCGGGGAGTAGATTATAGAAAGAGAAGGTATTAGCACCCTTTCTATCCATGGTTATCCATGGGCTCTTAGTTACTTGCTTAGATCAACTTGCCTTGATTTTCAATTGTTTGAAATGGTGCTTTGTGTGTGTGGTTTTGAAAATGTTTTAAAAAGAGGCCAATGTGGTGGCAACCTTTGTAATGATCCATGTTGGGATGTATACAAAGGTGTATGTCTTTTGAAAAAGTCTTCAATGTTTTTTGAAAGTTGTTTTGAAAGTGTGTTGTGATGTGTGTTTTGAAAAATGGCAAGTGTTTTTGCAAGTTTGATCAAGTAACTAAGAGTTGTCTACCCCTAAATTTACTCAAAGATTTTTTCTATGTTTTTAACCCTTTTAACAATTTTGTTCCACCATTGTATTTGGTGGACAATCTTGTGTTAGGATGTGAACGGGACGGGCGCGGGTCATCGTATAGACCATGATAACAATGTTGCAAAGTATCTTAGTTTTTCTTTTGAGGGACTAAGATCATTTTTTTGTAAGGCAACTTTCGAAAGCGTCATCGAGGGACTATGATCTTTTGATTTTGTTTGTTTTACCAAGATACTTTGCATGCGTAACATGGCCCATTTTTTTGTGAAAGGCAACGGGTGGATGTAACCCTAGGGGTGTTAGTGTGCAAGTGTGTTCTATTGCATACAAGAGTTTTTCTTTGAATTAGGATTTTCTATTTCATTGATTTTATCTTGCCATACACATCCTAATTACTAGCAATAAAAGCGGAAACATAAAATCCTACGCTATTACAACAATTAGGGAGTGGGGGTACACATTTGTACATGGGGGGTTCAACGAGAAAAATAGACAAAAAAGAAAATAGCAAAAAACAAGATAGAGGGAGAGAGAGAGGGAGCCAGCGCGCTGCTGGGAGGTCATCAGAAGTTCTGACTCAGACCCGCTGCCAGATGATCAACCTTTTGGTTAAACTGTACGAGTCATAACTTCTGACTCTGGCACCTGCAAAACAGAAACCTGTTAGTGGGGAAATCAGAAGTTCTGACTCCCCTGCGCTGCAAGACAGAAGTTTGTTAGTGGAGAACTCAAAAGTTCTGATCCTGCTGGAAATACAATAACTCTCAGAGGTTCTGATATTATTGACAGCAAAACAGGCTTCAGATGTGCTAGCGTCAAAGTCAGCACTTGGCTTTTCCCTGTACTAATCAGAACATCTGCAATTTTGTTGTTATTCCACAAAACAGGAAACATATTTTGGAACAGCTTCAGCAAATGTCAAAGTGTTTCAGAGGGCAGAACCAACAAGGTTACAGGCAGGTCCTACACTGGCTCAGAACGTTCTGAGGTATGAAAATCCTCAGAACACAAACAGCAACAACATGATATTTACATTATGTTTATTTGAGCATGCACAGCTGATGATGCTTAGCAGCGTGATGAAGGTCAGCAGGTGCTTACCTGGCTGTTGGATAAGTTTGTGGATGAGAGCTAGCTTTTGGCTCTGATGGTATTCTGGACAGATTCTTTTTGAAAATGGTAGGTGAAGGTGTATGCGTATATAGGGTCAGAAGTTTGAAAAGGGGGTTTTTAGTTCACAAAGAAAACTGGGTATTTGATGAAGTTTGAAGGTAAGAACTTCCAAGTTATGAAACACTGGAGATTTTGGCAGAGTTTCACAACACTTTCTTGCTAAAGATTTCTATTTCTCTCTTAGCAATTTTTCTGTTTCTTCAAGCGCCCTTTTTTAGTGGACAATGATTCTCTATTTATAGGCAAAAACTCTTGTGGATTTCTTGGTCATTAAAGGCGCCAACAGAGTTTGAATTGTTCTTTGACAGAAATTCCTGGGAAGTTGTGATAACAGATAGCCTTCAGCCTAGGCTGCAGCAGCAGGCGTGGATTGGAGAGAAGTGACCTCTTAAGTGGGCGGTGGCGTGTAGACCCATGCCAGAATATGCATAAAGGCGTTTTCCAAGCCACACGTGAAGGGATTACTTGGATGAATGTTCAGGAGTGGTTGGGAGCATTAATGAGCATTAAATGGTGATAAGACTTATCAACATCAATATTCTGGTAATGGAAACCAAACTTTGAACTAGCAGTTCTGTTTCAACAAGAACAACGTAAACCATGCTCTAGCCTTGGCTTCCTGTTGTCTTAGCAAGTTCTGGGGGTTCTCCTGATTTTATGACACATTCCTTGGATTTGCTTCTGGACCTCCTGGGCTTAGAGATTCTGTATCAGTGTAGCACCCACTCTTCTGACCTTTTCATCTTCTGATTTCAGCATGCTCTGAAAGAGCCCTCAGACTTCCTTGCTTCTTTTGCGTTCCTTTAGAAAATTCTGGCTGAGCTTGCGTAACTGCTGAAAGAGTCATGTTTTGTATGAGACTTACATATTGACCCACGTTTACAACTTCTGACTGAGCTGATGTAGCTGCTGAAGAGCCAACTTCTGACTGCGCTGAGCCAAGCTTGCAACTTCTGACCGTTCCCATCTGGAGTTTGGTCCAGAAGTTCTGAAGCGTTGATTTCTTCTTAAATACTCATTCTTTTTTTTTTTTTAGAAAAATTCCAAGTACTTAGAATTTAATTTTTTTTTCTCAAGCTAAAAGCGTTGTCTTTAGAGCTTGTGTGATCATCTTGCTCTTGTAAGTGGTTTGCTTGGGCAAAAATGACAGTTCTGGACTTGGATTTGTTTCAGAGGGACTTTGAAAATCCAAGATGATTTCCTGAAGAAAGAGAGGTCAAATTTTGGGGTACAACAGTATGCATACGCTAGCTTGCAATCCACCATACATCCTCATCCATCCAAGCGCCAGATGGCCAAAAGGCCAGATCTGGTGGCCATGCCTTGAAGGTCCACCAAGGTGCCAGTCAACGCACATGTACCAGATCCAAAAAGTCCACATGGGCTAGCTGATAATGGGCCAAGAATTTGCTTTCTACACCATCCAAAACAAGCCCAACACTCCTCTCTCTTTTATTTATTTTGTTTTGTTTTATTAATTGTTTTAATTTATTTAATTAATTTTCTAACCAATCACAAAATTCTTTTTTTTTTATCAAATAAAATCACAAAAATATTTTTATTTCAATCAAATTTTAAATTTTTATTTTTCTTAATAAACTTATTAATTGATTATGTTTTTAATTAGAAAACTTTAATTCATTTTTGTAAATAATTAAAATGAATTAGATTTAATTAGGTTTTTAACTACTGATTTAATTAATTTTATTTTCTTTCCTGAAATAACAAAAACCCAAAAATATGTCATAATTTATTTTTCATTTAATTAATTTATTAATTTAACTTAATTATTCAATTTAGGAATTAATTTCTTTTCTCAAATAAAAAAAACAACAAAAAGATGGCATTTTCTTTCAAAAGGGTCAAAACCCTAAAATTCGCACTCGATCTAATTTCCCGTGCGCTTTATTTATTTTTATCATATTAATATATCTCCTTCCGGATTGTAATAGTTAAATAGGACATTTGATTATTTTTACCGCTTTATTTTTATTTTTCAAAGGGTTTGTCTTTGGCGATGTAAATACCCGACGCCTTGTAATTTAAATTCCGCAAATTATAACTGCTAGATGTTTGATAATAGGGTTTGCATGACAAGACTAAATGTTAATCTTAAAATCAAATTAGATCACCCTTAACACGTGCAAAGATAAAAATAACTGAAAACGACACACTCGCACATGCGCACTCTTAGGGTACACCCCACTTGGTTTCCTTTGTACACGATCATTGAGTATAGGTCGTTTTAGAGGTCGTCCTCTTGTCTAAAAGATCATAGTTACCTCGAAACGGTTTCCTCGGATATTGTTGCCTCAAACAAATGATCTAAGACATTAGGGTTACCGCTAAGGCGTCCTAACATTGCTTTAGTGACCGTATGTCCCTCATTCGAATTGACCCTTAAACTCCAACGACGGTGCTACCCACTCACTAATAGCGGGATAGCATTGTCTAAAGGGAAATTAGCATAGAACAATTCCTTTTTCGAGTAGGTAGATAGTTCTTAGATACTTGCTCTTTCAAAACAAAACTTTTCACACTTACACTCCTTTTCGAACAATTTCAAAAACACTTCATTACACTCTTGAGGACAGAAGCAAGAGTTAAATCAAAGTTTCAAACAAAAACTTTTTCAAACCAACAAGCACAAAGAAAACAAATTTTGAAAACAAATGAGCAAGTGCGTAAGAGCCCGTAGATAACTACAGATAGAAAGGGTGCTAATACCTTCCCTTTCTATAATCTACCCCCCGAACCCGAGAAATATCTCGAAAAAGGAAT
This sequence comes from Vicia faba, assembly GCA_948472305.1. NCBI lineage: Eukaryota > Viridiplantae > Streptophyta > Magnoliopsida > Fabales > Fabaceae > Vicia > Vicia faba. The sequence goes on from OX451741.1 coordinate 803,318,506, forward strand.
TTTTCTGTGCTTTCTTCCTTTCCTTGTTGGATAAAATAAAAGTCGGTGGCGACTCTTGCTTATCGCGACATTTTGCGAATAAAAAACGCAAAACACAAACCAGCATTCCAAAAAACAGTCAGTTCTTCCCATCGTATCACAGAACTGGCGACTCTGCTGGGGATATTTTATAAGTGCAGTGTACCTTAGGATTAGTTCATAATGTTTTCAATTGCTTGACTTGTATGATTTATCTTTGTGGGTTTGAATCGGAGTTACTATAGATCCTAACTCGGATCTGGGGGACACCCTTTAGGTAAGTAGCAATAAACTATGAGGGAACTATACGGCGTAGACCAATACGGTTGAAGCAGTAGCTACGTTGGTGTGACACTTTAGTATGCACCGATATCCCTTGTGGCGCAACGAGGAGAATATGGGTCTGCTAAGGGGTCATTAAGCACCAACTGACCTTAGCACCTATAATTGACCAACTTGGCCATAGAACAGTAGCAGTATGCTACACTCATTGAGACCAAACTCTCGCGATGATTACGACTGCAAGAAAATGTTGCTAAACTGGAATTATGACTGATCGAGGGTGGTCAGTGATATTGAGATCCTCTAAAACCCAGTTACTATTTCTAGGATAGGTTTGAACCAACTGAACTGAAAGAGGGTAGTACCTAAACTCCATGCTAGCCTGAAATCTAAGGGTTATCTGTGTGACTTGTTTGCCCTTACCATGTTTGCTATTTGTGGATACTTGTGGTGTGTTTTCTATCATGACATCATGCATCATGACAAAGCATGCATCTTGCATTGGACTAACCCATTTCAAAGACAGAAGGGATTCATATTTGTTCTGTTTTGTAGATCATGGCACCCATGAATAGAAACACTATTCGGATCAACTTTGTCCAGATTCCCACTCATCTTAAGGAATTGGTTGCAAAGGTTTCAGATACTTCCTCTTTTATCAGAAGACATGGGCATCTCCTTGGTTTGGTCACCTCCAAGATGGATGAACAAATGATGAGTGTCTTAGTCCAGTTATTTGATCCACTGTACCACTGCTTTACTTTTCCGAACTACCAGCTGGTCCCTACCTTGGAAGAGTTCTCTGATCTACTTGGTATCTCTATTCTGGAGTAGACCCCATTCACAGGTTGGGAGAAAGTCCTTAGGCCGAAAGAGATTGCTTCAGCCCTCCATCTGACAAAGGCTGAGGTAATGTCTAATTGGGAAACTCGTAGTGGGACAAAAGGCTTCTTGACTAAGTTCTTGGTTGGTAAGGCTAATCAGTTCTGGGACAGTCTAGACTTCCATGCATTTGAAGACATTATGGATCTTCTCATATATGGTTTAGTATTGTTTCCTAACTCAGATTCTTTCGTCGACGTGAATGCAGTGAAGATTTTCATGTCTGGTAATCCTGTGCCCACTCTCTTGGGTGACATTTTGCACTCTCTTTATGCCCGTACTGCTCAGAAATGGGGAACCCTTATGTGTTGTGCACCATTGCTGGCGAGGTGGTTTATTTCTCACCTCCCCAAATCAGTTTTGAAGAACAAGGAAGACATGGGCTGGGCCTACAGGATTATGTCCCTCTCTCACATGGACATCATTTGGACTATTAAGGGTATGGAAGATGTGTCTATTATTGATCGCTGTAGGGAATACCCTAATGTCCCACTTCTAGGAATCAATGGAGGGATCACTTATAATCCGTGCTTGGCCTTACGTCAGTTTGGGCGAGCCAGGAGGGAAGGACCTCAAGAGTTGCTGATACCGAGCATTGTCTTTGACTTCCAAGGGGATAATGACGAGTAACGCCGCAGGTTCATACGAGCCGGGGATAGAGTACACAGGTCTGATCCGCACGAGCTAGGTGCAAAGACTTCTCTTCCGATGGAGCCATATCTCTGATGGGTTCGAATCCGTGCCCAAAAGCTAGGAATGCCATACGAAGCCGTCTTGCCTATAATTGTTGAGGTTGCTGATGAAGAAGGGGTTCCTCCTACCATCCTCCATCCATACATGCCTACTGACATTGGGGAATTAAAGATATCTTGGATGCAACTGAGAGAAGAGCGGGATACTTACAGAGAAAAGTATCATGAGCAAGAGCAGAAGATTCAAAAGTTGACAAGGCAATTGGAGAATGAGAAGATCCTCAGCGATTATGTCTGCACCGACGGGAAACGACCACGGGAGCGTTGATTGTCTTTTGTTATTTCTAGTTTTGATTTACTTTTCAGTTTCTATTTCTTGTAACGCCTTAAAGGCATCTGTTGAACAATTGAATTTCAAGTTTATCTAATAAAAGTGTGTTTCATTTTGGTTTACGAATTTGAATCTCTAAAGTCTTTGAAATCATATCATGCGCATTTCATTCCCATGCACCTCATAACAGGTACCCTTACAGGTTTTTCTCATCTTCTTCGTTGTTTATTTCAGCATCATGTCTTCTAAAACATCAACTAAACAAGCCATCAAGGCCCTGCAAGCTCAAAACGCCCAGTTCCAGGAATTGTTCATGAGTTTGGCTAAGGGTCAGCAAGATCTGAAGACCCTTATATTGAAAGAGAAGAAGAAGAAGAAGAAGAAGAAGAAGAAGACAATCCTACTAAATATGGGTCGCAGATTTGGAAACAATTTGCGAGAAGAGGTTGATTTGACTCACTCATCTGGAGGGGGAGATAATCAGGAAGAAAGGAGGGATCCTAGCCCTGTGGTTTCAGACAACGAGACTGACTTTGACGAAGACCAGTATCCTCCGGCCGAGGATAGATATAAACAACTGGAAGACCGGTTGAGCGCAATGGAAGTCCAGAAAGTGTCTGGTCTGGACTTCGGAGATTTGGGTCTGTCATATGGGGTGGTAATTCCCCATAAGTTTAAAGCACCAATCTTTTCTAAATACGACGGGGTTTCTTGCCCAAAACTGCACCCCCGCTCGTATGTTAGAAAAGTCCAGCCATACACCGCTGACAAGAACCTCAGGATCCACTTCTTTCAAGACAGTCTTTCAGGGACTCAGCTTGAATGGTTTTACCAACTGGAAGGAGCTAGTACCCATAATTGGGAGGACTTGGCTGCTGCTTTCTACAAGTAGTACCAATACAATGCCGACCTCGCTCCCATGCGTACCCAACTCTAGGGTATGTCTATGGGTGCGGGTGAAGGTTTCAAAGACTACGCTCAGAAGTGGAGGGACCTTGCTGGAAGAGTGCAACCTCCCTTGGCTGATAGGGAGCTAGTGGATATGTTTCTGGGGACCTTGTTGGGTCCGTATTTCAAACATCTGATTAGGAATTCATCGTCCGGGTTTATAGAGTTGATCATGACCGGGGAAAGAATTGAGTCCGGTATCAAACCTGGCAAGATTCAGAAGGGTGCTTCGTCTAGCACCAAGAAGAAGCCTTTTAAGAAAGAGTCAAGTGCGGTTTACAGCGCAAAGAGCCATAATAGACCTGAACGCCACCCAGCAATCAATGCGGTGGTTATATCAAGACCTGTTGTTGCTCCTCAGTGCAACAATCAGCCAAGGGCTGAGAGGCTGCGAAGGAAATTCACTCAGCTCAACATGACTTTATCCCAAATTCTGCCGCATTTATTGAAGACCAACTTGGTGATTCCAAAGGAGGCCCCGAAGAATCCCAACACAACATCACCGATGTATAATCCAAACGCCCACTGTGCTTTTCACTCCGATAGCCCAGGGCACGATACGAATGATTGTTAGGTTTTAAAGAATAAGGTACAGGACTTGATTGATGCTAAGGAGATTGAGTTTGAAGCGCCTGAAAGGTCTAATGTTGTGACTGCTCATATGCCCAAGTATGGAGTAAATGCTGTAGATGAAGAATCGTTTGTGGTTTTTGTGAAAAACATTGTTACTCCATTGATGACTGTGAAGAAGAACCTTCTATTAGTCGGTTTATTTCTGGGCTGTGACGAAGGTTGCCATATGTGTTCCGTCCTACCTACCGGTTGCCATATTTTGAAGTCAGGTGTCCAACGCCAGATGGATAATAAAGAAATTTTGTTTGAGAAGACTTTTGTTCCTTTGGTTCCTACTGAAGAAGTTTCTATAATCACCATTTTCGACAATTCTTCCAAGGCTTCCTCGAGAAAGCCTGTTAGAATTACATTTGTTCCAAGAATCGCTCCCTTGATCATCACCATTCCTGGGCCTATCCCCTATACATCAGATAAAGTTGTCCCATGGCACTACAGGGCTGACGTGTATTATCACGAAGTTAAACAAGATTTGAATGCTGATACTGACGTCAGCAATATTGTTGGATCTAGTAAAGTCACCCGCAGCGGAAGACTTTTCTCCCCTGAGATCTCTCCACCAACTGTCCGGAAGCCTGTTGTTTTTACACCTGTCAATACACCTGCTACTGTCCTTGTTCAAGTTCCAATTCTTACCCCTGTTGCCGAGTCATCTGACACTCGGGGAAAAGGGACCACCGGTGAGCCTGCCCAGACGGAGGCACCGAAGAAGATTACTATTGAAGCCTCTAGATAAGAGATAGAGGAAATTTTGAAGATCATCAAAAAGAGCGACTACAATGTAGTCGAGCAGCTGAGGCAAACCCCATCCAAAATCTCTATGTTGTCACTGTTGCTATGCTCAGAAGCCCATGCCAAGGCTCTGATTTCTTTCCTGAAGACTGCACACGTATCGCAAGAGACATCAGCTGATCAGTTAAAAGATTGCGTGGCTAGTCTGACTGCTGATAATGGGTTGGGTTTCTCCGACGCCGACTTGACTGTTAAAGGGAAGAATCACAATGACGCCCTACATGTCTCCATCGAGTGCAGGGGCACTACTCTTGCTCACGTATTGGTGGATACTGGGTCATCGCTGAATGTGTTACCCAAGAAGGCATTGGACCGGTTAGACTGTGAAGGATTGGAGCTGAAACCAAGCAACATTGTAGTCAGGTCCTTTGATGGGTCCAAGAGAATGGTACACAGAGAAGTGGATATTCCAATTAAGGTTGGTTCTTAGGTTTTCGCATCTACATTCTACGTGATGGACATTCGACCATCTTATTCTTGTTTGTTGGGTCGCCCGTGGATCCACAAAGCTGGGGAAGTAACATCTACGCTCCACTAGATGCTGAAATACCCAGTAAAGGGGAGAATTGTTACGGTAAGAGGAGAGGAGGAGTACATGGTGAGCCACCTCAACTCTTTCCGATATGTAGAGATGGATGGGGAGTTCATTGAGACCCCATTTCAACATTTTGAAGAAGTCCCCCAGACGCTAGCATCAACTGAAACTGTTGTTGAAGATCCTCCAATGAAGATGGCTTCCTTCAAGGATGCTCGGGTTGTTGTTGAGAAAGGTGGGTGTGCAAATTGGGGCCAACTCCCTGATTTTGCACATAAGACTAACAAGTTTGGTTTGGGTTTCACTGCAGAAGCTCAAAGGGCTGTTCGGAGTGTGCGGGTCGGAAGGCCTCCCCTGTTTATCAACAATTCAGAAGTGAATGCCATTGAGGATGATGATAAAGATTCTGAGTTTGACAGTTAGATCTACCCGACTGCCGATGGTGGATTAAGCAATTGAACGGCAAAAGACTTCATCCCAATTTCTTTTATTACCCAGTAATGAGACTTTTGTTTTGAATTTGTAACAGACAATTTTTAAACTTTATGGCCCGGTGTCTTATCCGAGGCATCGTGGCTTCATTTTTGAGGGCTTTATGTGTTTCATCTACATATATTATTAATAAAAGCATTGGACGTTTTTTGCATTTCAATTTTTTGCGCTCCTTGTTTTTCTTTTATTATATATTGCAAAACAGCTATTTTACACGCACTCACATATACAGGTATACATCCACTCTAGATCCTACTGGTAACGACTCTGCTACTGCCAGTTATAACTTCGAAAGTCCGATCAACTTAGCCGAAGACGAAGGTGAAGATGATTGCGAAGTGCCTGGTGAACTTGCTAGACTGCTACTTCAGGAAGAGAGGGCTATACAACCGCATGAGGAGCCCGTGGAAACAGTGAATCTGGGTATAGAGGTAGACAAGAAAGAGGTCAAAATCGGTGCAAATCTGGAGCTTAGTGTGAAGCAACGGTTGATTCAAATGCTGTGTGACTACGTTGAGATCTTTTCCTGGTCTTATGAAGATATGCCAGGGTTGGATACCGATATTGTGGTTCACCGCCTGCCTACCAAGGAATACTGTCCTCCAGTGAAACAGAAGGTTCGCTGAATGCGCCCGGATATGTCTGAGAAAATCAAGGCTGAAGTTATGAAACCGTTTGACGCTGGTTTTGTAGCAGTTACTTCTTACCCGCAGTGGGTGGCCAACGTGGTTCCAGTGCCGAAGAAGGATGGTAAGGTTCGAATGTGTGTTGATTATAGGGATCTGAACAGGGCGAGCCCCAAGGATGATTTCCCTCTACCTCATATCGACGTTCTGGTTGATAACACCGCACAACACAAGGTCTTCTCCTTTATGGATGGTTTCTCCGGTTATAATCAAATTAAAATGGCTCCCGAAGACATGGAGATGACAACCTTTGTTACTCAATGGGTTACCTTTTGCTACAAAGTCATGCCTTTTGAATTGAAGAATGCTGGGGCAACGTATCAGCGCGCCATGGTCGCTTTGTTCCAGGACGTGATCCATCATGAGATTGAGGTATACTTCGATGACATGATTGCAAGGTCCCAGACTGAAGAAGAGAATCTTGACCACCTTCAGAAGTTATTTGACAGGTTGAAGTTGTACAAGTTGAGGTTAAACCCGAACAAGTGCACCTTCGGGGTGAGATCTGGTAAGCTGTTGGGTTTCGTCGTAAATGATAAAGGTATTCAAGTGGATCCTGCAAAGGTGAAGGCTATACAGGAAATGCCCAACACTTATGTGAATCAAATTAGAATCAAGGCTTGTATGCACAAAAAGATCCAAATCAAATCAAATTTGGAAGGTTTTAATGGTGGAATCAAATCCAATTCATGAGCATTGATATGGAGAGATTTGGGCCAAGTTTGTGAACCTAATGCAACATACAATACATAAGCAAGATGAAGGACACGAAAGAAGGGTTGCCAAGCATTGGTATAAGCAGAACTGACTTTGCAAAAATCACAAAAAGGTTGGAAATCAAAGTCCAGGTTAGAGGTAGTTTCAGGACGCGAGACATATCCCAATCGATTCCTGACCATTCACACAAGCTATCCCAACCAAAACCAAGCATCATCAAGCCTCCATACGTGCTGTAAGTCTCACGCAACTCATCCTTGTTCTTGATTTTGATTTGAGTTATTCTGGCATCTATTGAACAAACTAATAACATATTTGTAACCCTCATGTCATTTGCAAGCTATTGGCAATAACCAATTTGATTTATATGCACTGTAACCATGAAACGCCATGGCTAGGGTTTTGTTTCTGTTTTTAGGGACTTTTGTTTCAGGTAAAATTGAGGAACATGATGGACATGGTTGTGTCCAAGAGGTTGAGGCGAGCACGACCATGCCCTTGAAAATCATTTTTATGGCCTGAGGGAGATTTTAGGACTAACCTGCGTTTTTTGTTGCGGATGAAAATCCGCAGGTAATTTTTACAGGGGTTTGAGGACAGGGACGATGAGGTGTCCTCCGTCCATTGGGCCATTCAAACCAAGCGCACCTTTTTTTGTTTTTTCTGGCATTGGAATTGTTTTGTTATATTATTATTGATACTTATTATGCTAACAACTAAAACAGCCTGGCGTAGTGGCAAGCAATATTATTATTTTTCAGGTGATTGTATGCATACGCTAGCTTGCAATCCACCATACATCCTCATCCATCCAAGTGCCAGATGTCCAAAAGGCCAGATATGGTGGCCATGCGTTGAAGGTCCACCAAGGTGCCAGTTAACGCATGTGTACCAGATCCAAAAAGTCCACACGGGCTAGTTGATAACGGGCCAAGAATTTGCTTTTTACACCATCCAAAACAGGCCCAACACTCCTCTCTCTTTTATTTATTTTGTTTTGTTTTATTAATTGTTTTATTTTATTTAATTAATTTTCTAACCAATCACAAAATTCTTTTTTTTTATCAAATAAAATCACAAATATTTTTATTTCAATCAAATTTTAAAATTTTATTTTTCTTAATAAACTTATTAATCGATTATGTTTTTAATTAGAAAACTTTAATTCATTTTTGTAAATAATTAAAATGAATTAGATTTAATTAGGTTTTTAACTACTAATTTAATTAATTTTATTGTCTTTCCTAAAATAAAAAAAACCCAAAAATATGTCATAATTTATTTTTCATTTAATTAATTTATTAATTTAACTTAATTATTCAATTTAGGAATTAATTTCTTTTCTCAAATAAAAAAACAACAAAAAGATGGCATTTTCTTTCAAAAGGGTCAAAACCCTAAAATTCGCACTCGATCTAATTTCCCGCGTGCTTTATTTATTTTTATCATATTAATGTATTTGCTTCCGGATTGTAATAGTTAAATAGGACATTTGATTATTTTTAGCGCTTTATTTTTTATTTTTAAAAGGGTTTGTCTTTTGCGATGTAAATACCTGACGCCTTGTAATTTAAATTCCGCATTTTAATTCCGCAAATTATAACTGCTAGATGTTTGATAATAGGGTTTGCATGACAAGACTGAATGTTAATCTTAAAATTAAATTAGATCACCCTTAACACGTGCAAAGATAAAAATAACTAAAAACGACACACTCACACATGCGCACTCTTAGGGTACACCCCACTTGGTTGCCTGCGTACATGGTCATTGAGTATAGGTCGTTTTAGAGGTCGTCCTCTTGTCTAAAAGATCATAGTTACCTCGAAACGGTTGCCTCAGATATTGTTTCCTCAAACAAATGATCTAAGACATTAGGGTTACCGCTAAGGCGTCCTAACATTGCTTTAGTGACCGTATGTCCCTCATTCGAATTGACCCTTAAACTCCAACGACGGTGCTACCCACTCACTAATAGCGGGATATCATTTTCTAAAGGGAAATTAGCATAAAACGATTCCTTTTTCGAGTAGGTAGATAGTTCTTAGATACTTGCTCTTTCAAAACAAAACTTTTCACACTTACACTCCTTTTCGAACAAAGTTTTCAAAAACACTTGATTACACTCTTGAGGATAGAAGCAAGAGTTAAATCGAAGTTTCATACAAAAACTTTTTCAAACCCACAAGCACAAAGAAAACAAATTTTGAAAACAAATGAGCAAGTGCCTAAGAGCCCGTAGATAACTACGGATAGAAAGGGTGATAATACCTTCCCTTTCTATAATCTACCCCCGAACCCGAGAAATATCTCGAAAAAAGAATTTTTCTGTGCTTTTTTCCTTTCCTTGTTGGATAAAATAAAAGTCGGTGGCGACTCTTGCTTACCGCGACATTTTGCAACAAAAAACGCAAAACGCAAACCAACATTCCAAAAAACAGTCAGTTCTTCCTACTGCATCACATATTGCTTAGACCGTGTTGGTATACCCCGCACAGTTTCCACAATGTACTGCTATTTACCTATGAATGTTTCCCCAAATTCGGGTAGAGGATTAAAACCCAAACAATAGAACCAAAGTGTAAAGCATACAAGTCAAGCAAGATAAGCATGTAAAAGTGATCTAAACCCTAAGGTAACCCCACTTATATAAATCTCCCCAGTAGAGTCGTCAGTTCTGTGATACGGTGGGAGAACTGACTTGAGGTTTTGGGTTTGTGTTCGCAAATGTTTCGGTTTAGCAAGAGTCGCCACCGACTTTTATTTTATCCAAAAGCAAAGGTCAAAAAGCACAAGAAAGACCTTTGAGATGTTTTCTTTAGTTCGGGGGGTAGATTATGAAAAGGGAAGGTGCTAGCACCCTTTTCATCCATGGTTTTCCATGGGCTCTTAGTTATTTGTTTAGATCACTTGCTTTGCTTTTTCAATTGTTTGAAATGGTTCTTTGTGTGGTTTTGAAAGTATTTTGAAAAGAGGCCATCGTTTTGGCAATCTTTGTAATGATTCTCGTTCGTAAGAATGTATACAAAGATGTTTGTATTTTGAAAAATGTTTCAATGTTTGAAAGTTTGTTTGAAAATGTTGTGTGTTTGTTGAAAATAGCAAGGATGGTTTGCAAATTGATCAAGTAACTAGAAGCTTATCTACCTACTCAAAAGTCTTTCCTACACATTTTTATTCCTTTGATATTTTTGTTTTACCATTGCATTTGGTAAACAACCCTATCTTTGGATGTTAAACGGGACGGGCGTGAGTCATCGTATGACCATGATAGTAATATTGCCAAGTATCTTAGCAAGTTTTAGGGACTAAGATCATTTTGTTTTTTAGGCAACCGAGATAGCGTCATCGAGGGACTATGATCTTTTGTTTTGTTTTGTTTTGCCAAGATACCTAGCATTCATACCATGGCCATTTTTAAGGCAACAAAGTGGATGAAACCCTAGGGGTACTTGTGTGCAATGTGTTGTCATTTTTCATGCATTTTTGTCTTGTATTAGGTCAAGCTATTTATTTTAATTTTTTGGTCTTTTGCATACAAAACCCTAGTTTACTATCATGGTATATGAAAGCGATAAAATGCGTAAAGTAATCTAGACTATTACAACAATATTATGGGAAGGGGGATACAAGTTTGAATAGGGGATATTTGCACAAAATAAAACCCTAATTTACTATTACAACCCAATTGAAATTAATGTACAAATAAATAAATAAACAAGTATTTAAATATGCAATAAAATGTATGTATGCAAAAATGTTTTTTCGTATTAATTTTATGTATGTAAAAATAAGTTTATTTAAGTCTTAAAAATAAGAAAAATAAAATGATTATTTTTGAAAGGGTGAAAACCCTAATTTTTGTTTTAAAGAAGTATTGTTTTCTAAATATTTATTTTATTCATTTTGTTCAAGAAAAAAAAAATAATAATATGTACAAAATGTTAAAAAATTAAAATATGTGAAAAATAATATTTTATGTGTATAATATAATAAAAATAAAATGTATAGTATTTTTTTATTATTATACAAGTTTATTTAAGAAAATAAAAGTATATTAACCTAATAACTTATTTTTATGCTAGAAAAATAATAAAAATAATAAAATAAAAATGCAAAAAATAAGAAAATATTTTTGTGATTTTATAATGTTCAGAAAATAAATAAATGCAAGTCAAAATATAAAATATGCAAGAAAATATAAAAAATAAAAGAAAATGGTCAGGGAGGTCAAAAAGTAAAAGGGAGGGGGGGTGTGAATAGCAGCCAGCCCAAGGCCCAGGCCCAGGCCCAGGACAACTTCGTCCCTGACCTCCAGACAGAGAATGCGCGCGCGTTTCTTCTTCAACATGTATCTCTTGCATACGTGCATAAAAACAAGATCTTGCAACATGAAACTTGTAGCATGTTAACTCACAATTCTAATAATATAAAAAACATGACCTAACTCTAAAAGATCAAGGAGAATTTTATCACCCCTAATTTTTGACCTAAAATTTTCATGAACTTCAACAACCAAATACTCCTAGCTCAGTTAATATAAATACGAACTATACATATGTACAGCTTAAGCAACTTAAAGACTACATTTTTGCTTCACAAACCTAAGCTTAATGATGCCTAAATAGAGAGATAGAAACTTGAAAAATACCTTGTTCAGTTGAGTTTGGATATGGCAATGTAGCAACTTTGAGTGAGGCCTGAAGGTCGTGTAAGCTTGGTTGAGGTTCCCTCAAGCTTTCCCAATGCTCAGCTTGTCTTGTAGATGGCTGAAACTCCTTGCACGAGTCAACCTGCAAACTCAGAAAATGGAAATGGTGAAGCTCGAAACAGGGGTTACAGTTGCTTGACAAAGGCCTGGACAGCTTAGGTTTAATTTATGGAATGTGTTTGAAGTGATTCAAAACAAAACGCACGAGCCAATATTGTTTTGGAAGTGGTTCTGCAGAAGATGCCCTATTTGGGCAGAAAAATGGGATTTCTGTGTTTGAGGGTGTTTGAGGATTTAGGAAATCATGTTTTAGCTTTGTTACAATATGCTGAAGTTGTTTGAAATGATACCAAGACTTGTTTTTATCATATGGAAGAGTTGTGTGGACTTTTGCAAGTTTACTTGCTTTTAAAGAAAATTTGAGATGACAATGCTCAAGGCCTGTACAGGCTAGCTTGAGGTCTGAACATAGTTGGTAAACTTTGCCTGATATTTTTGGAATTTGTTTGAAGCAAGAGATTAGGTCCATGGCTCAAGATAAACAAAGTTACATAAAGCATGCTTTATCAAAGTAGCATTGTTACCTTTATGCCATTTTTGGATTAATTCAATGTACAAAGCTTCAAAGATCAGAATAAGACCTTTATCTAATGTGTTTGCATTAAATTAATGAGTGTAGAAGGGATTAGGACCTGTAAAACCAAGTACAAGCATGCTTAGGACATATTTGCAACTTGCACCATTGTGAAAAATGCCTTGGACAAAAGTGATAATTTGCCATTTCTATTTCTTCGATTCTCCCTAACCATAAACGATCTTGGAGAGTTCTTAGACATTTTGGAAAGCTTGTAATATGCTCTACAATCCATCTTTGAAATGCATTTTGAGATTCCTCTTGGAACTAGGTGAAAAGTTTCCATGAAGTTAGGTCAAAAATCTGCCTAAACTAGGGTAAAATTTCACTAAGTTAAAAAGTTTATGGACCCTTATTCACAAAATCATAACTTGAGATCCAAGAATCTTTTGGGAAAACTTTTTGAATCAAAGTCTTAGATTTTGTGGACGACTACAACTTTCATCTTGGAAGTTTTCTTTGAATCCAATTGCATCATGGTGAAAAAGTTGGGAAAAAATAAGAAATTTTCATAACTTAGAAAATTTCTAAGTTATGAAATTTTTTCAAACTTAAACCCTAATTTCCAAATTTAGGTTTCTTGGTGAACAAGTTTCACATTTTGACACATCTTGATGAAATATGACCCTTGACACTTGATTTTGACCAAAAAGTCAAAGTTTGACTTTTCAGTGTACAATTGATTTTTGATCAGTTGACTGGAAAATTCATCTGTCAATCCAATGCATTTGAGATCTTTTGAACCTTGTGATTAGGTCAATATGATGCCATTGAGTCCTTGAAATCATGATTTAGCCCAATTTTCCATTGGCTAGGTGAAAAATCAGAAGTTGCCCTTCTACAGTTAAAACCCTAATTTTGACCATTTTGCCCTTTTGATGATCTGATCAAATTTCTTGAGGAGTTATGGTCCAAACTTGATCAAATGGTTCATATGAGTCTATAAAGTTGATGTGAATAAAAAATTATGAGGTTTGACTGTAAATTGGCCAAGGTTGACTTTTTCCCCAATACAGCTGATTTTTAGGTCAACTGTCCAATTGACTGGTCAAAAATATGATTCAAGACTTGAAACTTGGTATGAGAAATCTTAGGAGTCCAACATGAAGTATGAAAGTCACATGAGGCATTGAAAGTACAAAAATCATTGTGAAAACTCAAACCCTAATTTTAGGTCATTAGTGCAAGGAGAGGTCTTGAGCTGAGCAAACCCTAATCTGGTCTTGAGTCCAAGAAGTCTTGTGAGGAGAATCTTGATAAAATGAGAGGGAAAATTTTGGGGTACAACAACGGGCGTGGGACATTTTTATATTCATAGAAGGCAACCTATGTGACATTTTTAGCAATGTCGTTTAGGGACTAGATCGTTTACCGAAGGCAATATTAAGGGTCATCGAGGGACTACGATCTTTTATTGAGGGTCTTTGCTAAAACGCCCATATTCGAGGGACATGACTATTTTCTGAAAGGCAACAAAGTGAGATTACCTTAGAAGTGCTAGTGTGCAAGTGTGTTTGATTGCATGCATTTTGTCTTGCATTTAAAGGCTATCTATTTATTGATTTTATCTTGCCATACACCATAATTACTAACAATGTATGAAAGCAATACAAATACGGAAAATAAATCCTAAGATATTACATCATTTCAGGGATGGGGATACATATTTACAAATGGGGATTTCAAGAATTTAAATCCTAATTATCTATTACAACCATATTGAATTGTACAATACAAAAAAAGAAAATGATTTGTTTAAAAAAAGGTTTTTTGGTCTTAATAAATTAAAAGAAAAATAATTAGTTAATAAAAAGAAAATATTTTTTATGTCTTTTTTATATTAATAAAAATACTATTAATGCTAAAAACAATAAAAATAATAAAGAAAAGGAAAAATAACGAAAACATGATCAACATGTTGTTGTAAACAAAAATGAGAGGGACCAGAAGTTTTGATGCTAGGCACGGTGTAGTTCAGAAAGAAACGTTAGAGGAAACTAGAAGTTCTGGGTTGCTATGCGCTGAACTTCTGGGTGTTAAAACAGTGAGGAAACCTAAAAGTTACGTGTGCTGTGTTACAACAGTGAGAAATACCTAGAAGTTCCGTGTGATGTGTTACAACAGTGAGAAAGACCTAAAAGTTCTGCATGCTGTGTTACAATAGTGAGAAAGACCTAGAAGTTCTATGTGTTGTGTTACAACAGTGAGAAAGACCTAGAAGTTCTGTGTGTTGTGTTACAACAGTGAGAAATACCTAGAAGTTCTGTGTGCTGTGTTACAGCAGTGAGAAAGACCTAGAAGTTCTGTGTGCTATGTTAGGACAGTGAGAAACACCTAGAAGTTCTGTGTGCTGTGTTACAACAGTGAGAAAAATTTAGAAGTTCTGTGTGTTGTGTTACAATGGTGAGAAAAATCTAGAAGTTCTAGTCCTAATTTTAAGCCTACTTTCCTTCAAGAAGTTCTTATCCACAGTTTTTCTACTTAGGCAATGATATGTACAGTCTCAACACTATGTGTGATACGGTGGGAAAGAACTGACTGTTTTTTGAATGCTGGTTTGCATTTTGCGTTTGTTTTTGCAAAATGTCGCGGTAAGCAAGAGTCGCCACCGACTTTTATTTTATCCAACAAGGAAAGGAAAAAAGCATAGAAAAATTCCTTTTTCGAGATATTTCTCGGGCTCGGGGGGTAGATTATAGAAAGGGAAGGTATTAGCACCCTTTCTATCCGTGGTTATCCACGGGCTCTTAGGTACTCCCTCATATTGTTTTCAAAATGTTGCTTTCTTTGTGCTTGTGGGTTTTGAAAAAGTTTTTTGTTTGAAAACTTCGATTTAACTCTTGTTTCTGTCCTCAAGAGTGTAATGAAGTGTTTTTTTGAAAACTTTGTTCGAAAAGTGTAAATGTGAAAAGTTTTTTTGTTTTTTGAAAGAGCAAGTATTTAAGAACCATCTACCTACTCGAAAAAGGAATCTTTCTATGCAATTTTCCTTTAGACAATGCTATCCCACTATTGATGAGTAGGTAGCACCATCGTTGGAGTTTTAAGGGTCAATTCGAATGCGGGACTTGCGGTCACCAAAGCAATGTTAGGACGCCTTAGCGGTAACCCTAATGTCTTAGATTATTTGTTTTGAGGCAACAATATCCGAGGCAACCGTTTCGAGGCGACTATGATCTTTGGACAAGAGGGCGATCTCTAAAGTGACCTATACTTAATAACCGCGTACGAAGGCAACCAAGTGGGGTGTACCCTAAGAGTGCGCATGTGTGAGTGTGTCATTTTTCAGTTAATTTTATCTTTGTACATGTTAATGGTTATCTAAGTTGATTTTAGGTTAAATATTCAATCTTGTCATGCATCCCTATTATCAAACATCTAACAATTATAAATTGCGGAAAATAAATTGCGGAAATTAAATTACAAGGCATCGGGTATTTACATCGCCAAAAGCAACCCTTTGAAATTTAAATGCGGAAAAATAAATAAAGCGATAAAGATAATTAAATGGTCCTATTAGCTATTATATTCCGGGAACAAGTACAATATTGAATAAATAAATTACGTGCGAAAAATTAAATCGAGCGCGAATTCTAGGGTTTTGACCCTTTGTTATTTAAAGAAAAGATTTTTTTTGTTTGTTTTTGAATTAAGAAAGAAATTAATCTAAGTTAATTATTAAATTAAATTAATTAAACTAATTAATACAAATTAACATTTTTGGGTTTTTTGTTATTTAAAGAATGAAATAAAAATTGATCAATGATAATAAAAACCTAATTAAGTCTAATTGATTTTAATTATTGAAAAACATATTAAAGTTATTCCTAATTAATGGCCTAAATTAATTAAATTAATATTTGTTAATAAAAATTAATATACTGAAATTTAATTTAATAAAGAAAATATTTTTTGGTTTTAACTTTATTAAAGGAAAATATTTGATTGGTTAATGATTAAAAAATAATAACAATAAATAATTAAAACAAAAATATAAAATAGAGAGATAGGGGGTATGGGCCTGATTTGAGGTGTTTGAGAAGCAAATTCCATGGCCCAAACGAGCTGGCCTTGTATTGACTTTCTTGATTCAGTGGGTACACGTTGACTGGGTCTATGGTAGACCCTCACTCCTGGATCACCAGATTTGGCATTGGGCCATCTGACACTTTGATGTGTGAAGGAACATGGTACACTACGCGCCTGGATCTGCATGTGATAACCTGTAGAAAAATAACAAATTAAAATTGGGGGGACCTGGGATTCGAACCCAGGTCCTGAAGGCGTTTGGATGCACACGTTTACCACTCAGCCATTGCGTTTCAATTGTTAATATATTAAGCAATAATAATAATAAGAGGTAATGCGCTAATATGCCAACACAACAAAAACAAGCGCGCTATGGTTTGAACTGGCCACTGGAGAGGCGACACGTCTCCATCTTCTTCCTCACGTCCATGGCTAAAACTCTGCAACACCTATAGCCACGGACACCGCCTGTCACTAAAGGTCGTGCATCCCTATAATCCACTGTGAGCCATGGAAATGAAATCTAAGGGCATGGTTGTGCTCGTCTCATCGTCCCGGTCACAACCATGCCCTTCTCATCAGCCAATTTTCCCTGAAAAAGAAATGCCCAAAAACAAACCAACGAACCCTAGATATGGTACCTCACAGTATGAGTCACATAAACAAAATTGGATAATGTAAAAAGCTTAGAAACATGGTGAGGATCATGAATATGCAAATAATTTGTACAAAAGATGCAGAAATAATGATTTACGAATTCAAAGAAGGAGTGGATTTTTGTGATACTTACAGAGCTCTGTGATGCGCGTGGAGGCTTGCTTGGGATCCAAGAGGGTTATGTGATCACCCAAGAATTGATTGGAATCGTTCCTGGCTTCTGAATTTGCCTCTAAGTGTGAATTCGAACTCAAGCTTTTTCACAATTTTTCCAAGTTTTGTTCTTTCTGTTCTTGCAGCCTCTAGCCTTGTTTTCGTGCCCTCTAGCCTCCTTATGTATGATAGAATGCATTAGGTTAACAATTGTGCCTTGAATCTTTCCACATCAATGCCATGGGATTTGATTTGATTCACCATTACTAAACCTTCCAAAATTGTCAAAACTCAATATTTTTGCACATGGAATGCTTAATACGAGTTTGATACTCTTAATGATGATGATCTCAACCTGAAATAGCCAAAAAGATCCCAAGTAATCAATATTTGGATTTAATTTGATTTAATTTGATTAAAAATGAAATAATTCAATAAAAAATCAAATAAAATAATTAAAAAGAAATATGATCTCAAGGATGAAGCTAGGACACGTGTGCAATGTGGAAAGCTCAAACCAAGTGGAAAAGAGTGGGCCCATTTGACAAAATTTTATGTTTTGGGGATAGTTGACTTTTCGCAATTTTGCAAAAATGCCCAACTTCAACAATGCATAACTTCTTCCATTTTGAACTTTTTGAGGTGTTATGGGACTTTTTAGAAAGCTTGAGATGTCCTCTAACCAACCCTTTTTGTCTCATCTGATTTTGATATTCCATGCTCAAGTTATAAGATTTGGAAAAAAAGGTGTTTTTGTTGACTTTCAAAAATGACCTATAATGTCCAAATCTATAACTTCTTTTGAGTGCATTTTATGATCTTGGGGTATGAAGATGGATTGTATGAAATTGCATCCTATTCAAAATGAGCTTTTGATGGGTCATTTATCATAAAGTATGAGAAAGTTATGCTTGGTCAAAGTTGGTTTGACTTTTCCTACAAAACCCTAATTTAACAACTTTTGAGTCTTGATGAATTTTGAGCAATCCTTGATGAATCATGATCAACCCTTGATAAAATGATGAAAAATATTTCAAAATGAGAATGTTGGCAAAAAATCTTGAAGTTTGACTGTTTATAGGTCACAGTTGACTTTTGCCATAACACAGTCGATTTTTGGACCCTTTGAGCATTTGACTGAGCAAACTTCCTCTGCAAGGATTGAAACTTGACATGGATGACCTTGAGAACATATAAGGACATTAGGGAGCACTTGAGGTCATTTGGGCTCAATGATCTTGATGCAACACAAAACCCTAATTTGGGGTTGACTGCCTTAGGAGGTAGCTTGTCTGTCTAACTCTTGAGCAATCTTGAGCCACTTGGAGATTCTTCTTGCAATGTCTTGAGAAATATGAGAGGGAAAATTTTGGGGTACAACAGCTTCCCCTGTTCAATCTTCTTAAACCTGAGGATGTAGATTGGCTTTCGTGCCTTTCGTGATCCAAAGGTGGAAGATGATTGAACACTAGAGTGCCCAGAAATTTGCACTCGCATGAAGTGGTATCAGCCTGGTGATGTCGGGAATTGGCTTACAGATGCCATCTACAGGAGCGTCGATCCCGTAAGAAATTCCTTAGCGAGAACTTACATACTTGTTGTTGTAGAAGATTCCGCTGGGGAAGCCTGGTTTTTGTCGAGATTTAGGAACTTGCTGGCCTTCAACATAGTATACCGTTGAGATTGTAGAACTCGTCCAAACTATGACGGAGGGAAACATATTCATAAAGATCTAGGAACTGTCTGGTCTTCAACGTAGTATACCGTTGAGATTGTAGAACTCGTCCACACTATGATGGAGGGAAACATCTTCATCAAGATCTAGGAACTGTCTGGTCTCCAACGTAGTATACCGTTGAGATTATAGAACTCATCCACACTATGACGGAGGAAAACATCAAGATCTAGGAACTGTCTAGTCTTCAACGTAGTATACCGTTGAGATTATAGAACTCATCCACACTATGACGTAGGGAAACATCTTCATCAAGATCTAGGAACTGTCTAGTCTTCAACGTAGTATACCGTTGAGATTATAGAACTCGTCCACACTATGACAGAGGAAAACATCAAGATCTAGGAACTGTCTAGTCTTCAACGTAGTATACCGTTGAGATTATAGAACTCATCCACACTATGACATAGGGAAACATCTTCATCAAGATCTAGGAACTGTCTGGTCTTCAACGTAGTATACCGTTGAGATTGTAGAATTCGTCCACACTATGGCGGAGGAAAACATCTTCATCAAGATCTAGGAACTGTCTGGTCTTCAACGTAGTATACCGTTGAGATTTTATAACTCGTTCACACTATGACGGAGGATAACATCAAGATCTAGGAATTGTCTAGTCTTCAACGTAGTATACCGTTGAGATTATAAAACTCGTACACACTATGACGTAGGGAAACATCTTCATCAAGATCTAGGAACTGTATGGTCTTCAATGTAGTATACCGTTGAGATTATAGAACTCGTCCACACTATGACAGAGGAAAACATCAAGATCTAGGAACTGTCTAGTTTTCAACGTAGTATACCGTTGAGATTATAGAACTCATCAATACTATGATGTAGGGAAACATCTTCATCAAGATCTAGGAACTGTTTGATCTTCAACGTAGTATACCGTTGAGATTATAGAACTCGTCCACACTATGACGAAGGAAAACATCAAGATCTAGGAACTGTCTGGTCTTCAACATAGTATACCGTTGAGATTATATAACTCGTCCACACTATGACGTAGGGAAACATCTTCATCAAGATCTAGGAACTGTCTGGTCTTCAACGTAGTATACCGTTGAGATTGTAGAACTCGTCCACACTATGACAGAGGAAAACATCAAGATCTAGGAACTGTCTAGTCTTCAACGTAGTATACCGTTGAGATTATAGAACTCGTCCACACTATGACCGAGGAAAATTGTCAAGATTGAGAACCTTATCTGAAATTCAACCGAGGATAATTCAGTTGAGATTTAAGAACCGGTCAGGTCTTCGACATAGCTGAGAACTTAACTGTATCTTTCCTGAAAGGTAAAGGTCAGTCGTATGCAATGCATGATATATATCAAGCAATGATGTTCTCAAAATAAATGAGATTGTATGTATGATGCGTATATGCATGTATCATGATGTATGGAAATGCAATGTTTCTAGCTGGGGAAAATAAATCCCGGATAGCTGCTGGAGAAAGAGTTGAGTTCTTCATTTCCGCTGGAGATGACGAACGAAGATGATTGTGAGAATAGACTTGCAGGAGAGGATAACTCCGTTGGAGCATAAACTGATGAGGAGATTACTCTGTGGGGAAGAGATGTTCTGCTGAGGATTCAACCAAAAAGTTCCACCGGGGATGAACTACCGTTGCTGGTGATATTGAATCCTGTTGGGGTTTTGAATTCTTGTTTGTGAAAGGAAAGAACTTCGTTGGGGATGATCTTTCAGTTGCGGCTTCAATGGGGATAACCTGTTAGACTCTAATGGGGATAATCCTTTGAGCTTTGCTGGGGACTATCTTCCTTTGAACTCGGCTGGGGATATTTATTTTTATACTCCACCGGGGATGAACTTCCAGAGTCTACTGGGGATGATTCTTCAACTCCACTGGGGAAGCTTTTTCATACTGCGCTGGGAAAATTTTAAATCCATTGGGGATATCTTGTATTCTACCGGGGAATATTCTTATACTCCATTGGGGAATATTAAGACTGCCGGGGATATTAAGCCTTTTCAGCATTGATGATAGATAAACTCTGCTTGGGGAGAATATTACTGATTCATTTACAGTTGCAAATCTCAGCCGGGGAGAGTTAACATTACTGTCTTACTCTGCGGGGAGTGAATGCATATCAACCATGTTCTTTAGCTGAATCTACTTTTGTATCTGGTGGATAGAGCAACTGTACAGTTCAGACAATTCTTATTGCCCCTGTGATATTACCAGTAATCATATTTTCGTTTCGCATGCAAATATTTATGAGCAACAATTAATGTCAAGTGCATATATCAAAAATGAACATTGGACATTTTTTGCAAATTTCTGTAAATAGTTTGAAATTTCTTTGAAAATGAATTGTACTGATTTGAAGTTTGGCCTGTAAATAGGCGTTTTTTGTACAAGAGGCTAACGTCCTAGTAAGAGAACGCCGCCGAATAGATATAGAATTTACACAATTTGTGAAAAACTAAACAAAACAGCTATGTGAATAATCCCACTGGGTTCCAACTCTGCTATTGCCTTTATGTCCTCGAGCATCTCATCACTTTGCTACTTGGTTGAAGGTAGATCAGATTGATTAGTGTCGTCCAAGCTTAATAGTCGATACCGAAGTCTGGTTGCAAGGTGATCCGATATAGTGTTACGCTTTAATCCCTAATTTTTTCCTGGACCGCCCTTTCGGGTTTTCAGTCCACCGGGATACACTTCTTTGCCCAAGCCGCCCTTTCAGGTTTTCGACTTGCCGGGTGTACAGTTTTTTCATTTTCATCCCTTACTTTTGCCCGAACCCTTTTGGTTCGCCGGGAAGCCGTTATTTTTACCTAGGCCAGTCAACCTAGCGGGTCTTTGATTATGCGTAGTATCTTTTCACTATGTCTGCATTGACGGGGTGAGGAAGGTCGTCACCATCCATGGTGGTTAGAATCATAGCTCCTCCTGAGAAAATGTTCTTAACCATAAATGGTCCTTCGTAAGTAGGGGTCCATTTGCCCCTGGGATCACCTTGAGGTAAGATAATGCGTTTGATCACCAGATCCCAAACTTGATACTCTTGTCGTCTGACTTTCTTGTTAAATGCCTTGATCATGCATTTTTGATATGTTTGACCATGACAAATAGCAATAAGTCTCTTTTTGTCGATTAAGTTCAGCTGATCAAGCCATGTCTGAATCCAGTCATCTTCGCTTAAACCTGCATCCTTCATAATCCGAAGAGAGGGTATCTGAACTTCAATAGGCAGTACGGCCTCCATACCATATACCATGGAATAGGGTGTTGCCCCTATTGACGTCTGCACTGAGGTACAGTACCCATGAAGAGCAAAAGGTAACATCTCGTGCCAATCTTTGTACGTAAATGTCATCTTCTGCACAATCTTCTTAATATTCTTATTAGCCGCTTCAACAACCCCATTCATCTTCGGCCGATAGGGAGAAGAGTTGTGATGCTGTATCTTGAACTGCTTGCAGAGCTCAGTGATCATCTTGTTGTTGAGATTGGTACCATTGTCCGTAATGATCCTCTCTGGTACACCGTATCGACAGATCAAATTATGCCGAATAAACCGTGCCACGACGTTCTTGGTTACAGTAGCAAAAGATGCTGCTTCAACCCACTTCGTAAAGTAATCAATAGCCACCAGGATGAAACGGTGCCCGCTGGATGCTGTAGGTCTGATCTCGCCGATCATATCATTGCCCCACATTGCAAAAGGCCACGGAGCTGTAAAGACATTCAGAGGTACTGAAGGTATGTGCACCTTATCAGCATAGACTTGGCATTTGTGACATGTCCGAGAATGCTGATAACAGTCGGCTTCCATAGTGGACCAATAATATCCTGCCCGAAGGATTTTCTTTGCCATGGTGTATCCACTAGAATGGGTTCCGAAAGTACGTTCATGTAAATCTGCCATGATCCTTTCTGCTTCATTCTTATCCACACAACGCAGTAAGGTCGAATCATGGTTACGCTTGTAAACAATGCCATTGCTGATGAAGAACTTTGTCGCGAACCTCCTCAAAAACTTCTTGTCATTAACAGATGCACCCTCGGGGTATTCCTGAGCCTCAAGGTATCTCTTCACCTCATGAAACCAAGGTTTATCTGCTACCTCTTCCGTCTCAATGTCACAGCAATGTGCAGGTTCGTCCAATCTTTCAATGATAATCCGGGGAGCTTCGTTGTCCCAATTGACTTTGAACATAGAAGACATCGTAGCCAGCGCGTCCGCCAACTGATTCTCCTCTCTAGGGAAGTGTTTAAAAGTTATCTCTTCGAAGTGGGGAAGCAATGTCGACACATACTCCTTGTAAGGAATAAGATTTGGGTGTTTCATATCCCACTCGCCTTTGATCTGACTGATCACAAGAGAGGAATCTCCGAAAACACTTATAAACTTAATCCTTAGGTCAATTGCTGCTCGAAGACCCATGATGCACGCTTCATACTCCGCCATATTGTTGGTGCAGTTGAAACATAGTCGGGCAGTGAACGGAGTATGAGAGGCTTTAGGAGATATGATCACGGCGCCAATGCCATTGCCTAAAGCGTTTGAAGCTCCATCAAAGTACATAGACCACCGGGATCCTTCCTCAGGTCCTTCATCCGGTCCAGGTTCTTCGCAGTCGGTCACCAAGATGATATCCTCATCCGAGAATTCGAAGTTCATAGACTGGTAATCATCCACTGCCTGATGTGCCAATACACTTCCTTTGATTGCCTTTTGGGTCGTGTATTGGATGTCATACTCAGTCAAGATCATCTTCCATCTTGCTATTCTTCCGGATAAGGCAGGCTTCTCGAAGATATACTTGATTGGATCCATTTTTGATATCAATAGAGTAGTGTGAGTCAGCATATACTGTCTTAGCCGGCGAGCAGCCCATGCCAAAGCGCAACAAGTTTTCTCGAGCAACGAGTATCGGGTCTCGCAGTCGGTAAACTTTTTGCTAAGGTAATAAATAGTATGCTCTTTTCGGCCAGACTCGTCATGCTGCCCCAACACGCACCCCATTGAGTTGTCGAGTACTGTCAAGTATAAGATCAAAGGTATCCCCTCAACTGGAGGCATTAGAATAGGTGGCTCTTGGAGATACTCTTTGATCCTTTCGAAAGGGGCCTGACATTCATCGTTCCGACGTACTACTTGATCTTTCTTCAGTAACTTGAAGATTGGCTCACAAGTAGCAGTCAAGTGCGAGATGAGTCGGGCAATGTAGTACAAACGTCCTAGAAAGCCTCTGACTTCCTTTTCTGTTTGGGGAACTGGCATTTCCTGTATGGATTTCACCTTTGTAGGATCCACCTGAATACCTTTATCGCTTACGACAAAACCCAAAAGCTTACCAGATCTCACCCCGAAGGTGCACTTGTTCGGGTTTAACCTTAGCTTGTACAACTTCAACCTGTCAAACAGCTTCTGAAGATGGTCCAGATGTTCTTCTTCAGTTTGGGATCTTGCGATCATGTCGTCGACGTATACCTCAACCTCATGATGGATCATATCATGGAACAAAGCAACCATGGCATGCTGATACGTTGCCCCAGCATTCTTCAATCCAAAAGGCATGACCTTGTAGCAAAAGGTACCCCATTGAGTAACAAAAGTTGTCTTTTCCATGTCTTCAGAAGCCATTTAAATTTATAACCGGAGAAACCATCCATAAAGGAGAATACCTTATGTTGAGCGGTGTTGTCAACCAGAACGTCGATATGAGGCAGAGGGAAATCATCCTTGGGACTTGCCCTGTTCAGATCCCTATAGTCGACACACATTCGAACCTTACCATCCTTCTTCGGCACTGGAACCACGTTGGCCACCCACTGTGGGTAAGAAGTAACTGCTAGAAAACCGGCGTCAAACTGTTTCATCACTTCAACCTTGATTTTCTCAGACATATCCGGGCGCATTTGACAGACTTTCTGTTTCACTGGAGGACAGTCTTCCTTGGTAGGCAACCGGTGAACCACAATATCGGTATCCAACCCGGGCATATCTTCATAAGACCAAGCAAAGATCTCAACATAGTCACGCAACATCTGAATCAACCGTTGTTTCACACTAATCTCCAGGTTTGCACCAACCTTGACCTCTTTCCTGTCTTCCTCCGTACCCAGATTTATTGTTTTCACTGGTTCTTCATGTGGCTGTATGGCTCTCTCTTCCTGAAGTAACAGTCTAGCAAGTTCAACTGGCACTTCACAATCATCTTCACCTTCGTCTTCGGCTAAGTTGATCGGACTTTCGAAGTCATAACCAGCAGTAGCAGAGTCGTTACCAGTGAGATCCAGAGTGGATGTAGACCTGTATACGTGAGTGTGTGTAAAATAGCTGTTTTGCAATATGTAATAAAAGAAAAACAAGGAGCCAAAAATTTGAAATGCAAGAAAACGTCCAATGCTTTTATTAATGATATATGAAAATGACACACATAAAGCCCTCACAAATGAAGCCACAGTGCCCCGGGTAAGACACCGGGCCATAAAGTTTAAAACATTGTCTGTTACAAATTCAAAACAAAAGTTTCATTACTGGGTAACAAAAGAAATTGGGATGAAGTCCTTTGTTGTCCAGTTGCTTAGTCCACCATCAGTAGTAGGATAGATCCAGCTGTTGAACTCAGACTCTTCAACATCGTCTTCAACGGCTTTCACTTCTGAATTGCTGATGAACAAGGGAGGTCTTCCGATCTGTGCATTCCGAACAGCCTTCTAAGCCTCTGCAGTGAAACCCAAACCAAACTTGTTAGTCTTCTGTGCAAAATCAGGGAGTTGGCCCCAATTCGCACACCCACCTTTCTCGACAACAGCCCGGGCATCCTTGAAGGAAGCCATCTTCATAGGAGGATCTTCTACAATAGTCTCAGTTGATGCCAGCGTCTGGGGAACCTCTTCAAAATGTTGAAACGGGGTCTCAATGAACTCCCCATCCATCTCTACGTATCGGAAAGAGTTGAGGTGGATCACTAGATACTCTTCCTCTCCTTGCACTGTCACAATCTTCCCTTTCACTGGGTACTTCAACTTCTGGTGGAGCGTAGACGACACTGCCCCAGCTTTGTGGATCCATGGGCGACCCAACAAACAAGAATAAGATGGCCGAATGTCCATCACATAGAATGTAGATGCGAAAACCTGAGAACCAACCTTAATCGGGATATCAACTTCTCCATGTACCATTATCTTTGACCCATCAAAGGCCCTAACAACAATGTTACTTGGCTTCAACTCTAAACCTTCACAGTCTAACCGGTCTAGAGCTTTCTTAGGAAAAACGTTCAATGAGGAACCAGTATCCACCAATACATGAGCAAGAGTAGTGCCCCTGCATTCAATGGAGACATGCAAGGCGTCATTGTGATTCTTCCCTTTAACGGTCAAGTCGGTGTCAGAGAAACCCAACCCATTATCAGCAGTCAGACTAGCCACACAATCTTTAAACTGATCAGCTGATGTTTCTTGAGGTACGTGTGCAGTCTTCAGGAATGCAATCAGAGCCTTGGCATGGGCCTCTGAGCATAGCAACAGTGACAACATAGAGATTTTGGATGGGGTTTGCCCCAACTGCTCGACTACATTGTAGTCGCTCTTTTTGATGATCTTCAAAATTTCCTCCATCTCTTGCCTAGAGGCTTCAACAGTAATTTTCTTTGGTGCCTCCGTCCGGGAAGGCTCATCAGTGGTCCCTTTTCCCCGAGTGTCAGACGACTCGGCAACAGGGGTAAGAATGGGAACTTGAACAGGAATAGTAGCAGGTACACTGGCAGGTGTGATAACAACAGGTTTCCGGGAAATTGGTGGAGAGATATCAGGGGAGAAATGTATTCCGCTGTGGATGACTTTGGCAGGTCCAACAATGTTGCTGACGTCAGTATCAGCATCCAAATCTTGTTTAACTTCGTGATAATAAACATCAGCCTCGTAGTGCCAAGTGATAACTTTATCAGATGTATAGGGGATAGGCCCTGCAATAGTGATGATTAACGGCGCGATTCTTGGAACAAATGTAATTCTAACAGGCTTTCTCGAGGAAGCCTTGGAAGAATTGTCGAAAATGGTGATAATAGCAACTTCTTCAGTATGAATCAAAGGAAAGACAGTCTTCTCAAACAGAATTTCTTTATTATCCATCAGGCATTGGACACCTGGCTTCAAAAGATGGCAACCGGTAGGTAGGACAGAACACATACGGCAACCTTCGTCACAGCCCGGAAATAAACCGGCTAACAAAAGGTTCTTCTTCAGAGTCATCAAAGGGGTAACAATGTCGTTCACAGAAACCACAAACAAGTCTTCATCTATAGCATTCACTCCATGCTTGGGCATAGGAGCAATCACAATATTAGGTCTTTCAGGTGCCTCAAACTCAATCTCCCTAGCATCAATCAAGTCTTGTACTTTGTTATTCAAAACCCAACAATCATCTGTATCATTCCCCAGGCTATCACAGTGAAAAGTACAACGAGCATTAGGGTTATACTTTGGTGATGTAGTGTTGGGATTCTTCGGGGCCTCCCTTGGAATCACTAGATTGGTTTTCAATAACTGTGGCAAAATCTGAGATAAAGTCATGTTGAGCTGAGTGAATTGCCTTCGCGGTCTCTCGGCCTTTGGCTGATTGTTGTGCTGAGGAGCACCAGCAGGTCTTGAAATAACAACCACATTAATAGCTTGGCAGCGTTCAAGTCTATTTTGGCTTTTCGAACTGTAAACAACACTGTACTCCTTCTTAAAAGGCTTCTTCTCGGTGCCTGATGAAGCACCCTTCTGTATTTTTCCAGACTTAATACCAGCCTCAATCCTTTCCCCGGTCATAATCAGCTCCATAAACCCGGATGAAGAGCTTCTAATCAGATGGTTGAAATACGGACCAGACAATGTCCCTAGAAACATATCCACTAGCTCCCTATCAGCCAAGGGTGGTTGCACTCTTCCAGCATGGTCCCTCCACTTCTGAGCATAATCTTTGAAACCTTCTCCCGCGCCCATTGACATACCCTGGAGTTGGGTATGCGTGGGAGCGAGGTCGACATTGTATTGGTACTGCTTGTAGAAAGCAACAACCAAATCTTCCCAACTGCGGATACTGGCTCCTTCCAACTGGTAAAACCATTCAAGCTGAGTCCCTGAGAGACTGTCTTGAAAGAAGTGGATCCATAGTTTCTTGTCAGCGGTGTACAGCTGAATCTTCCTTACATACGAACGGAGGTGCAGTTTCGGGCAAGAAACTCCGTCGTATTTAGCAAAAGCTAGTGCTTTGAATTTATGGGGAATCACCGCCCCATATGACAGACCCAGATCACCAAAATCCAGACCAGGCACTTTCTGAACTTCCATCGCACTCAACCGGTCTTCTAGTTGCTTGTACCTATCCTCGGCCGGAGGATACTGGTCTTCGTCGAAGTCCGTCTCGTTGTCTGAAACTACAGGGCTAGGAGCCCTCCTTTCTTCCTGACTATATTTCCCTCCAGATGATGTGGTCAAATTAACTTCATCCCGTAGCCTGTTTCCAAACCTGTGACCTGTGTTAAACAGGATTGTCCTCCTCTTCTTCTTCTTCTTCTTCTTCTTCTTCTCTTTCAGAATCAGGGTCTTCAGATCTTGCTGACCCTTAGCTAGATTCATGAACAGCTCTTGGAATTGGGAATTTTGAGCCTGCAGAGCCTTGATTGCTTGTTCAGTTGATGGTTCAGAAGACATGATGCTGAAATAAACAGCGAAGAAGATGAGAAAAACTGTAAGGGTACCTGTTATGAGGTGCATGGAATGAAGTGCGTATGATATGATTTCAAAGACATCGAGAGATTCAAATTCGTAAACAAGAAATGAAACACACTTTTATTAGATAAACTTGAAATTAATTGTTCAACAAATTGCCCTTAAGGCGTTACAAGAAAGGAAATACTAAAAAGTAAATAAAAAGTTGGAAGTAATCAAAGGACATCAACGCTCCCATGGTCGTTTGCCTTTAGTGCTGACATAGTCATTGATGATCTGCTCCCTCTCCAACTGCCTTGTCAACTTCTGGATCTTTCGCTTTTGCTCGTGATAATTTTCTCTATAAGTATCCCGCTCTTCCCTTAGCTGCATCCAGGACCTCTTCAATGCCCCAATGTCAGTAGGCATGTAAGGGTGTAAAATAGTAGGAAGAACCCCCTCTTCATTAGCAACTTCAACAATGATAGGCAAGACGGCTTCATACGGCATTCCCAGCTTTTGGGCACGAGTACGAAAACCCATCTGAGATATGGCTCCATTGGAAGTGAAGTCTTTGGGCCCAACTCGTGTGGATCAGATCTGTGAACTCTATCCCAAGCCCTTATGAATCTGCGGCGTTGCTCGTCACTATCCCCTTGAAAATCAAAGATTATATTAGGCATTAGCAGCTCATGAGGTCCTTCCCTTCTGGCTCGCCCAAACTGACGTAAGGCCAAGCATGGATTGTAAGTAATTCCTCCATGGGTTCCTATCAGTGGAACATTGGGGTATTCCCCATAGCGATCAATAACGGCCACCTCGTCCATACCCTTAATAGTCCAAATGATGTCATTGTGAGAGAGAGACATAACCCTATAAGCCCAACCCATGCCTTCTTTGTTCTTCAGCACTGATTTGGGGAGGTGCGAAATAAACCACCTCGCCAATAACGGAGCACAACACATCAAGGTTCCCCGCTTTCGAGCAGTACGGGCATAAAGATGATGAAGAATGTCACCCAAGAGAGTGGGTACAGGATTACCAGAGATGAAGATTTTTACCGCATTCACATAAACAAAGGAGTCCGAGTTAGGAAACAAAACCAAGCCATATATCAGAAGAGCCAGAATATCTTCGAATGCCTGGAAGTCTAGACTATCCCAGAAATGGTTAGCCTTACCAACCAAGAACTTAGTCAGAAAGCCCTTTGCTCCACTACGAGTTTCCCAATTAGCCATTACATCATCCTTCGTCATATGAAGGGCTGAAGCAATCTCTTCTGGCCTAAGGATCTTCTCCCAACCTGTAAACGGGGTCTGCTCCAGAATAGAGATACCGAGCAGATCAGAGAACTCTTCCAAGGTAGGGACCAACTGGTAGTCCTGAAAAGTAAAACAATAGTATAGTGGATCATAGAACTGGACTAGGACACTCATCATCTGCTCGTCCAATTTGGAAGTGACCAAACTGAGAAGATGCCCATGTCTTCGGATGAAGGAGGTAGTATCAGACGTCTTTGCAACCAATTCTTTAAGCATAATGGGAACCTGGACAAAGTTGATCCGGATGGTGTTCCTACGCATGGGTGCCATGACCTACAAAACAGAACAAAGATGAATCCCTCCTGTGTTTGAAATGGGTTAGTCCAATGCAAGATGTATGTAATGTTATGATGTCATGATGTCATGATAGAAAGCACACCACAAGTATCCACAAATAGCAAACATGGTAAAGGCACACAAGTCACATAGAGAGCCCTTAGATTTCAGGCTGGCAAGGAGCTTAGGTACTACCCTCTTTCAGTTCAGTTGGTTCAAACTTGTCCTAAAAATAGTAATCGGGTTCTAGATGATCTCAATATCACTGACTACCCTCAATCGGTCATAATTCTAGTTTAGCAACCTTTTTTTGCGGCCAGAATCATCACGAGAGTTTAGTCTAAATGAGTGTAGCATACTGCTACTGTTTTATGGCCAAGTTGGTCAATTTAAAGGTTCTAAGGTCAGTTGGTTCTTAATGACCCCTTAGAAGACCCATATTCTCCTCGTTACAACACAAGGGATATCGGTACAAACTAAAGTGCCACACCAACGTAGCTACTGCTTCAACCATATCGGTCTACGCCGTACAGTTCCCTCACAGTTTATTGCTACTTACCTAAAGGGTACCCCTAGATCCATGTTAGGATCTATAGTAACTCCGATTCAAGCCCACAAATATAAAGCATACAAAGCAAACAATTGAAAACATAATGATCTAATCCTAAGGTACACCCCACTTTATAATCGTCCCCAACAGAGTCGCCAGTTCTGTGATACGGTGGGAAAGAACTGACTGTTTTTTGAATGCTGGTTTGCATTTTGCGTTTGTTTTTGCAAAATGTCGCGGTAATCAAGAGTCGCCACCGACTTTTATTTTATCCAACAAGGAAAGGAAAAAAGCATAGAAAAATTCCTTTTTCGAGATATTTCTCGGGCTCGGGGGGTAGATTATAGAAAGGGAAGGTATTAGCACCCTTTCTATATGTGGTTATCCACGGGCTCTTAGGTACTCGCTCATATTGTTTTCAAAATGTTGCTTTCTTTGTGCTTGTGGGTTTTGAAAAAGTTTTTTGTTTGAAAACTTCGATTTAACTCTTGTTTCTGTCCTCAAGAGTGTAATGAAGTGTTTTTTTGAAAACTTTGTTCGAAAAGTGTAAATGTGAAAAGTTTTTTTGTTTTTTGAAAGAGCAAGTATTTAAGAACCATCTACCTACTCGAAAAAGGAATCGTTCTATGCAATTTTCCTTTAGACAATGCTATCCCACTATTGATGAGTAGGTAGCACCATCGTTGGAGTTTTAAGGTTCAATTCGAATGCGGGACTTGCGATCACCAAAGCAATGTTAGGACTCCTTAGCGGTAACCCTAATGTCTTAGATCATTTGTTTTTAGGCAACAATATCCGAGGCAACTGTTTCGAGGCGACTATGATCTTTGGACAAGAGGGCGATCTCTAAAGTGACCTATACTTAATGACCGTGTACGAAGGCAACCAAGTGGGGTGTACCCTAAGAGTGCGCATGTGCGAGTGTATCATTTTTCAGTTAATTTTATCTTTGTACATGTTAATGGTTATCTAAGTTGATTTTAGGTTAAATATTCAATCTTGTCATGAATCCCTATTATCAAACATCTAACAATTATAAATTGCGGAAAATAAATTGCGGAAATTAAATTACAAGGCGTCGGGTATTTACATCGCCAAAAGCAACCCTTTGAAATTTAAATGCGGAAAAATAAATAAAGCGATAAAGATAATTAAATGGTCCTATTAGCTATTACATTCCGGGAACAAGTACAATATTGAATAAATAAATTACGTGCGAAAAATTAAATCGAGCACGAATTCTAGGGTTTTGACCCTTTGTTATTTAAAGAAAAGATTTTTTTTGTTTGTTTTTGAATTAAGAAAGAAATTAATCTAAGTTAATTATTAAATTAAATTAATTAAACTAATTAATACAAATTAACATTTTTGGGTTTTTTGTTATTTAAAGAAAGAAATAAAAATTGATCAATGATAATAAAAACCTAATTAAGTCTAATTGATTTTAATTATTGAAAAACATATTAAAGTTATTCCTAATTAATGGCCTAAATTAATTAAATTAATATTTGTTAATAAAAATTAAAATACTGAAATTTAATTTAATAAAGAAAATATTTTTTGGTTTTAACTTTATTAAAGGAAAATATTTGATTGGTTAATGATTAAAAAATAATAACAATAAATAATTAAAACAAAAATATAAAATAGAGAGATAGGGGGTATGGGCCTGATTGGAGGTGTTTGAGAAGCAAATTCCATGGCCCAAACGAGCTGGCCTTGTATTGACTTTCTTGATTCAGTGGGTACACGTTGACTGGGTCTATGGTAGACCTCACTCCTGGATCACCAGATTTGGCATTGGGCCATCTCACACTTTGATGTGTGAAGGAACATGGTACACTACGCGCCTGAATCTGCATGTGATAACCTGTAGAAAAATAACAAATGAAAATTGGGGGGACCTGGGATTCGAACCCAGGTCCTGAAGGCGTTTGGATGCACACGTTTACCACTCAGCCATTGTGTTTCAATTGTTAATATATTAAGCAATAATAATAATAAGAGGTAATGCGCTAATATGCCAACACAACAAAAACAAGCGCGCTATGGTTTGAACTGGCCACTGGAGAGGCGACACGTCTCCATCTTCTTCCTCACGTCTGTGGCTAAAACTCTGCAACACCTATAGCCACGGACACCGCCTGTCACTAAAGGTCGTGCATCCCTATGATCCACTGTGAGCCATGGAAATGAAATCTAAGGGCATGGTTGTGCTCGTCTCATCGTCCCGGTCACAACCATGCCCTTCTCATCAGCCAATTTTCCCTGAAAAAGAAATGCCCAAAAACAAACCAACGAACCCTAGATATGGTACCTCACAGTATGAGTCACATAAACAAAATTGGATAATGTAAAAAGCTTAGAAACATGGTGAGGATCATGAATATGCAAATAATTTGTACAAAACATGCAGAAATAATGATTTACGAATTCAAAGAAGGAGCGGATTTTTGTGATACTTACAGAGCTCTGTGATGTGCGTGGAGGCTTGCTTGGGATCCAAGAGGGTTTAATGATCACCCAAGAATTGATTGGAATCGTTCCTGGCTTCTGAATTTGCCTCTAAGTGTGAATTCGAACTCAAGCTTTTTCACACTTTTTCCAAGTTTTGTTCTTTCTGTTCTTGCAGCCTCTAGCCTTGTTTTCGTGCCCTCTAGCCTCCTTATGTATGATAGAATGCATTAGGTTAACAATTGTGCCTTGAATCTTTCCACATCAATGCCATGGGATTTGATTTGATTCACCATTACTAAACCTTCCAAAATTGTCAAAACTCAATATTTTTGCACATGGAATGCTTAATACGAGTTTGATACTCTTAATGATGATGATCTCAACCTGAAATAGCCAAAAAGATCCCAAGTAATCAATATTTGGATTTTATTTGATTTAATTTGATTAAAAATGAAATAATTCAATAAAAAATAAAATAAAATAATTAAAAAGAAATATGATCTCAAGGATGAAGCTAGGACACGTGTGCAATGTGGAAATCTCAAACCAAGTGGAAAAGAGTGGGCCCATTTGACAAAATTTTATGTTTTGGGGATAGTTGACTTTTCGCAATTTTGCAAAAATGCCCAACTTCAACAATGCATAACTTCTTCCATTTTGAACTTTTTGAGGTGTTATGGGACTTTTTAGAAAGCTTGAGATGTCCTCTAACCAACCCTTTTTGTCTCATCTCATTTTGATATTCCATGCTCAAGTTATAAGATTTGGAAAAAAAGGTGTTTTTGTTGACTTTCAAAAATGACCTATAATGTCCAAATCTATAACTTCTTTTGAGTGCATTTTATGATCTTGGGGTATGAAGATGGATTGTATGAAATTGCATCCTATTCAAAATGAGCTTTTGATGGGTCATTTATCATAAAGTATGAGAAAGTTATGCTTGGTCAAAGTTGGTTTGACTTTTCCTACAAAACCCTAATTTAACAACTTTTGAGTCTTGATGAATTTTGAGCAATCCTTGATGAATCATGATCAACCCTTGATAAAATGATGAAATATATTTCAAAATGAGAATGTTGGCAAAAAATCTTGAAGTTTGACTGTTTATAGGTCACAGTTGACTTTTGCCATAACACAGTCGATTTTTGGACCCTTTGAGCATTTGACTGAGCAAACTTCCTCTGCAAGGATTGAAACTTGACATGGATGACCTTGAGAACATATAAGGACATTAGGGAGCACTTGAGGTCATTTGGGCTCAAGGATCTTGATGCAACACAAAACCCTAATTTGGGGTTGACTGCCTTAGGAGGTAGCTTGTCTGTCTAACTCTTGAGCAATCTTGAGCCACTTGGAGATTCTTCTTGCAATGTCTTGAGAAATATGAGAGGGAAAATTTTGGGGTACAACACTATGATATCTACATATTTAATGATGTTCTGAATGAAAAGTTCAAAGTCAGGATGACTTACCTTGAATCTGAAGCGTGCGTTTGGGACTTGAGATGCTGCCTTCAAATGTTCTAGGGTTAGCAAGAAACGGAACATAAATGTTATGTTCTTTGATTCGAAGGGAAGAACAAGGGTATTGTTTTGAGAATTCTGGGTTTAAGGGTGTTTGAGTGTTTTTCTTCTCTCTCTTTTTGTATTCAATAACTCTCCCCTCAAAAGCCAGCCCCTTAGACGTGTGGTGGAATAATTTATTTATAGATGAGTTTTCTGTGGTTTTAGGGGGGAAAACAAATGGGATTTGAACCCTTTTGGAATACTGTTTTATTGATTTTTAAATACAGCTTTTATGTACTAATTTTGTGCAAATATGAGGTTTGAGAAAATGCATGCGTGGACTGGATCAACAACAATTTAGAGTGTCGTGGCAGCTGGATGCAGGACTGTGTCATATCAGTACAACAGACTGTTCAAAACGAGTTTTTAGGGCTTGGTGATGTTCTGATCGAAGAGTGGAAAGACCAGAGTGAGATTCGAAGGGTGATGTTCTGATTGAAGAGTAGAACATAGTCTCCAATGCTAAAGAATGAAACTTGAAGGTTCATGTTCTGATCGAAGAACACAACTTCCATATGTTCGGATTGAAGGGTCATGTTCTTTTCGGAGGGTCATGTTCTGAATCACTTTTAAATATTCTGATTGTACTTGTGTGAAAATTATACCAGAGTTATGAAATTATCATATTTTCTTAACACTTAAAAAAATTTCTAAGTGTTTAGAAATTTGACTTTTCAAAGTAATCTTTGACTTTTGATTTCTTGATGAACCAACTTCATGTCTTGATGAAATATGATTTTTGAAACTTGATTTTGATCAAAAATTCAAAGTTTGACTTTTCAGTGTGCGTTTGACCATTTTGCCCTTGTGAATGAATTTCTTGGAAATTGTAATCCGAGACTTGAAACTTGACAGAAGAAATCCTGAGGGTCCAGGATGATCCCTTGAGAAATGAGGGGGAAAATTTTAGGGTACAACAATTGCCCCTGTTCAATCTTCTTAAACCTGAAGAGTTAGATTGGTGAGTCTTCCATTCGTGACTTGAAGGTGGAAGATGATTGAACATTAGAGTTCCCAAAAATTTGTACTCGATGATGTTATGGTTGTTTAAAGATGCCATCCAAAGGTGATTGTTAACAGAAATTAGACTAAGTCTTGACTTCAACTAGAAAAGGATCAGAATAAATCTTAGAGCGATTTATCTGAACCAGAGAAAATGTCTATGGGAAATAATTAAGAAAAACCATTGATAGATTTAAACTGAACCAGCAGAGGTCTGGAAAGAATCAGAATAAATCTTGGAGCGATTTATCTGAAACAGAGAAAATGTCTACGGGAAAGAATCAGGAAAAACCATTGAGAGATTTAAACTGAACCAACAGAGGTCTTGAAATATTCTTTAATTTATGATGGGCCTGTGTAGGGATGATATAGGGGATATATGATAGGGAAGCCTAGGTGGGGTGCTTCATTGCATTTGGAAATGAGAAGGAACCTGGGTAGGGTTTCTTCATGATGAGTCCGTGTAAAACTTCATCTGGAAATGTCTGAGAAAGAACCTGGGTAGGGTTACTTCATGATGAGTCCGGGTAAGACTACGTTTGGAAATGAGCAGGAACCTGGGTAGGGTTACTTCATGATGAGTCTGGGTAAAAATACATCTGAAAATGTCTGAGAAAGAACCTGGGTAGGGTTACTTCATGACGAGTCCGGGTAAAACTGCATTTGGAAATGAGAAAGAACCTGGGTAGGGTTACTTCATGATGAGTCCGTGTAAAACTTCATCTGGAAATGTCTGAGAAAGAACTTGGGTAGGGTTGCTTCATGATGAGTCCGGGTAAGACTACGTCTGGAAACAAGAAGGATCCTGGGTAGGGTTACTTCATGATGAGTCAGTGTAAGACTGTGTCTGGAACTGAGAATGAGCCTGGGTAAGGTTGCTTCGTGATGAGTCAGTGTAAAACTTCATCTGGGAATGAGAAGGAACCTGGGTAGGGTTGCTTCATGATGATTCCAGGTAAGACTGTGTCTGGAACTAAGAAGGAACCTGGGTAGGGTTGCTTCATGATGAGTCCGGGTAAGATTTCTATGGAACTGAGAAGGAACCTAGGTAGGGTTGCTTCATGACGAGTCCGTGTAAAACTTCATTTGAAAATTATATGAGAAGAAATCCGTGTAAGATTGCTTCGTCTGGTCATGTAGATTGTTGTTATGTCTTGTTTCAGGAACTAATCTTGGACCTTTTGAAAATTGTTGATGATAATTATCAGTCAATTCATCTTTCCTGAAAAGGTAAAGGGTTAGTTGTATGCAATGTCATGATGTATGAAATACATTATGTAATGATGTTCTCAAAAATGAGGTTGTGTTGTATGCATATATCATGTTTGTTATATGATGTATGAATGTGGAGTATTGTTGAAATGTATCTTTTCCTCAGAAAAATAAATCCTTGACAAGTGCTGGAGAGTTATTAAATCCTGGACTACTGTTGAATAGTATGTGTGTCTTCAAACTATGCTTAGAATGTTTCCACTGGGGATTCCTGTTTTTGTTATTTTGGGGAGAAATCCACCGGGGGATGTTGATTTTGCTTGAGAAGAAAACTCTGTGGAGAGTGTTGATTTCCGCTTGGGGAAAAAGTTCAGGAGTTTTAGCTGTCCGTTGCTCTACTGGGGAGTTATCTCTTGATGGAAGAGAAAGGAAATTAATAACTTGTTGGGGACAAAGAAATTAACTGTTATTTAATTGTCTCCCAGGATTTTCAGCAACTCACTGGGGATTTTAGAAAAGTCTACTGGGGTAGAGGGGTTATGGTCCCTTGATTTTTAGTATTCGGAGAGGCAAACTCAAGTTGGGGAATCGATAATTTGTTGGGGAAATAAACCCTATTGCCAATCTGCTGGAGATGTGTTTTCTTATGGCATAACTCCTCAAGGATTCTTCTTGAGACCAAACCTAGCCGGGAAGAAAGGTTTTCCAGAGATTGAAACTCTGGCTGGGAATTTCCTGGATCCAACTTTGGGGACTTGACTGGGGTTCATCCTATGAAAAGCACTTTGTGGGAAATTGTCGTTTCCCCTAGTAACAAGTATCTGTAGCACTACCAGGAAATGTTTGCTTTACCGTATACAACCCTTTTCTAGAATTCACGTTCAATTCCCCAAGTAATTCAGATACAAACTTGTTCCTGGTTACTCAGCACTTCTTGAGAGACTTCTTGGAATCTTGACTTGACTGCCCCAGACGAGTTGGACAGTGACATGTCATGCCCCTTGCTTATAAGATATTTTCCATTGGAAGTGTCATTCCATTTGAAGTGATTTTGTCCACTGAGAGAGCTTTCGTTTGTTGGACATTCGTCGTATGAATTTCTTTGCTGTCAAACAACTAGTCATATGCAAACAATGATATTCAAATAATTTAGAGTTTATGCTTGTCTTGAAAATGTGTTTTAGCAGATAAAAGAATTTTTGCAAGAAAATTCAACTCAATATTTGAAGTAAGCCTTACAGGATTCAGGATACCTTTTGTAACAATATGCTTTCGAACTAACCCATGCTTAAATTAGGACTTTTGAAGGGTTATAACGTGGCTTGGTTCACTGTTTAAGAAAAAAAGGATAAGGCTCAAAGTGTCTTTGTGCCCTCCCGTTCTTCGTGATGTTCTTCAGTCCTAAACTCAGTTAATTATACGTTTGAACTCCAATTGAGTCTGGAATGACATTTTGGTGATGGTTCAGACAAGTTAAGTTTGTCGGAAGGCAGTCATTTTTGCAACATTTTTCATGTTGTCGAGGATTTATAGTGACCTCTTTTATTATCCCTGATTTTTCCTGACTGTTCTTGTTTTTTTTATAGATTACGGTCAGCGGGATGCCCCGGTTTCTCTTAAGTCTCCTTCGTAGGTTTTGACTTAATGGACCTTTCTTTTTGAGAGATAATGACTGCCTATGTGATACGGAACCAACACCATCTTTTGATTCAGAAAGACGTTTTTGTTATCACTCGTTGTATACGAGTTGAGAGTTTGCGACTTAACGCGCATTTGAATTAACTGAGAAACTACCCTGCCCCCGATTTTGATTAAAGGTTTCAATTTGTGTAAAAAAGAAAGCTCCTACTTGTTAGGCTCAAGGGGGTTGACTAGGGATTATCCACATTATAACTCTTGTGTTTAGGAATTGAAAGAAACACCTATACACCGTCAGCCAAGTCTGTCCAAAAGCATACTGTATGAGATTATGACATTGTTTTCGTCATCCTCCCTCTAAAGGCTTGTAACTTTTAGCAAGAGATGAATATTATAAAAGGAGTAAAGATATCACAGTTTAAATATAATGAAAACAAATGGATGAATTCAAGACAAACATATGCGATGCATTAATGAAACAAATTTTAACATTAATAGATAAGTGTTTGAATAAAAAAAGAGATTACAATTGAAAATTCAAAATGAACTGGAACGCTCAATGATTTGGCATGGGAGTGGTGATCACGTTGGGAGTCTTTGGAGAGTCAAACTCGATCTCCTTGGTGTCAATCATGTTTTGAATCTTGTATTTTAGCCTCCAACAATCGTTAGAATCATGCCCGGGACTTCCGGAATGATATGCACATATTGCATTAGGACTGTAGTTAGGAGAAGAAGTTTTGGGGTTTGGATGATGTCCTATCAACGTAAGCAGATTTATCTTCAACAAGTGTTGTAGTGCTTGAGACATCGGCATGTTAATGTTGATAAACTATCTTTTGGGCTCGCCTGGCCTTCGCTAATTTCCCCTTTGTTATTGTCGCTGTGATGCAGGACCGGGGATCAAGACTTCCCCCACATGTTGGTCATGGTGGCTCTTGTTATAACCCTTTTGGATATAAACAACATTGGACTCTTTCTTCCTATTGTATGGCTTTTTCTGAGCATCAGAGGATGTAGCTCCCTGGATCTTTCCGCTTTTGATGCCAACTTCGACCCTTTTTCCAGTCAGTATTAGCTCAGTGAACCCGACCGAAGACCTTCCGATTAGTTGATTGAAGAAAGGTCCCGTCAAAGTTCCCATAAAGGTGTCAATCATCTCCCTATCAGTTAAGGGTGGTTGCACTCTGCCTTCCAAGTCTCTCCATTTTTGGGCGTACTCTTTGAAGCCCCTGTTGGAACGTATGGTCATATTTTGCAATTGCACACGAGTTGGTGCAAGATCAGCGTTGTATTGGTACTGCTTGTAGAAAGCAGCAGCCAAGTTCTCCCAAGTGTGAATGTCGGTTCTTTCTAACTGATAGAACCACTCCACCTGAGTGCAAACCAAACTCTCTTGGAAGAAATGGACCCATATCTTCCGGTCAGCAGTGTGAGGCTAAATCTTGCAGACATATGACCTCAGATGCATTTTAGGACAAGATATCCCATCATAATTGGCAAAGATATGGATTTTGAACTTTTGTGGAATGACCACTCCGGAAACCAAACCTAACTCTTCAAATTCCAAGCCAGGTATCTGCTGAATCTCCATAGCATTGAGGCTATCCTTCAACTGTTTGTATTTATCATCAGCGAGAGGATATTATTCCTCAGAGTAGTCAGCTTCAACTTCATCAATCCCCAGACTGTTATCTTCTTCATGACTATTCCCCATGTTGGATGGAGTTGAGAGATCTAGAGCTCTCTTGACCGGTCCTCTAAGTCTTCTTCTCAAGTTTAGGATGCCTACTGACTTTTTTGACTTTTTCTTCTTGTCCTTGAGAAGAAGAGTCTTCAAGTCCTCTTTCCCCTTAACCATAGCCAGGAACATTTGTTGGAATTGGGCATTTTGTGCTTGGATATCCTTCACCTTTGTTCCATATCCATCTTACTGAAATAAACAATAGGAAGATAAGGAGACCTGTATGGGAGAAACCTGTCCTAATATGATGCATGATATGTGGATGCATGTTTTCAAGGATCTCGCGGGGTAAACACAAGAATATGTTAGAAGTTACTTACAATTTTTATTGGAGAACTTCGTATCGGTGGATGTCCTTCCATGAGAATTAAGCTCACCATGTCAAGTGGGTCATAGCTCAAGTTGTTGTATTTTGATTTTTGACGACATTTGGTTAGAGGATAATAAATCCTCTTGCCCCTTGATAGACGTTTGATTCAACGTGACCCTACATCATAGGCCCTTGAGATCCTTGAAATGACTATTGAAAATGCTATGGTGTGATGTCATGATGTTATGTACAAGTATGCAAAGTAAGCAAGTTGTTTATAATCATATACACAGAAAGCAGACAAGTCCTTAGGTTTAGGCTTGCACAGAGTTTAGGTAAGTACCCTCTTGAAATTTAGTTGGTTCAACCTGTCCTAGAAAGTAAACGAGTTCTAAGGGATCGCAATATTACTGACCTTTCTTTTAGGTATTGTTTCAGCTCAATCAATCTTTTCTTGCGGTCGATATATCTTAAAAGTCCGATCTCAATGAGTATAGCATCCAGTATCAACCAACTTCAGACTATACCAAAGTCGGCTATCACACCACTTCCTAATGTCCAAGTTGGTCAAGTAAGGTTCCAAAGTCAATTAGTGCTTCATGACACCACACAGCGGCCCCATATTCTCCTTGACTACTCAAGGGCTACCAGTACAAACAAATGTGTCACACTAACATAGCTATTGTTTAGACCATGTCGGTATACCCCTCAAAGTTTCCACAATCTATTGCTACTTACCTAAAAGATGCCCTAGATCCGGGTAGAGGATCAAAACAAACCCAAACAAGGAACCATAATGTAAAGCAAGCAAGTCAAACAATGAAAGCAAGTAAAGTTGATCTAGCCCTAAGGTAACCCCACTTTTAAGTTGTCCCCAGCAGAGTCGCTAGTTCTGTAACACGGTGGGAGAACTGACTTGGGTGTTTTACGTTTGATCGCAATTGTTGCGGATAGCAAGAGTCGCCATCGACTTTTCTTTTATCCAAAAGGAAAGGTTGAAAATAACAGGAAAGACCTTTCGATATTATTTCTTGAGTTCGGGGGGTAGGTTATGAAAAAGAAAGGTATTAACACCCTTTTCATCTGTAGTTATCTACGGGCTCTTAGTTGCTTGCTAGGTCACTTACTTTTGTTTGAAAATGTGTTTGTGGTGTGGGTTTTTAAAGTATTTTGAAAAGAGATGTCTTTGTAATGGTTCTCGTCTTTATAAGAACGCATACAAAGTGTTTGGTCTTTTGAGAAATGTTTCAAAGTGAAATTGTGGGTGTATAAAATGTTTTTGTTGTGAGCAAGCGAGCAACTAGGAGTATCCTACTTACTCAAAAGGTCTTAAACGTTCTTTTTCTTCTCCTTTAGATGTTTCTATCTTACCATTGATTTAGTAAGAAGCCTCATCATTGGATGTGAAGGGACGGGCGTGGGACGTTTGTATAGTCATAGAAGTCAACCTATGGGACATTTTAGCAATGTCGTTTAAGGACTAGATCGTTTACCGAAGGCAACATTGAGGGTCATCGAGGGACTATGACCTTTTATTGAGGGTCTTTGCTAAATCGCCCATATTCGAGGGACATGACTATTTTCCGAAAGGCAACAAAGTGAGATTACCCTAGAGGTGCTAGTGTGCAAGTGTGTTTGATTGCATTCATTTTGTCTTGCATTTAAAGGTTATCTATTTATTGATTTTATCTTGCCATACACCCTAATTACTAACAATGTATGAAAGCAATAAAAATGCGAAAAATAAATCCTAAGCTATTACACCATTTCAGGGATGGGGATACATATTTACAAATGGGGATTGCAAGAATTTAAATCCTAATTATCTATTACAACCATATTGAATTGTACAATACAAAAAAAGGAAAGAATTTGTTTTAAAAAAAAGGGGTTTTTTGGTATTAATAAATTAAAAGAAAAATAATTAGTTAATAAAAATAAAATATATTTTATGTATTTTTTATATTAATAAAAATAGTATTAATGCTAAAAACAATAAAAATAAGAAAGAAAAGTAAAAATAACGAAAACAGGATCAACGTGTTGCTGAAAACAAATATGAGAGGGACCAGAAGTTCTGATGCTAGGCACGCTATAGTTCAGAAAGAAATGTTATAGGAAACCAGAAGTTTTGGGTTGTTGCGCGCTGAAGTTCTAGGTGTTAAAACAGTGAGGAAACTTATAAGTTTTGTGTGTTATGTTACAACAGTGAGAAATACCTAGAAGTTCTATGTGTTGTGTTACAATAGTGAGAAAGACCTAGAAGTTCTGTGTGTTGTGTTACAACAGTGAGAAAGACCTAGAAGTTCTGTGTGCTGTGTTACAATAGTGAGAAAGACCTAGAAGTTCTGTGTGCTGTGTTACAACAGTGAGAAAGACCTAGAAGTTTTGTGTGTTGTGTTACAACAGTGAGAAAGACCTAGAAGTTATGTGTGTTATGTTACAATAGTGAGAAAGACCTAGAATTTTTGTGTGCTGTGTTACAACAGTGAGAAAAATCTAGAAGTTCTAGTCCTAATTCTGAGCCTAGTTTCCTTCAAGAAGTTCTGATCCACAGTTTTTCTACTTAGGAAATGATATCTACAGTCTCAACACTATGATATCTACATCTTTAATGATGTTCTGAATGAAAAGTTCAAAGTCAGGATGACTTACCTTGAATCTGAAGTGTGTGTTTGGGACTTGAGCTGCTGCCTTCGAATGTTCTGGGGTTAGCAAGAAACGGAACATAAATGTTATGTTCTTCGATTCGAAGGGAAGAATAAGGGTATTATTTTGAGAATTCTAGGTTTAAGAGTGTTTGAGTGTTTTCTTCTCTCTCTTTTTGTATTCAATAACTCTTCACTAAAAAGCCAGCCCCCTTAGACGCGTGGTGGAAAAATTTATTTATAGATGGGTTTGATGTGGTTTTGGGGGGAAAACAAATGGGATTTGAACCCTTTTGGCATATTGTTTCATTGCTTTTTAAATATAGCTTTTATGTGTTAATTTGATGCAAATAAGGGGTTTGAGAAAATGTAGGCGTGGACTAGATCAACAACAATTTGGAGTGTTGTGGCAGCTGGATGCAAGACTGTGTCATAGTA
Source organism: Vicia faba (assembly GCA_948472305.1). Lineage (NCBI taxonomy): Eukaryota > Viridiplantae > Streptophyta > Magnoliopsida > Fabales > Fabaceae > Vicia > Vicia faba. Next base: position 803,362,280 of record OX451741.1, read on the forward strand.
GTATAAAAGTATGTTCAAAACGAGGTTTTGGGGCTTGGTGATGTTCTGACCGAAGAGTGGAAAGACCAGAGTGAGATTCGAAGGGTGATATTATGATCGAAGAGTAGAACATAGTCTCCATATGCTGAAGAATGAAATTTGAAGGGCCATGTTATGATCGAAGAACACAACTTCCATATGTTCTAATCGAAGGGTCATGTTCAGATCGAAGGGTTATGTTCTAAATCACTTATGCAAATTCTGATTGTACTTGTGCGAAAACTGGACCAGAGTTATGAAATTATCATATTTTCTTAACACTTAGAAAATTTTCGAAGTGTTTAGAAATTTGAATTTTCAAAGTAATCTTTGACTTTTGATTTCTTGATGAACCAACTAAATGTCTTGATGAAATATGATTTTGATCAAAAATACAAAGTTTGACTTTTCAGTGTGCATTTGACCATTTTTCCCTTGTGAATGACTTTCTTGGAAAATTGTAATTCAAGACTTGAAACTTGACAGAAGCAATCCTGAGGGTCCAGGATGATCCCTTGAGAAATGAGGGGGAAAACTTTTGGGTACAACAATTCCCTTTGCATAACCAACCCATGTACCATGTTCTCTTTGTGTTTTGATTTTTGCCTTGCTTTTTGCTTTTTACTTTGTATGATTTTGTGGGTTTTATTTGACCTTTTCACATTCCTTTGGAAATAATTAAGTTCAATGGTGACTCTTGCTTTTTGCTGAGATAAGTTAATCAATAAATTATTCTTAAATTTTCCCGCCGCGACAGTCTGGAGACTCTGTTGGAGACTAGTCCTCAAGAAGGTTAAGCCTAACTTATTTATCTATGCTTTTTTGTTATTATTGTTGTTGTTTGTATGGATTTTTCAATTTTTCAGGTTATTTGGTGATATCTCTTAGAAGTACTATACCCGTACTTGAGTACACTTGTGATTAGGAGGGTGGTATAGTCATGTTGGCTTACGTGGAGTTAATCCTTAATAAGCTGACTTGAGATCCCCTGCTCAGTGGAGGCCCCTTTGAGGGTGATAATGTTAATCAAGTTAATTGTGAAGACATTATCACTTTCGATCTGGGAGTATGAGAAACTGAGGACCTTAAAACCCATTTATCCCTCTTGGCCTTTTTAGGATGTAGTGTGGTGGCTATCCTGGACTTAAAAATATGGTTTAGTATATACACAATATTACACTCAAATGAGGTTCTCTTGAGAATATTATTGGTGGATGAGTAGTTGTTGAAACTGATAATATCCAAAAGAGGATTATACACTCTGGGAACTTTGTAGAACCCATTTCTTATTCAGATGGTTTAACCTTAGTTCACACCTTGTGGGATGATTACCATTAACTTCGTGCTCGTGACGTCGAACCTTTGAACCTATCTTGTTTGTGATCTTGCTTGTGATTTTTGCATAATCATGCATTCATGTATTCATAAACATCTTTGTCACCAAGTCTTTAAGGAACTTAGAGATTATCTTTGCAAACATTTCATATTTGTGATTATGGATTTTGGAAGAAGAAGTACTCAGAAGTTTGGTTTCAGAAATCTTGATATAAAAGAATTGAGAAAGCTTGGATCTCTAGTGACTAGTCCTATGGATTTCAAGGATCGTTATGGAATACTTTTGTATATCTTGTTCACCAACATGGAAGATGGTATTATGAATACTCTGGTTCAGTTCTATGATCCTCTCTACATATGTTTGACTTTCCCATATTATCACCCCGCACCTACTTTGGAGGTGTATGCTTATCTTATGGGTGTGCCCGTCTTTGATTAGATTCCTTTTAGTGGGTTGGAAGAGATTCCCAAGCCCCAAATTATTGCAGGAGTTATTCATTTAAGGAAAGCAGAGATAAAAGATAATCTTACTATTAAAGATGGTCTTCGTGGATTGGCTTCTAAGTTCTTGACGGGGAAAGCTTCTACTCTTGCTAGTGCGAGAAGTACGGTTGCCGTTGAGGCTATTCTTCCTATTCTCATTTATGGCCTAGTCTTGTTCCCTAATATTGAAAATTTTGTTGATGTTAATTCCATTCGTATCTTTCTAATTGGAAATCCAGTCTCTACCTTGCTTAGAGATACTTATCACTCTATTCATTAAAGGACCTTGAAGAATGAATGAACTATCATTTGTTGTGCACCTTTGTTGTACAAGTGGTTTATTTCGTAGTTTCCGTAATCTACTTCCTTTTGGGATCCCAAGAGTGGTTTAAAGTGGTCACAAAGGATTATGTGCATCTTCTTTGTACAAAAAGAGCCATCAACTACAATCCAATTCTAGCTCGTCATCCACTTGGATACACCATGAGGGACAAATCAAACACCATTTTGTTGGGAGGTTTCTTTCTTAAGGAGAGTGATGATGACAAAGAGTTGAATGGAAAGAGCATCCATGCTTGGCACCATATTCATAGGAAGAGAAGAGTTGAGTTGGGAAAAAAAGACTATGTTGCTTTTGAGCATTATATCCAAAGGGTTCAAGAAAGAGAAATCAAACTTAAGATGCCTTATCCTCATCAAGAATCTATGGTCTCAAAGTCCATGTAACTTTCTCTCGTTCCATTGGATAGTAAGGAAGAACTTCAATATGCTTTAGCTCAGATGAAGCGAGAGAGGGATGCTTGGAAGAGCAAATTCCATGCCTCAAATATGCAGAAGATGGAATTGTAGAAGCATCTGAATAAGAAGGATGAAGACGAGCATGCAAGTAAGAAGAGAAGAGTGCCAAAGGATTTATTTTCCTCTCGCATTTTTCCATCTAAAAGCATCAGGGATTATTATGACATTCCTCCCACTTCAAGTGCATGGAAATGTATTATGGATAAGCTGGTGATGGAGAAATCTCAGATGCAGAGATCTTATGAAGACTGGATCAAGAAGCTTCAGAGACAGTTGCACCATGGATTCATATCTTCTTCAGATGTGGTTCCTTTGGACCTCTAGGATCTAGCTTTCTCTTCTTTTTATTTAGGATTATTGAAACTATGTACTTCAATTATAATCCTTCCAATTATCAATAAAATGAGATTTTCAGATATTTCAGAAAAAGAGTTATTTATAATGTTTGCAATTGTTTATAACTTCTTTAAGTTCCTTGAAAACAAAAAAATTAAAATTAAAAAAATAAACCAAATCATTTGCATTGCATATCATGCATCATTCCACACTTGGCCTTGCTTTTTGAGGATTTTGTAGAATCTCATTCCTTTGTCTTCGCCTTTGTAGAAGACAAGTTGTTGCACCGATATAATACTTGAGCTAACTATAAGAAGAAGATGGAGAATTTTGAACAATAGAACATGGAACTCTATGAAGAGGTCACTACTCTTACGACTGGTATGGAATGTATGACTGCTCTGGTTGAATAACCTTCTGCCGAGGTCTTCTGGATAATCAACTGCCGTGATCAACCAGGGGAATCTACTGATAGGATTCAATTTGAATAACCTTCTATCGAGGTCTTTTGGATAATCAACTTTCGTGATCAACCAGGGGAATCTACTACTGAGATTCAATTTGAATAACCTTCTACCAAGGTCTTCAGATAATCATCTGCCGTGATCAACCAGGAGAATCTACTACCGAGATTTAATTTGAATAACCTTCTGCCGAGGTCTTCTAGATAATCAGTTGTTATGATCAACCAGGGGAATCTACTTCCGAGATTCAATTTGAATACTACCTTCTGCCAAGGTCTTCCAGATAATAAACTGCCATGATCAACCAGGAGAATCTACTGCCGAGATTCAATTGGAAACTACCTTATGCCGAGGTCTTCCGGATAACTAACTGCCGTGATTAACCAAGAGAATCTACTATCGAGATTCAATTGGAATAACCTTCTGCCGAGGTCTTCCGGATAATCAACTGCCGTGATCAACCAGGAGAATCTACTGCTGAGATTCAATTTGAATAACTTTCTGTCGAGGTCTTCCAGATAATCAACTGCTATGATCAACCAGGAGAATCTACTGCCGAGATTCAATTTAAATAACCTTCTATCGAGGTCTTCCAGATAATCAACTGCCATGATTAACTAGGAGAATCTACTGCCGAGATTCAATTTGAATAACCTTCTGCCGAGGTCTTCTGGATAATCAATTGTCGTGATTAACCAGGGGAATCTACTATCAATATTCAATTTGAATACTACCTTCCGTCGAGGTCTTCTGGAAAATCAACTGTCAGGATCAACCAGGAGAATCTACTGCCGAGATTCTGTTAAGAACTGATAGCTTGATTGACAATGATGCTTTTCTTCACATAAAAACAAGGTTTTATGTTATGCGTGCAAATTTCATTGATGCATGAAATGTGATGATTGATTGATGTATGTGATGAATGACTTGGATATGTGTAGATGGATGTTGGACTTTGAAATGAGAATGCGTAGTTCTACTTTTCGAGATATGCTCGACCCATGCTATCGAAAGTCGTCAGATGGACGAAATGATAAGTATATATGATTTCTGATATAAGAGCCCTAATGCATGATTTATGCAGCTTTATTCTTTATGATTATGACTTGAATGCTTTTTTTGAATGGTGCCCCCCTGTGATAGGCCGTGGGTGACTAAGCGTAGAGGTTTGCTTATGTAACAAGGTTGCTTGTCATATGATGGTTGAATATTATGCTATCATGATTTCCCGATACTTTATTTGAACTTTGAAGATTACTGATGTAGGAGAAAGATCCATTGGAGATTATGAAAGTGAGCAAAGAGCTTGATTTTGGTCTTGGAGGAGATTCTCATTGATATGAGCTTGGAAACAGTTTGATCATAATATGAATGACCCTACTATCTTGGACTTTGAAACATTATGCCCTTGATGAATTATTTTGAATCAACTCCTTTTGATCGAGCCTCATAGTGGTTTGCCCCACCATTCGAATTTTGAAGGAGGTTCCCTTCAATCTCCTAGATCTGGAGGAAGTACCCTTAGAAAGAACTTAGACCTCACCATGAACTTGACATAGATCGGCCCAAGTATTCGAAGCTTGAAAAGTTTATACTTGAAGTTGCTTAAGGGGAATTTGGACCCTACGTATAGTAGGATGAACTTGGTACATATTGCTCCAAAGTTTTAATCTTGGAAGTTTGCCCCTGATTATTAAGGCTTTGAGAGGTTTTTTGAAATGAGAAACCGAGTCTTACCCTGTTGTGATACGACTTGATTAAGGAATGCTCCTTCTGAAAGTATGCCCCTGATTGAATATTGCTTTGAAACTTGATCCAAGTTGATTGAATCTCGGAATTCTCACCCCTTGTTAATAATATCTTCATGTGATATACCCCTACAATCATTAGTTTTTTCCCTTGTTTACAGAGGTCCTCTTAGCTGCTTTACCCCTAGTTAGAAGCTTCTTGGAAATGTTGCCTTTGATCAGACCTTTTTGAAATCTCCTTGATGTTAAGTATTGATTCATAGATAAAATTGTAAATTTTGAAAAAGTAATTCCGTTTGATGCACATGCAATTTCTTGAAATCAAAATTGATTATTTGAAAAGAAATGGAAGATTAGAAGATGAATATTCGAAGAAGCGAAGTAGTTAGAAATAATTTTAACAAATATAGGATTCGGTTTAACACAGATCTTGCTGAGTATGCTTTCATAGTGAACCTATCCTCAATTAGGACTTTTAAAGGTTGTAACGTGGCCATGGTTCGTGGTTTAAGAAACAAAAAATATAAGACTCAAAATTTATTTAGCCCACCCCATTCTTCTTGATGTTCTCCAATCCTAAATTCGATTAATCCAACAGATGCATTTATTTCCCAAGATAAATTTCTTAGTCACGCAGATGATGAGAAGCGTTAATAATATTCAAGTGCCGTTGAAGAGAATTGATAAGATCCACGCATTCATGAGAAGCCTTTGAGGTTCTTAAGGTGGAAGTTACAAGATTGTTCTCCAATTTATTTGTTTTTTCAATCACTTATTTTGCATGGACCAATTCTTTTTGAATTTGCGGTCCATCGGGATGCCCTAACTTTTTCCTAAGTCAAGTTTTGATTTCTTTTGACTTTGCGGGCTTTCTTTTTCTCTCTCTTGAATTTCTCCTTTTTTGTTAAGTTTTTTTTTTTTGCTTTTGATTTTGACACTTGTGACTTCCATGCTGATTGTTCTAAGCTTCATCTTTATTGTTTCCTCGATCTTGATTGATATACTGAGGATAAAAACATTGTTGATTCCTCAATCTTGGATCGTTCTCTCAATGATGTATCGAGGAAAGAGATACGCTTGAACCTTTGCTTAGTTCGTTTTGATTCTCCTGGGATTCGAATGCATCGTCGAATTAATTAAAGTCTACCCTACCCCTGGTTAATATTAAGGTTTCTTTTAGAGAATATAAAGAACTTTGACTTCTGGATCGAGGGGGTTAACTACATATTAACACCTTATATCTCCACTATTTAGGAATTAAAACAATGCCTTACATCGTCAGCTAAGCCTTACTATTAAAAAGCAGACGTCAACAAAATTTGATTATTTTGTATTTTCATCATTCTCCATTGAAGTTTGTTAATTTGAAAATGGAAAAGGAGAGTGAAAATAGAAAGTTGTTGATTTTTGTGGAATGAATCGATTTTAAAAACATACATGCTTATTTTATTAGAATTACTAATCAAAAGATACAAGTTTACAACAAATACAACCTAGCAACTTGGATTTTACAAATTGAATTTGATAAAGTCTGATGATCTTTGAGATGAGATTTTTTGTTGATCCACTGTTGTCTTTAAAGGATGATTCATAGTTTTTGCACTTGTCAAAGCATGGGGGTGACCCTTGACTTATTCTTGGGCATACCAATTCTGTTGATAGGGCGGTTACTCTTGATGTTGAGGAATCACCAATGGTAGCGATATTTGAGGCGTTGTATAGGTCTGTTGATGACATTGTGAAGGGTTGCCTTCTCCCTCCAATAAGACTTGTATCTCTTGAATTTCTCCATAGCTCTTTTATTTCACTTGCGAATATCGGGAAGCCTGCTAACAGATGATAGTTGGATAACAGCGAAGGTGGAAATGCATGAGATGCAAATGTATGGGCGCATGTAAATGCATGGGTATGCAAAAATATTTTTTGGCTTTTGGGTATGGAAAAATGTTTCATGGATATGTAATGTGATGCAGACGTAGTATGAGGGTAGACGTAGGGGTACCCTATACATGTTTAATGGTAGATACAGAAATGATAATATCCTACATTGTCTCAGAGATTGAGACATGCATGAACTCCTTAAGGACGAAGATAGTGATGGAAATGCAGGTACCCCACACTGACTCAGAGATTGAGACAAATAGGAATTCCTTAAGGACGAAGATAATAAATATGAATTTGATGATATCCTACATTGACTCAGAGATTGAGACATGCAGGAACTCCCTAAGGATAATAAATATGGATTTGAAGATACCCTACACTGACTCAGAGATTGAGACAAAGAGGAATTCCTTGAAGATAATAAATTGGGATTAGAGGATACTCTACACTGACTCAGATATTGAGACACATAGGAATTCCTTAAGGATGAAGATGATAATGGATACAGATTTGAGGATACCCTATACTGACTCAGATATTGAGACAAATAGGGATTACTTAAAGATGAAGATGATAATAGATATGGATTTGAGGATACCCTACACTGACTCAAATATTGAGACAAATAGGAATTCCTTAAGGATAAAGATGATAATAGATATGGATTTGAGGATACCCTACACTGACTCAGATATTGAGACAAATATGAATTCCTTAAGGATGAAGATGATAATAGATATGGATTTGAGGATACCCTACAATGACTCAGATATTGAGACATATAGGAATTCCTTAAGGATGAAGGACCATTGAAGACGAAGAGGAATCCCTTCAAACTAGGGATTGTAACTGAGGGACAAGAATTCCTACAAGCTAGGTATTATGATAGTCTAATGGATGGTTGAGGAATCCCTACAGGCTAGGGGTTATGACTCATGAAAGATAAGCCCTACAGGCTAGGGGTTATGACTCATGAAAGATAAGCCCTACAGGCTAGGGATTATGGTATAACGGAAGTAACCCTTGCAGGTTTAGGGATGTGATTATATGAATGGTATCCTTAGAAGGTAGGCTCCTAGTTTTGGCCTATGGTTAGTCTACCCTTCCGATAAGGTGGCTTCCTTAAGGGTATCATGAATAACACTAGAGGAAAAAGGCACAAGGGCCTCCCTTAAGTGGATCCTCTTTACGGACCGAGACTTTCGTCTCTAAATATTGAAAGGTCTCGTCATGAGATTTTGGTTAGGGTTGTACAAAGAGTCATGGGTGGCATTCCAAAGTCCTACTCATCAAGAGGATATCTCTTGATAAGTATTCCTTTTTTGGAATTCCACCGACTCTAGACGAAGTCGTCATATAAACTCGCAGGGATGATGTACCCCCTAAGCTAATAGACGAACCTTCTTTCTAAGGGTTATTTTGAAAATAATTTTTTTGAAATTAAATTTCCACCACACAGTAAATATAATAATAAGAGAGACAATGAATAAATAAATGAATAAATAAATAAGTAAATAAAATAAAAACCCAACCAAACAAAAACCTAAAACTAAAGGAAAGACTTCTAAACTTAGGGTTGAAGTCCCCAAGAGAGTCGCCAGCTGTTGCAATTGGTTTTAAATACAGAGCCGCCACTACTAGTTTTTATCCTAAGGAATAGAATCTAATAGGAAACCCCAATTTCACAGACAGAGATTCTAGATTTCGGACTCAGTTTTAGACGAAGGGAAGGTGTTACGCACTCTTCATCTACCTTGTTCACAAGGATACTAGGGTTTAGAAGCGCATTTTTAGGAAGAGGGTTGGTTTTTTAATTAGGGGAACTCACCGTGATTTTAGTCTCATGCCTACGTATCCTCTTATGAGGAATCAGAGTCCCAATTCGTAGTTCATAGTTGGTTGGTGTTTTTTATAGGGTTGCATAGAATTGTTTTCGAATTATCCTTGAACTTTGTCTAGGTTGTAAATTGAGTGATTGTAAACACAGTTCACAGTTAAACATGAAATTAATTCTCCTAACCCTTTTTCGAAAATATCTAGAGTTTTTATTATGTTAGTGTAAAAATGGTTTATTGTTGCTTAGCTGTTTTGATGTTTTGATTCGATTAAAGAGTGTGATGAGACATTGAGCGGGGGGAGTCTGATATAGTCTCCTCCTTACGTGGCCAGATATTATCCACGTGTTGCTCGATGTGAAGGATGCGGAGAAAGTCTGATATAGCCTTCCTCATCACGTGGCCATATATTGTCCACGTGTTACTTGCGGGTGGAATATTTAATGAATTGTGTAGATTTTGATATTTGATTGTAATTTAAGATTTTGATTCAAATTTAATATTTGATTTATGGATGCAAAATTGAAGTAGAAGTGAATAATTGAATGAATATGTAAGTGAAAAAAATAACATTAGAGTTAGTAAACATATTTTAAAGTTAATAAAAAAAGTTTTAATTAATAAAAACCTATTTATCCCAATTTGTTAAGTAATTAGTAAAATGACGGATTTTAAATTTAGAGTTTATAAAATAAATGTTGATTATAGAAAAATAAATATTGGTTAAATAAAAAGGATCTTTGTTTCTACAACTTACAAGGAAAGATATAAAATTAGATCCATAGTATGATTTAAAACTTGCAATAGATTTAAAAATAATAATTTGATTAATGATAAAAATTATTTAGTTATTTTTAATAAATAAGAAATTAAGTTTGTTATTTATAAAAGGTCTATAACATAATTATATTTAGAAAATACTCAACAATACGCCTGATTAAAAACATATTTGTACAAATAATAAAAAATAAATCATAAAACAATTTAAAATAATAAAAATAATAAACACTACAAAAATTAAAATAAACACAAAGGGGATTATTAATGTTTCCGTTTTTCATTGTAGGAAGACTTGTCTCTTCCTAATTTTGTATTGTTCTTATTTAGCTTTTTTTATCCGCCCTAATTTAGTAATAATAAAGATAGTAAAGATAATTTATCATATTAAAATTTTAGTTTCCTAGTGATTATAGTAGCAATTAAATATTAAGAAAAACACCAATTCATATACATTACAATACTTAGACTCACTAGATTAATCATAAAAATTACCAACAACAAAATATTCAAACCATATATAGAAACACTATTAATCACATAAAAGCACTGTGGATGAAACTCCAAAAAAAAGAAATAAAACTCGAATATTCAAACGAATTAAAAATTGAATTTACATCAAAGAAGACAAATTTACTTACCTGAAATGTTCTGACCGATTTAAGTTGCTTTCTTTCCTTCTTCTCGATCAATCCTTCCTCCTTTTTTTGTACAAGAGTTTCTTAGGTTGATGGAGGGCTTTTAGGAGATGCTTCATTGTTGTTCTTCGATATGAAGAACAACAACTTTAGGAAAAATCTAGTGAATTATTGATTTGCTAATTGTTGGTGAAATTGTTGATCACCAAACCTTTGTTGATGGACACTTCAGAGTTTCTTTGTTGTTGTTCTTCGATGTGAAGAACAACAATTTTTAGGAGAACTCTAGTGAGTTGTGGATAATTATGAAATTATGGATGAAAAATAGTGTGAAAGAGTGGTCTATTTATAGAAAAGTCTACATCAAGAAATGTCTAAAATTTATGATTTTATCTTAGTCATCAAGCTGACCAATCAGAAAGTGACAAATCATGTGATTTTGTTGTTTTTATATTTTATATGATTTTTGATTATTTTTAACTAAAAATTGAAAAAAGTGAAGAAAAAAACTATTTTTGAAAAATTATTAATTAAAAAATATGAAAATTTTAATTTAATAATAAAAAAAATAATTTTTTGAGAAGATTTATACCAATTGAGATTTCATTGAAATTTGGTGGACAAGATTATAAACCTAAACACTTTTGTGATTTTTTCTCAATATTGTGATTGATTTTATGATTAATAAAAATTGATTTTGAAAGATTTCAATTATTTTTAACATCTTGACTATTAAGTGTATAAAATAAAAGATTTAAAAAAATAAAAAAATAAATTTAAAATACCCTTAAAATAGAAAACGAAAATAATAATAAAATAATTAAAAAATGACTTTTTTATTCTTTTTATTGAAAAAAACACACAAAAGAATATAAATGCCAAAAAGTAGTGTAACAAGACTTGAACTCATGACCTTCCACTTGTAAGCCTTACTCTCTTACCAATTGTGCTACGTTATTCATTTGAAATAAAAAGTCAATTGAAAACATATGAAAACGATCAATTATTTTCTATTTAAAAATATAAATAATTTGAAATAAATTATTTTATTTTTAAATTAACTCGAAAATGAATATTTACAAAACTCCAAAATGTAAACCAAAAGACTTTTATAAAAATCAAAGTTTGAAAATAAATTTGATGGTAGCACTGAGGACGGACAAATTTGGGGTATGACAATAGTGCAATGCGGTCCAACAGAAGGTTCAGGACAAGTTATTCAACTCCCAGAGAATAAGAACCACACCAGTCTAGGACTTTCTCCCAAGTTTGATAATGTTGTGAAGCAAGAGGCTATTTTTTCCCAACTAAGGAGGTGTTCCATATTGGAAGTTTTATTCATCTAGTTCTTCTCGAGGTTGATGTTGTTCTTGAAGATGATTCAAAACCAGAAAGGCTAAGCTTTGACACATAGAATAACAAGCCAAAATTGGACCACTATTGATATTCATAGTGTTGATCACATTTCAAAGTTTTTTTTTGTTTTTTTTTCAAAAATCCTTTCACTCTGTCCAAGGTGAAAGTGAATTGTTCGAGCTTACCTTTTGTTTTAGTTATTAAAGTTATTAATAAAAGTTGTTTTGTTATCCATATATGTGTTTTTTAGTTTTTGTTTTTTTCTGGAAAGTGGTAATCTAAAAAACATAAAAATAACTTCAATATCTGCATATTACTGTCAAATTTGTATGTTTTCTAAAATCAAGCATCAATCATATGTGCAGATTAATTAATAAACACATTGAAAACAATGACTTTACGCCCTCTCCCAAATTTGAATTTCCTCTGTATGAAGCTGAAGAGGAGGAATTGGTTTAAATCCCAAAATAAGTCACTCGGTTCCTTGAGCACGAGGAGAAGACCATTTAGCTATACAAAGATTCGTTAGAATTGATCAAATTGGGTTCCGAAGAAAACAAGAAGGATGTCAAGATTGGGGCACTACTAGATCAGAATGTCAAGATCAGGTTGATAGAGTTTCTTAGAGAGTATGTTGATGTGTTTGCTTGGTCTTACCAGGACATGCTAGGTATGAATACTGATATTTTGGAACATATATTTTTGTTGAAGCCTGAATGTCCGCCTATGAAGCAGAAGTTAAGAAGAACTTACCCTGATATATCCATCAAGATCAAAGAGGAAGTTTTAAAGTAGATTGATGTTGATTTCCTGGTTACATCTGTCTAGTGGGTTGCCAATATTGTGCTTGTATCAAAGAAAGATGGAAAATTTCGAATGTGTATTGATTACAAAGATATGAACAGGGACAACCTGAAAGATGACTTTCCTCTACCACATATTGATATGTTGGTAGACAACACAATAAAATTCAATGTTTTTTCCTTTAGAGATGGAATTTATGATTATAATCAGATTAAGGCGGCACCTGAGGACATGAAAAAAACAATGTTCATCACCCTATGGGGAACATTCGACCATTGAGTGATGCTCTTTGTCCTGAAGAACGTTGGTGATACGTACCAGAGGGCTATGAATACCTTGTTCCATTGTATGATGCACAGGGAAATCAAAGTTTATATTGATGATATGATAGACAAATCTCAGATTGAGGAAGGTCATGTTGAAGATTTTTCGAAGTTGTTTCACAATTTGAGGAGGTTTAGACTCTGTGTGAATCCCAACAAATGCACTTTTGATGTCTGTTCTAGGAAGCTTTTAGGTTTCATTATCAACCATAAAGGAATTGAAGTAGATCCTAATAAAGTCAGAGTTATTCAGGAACTTCCTATTCCTAAAATAGAAAAGCAAGTTAGAGGATTCCTTGGACGTTTGAATTATATCTCCCGATTTATCTCTCATATGAATACTACTTATGAGCCAATCATCAAGATGCTCCGAAAAGATCAGGGTTGTGTTTAGACTGAAAATTTCCAGATAGCTTTTGATAGAATCAAAGAGTATTTACTCAAGCCTTCTATCTTGATTCCTCATATGGAAGGAAGGCCCCTGATCATGTATCTGACTGTGCTAGAAGGTTCCATGAGCTATGTCATTGGACAACAAGATGAAATTGGTAGAAAGGAGCATGTCATCTACTATTAGAGCAAGAAGTTCACAAATTGTGAGTCAAGATATTCATTACTTGAAAAGACTTGTTGTACTTTATCCTGGACTACTAAGCGTCTATGACAATATATGATAAATCATACCACTTGGTTGATATCCAAAATAGATCCAATCAAGTATAATTTTGAAAATCCCGCTCTTACTGGCAGGATTTCCCATCGGAAAATGTTGTTGTCCAAATATGACATTGAATACCATACTCAAAAAGAAATCAAAGGAAGTATTTTGGTAGATCATTTTGTTCACCATCCAATTGAAGATTACCAGTCCATCAAGTTTGATTTCCCTGATGAAGTTGCGATGTATCTAAAAGCCAAAGATTGTGATCAACTGTTGCCAGAAGAAGGTCCAGATATAGGATCCCGATGGGGTTTGGTATTTGATGGAGTTGTTAATGCTTATAGAAATGGAATTGGAACAATCATTGTTACTCCTCAGCATTCTTATATCCCTTTCACTGTGAGGTTGATGTTTGATTACACAAACAATATGGCGGGATATGAAACTTGTATCATGGGTCTTGAGGAAGCCATTGATCTTTGAAGGAAAAAGGTTGATGTTTATGGAGATTCAGAGCTGATGATTAATCAAATCAAAGGTGAATGGGAGACTTGTCATCCTGGCTTGATTCCCTACAAAGATTATGCTAGGAGTTTGTTCCCCTTCTTCAACAAAGTTGAGTTTCATCATACTCGTCGAGATGAGAATCAGATGGCACATGCCTTTCCTACATTTTCCTCCATGTACCGAGTAAATTTACCTAATGAAGTGACTCAAATTACAATCATACGTATGGATAGACCTGGTCACGTGTTTGCAGTATAACAAGTATCAAATGGCAAGCATTGGTATTATGATATAAAGCATTTCCTCCAGAGTCAGGAGTACCCACCCGGGGCATCAAACAAAGATAACAAAAGCTTGAAGAGGTTAGTTGGAAATTTATTCCTTAGTGGAGATTGTTGTACCCCAAAATTTTCCCGCTCATTTTCACTCAAGACATGCCTCTAGAGGTCCATAATTGCTCAAGGATGACCAATAATTGACCAGACAAATTCTCCTCTTAAGGCAATAAACCTCAACCAGGGTTTCAATTTTAAGCAACATGTGTGAGTCTAAAGGATCCAAAATGTTATCCATTGTCCTAACATGCCCTCAAGATTATCCATGCAAATTTCATGCCTTGAACAACAAGTTTGCTTAATCAACTGCTCAAATGCTTGGAAATTAACTGTACTAGGTCAAAAGTCAACTGTGGCCCAAATACAGTCAAACTTCAAGATTTTTGGTCAACATCAACATTTTGAAGTAATATCCATAATTTGATCAAAGGTTGATCATGATTCCTCAAGAAATTCTCTTAAATCACCAAGTCAAAAATGGCAAATTAGGGTTTCTATAGGAAAAGTCAACCAAACTTTGACCAAGCATAACTTTCTCATACTTTATCAGAAATTTTTCCATAAAGGCTCATTTTGAAGATAATCCAATTCCCTAAAACTTATATTCAGCCCTAAAGTTCAATAAATGCCTCAATCAAAAGATACAAGCTCATACATTATAGGTCCTTTCAGAAAGTCAATAAAAACACCTTTTGGGTCAAATCTCCTTACATGAACATGGAAGATCCAATTGAGATGAAATCAAAAGGGTTGTTTAGAGGACATCCTAAGCTCTATAAAAAGTCCAAGAACACTCTCTTAGGGTTAAAATTGAGAAAAATAGCATTTCTAAAGTTGACAAATTTTTGGAAAAGTGCACAAAGCCAATATTGACCAAACTTTATTTATTTTTCCCCAAATGGGCCCATGTTTTCATGCTTGAAACTTGTTATTAACATGGCCCATGACCCTTGAGCTCAATCATACATTATTTTATTATTTATACTATTTATTTTGATATTTTATCAATTAAAATGCAAAATTAAATAAAGTAAATAACAGAAATAATAAAGGATATAATTGTGAATCTTTTTCTATCCAAATAAGGGACAAAACATGCTGGAAAACCAAAGAAGAATCATGGACGGAAAGCAAAGATTGGATTTGTTCTAAAAAGTCCAAAAATAAAATAATTGAAAGAAGGAAATTTTCTCATCATAGCATTGGATTCTTTCCATAATTGCAACCCTAATGAGATACACTACATAAGCACAATAACCCTAGGTTAAAAGGACACGTGAAAGCTGACTCCAAACCAAGAACAAATTTGCAAAAATATTCAAGTGTGGTGCAATTTAAAAGCTCACATTCTAAGCATATTCAATCCATTTCAGTCACTTCATCTTCCTCCTGAGGTTCCCAGGAAGACAAATCAGTCCTCACACATGCTTGAAACACTCTGAGATTGCCCAACTGAATCTCAAATTGTTTTGGTAAAATCTTGGATCTCAAACTCTCACAATAGGACATGTAAATTTTGTTTGAGTTTATATTTGTGTTTCTAATGATGTTTGTTGGCTTTTTGACATATTACATGAGACCATAGGGCCTGGAATCACACATTGCCATGGATGACCGCCGTTAGGGTTTTAGATTCGAACCCTATGATGTAGGAGGAATTAGCCATTTTTGAGACCAGATTCGTGATCAGCGGATCTTTTTAAGTCAATTTGCATATTTTATTTTTTTCCCTCCACGACTGATTGGACCATTTGAAATAAAGGGGCCCCACTTGCTGGCGCGTGTTTGACAACTCAGCAGTTGTCCTCGTTTTATATTATATATTTTTATTTTGATTATATCATGAATGATCAGGCAACGCAGATGGCAAGAGTGAAAGGTTTAAGGCATTTTATCTATGGGAGGTCAGGGGTTCGACCCTTGCCTCCTGCATATTATTCCTTGCATATCACATCTCATCCATCAGATCACTCATCCTCCAGATCCAATGCTCCATGTGACTGGAGACCATGGTGGACATCCCAACAAGCCATACCACTGAATCAGGCGTAGGGGTCTGGGCCAACAAGATTTGAGCCCTAGAAATTCAACAACATCACTCCCAGTCTGGGTTTCACACCCCCTCTCAGGCCCATTTGTCAATTATTTTTAATTCTTTTTTATTTAGTTTATATTTTGTTTATTCATTCTTTTTTTAATCAGAAAATCAGAAAATCATCACAAAAAATTAGGACTTAGTTTTTCTTAATAAATTAATTTTTTTGCAAATTAATTAATTTAAGTAGCTTTAAATTATTTTCTTTAATTTAAAATTAATTAGAGAATTAGGTTAAACTTCTAATTTTTTTCATAAAATACAAAAAAATATTTTTAATGAGCAATTAGATTTTTTAGGGTTTAGAACCTTTTCCCATCTTAATTTTTGCGCGTCATTACTTTTTTTCCAGACAATTATTTTTCATCATTTATGTAACTGCGCCCGGTTTGTAATAGCTAAATTAGGGTTTTTATTTCCGCACTTTACTTTTCGTCCATTATTTTATGTATCTACACCAAAGCCCTGTAATAGCGTAGGAACCTTTATTTCTCGCTTTATATTTCTTTTAGGCTTGTATATAGACTACTAGTAATTAGGTGTGCATGACAAAATTAAATCAAAATAATCGCTAGGTCACTAATTTCAAGATAAATATAACTAAAAAAACACATTGTTGCATACTTTCACCCTTAGAGTATTCCTCACTTGGTTGCCTCGGAAAACAATGGTCATGTCCCTCGAATGTAGGGATATCTTAGCAACGACCCTTAAATTAAAATTCATCATAAAAGATCATGGTCCCTTAATATCCCTCGAGTTGCCTACGAGAAATGATCTTGTCCCTCGATGTTTCCTATATGATGACAGTCCCTTCGGAATGCTAAGGTATCCTTACATGTTGCCTTCGATGACCATAAACGTCCCTTTTGATAGTCCCTCAACATCCAACGATAGGGATACCTACTCACTAATAGTAGGATAGCACTATCTAAAGGAAAGAAGGAAAAGAACATCCTTTTTGAGTAGGTAGACTGTTCTTAAGTACTTGCTCAAATTTAAATTTTTCACACTTACATACTTTTCAAAATTCTTTTTAAAAAACACTTTATCACACTCTTGGGACTGATACAAGAGTTACCATAAAGCAAACAAAATCTCTCAAAACACACAAAGACAAACAATTTTCAAAAATGAGCAAGTACCTAAGAGCCCGTGGAAAACCAAGGATAGAAAGGGTGCTAAAACCTTCCCTTTCCATAACCTACCCCCTTACTCAGAAAAACTCGAAAAGGTCTTTTTCTATTCTTTTCATCCTTTCCTTTGTTGGATAAAAGAAAAGTCGGTGGCGACTCTTGCTTACCGCAACATTTGCAAACAAAAAATGAAAACCAATATTAACAGTCGGTTCTGCCACCATATCACAGAACTGACGACTCTCATGGGGATGATTATAAAGTGGGGTTTACCTTAGGGTCTAGATCATTTTTCTTCTTTGTCTGTTTGTTTGCTTTAATTTTGAGGGTATTGTTTGTGTTACTATAGATCCTACACCCGGATCTAGGGAAACCTTTTAGGTAAGTAGCAATAAATCGTGGAAACTGTGTGGGGTATACCAACACGGTTGAAGCGATGACTATGTTGATGCGACACTTTGGTTGGTACCGGTATCCCTTGAGTTAATCAAGGAGAATACGGGGCCGCTGCGTGGTGTCATGAAGCGTCAACTTACCTTAGAACCTTTAATTGAACAACTTGGCCATTAAGACGTAGTGAGATGGCCGTCTTTGGTGTATTCCCAAAGTCGGAAGATACTCGATGCTACACTCATTGAGATTTGACTCCTGAGTTTTGTTTGGTTGTAAGTCAATTGCTTATTGAACAAAACTTATGGGAAAGATCAATGATATTGAGATCCCCTAGAACCCAGTTACTATTTATAGGACAGGTTGAACCAATCCAACTTCAAGAGGGTATGACCTTAAATCCCATGCAAGCCTTAAACCTAAGGTTTTGGTCTGATTTTCTTGTGCTTGCTGTATATGTGATTTCTTAGCCTAATCATGACATCATAATATGGCATATAATACTAACCATTTCAAGGATTTTCTAGGGCTTATCTTTTTCTTGTTTTGTAGGACATGACATCTGCTCGCAGGAACACTATCCAAGTCAACCTTGTGAAAGTACCTCCTCAACTCAAGGAATTAGCATCAAGGATTCCTGAGAGCTCTCCCTTCACTGAAAAACATGGTCGACTTCTCAACTTGGTCACTTCAAACCCTGATGAAGAAATGTTAAAGGTGCTCTTTCAGTTCTTTGACCCATTGCATCATTGCTTCACTTTTCCTGATTACCAGTTAGTGCCTACTATCACTATACCAAATTTGGCTTTTAGCAGCACCCCTACGAAAGCGCTTTTAGGAAAAGCACTGGCATAGGCTTCGCTAAAGACAAAATTAAAAAACACGCTAAAAAAGCGCTCTTATAGTGGGGGGGGTATGAAAGCGCTTTTAAAAAGCGCTCTGGTAAGGGGGGGTATGAGAGCGCTTTTGAAAAGCGCTGTGGTAAGGGGGGGTATGAGAGCGCTTTTGAAAAGCGCTTTGGTAAGGGGGGGTATGAGAGCGCTTTTCAAAAGCGCTCTGGTAGGGGGTGGGGTACAAGAGCGCTTTACCCTTAAAAGCGCTGGTATAGCTACATCTACTAAGGCGCTTTTCAAAAGCGCTTTCATAGCCTTTTTAAAATTAAAATTTTTAAAAACAAAATTATACTGACACATAACCCATACATCACCGTCTTCTCACATCAACCTTCACACTCCAAAGTCCAAACCTCACTGTTACGAACTTCCATAACCTTCACTTCTGCCTCATCTCCATCCGTAAAACCCCATCCGCGACCGTTACTTCACTGCTGCCGCCATTCTTCTTCTATTTCCATTTGTTCCTCACCGTCACTTGCTGTCAATAACTCAACAAACTCTCACTGCTAACACCCTTGTCGTACTTCAATCTCAACCTCCAACATCCCTTTCTTATCTTCCTCAGCCATCTCCGTCGCTCCTACTTCAAAGCTCTTTGTCAAGTCCAAACGTGGTTCCCTGTTATCATCATCAACAACATCCAACTTCCAATTTTCTACAAATTATCTTAGGTAACATTACTTGATTTTCATAGTTTTGTTGAATACTTGAGTAATTTGATTTTGTTTATGTGAATTGTGCATGCATGAATTGATGAAGTAAATTAGTTTAGATCTAGAATTCTTGACATAGAATTTGTAATATTCTAGTACATATTATGTGTTTGTGATAATGTTTATGTGAATTTGTGATGTAGATTTTAACATAGATTTGTAGACATAACATTTGCACATTAGGTGTACGTAGAAATTCCTCATAGAATTGAATTGCTAATTCTTGACATAAGAACTAATTCTTGATATTGTGCTAATCTATTGACATAGAATCAATTGCAATTCTTTGTGTTGATGTTAGATTCTTGATATTGTGAATAAATATAGATAGATTCGGAATTGGATGAATCTTGAGCTTAATTGTGTTGTGCCTAAATGCTAATTTTCCAGAATCGTGATTACTAACTACTGTTGTGTTTGTTCTATGCTATTCACCTCAATGTGCACAATCATGTTTACTAATTTCTAGTAATGAAAATGATCTTTACAGTGTTCTTCACTATCCATTTCAATTGTTTTCAACAACAAACAAGCTAAAGCGCTCAAGATTTAAGGTATCACTATCTTTTGATGCTTCACTAAGTAAGTCATTTGTGATGGATGTCAAGGAAACTTGTGTATTTTTATACTCTTCATTCAACAGTTTCTTCAAACTAATGTCAAAGAAACTAATGTCATTGTTCTTGTTTACCCTAACCAATTGATATTTTCGCATTCCAGGAGAACAATTTCTTTCTCTCGTTCAATTGCTTAAGTAATCTCTCTCATTCAAGTAATCTCAATCCTCCAGAGGCCTTCACGAACTGGTTTTTAGAAGTCCATCTTCTTCATCTAACTTGCTTCCTTCCTCTTAAATCTTAAGTAAGATTTAACATTGTTTTTAAAAATTAATCTTGAAGTAATCTTGTGTTGTTGTAGGTTGGTGTTTTAGTTTGAAGTATAATATTGTGATAATGTGATAATGTGTTTTTGGTTTGTTTTATTAAGTTGATGTTCTGGTTTGAAGTATTGTGTTTGTATTGTGATAATGTGATAATTTTTTTTAGTTTGGTGCCTTAGAAGTTGAAATTTTGTAAACTTTAATTATTAGTTACATAAGACATTAATAGAAAAATGGTAGTGTTTATTTTTTAATTTGTTAGGAGTAGAAGGAATTTGTTTATATTAGAGGTGGTTATATTTTTAATGCGCTATAATGTAGTGGAATTGGAATTTAGAGAATTGGTACTTACTAATATGTGTAAGATTGGAACTTAGATAATTTTGAGATTTTGTTGTGTTGTGTTAATTTATTTAATTGATTATGCATCACAAAAGTGATAATGAAGAGTAGAAAAAATGATTCTTTTTTCAATAGGAAAGAAATAGATGAAGAGAACTTAACCCCTATTAGTAGTGGAAGTAATAGGATGGCCTTGAATCTGTGCAATTTAGGAATTCCAGTTATGAAAGTCATGGACATGCCTTCCAAAACAACATCAAGAATGGGGAGGGAATGTATTTGCTGTAGTAACCAGCAGGTGCCATTGTATTTTTGTTAAACAATACATGAACAATGAAAAGTAGTATCAACTAGAATCCTAGATCAGTAATCACATACATCTTGTTATTTCATTGTTTTTATAATGGGTAATATTATAACCTATGTGGCCTATATTATATCTCCAAGAAAATTCATATAATAAAACAATCAAACATGACAATGGATATGTATATTCTGCAATTCATAACACACAATAAAAGAAAACAGAAAATCAAGAAATGAAACTGTTATTTCCCACCCATAACAAACAATGTAGACTAAGGTTTATATATTTAAAGTTCCTTAAATAAGCTTATTGTTCTAATCTAAGGTTTATATTATTGTGTTTATGAAGTCTGTTTTGAACTTTGTGTGAGTTTTAATAGTTTTGTTCTTTGTGTGAAACTCGTCTCATTGGTTGAAGAATGTCGATGTTTATAAATTATCTTTAGTCCTGATTCTTAAGCAACATAATTTTTTGATTCAAGTGTTAGCATATGTTCGGCCTTTATGTATCATGTTCTTAATAGAATTTAAATAATTAAGATGATGACAAATAGGTGAAAGAAATACTCTATAAATTTGAAGTGAAAGTTAGGTTAGTGTGAAACATGTTGTTAGATTATGATGACAAATAGGTGAAATAAATACTAAATTTGAAGTGAAAGTTAGGTTAGAGTGAATCATATATCTTATATATTAAAGTTGTGAAGTCTATTAAATTATTTTGGAGTTAAAATTAAGGTTTTTTTTTAGTAATTTTATATATTTATTTTATTTTATTTTATTAGTTATTTATTAAAATTAATTTCCTCTCAGTAACTCTTTAATTTCGTTTATCGTTAAGTGAGGTACTTACTAACTTTGTGAATTGAATTCGCCATAGGGGTTACTTGTGAAGAGTGAAAGTTTGACCGTTTTTGTTTAGCTTAATTAAGACATGGATAAGACATGGATGAATTCAAACCGATTGTCGAAAGAGTACGAGAAAGGGGTATGGGAATTTGTTGAGTTTGCGGTTGCGCACTCCAAAGACCCGCTTCGAATGCCGTGTCCTTGCTTGGGTTGCTGTTATGCCGGGGGTAAGGTTGACGGGAATCAGTTGGGATCTCATTTACTACGGTTTGGAATTGATAGAAGTTATACATGTTGGATAATGCATGGTGAGAAAAGTACCGGGAATGCTGAGTCGAGTTGTAATAGGAAGTATGCTTCAAACGACGATTGCACAGACACATACGATTGTGATCGAGTCGAAGAGATTGCAGAAGCGCTTGAAGAAGATCTTGCGGATTGTCCCAAAATGTTTGAGAGGTTGGTAAGCGATGCAGAGAAACCGTTGTATGTTGGTTGTTCAAAATTCACAAGATTGTCTGCGGTGTTAAAGTTGTACAACTTAAAGGCGGACAATGGATGGTCGGATAAAAGTTTCACAGAGTTATTAGCCCTTATGAAAGATATGCTACCAGAGGATAATGTTCTTCCCAATCGAACGTATGAAGCCAAAAAGATGTTGTCTTCTATTGGAATGAGCTATGATAAGATACATGCATGTCCAAACGATTGCGTTTTGTTTCGAAACGAGTATGCAGCGTTGAATGAGTGTCCTAAATGTGGTGCCCCTCGATATAAGAAAAAGTTGTCTCCTGCTAAAGTCTTATGGTATTTTCCTATAATTCCGAGATTTAGACGCATGTATCGTAGTGAGACCGATTCAAGACACTTGACTTGGCATGCAGATGAAAGAATTATTGATGGAAAGTTGCGACATCCGGCAGACTCACCACAATGGAGTAAAGTTGATACTGAATATCCTGAATTTGGAAAAGAAGCAAGAAACCTTCGGTTGTCATTGTCTACTGATGGAATGAACCCGCATGGTATTCAAAGTATCTCGCATAGCACATGGCCTGTGATTCTTATGATTTATAACTTACCTCCGTGGCTATGTATGAAGCGTAAGTACATGATGTTATCTATGCTAATTTCTGGGCCTAAACAACCAGGGAATGACATAGACGTATACTTGGCACCCTTAATCGAAGATTTAAAGTTTTTGTGGGAGAGAGGTGTGGAGGTTTACGATGGGTATAGGAAAGAAAGTTTCAACTTGAGGGCGATGTTGTTTGGAACAATTAATGATTTTCCAGCATACGGAAATCTATCCGGGTACAGCAACAAGGGTCAAAAGGCGTGTCCTGTTTGTGAAGATGAAACCGATACGACACGATTGGCGCTTTGTCAGAAGAATGTCTTTCTCGGCCATCGTAGATTCTTAAATTCTAATCATCACTACCGTGGGTGGAGAAAAGCATTCAATGGAGAGGCCGAACATCGTACAGCCCCGCCTTTTTTGTCAGGTGATCAAATTTTTGAAAAGGTGAAAGATGTGAGCACTCAGTTTGGCAAGCCTTTTGCACATTCAATTGTCAAGGGTGGGTGGAAGAAGAAGTCAATTTTCTTTGAACTTCCATATTGGAAGTCGTTGTACGTAAGACATTTCCTGGATGTTATGCATATTGAAAAAAATGTATTTGACAACGTTATAGGTACGCTACTCAATATACAAGGAAAGTCTAAGGATGGCGTTAACATAAGGAATGACATGGTAAACATGGGGATGAGAACTGAATTGGGGCCCGTGACGAAAGGAAGACGAACATATCTGCCACCTGCTGTTTACACTCTATCTAGAAAGGAGAAGAAAACATTGTGTAAGTTCCTCAGTGAAGTAAAAGTTCCAGAAGGCTACTCTTCAGATATTAGAAGACTTGTGTCCATGAAAGACCTCAAGTTAAAGAGTTTGAAGACGCATGATTGCCATGTTATAATGGAACATTTTTTACCAATAGGTATACGTTCTATTCTGCCAGAAAAAGTAAGAAGCGCAATAACTAAGCTGTGTTTCTTCTTCAGGTCTATTTGCAGTAAGGTGGTCGATCCCGCGATCTTACCAACATTGCAAAATGAGATAGTTGTTACTTTATGTGATCTTGAAATGTATTTTCCTCCCTCGTTTTTTGACATAATGGTTCATCTAGTCGTTCATCTTGTGAAAGAGACACAACTGTGCGGACCAGCTTATATGAGATGGATGTACCCTGCTGAACGTTATATGAAAATATTAAAAGGGTACGTGAAAAACAGAAGTCGACCAGAGGGTTGTATTGCCGAGCGATACGTTGCTGAAGAAGCGGTTGAGTTTTGTACTGAATATCTGTCAAATGTTCAATCAATTGGACTCCCCAAATCTCATATTGTCGAAAAAAAAGAAGGAAAAAGGCTAATTGGAAATAAAGTTGTGACAGTATCAATGGTCGAACGGGATCAAGTGCACTTGTATGTTCTGCACAATGAGATTGAGGTTGAGCCGTTTGTTGAAATGCACAAAGTTGTTCTCCGAGATTTAAATCCAAATAGAAATGAGAACTGGATAGTACGAGAGCACAATCGAAGTTTCATACCGTGGTTTAGAGATCATATTTATTCAAAGTATCGTTCAGATCCTGCTTCAGTAACAGAAAGGTTGAGATGTTTAGCCTATGGTCCATCTGTAATTGTGCTTTCTTATAGCGCATACGCAATTAATGGATACACATTTTATACCAAAGAACAGGATGATAAAAGTACTATGCAAAATAGTGGTGTTACCTTGGTAGCTGAAGCTATGCACATATCAAGTGCGAATGACTTAAATCCGAAATTTGCAAATTTGTCATATTTTGGGGTTATCGAGCGCATTTTGGTGTTTGATTACGCGAAGTTTCAGATTCCTGTATTTGGTTGCAAGTGGGTTGAAAATAATAGTGGCGTACGAATGGATAAGTCAGGATTTTTGCAAGTGGATCTCAATAGGGTAGGGTACAAAGATGAGCCTTTCATTCTAGCCTCTCAAGCTAAACAAGTGTTCTATGTCAATGATCCGACAAGTACGAAATGGTCTATAGTGCTTTTATCTAACAAAATAGTTGATGAAAAAATTGAAGATCAAGGTGATATTGGTGTTGGCATTGAATCTTGTACAAGAAACGATCAAAATGAGAATGAATCTTGTATTAGAAATGATCATAATGAGGGTATTTGGATCAATCCAACCGTCCGCATTGTTAAGAGACGCGTAGTACACAATCCTACCAAGAAAAGAAAGAGACGTTAGTGATAAAGTTAGTGTTAATAGTGTCAATGTTTTAGTTTGTTTGATACAGGTTCAAAATTTGAAGCATTTTTGTATGCTATGATGACTTGTTGCAATGATGAAACTTGATTGTTGTACATGTTCAAATATATACATGTTCTCTCTATTTCAATCTTGATTGTTGGTACTGTAATGTTAGTTTAATGGTGTACATGTTCAAATATATACATGTTCTCTCTATTTCAATCTTAATATGAGTATCATCTAATATTATTTTTGTCATTTTTGTCTCCTTCATTTTCCTTCATTTTTGTCTTACTGGTTCATATACCATCTACATATTATCTAGTTGTTCAAGAGTTAAGGGGTAATTCGAATTAAAGGTATTATCTTTTTATTTTGTTTTAAAGTTTTCATTTTTGTTTTTAGTATATCCTCCAACAGTGTTTTGTTTTTATTTTAATATTAAGATGTTTTTTCTAACATTTTTTTTATGTTTTAGGTATCTCTTCAAAGAAAGAAAAATATTACTGGACTGCTTATTTATTATCTATGGGTTTAGTTTCTTTTGTTGTTAAATACTTTATTATTTTTAGTAAAAGGGGTTGAGTTTTGAGGACATCTTTATTATTTTTATGTAATTTTTTGAAATGTTTCTCATATAAAGTTAGTGTTAATAGTGTACTAATGTGCTTTAGTTTGTTTGATACAGGTTCAATGGCTCCAGATAGAGATGCTCCACCTGAAAACCCACCTGAAAACGCACAAGAAAACTCACAAGAAAGAGTTGCTTCGGATACAAATGCTCCTCCTGATACTGAAGCAAAAGAGGTTGCACGAGGCATCACTATTAT
Source organism: Vicia faba (assembly GCA_948472305.1). Classification (NCBI taxonomy): domain Eukaryota; kingdom Viridiplantae; phylum Streptophyta; class Magnoliopsida; order Fabales; family Fabaceae; genus Vicia; species Vicia faba. Next base: position 803,388,323 of record OX451741.1, read on the forward strand.
GAAGGGAATCATTCGACATAGAGACCAAGGATTAGTATACCGATTGGAATGGAATTCTGATAAACAACCAATTGGTCCTAATTCTGCAAAGTTGACAAGTTATATTGGTACACTTGTCCGTATGCATATTCCGGTCTCCGTAGCTACCTGGAAATCGAAAACGAAAAATTCAGAATTGGAGGAGAAAAAACAAGCGATTTGGGAAGAGCTTCAGGTATATATCATATATGGTTAATTGTTGTTATTATCTTGACGATAAATTGTTTAAATTACTTATACTAACACTTCAGGTATATATCATATATGGTTAATTGTTGTTATTTTTGCAGAGGACTTTTGAGATACCAGATGAACGTAAAAGCTACATACTTAGTTTGGCCGGCAAAAGATATAGAGGGTGGAAAAGTTTTTTGACAAACACCTATCTTAAGGATAAAGATGGAAAATTTCTTGAAGAGGCACCGGGACGGCCAACAAAGTATGCGACATTCATTGATGAAGCAGATTGGGCTGAGTTTTTAAAGCAAAGAGATGAAGCATTTCAGAAAAAGAGTGCCACGAATAGTAAGAGAGCATCCAAACCCGCGTATCCATACAAGAAAGGGCGTTTGGGATATGCACGCTTAAAGGATAAAATTGTAAGTAAATAGAAATGCGTTTTAATTAATTGTCTACATGTGCATGTTTTAATTGACGATTTTATCGTTTGTGTCAATGCATAGTTAGAGGAGACTAAAAGTGAGGAAGCTTCACTTCCTGTACATGTGTTGTGGAAGGAAGCTCGTGTGGGCAAGAATCAAGCTGTCGATCCCGATGTTCAGAGAGTTTATACTGAATGTGTAAGTATAATACTGTGTCTTTAATTAAATCAAATGTTTTTTAATATATAAATGATTTTTTATCTCCACTAATAATTATTTAAATGTAAATGAATTACAGGAGACCTTGTCGCAATCGGCATCCACCGGTGAGGAGAGCGTACTTAGTAGAGTACTAGATGCTCCCGAGTATCCCGGTCGGGTGAGGGGTAAGGGTCATGGTGTGACTCCAACCTCTTTTTATAAGAGTTCTAGGAGAAGATCAAATCTTACCAATGAAGAAGTGTTGCAAAAGTTGCAGGAATTGCAAGCACAGGTCTCTGAATTGCAAAGAGATAAAGATATGTATATGAGAGAAAAATGCAACACTTCATCGGTGAGAGATACTAGTGATAAGGCTAGTATCAACTATCAAAAGAAATTTCCCGAGGTAATTATAAGTTTTTTTCCTTACAAACTGTTCTATTTTATTAATGATAATGACTTTATATTTTCTATTTGTTTAGGGCATTTCATCTTGCCAACTATACTTATCGTCACCGAATTATCGACTAGTTGGCAAGGGAAAAGTGCACAACACTTCGGGAGATTTACTTCACCACAGACCCCTCCCTGATGGACACCTGAAAGTATCGGTGGATGTTGTATTAGATCGTGATGCGATTCTACCGGTACCTGACATGGTCTCAGAGACGACATTGCTGCGAGATGCAATAGGATCATTTGTTGCATGGCCCTCGGAGCTCATTACCATTAGTGATGAGGTATACTGAAAACGATTATGAATCATTTAGTTTTCGAATGTCAATTCTAAACCGTTTATTAATTATTTTTTACATTTTAATTTTAGACTGCTCCTATAAAACCCGCAATTAAGGGTAAAGGGATTTTACAGGAGGAGGAGTCTGTTGCATCACTAAAAGAGGTACATTTAAAGTGTTAATATATAGTCTGAATCTAAATCTGCATGATTTTATATTTTACCTAACTTATATGATTTTTAGGCATCCGCTCGGGAGTCACAACAAGTGACGCAGCAGGTTCGTAGCTTACCACCCACTGGTCCTCCGAAGCAAGCGGCAAAAAAAGGCGGTGCTTTTGTGCCTCGATACCGTTCGACACTCGCAACAATGGTTGATATGTCCGATTTGAAGGATGGTGGTTTACGTGAAATCAACATGGATGAAAGTGTCTTCGGTATTGAATTCCAGTCACATATTACATTTGATGACTTGGAAGAGATTTTTACCCATGATCAACTAGGCGTCAGTAATATGCACTCATACATCAGGTAATATTCACTCATCCGATATATTATTTAATTAGTCCCACAATATAATTTATTTACACATTTCAATGAAAATAATCTAATGTTTATTATGTTTTTATTTAAGGTTGTTGTATGACAGAGTGTTGCGCGGGACTGCATTGTCTAACAGATTCCGTTTCGTGTCTTCCGCCCATTGCAGCGGAATGACAATTGCTTCGGAACCGGAATCAGTTAGACAGCGCTTAGTAGATAGATTCATGTCCACCGGCAATACAGAAAGTCTGCATCTTTGGGCGTATAATACCCGACCAGTAGGGTTAGTTTCTCATTCTTGGTTCATCTAATCTCTGTTTCTTTTGTGTATAGAAAAATTTTCATATAACCTATTGTTTTAATTTATAGAGCACACTGGTTGCTGCTTGCTATCAACCCGATAAGAGAAGTCGTGTATTATCTGAATTCGGTAAATGGTGAATGGACCAATTATCCGGCTATGAAGGAAATCGTTGATTTGTAAGTGGGATCGTTCTAAATATATATTCGTGTATATTTATATATTTTCTTATTTGTGGGATTGATTTAAACATATGCTTTTATATATTTAATAATTAGATCAATACAAGTGTTCCGTAGTCAACGGGACGCACAGGTATCCCGAACTAAATCGAACAACATCACTTGGATCCAAGTGCAGGTACATTACTTTTCACAATTTTGCTTATAATATTTATGCTACTTGGTAAAACAAGACAACTATAGAATCTTATTTGTTTTATTATGTAGTGTCCGCAACAGCGAAACAGTCATGATTGCGGATACTTTGTTTTGAGGTTCATGAAAGAAATCCTTCAGGCGAATCAATTAGAGATTCCGCTCACGGTATGAATTTATAACTTAAGATAATTTCATATAATTTATTACATTTAACTAAATATATCATTTATATTATGTTTTTGTTTTGTAGTACCTTGACGAATTCCGTGCTGCTGCGTACCCGAAGCTTAAGTTGGAAGAAATTAAAGAAGATTTGTGTCAATATTATATTAGGCAATTTTTCATGTAGGATTTGTGTCGATTTGAACTATAATATTATTGATGTAATGATGTATATATATAATTTTGGATATTATAATGGTATTATATTAGTACATATATTGTCTTACTGATGGCTGAAATAATAGCGTCGAAAATATATTACAGGTCAAAAATATATTACAGGTCGAAAATATTACAGGTCGAAAACATTACAGGTCGACTGGGAGGATTAAATTATAGGCTGCACATAAAAATACCTCATTTAGAAACGACAGCGCTTTTAAAAAGCGCTCTTAAAGGTCCACCTACTAAAGCGCTTCTTAGTAAAAGCGCTGCCAAAGACCAGTAAAAAAGCAAAAAAAATTAAAAAAAAACGCAGCCTACAAAAGCGCTTTTGTAAAAGCGCTCTGGTAGGCCCCCCTATAAGAGCGCTTTTTCTGGAAAAAGCGCTCTTATAGGGGGGCCTACCAGAGCGCTTTTACAAAAGCGCTTTTGTAGGCTGCGTTTTTTTTTAATTTTTTTTGCTTTTTTACTGGTCTTTGGCAGCGCTTTTAAAAAGCGCTCTTAAAGGGGGGTCTACCAGAGCGCTTTTTCCAGGAAAGCGCTCTTATAGGGGGTCCTACCAGAGCGCTTTTTCCAGGAAGCGCTCTTAAAGGGGGGGGTCTACCAGAGCGCTTTTAGAAGCGCTTTTGTTAGCTACGCCAGCGCAAGCTTTTAAAGCGCTTTTAAGCGCTTTTAAAGGCCAAAATAAGCGCTTTAGTAGCCCTTTTCCGTAGTAGTGTATGGAGGAGTTTTCTCAATTATTGGGGGTACCTATCCTTAATCAGCTACCATTCAACGGTATGGAAAGAGACCCAAAGCCTGAAGAAATTGATCAAGCTCTGTCTTTACAACGGACTGATGTAGTGGAAAATTGGGAAACCAGAGGAGGCGTCCAAGTATTTCTAGCTAAGTTTTTATTTGAGAAAGCTCACTACTTTTGGGATTCCCTGGATTTCAAAGATTTTGAAGAAGTGTTGGCCCTTCTCATCTATGGGATGGTATTATTCCCTAACACGAACCAACTCATAGATGTGAACGCGGTTAAGATTTTTCTGTCTCATAATCCGCTGTCTACTTTACTTGGGGATATTCTACACTCTTTGCACACTCGCACCTTAAAGAGAAGAGGTACCCTTCTATGGTGCACTCCTCTATTGGCTAGGTGGTTTATTTCGCACCTAGCTCGGTCTATTTTGAAGAATGAGCAGGGTGTGAGATGGTCTCATAGGTTGATGTCCCTTAAACATTCAGATATTCATTGGTGTTCTCGGTCCTTAGAGAGTGTCACCATCATTGATCGCTGTGGGGAATTCCCTAATGTCCCTCTCTTAGGCATTAGGGGAGGAATCACTTATAATCCTTGTTTGGCATTGCGACAATTTAGTTATGCTAGAAGGTATGGTCCTCATGACACACTCGTCCAAGGAATCACATTTGACTATTGTGATACGGTGGCAGAACCGACTGTTTAATACTGGTTTACGTTTTGTGTTTTTTGTTTGCAAAATGTCGCAGTAAGCAAGAGTCACCACCGACTTTTATTTCATCCAATCATGGAAAAGTAAAAAGAACAGAAAAAACCTTTTTTAGAGATATTCTGAGTACGGGGGGTAGATTATAGAAAGGGAAGGTGTTAGCACCCTTTCTATCCGTAGTTATCTATGGGCTTTTAGGTACTTGCTCATCTTTTACAAATTGCTTGTGTGTGTGCTTACTTTGAAAATATTTTACTTCGTGATAACCCTTGTATCAGTCCTCAAAGGTGTGACGAAGTTGTTTTGAAACTGTTTTGAAAGGTGTTTGTGCAAAAAGATTTGTTTTGAGCAAGTACCTACTAGCATCTACCTACTCGAAAAAAGATCATTTTTGTTCTATATCCTTTAGACAACGCTATCCTACTATTAAGGAGTAGGTAGCACCGTCATTGGAGTTTGTAAGCGACGTTTGAAACGGACAAATACAATCACTAAAGTAATAGTTATAAAACTTTAGTAGTAACCCTAGAGTCTTAAGATCTTTCCGAGGCAACATTTTCGAGGCCACATTTCTGAGGCAACATTTCCAAGGCAACATTTCCGAGGTAACATTAAAATGGGACAATTTGATCTTCTTAGACTGGAGGGCAACCACTAAAATCTTCTATGCTTAATGATTGTGTACCGAAGGCAACCGAAGTGAGGTAAACCCCAGGAGTGAATATGTGCGAGTGATTCATTTCAGTTATTTTAATATTTGCACATTAGGGTTTTCTAACTGTTTTAACTTTTAATGCATTCTTGCCATACAATCCTATTAGCCATGAATCTAGACAGTTAAAGATTGCGGAAATTAAAAGTGCGAGGAAGTAAAACCTAGCTATTACAAGGCTTCGGGGAGGGGATTAATTACATAACCAAAAATCGGGGATTTAAAGCAAGAAATAAAACCCTAATTTAACTATTACAAACCCTGAACAGTTACAAAATAATGGAAAAATAATTAACAAGCGCGTGGCAAATTAAATACGAGGACGACAATTAATAACTTAAAACCCTAATTGAGAGAAAGAAATTTTTGTGGATTTTTGAGAAAGATTAATTAAATTATGTACAAATAAAGTCCTAAGTCTAATTATTTTTAAATTATGAAAGAAATTAAAGTTGCCCTAAATTAATTAAACTAATTAATTAAAAATAAAATTTATTAAGAAAATAAGTCTTTTTGTGATTTTTTGATTTGTTAATTTAATAAAATAATTTTTGTATTGATTAAAAAAACAAAATAATTAAAGAAAAGAAATTAAAGAAAAATAGTAAAAGTAACCAAATGGGCCTGCTGTTAGCAAATCTGGGGGTGTATGCTAAACTTCTGAAACCAAGAAGGATGGTCTAGAGTCTAGAGCTTGATCCAATGAGACCATCTTCTGGGGACTCATGGTGGACCTACGTATGCTGGCGTTGGATCTGGCTGGAGATGGATCCATAGGATGAGATCAGAGGGCGCGTGATGATCCTTAGAAGGTGAGGTGTGTTGGATCTGGTGAATCCAAAGGATGAGATTAGAGGGTGTGTGATGATCCTCAGAAGGTGAGGTGTGCTGGATCTGGTGAATCCAGAGGATGAGATCAGAGGGCGCGTAATGATCCTCAGAAGGTGAGGTGTGCTGGATCTGGCTGGAGATGGATCTAGAGGATGAGATCAGAGGGTGCGTGATGATCCTCAGAAGGTGAGGTATGCTGGATCTGGTGAAAATAATGGAGAAAATTCCAAAAGCTCAAGCCTGGGATCAAACCCAGGACATGAGCTTCATACTTCCTTCCTCTGACCAACTGTGTTGCACTAGTTAATTGTTAACATAATAAAAACAATAAATCAAAAGCCAAATTAATTGCCATGCTCAGAACACGCGCGGATTTTCAAATGTCCCAATGGTTGCTTGACACGCCAGCGTCTTCTTCCTTGGTCCATTGCTTTAGGTAAAATACTTTTACCTACGGACGTTTGTTTGTAACTATAATCCCGTTCCATTCAAAAATTGCATACAAGCAAGATAAATGAAATTGGTGACCCTGAATCAACTGGGCTTAAAGCCCTGATCATCATGATACCCACTATTAAAGCCAATTGTTCTTGCATTGAAAACCCCTAAAGTAAACTCATAAACCCTAACAATGGCATATTGTGATTCCTACGCTGTAAATGCAATTAAATGATGCTAATAGCTTGCAAACAAGATAATGAACAAGAATGTATAATCAAAACATGATAATGTTATCAAAATCAAGGAAATCAGAATCGAGTTTTTGGGCAAACTGTGGTTGATGGTGGGCACGATTCCTGGCGTTTTGAAACCTGAGGATAGGTGGAATAACTTCCTGGGATGTCCTGGAAGAGATTGGAATCTTTAAATCTCTGTGAGGATGGCTCTAGAGTGGATTTTGATCTCACACTTTTCTTTGAAATTTTGCAGTTTGGTTCTGCCTCTTTTCACGACTCTCCCCTTCTTTTCTTTCCTTGGATGTGTTCCCTATATATCATAGAGTGAATTAGGGTTGCAAAAACAAATCACATCTTCGAAAGTTTTGAAGATTTGATTTGATTTTCATGGCATATGTAAACTTGATATATTGATCCAAATTATGCCTTTCTTATATCAATTATGCTTGATTCATTTTGGCCTTGATAATTCAACATATTTTGATTGCCAACCTGTCCAAAAACCAAATCAAATCATATCTTTGCTATTATTCATCAATTATTTGATTTAATTCACTTTTTAATTAACAAAAAATCAAAATAAATTGAAAATTGAAGAAAATAATGTGTGGGTTAATGTTTGAGTCGTGGACCAAATTATAAGTAAGGTGCAAGCATAAAAAGTTAGGCCCATTTAGCAAAAAATGCATTTTTGAGCACATTTGACTTTTGGCAATTTTGCAAAAAAGGTCAACTTTACCAAGGCATATCTCCTCCAATTTTAACCCTAGAGAGGTGTTCTTGGACTTTTTAGAAATCTTAGGGTGTCCCCTAAGCAACCCTTTTGGTTTCATCTCAATTGGATCTTCCATGTTCATGTATGAAGCTTTGACCCAAAAGGTGTTTTTGTTGACTTTTCAAAAGGACCTATAATGTCAAAATTCATATCTTTTTATGAGTGCATATTTTGAACTTAAGAGCTGAAGATGAATTGTAGGGAATTGCATCATGTTCAAAATGAGCCTTGGATGGAAAATTTCTAATAAAGTATGAAGAAGTTATGCTTGGTCAAAGTTTGGTTGACTTTTACTAAGAAACCCTAATTTAGCAACTTTTGGGTTTTGATGAATTTGGGGCATTCCTTGAGGAATCATGATCAACCATTGATCAAATGATGGAATTCACTTCAAAATGTTGATGTTGACCCAAAATATTTAGGTTTGACTGTATGTGGGCCACAATTGACTTTTGACATAATACATTCGATTTCCCAAGCATCTGAGCAGTTGACTGAGCAAACTTCTTATGCAAGGCATGAAACTTGACATGTAGGGTCTTGAGAACATATTAAGACCATGGAGAGAATATGAGACCTTTGTGGTCCACCCATCTTGATGAAAATAGAAACCCTAATTTGGGGTATACTGCCTTAGGAGAGAGTTTGTCTGGTCAACTCTTGGGCAACCTTGAGCAAATTGGGGACCTCACTTGAAATTTGTTGAGTAAAATGAGAGGGAAAATTTTGGGGTACAACAGCTGCCCATGTTCAATCTTCTTAAACTTGCGGATGTAGATTGGCTTGTCTGCCTTTCGTAATCTAAAGGTGGAAGATAATTGAACACTAAAGTGCCTAGAAATTTGCACTCGCATGAAGTGGCACTCGACTTGTGACATCGGGAATGGGCTTACAGATGCCATTTAGAGGTTGATGATAGAATATTTGTCAGAGATGGGCTTAAAGATGCCATCCTGGATGTGATGGAGAATTGTCTGAGATGGGCTTAAAGATGCCATCTAGAGAATGTGGATTTCCTAAGATATTCCTTTGACGAGAGCCCCTGTTGCTGTTGTTGAGGAGGAATCTGCTGAGGAATGTTGGTATCTGTCTCGGGAGATATATAATTTTAAGAGCTTCAGCTATCCGTTACTCTACTGGGGAATTAACTCCGGAGGTGAACTGCATATCTGGTCAGTGTACAGGCTGCACCGCGACTTACCGGGGAAAGGTGAAACTGATCGTGTTTGATCAGGTCCAGGTCTTACAGTGTTGTGGACTGCCATCTGGAGATAAGAGAAAAGAAACCTGGATGGTAAGGTTATGATAAGGAACCCAGATAGTATGGCTTATGGGAAGGAACCTGGGTAAGGTTGTTTCATGAGGAGTTTGGGTAAAACTGCATCTGAACTGAGAAGGAACCTGGGTAAGGTTGCTTTGTGAGGAGTTTGGGTAAAACTGCATCTGAACTGAGAAGGAACCTGGGTAAGGTTGCTTTGTGAGGAGTCTGTGTAGGGATTTAGAAGGAACCTGGGTAGGGTTACTTCGGGATAAGTCCGTGTAAAACTCCGGCAGGAACCTGGGTAAGGTTACTTTGGGCTAAGTCTATGTAAAACTTCAAGAGGAACCTGGGTACGATTACTTTGTGATAACTTCGTGTAAAACTTCAGAATGAACCGGGGTAAGGTTACTTTGAGATAAGTTTGTGTAAAACTTCAAGAGGAACCTGGGTGTTGTACCCCAAAATTTGCCCTCCCATATTCTTCAAAGTTTGTCAAGAATCATCTTCAAATGGTTCAAGATTTCTCAAGGGTTGCACAGTCCAAAAGCCTCATAAGCCAGTCAAAATTAGGGTTTTGTTTCTTCCAAAGAATTTTAGGTTTTCAATGGCTCAATCAGGTCCCATAGGCCTATAGACATTGTCAAGCATCTAGATGTCAAATCTCAAGACTCACAATGCCAATTTGCACAGTCAAAAGCCCTATTTGATCAACAGTTAACTGCAGGGGAAAATGGTCATTTCACAGTCAAAAGTCAGAATTTTTGGTCAACATCTTATTTTGAGTTCACAATTATCATTTGATCAAGGCTTGATCATGATTCCACAAGCATGGCTCAAAAATCATCAAAGATGCAAAAGTTACTATTTTTGGACAGCAGAAAAGTCAACTATATCTTGACCAGGGCATAACTTTTTCATGGTTCATCAGAAAAATCCCATCCAATGCTCATTTTGAAGGGGATGACATTTACTACAATCCATCTTCACATTCCAAGTCCAAGAAATGCTTTCATAAAAAGTTATCAATTTCTACATTATAGGTCAATTTCAAAAGTCAACAAAAATGCACTTTAAGGCAAAGACCATAACTTGAGATTGGTAAATCCAAATTACATGGGACCAAAGACATTGGTTAGAGGACTTCAAGACCTTTCCAAAATGTCAAAGAACATGTTCATATGATCAAAATTGAGCAAGATGTGAATTGGAGAAGTTGGGAAATTTTTGGGAATTTGCAAAAGTCAACTTTGCTCAAAACACTTTGTTTTTGCTAATGGGCCTCAAATTTCTTCTTGAATCTTTATCAAAGACCTATGCACGACCCATCAAGCTTAAATTGATTTATTTTCTTATTTTTATTAATTAATTGGATTTTTAATTGATTTTAATTCATTTAATTAATTTAAAATGTAGGAAAATATCAAGATATGGTTTTTCAATCTTTTCATGAAGCAAATATGACCTACAAGAGCTGGAAAATTCGTGTGCACATCAAGGGGACAAGAATCTCCAAGTTTGGCAAGATTTTTCAATAAAAAAGATGCAAAAAGATGTGATTACAAATCAAATATTCCAACCATTATTCCATGGATTTCTTGGCCAAGATTTAACCTAATTCAATTCTACTATAAGTACACAACCTAAACCTAATGCCATGGACGTGAAATTTCTGCAGAAAAAACCATAACAACATTGAAAAAAATCAAGAAAACTCAAAACTGTTTTCAATCTTCCAGGCCAATTCAAGGACTTTTGTGGTTTCTAATACATTGCAGGGATCCCCAGATACGTTTTGCAATCAAATTCGCGTGCTAAAGCTCAAGAAACACTCAAGAACAGACCCACGGTTTGCAGCATTTTTCCAAAATCGTAATCATTGATTCATGCATATTTAACATCTTTTGTTGATTGTTTTGTGTTAATAGGAAGTGTACGAAGCTTTTGGCATAGGTTAATTGGATTAAGACATCCTAAATCCAAAGATACCATGAACAAATTCTAGGGTTTTCAAGTTCTCGAATTGGGGCTTTGTAAACCAAGTAAAATTAGGATTCATGAGGCATATGGTTGTAATCCTGAGAACCAGACGAATTTAACCCTACCCTCGCGAACAATTTATATTGATCATACGCCTATTCACTATTTTTCGTCCATGCAGGTTGTGGGGGTTAAAAACCCCCGCTATCTAATTGTATTTTTTACAGGCAAACGAGGAAGATGAATACGTGGTGACGCATGGTTGGTTCATTCAAAAAAGGCGCGCTTGTACAACATATGTGGTTGTTTCATATATTATATTTATTAATCATTATATTAACAAATGTGTTCAGATGGCTTAGTGGTTGGTGTGTTGGCTGTGCATCATTGGGACCTGGGTTCGATTCCCAGGTCCCCCAAATAATTGTTTCATATTTTTCATAACATGTTCACGTGCAGGCATCCTAAAAGCATTCCACCATGCTCCTCACTCATCCAAACGCCAAGTGTCTTCAAGCATTAATCCAATGGCCAGAAGATGAAGAACACCATATTCCCAGTCAAGGCACGCTCTGGACAATTCAAGAAAGTCAACAAAGGCTTGAGCTTAGTGGGCCAGATTGCTAACAAACCTCCTTGCTGGGCCATCACCCCCCTGGTTTCTTTATTCTTTTTTCTTTTATATTTCAATTTCTATTTAGTTCTTTTAATTATTATTATTATTATTAGTATTTAACTAACAAATAATTATTTTCATAATTAATTCAGAAAACAATATTATCATTATTATTATTATTATTTAATTGCCTCATAAACTAATATTTTTCATAATAAATTCAGACAATTAAAAAAATGTAAATATTTTCATTATTATTATTATTTAGTAATTTCACCTTAATTTAATTATTTTTTGTAAATAAATGCTAACACAAATTAAATTAGTTTAATTAGGTTAAATTTGACTTTTTTTTCACAATAAATAAAATCAATCTAGAATTAGGTTTTTCTTTTGACAATTTTAATCCTTTTTATTTTATTTTGTTAAAAACATAAAAAATACTTTTTCTTTTAATTAATTAGTTGATTAGAATTAGGTTTAATTAAATGCAAAAAAGGACCAAATTTCATTCTTTTCTCAAAAAGGGTCAAAACCCTAAGGACGTCCTCGATTCAATTTTTCTCGCGCATGTTTATTCTTGATTCCTATTTTGATCATATTTATGTATCTGCTCTGAGAATGTAATAGATAATTAGGACTTTTATCGCTTTCTTTATTTTTTCGCATTTACTTTTCAAGGGTTATGTTTTTGGCGATGTAAATACCCGACGCCTTGTAATAGCGTAGATTCATTTTCCGCAATTTATTTTCCGCACAACTATTAACTGTTAATTATGCATGCAAGACTTGTATGGAAATTAAAACCAACTCGTAGCTCACCATAAAAATGTGCAACGAAAATTTAACATGAAACCTGACACACGTGCACATGCCACTCCTAGGGTACGCCTCACTTGGTTGCCTCGACGTGGTCATTAAGTATAGGGTGTTTTAGAGGTCGCCCTCCTGTCTAAAGATCCAGTTGCCTCGAAACGGTTGCCTTGGATAAAAAAGGATCTAGGACATTAGGGTTACCGCTAAGGCGTCCTACTATTGCTTTGGTCACCACACATGTCCCTATAATCGAATTGACCCGAATAACTCCAACGACGGTGCTACCTACTTCTCAATAGTGGGATAGTACTGTCTAAAGGACTCTTACATAGCTTAATTCTTTTGAGTAGGTAGATTTCTCCTGGGTACTTGCTCTTTTCAAACAAAAAACAACTTTTCGCACCTACACTTTCAAAAGGTTTTCTAACAAATACTTCATACACTCTTGAGGACTGATAAAAGAGTTACCTAGAAGTTTTCAAAACAAACTTTTTCAAAACCCGCATACACAAGAAAAGCAAACAACTTTTGAAAACATAGTGAGCAAGTACCTAAGAGCCCGTGGATAACCACGGATAGAAAGGGTGCTAACACCTTCCCTTTCTATAATCTACCTCCCGAACCGAGAAACATCTCAAAAAGGAATTTTGCTGTGCTTTTATCCTTTCCTTGTTGGAGAAAATAAAAGACGGTGGCGACTCTTGCTTACCGCGACATTTCGCGAACCAGCATTCCAAAACAGTCAGTTCTATTTCCATCGATCACAGAACTGGAGACTCTGCTGGGGATATTTTATAAGTGAGGTGTACCTTTGGATTAGATCACTATGTTTTCAATTGTATGCCTTGAATGCTTTAATATTGTGGGCTTGTATCGGAGTTTTATAGATCCTAACCCGGATCTGGGGATACCCTTTAGAAGTAGCAACAAACTGTGAGGGAACTGTGTGGGGTATACCGACATGGTTGAAGTAGTAGCTACATTGATGTGGCACTTTGGTGAGTACCGGTAACCCTTGAGTCAAGTCAAGGAGAGTACGGGGCCGCCGCGTGGTGTCGTGAAGCATCAATTGACCTTAGAACCTTACTTGACCATCCTGGCCTCTTTAGGGGTAGTGAGATGACTGACTTTGGTGCAGTCCGAAGTTGGTAGATACTCGATACTACACTCATTGAGGATTGTTTTCTTGGAATATTTTGGTTGCCGGTTTAGTGGCTAAATCAAAACAATGAACATAGAAAATAATCCAATGATATTGAGCTCCTTAGAACCCGGTTACTATTTATAGGACAGGTTTTGAGCCAACTAACTTCAAGAGGGTAATACCTAAACTCCATGCTAGCCTGAAATCTAAGGGCTCTCTTGTGTGACTTGTGTGCCTTCAAACTTGAACTACTTGCACATTCTTGTTATCTGAGAACATGAGTTCCTTGCAGGTTTTGTCTACAGTCCTTATTCATTGCAGGGCTTACTTACATCTCACACCTTGCTTCAACGCATAGCATACACATCATAACATCATACCATAGCATTTCCTTAACCATTTCAAGGATCTCAAGGGTTTGTGATGCAGGTCATGATGAACCAACTATCTAGCTAGGGAAAAGGGGATTTATTTTCCTCTAGCCAAGGTTGTTCGGAGATCAAAACATGATAACTTGAGTCAGGGGCTATGACCCACTCGATATGGTGAGCTTTGACTCTTGAAGAAGGACTATCAGCAACATGAAGTTCCTTCAATCAAGCCACCAAATTCAAATTCTAACAAATTTCCTTGTTTACCCCGCGAGATCCTTGAAAACATTGCATACATCATACATATCATTGCATAACAGGTCATCTGATACAGGTCTCTCACGTTCTCGCTGTTTATTTCAGCAATGGCTCTCCAACAAGATCTTCATACTCAAGAGACTCAGTTCAGGGAAATCTTCCTAAGCCTATCCAAGGGGCAGGAAGAGTTGAGAACACTCCTCATGGGGAATTTGGTCAAGAAGATTCCTGAAGACAGTAAGGACGAACGACTGAAACATCTGCAAGCTGAGGTAGATGCAATGAGAACCCAGATGCTGGGGCAGATGGCTCTTATCCAAGGCTTAGCTCGGGAACAAGAAGAGTTGAGAACCGTGATCAACCAGCTTCATTAAGACAGATACAAAAGTATGGAGCAAATAGTAAAGGCTGAGGATCAAGTCATTAATCAACTCCCGAGAAGTCAAAGGTTTGGTTTGATGAAGAATAGACCTCTCCAGGGTGCCACTACCTCACAGGTCCAACAACAGCCTGACTATAAGCAACGGGCTACTCCGAGGCCGTTTACCAAGCTCAACATGCCGCTGTCCCAAGCTTTGCAACATCTGTTGAATTTGAATCTGGTGAGTTGGTAGGACCTCACCCGAATCCTAAGACTTCTTCACCCAACTACAATCCTGATGCCAGGTGTGCATACCATTCTAACAGCCCGGGGCATGATAATGACGACTATTGGAAGTTGAGGTACAAAATCCAAAACCTGATTGATGAAGGAGCATTGGAGTTTGCACAAGATGGTCAGGCTGAGTTCTTCTACTATCCCTCCAAGGTTCACCATTTGAAGTGACAAGTCCTGAGACGAGAAGACTTTTGGTTCATTGGAATTTTCAATTTGTAATTTTCTTTTGATTGTTCAAACATTTATTCATGTCAAACGTTATTACTTTATCAATGCATCACATATGTCTGTTTTGAATCAATCCATTCGTATTCACTATATTCAAATTGCTTTCATTTTTTGTGATGTTCAACTCTCAATTAAAAAAATTCTAAGCCTCTTGAGGGAGGATGACAAAAACGATACCACAATCTTTACAGTGTGCTTTTGAACAGACCCCGCTGATGAGGTACAGGCATTGTTTCAAATCCTAAACAGTGGAGTTATAAGGAAGATAATCCCTAGTCAACCCCTTTGAGCCAAAGAAGTTGGAGTTTTTCTTTTCAAAAATTGAAACCCTTAATCATAACCTGGGGCAGGGTAGTTCTCTCAGTTGATCCAGGTGCACAATGAATGGCAACAAAGAAGTCCTTCTGAAACAAAGAGAGTGATGGTTCCATATAATCGTCAGGACAGGCAGTCGTTATCTTTCAAAAACAAAAGCCCAATAAGTCAAAACCTATGAAGGAGACTTACAATACTGGGGCATCCCGCTGACTGTAATCACAAAAGAAACAGTTCAGGCAAAAGACAGGGATAATAAAATCGAAAAGAAAGAGGTCCTACAAACCCTCAACAAAAAAGAAATAACTGCCTATTCAAAATAAACTATTAGTATCCGAACCATCATCGGAATATCAGAGCAAAGACTCAAACAAGATCTAATGCACGATTAGCTGAGTTTAGGATCGAAGAACATCACGAAGAACGGGTGGGTACAAATAAAATTTGAGCCTTTATCCTTTGTTTCTTAAACCGTGAACCAGGCCACGTTATAACCCTTAAAAGTCCTAGCTGAAGCATGGGTTAGTTCGAAAGCATACTGTTACAAAAGGTATCCTGACTCCTGTAGGGCTTGCTGTAAAATCCTGAGTTGACATCACGTCTACAAAAAAAATTCGCTTGTTTTATTGAAAACTGCATTTTGAAAAACTTCAAAACAGACATAAGCTTTGCATTTTTAAATAACATTGTTTGCATATGACTATTTGTTCAAACAGCAGAGAAATTCGAACGACGAATATCCAGTGAACAAAAACCTTCTCAACAAAAAGGATCACATCAGGTGGAAAAACACTTCTAACCAAGGGGCAGACATGATCACTGTCCATCATCTAGGGCAGTCAAGTCAAGATTCAAGGAATCTCTCAAAATGCCGAATAGTCAGGGGCAAATCTCCGCCTGAGTCACTTGGGGCATTGGACATGAATTCCAGCAACGAATCTTGCATGATCAGACATCTTTTGGTGGTATGGCAACACAACACTACCGACAATGATAACTCCCTTCATCTTGAGGGAACGGACATAGTCAAAAAAATACTACGCATAATCAAAGACCCGCTAGGTCGACTGGCCTAGGCAAAAATAAGGGTTTCCCGGCGAACCAAAAGGGTTCAGGAAAAAATAAGGGATGAAAATGAAAAAAATTGTACACCCGACAAGTCGAAAACCTGAAAAGGCGGCTTGGGCAAAAAAGGGTATCCCGATGGACTGAAAACCCGAAAGGGCGGTCCAGGAAAAAGTTAGGGTTCAAAGCGTACGACTATGTTCCGTTATCTCGTCACTTGCCTACCAGAAGAAGATTTGTCAATCGGCAGTTATCAAACACCCCATAGGCTTTCTTTTCCCGCAGAAACTGGGGCAATAGGAATTGTCCGAACTGTACAAGCTGCTCTGTCCTCCATGTACAAGGTAGATTCAGCTGAAGAATAGGACCAAGATACCTTCACTCCCCAAGAGTAAGACAAGATTCAGCAATACTCTCCCCAAGCAGAGTTGGCCTCCCATCAGCCTTAAAAAAAAGGCACAGTATCCCCGGCAGTCTTAATACTCTTCGACAGAAATATAAGAATGTTCCCCGGCGGAATACAAGATGCCCCCGGTAGAGCCATTTCCCAGCACAGTCTGAAAAGCTTCCCCTCCAGAGTTGAATCATCTCCCCAGTAGATTCTGGAAGCTTGTCCCCTGCAGAGTACAAATGCATCTCCCCAGCCGTATTTAAAGGTTTTCCCCACCAGAGTCTAACTGGGTTATCCTCAGCAAGTTGCAACGGAAAGATCATCCCCAGCGAAGTTCTATTTATCCCCAGCGGAGTTCATCATCAAGATCCCCCAACAGAGCTTATCAACGGAGTCCCCAGCGGAGTTATCGTTAAAATCTCAGCGAAGCATCTCTTCCCCTAGAGTAATTCCCCGCAGAGTAATCTCTTCGCCAGGTTTATTCCCCAACGGAGTCATCTTCTCCTACCGGTATTCTTGCAATCATCTTCGTTCTGAAGGGGTGAAAAACACAAGAAGGGGGGGGGGTTGAATTGTAAAACTGGAAACTTAAAGCAAATGACACGGTATTTTTATCCTGGTTCGTTTGATCTCAAACTACTCCAGTCCACCCGTCAAGGTGATTTCGCCTCTCTCCAACGAGGTCTTAATTCACTATATTCAACTGAATACAAATCTGCTTTAACAACTGCTAAAGCCTTCTTGATTCAAACCACAATCCGGTTTGTCAAGGCAACACTTTCTTACAAAGGTGTAAAATAATGTGTGTGAATGTTTTCTACAAAACTATATCACAACTGTGATGTTTACACAAATGAAGCTTAGAAACTTAGAATGCTAAACACTAATGGAGTATCAGAGTTTGTTGGTTTAGCAAAACTGGTAGATGAAGATTATTGTTCAGCTTTGTGCGTGTAGAGAGTTTGGAAGCATTAGCCGTGATAATCTTCGAAGCTTGGTTTATATAGCATTTGAGAAGATGAACGTTGAAGCAAATATTCTTGATTCAATGCTAATAACAAGCTTTCCTTTTTGAGCAGATCTTGTCTGGAATGAGGCCGTTGGAATTGATTAGCGTTCAATGCACAATACCGTTGCTTCTTCAATGCACGATCTGGCTTGGCTCATTCTGATTCTGCTTCGCTGCTGGTGAACTATTTGATTCTGTATCAGAGTGTTTTACGCGCAGTTCTGTTCATCAAGATTCAGCATGTGCAAGCGTTGATCATCTGATCTTGACGTTCTGATTCAGCAACTTCTGATGCTGGTGTATGAAAACATATTCTGATGCTGAGAACGTGATCTTGCTTATTTTAATCAGCATATCTGCAAATCAGAGCATAGTAATTTTAGGCAGCATATAATTCAATCATGAAATATTTAACTACTATATCTTTTCACTTTGTTATCATCAAAACTTAAATATAGGGTACTAGATTCAAACATTGTTCTAACAATCTCCCCCTTTTTGATGATGACAAAAACTAGATATTTTAAATGAAAAATAGCGTGAAAAGTTATCAGAGCTATGTATCAGAATAAGAAGTACGGAGAATTCAGAGTTTAAGAGATACTCCCCCTGAGTTTGTTACTTCCCTTTGATATGCGTGTTCTTCAGAGTCAGATCTTTTTCTATCTTTGAGCATCAGATTATAGGTCTTTGACTTATCAGAAAGCAGAGCTTCAGAGCTTTTCCTGTCAGAGCTTTGCTTCGGATCAGAGTGTTAGGACGATCAGAGCTTCATATATCAGAACTTCATATTTGATCAGAGCAACATGAGCTTTTACATTTTGATCAGAGCTTCTAGTTCTTAGTCTTCATAGTGTTCGGAGCTTCCTTGTGCCTGTAGACTTAACAACAAAACAGAAAAACATTTCAAGTAATAGAGTTAGAATGTTTGAGAATTTCTGTCTAGTTAGCCGTTATTGATTTTAAATATCATTCTTGTTCTCCCCCTTTTTGTCAGCAATCAAAAAGTGTTAGTGATGTGCTAAAACAATTTAGATCAGAAAAACAAGTTATATTAAAATAGTTCAGAGCAAAAGAACATTACACAAACATAGTCAAAACATAGTCAAAAGTACATCAGAAAATGAAGAAAATATAGAGAATGTCATGCATGAAAAAAAATTTCAAGGTTGTGGGGGCATGCGTGAGAACAGGCTTTCCAGCATTGCTTGAATCTTTTCAGAAGTTTCATTCTGCTTCTGAACCATGGTGACAACAGTATCAATCTTGCTGTCCTGAACATTCATTCTTGCTTCCATCTTCTGATCATTCTCTTCCATCCGCTGCTGTAGACGCAAGTCATTCAGCCTGAGTTCTTCCAGAGCCTGCCTGTCCAAGGCAGCTTGAGAACTTTCAGCAGGAGGAAGCTTCTCAGAACTTTCAGCTACATCTTCTGCTGGATTTTCTTCCTGAAGAGTCTTGTCTTCTTCTGATGGTTGCACCTGTGCAGCTTGCTCTTTCTCAGACCAGGATTCACTGTCCAGAGGGAGCACAACTTCTTGAGGCAGCTGACTCTCAACTTCCTTCAGCAGCTTGCTAAAGTTCTGTTGAGCCTGCTCATAGTTGACGTCCTGCAGCTTGAGTGCTTCAGCACGTACCCATACTCTGAACTGTGACCAGAGCTGATCAGAAGCAGCTAGGTCGATCATCCCCGGACAGACTTGCTTCAACGAAGCAATCCATTGCAGCATACCTGTTTCAAAGTTCAAAATACCAGAGCCAACATCTAGTTGCTTTGGTTTGGGAATGGCCAATTTGTGTCTTAAATCAGCAAGACGTTCAAGACTTGTTAAGTCAATGAAAGTTTTGCTGGGGTTTTCAGAGGATTGGTTTTCAGAGGTTCGCTGAGGTGCTGTTTGTTTTGGTGGATGGTTATCAGAGTCAGAGGATATATCTATTGGAGTGGTTGGAGTTTTTGGAGGTGTTGATTCCTCTGATGATGGTAACTGGGGTCTGACAATGGTGGTTCCACATGGCAACTGTATTGCCAGCGGTGAAGGTTGAGGTGAGTGGGGATCAGAATGATGAGGAGAAGGGGTTTCATAGCGTTGAAACTCTGGTTGTGGTGAGTGTGGATTATTTTCTGGTTGAGGAGGTGGAATCTCTGATTGCTCAGGGATCAGAGGTTCTTATGTGATTGGTTGTTGAGATTGTGGTTCTGGTTCTGGTTGATGTTCTGGTTGTATTTCTGGTTCAGGTTGAATTTCTGGTTCAGGTTGTGGAGGAGGAATATTTGGTGGTTCAGAGTGAGGTTGAACAGAAGCATGTTCACGCTCAATATCAGCTAGCACTCTATCAAGTGCTGGTGTTGTTGAAACAGTTGGTTGTTTGGTAATTTTAATGGGAATTTTAATTCTGGTTCTTCTGAGTTGTAAGGCCTCAGAAGGGTCTTCTGGTATGGTTTCATCAATAGTAGGGATTGGGATGGATATTCTGTGAGATGTTTGAGGAGGGGCAGCAGATGTTGGAATAGTAGATGAAATTGAAATAGGAGCAGCAGATGAATTACCTCGTTTCTTTGGAGTCTGATGAGATGATCCTTCTGCTTTCCTCTTCTTTGTCTTCTTCTGAGTCACTTCAGGTTGGACTTGACTCAGATCTTTGATCTTCAGCTTTGAACCTGCATCTTCTTCCTTGTATGAATCTGGATACTTGAGAAACATATCAGGTTGGGATTCCATTTCAGAAAATCTTGGGAAATTACTCAGAGGCACTCTTCTTCTGGAGATGTCAGCAGTTGAAGAAGCTCTGGGTTCCTTCCTGATATTTTCTATCAGCTTCATCTTTTTCAGGTTCTTAGCGTTCAGCGGTTTTCCAACAGTTGGTTCAAAATTGCCCAGCACTTTAGCTTCGCTCAGATAATCTATCAGCTTATTCTCTGTCAGAATATCTGATATGAGCCTCCCAAACGGTATCCAGTCCCTTTTGGTCCTTTCTTCTTCTCTAGTCTCTTTCACACTAGTCTTCAGATGGTTGAACAGGAAGTGTGCCAGATTGATCTTCACCCTCTGATCAATAAAGTAGATCAGAAATTGCTGATCCACGTTTATATAATCAGAAGAGCTTGTTGGCTTCCTGTGATTGAAACAGCCCAGAACAATCTTGGCCCATACTCTGCAGTGATCCTTCAGATCCTTGATTTTGCTGCTGGGAAATCCAAGAGTGAAAATGCAGTTGGCTACCACACCTATATCAGGGCATCTATCGGCCATGTCCACACAACGGACTCCACCACCACTTTGACCAATTAACCTAGCAATGAGGTCTTCAGAAATTATTATCTTCTTTCCCATGACAGAAGAGATGACTAGATGTTTATGAATCTTGGCGTGAATCCAAAATTCCTTGACAAGCTCTGGGAAGGTTGGTCCAACCAGCCTATCGAAATACCTCTCCCACTTTTGAGCCTTGATTTCATCAGTTAGGTCAAATCCATTATCCTTCAAACTTTCGAAATCGACGATTAACTCAGAGAGAACCTCAAGATTCTTTACCGGTGTGAGAAGAGTTCTGGTAGGCACCTGATACTGCTCAGAGGTTTCTTTCTTCTGATTTCCTGCAGAAATGCTGGAGGATGCCATTGTTCTCACACAAAAAAGCTTGAGAATGATTTGAGAGAAAAAAGGTTTTAAGAAGATAACTCAGAAATATGCAGAGAATACTTAAGAGATTATGAGAAAGCGTAAAGAATAAGATTGAAGAATAATGTGCTTAAATAAAGATTTCAAAAATTATTTTGAAAAATTAAACGTTTTTAAGAGAAAAAAATAATGATTACCATTAACAAGCGTGATTACTTTTGCATTAAATGCTTGCTAATTTTGGGGGATTTGAGAAAGATACTTAAAAACGGTTACCAGACATGTGTCTCAATGCACCCAATCAGCGCTTTCCTTTCTCAGAAGCGTGCACGCGTTCTGCTTCAGGGATTTGCTGATGATTGGATGACACTTGTTTGATGTAGTGATCAGCACGTCTGTCTTTGAGATTAGACTCTCAGATCTTTAGACTTTCCTCTGATACAATCTGCATGTTCTAACTTTCTGAAAGAAGATTGATCAGAAGTTCACAATAATATAATTACATTCTGAAGATAAATACATGGAATTAAAACATTTTCATTCTGGGCATACTTTCATGCTGAGATGTTTCAGAATGAAATTAAACCTATCTTCTGAAAGGGGTTTAGTAAATATATCAGCCCATTGATGGTCTGTATCTATAAATTTCAAGTTTAAAATTCCTTTCTGAATATAGTCCCTAATGAAATGATGTTTTATTTCTATATGCTTAGCTCTAGAATGTAAAATAGGATTCTTACTTAAGCAAATAGCAGAAGTATTATCACAAAGAATAGGAATGTTACTCTCAAAAATCTGGAAGTCTTCAAGCTGACTTTTCATCCAGAGCATCTGTGTGCTACATCCAGCTGCTGCTATGTACTCAGCTTCTGCTGTTGACAGAGCAATTGTTGATTGCCTTTTGCTGGACCACGAGATCAGATTTTCTCCCAGAAACTGGCAGCTTCCAGAAGTACTTTTGCGTTCCACTCTGTCTCCAGCAAAATCAGCATCGCAGTAGCCTACTAAGCTGTAATCACTAGATTTTCTATAAAACAAACCCAGATTAGTAGTACCTTTCAGATACTTGAAAATTCGCTTAACAGCTGTTAAGTGAGATTCTCTAGGATCTGATTGGAATCTAGCACAAATACATACGCTGAATAAAATATCAGGTCTTGAAGCAGTCAGATAAAGGAGAGAACCAATCATACCTCTGTAGACTTTCTGTTCTACGCTTTTGCTTACCTCTTCTCTTTCCAGAATGCACGTGGGATGCATTGGAATCTTTGATGGCTTACATTCTGAGAGGTCAAATTTCTTCAGAAGATCTCTGATGTATTTGCTCTGATGAATGTAAGTTCCCTCTGGAGTTTGATTAATCTGAATTCCTAGAAAGAATTTCAGTTCCCCCATGAGGCTCATCTCAAATTCTGCCTGCATACACTTAGCAAATTTTCTTCCAAGAGAAGGATTAGTAGAACCAAAGATTATATCATCAACATAAATTTGACAGACTAAAATGTCACTCTTAACTGTTTTACAGAATAGAGTAGTGTCCACTTTCCCTCTGGTGAATTCATTTTCAAGCAGAAAGTTACTTAGCCTTTCATACCAAGCTCTGGGAGCTTGTTTCAGACCATACAGTGACTTTTTCAGTTTGAAAACATGTTCTGGATATTTTCAAAACCTGGGGGTTGGTGAACATAAACTTCTTCTTCTATATAACCATTTAAGAATGCACTTTTGACATCCATCTGATACAGAGTGATGCCTCTATTAACAGCAAATGAGATTAAAAGTCTGATAGATTCTAACCTGGCGACTGGGGCAAAGGTTTCTGTATAGTCTATCCCCTCTTGCTGACTATAACCTTGTGCAACCAGTCGTGCCTTGTTTCTGACGACTTCACCTTGTTCATTAAGCTTGTTTCTGAACACCCATCTTGTTCCAATGACGTTGAATCCTTTTGGTCTTGGAACGAGATCCCATACGTCGTTTCTGGTGAATTGATTCAACTCTTCTTGCATTGCCAGAATCCAGTCATTGTCCAGAAGTGCTTCATCAATAGAAGAGGGTTCAATCAGAGACACAAGTCCCATCAGAGTTTCTTCAGAGTTTCTGAAGCTTGCTCTTGTTCTGATTGGATCATCCTTTCTTCCTAGGATAGTCTCTTCTGGGTGATCCAAACTGCTTCTGGGTAATCTCTTCTGAGGTTGATCAGCAGCAGTTGTAGGATTTCTAGCATTGCTTCTTTCAGATGTTGAAGGAATGTCTGTGTTGAGAGCTTCTGATGACTTGTCTTCAGAACCTGCAAATTCAATTTCTATACCTGCAAGATTTTCATTCTGCTTTGACTTTTCAGAGTCAAGCTTGTCATCAAAACGAACACTGATTGATTCTTCCACAATCTGTGTTTCTGTATTGTATACTCTGTACCCTCTTGAGCGTTCAGAGTATCCTAACATAATACACTTCTGTGCCTTAGAATCAAACTTGTTCAAATAATTCTTAGTATTTAACATATAGCAAGTACATCCAAATGGATGAAAATACGAAATGTTGGGCTTTCTGTTCTTCCACAATTCATATGGAGTCTTTTCCAGAATAGGTCTTATTGAGATTCTATTCTGAATGTAGCACGCTGTGTTTATTGCCTCTGCCCAGAAAGTCTTAGCAACGTTTGTCTCGTTGATCATGGTTCTGGCCATTTCTTGCAATGTTCTGTTCTTTCGTTCTACAACTCCATTTTGTTGGGGAGTTCTAGGACAAGAGAAATCATGCAGAATGCCTTTGTCATTAAAGAATGACTCAAAATCTTTATTTTCAAATTCTCCACCATGATCACTTCTGACTTTAACGATTCTAAGATCTTTTTCATTCTGAACTTGGTTACAGAAGGTAACAAACACAGAGTGTGACTCGTCCTTGTGTCTTAAGAACTTTACCCATGTCCATCTGCTATAGTCATCTACGATTACTAACCCATACTTCTTGCCACTGACAGAAGCAGTCTTAACTGGTCCAAATAAGTCAATGTGCAGAAGTTATAATGGCTTAGAGGTAGAAACAACATTTTTGGATTTAAAAGAGGGTTTTGCAAATTTGCCTTTCTGACATGCTTCACACAGAGCATCTGAATTGAACTTCAAATTTGGAAGTCCTCTGACCAGATTGAGTTTGTTAATCTGAGATATTCTTCTCATACTAACATGCCCCAATCTTCTGTGCCAGATCCACTGCTCGTTGTTAACAGACAGAAGACATTTTACGTTCTGACTCTTTAGTTCAGAAAGTTTGATTTTGTAAATGTTGTTTTTCCTCTTACCATTAAATAGGATAGTCCCATCTTTCTGACTAACAGCTTTACATGATTTTTGATTAAAGATTATATCATAACCGTTATCACTTAATTGACTTATGGATAACAGGTTATGCATCAATCCATCAACAAGCAGAACATTATTAATAGAGGGAAGATTTCCGTTACCTACAGTTCTAGAGCCAATAATCTTTCCCCTCTGATTGCCTCCAAAGCCAACGTGGCCTCCAGGCTTAAGTTCCAGGCTTTGGAACATATGCCTTCTTCCCGTCATGTGTCGTGAGCAGCCAGAGTCCAGGTACCATGACTGGTGTTTCTGACTTGCTGCTAAAGATATCTGCAACATGTATTATTTTATCCTTAGGTACCCAGATCTTCTTGGGTCCTGATTTGTTAGTTTTACCAAAACTCTGGTTGAATTTTGGTTTCACAAAGTGATTACTACTAGTATATTTGATGTCATGTGTGTGACCATACACAAAGTGTGAATTTAGAGGAGTGTGTTTAATGGTTAAATCCATGACATTTTTAGGTGTAGGAACCTTACCTAGGTATCCTATTCCTTTCCTGCCGTTTCTGCTAACTCCATAGATCATTGAAGCCATTCTGCTTCTATCTATGCTTTTAGCAAGGAACTTCTGGAAACTATGATCATACTCCTTGATGATCTCATCAGCGTTGCTGGGAGTTTCAGCAATTGGTTCCTTCTGAGAGTTTTGTAAAGAGTTTTCTAATTTTAAAATTTTATCTCTCAGCTCAGAGTTTTCCAATTTGAGACTCTCATACTTATTAGAGTCAGATTCAAGAGTCCTTTTCAGGTCTCTGAATTTAGCTCTAATCTGCTGATAACGTTCCAGAATTTCATTGAGGCTTTCAGCAAGTTCAGCCTTTGTAAAATTAACAGCGAAGTTAGGGAATACCTCTTCTGTGTCTGATTCTGAGTCTGAGTCAGAAGCTTCACTGTCATCTGGAATGTTAGCCATGAGCGCTATGTTCGCCCTTTCATCATCTGATTCTGAGTCAGCTTCAGACGAGTCAGAGTCATCCCATGTGGCCATGAGACTTTTCTTCTTTTCTCTTCCAAACTTCTTTTTGGGCTTTTCCCTCTGAAGCTTTGGGCAGTCACTCTTGTAGTGTCCTTGCTCATTGCACTCGTAGCAGATGATGTCTTTTGTATTTGGCTTCTTGCTACCTGAGGAGCCTTCAGATCTTCTGTATCCAGAGGAAGAATCTGTCCTTCTGTATCTGGAAGAAGACTCGTTCTGATCAGATCTTCTGGGATTCCTGAACTTCCTTTGTCTTTGCTTCCACAGTTGATTTACTCTTCTGGAGAGAAGGGAAAGTTCGTCTTCTTCTGATGAGGATCCATCAGATGTTTCTTCAACTGCCTGCAAAACTTTAGATTCAGATTTTCTGTTAGATTTTAAAGCTATAGGCTTACCTTGCTTCTGAGGCTCGTCAGCTTCCAGCTCTATCTCATGACTTCTGAGGGAGCTTATAAGTTCCTCCAGAGTGATTTTGTTGAGATCTTTCGCCAGCTTCAGAGCAGTAACCATAGGCCTCCACTGCTTGGGTAAACTTCTGATTATCTTCTTGACATGGTCAGCAGTAGAGTATCCTTTGTCCAGAACTTTGAGACCAGCTACCAGAATCTGGAATCTAGAGAACATAGTTTCAATGGATTCAGATTCTTCCATTTTAAACGCCTCATACTTCTGAATGAGCGCCAGAGCTTTTGTTTCTTTGACTTGAACGTTGCCCTCGTGCGTCATTCTGAGAGAATCAAAGATGTTCTTAGCTGTGTCTCTGTTGGAGATCTTCTCATACTCAGTATAGGAGATGGCACTGAGGAGAATGGTTCTGGCCTTATGGTGATTCTTGAAATCACGCTTTTGTTGATCAGTCATTGATTTTCTATCAATCTTCTGACCAGTTGCATTAACAGGGTGCGTGTATCCATCTGTCACCATATCCCACAGATCAGCATCATGTGCTAGAAAGAAGCTTTCAATTCTGTCTTTCCAGTAGTCAAAGTTTTCTCCATCAAAGACTGGAGGTTTGCCGCTGAATCTGTCTCTATCCTCATTGTTGTCATTGCTGAAATGAGAGTTGTTTCCTGCCATTGTGTTTTTCTGACGCTGGATCTTGTACTGACACGGTTAAGTGTTTTAGCTCAGAACCAGGCGCTCTGATGCCAATTGAAGGGGTGAAAAACACAAGAAGGGGGGGTTGAATTGTAAAACTGGAAACTTAAAGCAAATGACACGGTATTTTTATCCTGGTTCGTTTGATCTCAAACTACTCCAGTCCACCCGTCAAGGTGATTTCGCCTCTCTCCAACGAGGTCTTAATTCACTATATTCAACTGAATACAAATCTGCTTTAACAACTGCTAAAGCCTTCTTGATTCAAACCACAATCCGGTTTGTCAAGGCAACACTTTCTTACAAAGGTGTAAAATAATGTGTGTGAATGTTTTCTACAAAACTATATCACAACTGTGATGTTTACACAAATGAAGCTTAGAAACTTAGAATGCTAAACACTAATGGAGTATCAGAGTTTGTTGGTTTAGCAAAACTGGTAGATGAAGATTATTGTTCAGCTTTGTGCGTGTAGAGAGTTTGGAAGCATTAGCCGTGATAATCTTCGAAGCTTGGTTTATATAGCATTTGAGAAGATGAACGTTGAAGCAAATATTCTTGATTCAATGCTAATAACAAGCTTTCCTTTTTGAGCAGATCTTGTCTGGAATGAGGCCGTTGGAATTGATTAGCGTTCAATGCACAGTACCGTTGCTTCTTCAATGCACGATCTGGCTTGGCTCATTCTGATTCTACTTCGCTGCTGGTGAACTATTTGATTCTGTATCAGAGTGTTTTACGCGCAGTTCTGTTCATCAAGCTTCAGCATGTGCAAGCGTTGATCATCTGATCTTGACGTTCTGATTCAGCAACTTCTGATGCTGGTGTATGAAAACATATTCTGATGCTGAGAACGTGATCTTGCTTATTTTAATCAGCATATCTGCAAATCAGAGCATAGTAATTTTAGGCAGCATATAATTCAATCATGAAATATTTAACTACTATATCTTTTCACTTTGTTATCATCAAAACTTAAATATAGGGTACTAGATTCAAACATTGTTCTAACACGTTCATCGTCCCCAGCGGAAACGAAGAATTCAACATCATTCTCCAGCAGCTATCCGGGATTTATTTTCCTCAGCTAAAAACATCACATTGTCATACATCATGATACATGCATATATGCATCATATCATACGATCTCGTTTTGAGAACATCATGCATTTCATACATCATGACATTGCATACAACTAACTCTTTACCTTTTCAGGAAAGAACGATCAACAGATAAAAGTCATTACCTTTTGGAGTAAAAGTCACTCAAGATTCCTTCATCATCCCGTTGAGGTAGAAGTCGTCCAAGATTCCTTCATCACCCCGTTGAGGTAGAAGTCGTCAAGATTCCTTCATCATCCCGTTGAGGTAGAAGTCGTCAAGATTCTTTCATCATCCCGTTGAGGTAGAAGTCGTCCAAGATTCCTTCATCATCCCGTTGAGGTAGAAGTCATCAAGATTCCTTCATCATCCTGCTGAGGTAGTAATCGTCCCAGATTCCTTCATCATCCTGCTGAGGTAGTAATCGTCCCAGATTCCTTCATCATCCTGCTGAGGTAGTAATCATCCGAGATTCCTTCATCATCCTGCTGAGGTAGTAATCATCCGAGATTCCTTCATCATCCCGTTGAGGTAGTAATCATCCTAGATTCCTTCATCATCCTGCTGAGGTAGTAATCGTCTCAGATTCCTTCATTATCTATTTGGAGTAGAAATCGTCTCAGATTCCTTCATCATTATCAAAAAAAGCATTTCTTAAGTTCCAGATCAACACCTGTAACTAGCCAGGGCATATCTGCATGAAGAGTTTGAAGATCAACCCCTGTAACAGGCCAGGAAATTATCTTTCATTCTCAGGTCAGAGGTCTACACCTGTATCCATCCAGGAAAGCTATCTCGACCATCAACCTTCTGAAGTTCCAGATTCGATACCTGTATCTAGCCAGGGCATATCTGTGAGCGAATGATTGTAGATTCAATACCTGTATCTAGCCAGGGCATATCTGCATGAAGAGTTTGAAGATCAACCCCTATAACAGGCCAGGAAATTATCTTTCATTCTCAGGTCAGAGGTCTACACCTCTATCCAGCCAGGAAAGTTATCTCGACCAACCTTTTGAAGTTCCAGATTCGATACCTGTATCTAGCTAGGGCATATCTGTGAGCGACTGATTGTAGACCTATACCTGAAACTAGACAGGAAAGGTATC
Organism: Vicia faba; assembly: GCA_948472305.1. Classification (NCBI taxonomy): domain Eukaryota; kingdom Viridiplantae; phylum Streptophyta; class Magnoliopsida; order Fabales; family Fabaceae; genus Vicia; species Vicia faba. The sequence goes on from OX451741.1 coordinate 803,417,342, forward strand.
TACATGAAGAGATTGAAGATCAACACCTGTAACAGGCCAGGAAATTATCTTTCTTTCTCAGGTACGCAAGTTCTCGCTAAGGAATCCCTTACGTGATCGACAACCTCCAGATGGCATCTATAAGCCCATCCCCGATAAGATTCTGTCATATCTCCAGATGGCATCTATAAGCCCATCCTCCTATCCATCATCTTTCCAAATCGCATCTGTAAGCCCATTCCCGACATCGCATTGCTGATACTACACTATGCGAGTGCAAATTTCTGGGCACTCTAGTGTTCAATCATCTTCCACCTTCGGATCACGAAAGGCACGCAAGCCAATCTACATCCTCCGGTTTAAGAAGATTGAACAGGGGCAACTGTTGTACCCCAAAATTTACCCTCCCATATTCTTCAAAGTTTGTCAAGAATCATCTTCAAATGGTTCAAGATTTCTCAAGGGTTGCACAGTCCAAAAGCCTCCTAAGCCAGTCAAAATTAGGGTTTCGTTTCTTCCAAAGAATTTGAGGTTTTCAATGGCTCAATCAAGTCCCATAGGCCTATATACATTGTCAAGCATCTAGATGTCAAATCTCAAGACTCACAATGCCAATTTGCACAGTCAAAAGCCCTATTTGATCAACAGTCAACTACAGGGGCAAAATGGTCATTTCACAGTCAAAAGTCAGAATTTTTGGTCAACATATTATTTTGAGTTCACAATCATCATTTGATCAAGGCTTGATCATGATTCCACAAGCATGGCTCAAAAATCATCAAAGATGCAAAAGTTACTATTTTTGGACAGCAGAAAAGTCAACTGTATCTTGACCAGGGCATAACTTTTTCATGGTTCATTAGAAAAATCCCATCCAATTCTCATTTTTAAGGGGATGACATTTCCTACAATCCATCTTCACATTCCAAGTCCAAGAAATGCTTTCATAAAAAGTTATCAATTTCTACATTATAGGTCAATTTCAAAAGTCAACAAAAATGCACTTTAAGTCAAAGACCATAACTTGAGATTGGTAAATCCAAATGACATGGGACCAAAGGCATTGGTTAGAGGACTTCAAGACATTTCCAAAATGTCAAAGAACATGTTCATATGATCAAAATTGAGCAAGATGTGCATTGGAGAAGTTGGGAAATTTTTGGGAATTTGCAAAAGTCAACTTTGCTCAAAACACTTTGTTTTTGCAAATGGGCCTCAAATTTCTTCTTGAATCTTTATCCAAGACCTATGAACGACCCATCAAGCTTAAATTGATTTATTTTCTTATTTTTATTAATTAATTGGATTTTTAATTGATTTTAATTGATTTTAATTCATTTAATTAATTTAAAATGTAGGAAAATATCAAGATATGGTTTTTCAATCTTTTCATGAAGCAAATATGACCTACAAGAGCTGGAAAATTCGTGTGCACATCAAGGGGACAAGAATCTCCAAGTTTGGCAAGATTTTTCAATCAAAAAGATGCAAAAGGATGTGATTACAAATCAAATATTCCAACCATTATTCCATGGATTTCTTGGCCAAGATTTAACCTAATTCCATTCTACTATAAGTACACAACCTAAACCTAATGCCATGGACGTGAAATTTCTGCAGAAATAAACCATAACAACATTGAAAAAAATCAAGAAAACTCAAAACTGTTTTCAATCTTCCAGGCCAATTCAAGGACTTTTGTGGTTTCTAATACATTGCAGGGATCCCCAGATACGTTTTGCAATCAAATTCGTGTGCTAAAGCTCAAGAAACACTCAAGAACAGACCCACGGTTTGCAGTATTTTTCCAAAATCATAATCATTGATTCATGCATATTTAACATCTTTTGTTGATTGTTTTGTGTTAATAGGAAGTGTACGAAGCTTTTGGCATATGTTAATTGGATTAAGATGTCCTAAATCCAAAGATACCATGAACAAATTCTAGGGTTTTCAAGTTCTGGAATTGGGGCTTTGTAAACCAAGTAAAATTAGGATTCATGAGGCATATGGTTGTAATCCTGAGAACCAGACGAATTTAACCCTACCCTTGCGAACAATTTATATTGATCATACGCCTATTCGCTATTTTTCGTCCATGCAGGTTATGGGGGTTAAAAAGCCCCGCTATCTAATTGTATTTTTTACAGGCAAACGAGGAAGATGAATACGTGGTGACGCGTGGTTGGTTCATTCAAAAAAGGCGCGCGTGTACAACATATGTGGTTGTTTCATATATTATATTCATTAATCATTATATTAACAAATGCGTTCAGATGGCTTAGTGGTTGGTGTGTTGGCTGTGCATCATTGGGACCTGGGTTCGATTCCCAGGTCCCCCAAATAATTGTTTCATATTTTTCATAACATGTTCACGTGCAGGCATCCTAAAAGCATTCCACCATGCTCCTCACTCATCCAAACGCCAAGTGTCTTCAAGCATTAATCCAATGGCCAGAAGATGAAGAACATCATATTCCCAGTCAAGGCACGCTCTGGACAATTCAAGAAAGTCAACAAAGGCTTGAGCTTAGTGGGCCAGATTGCTAACAAACCTCCTTGTTGGGCCATCACCCCCCTGGTTTCTTTATTCTTTTTTCTTTTATATTTCAATTTCTATTTAGTTCTTTTAATTATTATTATTATTAGTATTTAACTAACAAATAATTATTTTCATAATTAATTCAGAAAACAATATTATCATTATTATTATTATTATTTAATTGCCTCATAAACTAATATTTTTCATAATAAATTCAGACGATTAAAAAAATGTAAATATTTTCATTATTATTATTATTATTTAGTAATTTCACCTTAATTTAATTATTTTTTGTAAATAAATGCTAACACAAATTAAATTAGTTTAATTAGGTTAAATTTGACTTTTTTTTCACAATAAATAAAATCAATCTAGAATTAGGTTTTTCTTTTGACAATTTTAATCCTTTTTATTTTATTTTGTTAAAAACATAAAAAACATAAAAAATACTTTTTCTTTTAATTAATTAGTTAATTAGAATTAGGTTTAATTAAATGCAAAAAAGGACCAAATTTCATTCTTTTCTCAAAAAGGGTCAAAACCCTAAGGACGTCCTCGATTCAATTTTTCTCGCGCATGTTTATTCTTGATTCCTATTTTGATCATATTTATGTATCTGCTCCGAGAATGTAATAGATAATTAGGACTTTTATCGCTTTCTTTATTTTTTCGCATTTACTTTTCAAGGGTTATGTTTTTGGCGATGTAAATACCCGACGCCTTGTAATAGCGTAGATTCATTTTCCGCAATTTATTTTCCGCACAACTATTAACTGTTAATTATGCATGCAAGACTTGTATGGAAATTAAAACCAACTCGTAGCTCACCATAAAAATGTGCAACGACAATTTAACATGAAACCTGACACACGTGCACATGCCACTCCTAGGGTACGCCTCACTTGGTTGCCTCGATGTGGTCATTAAGTATAGGGTGTTTTAGAGGTCTCCCTCCTGTCTAAAGATCCATTTGCCTCGAAACGGTTGCCTCGGATAAAAAAGGATCTAGGACATTAGGGTTACCGCTAAGGCGTCCTACTATTGCTTTGGTGACCACACATGTCCCTATAATCGAATTGACCCGAATAACTCCAACGACGGTGCTACCTACTTCTCAATAGTGGGATAGTACTGTCTAAAGGACTCTTACACAACTTAATTCTTTTGAGTAGGTAGATTTCTCCTGGGTACTTGCTCTTTTCAAACAAAAAACAACTTTTCGCACCTACACTTTCAAAAAGTTTTCAAACAAATACTTCATACACTCTTGAGGACTGATACAAGAGTTATCTAGAAGTTTTCAAAACAAACTTTTTCAAAACCCACATACACAAGAAAAGCAAACAACTTTTGAAAACATAGTGAGCAAGTACCTAAGAGCCCGTGGATAACCACGGATAGAAATGGTGCTAACACCTTCCCTTTCTATAATCTACCTCCCGAACCGAGAAACATCTCGAAAAGGAATTTTGCCGTGCTTTTGTCCTTTCCTTGTTGGAGAAAATAAAAGACGGTGGTGACTCTTGCTTACCGCGACATTTCGCGAACCAGCATTCCAAAACAGTCAGTTCTATTTCCACCGATCACATTGGGTAAGGTTACTTTGTGATAAGTTAGTGTAAAAATTCAGAAGGAACCTGGGTGAGGTTACTTTGGGATAAGTTCGTATAAAACTTCATGAGGAACCTGGGTAAGGTTAATTTGTGATAAGTTCGTGTAAAACTTCAGGAGGAACCTGGGTAAGGTTACTTGGGGATGAGTTCGTGTAAAACTTCAGGAGGAATTGGGGTAAGGTTATAAGTTTGTGTAAAACTTCAGGAGGAACCAGGGTAAGGTTACTTTGATATGATACTGTAGATTAGTTGACCCGTTTGATTTCGGGAACTGAGTTTCCATTAGTTGCCTGTAGATGTGATCTGTATAACTGTTGGATTCGTTGAAGCTAATCATCTCTTCCTGAAAAGATATCATGTTAGTTGTATGTGATGCATGAAATGCAGGGAGAGATGATGTTCTCAAAATAAATGATATTATGCTGTATATGATATGTATGCGTCTGTCATGATGTATGTTCATGAAATGCTGTCGGGGTATGCTCGCGTCTGGGAAAATAAATCCCTGATTATTGCTGGAGAGTTGTACATATTCCGTCGGGAAGAAGATGCTTGAGAATAAACTTTGCAGGGACCAAATCCTGGGGGGGAGGGATATTTTGCTGGTAGACCTGCCGATTTGGAGGGATAAACTTAGCTGGGGATGAAATTAAGTTGCTGGAGGTGATGAGCTCTGTAGGAGAAGTAAACTCTACTTGGGGGATGATATTTATTGACTTGCCTGCGATTACGAACCTCAGTGTGGATAGTTATGTCCTGTTTTGGGAAAGCTGACCTCAATGTCTTTTGGGTACTTTTACTCTGTGGGGAGTGTATGTACCAATAATCATGTTCCAAAGTGGACTTTATCCCGATACCTACTGAGCAAAGGAACCGTCGGGTTCGACACTTCTTTCCCTGTTTCTGTAATTACGAGTAATTGTCTTTTGTTTCTTATGTAAATATTTATGAGAAGCAATCATTTTCAAATGCATATATCAAAATAAATCATTGGACGTTCTTGCAAAATAAAACAGAAAAAGAAAAAACAAATTGAAGCTTTTTTGTGAAAATGACTTGTATTGATTTTTTGAAGTTGGCCTGTAATAGGCATTTTTGTACAGAGAGGCCGACGTCCTAGTAAGAGAATGCTGCCGAAAGATAGAAATTACAATTTGTGTAAAAGAAAAAAAACAACTATGTGAAACGACCCTATTGGGTTCCAACTTTGCTATTGCCTTTATATCTTCAAGCGTCTCATCACTTTGCTGCTTGGTCGAAGGTGGATCAGATTGATTGGTGTCGTCTGAGCTTGATAGTCGATATCGAAGTCTGGTTGCAAGATGATCCAAAGAGACATAGTGTTACACTTCAATCCCTAACTTTTTCCAGGACCGCGCTTTCGGGTTTTAAGTCCACCGGGATACCCTTTTTTGCCCAAGCCTCCCTTTCGGGTTTTCGACTTGCCGGGTGTACATATTTTTTCATTTTCATCCCTTACTTTTTCCTGAACCCTTTTGGTTCGCCGGAAATCCCTTATTGTTGCCTAGGCCAGTCGATCTAGCGAGTCTTTGATTATTCATAGTATCTTTTCACTATGTTTGCGTTGACATGGTGAGGAAGATCATCACCATCCATGGTGGTTAGAATCACAGCTCCTCTCGATAAAATGTTCTTGACCATAAATGGCCCTTCGTACGTGGGGGTCCATTTTCCCCTGGGATCACCTTACGGCAGTATGATGCATTTGATCACTAGATCCCCGACTTTATATTCTTGACGCTTGACTTTCTTGTTAAAATCCTTGATCATTCGCTTTTGATACGCCTGACCATGGCAGATAGCAGTAAGCCTATTTTCATCGATTATATTTAGCTAATCAAGTCGGGTTTGGATCTAGTCGTCTTCGTTTAAACCCGCATCCTTCATGATTCTGAGAGAAGGTATTTGGACTTCTATGGGTAGGACTGCCTCCATGCCATATACCAGAGAGTAGGGTGTTTCCCCTGTCGGCGTCTGTGCTGAGGTACGGTACCCATGAAGAGTGAATGGTAGCATCTCATGCCAGTCTTTATATGTCACCGTCATCTTCTGTACAATCTTCTTGATGTTCTTGTTAGCAACTTCAACAACGCCATTCATCTTCAACCGGTAGGGAGAAGAATTATGATGCTGTATCTTGAACTGTTTACAGAGCTCGGTGATCATTGTGTTGTTGAGATTCATACCATTGTCAGTAATAATCCTCTCTGGTACACCATATCGACAGATCAGGTTGTGTCGGATAAACCGCACTACGACATTCTTGGTTACTGTAGCAAAGGAAGCTTCCTCAACCCACTTTGTGAAGTAATCAATTGCTACCAGAATGAAGCGATGCCCGTTAGATGTAGTAGGTCTGATCTCACCGATCATGTTGATACCCCACATCGCAAAGGGCCAAGGAGAGGTCACGACATTTAGAGGAACTGGAGGTGCATGGCACATGTACCTTATCAGCATAGATTTGGCATTTATGACAGGTTCGAGAGTGCTGATAACAATCGACTTCCATAGTGGACCAGTAATATCCTGCCCGTAGGATATTTTTATCCATGGTATGTCCACTTGAATGGGTTCTGAAAGTGCCTTTATGGAGATCTGTCATGATCCTCTCTGCCTCGCTATTATCTACACACCGTAGTAGTGTGGAGTCATGGTTGCGTTTATAGAGGATCCCATTTCTGAGGAAGAAATTTGCAGTGAACCTTCTCAGAAACTTATTATCGTTGACAGATGCCCCTTTGGGATATTCCTGAGCCTCGAGATACCTTTTGACTTCGTGAAACTAGGGTTTGTCTGCCACTTCTTCGGTATCGATCTCACAGCAGTGTGCTGGTTCATCCAACCTCTCAATGGTAATCTGGGGAGCTTCATTATCCCACCTAACTTTGAACATAGAAGACATGGTAGCTAGCGCGTCCGCCAACTGGTTCTCTTCTCGCGAGAAATGTTCAAAGGTTACCTCCTCAAAGTGTGGGAGCAATATCAGTACATACTCTCTGTAAGGAATGAGATTCGGGTGTTTCGTATCCCACTCGCCCCTGATCTGACTTATCACCAGAGTGGAATCCCCGAATACACTTAAGAATTTATTCCTCAGGTCAATAGAAGCTCGGAGACCCATGATACATGCTTCATACTCCGCCATGTTATTGGTGCAGTTGAAATAATCGGGCAGTAAATGAAGTATGACAGCCCTCGGGAGATATGATTATGGTGCCAATGCCATTACCCAACGCGTTCGAGGCTCCATCAAAATACATATACCATTGGGATCCTTCCTCAGGTCGTTCATCCGGTCCAGGTTCTTCGTAATCAGTTACCAACATGATATTCTCATCCAGAAACTCAAAATTCATGGATTGGTAGTCATCCACGGCCTGGTGAGCCAAATGATCAGCCAATACACTCCCCTTGATTTCTTTTTGGGTTGTATATTGTATGTTGTATTCAGTTAAGATCATTTGCCACCTTGCTATCTTCCGGAGAGAGCGGACTTCTCGAAAATATACTTGATCAAATCCATCTTCGATATCAACAAGGTAGTATGAGTCAACATATATTGTCTCAGCAGGCAAGCAGCCCATGCCAAAGCGCATCAAGTTATCTCGAGCAATGAGTATCGGGTCTCACAGTCGATAAACTTTTTGCTAAGGTAGTAAATGGCGTGCTCTTTTCGGCCAGACTCGTCATGCTGCCCCAGCACACACCCCATTGAATTGTCTAGCACTGTCAAGTATAATATCAAAGGTCTTCCTTCAATTGGAGGCATCAAAATTGGAGGTTCTTGAAGGTATTCTTTGATTCTTTCGAAAGCGATCTGGCATTCATCATTCCACTTTACCACTTGATCTTTCTTCAGAAGCTTGAAGATTGGCTCACAAGTAGCATTCAGATGTGAAATGAACCTGACGATGTAATTCAGACGTCCCAGGAAACCTCTAACTTCCTTCTCTGTGTGGGAAACCGGCATCTCTTGTATGGATTTTACCTTCGCAGGGTCTACCTGAATACCCTTTCACTGACGACAAAACCCAAAAGCTTACCAGACCTTACCCCGAAGGTACACTTGTTCGGATTCAACCTCAACTTATATGTCTTCAATCTGTCAAACAATTTCTGGAGATGATCAAGATGCTCTTCCTCAGTCTAAGACATGGCTATCATGTCATCAACGTAAACTTTGATCTCGTGGTGAATCATGTTATGGAACAAAGCGACCATATCGCGCTGATATGTTTCCCCAGCATTCTTCAACCCAAAAGGCATCACCTTGTAGTAGAAGGTGCCCCACTGTGTGACAAAAGTTGTCTTCTCCTTGTCTTCAGGAGCCATCATGATCTGGTTGTAGCACGAGAAACCATCCATGAAGGAGAATATTTTATGTTGCACGGTGTTTTCGACCAGAACATCGATGTGAGGGAGTGGGAAGTCATCCTTGGGGCTTGCCCTGTTCATATCTCTGTAATCCACGCACATCTGTACCTTACCATCCTTCTTAGGTACCAGAACAATGTTAGCAACCCATTATGGATACAAAGTGACTTCTGTTTAACCGGAGGACAATCTTCCTTAGTCGGCATGCGATGTACCACAATATCAGTGTCTAAACCAGGAATGTCTTCATAGGACCAGGCAAAGATCTCAACATGATCGTGCAACATTTGTATCAACCTCTATTTGACGCTAAGCTCCAAACTTTCACCTATTTTGACCTCTTTTCTGTCTTCCTCAGTACCCAAGTTCATTGTCTCAACTGGCTCTTCATGAGGTTGTATGACCCTCTCTTCCTGCTGTAATAGTCTAGCAAGTTCTCCAAGCACCTCACAATCATCCTCACCTTCGTCCTCGACTTGGTTGATCGGATTTTTGAAGTCATAACTGGAAATAGCAGAGCTGTTATCAATGGGATCCAGAGTGGATATGGATTTACATTATGATACGTGAGTGTGTGTAAGAGAATAGCTGTTTTAATAAAGTGAAAAGCAGAAAGGAAAAACAAGGAGCCCAAAATTTGTATGCAAGAAACGTCCAATTCTTTATTAATGATTATGAAATGACAAATAATAGCCCTCACAAGCAAAGCCAAGGTGCCTCGGGCAAGGCACCGGGCCATAAAGTTTCACATTGTTTATTACAAATCTTAAAACAAATAAGTCAATTACTGCGGAATAAAAGAAACAGGTATGAAGTCCCTAGCCGTCCAGTTGCTTGGTCCACCATTGGTAGTCAGGTAGATCCAGCTGTCAATGTCTGATTCCTCTTCACTGTCTTCAATGGCGTTAATCCCAAGATTACTGATGCGTAGGGGAGGTCCTCCAGCCCGAGCGCGTCTAACAGCCTTTTGAGCCCTTGTTGTAAAGCCCAAACAAAATTTGTCAGTTTTATGAGTGAAATCAGGGAGCTGACCCCAATTGGCACACCCACCTTCTTCAATCACGACCCTGGCGTCCTTGAGAGAAGCCATCTTCAGAGGAGGTTTGTTGCTAGTAGTTTCTGTTGATGCCAAGATCTGAGGGACCTCTTTAAAATTCTGACAAGGAGTTTCGATGAATTCCCCGTCCATCTCTACGTAGCGGAAGGAGTTGAGGTGACTCACGATGTATTCTTCTTTGCCCCGCATTGTGACAATCTTTCCTTTCACCGGATACTTCAGCATTTGATGGAGTGTGGAAGTGACTACCCTAGCCTCGTGGATCCAAGGACGACCCAACAAACAAGAATATGATGGCCTGATATCCATCACATAGAAGGTGGACCCAAAAGTATGAGAACCTACTTTGACAGGGATGTCCACTTCCCCGTGAACCATTCTCTTCGATTCGTCAAAATCCCTTACCATAATGTTACTAGGCTTTAGAGTTAGACCCTCACAATCCAAATGGTCTAACGCCTTCTTCGGAAGAAAATTCAGTGAAGACCCAGTATCTACCAGCACATGAGCCATACTGGTGCCCATGCATTCAATCGAGACATGCAGTGCATCATTATGCTTCCTTCCTTTCGGAGTCAAATCCGCACCTGAAAAACCTAGCCCATTATCGGCAGTCAGGCTGGCCACACAATCTTTGAGCTGATCAGTTGAAGTTTCCTGCAGAACATGCACAATCTTGAGAAATGCAATCAAAGCCTTTGCATGGGCTTCTGAACACAATAGCAAAGATAACATAGATATCTTCGACGGGGTCTGCCCCAGCTGCTCTACCATATTGTAGTCGCTTTTCTTAATGATTTTCAGTATTTCCTCTATTTCTTGCTTAGAGGCTTCCACAACAATTTTCTTAGGCACCTCCGTCCGGGCAGGCTCACCTACAACTTCTTTGCCGCGGGTATCAGATGATTTGCCGACTGGAGTAAGAACAGGAACAATAGTTGATGTACTAGCAGGAACAACAGATGTAATGACAATAGGCTTGTTAACAGTCTTAGGGGAAATCTCGGGAGAGAAGACCCTTCCACTTCGGGTGATTTTGCTGGTTCTAACAATGTTATCAATATCAAGATCAGCTTCTTCATCTTTCAGGTCTTGTTTGATGCCATGATAGTACACATCGGCACCATAATGCCAGGGGACAACTTTATCAGAGACATACGGGACAGGACCAGGAACAATGATTATCAGCGGAGCAATTCTTGGAGCAGGTGTAATCCTAACAGGTCTTCTCGAGGAAACCTTGGAAGGATTGGCGGAAATGGTTATAATGGCAACGTCTTCAACTAGAACACCAGGAACTATAGTTTTCTCAAACATAATTTTTTTGCTATCTATCAGGCGTTGAACACCTAATTTCAGCAAATGGCAACCAGAAGGTAGAACGAACGCATGTGGCAACCTTCACCAGAAACTGGAAATAAACTGGCCAACAACAAATTCTTCTTGACAGTTATGAGAGGAGTAGAAACTTCGTCAACAGAGGCAACAAAAAAATCAGTATCAATAGCATTAACTCCATGACCATGTTTAGGCATAGGAGCAGTTATGACATTTGGCTTCTCCGGAGCATCAAAATCTATCTCCTTGGCTTCAATTAAGTCTTGTATTTAGTTTCTCAGAGCCCAACAGTCGTTTGTGTCGTGGCCAAGACTCTCAGAATGATAGGCACACCGAGAATTTGGATTGTATCGGAGAGATGTAGTATTTGGATTCTTGGGAGCCTCTCTCAAGGTTTCCTAGTTGGATCTCAGCATGTGAGGTAAAACTTTAGCCAATGTCATGTTGATGCGGGTAAACAGCCGTTGAGGTCTTTCCACCCTTTGTTGATTATTGCGTTATGGAGCAGCTGCAGGTCTAGGTATCATCACGACACTTACTGTCTGACGTTGTTCAGCCCTGTTATGGCCCCTCGGGCTATATACGACACTGGCTTCCTTCTTACCAGTAAAAGGCTTCTTTACTGAACTTGACGAGGCATCCTTCTATATTTTTCCACTTCGAATCCCAGCCTCTACTCTCTCTAGTTAAAATCAGCTCGGTGAAACCAGCTGACGAGCTGCCGATCAAATGATTGAAAAATGGACCAGATAGCGTCCCTAGAAACATATCCACCAACTCCCTATCGGACAACGGGGGTTGAACTCTCCCAGCCAAGTCTCTCCATTTTTATGCATAATATTTAAAGCCTTCACTCGCACCCATGGACATACTCTGGAGTTGAGTACGAGTAGGAGCGAGGTCGGCATTATACTGATACTTCTTGTAGAAAGTAGCAGCCAGATCTTCCCAGTTTCGGATACTTTCTCCCTCTAGCTGGTAGAACCATTCAAGTTGAGTCCCTGACAGACTATCTTGAAAGAAGTGAGCCCACAGATTTCTATCAGCTGTGTGGGGCTGGATCTTCCTGACATAAGAAAGGAGATGGAGTTTTGGGCAGGACACCCCATCATACTTAGCAAAAACTGAAGCTTTGAACTTCTGTGGGATGACTACTCCCGACACCAATCCCAATTCTTCGAAATCCACTCCAGGTATCCTCTAAACTTCCATGGCACACAGACGGTCTTCTAACTGCTTGTATCTATCCTCAGCAGGAGGATACTACTCATCATTATAGTCAGTATCATTGTGAGACACTATAGGACTGTGGTCTTTCTCTTCTTCTTGATTCTCCCCTTCCTTGGATGAAGAGGTTAGATTAGTTTGATGCTTCAACCACTCTCCGAACCTTCGGCCCATGTTCAGAATACCAACAACCTTCTTCTTTTTCTTCCTCTCTTTCAGAATGAGGGCTTTCAGATCCTCCTTCCCCTTTTCCAGACTGATAAACATTTGTTGGAACTGGATGTTCTGTGCCTGCAGGTCCTTAATGCTTTTTTCAGAAGACATTTCTGCTGAAATAAACAGCGAAGGAGATGAGAAACCTGTAATGGTACCTGTAATGATGTGTATGATAATGGTATGCGCATGCAATGATTTCAAAGACCTCGGAAAATTTAAATTTGCGAACCAAAAATAAACAAAAACTTTATTAGCTGAAATTGAAGTTTAAATTCCTTTAAGGCATTACAATTAAAAATAAATCTAAAACTAGAAATAAAAATCAAAAGTCCCATGGATGCTTCCTCTTTGTGCCGATATAATCAGTCAGTCCTTTTTCCTCATGCAACTGCTTTGTAAGCTTTAAGACCTTTCTCTCCTGAGCATGGAACTGATCCCTGTAAGTATCCCGCTATTTCATCAACTGAATCCAAGACCTCTGTAATTCCTCAAGATCAGCGGGCGCGTAAGGATAAAGAACCGTGTAGGGAATGCCTTCTTCAGTAGTGGGTTCCACAATCACTGGAAAAATAGCCACGTAGGGCATCATAAGCTGCTGAGAACAAGCTCGTACCCATTGTAGATAAGGTTCCATTGGAATGGAAGTCTTTGGCCCAAAAGCCCTGACGCTCAATCTGTTTACCATGCCCCAAGCTCGTATGAACCTCCGACGATACTCTTGAATATCATCCTCATAGATGAATACAATTCCCTTAATAAGTAACTTATGGGGACCATCCCTTCGAGCGTAACCAAATTGTCGCGGAGCTAAACAAGGATAGTAGGTTATACCCCCTCTGATACCAAGTAATGGGACATTAGGGTACTCCCCGCAGCGGTCAATGATAGCAATGTTTTCCATAGATCGATAACACCAAAGAATATCCGTATGAGAGAGTGACATTATCCTTTGTGACCAAACCAGACCTTCTTCATTCTTCAGTATGGACTTAGGGAGGTGAGAAATAAACCACCTCGACAACAATGGCATGCAGCATACGGGAATCCCTCTTCTCCTCATGGTACGAGTATGAAGAGTATGCAAAATATCTCCGAGCAAGGTGGGCACAGGATTGCGAGATAAGATCTTGATAGCATTCACATCTACAAATAAGTCCGGATTAGGGAAGAGAACTAAACCATAGATAAGAAGAGCCAAGACCTCCTCAAAAGCTTGAAAATCCATATTATCCCAAAACAGCCGGGCTTTGTCTATCAGAAACTTAGCTAGAAAACCCTTGACTCCGCTTCTAGTTTCCCAATTGGATACCACGTCGGCCCATTTCAGATGTAAAGCTGAGGCAATGACTTATGGCTTAGGAACTTCTTCAAGACCTATGAAGGGTACCTGTTCAAGAATAGGTATATCCAATAGTTGAGAAAATTCTTCCAAGGTAGGCACCAACTGATAGTCTGGAAAGGTGAAGCAGTGGTGCTTGGGATCAAAGAACTGAAAAAGTACACTCATCATCTTTTCATCAAAGTTTGAAGTAACCAGGTTGAGGAGTTGACCATGTCTCTTAGTGAACGTAGAAGTTTTAGAAACCCTTGATGCTAGATCTTTGAGTTTGGAAGGTATCTTCACAAAGCTGATTCAGATGGTATTTCTACGAACGGAAGCCATAATCTGCAAAACAGAACAAGGATAAATTCCCTTTGTCTTTGAAATGGTTAGTGCAATAAGCATGGATGTCATGTTATGATGCATGATGTCATGATAAACCACAAGTATAGCAAACACAGGTATAGCAAACACAGTCAAGTCACACCAAGTCCTTAGGTTTAAGGCTTGCATGAGGTTAAAGCCAGTACCCTCTTGAAGTTTAGTTGGTTCAAAGTTGTCCTAAAAAGTAACCGGGTTCTAGAGATTCTCATATCACTGACCATCCTTTATCGGGCATTGTTTCAGCTCTCAATCTTTTCTTGCAGCCAAAATATCCCGAAAGTCTGATCTCAATAAGTGTAGCATCGAGTATCAACCAGTTCTCAGCTCTACACCAAGGCCGGCTATCTCGCTACTTTCTAATGGCAAAGTTGTTCAACTAAGGTTCTAAGGTCCGTTGGTGCTTCACGACACCATGCGGCGGCCCCGTATTCTTCTCGTTTCCCCATGAAGGATACCGGTACCAACCAAAGTGCCACACCAACACAGCCATCACTTAAACCATATCGGTCTACGCCGTACAGTCTCCACGATCTATTGTTGTTTACCTAAAAAGTGCCCCCAGATCCGAGTGTAGGATCTATAGCAACCTCAGACAAAACCCTTAAAAGTAAAGCAATCAAGACAATCAAGAGAAGCAATTTAATGATCTATATCCTAAAGTAAACCCCACTTTATTATTCCCCAGCAGAGTCGCCAGTTCTGTGATGCGGTGGCAGAACCGACTGTTTAATACTGGTTTACGTTTTGCATTTTTTGTTCGCAAAATGTCGCGGTAAGCAAGAGTCTCCACCGACTTTTATTTCATCCAATCATGGAAAAGGAAAAAGAACAGAAAAAACCTTTTTTTGAGATATTCTGAGTACGGGGGGTAGATTATATAAAGGGAAGGTGTTAGCACCCTTTCTATCCGTAGTTATCTACGAGCTCTTAGGTACTTGCTCATCTTTTAAAAATTGCTTGTGTGTGTGCTTACTTTGAAAATATTTTACTTCGTGATAACCCTTGTATCAGTCCTCATAGGTGTGACGAAGTTGTTTTGAAAGGTGTTTGTGCAAAAAGATTTGTTTTGAGCAAGTACCTACTAACATATACCTACTCGAAAAAAGATCATTTTTGTTCTATATCCTTTAGACATCGCTATCCTACTATTAAGGAGTAGGTAGCATTGTCGTTGGAGTTTCTAAAGGACGTTCGAAAGGGACAAATACAATCACTAAAGTAATAGTTAGAAAACTTTAGTAGTAACCCTAGAGTCTTAAGATCTTTCTGTGGCAACATTTCCGAGGCCACATTTCCGAGGCAACATTTCCGAGGCAACATTCAAATGGGACAATTTGATCTCTTTAGACTGGAGGGAAACCACTAAAATCTTCTATGCTTAATGATTGTGTACCGAAGGCAACCGAAGTGAGGTAAACCCTAGGAGTGAATATGTGAGAGTGATTCGTTTCAGTTATTTTAATCTTTGCACATTAGGGTTTTCTAACTGTTTTAATTTTTCATGCATTCTTGCCATACAATCCTATTAGCCATGCATCTAGACAATTAAAGATTGCGGAAATTAAAAGTGCGAGGAAGTAAAACCTAGCTATTACAAGGCTTCGTGGAGGGGGATTAATTACATAACCAAAAATCGAGGATTTAAAGCAAGAAATAAAACCCTAATTTAACTATTACAAACCCTGAACAGTTATAAAATAA
Source organism: Vicia faba (assembly GCA_948472305.1). Lineage (NCBI taxonomy): Eukaryota > Viridiplantae > Streptophyta > Magnoliopsida > Fabales > Fabaceae > Vicia > Vicia faba. The sequence goes on from OX451741.1 coordinate 803,433,118, forward strand.
TGGAAAAAATAATTAACAAGCGCGTGGAAAATTAAATACGAGGACGGTAATTAATAACTTAAAACCCTAATTAAGAGAAAGAAATTTTTGTGGATTTTTGAGAAAGATTAATTAAATTATGTACAAATAAAATCCTAAGTCTAATTATTTTTAAATTATGAAAGAAATTAAAGTTGCCCTAAATTAATTAAACTAATTAATTAAAAATAAAATTTATTAAGAAAATAAGTCTTTTTGTGATTTTTTGATTTGTTAATTTAATAAAATAATTTTTGTATTGATTAAAAAAACAAAATAATTAAAGAAAAGAAATTAAAGAAAAATAGTAAAAGTAACCAAATGGGCCTGCTGTTAGCAAATCTAGGGTGTATGCTGAACTTCTGAAACCCAGAAGGATGGTCCAGAGTCTGGCGCCTGATCCAATGAGACCATCTTCTGGGGACTCATGGTGGACCTGCGTATGCTGGCGTTGGATCTGGCTGGAGATGAATCTAGAGGATGAGATCAGAGGGCGCGTGATGATCCTCGGAAGGTGAGGTGTGCTGGATCTGGTGAAAATAATGGAGAAAATGCCAAAAGCTCACGCCTGGGATCGAACCCAGGACATGAGCTTCATACTTCCTTCCTCTGACCAACTGCGCTGCACTAGTTAATTGTTAACATAATAAAAACAATAAATCAAAAGCCAAATTAATTGCCATGCTCAGAACACGCGCAAATTTTCAAATGTCCCAATGGTTGCTTGACACGCCAGCATCTTCTTTCTTGGTCCGTTGCTTTAGGTAAAATACTTTTACCTACGAACGTTTGTTTGTAACTATAACCCTGTTCAATTCAAAAATTGCATACAAGCAAGATAAATGAAATTGGTGACCATGAATCAACTGGGCTTGAAGCCCTGATGATCATGATACCCAATATGAAAGCCAATTGTTCCTGCATTGAAAACCCCTAAAACAAACTCATAAATCCTAGCAATGGCATATTGTGATTCCTGCGCTGTAAATGCAATTAAATGATGCCAATGACTTGAAAACAAGTTAATGAACAAGAATGTATAATCAAAACATGATAATGTTGTCAAAATCAAGGAAATCAGAATCGAGTTTTTGGGTAAACCGTGGTTGATGGTGGGCATGATTCCTGGCGTTTTGAATCCTGAGGATAGGTGGAATAGCTTCCTGGGATGTCCTGGAAGAGATTGGAATCTTTAAATCTCTGTGAGGATGGCTCTAGAGTGGATTTTGATCTCACACTTTTCTTTGAAATTTTTCAATTTTGTTCTGCCTCTTTTCACGACTCTCCCCTTCTTTTCTTGCCTCGGATGTGTTCCCTATATATCATAAAGTGAATTAGGGTTGCAAAAACAAATCACATCTTTGAAAGTTTTGAAGATTTGATTTGATTTTCATGGCATATGTAAACTTGCTATATTGATCCAAATTATGCATTTCTTGTATCAATTATGCTTTATTCGTTTTGGCCTTGATAATTCAGCATATTTTGATTGCCAACCTATCCAAAAACCAAATCAAATCATATATTTTCTATTATTCATCAATTATTTGATTTAATTCACTTTTTAATTAAAAAAATAAAAATAAATTAAAAAATGAAGCAAATAACGTGTTGGTGAATGTTTGAGTCATGGACCACATTATAAGTGAGGTGCAAGCATAAAAAGTTAGGCCCATTTAACAAAAAATGCATTTTTGAGCACATTTAACTTTTGGCAATTTTGCAAGAAAGGTCAACTTTTCCAAGGCATATCTCCTCCAATTTTAACCCTAGAGAGGTGTTCTTGGACTTTTTATAAATCTTAGGGTGTCCCCTAAGCAAACCTTTTGGTTTCATCTCAATTGGATCTTCCATGTTCATGTATGAAGCTTTGACCCAAAAGGTGTGTTTGTTGACTTTTCAAAAGGACCTATAATGTCAAAATTCATATCTTTTTATCAGTGCATATTTTGAACTTGAGAGTTGAAGATAAATTGTAGGAAATTGAATCCTCTTCAAAATGAGCCTTGGATGGAAAATTTCTGATAAAGTATGAAGAAGTTATGCTTGGTCAAAGTTGGGTTGACTTTTACTAAGAAACCCTAATTTAGCAACTTTTGGGTTTTAATGAATTTGGAGCATTCCTTGAGGAATCATGATCAAACCTTGATAAAATGATGTAAGTAACTTCAAAATGTTGATGTTGACCCAAAATCTTGAGGTTTGACTGTATGTGGGCCACAATTGACTTTTGACCTAATACAGTCGATTTCCCAAGCATCTGAGCAGTTGACTGAGCAAACTTCTTATGCAAGGCATGAAACTTGACATGTAGGGTCTTGAGAACATATTAAGACCATGGAGAGCATATGAGACCTTTTTGGTCCACCCATCTTGATGAAAATAGAAACCCTAATTTGGGGTATACTGCCTTAGGAGAGAGTTTGTCTGGTCAACTCTCGGGCAACCTTGAGCAAATTGGGGACCTCACTTGAAATTTTTTGAGTAAAATGAGAGGGAAAATTTTAGGGTACAACAACTATGAGAATGATGTTCAGGGTTATCGTAAGAGGTTCATTCGAGCTTAGGGCATGATAAACAAAGTTGATAGCAAGACACTTGGGCACAAGAATTCCATCCCTCTTGAGCCTTACCTCAAATGGGTACGAGCCCGTGCTCAATATCTTATGATGCCTTACCCCTCCTTATTACCTATGATTATGGAGCCAATTGTTGAGGGAGACACTCCTTATATTTTTCTTCATCCTGACATGCCAACTGATGTTAAGGAGCTACAGAAGTCCTGGATCCAACTCAAAGAAGAACGAGATACTTTCGAAACCCAATTCTACGCCAGCGAGAAGAAGGTTTTAGAGCTCATCAGGTTACCTCGCGAGGAGAAGAGTATAAATGCTTGCATTGCACCAAAAAAGATGCGCCAGTGGGAAGCTTGAGTCTCTTTGCTTTGGGAGTTTACTTTTTCTTTGTTACTTCCTTTGTAAGCCCAAGAGGCATCATTGTGATCGATAAAACTCCTTAATGCAATTAACATTTGTTCTCTTTCTGTTTAAACAATTTTAAGTCTTAGAAATCCTTGAAAACATTGCATACATACATCTTACATATCATTGCATAAGCAGGTTCCAAAGCAGGTCTCTCATGTCCTCGCTGTTTATTTCAACAATGGCTCTCAAACAAGACAACAAAGATCTCCAAACTCAAGAGGCTCGATTCATGGAAATGTTCCTAAACCTATCCAAGGGACAAGAAGAATTGAAAACACTCTTCAATGGGAACATGACCAAGAGACATCTTGACAACCACAAGGATGACCAGTTGGAACAACTGCAAGATGAAATGGAAAGGATAAGAATCTAGATGAGTAGTAAGATGGCCCTTATCCAAAGTTTAGCTCGGGAACAGGAAGAATTGAGGATTCTCATCAGCAAGCTTCTTCAAGACAAATACGACAGTCTAGGGAAAACTGCTAGAGCTTGGATCCTAATCAATGATCAATCTCTCTTGGCAGATAGGGAATTGGGTAACTTGTTCATATGGGGGCATGTTGAAAATAAACTCAAGAGCGGTGACATTTATGGGACTGCATCTTCAAGGACTCAGAAGAGACCATACAATGGGAAGAAAGAGTCTAATGCCGTGTACGACTAGAAGGGCCGCAATAAGAGTAATCTCAACCAATCTGTGGGGGTAATGCGGACTTCTATTCCTGCATCGATGAAATCACAATGGGGTAATCAACAAAGGCAAGACAAGCCCAAAAGGAAATTCACCAAAATCAACATGTCCTTGGCTCAGGTATTGCAACACATGTTGAAGATGGAGTTGATTACGTTAAGGGATCCTCATCCAAACCCCAAAACTTCTTCCCCTAACTACAATTCTGATGCAATGTGTGCCTACCATTCTGATAGTCCTGAACATGATACGAATGACTGTTAGGCATTAAAAAATAAGATTCAAGACCTGATCAATGAAGGACTGCTGGAGTTCACACAAGGTGATCAGAATGAAGTCTTCTACCATCCCTCAAAGGCACACCATCTGAAGTGACAAGTTCAGACAAAGGGGCTTTTTTATTCATTTGAATTTTTCAAATTGTAATTTTCTTTTTGTTCGAACACTTATTTATGTCAAACTTTGTTATTTCATCAATGCATCACATATGTTTGTCTTGAATCAATTCATTCATATTCATTATTTCAAAACTGCGTTCTTACTTACTTTTTGTGATATTCGACTCTTGATTAAAAGCTGTAAGCCTTTAGAGGGAGGATGACGAAAATGATACCATAATCTCTACAGTATGATATTGAACAGACCTCGCTAACGATGTACAAACATTGTTTCAAAATCCTAAACAGTGGAGTTTTAAGGAAGATAATCCCTAGTCGACCCCTTTGAGCCAAAAAAGTAGGAGTTTTTCTTTTCACACAAATTAAAACCCTTAATCATAACCTGGGGCAGGGTAGTTTTCTCTGTTAATTCAGAGGCGCATTTAATCGCAAGCTCATCCTTCATACACGAAAAATAGTGTAAAAGGTACCTTCCAAAAGATGGTGATGGTTCCGCATAATCATCAAATCAGACAGTCATTATTTTTCAAAAGAAAATCCAGCTAAGTCAAAAACTTATGAAGGAGACTTAATAAAAAACTGGGGCATCCCGCTAACTGTAATCATAAAAGAAACAGTTCAGGAAAAAGCAGGGATAACGAAAACCAAAAAAGAGGTTACTACAAATCCTCGACAAAAAGAAGATTACAAAAATGACTTCCTCTTCAAAACAAATGCTCAATTTCTGAATCATCACTAAGTATCAGACAAAGATTCCAGACTCAATCGGGATCTAAACGCGCAATTAACTGAGCATATGACTGAAGAACATCACGGAGAACGAGTTGGGTACAAATAAAATTTGAGCCTTTATTCTTTGTTTCTTGAACCATGAACCAGAACACGTTATAACCCTTAAAATTCCTAGCTGATGCATGGGTTAGTTGGAAAGTATATTGTTACAAAAGGTATCCTGACTCATGTAAGGTTTGCTATAAATCCTGAGTTGACATCACACTTTTACAAAATTTATTTGTTTTACTAAAAAATGAATTTTCAAACTTCAAGACAGACATAAGCTTTGCATTCTTAAAATACCATTGTTTGTATATGACTATTTGTTTAACAACATAGAAATTCGCATGATGAATATTCAATAAACAGAAATCCTCTCAATGAGCAGAATTACCTCAGATGGAAAGACATTCCAGTGGTAGGCCTTTCATAATCAAGGGGCATAGCATGGTGTCCAGCTGATCTGGGACAGTCAAGTCAAGGTTCAAGGAATCTCAAAAAAAAAAGCCAAATAGCCAGGGACATATCTCCATCTGAATCACTTGGGGCATTGGACATGAATTCCAGCAATGAATCATGTAAGATCAAACAAACATCTTCTGACAGTGTGGCAACACTTACTATTATGGACGGTGATAATTCTCCGCGCCCGATGAACGTGGACATGGTCGAAAAATACTACGCATGAAAAAAGACCTGCTGGGTTGATAGGCCTAGGAAAAAATAAGGGCATCCCAGCTAACCAAAAGAGTTCAGGCAAAAATTAGGGATAAACACAAAAAATCTGTACACCCGACAAGTCGAAAACCTGAGAAGGCGGCTTGAGCAAAAAGGGTATCCCGGTGGACTGAAAACCCGAAAGGGCGGTCCAGGAAAAAGTTAAGGATTAAAGCGTGCGACTACGTCCCGGCATCTTGTCACTTGTCTATCAGCAGAAGACTCGTTATCCTGATCAGAATTTACCAAGCACCCCTATGAATTGGGATGACACTCAAACCATTAACAAAGCCTCCGCAGGTACTTTCTCCAGCAAGTACAGGGGCAAAAACGTGTTGATGCGAAGTCACCGCTACATCCTCTGCATACGTCCCAATGACATTTATGTTCCCCACAGAGTATAAACAACCAAAGTTTTGATCTCTTCTCCCCCAAGCAGGAGTTACTGCCTCTAGAAAAATTCCTTCAGAGAGCTGAAATTTGTATTCCCTAACCGAGTTTTATAATCTTAAATAGTTTATAAAACCTCCTCCTCGGATAAAGTCGGTTCCTTAAACTGCGTAAGTCTATTTCCCAACAGAGTTTATTTCTCCACATCGGAAAACCTTCCTACAGAGCATTATCTCTCTCCACAGAGTCAATCCCCGACAGAGTATCCTCAAACGGAAAGAGGAGATTCCCCAGCGAATTATCTCCATTCATCATCCCCAGTGGAAATGAAGGATTCAGTTTCCCAATACTCTCCAGCAATAGTTATGGATTTATTTTCCCAGACTAGGAAATATTGCAATAGCATCCCATATTCATACCTCATGGCATGGACATACATATTGCGTACAACATAACCTCATTCATTTTGAGAACATCATCACAATGCATTTCATACGTCATGACATTGCATACGACTAACCCTTTACTATTTTCAGGAAAGATCAAATCAACAAACACCATTGACTACTAACGTAACCCGATAGTCTTCTCAAAAGATACGTCTAATGAAGGGCTATTTCAGCGTTTTCCTCAGAAATATGTTCTCAAAAGACCTTCTCTGGTTCAATTAGATCGACACTAAGATATCTCTGATATCTATTCCAGTTGAAGATATTCCAAGACTTTTGTCTGGTTCAGTTGAATCGATACTAAGATTCTTCTGATTTCCATTCCAGTCAAAGTTAATTAAAGACCTTCTCTGGTTCAGTCAAATCAACAATAAGATCTCTCTGATTTCTATTCCAGTTGAAGATATTCCAAGACTTTTTTCAGGTTCAGTTGAATTGATACTAAGATTCTTCTGATTTCCATTCCAGTCAAAGTTAATTAAAAACCTTCTTTGATTCAGTCAGATCGACACTAAGATCTCTCTGATTTCTATTCCAGTTGAAGATATTCCAAGACTTTTGTCTGGTTCAGTTGAATCGATACTAAGATTCTTATGATTTCCATTCTAGTCAAAGTTAATTAAAGACCTTCTCAAGTTCAGTCAGATCGACACTAAGATCTCTCTGATTTCTATTCCAATTGAAGATATTCCAAGACTTTTTTCTGGTTTAGTTTAATCGACACTAAGATTCTTCTGATTTCCATTCCAGTCAAAGTTAATTAAAGACCTTCTCTGGTTCAGTCAGATCGACACTAAGATCTCTCTGATTTCTATTCCAATTAAATATATTCTAAGACTTTTATCTGGTTCAGTTGAATCGATGCTAAGATCCTTCTGATTTCCATTCCAGTTAAAGTTAATTAAAGACATTCTCTGGTTTAGCCAGATTGACACTAAGATCTCTATGATTTCTATTCCAGTTGAAGATATTCCAAAACTTTTGTCTGGTTTAGTGGAATCGATGCTAAGATTCTTCTGATTTCCATTCCAGTCAAAGTTAATTAAAGACCTTTCTCTGGTTCAGTCAAATCGACACTAAGATTTTTCTGATTTCTATTCTAGTTTAAGAAACTGCAAAGCCTGGAATGCGACCAGATATCAGTTTAATCTATTTTCCCCAGTAAGTTGTTATGAATCCTGGAATACGACCATATAGCAATCAACCTTATTATCCTCATCAAGTCACTATAAAGCCTGGATCCTGACTAGATAGTAGTTCACTTCTGTCTCTTTAATAAAGAGATAATTCCCCAGTAGAGAAATTGACAACTAAAGCTCCGAAGTTCTATTCCCCAAAATAGAGACCAACATTCCTCAGCGGAGTCCTCCTCAACAATAGGCATAGGGATTCCCACAAAGTAATATCTCATGAAATTAACATTGTTCTAGATGGCATCTTTAAGCCCATCTCAGACGACTCTTCGTCATATCCTGTGGATGGCATCCTTAAGCCCATCTCCGACAATCTTCCGTTATCTTCTCAAAATGGAATATATAATCTCATTCCCGATATTATCTACACTACCAGGCATCATTTCAGACGAGTGCAAATTTCTGGGCACTCTAGTATTCAATCATCTTCCACCTTCAGATCACGAAAGGCAGACTAGACAATCTACATCCTCGGGTTTAAGAAGATTAAACAAGGGAAGCTGTTTTACCCCAAAATTTTCCCTCCCATTTTCACTCAAGACATGCCTCTAGAGGTCCACAATTGCTCAAGGATGATCAAGAATTGACCAGACAAATTCTACTCCTAAGGCAATAAACCTCAACTAGGGTTTCAATTTTAAGCAAGATGTGCGAGTCCAAAGGATCCCAAATGTTCTCCATTGTCCTAACATGCCCTCAAGATCATCCGTTCCAAATTTCATGCCTTGAACAACAAGTTTGCTCAGTCAACTGCTCAAATGCCTAGAAATCAACTATACTAGGTCAAAAGTCAATTGTGGCCCAAATACAGTCAAACTTCAAGATTTTTGGCCAACATCAACATTTTGAAGTAATATCCATTATTTTATCAAGGGTTGATCATGATTCCTCAAGAAATGCTCTTAACTCACCAAAAGTCAAAAATGGCAAATTAGGGCTTCTATAGGAAAAGTCAACCAAACTTTGACCAAGCATAACTTTCTCATACTTTATCAGAAATTTTTCCATAAAGGCTCATTTTGAAGAGAATCTGATTCCCTATAACTTCTCTTCATCCCTCAAGTTCAATAAATGCCTCAATCAAAATATACAAGCTCATACATTATAGGTCCTTTCAGAAAGTCAACAAAAACACCTTTTGGGTCAAAGCTCCTTACATGAATATAGAAGATCCAATTGAGATGAAACCAAAAGGGTTGTTTATAGGACACCATAAGCTCTCTAAAAAGTCAAAGAACACTCTATTAGGGTAAAAATTAAGAAAGATATGCATTGCTAAAGTTGACCAATTTTTGGAAAAGTGCACAAAGCCAATATTGACCAAACTTGATTTTTTTCCAAATGGGCCCATGTTTTCATGCTTGGAACTTATTCTTAACATGGCCCACGACCCTTGAGCTCAGTCATATATTATTTTATTATTTATACTATTTATTTTGATATTTTATCCATTAAAATGCAAAATTAAATAAAGTAAATAATAAAAATAATAAAGGATATAATTGTGAATCTTTTTCTAGCCAAATAAGGGACAAAACATGCTGGCAAATCAAAGAAGAATCGTGGAGGGAAAGCAAAGATTGGATTTGTTATAAAAATGCCAAAAATCAAATAATTGAAAGAAAGATATTTATCTCATCAAAGCATTGGATTCATTCCACAATTGCAACCCTAATGAGATACACTACATAAGCACATTAACCCTAGGTCAAAAGGATACGTTAAAGCTGCCTCCAAACCAAGAACCAATTTGAAAAAATATTCAAGTGTGGTACAATTCAAAATCTCACATTCCAAGCATATTAAGTCCATTCCATGAACTCCATCTTCCTCCTGAGGTTCCCAGGAAGACAAATCAGTCCTCACACACGCCTGAAACACTCTGAGATTGCCCAACCGAATCTCAATTTTTTTATATTAAAATCTTGGATCTCAAACTCTCACAATAGGCCATATAAATTTTGTTTGAGTTTATATTTGTGTTTCTAATGATGTTTGCTGGCTTTTTGACGTATTATATGAGACCATAGGGCTTGGAATCACACATTGCCATGGATGACCTTTGTTAGGGTTTTAGATTCGAACCCTATGATGTAGGAGGAATTAGCCTTTTTTGAGGCCAGATTCGTGATCAGTGGATCTTTTTAAGTTAATTTGCATTTTTTTTTGTTTGGCCACTTTTTCAGGTGACTCCACCGGAGAAGACAGTGGAAACCATCGGCTCCGGTGGTTGGACTGGCCGATCTTCAGTCATCTAGCTTGCGTGGCAGGAAGACAATATTCCATTGGTTGGATTCAAATGACTCTCCCTCTCTCCACACCTAATTGGACCATTTGAAATACAGGGGCCCCACTTCCTGGTGCGTGTTTGACAACTCAGTAGTTATCCTCGTTTTATATTATATATTTTTGTTTTGATTATATGCATGAATGATCAGGCAGCGCATATGGCAAGAGTGAAGGGTTTAAGGCATTGTATGTGTGAGAGGTCAGAGGTTCGACCCTTGCCTCCTGCATATTATTTTTCTAAATTATTCCTTGCAGATCCAGTGATTTCACTCCAAGTGCACGTACGATATGCCCTATCATCTCATCCATCAGATCACTCATCCTCTAGATCCAACGCTCCATGTAACTGGAGACCATGGTCGACATCCCAGCAAGCCATACCACTGAATCAGACGCAGGGGTCTGGGCCAACAAGATTTGGGCCCTGGAAATTCAACAGCATCAACCCCAGTCTGGGTTTCACACCCCCTCTCAGGCCCATTTCTCAATTGTTTTTTATTCTTTTTATTTAGTTTATATTTTTGTCTATTCATTCTTTTTTTAATCATAAAATCAGAAAATCATCACAAAAAATTAGGACATAGTTTTTCTTAATAAATTAATTTTTTTCAAATTATTTAATTTAATTAACTTTAAATTATTTTCTTTAATTTAAAATTAATTAGATAATTAGGTTAAACTTCTAATTTTTTTCATAAAATACAAAAAAATATTTTTATTGAGAAATTAGATTTTTTAGGGTTTAGAACTGTTTCCCATCTTAATTTTTGCGCGTCATTACTTTTTTCATACGATTATTTTTCATCATTTATGTAACTGCGCCCGATTTGTAATAGCTAAATTAGGGTTTTTATTTCCGCACTTTACTTTTCGTCCATTATTTTATGTATCTACACCAAAGCCCTGTAATAGCGTAGGAACCTTTATTTCTCGCTTTATATTTCTTATATGCTTGTATATAGACTGCTAGTAATTAGGTGTGCATGACAAGATTAAATCAAAATAATCGTTAGGTCACTAATTACAAGATAAATATAACTGAAAAAACACATTGTTGCGCACTTGCACCCTTAGGGTATTCCCCACTTGGTTGCCTCAGAAAATAATGGTCATATCCCTCGAACGTAGGGATATCTTAGCAACAACCCTCAACTTAAAATTCATCATAAGAGATCATGGTCCCTTAACGTGCCTCGAGTTGCCTACGAGAAATGATCTTGTCCCTCGATGTTGCATATATGATGACAGTTCCTTCAAAATGCTAAGGTATCCTTACATATTGCCTTTGATGACCATAAACGTCCCTTTCGATAGTCCCTTAACATCTAACGATAGGGCTACCTACTCACTAATAGTAGGATAGAACTATCTAAAGGAAAGGAGGAAAAGAACATCCTTTTTGAGTAGGTAGACTGTTCTTAAGTACTTGCTCAAATCTGAAAATTTCACACTTACACACTTTTCAAAATTCTTTTCAAAAAACATTTTATCACACTCTTGAGGACTGATACAAGAGTTACCATAAAGCAAACAAAATCTCTCAAAACACACAAACACAAACAGTTTTCAAAAATGAGAAAATACCTAAGAGCCTGTGGAAAACCACGGATGGAAAGGGTGCTAACACCTTCCCTTTCCATAACCTACCCCCCTTACTCAAAAAATCGAAAAAGGTATTTTTTCCGTTCTTTTCACCCTTTCCTTTGTTGGATAAAAGAAAAGTCGGTGGTGACTCTTGCTTACCGCAACATTTGTGAACAAAAAATGCAAACCAATATTAACAGTCGGTTCTGCCACCGTATAACAAAGATGTTTTGTACAAACGGAACTTTGACATGGTCTTACTCAGATACGTGGATAGACACGAAGTAGACATATTGATGCATGAAGTTCATGAAGGATCATTTGGTTCTCATGCCAATGGATATGCAATGTCTAGAATGATGCTTAAAGTATGTTACTATTGGCTAACAATGTAATATGATTGCTACAAGTTTGTGAATAAGTGACATAAGTTTCAAGTTTATGCTAATAAGATTCATGTGCCTCCAACTCTTCTCAATGTTATCTCCTCTCCATAGCCTTTCTCTATGTGAGGCATTGATATAATTGGTAGGATAGAACCGAAAGCTTAGAATGGACATCATTTCATCTTGGTGGAAATTGATTACTTCACCAAGTAGGTGGAAGCAACATCTTAGGCTAATGTGACCAAGCAGGTTGTGGTCAAGTTTATAAAGAATCATATTATTTTCCAGTATGGCATTCCAAGTAAGATCATCACTGATAACGGCTTGAATTTTAATAGTAAGATGATTGTGATCGGTGGATCTGGAACTGACTGTTTAACGCTGGTTCGCGAAATGTCGCGGAAGCAAGAGTCGCCACCGTATTTTATTTTCTCCAAATGGAAAGGACAAAAGCACAGAAAAATTCCTTATAGAGATTGCTCTCGGTTCGGGAGGTAGGTTATAGAAAGGGAAGGTGTTAGCACCCTTTCTATCCATGGTTATCCATGGGCTCTTAGATACTTGCTCATTGTGTTTTCAAAAATGGTTTGTTTTCTTTTCAACTGTGGGTTTTAAAAAGTCTCTTTGAAAATTTCAGTTCGACTCTTGTATCGGTCCTCAAGAGTGTTTGAAAAATTGCTTTCGAAAGCTTTTTGAAAATGTGTCGGTGTGAAAAGTTATTTTTGATTTATTTTGAAATTAGAGCAAGTATCTACGAGAACCTACCTACCCTAAGGAATTCGTCTGTGTAGATGTCCTTTAAAGTAGTGCCATCCCACCATTGAGAGGTAGGTAGCACCACCGTTGGAGGTGTTCGGGTCAATTCGAGGTTCGGGACATGGTGATCACCAGAGCAATGGGAAGACACCTTAGAAGCTACCCTCATGCCAGGTTCCCGGATCATGAGGACTTACTAAGACATCCTCTACTCGACGATCACCTTTCGAGGCAAGGCAACAGTGAGGCGTACCCTAGGGGTGGTGTGTGATTTTGTGTGTCGTTTTCATTTGCATTTATCTTGTCATGTTATTGGTGTTCTACGCTTGTTTTTATTTTGTCCATACATTCTTTCATGCTTTTGATTATCAGTTAAAATATTTGCGGGAAAAGTAAAAGTCTAAAGTTATTACAAAGGTGCGGGTCCACATCGCCAAAATTAACCAGGACCCGATTTGACGGAAAAATAAATAAAGTAAAGTAAAAGAAAATGAAAGAATTAAAAGTGCGGGTAATTAAATACATGGCTTCGGGAGAGGTACATGAATATTATAGAGAAATAAAAATAAATGCGAATTAGAATAAAAATTAAGAACGTGGGCGTTGGACCCTTTTGCAAAATTAAATTAATGAGGAATTAATTAATTAAAAGAAATGTTTTTGGTATTTTTTAATATTTTAGGATTTAATAGAAAAAAATAATTGCAATTAAACGCTAACCCTAATTCTATTTTATTTTAATTTATTATGAAAACATTAGAACTTAACCTAAATTAAACCTAATTTTTATACAAATTTAATTATGAAAATAAATAAAATAAATAATATTATTGTGAAAAAGAAAAATTGAAAAGGAATAAAACATTAATTAAACCTAGTTCTATATTTTTTAGATTTTTGTTATGGAAGGAATTAAAATTAAAACCCTAATTTAAACTAATTAATTACATGCAAATTTATTCATGAAAATATTAAAACAAAAATATTTATTATTTAATTCTTTTTTCTGATTTTTTAGGATGTTTTTGTATTTTATGAAAATATTTAATTAAATTGGACAAAACAATTATTAAAAGAAATAGAATTAAATTAAATAAAGAAAAGATATGGCAAACCTAGGGGGTGGTAGTCCCCAAAGTGGAGGTATGGCCAAAGCAGTTTAAGCCCAATTCAATTCCTGGCTTTGTGGACTTTTTCACTCACGTGAAGAGGCGTTGACTCATGTGCATTATGTGCCTCAATTCTGAGCCTTTGATTTGAGTCCCTTAGACGCGTGGACGGCTGGATTAAGAGGTGTATCATGATCCTCAACATAAGCGCTGCATATGAATATTAATGGAAAAATGATATTTGAAAGCATGAAGACCTGGGGCTCGAACCCAGGTCATGGACATTGCAAGCGCGTGTACCTACCACTGAGCCATCCCAAATACATTTAATATATAATAGCAAATAAACATCATAAAAGAAATAAGGACCAGGGTCCACCAACGCGCGCGAATTTTTGAATCAACCTATCACCGTGTGCCACGATATCGTCTTCCCCACCTTCCTGAAACACAAAACATTAAGCCACGGTTTTATACGCGTTCTGTTAGGTAGCTTTAGGGAAAATAGCGATTAGCCCTCAGTCACTCATAAATTGAGCGCGAGGGTGGTTTTAAGATCGCCTGAGTGTGCTGAGTTGGATGGTGGTGGTCTTGAGGGCCAATTTTTCCCCAGTCAAAAACCCCTAATTCAAGGTCCTGTAAACCCTAGAAAACGATAATGGTGATATTGCCTACAGCTTGCAAAAACTCAATTAAGTTATATGATTAGCATTAGAACAAGTCAATTAGTGTAAATGCATAACAAAAACGCAATGAAAATGCTTTAAACATGAAACACGAATATGCAATTTTCTTGAAACAGTTTGAGTCCTGTATACCGATTCTTGGAGTTTGAGTGAATGTTTTTGATTGTAATCGCTTCTGGGCAACCTTGGCAAGCTAATGGAACAAGAATTATGCTTTGAATCGCCCTGGAAGTGAGTTTGCAGTTTTGAGTTTTTAGAGAAAAATTTCCAATTTGGTTATGGCTTTGTTGAGCAGCTGCGTGTGTATGAACATTAGGGTTTCCTTTTGGCTTATGTACTGAGTCCATTAGGTTAACAAATTTGATCAGAATCTCTTGTATTCATGAATTTGAAGATTTGATTTTTCCACCATGACTTCCATATCTTTTTCCATGTGTTTTTGGTTCAAATCAGCTCCAATCTCTCCAAATCTTTCCTTATTTGCATATGCACGAATTATAGAGGATGAAACATGTACAAAAAGATTTGTTAGGTTAAGTTAAATATTTTTCACATATTTAATTGATTTAAGTGAATTATTATAAATAAAAATTCAAATAAATAAATAAAAAATGAGAAAATACTTCCCTTTGGGCCAAGTGGTCGTGCAAATGCCATGGATGATGAATTATGGAAGAAAAATGGGCCCATTAGCAATTTTAGGTCATTTGGATCAATGTTGACTTTTCAAAATATCCAAAAATTTCCCAACTTCCACAAGGCATAACTTGCTTAATTTTTAAGCTTTTCTCATGTTCTTGGACATTTTGGAAAGGTCTTTGAGTCCTCTAACCAATGCCTTTGGTCCCATGTCATTTGGATTTACCAATCTCAAGTTATGGCCTTTGACTTAAAGTCCCTTTTTGTTGACTTTTGAAAATGACCTATAATGTTGAAATTGATAACTTTTTGTGAGAGCATTTCTTGGACTTGAAGTATGAAGATGAGTTGTAGGAAATGTCTTTCTCTTCAAAATGAGCTTTGGATGGAATTTTTCTGATAATCCATGTGAAAGTTATGCCCTGGTCAATTTCAGTTGACTTTTTCAATTGTCCAAATAAGGAAACTTTTGCATCTTGATGATTTCTGAGCCAAACTTTGAGAATCATGATCAGGCATTGATCAAATGATGTTTATGGCTTCAAAATGATATGTTGACCAAAAATTTGAACTTTTGACTGCCAAATGACCATTTTGCCCCTACAGTTGACTGTAGTGCAATTTAGGGTTTTGACTGTGCAATTTTGAGCTAAATGCCTTGAAATTTGATATGAGGATGCTTGAACATATTTGTAGGCATATGAGACTTGATTGGACCTTTGGAAGCTTCATTTTCTTGATCAGAACAAAAACCCTAATCTTGACTGTATAGGAGATCTTTGCACTGTGCAACCCTTAGGGAACTTTTGCAGCTTGACTTGGCAATTTCTTGAAGAATATGGGAGGGCAAATTTTGGGGTACAACAGTTGCCCCTGTTCAATCTTCTTAGACCTGAGGATGCAGATTGGCTGACGTGCCTTTCGTAATCCGAGGGTAGAAGATGATTGAACACTAGAGTGCCCAGAAATTTGCGCTCACATAGTAGCAGTGATGGTGGAATGGGCTTATAGATGCCATTTAGAGATTGGTGAACAGGATGATGGGCTTATAGATGCCATCTGGATGTTGATCGCATAAGAGATTCCTTAGCGAGAACCTGCGTACCTACAAAAGAAAAATGAGTACCTGACACGTTGCAGGAGCTGGTTTTTGGATGCTTGATATAGATGTGTCCTGACTGGTTACAGGAGCTGAGTCTGGAGCTTCACACGGTGATGAATGAACCAGGGGTGGTTACTACCTTAGCATGAACGATAAGAGAATCTTGGGTGACTTTAACTTCAACAACGCTCGCTGAGAAAATCTTGGTGGGAATTACCATCTTCGCAGGATCGGGAAGAGAACCATAGGCCATTATAATCTGAAAGGGAATCACCTCACTCACCGTCGGAGAGGGAACCCTAGGAAATTATAATCTGAAAAGGAATTATCTCCTCACTCACCGTCGGAGAGGGAACCATCTGAAAAGGAATTATCACCTCACTCACTGTCGGAGAGGGAACCATCTGAAAAGGAATTATCACCTCACTCACCGTCGGAGAGGGAACCACCTGAAAAGGAATTATCACCTCACTCACCATCGGAGAGGGAACCAAAGGAAATTATAACCTAAAATGGAATTATCACCTCACGCACCATCGGAGAGGGGACCAAAGGAAATTATAACCTAAAATGGAATTACCACCTCACGCACCATCGGAGAGGGGACCAAAGGAAATTATAACCTAAAATGGAATTACCACCTCACGCACCATCGGAGAGGGGACCAAAGGAAATTATAACCTAAAATGGAATTATCACCTCACGCACCATCGGAGAGGGGACCAATAGGAAAATATAATCTCAAAGAAAAAACCTAAAATGGAAATCTCATGCACCGTCGGAGAGAGAACCAATAGGAAAATATATTCTCAAAGAAAAACCTAAAATGGAAATCTCATGCACCGTCAGAGAGAGAACCAATAGGACATTATAATCTCAAAGAAAAAACCTAAAATGGAAATCTCATGCACCATCGGAGAGAGAACCAATAGGACATATAATCTCAAAGAAAAACCTAAAATGGAAATCTCATGCACCGTCGGAGAGAGAACCAATAGGACATATAATCTCAAAGAAAAACCTAAAATGGAAATCTCATGCACCGTCGGAGAGAGAACCGATAGGAAAATATAATCTCAAAGAAGAAACTAAAATGGAAATCTCATGCACCGTCGGAGAGAGAACCAATAGGACATATAATCTCAAAGAAAAACCTAAAATGGAAATCTCATGCACCGTCGGAGAGAGAACCAATAGGACATTATAATCTCAAAGAAAAACCTAAAATGGAAATCTCATGCACCGTCGGAGAGAGAACCAATAGGAAAATATAATCTCAAAGAAAAACCTAAAATGGAAATCTCATGCACCGTCGGAGAGAGAACCAATAGGACATATAATCTCAAAGAAAAACCTAAAATGGAAATCTCATGCACCGTCGGAGAGAGAACCAATAGGACATATAATCTCAAAGAAAAACCTAAAATGGAAATCTCATGCACCGTCGGAGAGAGAACCAATAGGACATATAATCTCAAAGAAAAACCTAAAATGGAAATCTCATGCACCGTCGGAGAGAGAACCAATAGGAAAATAACTTCTACCGAGTCTTCATCAGAAAAATCTGTTGGGAGTTGATTTAGCTGGACTAGAGAAGGCCTTGGACTGGATAAGAAATCTTTTGAGTTGATTAACTGAACCGGTCTAGGTCTTGAAATGTGGTTGAGAATTTAACTGCCTCCTTCCTGAAAGGTAAAGGTCAGTCGTATGCGATGCATGATATGGACCCTGCAATGATGTTCTCAACATAAATGAGATTTATATGATATGATGCGTCTATGCATGCTATAATGATGTATGTGATGTTTATGAATGTATGTTTTCGCCTAGGAAAGTCAATCCTTGACGAGTGTCGGGAAGTCGTATCCTGGGCTGATATTGAAGAATAGATTTTGCTTCCGCTGGGGATGATAGCTGCAAGAATACTGGTAGGAGAAGATGACTCCGTTGAAGAATAAACTTGGCAAATGGAAGATTCTGCGGGGAGAAAAATACTCTAACGACCATGCTGGGGAGCAATACTCTGTGGGGAGAGAGATACTTTGTTGAATTGTTGATAATGACTTGCTGAGGATATCTTTGTTGTATTGGAAGTATGAATAGACTTCGTTGGGGATAGGAAGACTTTGTCGACGATGCTCTTTCCATGGCTTTTGGCTGAGGATAACCCAGTTATATCCTATTAAGGAATTCTTTAAATAAAGCCGGACGACGCGTTCGTGCTCTGCGAGGGATAAGCTTCCAGAATCTACTGGGGATAAGCTTGCTGCTTGGGGAGATGGATTCCTAACTTTCTTGGGGAAGCTAATTGGACTCTCCTGGGGAAGTGTTTTGATATATTGGGGAAGTGATTCCTTTGAATGTTGATATGCCGCCGGGGAACAATCTTTAGACCAAGATTGCCGGGGAATGTTGATATCTGCTGGGGGATACCCAACTTTCCTTAAGGCTGACTGTAGCTTTGCTTGGGGAGAGTATTGCTGACTTGCTGGCTCACTCTCTGGGGAATTGAGATATCTGGTTATGTTCTCCAGCTGAACCTACCTTGGTACCTTGGAGGATAGAACAATTAGATTGCTTGGGCAGCTCATTATTGCCCCTGTTTCTGATGTGGGAGAGGAAGACCTGTTGAGGTGTTAATAGTCGTTGATGGACAAACCTTCTTCTGGTAGACTGGTGACAAGATGACAGGACATAGTCGTACGCTTTAATCCCTAACTTTTGCCTGGACCGCCCTTTTGGGTTTTCAGTCCACCGGGATACCCATTTTTGCCCAAGCCGCCTTTTCAAGTTTTCGACTTGCCGGGTGTACAGATTTTTCCATTTCATCCCTTCATTTTGCCCGAACCCTTTTGGTTTGCCGGGAAGCCCTTATTTTTGCCTAGGTATGTCAACCTAGCAGGTTTTTGATTATGCGCAGTATTTTTTTGACTATGTTCGTGCTTTCAGAATGTAGGGAGTTGCCCCTGTTAGAAGTGTTTTGTCATGCCACCAGGAGGTGTTTGATCAAGCAAGATTCGTTGTTGGAATGCCCCAAGTGACTCAGGCAGAGATCTGCCCCAGGCTGATAGGCTCTTGAGAGATTCTCCGAATCTTGATTGGGTTGCCTCAGATGGTGGACAATGGTCATGTCATGCCCCTTGATTGGAGGTACTTCTATTTATTAGGCATTTGTCGCGCGAATTTTCCTGTTGTTCAAACAAAAAGTCATATGCAAACAAAGTTATGTTAAAAATGAAAAGCCTATGTCTGTCTTGAAGATTTTGAAAATGCATTCTTTTTCATAAAACAAATGAATGTTTGTAAAATGTGATGTCAACTCTGTATTTTACCGTGAGCCTTAAGGAGTCAGGATACCTTTCGGCACAGTATGCTTTCGAACTAACCCATGCTTCAGCTAGGACTTTTAAGGGTTATAACGTGGCCTGGTTCAGAGTTTAAGAAACAAAGGATAAAGGCTCAAATTTTATTTGTACCCACCCGCTCTTCGTGATGTTCTCCAAACCTAAACTCAGTTGATCATACGTTAGACCTTGTTCGAGTCTTTGCTCTGATTTTTCGGTGATGGTTCGGATGTTGGTAATTTATTTTGAATAGGCAGTCATTCCTTTTTTGTTGAGGGTTTGTAGGACCTCTTTCTTTTTTGATTTCGTTATCCCTTTCTTTTTTTGCCTGAACTGTTTCCTTTTGGAGTTACAGTCAGCGGGATGCCCCAGTTTTGTAAGTCTCCTTCATGAGTTTTGACTTAATGGGTTTTTATTCTTTGAGAGATAATGACTGCCTTTCTTTATTGATTATTCGGAACCATCACTGTCTTTCTTTTTTGTAAGGACCTCTTTAGTGCCATTCGTTATGCACTTGGATCAACTGAGAGACTACCCTGCCCCAGGTCATGATTAAGGGTTTTAAATTTCGAAAAGAAAAACTCCTACTTCTTTGGCTCAGAGGGGTTGACGAGGGATTATCATCCTTATAACTCCAGTGTTTAGGGATTGAAACAATGCCTGTACCTCATCAGCGGGGTCTGTTCAAAAGCATACTGTAAGAATCGTGGTATCGTTTTCGTCATCCTCCCTCAAGAGGCTTAGAATTATTAATCGAGAGTTGACATCAGAAAAAATATGAAAATAATTTGCGTATAGTGAATACGAATATATTGTTTCAGAACAGACATATGCGATGCATTAATGAAATAACAATGTTTAACAATGAACAAATGTTTGAACAAACAGAAAATTACAACTTGAACATTCGAATGAACAAATTTTTTTTTTTTTCAGGG
The DNA here is from genome assembly GCA_948472305.1 of Vicia faba. NCBI lineage: Eukaryota > Viridiplantae > Streptophyta > Magnoliopsida > Fabales > Fabaceae > Vicia > Vicia faba. The sequence goes on from OX451741.1 coordinate 803,453,565, forward strand.
CCTGTTACTTCAAATGGTGCCTCCTGTAGGGATGGTAAAAGCACTCAGCCTGGCCGTCTTGGGTGAATTCCACATCTCCTTCCTCAATCAGATCCTGGATTTTATTCTTCAAAGTCCAACAATCCTCTGTAGCATGCCCCGGGCTGTCAGAATGATAAGCGCAGTGAGCATTGGGGTCATACCTTGAGGGTGTCCTGTTGGGATTCTTAGGAGGATCCTTTCGAGTTACCAAGTTCAACCTCAACAGTTGTTGTAAGGCTTGAGGCAGCGACACGTTGAGCTTGGTGAATTGCCTTTTGGGCTTGCCTGGCTGAAGCTGGTGAGGTTGATACTGAACTGGTGATACTGTAGCCATATGAGGAGCTTTCTCCTTGCCTCTTTGTCTCAAAGATGGTCGAACGATGGCCGGCTTTTTACCCTTAGACGTTTGCCCCAGTTGGTTACCCTGAAGCAGTTGGTTGACGAGAAACCGGAGCTCATCTTGTCTTTGAGCTAGACCTTGAATGGCATTCCTCTGCCCCAGCATTTAGGCTTTCATAGCATCCATCTCAGCTTGTAGGTGTTCCAGCTTTTCATCCTCAGCACTGCCCCTGACGAAGGTCTCCGTGAGAAGTATCCTTAGCTCCTCCTGCCCCTTGGATAGATTCAGGAGGATTTCCCCGAACCGGGTCTCTTGAGCAAAAAGGTCCTGGTTGTCTCGTTGGAAAGCCATTGCTGAAATAAACAGCGGGAAAAGTAAGTAACCTGCAACAAGGGTACCTGTTATGCAATGATATGTATGACATGCATGCAATGTTTTCAAGGATCCCGCGGGGTAAACAAGAAAATTTGTTAGAGTTGGATCCGGTAGCTTGATTGAAAGAACTTTATGTTGTGGAGAGTCCTTCTTCAAGGGTCAAAGGCTCACCATATCCAATGGGTCATAGCCCCTGACAGCCTTGGCTAGGGCAACCTTCTTCCAGTGTCAAAGCTCACCATATCAAGTGGGTCATAGCCCCTGACAACCTTGGCTAGAGGAAAATAAATCCTCTTTTCCCCTTGCTGGGATAGTTGATTCACCATGACCTGCATCACAAGCCCTTGAGATCCTTGAAATGGGTTAGGATGTATGCAATGGTATGATGTTATGTTATGCATGGGGTAATGTAAGTAACCCTGTTATGAGTCTCAATTAAGGACTGCAAACAGAAACCTGCAAGAAACTCAAGCAAAACCTGTCATGAGTCCCAGTTAAGGACTAAAAACAAAACCTGCAAGAAACTTGGTAAACCCTGTTATGAGTCCTAATTAAGGACTAAATAAAACCTGAAAAACACTCAACAAACCCTGTTATGAGTCCTAGCTAAGGACAATAAACAAAACCTGCAAGGAACTCAAGTGTCAGATAACAAGCATGCAAATAGTCAAGTTGGAAGGCACACAAGTCACACAAGACAAGCCCCTAAAGTTTAGGCCAGCGTGAGGTATGGGTATTACCCTCTTGAAGTTGGTGGGCTCAACCTGTCCTATCAGAAGTAACCGGGTTCTAAGGGTCCCAATATCACGGGATTGCTTTCATTGTTCATCGTTTCGATTTAGCCACTGAACTGGCGACCGAAATATTCCAGGAAAGCAACCCTCAATTGAGTGTAGTATCGAGTATCAACCAACCTCGGACTGCACCAAAGTCAGTTATCTCACTACCCTAAAGAGGCCAAGATAGTTCAATTAAGGTTCCTAAGGTCTGTTGATGCTTCACGACACCACGCGGAGGCCCCGTACTCTCCTTGACTGAACTCAAGGGTTACCGGTACACACCAGAGTGCCACATCAACGTAGCAGACTGTTTCAACCATGTCGGTATACCCCGCACAGTTCCCTCACAGCCTTGTTGCTACTTTCTAAGAAGGTATCCCCCAGATCCGGGTTAGGATCTATAGAACTCCCAAGCAACCCACAATTTAAAGCACACAAGGAAAACAATTGAAAACACAGTTATGAACTAGCCCTAAGGTACACCTCACTTTATAAAGGGTCCCCAGCAGAGTCGCCAGTTCTGATAAAAAAAAGAAATAACTTTATGTTGTGGAGAGTCCTTCTTCAAGGGTCAAAGGCTCACCATATCCAGTGGGTCATAGCCCCTGACAGCCTTGGCTAGGGCAACCTTCTTCCAGTGTCAAAGCTCACCATATCAAGTGGGTCATAGCCCCTGACAACCTTGGCTAGAGGAAAATAAATCCTCTTTTCCCCTTGCTGGGATAGTTGATTCACCATGACCTGCATCACAAGCCCTTGAGATCCTTGAAATGGGTTAGGATGTATGCAATGGTATGATGTTATGTTATGCATGGGGTAATGTAAGTAACCCTGTTATGAGTCTCAATTAAGGACTGCAAACAGAAACCTGCAAGAAACTCAAGCAAAACCTGTCATGAGTCCCAGTTAAGGACTAAAAACAAAACCTGCAAGAAACTTGGTAAACCCTGTTATGAGTCCTAATTAAGGACTAAATAAAACCTGCAAAACACTCAACAAACCCTGTTATGAGTCCTAGTTAAGGACAATAAACAAAACCTGCAGGGAACTCAAGTGTCAGATAACAAGCATGCAAATAGTCAAGTTGGAAGGCACACAAGTCACACAAGACAAGCCCCTAAAGTTTAGGCCAGCGTGAGGTCTGGGTATTACCCTCTTGAAGTTGGTGGGCTCAACCTGTCCTATCAGAAGTAACCGGGTTCTAAGGGCCCCAATATCAGGGGATTGCTTTCATTGTTCATCGTTTCGATTTAGCCACTGAACTGGCGACCGAAATATTCCAGGAAAGCAACCCTCAATTGAGTGTAGTATCGAGTATCAACCAACCTCGGACTGCACCAAAGTCAGTTATCTCACTACCCTAAAGAGGCCAAGATAGTTCAATTAAGGTTCCTAAGGTCTGTTGATGCTTCACGACACCACGCGGAGGCCCCGTACTCTCCTTGACTGAACTCAAGGGTTACCGGTACACACCAGAGTGCCACATCAACGTAGCAGACTGTTTCAACCATGTCGGTATACCCCGCACAGTTCCCTCACATCCTTGTTGCTACTTTCTAAGAAGGTATCCCCCAGATCCGGGTTAGGATCTATAGAACTCCCAAGCAACCCACAATTTAAAGCACACAAGGAAAACAATTGAAAACACAGTTATGAACTAGCCCTAAGGTACACCTCACTTTATAAAGGGTCCCCAGCAGAGTCGCCAGTTCTGTGATCGGTGGATCTGGAACTGACTGTTTAACGCTGGTTCGCGAAATGTCGCGGAAGCAAGAGTCGCCACCGTCTTTTATTTTCTCCAAATGGAAAGGACAAAAGCACAGAAAAATTCCTTATAGAGATTGCTCTCGGTTCGGGAGGTAGGTTATAGAAAGGGAAGGTGTTAGCACCCTTTCTATCCATGGTTATCCATGGGCTCTTAGATACTTGCTCATTGTGTTTTCAAAAATGGTTTGTTTGCTTTTCAACTGTGGGTTTTAAAAAGTCTCTTTGAAAATTTCAGTTCGACTCTTGTATCGGTCCTCAAGAGTGTTTGAAAAATTGCTTTCGAAAGCTTTTTGAAAATGTGTCGGTGTGAAAAGTTATTTTTGATTTATTTTGAAATTAGAGCAAGTATCTACGAGAACCTACCTACCCTAAGGAATTCGTCTGTGTAGATGTCCTTTAAAGTAGTGCCATCCCACCATTGAGAGGTAGGTAGCACCACCGTTGGAGGTGTTCGGGTCAATTCGAGGTTCGGGATATGGTGATCACCAGAGCAATGGGAAGACACCTTAGAAGCTACCCTCATGCCAGGTTCCCGGATCATGAGGACTTACTAAGACATCCTCTACTCGACGATCACCTTTCGAGGCAAGGCAACTGTGAGGCGTACCCTAGGGGTGGTGTGTGATTTTGTGTGTCGTTTTCATTTGCATTTATCTTGTCATGTTATTGGTGTTCTACGCTTGTTTTTATTTTGTCCATACATTCTTTCATGCTTTTGATTATCAGTTCAAATATTTGCGGGAAAAGTAAAAGTCTAAAGCTATTACAAAGGCGCGGGTCCACATCGCCAAAATTAACCAGGACCCGATTTGACGGAAAAATAAATAAAGTAAAGTAAAAGAAAATGAAAGAATTAAAAGTGCGGGTAATTAAATACATGGCTTCGGGAGAGGTACATGAATATTATAGAGAAATAAAAATAAATGCGAATTAGAATAAAAATTAAGAACGTGGGCGTTGGACCCTTTTGCAAAATTAAATTAATGAGGAATTAATTAATTAAAAGAAATGTTTTTGGTATTTTTTAATATTTTAGGATTTAATAGAAAAAAATAATTGCAATTAAACGCTAACCCTAATTCTATTTTATTTTAATTTATTAAGAAAACATTAGAACTTAACCTAAATTAAACCTAATTTTTATACAAGTTTAATTATGAAAATAAATAAAATAAATAATATTATTGTGAAAAAGAAAAATTGAAAAGGAATAAAACATTAATTAAACCTAGTTCTATATTTTTTAGATTTTTGTTATGGAAGGAATTAAAATTAAAACCCTAATTTAAACTAATTAATTACATGCAAATTTATTCATGAAAATATTAAAACAAAAATATTTATTATTTAATTCTTTTTTCTGATTTTTTAGGATGTTTTTGTATTTTATGAAAATATTTAATTAAATTGGACAAAACAATTATTAAAAGAAATAGAATTAAATTAAATAAAGAAAAGATATGGCAAACCTAGGGGGTGGTAGTCCCCAAAGTGGAGGTATGGCCCAAGAAGTTTAAGCCCAATTCAATTCCTGGCTTTGTGGACTTTTTCACTCACGTGAAGAGGCGTTGACTCATGTGCATTGTGTGCCTCAATTCTGAGCCTTTGATTTGAGTCCCTTAGACGCGTGGACGGCTGGATTAAGAGGTGTATCATGATCCTCAACATAAGCGCTGCATATGAATATTAATGGAAAAATGATATTTGAAAGCATGAAGACCTGGGGCTCGAACCCAGGTCATGGACATTGCAAGCGCGTGTACCTACCACTGAGCCATCCCAAATACATTTAATATATAATAGCAAATAAACATCATAAAAGAAATAAGGACCAGGGTCCACCAACGCGCGCGAATTTTTGAATCAACCTATCACCGTGTGCCACGATATCGTCTTCCCCACCTTCCTGAAACACAAAACATTAAGCCACGGTTTTATACGCGTTCTGTTAGGTAGCTTTAGGGAAAATAGCGATTAGCCCTCAGTCACTCATAAATTGAGCGCGAGGGTGGTTTTAAGATCGCCTGAGTGTGCTGAGTTGGATGGTGGTGGTCTTGAGGGCCAATTTTTCCCCAGTCAAAAACCCCTAATCCAAGGTCCTGTAAACCCTAGAAAACGATAATGGTGATATTGCCTACAGCTTGCAAAAACTCAATTAAGTTATATGATTAGCATTAGAACAAGTCAATTAGTGTAAATGCATAACAAAAACGCAATGAAAATGCTTTAAACATGAAACACGATTATGCAATTTTCTTGAAACAGTTTGAGTCCTGTATACCGATTCTTGGAGTTTTAGTGAATGTTTTTTATTGTAATCGCTTCTGGGCAACCTTGGCAAGCTAATGGAACAAGAATTATGCTTTGAATCGCTCTGAAAGTGAGTTTGCAGTTTTGAGTTTTTAGAGAAAAATTTCTAATTTGGTTATGGCTTTGTTGAGCAGCTGCGTGTGTATGAACATTAGGGTTTCCTTTTGGCTTATGTACTGAGTCCATTAGGTTAACAAATTTGATCAGAATCTCTTGTATTCATGAATTTGAAGATTTGATTTTTCCACCATGACTTCCATATCTTTTTCCATGTGTTTTTGGTTCAAATCAGCTCCAATCTCTCCAAATCTTTCCTTATTTGCATATGCACGAATTATAGAGGATGAAACATGTACAAAAAGATTTGTTAGGTTAAGTTAAATATTTTTCACATATTTAATTGATTTAAGTGAATTATTATAAATAAAAATTCAAATAAATAAATAAAAAATGAGAAAATACTTCCCTTTGGGCCAAGTGGTCGTGCAAATGCCATGGATGATGAATTATGGAAGAAAAATGGGCCCATTAGCAATTTTAGGTCATTTGGATCAATGTTGACTTTTCAAAATATCCAAAAATTTCCCAACTTCCACAAGGCATAACTTGCTTAATTTTTAAGCTTTTCTCATGTTCTTGGACATTTTGGAAAGGTATTTGAGTCCTCTAACCAATGCCTTTGGTCCCATGTCATTTTGATTTACCAATATCAAGTTATGGCCTTTGACTTAAAGTCCCTTTTTGTTGACTTTTGAAAATGACCTATAATGTTGAAATTGATAACTTTTTGTGAGAGAATTTCTTGGACTTGAAGTATGAAGATGAGTTGTAGGAAATGTCTTTCTATTCAAAATGAGATTTGGATGGAATTTTTCTGATAATCCATATGAAAGTTATGCCCTGGTCAATTTCAGTTGACTTTTTCAGTTTTCCAAATAAGGAAACTTTTGCATCTTGATGATTTCTGAGCCAAACTTTGAGAATCATGATCAGGCATTGATCAAATGATGTTTATGGCTTCAAAATGATATGTTGACCAAAAATTTGAACTTTTGACTGCCAAATGACCATTTTGCCCCTAGAGTTGACTGTAGTGCAATTTAGGGTTTTGACTGTGCAATTTTGAGCTAAATGCCTTGAAATTTGATATGAGGATGCTTGACCATATTTGTAGGCATATGAGACTTGATTGGACCTTTGGAAGCTTCATTTTCTTGATCAGAACAAAAACCCTAATCTTGACTGTATAGGAGATCTTTGCACTGTGCAACCCTTGGGGAACTTTTGCAGCTTGACTTGGCAATTTCTTGAAGAATATGGGAGGGCAAATTTTGGGGTACAACAATGATTAAAGATCTTTGTGAAATTTTCAAAGTCGAACATCACAACTCATCACCTTACAAATCCAAGACAAATGATGTTGTTGAAGCTGCTAACAAGAATATCAAAAAGATGGTTCAGAAGATGATTGTTACTTATAAGGATTAGCGTGAGATACTCCCTTTTGCTTTGCATGGGTATCATAAATTCGTCTACACTTCAATAGGGTAAACCCTTTTATCTCTTGTGTATGGCATACAAGCAATGCTCCATATAGATATTGAGATCCTATCAATGCGAGTCTTGATGGAAGCCAAGTTGACTTAGGCTGAATGGTGTCAAAACATGTTTGATCAATTGGATTTGATAGAAGGGAAGAGAATGACAACCTTGTGTCATGTCCATCTATATAAGAAAATAATGAAGTAAACATTTGATAAGAAGGTCTAACCTTGTGAATTCAAAGAAGGTGACCTCGTGCTCAAGAAGATCTTGTCTTTCCACACTAATTCTAGGGGCAAGTGGACTTCTAATTATGAAGGCACATATGTTGTCAAGAAAGCCTTCTCTAGATGTGCTATAATTCTTGCAACTATGGATGGTGAGGAGCTCCCATGTTCCGTGAATGCTGATGTAGTCAAGAAATACTTCACCTAAAAATAATAAAATAACAACTTGCTAAGTTGAAAACCTAAAATGGCGACTTAGGCAAAAATGAGCGTCTTGGTGAGCTGAAAACCTAAAAGGGCAGTCCAGGCAAAAGTAAGAGACATAAATAGAAATAATCATACTGGTAGATTGAATACTCGAAAGGGAAATCTAGGAAAAGTTAGGGATTCATGGCAAGTAACTGCATCATACAAGACTTACTTGTCTGGAGCAACGTCATCCATCAGAAATTCTCATCAAAAGCTAGTACACATGAATTCAAAGTTGTTAGGGAGAATAATGGTCATTGTATTTCAATGTAGCCCTTTCCCTGTATTTACCAATTTATAAAATTGATAATCATCTATAGATTCAAGTCATTTGTAAACTACCATTATATTAATAAAGTTTGAGCCTTTATCAAATTATTTGCAAATCTTATTTCTTTGTGTTTGCAAAAATTTCATTTATTATTGATAGTAATTTTTTAAACAAAAAGGTTTAAATAACAAATCATGCTTTTTTAAAATTACAAAAATATTTTTCTTTGATTTATGAATCAAACTAAAAGGAATAATAATAATTGTTCAAAGGATGGTCGAATCTTGAAGTGTGGAACTTAGCTTCCCCAAGCAGCGGATCATTCTCCAGCAGAATTGATCGCCAGACATTTTCAGGTTTGCTTTGTAGTTATTTAAGAAGATAATGGGTTTCTTCTTCACCATGTAATTGATTAGTTTATAGCATGCATAATTCAGCTTTTCCAGCCAAGACTGGATTCCCCAATCAGGCTTTTATTCAGTTTCCATCAAGTAAGTATGGTTCTTTTCCCATGTCGACTAGTGGATTGTTCTCTCACATTGTGATTGAGATTTTTTTCTTCCATAGAGATCTAACCTTTTTCTATGATATTTTTGTTGGTATTCCCCACCAGGGTCTTGTATCCATTTTGAAGTAGAGCTTCCTCTCATATTTGTTAATCCCCAGGATTTTGCTTTGAGTATCCCTAGCAAATTTCCTTCCATCAACATAATTTGTGCACACATCTCCCCAGAAGATTATGAAGGATGTGTGGTGTAATAATCCCAACAGATTCATTCTTTCCCATTGATAGGATTTTGCAGCATCTTTGTATTCCCTTGGCAGATTCTTGTTATCAGAAGATTTTATGGTGTATTGATCCCTAAGCAGTATCTTCATTCCCCAAGAAGTAACACGACCTTTGCTCATATGATGATTGTCTCCGTCTCTATCAGGACCTCCATCTTGTTATGATTTATCCAAGTATTAGTTTGTACTGTGACGTTTTATTTTCCCTAGTTGGGTCTATGGCATTTTCCCTAGCTGAGCTTGTGATATTAAGTATTCTCCAGCTGAGTTGACGATGTTTGTTTGCCAGCATACACATAACATGACATTCATTCATGCATACATCATGCATGACTGAACTTAAATTTGTGTTCATTTGCATTTCTTCATGTTTCTGGTCCACTCTCCTTAGTGTATCGATACCCAAGAAGTATCTTCATTCCCCAAGCGGTATCAATACCTTTGATCCTATGACGATCGTCCTTTGTCTTCAGCTAGATCTCCATCTTGTTATGATTTAGCTAAGTATTTGTTTGTACTTTTCCGTTTTGTTTTCCCTAGATGAGTATGTGGTGTTTTCCCTAACCGAGCTTGTGATATTCAATATTCTCCAACTGAGTCACTGATGTTTGTTTGTCAGCATACACGTAATATAACATTCATTCATACATACATCATGCATAGCTGAACTTAAATTCGTGTTCATTTGCAATTCTTGATGTTTATGATCCACTCTCCTTAGTGTTGTTTATCCCTTTTACAGAGTATACATCCCTTTAAATACCCATTGAGTTTGTTCCCCATGGAAGGTTTTGTTTCAGTGTTCCTTCCCAGTTTGTTTTATCTGGATGGAATAACTCTCTAATTGAGTTTATCCCTCATTAAGTCGAGTCTTGTTTGACCTTTTTCTTTCTAGTTCTTTCTTGGATTGAAATTTGGTCCCCTGCAACAATTAAGAATCTCTTTAGGTTGGAAACATATATAAGAGAAGGCATTTTATCTTTGCACCTTTTGAAGGCCAGGTATTCCTCAATAGTGATTTATTGTTGTATATTTCTCCAATAACAAATGAAGAATCACTTTTCCCAGCAGTGTTTGCTACAACAACTTTAGTAGAAGATGTTTTGATAAAAAATGGCAGTATTTTGAGAAGTGTTTTCATCCTCAACATCGTTCTAACTTCAAGTGGTTGTCTATCCAGTTTATCCCTAGCAGAGAAGCTTATTGTGAACTCCTTGATATTTAAGTTGAGCGATGGACTCGTTATTTGAACATGGATGTCTCTGTAGTTGAGAAGCCTGATGCGACTCCATTTCAGTTTAACCCTTGCAGCAAGTAGCAGTCTCCTCAACTTTTTCCTCGATAGAGAAGCTCGCTGCGACCTTAATTTCATCATTGGTTTGTTATTTGAACATGTGGCTATCTCCTTATTTGAGAAGCCTATTGCAATCCAGTGAATTTGTCAATCTCGACAGGTGATTATCTCTTTATTTGAGGAGCCTATTGTGTTGCTAACTTGCTCGTTGAGTATCTCCGACGGAGTTATTGATTATATTTCCCAACATGTGGCTACCTTTTTAGGAGCTTGTTTGGAATAAACTGACCCCCCCTATCCAAGTGAATTACTGGAAGTTTTGGAAGGTTTATTACCCTTTCCAAGTGGAATGCTTGGTTAAAGAAGAAGTTCATACTCGTTTTGGGAGGCTTATCTAGCAATATAGAAGGTGTTTGTGTAACAATAAGGGGCATTCTCTTTATTAGAAAAAATTGTGTGTTCCTAATATTTCAATCTTCAATATAATAACATATTGCGTCTCTCTTGAGAAGTTTGTTATCGACAACAAATGGCAGTATCTATATTCGAACAATTTGTTTGTCCATGGATTATCTTTTAGATGATAGTAAATGGAATCTCCCCTGAGAATTTTTCTTATCAATGGCAAATGGCATCTCTTTTGAGAAGTTTACTCATCCCTGATAGGTGGTTGTCTCTTTATTTCAGAAGTCTGTTGTGCATCTGACCTGCTCACATCTCTTTGAGTTTCTCCGACAAATTTATTAATGATCTTATACAACAAGTGGCTACCTTTTTAGGAGCTTGTCTGTTACTCTTTCCAGGTGAATTGCTTGGTTAAAGAAGAAGTTGATGCCCCTTTACAGGTGGAATACCAGAAGTTTTTGAAGGCTTATCATCATTCAATTCTGTTGCTACCTTCAGCTAGTAGTTGGTAGTCATTCTCCTCTATAAGGATTCTTTCCCCAGTAGAGTTGATATTTGGCTTTTCTTAGTAGAGTTCTCTAACTCAAGGTTATTCCCCAATAAGAATATCTCGTGGAAGTATGCTTCTCTTTTCCGATTGAGGTTTGTGTTATGTCTTTTTCTAGATCCCCGCAGATTGTGTTGTTCCTCAGTGGAGTCTTCCTTTGCTGTTTTGTTCTAACTGTATTTTTATTTGTTCTAATATGCAGTTATTCCTAGAGTCATGTTGTTCCCCAACATATATTTCCCGGTGATCTCCCTTCTTGTTTCTTTCTCCAACAAATATCTCTTTATTCCCCACAGAGTTTGTCTCTTATAGCATTCTCCCGCAGAATCCAACTTTTCTTTTGCATTCATAATCATAAGCATTGCATGGCATCTTAGGGCCAAAAATTGGGTCTTATTGTATTTACGTCTCGTCAATTATGTCGAGACGAAGATTTCAACCTTCATATATCCAGATAGAAGAAACTTAAATATAGGAAACTGTCATACCCTAATTTTTACCCCTAAGATTCCATATCATTTGCATCATTGCATTATTACATCATCATCAAGATCACAAACTTAGTGGCCTCCTAATCATCTCTATAAGCCTTGCCTTGAGAAGATCATCAAGCACCCTTTTGTGTATCTTATATATATATATATATATATATATATATATATATATATATATATATATATATATATATATATATATATATATATATATATATATATATATATATATATATATATATATATATATATATATATATATATATATATATATATATATATATATATATATATATATATATATATATATGTATTTATGCTTTACTAACCTTAACCAAAATTCAAAAATATGCTTTGTTTCTCTCATTTTTTTTGCAAGGTATGAAGTTAAGTCAAGAACATCAAGCATGGTTGCTAAATTAGGGTTTTGAGCTCTAACTCAAAATTTAGTAAACCATTGATTCTCAAGAGCTTATTCATCAAAGTATGAACTATAATGTTAGGTCACAATCTTATCAATCATCATTCATCATCATTTGATCAAAGATAGCTCAAAGTTTGGTTGCTTACTTCTCAAGGTATCTCAAGGTTCATGTGTTTATTTCCATGTTTTGTTCATCAAGTTTCCTCAAGCATTGTCCAAGATAAATAAAAGTTCAAGCAAGAATCCATCATGTGGAGTTCACATGTTTATCATGGTGCCTTGAAATGCAATAAAAGTCCAAAGATTCAAGATGGTTCAATGTACCTTGACCTAAAAAGTCAACATTTCAATTCCACTTAAAAATATCACAACTCACTCATTTTTCAACAATTTTGAGTGCTTCTTTGGGCAAATGACTATTCTTTTCATCCTCTACAAGTTCTCATTACAAGTCAAGAGCCAATTATGCTTGGAAGATCATCAAAATTTTGGAAACATTAGAACCTATTTTGTGGACTTAGTGAAATTTGACCTATAATTCAAGTGCCAAATGCCTAACTTCCAAAGATCATAACTCTAAATTTTCAACTTTTGTGGGTGGTTCTTTTTGCCAATTATTACATTTGATTCCCTCTACAAGTTTGTTTCAAATACCAAGAGCCAATTATGCTTGGAAAGCCATGAAAAGTTTGAAGACATTATAGGTCATTTTGGACTTAAAATTATTTTGACTTATAATTACAAGTCATGGTGCCAACTTTACTAGTTCACAACTTTTTGATCAGATGTCCAAACCAATACTTTATTGTCACATTGTGTTCTTTGTTATGATGTGAACATTTTTCAAAAAGAATGAGGATCAAAGGTCATGAACATAAAATTTCACAATGGTTAGAAGTTTCCCTCATGAAACTGAAAAATTCCTCAAAGTAAGTTTTACAAATCATCAAATTACTCCAATTCAAGACAAGGTTTGCATGTGTTTTGTCCATGATGATGCTTAGTGATGTGCAAGGATAAAACACGATCCAAAATGACAAAGGAAAAGTTGTATTTTGATGACTTCATAACCAAGAATAATCACACTTTGCTTGCACATGATTTCACACGAATTTGAAACAAACTTCACACATATTGCATCCTCTCACCTCAGCTATAAATAAAGCAAGCTATTCTTCACAATTTCATGCTTTGAAAGCCTCTCAAACCCATGCCCCAAGTTAAAATTTATCTTTAAATGTTGAGATCGTGTTTATTTCCTAAGCTTTCTCTGCACCATTTCTTGATCCCTTAAACTTCCTTGCCATCTCCTAAAGCCATAGCAACAACAACCAAAGCTTGAGAGCCACTGAATCGTGCTAACCAAGTCCAACTTTCTTCACTTTTGACCATACTTGGACAAGGTAGTTATAGGTTCCATTTTTGCTCAAACAAGTTCCTATAATGTTGTTTGATATTCACTAATACTCATCCTTATCTCAAGTTTCATTTATCTTTCATTTTCACCAATTAATTTTGATTTTTGTTTTTGTAAAATTCTCTTTACACATACTGAATAAATGAATGTAAATCCTATGGTTGGATTCACACTGATGAAACGATCACAATGGTGGTGGTCTTGTTCTCTAACGTTTCTATTTTCTAAAACTCCGGTGAGAAGCCATCGGAGAAGATGACCAGAGGTGTTTTATGGTGGTCTGTGTTTGTTTTGTTGGTTCAACCAACCAGGGTGTGACACATGTTATATTTTGGCGAGCTGATTCAAAATGGATCTTGTATGTTGCTTTCCACTAATTTCTATCACGTTCCTTCACTTTTGATCCATCAGATTTACTTACCTGGTATAAGTGAATAGATCCAACACTTCTCATATTTTCTCATTTCATTTTCTTTTTATATTTTTTTTAATTTGTTTTGATTTTAGAAATTTCATTTTAAACCAGTTTTAACTCCAAAAATTCCCAAAAAAATTCACAAAAATATTTCGGATTATTTTACACCTTGTGTGATTTATTTTCAGATTTTCTTTTCATTTTTGCTATTTTATTTGATTTTATCTTATTTGTTTTGTTTTAATTAGTTTAAAAATAGTTTTCTGTTTTGAAAAATATCTAAAAAGTTCCTACAAATATTTTAAGTCATTTATGATATTTTCTATATCTTTGGTTGCCATTTATTTGATTATTTGATATTACTTTTCTATTTTTCCTTTTATTTTCAAAATAAAATCAGTTTAAAAATCATTTCCCATGCATTTTAATTACTTATTATTCTATTTTAATTTTGTTGACTTTTGGTGCCATGGATCTTGACTTTTTGATCAAAAGTCTCATCAATATCAATGGACTTTGGGTGTTGATTTGGTTTGATGAACCTTTATTAATTCAAATCTACCATTAAATGATTAATTGAATCATTTTTGGTACTTTGGGTTGATGAGAGGTTTATCACCTTGATCCACCAAGAGGTGGTTGATCTTGATGATGACTTTAATCAATATTATGATTCAATTTGATTTCATCTCTCTTCATCTCCTTCTTTTTTTTCTTTTTTCTTTTGATCAATTGGGTGATGATGAATTAACCTTGTTCAATTTGGTTTGGATTGATGCTTGATGAACTTTCATCATTTAAAATCTACCTCTAAATGATCATTTGATTATTTAAGGTACTTTAGATTAATGATAAATTTGTCTCCAAGTATCATAAAGGATTTGGTTGATGTAATGATCTCATCTTCTTGACTCTGTCTTGATCACCTTTCTTTTAAACCATTGTGTGCATTTTATACAATACACCTATATTATTTTGGTCTGACCTTAGATAAGTGTAACTTCTACATAAGTTCACTTACAATTGTTTAACATAGCGCCGAATTATCCCGAATTGAATACTAGTTACCAACATTAATAATAATAATTATGCTAACTTTATGTTTCCTCACTTTTACATTAATGCCATTTAAATTCTTGCCTTTTACATTTAAGTCATTTAAATTCTTGCAATTTACATTTATTCAATTTATTTTTAGCGTTTTATCATTCGTGTTTTTATTTTTATTTTTATGCCTTTTATTTTTTATGTCATTTATTTTTATATCTTTTTCCTTTATCCCTTGGACATTTTCTTTTTCTTTTAAATGACATTAATAAGTATCAAACCCTAAAAGGCTTAATGTTATCTTTAGACTATTCGTTACTATCATTGGCTTGGAATTGTACTTATGGACATAGATTTAGGTTCTTCATACTATGATTTGGAGTTGTGACTTGACACCTTGGAATTAATATGATACCTTAAAGATCCATTTGAGACCATGTAACTTTCATCTGAGACATTAGGAGATTCATCTTATACCTTTGGTTTTATCTGTCTATTTTAGGTTTTATCTGATGCATGGATTATTATCTGTGACTTTGAGTTTTCATCTGATGCATGCGATTTCATTTGTACCCCGTGATTCATCTGATGCTTTGATTTCATCTAAGACCTTGAACTTTCATTTGATGCCTTGTTTTTCATCTGAAACTTTTGATATTCATCTGCTTACTTACTTATGCTGTGGCTTCAATCTAAAGGAATGGAATGCTTTGCTTGACTCATGTCAAATGCTTGCTTTATCTTAGTTAGTTCACATGCACACACAAAATCTTTCTCTTGGGCTACTATGATACAGTGGGAGAACTGACTTGGTTGTTTTGCGTTTCATCGCAATTGTTGCGGATAGCAAGAGTCGCCACCGACTTTTCTTTTATTGAATAAGGAAAGGGTGAAAAGAACAGGAAAGACCTTTGATATATTTTCTTGAGTTCGGGGGTAGATTACGAAAAGGGAAGGTATTAACACCCTTTTCATCCATAGTTATCTATGGGCTATTAGTTGCTTGCTAGATCACTTTTGAAATTGCTTGATTTGAAATGTGTTTGTGGTGGATTTTGAAAACGCCTTTGTTTCGGAAAACTTTATAATGATTCTCGTCTCTATAAGAATGCATACAAAGTGTTGGTTTTGAAAATAGTTCAAAGAGATATTTGTTCTTGAAGATGTTTTTGAAAGTGTAAGTGTGGAAATGGTTTTAGTTTATGAGCAAGCAACTACGAGCGTCCTACCCACTCAAAAGGTCTTTGTTCTTTACCTTCTCCTTTAGATGTTTCTATCTTACCATTGATTGGTAAGAATCCCCATAATTGGATGTGAAGGGACGGGCGTGGGTCAATCGTATAATCATAGAAGGCAACTTATGAGACGTTTTAGCAATTTTCGTTAGGGACTAAATCGTTTACCGAAGGCAACATTGAGGGACAACGAGGGACTACCATCTTTTTATCGAGGGTCTTTGCTAAAACACCCATATTCGAGGGACATGACTATTTTTCGAGGCAACAAGCGAGGTTACCCTAGAGGTGCACGTGTATGAATAATGTGTTTGATTGCATGTACTTTGTCTTTGAAATTATGGTTTTCTAACGGTTGATTTTATCTTGTCATACACACCCTAATTACTAGCAATTTATATGAAAGCGATAAATTGAGGAAAGTAAATTTACTATACTATTACATCATTTGGGGATGGGATATACAAATTTATAAATGGGGGTTACGAGAATTTAAACCTAATTATCTATTACAACCATATTGAAATTTAAATAATGTATGAGGAATATAATGTACAAGGATATAAATGGAAAGGGAATGGATTTTGGTTAATTAAAATAAAATAAAATATTTTTTGTGATATTTTTATATATTCATAAAATAGACATTGTAAATAAGTAATGTGTAAAAAATCAACTCAAAAGTAGTTGTTTTGATTGGTTGGAAAAATGTTGAAGTTTGTTAAAAAAAATGAAAGCAAAGCAAGTGATAAATATTTGTTTTGGTTCTGCCAAGGTTTGAACCCAGATTCTCCACTCCTTCCATTCAAAACAACCAACACCCAATATGTTGTAAACCTACATGTTAGTTTGGAAAAATGGCAAAATAAATACAAAAGGTCTCATTGGGGCTCAAACCCAGAACCTTACACAGAAATGTCTTTCATGCATGTTGTTTGTACTACTGGGGTGGTCTGTTTCATCCGTTAGTTATACAATTTGCACTAAATATAAAATGAATTCATTTCTTAAAATTTGAGCATGGTTTCATCTTCTTCCTTTGCGCGCGCAAGGATATGTATGACCATGTTAAGCTTCTAAAAGCTTAGATTCTCAACCAAATCGAAAAGTGTAAATATCAAACCTGTCTAGAATTTGAAAATGAATCCAAACACATGATTTTCAAGAGCTATGAATCGAAGGTTAGCATGACTTTTGTTTGATACCAAAATCAAAACCTAACTTGTCAAAGAAGAAATTCTCAAGACACAAGCAATGAAAATCAAAACTAAGAGCATGGTCAGCTTCCTAGACATGATGTCTACATTTTTTTTCTTTTATTTGTATGTGTTGAAAATGCTTGTATCAAGATATCAAAGTTTAAGAGATCTTACCTCTTGAAGTGCAATTCGAATAAGCTCTGTATAACCTCCAGAAATGGTTTGAATCAGGATTAAGCTTGCTTGAACCTCCCCAAAGCTACTCCAGTTTCTAGAAAATTTTGTAGCTTACCTAACCATTCAGGATAAGTCAAGCTGTAATGGTGGATTTTTGGAAAATGGTGGATGAGGAAGAAGGAATTACAAGGGTGTTTTAAGGGCTGGGATAATGTCTATGTGGTGTATAAATGATGTTCAAATGGAAAAATGTAAAATGCTCGAAGGATTTTGGGGTTGGCTCTTCAAAGTCACAAATGGCAAGCAATGTTGCTTTGGATGTAGATTCTTAGTTTAAAGAGTTTTGAGAGTGTTCTGAAGCTCGTAAAATCTTTCCCCTTTTCTTATTTGTCAAAGACTTGTATATATGTATGGAAAAAGGTCAGAGATTGCTTGCATACCAGATCTCTAAATTCTAGCCTATTGTAACCCAAAATTTTCCCTCCCATTTTCACACAAGACATACTCTTAGAGGTTCTCAATTGCTTAAAGTTTGACCAAGAATTGACCAGACAATTCTCCTCTTAAGCCAATGAACCCCTAACTAGAGTTTCAAATTTCATCAAGATGGTTGAGCTCCAAGGGTCTAAAATTATTTTCATGGTCCTAATATGTCCTCAAGATCATCCATTCCAAATTGCATGCCTTGCTCAATAGGTTTGCTCAGTCAATTGCGCAAGTATTGGAAAATCAATTGTGCTAGGTCAAAAGTCAATTGTGGCCCAAGTTTAGTGAAACTTCAAGATTTTTGGTCAACATCAACATTTTGAATTAATATTCATCATTTTATCAAGGGTTGGTCATGATTCCTCAAGAAATGCTCCTAATTCATCAGAAGTCAAAAATGGCAAATTGGGGTTTCTATAGGAAAAGTCAACCAAACTTTGACCAAGTATAACTTTCTCATACTTTATCAGAAAGTTTCCAACCAAAGCTTAGTTTGAAGAGAATCCAATTCCCTACAACTTCTCTTCATCCCTCAAGTTCAAGAAATGCACCATTTAAAAGATACAAGCTTATACATTACAGGTCATTTTCAGAAAGTCAACAAAAGGCACTTTTTGTCAAGACCATTTACATCAAGATAAAATCTTCAAATGAAAAATTGATCAAAAGAGGGATTAAAATAGACATCTTGGGATTTCCAAAAAGTCCAAGATAATCATCATTAGATAAAAGTTGAGCAAGTTATGGCTTGCCCAAGTTGGGAAAATTTGGGAATTTTCAAGAATTATGCATTGAGCAAATTTGAAGTTTTAAGGCAAGGGATCAATTTCTTGGACTTCATGCATCTTCCTAAGTTTATAGAGGACCTCTAAAATTATTCTTGCCATGCCTTGCATTTGCTAACTATTTTATTTATATTTATTTTAATTTATTTCAAATAAATATAAAATAAAATGTATAAAAATAATTGGAAATGGGCTTTGAGCTTTGGGTCGATGTTTTGGACAGCCTAGGCCCATAAAATTTCGTGCAAAGGTGTCCACATTCACTCAAATTCAAAAAGGACAAGATTCCATGTCTTTGGAAAAGTTACAAAACATCATTCATGGCTTTAAAAATACATGTTTATGGTTGTTATTACCTTTGTTCTCTTGTCTCCTCCGTCCTCTCTATATAAAGGATACATTAGCAAGCTTCAACACATGATATACTGTCTGGAAAAGCTCTTCGAATTTTGCAAAAAATATCAAAGTTGTAAAATTTTCATTTTAGGTTCCAGCCTTACTCAGTCCAAACAAAAGATCCAAATACATTCCTGGAGGCTCCCTGAAGCTTTTGTAATCATTACCAAGCCCTAAAACATCACAAAACGCCTCAGTAAGCTCCATTTTTATATTTTCTAACTTGTTTCATGTAGATCAGGTGCTCCTCATAGCTAGATGTGCATTATACACCATCAGACATATGCCATCAGATGTCCATCTGATCAGATCTAGTGCACTCCATCTGCAGGCTCACCATATGACATCAAGACCAATCCACATTGGATCCAGAAGCAAATATGAGCCTCTCCCTTCATAGGCCAACAAATTCAACAACCACACCCTCACTTTTTTTTCTACTATCTCAGGCTCATCTAGTTTTTTTTTGTAATGTTTTAATTTCTTTTATCTTCTTTACTTAATTAAGCAAATAATAAAAAAACTCACAAAAAAAATTAGGCTTAGACTTTTTTTTTTATAATTAAAATAATGAATTGCTTTAATTAATCAATTAATTAAATTTTAACTACTTTCTTATTTTAAAATGAACTAGAATTTAGGATTTAATTTATGTTTCAAATGTTTTCTTAATAAAAAATGCAAAAATATTAGAATTAGATTAATTTCATTCAATATTTATTTTCTTAAATTAAATTTAGATTTATTTTAATTATTTTTATTGAAATAAATAAAAATAAAACCAAAAAGATTTTTCTTGTTTACTTAGAATTTATCTTAGAATTTTTAGACGTAATATTTATTTTGCACGCGTTATTTTTATTCTCGCATTTTATATAAATAATGTAATTGATTATGGAATGTAATAGTCTAGATTTAAAATTCTGCATTTTATTTTCTTGCACTTTTTTATATAATTATCCCAAAGCCATGTAATAGTTTAGATTTACACTTTC
Organism: Vicia faba; assembly: GCA_948472305.1. NCBI lineage: Eukaryota > Viridiplantae > Streptophyta > Magnoliopsida > Fabales > Fabaceae > Vicia > Vicia faba. The sequence continues at coordinate 803,473,551 of OX451741.1, forward strand.
TGCACTTTATTTTCTGTATATATAACTGCTAGTAACTAGGCGTGTATGAAAAGAATGAAATCAAACGTTAGCAAACTTAACAAAAAGGTAAAAATAACTGAACCTAACACACTTGCACATATACACCTCTAGGATACCCCACTTTGGTTGCCTTCATAAATAAAACAGTCATGAGGCAGGAACGCTTTAGCAAAGGCCCATAAATCAAAATATCATAGTCCCTCGATGACCCTATAGTTGCCTTCTCAGTAAATGATCTAGTCCCTAAACAAAATTGCTAAAGCGTCTCCACAAGTTGCCTTCATGACTGTAACGTCTCTTTGATTATCCCTCAACATTCAATGATAGGACTACCTACTCACTAATAGTAGGGTAGCACTATCTAAAGGAAAGGAGGAAAAGAACATACTTTTTCGAGTAGGTAGACTGTTCTTAAGTACTTGCTCAAATCTGAATTTTTCACACTTACACACTTTTCAAAAACTATTTTCAGAAAACACTTTATCACACTCTTGAGGACTGATACAAGAGTTACCATAAAGAAAACAAAAACTTTTAAAACACACAAACACAAACAATTTTCAAAATGAGCAAGTACCTAAGAGCCCGTGGAAAATTACGGATGGAAAGGGTGCTAACACCTTCCCTTTCCATAATCTACCCCCTTACTCAAAATCTCGAAAAAAAGTCCTTTTCTATTCTTTTCACCCTTTCCTTTGTTGGATAAAAGAAAAGTCGGTGGCGACTTTTGCTTACCGTGACATTTGCGAACAAAAAACGCAAAACCAATATTAAACAGTCGGTTCTGCCACCATATCACATAGCCTTTTGGCCCTATCACTTGCTTTTTTCAAGGAAAAAGTGAGAAGACAGGTTCCAGAGTATTATACAAGTATGATATGAGTTGGTAGCAGCCTTAGACATCTTGCTTTTAGTTTGTAGGGGTTATATGTGCAGAAAGGACAAGCGCAAGGCTCAATACAAATTTTTTTCTAAAAATGGCAATGGTAACTTTATGCCATTAAGGGAAAATTGGCTTGGACAATACTTTAAGCACTTGGGTAAGAGCTTAATAAATTATGCAAACAATTAATTATGGAGTGAGACACAAGTTTGAGGGCTGAAAAGAAAGATCATGTAGCATGGCCTATGGATTCTGTTTTCAACTTAATTCCTTGAATCAAATACTCTGTTCTTTCGTTTTGGCCACAGAGATCCATAACTTTCGACCAGACTCATCATTAGACAAGGCAATATTCGTTTCCACCAATTATGTGTCCTTCAAATGGTCCAACAATTGTATGTTCTTCGAATCCATCAATTGTTTGTTCTTTGAATGGATCACCAATTATATGTTCTTTGAATCCATCAATTATATGTTTTTTCGAATCTACCCATTGTATGTTCTTCGAATGGACGTCAAATGTATGTTCTTCGAATGGACCACATTCATCTGAATGTACCACTTTGAGCATGCAAGATGATCTCATTGGCATAGTCAAAACGAAAGAAGTTCTGGATTGCTTTCCTACTTCACAAAGTTTTTTAGGCATCTCAAGACTTGGAAAACCATATCTTGAGTAATCAGGGGAAAGTTCAAATGTCCAAACTTCAAATACCACAACCAACTATCCTTGTGGTTCGAAGCAAGTATGAATATATACTTGCTTTGTAGATCGAAGCAAGCATGAAGGAAGTCATTGCTTTGTGGATCAAAGCAAGTTGAGAGGTGGAACAAAGCAGGCATGAAGATAGTCATTGCAGAATCGAAGCTTGTAGATCGAAACAAGCATGAAGATAGCCAATGCCCAATTGAAGCTTGTTTAAAGGTGGATCTAAGAAGGTTGATTTGAAGGAAATCATTTCTCAATCGAATTCTTGTGGATCGAAGCAAACTTGCTCTTCTTCGATTTGTTAAAATCTGTCTACCACTCCTTTCGATCTGCTTTGCCCTTTCGATATGTTCCTCTTCCTCCTTTATTCAAAATGATGCTTGAGAGCCCAATATGATCCATGGAAACTATACGGGGCATTAAAAGTCCAATTGTACTTGTCCAAAACCCAAACCTTAATTTGAGCCATCAGTGTTAAGGAAGTATCTTGAGCTGATTAAACCTTGTGCAGTCTTGACTCAATAAAATCTTGTGAGAAAATTCTTGAGAAATGAGAGGGAAAATTTTGGGGTACAACAGATGGCCCTGTTCAATCTTCTTGAACCTGAAGAGTGAGATTGGAAGATCTACCTTTCGTGACTTGAAGGTGAAAGATGATTGAACACTAAAGTGCCCATAAATTTACACTCGATGATATGTTAAATTGGGAATGGGCTTATAGATGCCATTTGGAGATATGATGGAGAGTTGTCAGAGATGGGCTTACAGATGCCATCCATAGTGACATAAGAGGTCTTTGCTTCATCTGTTTTTAACTGGAAGAAATAAATCTAACAAGAAGAGGTCTTTGATTCGTCTATATTTAACTGGAAGAGGTAAATCCAACCAGAAGAGGTCTTTGATTCGCTTGTTTTTAACTGGAAGAAATAAATATAACTAGAAGAGGTCTTTGATTCGCCTGTCTTTAACTGGAAGAAGTAAATCCAACCAGAAGAGGTCTTTGATTTGCCTATTTTTAACTGAAATAAATAAATCTAACCAAAAGAGGTCTTTGATTCACATGTCTTTAACTGGAAATAATAAATCCAACCAGAAGAGGTCTTTGATTCGCCTGTTTTTAACTGGAAGAAATAAATATAACCAGAAGAGGTCTTTGATTCTCCTATTTTTAATTGGAAGAAATAAATCTAACCAGAAGAGGTCTTTGATTCGCCTGTCTTTAACTGGAAGCAATAAATCTAACCAGAAGAGGTCTTTGATTCGCCTGTCTTTAACTGGAAGAAATAAAACTAACCAGAAGAGGTCTTTGACTCGCCTGTCTTTAACTGGAAGAAATAAATCTAACCAGAAGAGGTCTTTGATTCTCCTGTTTTTAACTGGAAGAAATAATTCTAACCAGAAGAGGTCTTTGATTTGATTGACTTTTCCTGCAAAGAAAAGGGTTAGTTGCATGCAGAAGTATGCATGGTGTGATGATGTTCTCAAAATAAATGAGATTGTGCTATATGTGTTTTGTATACATATGCTATGATGTATGAATGTGAAATGTTATTGAAACGCATATTTGTCTGGGAAAATAAATCCCTGACTACTGCTAGGGAGTTTTGGGAAGCTGAATCTCGGACTGCTGCTGGAGATGAAAAGTATGCGTATCTTCAACTTTCTTTAGAGCATTTCTGATGGGAATTCATGTTCTGTTGTTTGAGGAGAAACTCCACTGGGGAATATTGGCTTGTTTCAGAAGACTCTGTGGAGAGTGTTAATTTCTGCTTTGGAACCAAAATTCAGGAATTTTAGTCGTCCATTACTCTGGTGGGGAATTATCTTTTAAAGGTTAGCTTGTTATCTGGTCAGATTCCAGGTTTCACACCAACTTGCTGGGGATAATGAAGTTAACTGTTATCTGGTCGGGTTCCAGGCTTTACAGTAAATGTGATATGGTGGCAGAATCGACTATTTAATACTGGTTTTGCATTTGTGTTCGCAAATGTTACGGTAAGCAACCGACTTTTCTTTTATCCAACAAAGGAAAGGGTGAAAAGAATAGAAAAAAAACCTTTTCGAGAATTTTTTGAGTAAGGGGGGTAGATTATGGAAAGGGAAGGTGTTAGCACCCTTTCCATCCATAGTTATCTATGGGCTCGTAGTTGCTTGCTAGTTCACTTTGCTTTTGTTTGAAAATATGCTTTGTGGTGTGGGTTTGAAAATATTTTGAAAATGTCTTTGTAATGGTTCTCGTCTCTATAAGAACGCGTACAAATTGTTGGTTTTTAAAAATAGTTCAAAAAGGTGCTTGTGGAATATGTTTTTGAAAGTGATTTTGAAAAGTGCCTTTGTAATGATTCTCGTCTCTATAAGAATACATACAAAGGACTTTGACTTTTGAAAATGTTTCAATTGAAAGTGTATGTGTAAAAATGATTTTTTTTTGTGAGAAAGCGAGTGACTAGGAGCACCCTACCTACTCAAAAAGGTCTAATATTCTTTTCCTTCTCCTTTAGATGTTTCTATCTTACCACTGATTGATAAGAATCCCCATCGTTGGATGTATGAGGGAAACTCTAAGGGACATACAGTCATAAAGGCAACAATGTAGAGACGCTTTAGCAATTTCTGTTTAGGGACTAGATCATTTACCAAAAGGCAACTGTGGGGTCATTGAGGGACTATGATATTTTGTTTTATGGGTCCTTGCTAAAGCGTCCCTGTCTCGAGGGACATGACTGTTTTGTTTCCGAAGGCAACCAAAGTGGGGTACGCTAGAGGTGTATATGTGTAAGCGTATCATGTTTCAGTTATTTTTGTCTTTTTGTTAAGTTTGCTAGCGTTTGATTATTAGTCTTTCCATACAAGCCTAATTACTAGCAGTTAATATATATACAGGAATTTAAAGTGCAGAAATGTAAAATGTAGGAATGTAAATCCTACGATATTATATGGCTTTGTGAGAGATACATTATGAAAATAGGAAAAGTAAAGTCCTAGTTACTATTACAGACTGGGGAGCAGTTACAATAAGATGAAAAATGCGAGAATACATAAATGCGCAAACAAATTAAAATGTACGTCTAAATCCTAAGGGAAAGAAATCTTTTTGTTTGTTTTTTATTTATAAAAAAAAACTTAAGTCTATTTAATTTTAAATTAAGGAAAAGGTTAAAATACTTAATTAATTAATTTACAAATTAATTTGATTAATAAAAACTATCCTAATGTTTTTTTTATTTAAAGTTAAAAAAAAAGAAATCAATAAAGAAATGAAAACAAAAGTAAAAATGCAAAAGGAGGCATCCTTCGATTGCAGGGTGAGATGGGGGCTTCGATTCAGAGTAAGAAAGCTGCCTTTCAATTCTATGAAGGGTGTTATTTTCTTCAATCCAATGACAGGATGTAGCTTTCGATCCAGAGGGCGTTGCTGGAAAGGTATGATGGATCACCTGTGAGGGCACTGGATATGCAAAGATGTGTTAGCAAAACAAAACGCAGGACCTGGGTGTCGAGCCTAGGTTCTTCAATCCTGCACGCGTTGGGTCTATTCAGGCTATATCTGCATCAAGTGTTAGAAACAAAACAAATGCAGACCCGGGTGTCGAACCCAGGTCCTCTATCTTGAATACATATATAATTAGCTATAAATACTAATATGTCATGCAAATGCAAGTTTTGATCTTTTTACCCATTCTTACCAAGGGTGATGTATGAATCTGTGGCTTAGGGCGTGGATATCCTTGTTTAAGGATTGCTTCCATTTTGGAACTTCTGGATATGGGGATACTTGCTTAAGGGTTGGGGATGATTGGAAAAGCTTCAGGAAATCTCTAAGAATATGTTTTTTATTTCGTGTGACTCTTCCCCCTATTCCCAGCCTCTTTTGGAGCTTGCTAGTGTTTTCTTTATATAGAGGGAATGGAGGGGACAAGAGAACAAAGGTTTAAACAACAATAAACAAGTTTTTTCAAAGCCGTGAATGTTGTCTTGTAACGTTGCAAAAGTCATGGAAACTTTTATCTTTTTGAATTTGAATGAACCTGGACATTTTGGCTCCTTCGAATGCCCTCTAGTGTTGCTCTTTGATTGGCCTATTGCCTCCTTCGACTGGACCTCTTGTATAGCCTTCGAATGGGCCTTTGGTTTCCTCCTTCGAAGTGGTCTTCTTGAGTGTCTTTTAAATGGTTCCTTCATTGGACCCATCTATTTGCCTTAGTTTCTTGATTCCAATAGCCCAAGTGAGGACTTAATTCTGGCCAATCGAAGTCTCCTTTGTCATGAATGTAATGGTGCATGAGGCTTGGGTCACCAATGTGTGTTCATAATGTAGTAATCCTATGCTTGTGAAACAAAGGCAGACATGAAGAGGAAACTTGTGCTTGGTGAATCAAAGTCCAGTTGAAGAGGGAGCCTTTGCCTTGTGGATCAAAGGCAAGCATCTTGAACCAATACTCATCAAAAGGAAAAACAAGCTTGTTTCCTACAATTATGTATCCTTAGAATGGACCACATGTATGTCCTTCGAATGCACCATTGGTGTGTCCTTCGAATGGACCTTACTAGGTGTCAAAATGTGGAAAATTGTTTGTTGAATATTTTGGAGGTGGAGTCAAAGCTAGCATGAGGGAAGCCAAATGCTTAATGAATTGAAGCACATATGAAAGAAAACCACTACTTTATAGGTGTTAGCATTAAGGGAAACCATTTCCTTGTGCATTGAGACAAGCCCAAAGGAAGTCATTTTCTTGTGGGTCGAAAGCAAACATAGAGGCAAGTTGAAGGGGTCTTGGCCTTGTGGATCGAAGGAAAGTCTGAGGCAGCCTTTTGTCTTGGGAATCAAAGACCAGTGAAAGGGGCCTTTTTCCTTGTAGATCGAAGGCAAGTTGATGGGCCCTTGCCTTCTGAATCCAAGGCAAGCATGAGGAATCTTTTTCCTAGTGGATCAAAGGTAGGTCTGAAGAAGCCTTTTCCTAAATGAAGCTTGCATGCAGGAGTCCACTACTGGCGAATCGAAGCAAATTTGTAGGGGGTTCTTGCCTTGTGTGCTGAAGGCATGCACAGAAGGAGCATTTGCCTAGTCGAAGAAGGAATCAAGATGGCTCCAAAGAAATCAAATGTCGAAACGAAGCAAGAATCAAGCTTGCTCCAAAGAAACCAAATGCCTAATCGAAGCAGGAATTAAGCTTGCATGCATGTAGCCATTGCATTGTCAATCAAGCCAGCATGTAAAGCCAAAGGTGCAATCGAAGAAGCACTAATAGGAGGCCCTTCCCTTTTGGATCAAAGGAGACTGTTTCAAAGGAAACACATGCCCAATCGAAGCTTGTATACAGCAAACAAGCAAAAGGCCAAGGCTTCAATCGAAGCTTGGAGGAGGTTAGGCGCTCAATCGAATCATGTCAAAATGCCAATCGAAAGATACCTTGTTCATCTTAAAAAAAATTATTTTTCTTTAATCAAGTGCTTGTGACCACCCACATAAGAAAAAATCTTGGAAAACATGAGAGGGAAAATTTTAGGGTACAACAGTTGCCCCTGTTCAATCTTCTTAAACCTGAAGATGTAGATTGGCTTGTCTGCCTTTCGTGATCTGAAGGTGGAAGATGATTGAACACTAGAGTGCCAATAAATTTGCACTCGCATGAAATAACACTGTTAGTTGATGAAGACGGGAATGGGCATACAGATTCCATTTAGAGAAGATGACAGAGAGTCGTCAGAGATGGGCTTAAGGATACCATCCAAAGTAGGTGCTGATTTCGCACATGGTCCCTTTAGGGGTTCTTGGTCCTACTGTCTGAGAAGGAGTTCATTGGGGAATGTGGGTTTCTGTTGTTCTCCTGTTTGAGGAAAACTCTGTGGGAAATAGAGTATGGGAACTTCAGTTGTCCAAGGCTCTTCTAAACAGTTATCTCTAGAGAGATGACAATTTACTGCATTCTGGTTGAAATCCAGGTTTTCAGTGATTTTTTAGGGAAAATGGAATTACTGCTATTTGGAAATGTATCAGAAGAAACCCGTGTAGAATTGTTTCACCTGGTCGTGTAGATAGTTTTCTTGTCTGGTTACAGGTGTTAATTCATAACTTGTTTTTATTGGTCATCGAGATAGTTGTCCTGGCTGGTTTCAGGTATTAATCTCTGACCTGACAAAGAAAAATAGTTTTCTTGGCTTGTTACATGTACTAATCTTCAATATCCTTATGTAGATAGCTTTCATGGCTTGTTACAAGTATTAATCTACAACGATCATCCGCAGATAGTTCTCCTAGCTTGTTACAGGTGTTAATCTGGAACTTGAAAATTGTCGGTCACTGAGATAGTTATCCTGGCTTGTTACAGGTATTAATCTCTGACCTAAGAAAGAAAGATAGTTTTCCTGGCTGGCTTGTTACAGGTATTAATCTTCAATCTCCTCATGTAGATAGTTCTCCTGGATTGTTACAGGTATTAATCCATAGTCGGTCGTCCATAGATAGTTCTCCTGGCTTGTTACAAGTGTTAATCTGGAACTTGAAAATTGTCGTTTGCTGAGATAGTTGTGCTGGCTTGTTACATGTATTAATCTCTGACCTGAGAAAGAAAGATAGCTTTCCTGCCTTGTTTCAGGTGTTAATCTTCAATATCCTTATGTAGATAGTTCTCATGGCTTGTTACATGTATTAATCTACAGTTGGTTATCCACAGATAGTTCTCCTGGCTTGTTACAGGTGTTAATCTGGAACTTGAAAATTGTCGGTCGCTGAGATAGTTGTCCTGGCTTGTTACAGATATTAATTTCTAACCTGAAAAAGAAAGATATTTTTCCCGTCTGGTTTCGAGTGCCAATCTTCAATCTCCTCATGTAGATAGTTCTCCTGGCTTGTTACAGTTATTAATCCACAGTCGATCGTCCGCAGATAGTTCTCCTAGCTTGTTACAGGTGTTAATCCTCAGTTGGTCGTCCATAGGTAGTTCTTCTGGCTAGTTTTAGGTATTAATCTGGAACTTGAAAATTGTCGGTCGCTGAGATAGTTGTCCTGACTTGTCACATGTATTAATCTCTGACCTAAGAAAGAAAGATAGTTTTCCTGGCTTGTTACAGGCGTCAATCTTCAATCTCCTTATGTAGATAATTTTCCTAGCTTGTTACAGGTATTAATCCACGGTCGGTCATCCACAAATGGTTCTCCTGGCTTGTTACAGGTATTAATCTGGTACTTGCTTTGCTGGTCAAATAGATAGTTTCCCCATCTGGTTTTGGGCATTAATCTGTGGCCTATTGTATTTGTTGATAAACTCGTCTTGTTTCGGGAGTTCATACCAATTGGTCGTGTAGATAGTTTTCCTGTCTAGTTTCGGGCATTAATTTGTGACCTGCTGTTAAAGTTGATATTGTTTGTCTGTCTTCTAATTTAACCTGAAAAAGTAAAAATTAGTTTCATGCGATGTCATGATGTGTTAATTGCATGATGCTCCCAAAATAAATGAGATTGTGATTTATGTATTTGTATGCACATGCCATGATGTATGAACATGTAATGCTCTTGCGCAGTATCTTTGTCTGGGAAAATAAATCCATGACTACTGCTGAAGGGCACTGGGAAGCTGAATCCCGGACTGCTGTTGGTGAGTGAGGAAAGTGATTCTCCAATTTCTGATGGGGATAATGAATGGAGATAGTTTTGTTGGCGATTCCCTTTCTCTACCTAGGATCTCTGACTTCTGTTTGAGAATGATTTTACCGAGAGGAAGAGTTCTGTTGGAATATTTCACCAATTTGGAGAAATAAACTCCGCTGGGGAATGAACTTCCGTAGCTAGAGAAATAAAATCTACTAGGGATAGGGCTTCATGAACTACTTGAGACTTATAAAACTCTGTTGCAGAAGGTGAACTCCATACACTGCTCGGGGATTTTGTTGAAATCCTGTAGGGGAATACTGAGAAGCTTGGCGACTTCTTTAGGGAATTTTGGAGAAGTAATTGGAGATTCTTTAATACGTATCAGAATGACATCCGTATTTGGGTCGTATCTGAATCGTTTCTAGAAGAATCTAGAATAAGTATCAGGATGACATCCGTCTCTAGATTGTACCTGAACTGTTTCTAGATGGGAATCTGCTTTATTTAAAATGTTTCCGCTGGGAATTCCTGTTTTGCTTGAGAAGAAATCCGCTGGGGAACATGAAAAGCTTATGAATCAGGATAGAGAATTATTTAATATGTCAGAGAAGTGATTGGATATTCTTTCTCTACGGGGATACAAGGACGCTTGACATCAATTGGCTGTAAGCTGAGGATAAGGCGGTGACTTTTTAGTAGGATGCCCCTGCCTCTATGCCTGCTGAAAAAAGTATCTACATAGATTTTGTGGATGGTTTGAGTGTCATCCCAACTCTTGGGTTTTTGAGTAGATGTTGATCAGGGTAATAAACCTTCTACTGATAGACAAGTGACGAGATGACGGGAAATAGTCATACGCTTTAATCCCTAACTTTTTCCTGGACTGCCCTTTTAGGTTTTTAGTCCAACGGGATACCCTTTTTTTGCCCAAGCCGCCTTTTCAGGTTTTCGAATTTCCTGGTGTACATATTTTTTCATACGTATATCCATGATTTTTGCCCAAACCCTTTTGGTTCGCCAGGATGCCCTTATTTTTGCCTAGGCCAGTCAACCTAACGGGTCTTTGTTCATGCGTAGTATTTTCTGATTATGCCCACGCTCACTGGGTACGGAGAATTGTGACTGTCCATAGTAGTAAGTGTTGTCACACTTCTAGAAGGTGTTTGTTTGATCATACATGATTTGTTGCTGGAACTCGTGTCCAATGCCCTAAGTGATTCAGATGGAGATCTGCCCCTGGCTATTTGGCATTTTTGAGAAATTCCTTGAATCTTGACTTGACTGCCCCAGATCAGCTGGACACCATGCTATGCATCTTGATTATGAAAGGACTATTACTAGAATGTCTTTCCATCAGAGGTGATTCTGTCCACTGAGAGGATTTCTATTCATCGAATATTCTTCGTGCGAATTTCTCTGCTATTGAACAAATAGTCATATGCAAACAATGGTATTTTAAGAATGCAAAGCTTATGTCTGTCTTGAAGTTTGAAAATTCATTTTTTTAGTAAAACAAACAAATTTTGTAAAAGTGTTATATCAACTCTGGATTTATAGTGAGACCTACAGGAGTCAGGATACCCTTTTGTAACAGTGTGCTTTCGAACTAACCAATGCTTCATCTAGGACTTTTAAGGGTTATAATGTGGTCTGGTTCACGGTTTTAAGAAACAAAGGATAAAGGCTCAAAATTTATTTGTACCCAACCCGTTCTTTGTGATGTTCTTCAGTCCTGCTCAGTTAATTGTGCGTTTAGATCCCAATTGAGTCTAGAATCTTTGCACTGATACTTGGTGATGGTTCGGAAATTGAATATTTGTTTGAGAAGGCAGTAATTTTTATAACCTTTTCTTTTTGTTGTAGCGACCCTTTTTTTTATTATCCCTGCTTTTTCCTGAACTGTTTATTTTGTGATTACAGTCAGTGGGATGCCCTGGCTTTTTTTCTTCTTAAGTCTCCTTCATAGGTTTTGACTTAGCGGACTTTTCTTTTGAAAAATAATGACTGCCTGCTTTGATGAGTATGCAGAACCATTACCATCTTTTGGAAGGTATCTTTTACACTATTTGTCGTGTATGAAGGATTAGCTTACGACTGAATACACATCTGAATTAACTAAGAAAGCTACCCTGCCACGGGTTATGATTAAGGGTTTTAATTTATATGAAAAGAAAAACTCCTACTTCTTAGGCTCAAAGGGGTTGACTAGGGATTATCTTCCTTATAACTCCACTGTTTAGGATTTAAAACAACGCATGTACATCGTCAGCAGGGTCTATTCAAAAGCATATTGTAGAGATTATGGTATCATTTTCGTCATCCTTCCTCTACTGTTTGCCTCATACGGTTGCATCCGTCTTGATGAAGCTTGTTGGCAATGCCCCACAACTCTTCTTGCCCCTGGGCTAGGCCTTGGATAAGATCCATCTGCCCCAACATCTGGATTCTCATTGCTTCTACCTCAGCTTGCAGTTATTCCAACTGTTCATCCTTGTTGTTGTCAGGATGTTTCTTGGTTAGATTCTCGGTGAGGAATGCTTTCAATTCTTCCTGCCCCTTGGATAGGTTGAGGAACATTTCTATGAACTGAGCCTCTTGAGTTTGGAGATCTCTATTGTTCTGTTTGAAAGCCATTGCTGAAATAAACAGTGAGAACATGAGAGACCTGTACTTAAAGACCTGTTATGTAATGACATGCATGATATGTAAATATTTTCAAGGATCTCGCGAGGTAAACGCAAGAAAATGTTAGGCGTTAAATTTTGCAACTTTGATTTAAGAACTTCGTATCGTTGAAGGTCCTTCTACGAGATTCAAGCTCACCATATCAAGTGGGTCATAGCCCCTGACTCAAGTTATTGTGTTTTGGTCTTTTGAAGGCATTGGCTAGAGGAAAATAAATCCCCTTGCCCCTTGTTAGATGTCTGGTTCATCATGACCTGCATTACAGACCCTTGAGATCCTTGAAATGGTTAAGGAAATGTTATAGTATGATGTTTATGATATGTATGTTACGCGTCAAGAAAAAAGGCAGGGTGATGAAGACACGTATGTCTTACAAGAAAACCAATTTATTGGATAATGACTGTAAACAAATCCTGCAAGGAAATCATGTTGTTAGATAATAAAACTCTGCAAGTAGTTCAAGTTGAAATCAAACAAGTCACACAAGCAGCCTTAGGTTTAGTCTTGCATGGGGTTAAAATGTAAGTACCCTCTTAAAGTTTCAGTTGGTTCAACCTGTCCTAGAAATAGTAACCGGGTTCTAAGGGATCTCAATGTCACTGATCTTTCCCACAAGTTTCATTCTGATAGACAACTGACTTACCACCAAACAAAACTTAGGAGTCAAATCTCATTGAGTGTAGTATCGAGTATCAACCGACTTAGGACTACACCAAAGACGAGTATCTCACAACTTCTTAATGGCCAAGTTGTTCAATTAGAGGTTCTAAGGTCAGTTGATGCTTCATGACACCATGCAACAGCCCCGTATTCTCCTTGACTACTCAAGGGCTACCAGTACCAACCAAAGTGTCACATCAATGTAGCTATCGCTTCAACTGTGTCGGTATACCTCACACAATTTCCACGATCTATTGCTACTTACCTAAAAGGTGTCCTAGATCCGGGTGTAGGATCTATAGTAACAACCCAAACAAGCCCCCAAATGTAAAGTAGACAAAATAAACAAAGCAATTTAAAATGAACTTGACTCTAAGGTAACCCAAATTTTTATTTTTCCCTAGCAGAGTCGCCAGTTCTGTGATACGATGGCATAACTGACTGTTTAATGCTGGTTTTGCGTTTGTGTTTGCAAATGTTGGGGTAAGCAAGAGCTGCCACCGACTTTTCTTTTATCCAACAAAGGAAAGGGTGAAAAGAACATAAAAAGACCTTTTCGAGAATTTTCTAAGTAAAGGGGTAGATTATGGAAAGGGAAGGTGTTAGCACCCTTTCCATCCGTAGTTATCTGCGGACTCTTAGTTGCTTGCTAGTTCACTTTGCTTTTGTTTGAAAATGTGGTTTGTGGTGTGGGTTTGAAAATATTTTGAAAACGTTTTTGTAATGGTTCTCGTCTCTATAAGAACGCGTACAAAGTGTTGGTTTTTAAAAATAGTTCAAAAAGGTGCCTGTAGAATAGGTTTTTGAAAGTGATTTTGAAAAGTGCCTTTGTAATGATTCTTGACTTAATAAGAATACATACAAAGGACTTTGACTTTTGAAAATGTTTCAATTGAAAGTGTATGTGTAAAACTGATTTTTGTTGTTGTGAGCAAGCGAGCGACTAGGAGCATCCTACCTACTCAAAAAGGTCTAATATTATTTTCCTCCTCCTTTAGATGTTGGTATCTTACCATTGATTTATAAGAAGCCCCATCATTGGATGTATGAGGGACACTCTAAGGGACATACAACCATAAAGGCAATAATGTAGAGACGCTTTAGCAATTTCTGTTTAGGGACTAGATCATTTACTGAAAGGCAACTGTGGGGTCATCGAGGGACTATGATATTTTGTTTTATGGGTCTTTGCTAAAGCTTCCATGTCTCAAGGGACATGACTGTTTTATTTCCGAAGGCAACCAAAGTGGGGTATCCTCGAGGTGTATATGTGCAAGCGTATCATGTTTTCGTTATTTTCGTCTTTTTGTAAAGTTTACTAGCGTTTGATTATTAGTCTTTCCATACAAGCCTAATTACTAGCAGTTAATATATATACAGGAATTTAAAGTGCATAAATGTAAAATGTGGAAATGTAAATCCTACGCTATCACATGGCTTTGTGAGAAGTACATTATAAAAATGCGAAAAGTAAAGTCCTAGTTACTATTACAGACTGGGGAGTAGTTACAATAAGATGAAAAATGCGAGAATACATAAATGCGCAAAGAAATTAAAATGGACGTCTAAATCCTAAGGGAAAGAAATCTTTTTGTTTGTTTATAAAAGAAAATAAAACTTAAGTCTATTTAATTTTAAATTAAGGAAAAGGTTAAAATACTTAATTAATTTATTTACAAATTAATTTGATTAATAATAACTATCCTATTTTTTTTTTGTGATTTTTTGATTTAAAGTTAAAATAAAAAAAAAAAGAAATCAATAAAGAAATGAAAGCAAAAGTAAAAATGCAAAAGGAGGCATCCTTCGATTGCGGGGTTAGATGGGGGCTTCGATTCAGAGGAAGAAAGATGCCTTTCGATTCTGTGAAGGGTGTTATTTTCTTCGATCCAATGAAAGGATGTAGCTTTCGACCCAGAGGGCATTGTTGGAAAGGCCTGATGGATCACCTGTGAGGACACTGGATCTGCAAAGATGTGTTAGCAAAGAAAAACGTAGGACCTGGGTATCGAACCCAGGTCTTTCGATCCTACACGATGTGATACGGTGGCATAACCGATTGTTAATACTGGTTTTGCGTCTTATGTTTACAAATTTTACGGTAAGCAAGAGTCTCCACCGAATTTTCTTTTATCCAAATTAAGGAAAGGGTGAAAAGAATAGAAAAAGACCTTTTCGAGATTATTCTGAGTAAGGGGGTAGATTATGGAAAGGGAAGGTGTTAGCACCCTTTCCATCTGTAGTTATCTACGAGCTCTTAGAGGTTTGCTCATTTTGAAAGTACTTTTTGCTTTGTGTTTTTGAAAAAAAAACGTTTTGAAATGCTTTAGTGCGGCAATTTGCTTTGCGTTAACTCTTGTATCAGTCCTCAAGAGTGTTGACAAGGCAAATGTTTTTGAATTTTTTTGTTTTGAAAAGTAGTATTTGTGTAAGTGCAAAATGTTTTGAGCAAACTTCTAACAGCTATCTACTTTGTACTCTAAAAGGTAGTTCTTTTCCTCCTATCGTTTAGACAATGTTATCCTACTATTAGTGAGTAAGTAGCCCTATCGTTGGATGTAAAAGGGACATTCAAAGGGACGTTACAATCACAAAGGCAACTTGTGGAGATACTTTAGTAATTTTGTTTAGGGACTAGATCATTTATTGAGAGGCAACTGTAGGGTCATCGAGGGACTATGATCTTTTTGATTTACAGATCTTTGCTAAAGCGTCCCCATTTTGAGGGACATGACTGTTTTATTTCCGAAGGCAACCAAAGTGGGATACCCTAGAGGTGGATATGTGCAATTATGCTCAATTCAATTATTTATCTTGCGTTATTAGGTTTGCTAGCATTTGATTTCAGTCTTTTCATACAAGCCTAATTATTAGCAGTTAATTTTTTGCAGAACTTTAAAGTGCAGGAATTTAAATCTACGCTATTACAATGCTTTGGGGAGGGGGTTTTTACATGTCCTAGAATGAGGGGGATAAAGCATTAAATATCCTAGTTTTTTAATCTATTACATCCAGTAAGCAGATACAATAATCTAAAAAATGCGAAAAAAATAAATGCGCGCGAAGTAGAAATGATGTCTGAAAATCCTAAGGTGTAAAAATCTTTTATTTGTTTTTAATTATAAAATAAAATAAAACTTAAGTCTATTTAATTTTAATTTAAAGAAAAGGTTAAAATAATAATTGAAATTCTAACAACAGATACTTAATGTCACAGTGAATGTTATGACACCGTATCTGACAAATTGTACACAAACCAAACAGTAATTTAAAAGACAGTAAAGAACACAATCAATTGTTAACCCAGTTCAGTGTATAACAACACCTACATCTGGGGGCTACCAAGCCAGGGAGGAAATTCACTATAAGAGGTATTAATTTAGGAATAAACCAACCAGTTTATCTCCTTCACTTAAGACCTACCCAATGCAACTTCAATCTAAGTCCTACTTAAACCTGAGTTCCTACTCACTCCCCCTCAATCACAGCAGTGATACTAATCTACTGATTAATAAGATTATGAAGACATTCTTTAATACACACGCTTGATTTTGCTTCAAAGCTTTAATATAGAGACACAACACTCGTGCTTCAAAGCTTTGAGTGATAAACAACCCTTACAACCAAATCCTACTCCAAGTCACTTATCAAGTGATAATTGCTTGGCTCACAGTAATTACTAAAACTATCACAACTACAAAATTCCTTATTGATCTTCTCTAAAAAGCGCTTTACACCATTAGGATTCGTGAGAAATATATATGCAGTCTATTCTTCATTTTGGGCTTCTATAAAAATAGCCAGGGTTAACCAAAGTTAACCTAAAGACTTGGTCTTGTACTTTCATCATAACAGATTAGGGTTAAGCAAGGTTAACCTAATATCCACGTGAGCATCTGATCTAGTCAATATACTTCAACTCAGAATAGCACACCAGATTCCTGAAAATTCTCAAGAACAATAAATCTGCACAACAACTTGATCAGTACAAGATGTCTTAACATTGGTTATGACATCATGTATCCTGCTCACTGATTTTGGTAGAATTCAATACATATGATCATAGCTTAATCATCATGATATTCACTCATACTGAGTTGTTCCTGTAGAACATTCCTTCTGCAGAATTTGTCTTTATCCCAGAATGTTATGACATCAGTCATGACATTCGCAAATCTGGTTTTACCAAAAATTAATGCCAACAAGCAAACACTTACAATAATTAATTAATTTACAAAATTAATTTAATTAAAAAGAAAACTAACCTAATGTTTTTGTGATTTTTGTTTTGGTTTAAAGTTAATTTAAATAATAAAGGGAAACTAAGAAAAATAAATGAGTAGTAGAAATAAAAATACAAAAAAGCAAAATCCTTTCGATCCAAAGAAAAATGGCTTTCGATTCGAATGGAGAGTGATCTTCGATTCAGGAAAGGACGTGACCTTCGATCTAGAAGAGAATGTTGGAGGTGGCACCTGATGACTTTGCCTATGGAGGAAAATACTAAAATCTGCAAGAAAAAAGTGTCAACAATATAAAAGCATGACCTGGGCGTGAACCCATGTCTTTTTCCCAGTTCGACCTCCCATTAATTAGACTTATTTGAATTCGAATTTAGGCTCATTTACCTTAGAAAAACCATGGTCTCTTAGGATTTAATGAAAAACACATATCATGCCTTCTATCTTTGTATGTCCATGAAAACGCTGTGCTATGTTATATCCTGGGCATGAATCAAACACTAGGAAATATCAATATATTATGAAAACAAGAACATGAATTTGAAATTTTACCAAGGATGAGATGCTTCGACTTGGGCGTGAATTGGCTAGTGTTTGGGAATACTTCTTGCTGACTTCAGGGAATGAATGGAGTGTTACTGAAAATTCCTTCGATTGGGACCACATATGAGGATTTTGATACCTTTGGGGTGGTTTATGGGGAAGCGTATACGTGTAAAACAATGTGTCCTCTGGGCTTGTGTCCCTACCTTGTGCGTATGTATGAGGTCTCCTTATATAGAGGAGATGGAGGGGACAAGAAGGAAAAAGAGTAAACAACCATTAAGTTGGTGTTTTAATGCCATGAATACCATTTGGAATCATTGCAAAATATGTGGAAACTTGTCCCTTTTTGAATTTGAATAAATGTGGACAATTTTGACTTTTGAATGTTCTCTGGTGCTGCTCTTCGATTGGCCTATTGCCTCCTTCGATTGGACCTCTTGTATAGCCTTCGAATGGGCCTTTGGTTGCCTTCTTCGAAGGGGTCTTTTGAATGGACCATTTGTGTATCCTTTGAATGGGCCTTTGGTTGCATCCTTCGAATGGACTTCTTGAGTGTCTTTCGAATGGTTCCATCGTTGGACCCATCTATTTGCCTTATTTTCTTGATTCCAATAGCCCAAGTGATAACTTCATTATGGCCAATTGAAGCCTCCTTTGTCATGAATGTAATGGTGCATGAGGCTTGGGTCTGGCAGCATGCAGGACTTTGACCAGACTCATCAAAAGACAAAACAACACTTGTCTTCAACCATTATGTTCCTTTCAACTGGACCAAATGCATGTCCCTTCGAAGGATCCATTTGTGTGTCTTTTGAATAGCCCACATGCATTCTATGGTACGGTGGCAGAACCGACTATTTAATACTGGTTTTACGTTTGTGTTCACAAATGTTGCGGTAAGCAAGAGTCGCCACCGACTTTTCTTTTATCCAAATAAAGGAAAGGGTGAAAAGAACATAAAAAGACCTTTTCGATAATTTTCTGAGTAAGGGGGTAGATTATGGAAAGGGAAGGTGTTAGCACCCTTTCCATCTGTAGTTATCTACGAGCTCTTAGATGCTTAGCTCATTTGAAAAAATACCTTGTGCTTTTTGTGTGTGTTGAAAAGTATTTTAAAATGCCTTAGTGCGGTATTTTGCTTTATGATAACTCTTGTATCAGTCCTCAAGAGTGTTGATAAAGATTTGAAAATATTTTGAAATTTTTTTTGTGTAGTTGTAAAAAGTTTGTTTGAGCAAGCATCTAACAACTATCTACTTCGAAAGGGTCATTCTTTTCCTCCTTTCCCTTAGACAGTGCTATCCTAATATTATTGAATAGGTAGCCCTATCGTTGGATGTATGAGGGACATTCGTGGGTCATCGTACAATCATAAAGGCAACATATAGGGACGCTTTAGCAATTTTGTTTGAGGGACTAGATCATTTACCGAAAGGCAACGCCGAAGGGTCATTGATGGACTATGATCTTTTGATTCGAGGGTCTTTTCTAAATCGTCCCTACTTTCGAGGGACATGACTGTTTTATTTTCCGAAGGCAACCAAAGTAGGAGTACCCTAGAGGTGTATATGTGCAAGTGTACTTGTTTAAGTTATATTTGTCTTTGATGTTAGGTTTGCTAGCGCTTTGTTTTATTCTTGCCATACAATCCTATTACCATACATCTAACAGTTAATATTGTACAGAAAATAAAATGCGGGAATATAAATCCTACACTATTACAAAGCTTCGGAGAGGGGATTGTTAAAAGTCCAAAATGGGGAGATAAAAGCAGTAAATGTCCTAGTTATTCTATTACAATCCATGAGCAGGTACATTAATAATAAAAAATGTGAAATTTAAAATAAGTGCGTGAATTGAAAATACGCCTAAAAATCCTAAGGTAAAAGGAAATCTTTTTTGTGTTTTATTTTGATCATGAAATAAAATTTGATTAAATCCTAGGTCTATTGGTTTTAAATTAAAGAAAAGGTTACAATAATTAATTAATTAGTGAATAGAATTAATTTTAATTATAGAAGACTAGATCTGATTTTTGTGATTTTTTATAAATATTTTGCTGAGTAAGTAAAACTACAAAAAGGAAATAACGCAAACAAAATTCAAAAGGGCATGATGGTGTAGGAGGCTATGCAAATTGTAGCATGCAGGCATTGATCGAAAAGGAGCCTAGAGCTTCCTTTCGATCCCACGAGGAAGTTGGTTGAAGGTGCACGATATATTCCTTCGATCTGCAAAAAAAATCTATTAGAGAAACAAAACAAAAATCAGATTTGGATCGAATCTAGTCTTGGATTCGACAACCTATGGTTGTATCATCCTAATTTGAATCCCATGGGTCTGAATCTAAAGCCATTTCATCTTGCAACATCATGAATCCTGAGATTCGAAAGAAAATATAGATCGTGCCCAAGCAATGGCACGATCTAACCCCCGCGCTTAATCTTGCATGTAACGCATGAAAGCAATAACAAACATTAGCAATAACATGAATGTATGATTAACATGAATTTAAAAATTGCATACTTAGATAGTTTGAGATCGAAAGTGAATTACCAACGGACAAATTATGTGAGTGATGCTCTAGTGTATGTTGGACCTGCCTAGTGCTTGGGAATGCCTCCTACAAACTTCAGGGAGTGAGTGGAGTGTTTGTTGAAGGTTGCCTCTATTTGGATCACTTATGAGATTTTTGATAACTTTGGTGTGGCTTATGAGGCAGCGTGTGCATGTAGTCTATCCTTGTGCGTATGTATGTAGTCCGTCCTTGTGCATATGTATATAGTCTGTCCTTGTGCGTATGTATGTATTATGTATCTTTTGGCTTGTAGAAGTGTTATGTATTTATAGGAGATGGGGAGAAGGTCATAGCATAGAAATGGAAAGGGACAACCATTAACTAGGTTTTGAAGGCCAAATCAGACACATTAAGGGATTACCTTTTTTGATGAGTTCCTACCCCTTTGAGCTTTGGGATGAACCTGGACACATTTGACTCCTTCGAATACCCTCAATCGTTGATCTTCGATTGGCCCAGGGTTGCCTCCTTTGAATGGCTCCAATTCTCATCATTGGGGCTTCTTCGATTGAGCCTCTATTTGCCTTGGTAGCTTAATCTGAAACTCTTTAGCTAATCCAATCGAAAACTCTCTTCTGGCTAGTAGAAACTTCTCTTTTTACCTTCCGCGAATGCAATTGTGCAGGAGGCTTGGTGTTGTACCCCAAAATTTGCCCTCCCATTTTTCAAGAAATCATAACCCTAGGGTTTTCTCAGATTTTTCAAGATTGGCTCAGGAATCGATCAGACAGACTTTTCTTTGGCAGCAGATCAAGAATTAGGGTTTCTCTCGCATTTCTCAGAAGAAACTGAATTCTCAGAAATTCAATTAACTGTCACATGTTTTCATACCTTTTCAAGTTTACTGGTTGTTCTCAAGGTCTGTTCATCTGGGACAAGAAATGGGAGCTGAGACTATCATTTAGAATATTCAGGTTTTATCTGATCCAGGTTGACCAGATAATATACGTCTGTTAAGACATCTACTTGGTAATGGAATGAAATGTTTACTTGTTAATGGAATGAAATGTTTGCTTGTTTTTTGGAATACCCAGTGCGTCTTTTGATTGGAATGCTGTTGCAAGGTTACGAGACTACAAAGTTATTGGATTACTTAAAGTTTAAGTTATCTGTATTAGAATTGTTGGAATGCAATTTCAATAATTTTGATCTGAGAATCTTAAAGGATTAAATGAAGATGCAAAGAAAGAATTGCAAGTTATTGACAGTAGAAGAGTTTTATTGGATATCAGATTATCTCACAAAGACTTTTTTATTTATTTCAAAAAATGTTACAATACAGTTTATTATTTAAATGCTTTAAGTTTTGCAACTTATTGTATTTGAAAATTAAATTGGTACATTTGTTTGAATATTTATCCCTAAGTTACAAAGAAAAAAGTCTAAGCCTAAACTTCCATTGCTCCCGTGCTCGTCACAAAGTCTTCTGCTTCCTCTGCTTTGGCACCGTCCAATTTACGCTCACATGAAAGAAATACAAAAGAGGATTAGTACAGTTAATTAAATAGAATTTTCAAACAAAAAGAGAAAGAAAATTTTTCATCATTAAAGTTTGCTGTTTGGAATCAGAGTGCTATTTTTCGTCACGTTTTTATTTTCCTCTTTGCAAATCACAAGAAGATTGCTTTTCTTGGTTCACAAAGAGAAAAATAAAAAATGCAAAAAGAAGAGTGCAAAAGAAAATTTGTTCAAATGCAAACATAGGCCAAAACCAACTAAGGCAAACAGGCGCCAAACTGTACTAAGCATAGCAACTAAGGCAAACAGGCACCAAATTGTACTAAGCATAGCAACTAAGACAAACAACATGGAAAAACATTGCAGCAAACTAAACAGCATGGCAAAACATTGCAGCAAACTGGATGCAAGTATTGCAACAAACCAAATTGAACCAAGGCAGCACAAGTATAAACAGAAGCACAAGTAATGCAGTTAGAAAGTACAAGTGCAGACAATAGCAGGCCAAAAGTAAAATGCAGGAGGTAAACCATATAACAAGCAAAAGGCTTGTCATAGCTTTTTCATCATTTTCCAGCAAATATGCAAACTTTTCAGAAAAGAAGAAAAAGCAAAAATGCTTTATCATTGAGAGAGAAAGAGAAAGGAGAAATATCACCTTTTTGGGATTGTACAGTTGGCTAAGAAAATTGGGCACAAGATATAATACCATAAAACAGCAAGAAGAAAAGGGCCTAACGGTTTCAAGCAAAAACTACAAGTCCCAGCCTGCTAACCAAAAGTAAGAAAATATGTTATAAAACAGAAGTCACAAAACCTGTAACGGTTAGAAACCACAAACTCCAAGCCAAGTCTGAAAACTCACAAGTTAAAACCTGTTATAAAAAAATCTCAACATGCATAACATTTCAACAATCCACAGCCAAGAACCAAACAGCAAGACCAAAAAATCCCAAACTGCATATCAGTTTCAAACAACCACAAAACCTGTCCAACATTTCAAAATGGCCTAACAGTTTCACAATAATCCCAAACCTGCTATCAAACTAGCCAAGCCTGAAAACTCACAAGACAAATAGCCAAAAAATCTGTTAACAGTCCAACCTGCAGAACAACTGCATAGCCAAATTGTAAACAGAAACAAACCATAACTGCATAACAGTTTGAGAAATCAGGCCTGAAGCTACAAGGCATAACTCTCCCAGCCAAACTGTAAACAACTCTCCCAAAAACCCGTTAGCATAACCACTGCTGACCAAACCACAAAGCCTGTTATCACAAAAACTACCAAATCACAAAACCTGCAAAAGCCTACCAAACTGCACAATCAATCAAAATCCTACCAAACTGCACAATCAATCAAAAACTTCCCAACTGTTAACAAAGTCAAAAACATTTTTCAAACTTCAAAATCCTGAAAACTGAAAAAGGCCAACAAGCTGCAAAACATACCAAAGAAACTGCACAACATCAAAAAACTGTTATCAAACTCAACATCCAAACACAAGTTTGTTTACCAAATACAATGGTAAAACAACAATGTCAAAAGATTAAAAATGTATAGGAAAGATCTTTGAGTAAAATAGGGTAGACAACTCTTAGTTACTTGATCAAAAACTTGCAAAACATCTATGCTATTTTCAAACACACCTCACAACACAATTCCAAAACATTTCCCAAAAACAAACTTTCAAACATTGAAATATCTTTTCAAAAGACAAACACCTTTGTATATATTCAAACAAGAATCATTACAAAGGTTTCCTAGACAAGGCCTCTTTTTCAAAGCATTTTCAAAAACCACACACAAAGCACCATTTCAAACAATTGAAAAGCAAAAGCAAGTGATCTAAACAAGTAACTAAGAGCCCATGGAAAACCATGGATGAAAAGGGTGCTAGCACCTTCCCTTTTCATAATCTACCCCCCGAACCCAAGAAAACATCTCAAAGGTATTTCCTGTGCTTTTTGACCTTTCCTTTGGATAAAATAAAAAGTCGGTGGCGACTCTTGCTAAACCGCACAATTGTGAACACAAATGCAAAACCTCAAGTCAGTTCTCCCACCGTATCACAAAATTGGCAACTCTATTGGGGATATTTGAAAGTGGGGTTACCTTAGGGTTTAGATCACCTTTACATGCTTACTTTGTTTGCTTTGATTGCTTTATGTTTGGTTCTATTGTTTGGGTTTGAATCCTTTACCCGGATTTGGGAAACATTCATAGGTAAACAGCAATACATTGTGGAAACTGTGCGGGGTATACCGACATGGTTGAAGCAATAGCTATATTAGTGTGACATATTTGTGGGTACCAGTAGCCTTTGAGTCAATCAAAGAGAATACGGGGCCGCTGGGTGATGTCATGAAGCACTAATGGACTTTTAGAACCTTTACTTGACCATCTTGGCCTTTTTAGGGGTAGTGAGATGACCGGCTTTGGTGCAGTCCGAAGTTGGTAGATACTCGATACTACACTCATTGAGGGTTGATTTCTTGGAATATTTCGATCGCCAGTAAAGTGGCTAAACTGAAACAATGAACACAGAAAATAATCCAGTGATATTGAGCTCCTTAGAACCCGGTTACTATTTATAGGATAGGTTGAGCCAACTAAACTTCAAGAGGGTACTTACCTATGAAACCCCATGCAAGCCTGAAACTAGGATCTTGTGTGATTTGCTTGTACATATACTTGTGCATACATCATGAACATCATGAAGCATCATATGCATCCACTAACCATTTCAAGGGTTTGGATCTTCATCTTTGTTCTTGTTTTGCAGGTAATGGAATCACTTCGCAGGAAAACTATTCAGGTCAACCTTGTGAGAATCCCTCCTCTACTCAAGGAGCTTACTTCCAAGATTTCAGAGAATTCTCCCTTCAGTGAAAGTCATGGTAGACTTCTCAACTTGGTCAACTCCAACATTGAAGAAGACATGGTGAAAGTTCTCTTCCAGTTCTTTGACCCCCTACACCATTGCTTTACATTTCCTGATTACCAACTAGTACCTACTTTGGAGGAATTTTCTCAACTTCCGAGGATTCCTATTCTCCATCAACTACCCTACAACGGTACGGAAAGAGAGCCAAAGCCTGAAGATGTTACTCAAGCCTTACACTTGCAACCATCTGGTATCAAAGGTCATTGGGAAACCAGAAGTGGTGTCAAGGGTTTCTTGATAAAGTTTCTGTTTGAGAAGGCACAAGAATGCTGGAATTCTCTAGATCTGCAAGCTTTTGAGGAGATTGTAGCACTTCTCATCTATGGGTTGGTCTTGTTCCCAAATCCTGATCAGCTTATAGATGTGAATGCTGTCAAGATTTTCATATCTCGGAATCCTGTGCCTACATTTCTTGGGGACATCTTACACTCATTTCACACACGAACAATGAGGAAAAGAGGTGTTCTCATGTGCTGTACTCCTCTTCTAGCAAGGTGGTTTATTTCTCACCTTCCCCAGTCAGTCTTGAAGAATGAACAAGGTTTGAGGTGGTCGCAACGATTGATGACTCTTATACATTCTGATGTTCATTGGTGTTCTCGGTCCAGAGAAAATGTCATCATCATTGATCATTGTGAGGAATTCCCTAATGTCCCATTACTTGGCATTAGGGGAGGCATTACCTACAACCCCTGTTTGGCTCTGAGATAATTTGGGTATGCCCGAAGGGATGGCCCACATGACATGCTGATTCCAGACTTGGTCTTTGACTTCGACAACAACGCTCAAGGACTTCGACAAAGGTTTATCCGAGCTTGGAGGATGCCCAACAAAGTGGAAAGTAAGACACTGGGACACGAGAATTCCACCCCCTTGAGCCTTACCTTAAGTGGGTACGGACCCACGCCCAGAGTCTTATGATGCCTTACCCCTACATTCTCCCTGTGATCAAAGAGCCTGTTATGGAAGGAGAGGTTCCATACACCCTCCTACACCCTGACATGCCAACATCATTGGAATATTTGCAAAATAGTTGGATACAAATCAAGGAAGAACATAACACTTTTGAAGCCAGCTTCTACGCCAGTGAGAAGAAGGCTTTGGAACTTACTCGTCGACTCCATGAAGAGCAGACTCTCAACACCTACATCGCACCAAAGAGGGTGCGCAACGTCTTTTTACATTAGAATTTTGTATTTATTTTTCCCATGGGGCATTTATGTACTAACAAAGTTCTTCTTATTAATATGACGTGTGTTCTTTTTGTTTGCAACAACTTTGAATTTCTGAATCCTTGAATGCATTACATGAATACATATCATTCATCATATTCATAAACAGGTCTTCACAACAGGTTTCCTTATCTTTCTACTGTTTATTTCAGCAAGATGGATATAGAGCAGACGATTAAAGACCTACAAGCACAAAATTCACAGTTCCAACAACTCCTCATGACCTTGGCAAAGGGTCAAGAGGACCTTAAAGCATTGTTAGAGAAGGAGAAAGAAAAAGAAAAGGAAAAAGGGAAAAAGAAAAAGAAAAGAGTCGGGGTGGCTACTCTAGGAAGAAGATTTGAGAACCAAGCTAGAAGAGTTCTGGATTTCCCCTCAACGTATGATGAAGGGGTTGGCAAAGGAAAGGGAGTTACGGTGCCCTCCGAGTCTGAGGCTGAAGAAGAAGAAGAAGAGGATGAAGATTACTCCAAGTAGCAGTACCCTCCTGCAGACGATAAGTATAAGAATCTGGAAGAGCGGTTGGCAGCTATGGAGGTACAAAGGGTGTCTGGGCTGGATTTCGAAGAGCTGGGGTTGGTTGCTGGGATTGTGATTCCCCCTAAATTCAAGGTGCCTACATTTGCCAAATACGATGGTTTGTCTTGTCCGAAGATGCACCTACGATCTTACGTCAGAAAGATCCAACCTCATTCTTCTGATAAGGATCTGTGGGTCCACTTTTTTCAAGATAGTCTTTCGGGTACACAATTGGACGGGTTCTACCAGCTTGAGAGGGCTGACGTACATAATTGGGAGGATCTGGCTGCTGCTTTCTACAGACAATATCAATATAACATAGACTTAGCACCTACTCGTACTCAACTATAAAGTATGGGTATGGTCTCTAATGAAGGGTTTAAAGAGTATGCCCAGAAGTGGAGGGACTTGGCTGGAAGGGTGCAGCCACCTTTGTCTGAAAGAGAGCTTGTTGATATGTTTTTGGGGACGCTGTCTGGTCCATTATTTAATCACCTGATAGGGAGTTCATTGGCGGGGTCCACTGAGTTAATTCTGACTGGTGAACAAGTTGAAGCTGGCATCAAGAGCGGTAAAATTCAGAAGGACACCTCTGCTTCCGCTGCCGTCAAGAAAACTTTTCCAGCTAAGAAAGAAGTCTCAGCTATATACTCTCAAAGAGGACGGGGAAGAGAGGAACATCGGCCAGCAGTGAGGGCTGTATTAATTCAGAAGTCCGCATCGGATCAACCTAGAAATAGTCAACCAAGGAATGATCAACCCAGAACCTATAAGCAAAGGGTAGAAAGGCCACAACGGCAATATACCCAGATAAACATGACACCCACTCAGGTCCTCCCCCATCTCCTGAAATTAAACCTTGCTAATTTGAGAGAGGCACCGAAGAATACAAATACCACTTCTCCACATTATCATCCCAACGCAAAATGTGCTTATCATTCAGATAACATAGGGCACGACACCAACAACTATTGGGCCCTCAAAAACAAGATCCAGGATTTAATAGATGCCAAGGAGGTAGAATTCGATGCACCCGAAAAGCCGAATGTGATTTCTGCCCCAATGCCGAAGCATGGTCACAATGCCCATGCTATTGAAGAGGATCTGTATGTTGCTGCTGTTGATGACTTAATGACCGATTTGCCAATAATCAAGATGAATGTGTTGAAAGCCGGGATCTTCCCAGGCTGTGAAAAAGATTGTTACTTTTGTTCGTCTCTACAATCTGATTGTCCGTTATTGAAGTTAGGCGTCCAATGCCTAATGGATAATCAAGAGATCCTCTTTCAGAAAACTCATGTTACTCTTGTTACTCCAATCAACAATATTGCTATAATTACCATTTCCGACCATCTTTCCAAGGTCTCCAAAAGACCTGTTAAGATTACACCTGATTCAAAGATTGTACCTCTGAAGATTACTATGTCGGGGCCTATCCCATACAAGTCCAATAAGATGATACCGTGGAATTATGGAGGAGAGATTTTCTACCACGGTGTTAAGCAGATTGAACCAGTGGAAGAGAATTCCGATGAAGAAACTCCTGACATAGGAAATATTGTGGGGACAAGTAAGACCACTCGTAGCAGAAGAATCTTCTCTCTGGAGATTGCTCCCCCAAGAGCAATCTTCAGACCCTCAAGTGCTCCTGTGCCAGTCAAGATATCTATGCGAAGTCCAGTGATTGAAGCAATTGTTACTCCCGAAGTTGTACCCTCTGCCGTTGCTGCTGATAAAGGTAAGGGGATCCAAGAGGCACCCGTCAGGATGAGGGCTCAGCCTTTGGTCATCCCCGAGACCACCCAAAAGGAAATGGAGGAAATTTTAAAAATAATTAAGAAAAGCGACTATGATGTCGTAGAACAACTGGGGAAAACCCCTTCAAAAATCTCCATGCTGGCCCCATTGCTCTGTTCTGAGGCTCATGCCAAAGCCTTGATCAAATTCCCGAAGACGGTGCACGTGCCTCAAGAAACTTCTGCGGATCAGTTTCAAGAGTGTGTATCCAGCCTTACAGTCGACAATGGTCTTGGCTTCTCTGATGCCGACCTAACATCTAAGGGAAGAAAGCATAATGATGCGCTCCATGTTTCGGTAGAGTGCAGAGGGACCACACTTGCTCATGTTCTGGTTGATACTGGGTCATCTTTAAATGTCCTACCAAAGAAAGCATTGGACAGACTAGACGGTAAAGGTTTGACCTTAAAGCCCAGTAATATCATTGTTAGAGCCTTCGACGGTTCTAAGAGGATGGTCCACGGAGAGGTGGACATCCCAATTAAGGTGGGAACGAAAATTTTCAACTCTACATTTTATGTGATGGAAATCCGTCCTTCATACTCTTGTTTGTTGGGAAGACCTTGGATCCACAATGCTGGGGAAGTCACTTCTTCTCTTCATCAAATGCTCAAATACCCAGTTCAGGGTAAAATCATAACGGTTCATGGTGAGGAGGAGTATATGATAATCCACCTTAACTCTTTTCGCTATGTGGAGTTAGATGGTGAATTCATAGAAACACCTTTCCAACACTTTAAAGAGGTTTCTCCTGAAGTTGCGACGGCCAAGACAATGACTTCTGTGCCTGAAATTACCAAGCCTATGTCCCGGATGTCATCCCTTAAAGATGCAAAGGCGGTGATCGAGAAAGGAGGAAGTACATTGTGGGGTCAGCTACCAGATTTTCCTTTCAAGACAAATAATTTCGGTTTGGGTTTCAATGCTGCTGGTCAGAAGGATGTGCGTCGCTCCCGGGCTAGAGGACCACCATTAAAGATCACTCATCACGGAGTTCATGCTTTGGAAGATGTTGAAGATGAAAGCAATTTTGAAGATTGGATTTTCCCGACCATTGAAGGAGGACTGAACAACTGGGAGGCGAAAGACTTTCTTCCCATTACTTTCATCAATCAGTAATTTATCTTTTGAACATTTCTGTTGGTCTGTAATAATTATTAAACAATTCGTACACTCTTTTTGCCTTGTGCCTTACCCGGGGCACATAGGTCCATTTGTAAGGGTTTTGATTCTTCATTTTCATATGCCATTTTTAATGAATCATGGACGTTTTGATCTATAAACTTTTATGTTCATTTTATTTCTTTTTACATTTTTTTTTGTTTAAAGGCGGCTATCCCTTACACACACCCACACTCACAAAACGCAGGTACCCATCCACTCCAGATTCCATGGGTAACAATTCTAATATGGCCTTCAGTGACTCTGAAGATCTGGTCAATCATGTCGAATACGAAGGTGATGAAGACTGTGAAGTACCTAGAGAGTTGGCTAGACTTCTACAACAGGAAGAAAGGGCTATTTTGCCCCATGAAGAACTGTTAGAGACTATCAATTTGGGTACGGACGAAGACAGAAGAGAGGTTAAAGTGGGTGCCAACCTAAAGCCAAATTTCAAAGAGCGTTTAGTTCAGCTGTTGAATGAATATGTTGAGATCTTCTCCTGGTCCTATGAAGACATTCCAGGACTCGACACAAATATTGTGGTTCACCGTCTCCCTACTAGAGAAGACTATCCACCAATTAAACAGAAAGTCCGCCGAATGAGGCCCGATATGTCTGAAAAGATCAAAGGCGAAGTAATGAAGCAGTTCAATGTCGGGTTTCTTGTTGTTACTTCCTATCCAGAATGGGTTGCTAACATTGTGCCCGTGCCTAAGAAAGATGGCAAAGTGAGAATGTGCGTGGATTACAGAGACTTAAACAGGGCTAGCCCTAAAGATGACTTTCCACTACCGCACATTGACATCTTGGTGGATAACACAGCTCAACATAAGGTATTTTCTTTCATGGATGGATTTTCAGGGTACAACCAGATCAAAATGGCCCCCGAAGACATGGAGAAGACTACTTTTGTTACGCAGTGGGGTACCTTCTGCTATAAAGTGATGCATTCGGACTGAAGAATGCCGGGGAAACCTATCAGCGAGCCATGGTAGCTTTGTTTCATGACATGATACATCATAAGACTGAAGTCTACGTAGACGACACGATAGCCTGTTCACAAACAGAAGAAGAACACCTCAACCATCTGCAAAAGCTGTTTGTCAGATTGAAGGAGTATAAGCTCAGACTGAACCCTAGCAAGTGCACTTTCGGAGTCAGGTCTGGTAAACTCTTGGAATTCATCGTCAGAAACAAAGGAATTGAGGTTGATCCTGCTAAAGTCAAAGCTATACGAGAAATGCCTGCTCCCCACACTGAAAAGGAGGTCAGAGGTTTCTTAGGACGCCTAAACTACATTGCAAGGTTCATTTCTCACCTAACATCTACCTGTGAACCAATCTTCAAGCTGTTGAAGAAAGATCAGGTGGTTGAATGGAATGATGACTGTCAAGTTGCTTTCGATAAAATCAAGGAGTATTTGCTAGAACCTCCTATCTTGATGCCACCCGTTGAAGGAAGACCGTTAATCATGTATCTGACTGTTTTGGATAATTCAATGGGGTGCGTACTGGGCCAACATGACGAGTCTGGTCGAAAAGAGCATGCCATTTATTACCTTAGCAAAAAGTTTACCGACTGTGAGACTCGCTATTCACTGCTCGAGAAAACTTGATGCGCTTTGGTATAGGCTACTCGCCGACTAAGGCAGTATATGTTGACACATACCACTTTGCTGATTTCTAAAATGGATCTGATCAAGTACATCTTCGAAAAGCTCGCTTTATCTGGAAGAATCGCTAGATGGCAAATGATCCTTACCGAGTATGATATCCAGTACACAACCCAAAAAGCTATAAAGGGGAGTGTACTAGCTGACCATCTAGCTCATCAAGCTGTCGAAGATTACCAGTCCATGAAGTTCGACTTCCCCGATGAAGACATTATGACATTGGACAACATTGAAGGAAACGGACCGTATGACTGACCTGAACAAGGATCCCGATGGACCCTGTACTTTGATGGTGCTTCAAATGCACTCAGCAACGGTATCGACACGGTACTTATCTCTCCAGAAGGTTTCCATACACCTTTCACCGCTAGACTCTGCTTCAGTTGCACCAACAATATGGCTGAGTATGAAGCTTGTATCTTTGGTCTCAAGGCTGCTATTGACTTGGGAATCAAATATTTGGTTGTGTTTAGAGACTCAGCTTTGGTTATCAGTCAAATCAAAGGAGAGTGGGACACTAAACATCCTAACCTCATCCCATACAAAGAACATGTCCTGACATTTCTACCTCATTTTGAGCAGATTACCTTCGAGCACTTCCCGCGAGAAGAAAATCAGCTAGCAAATGCTCTAGCGACAATGTCTTCCATGTTTAAACTTAACTGGGATAATGAGGCTCCCCAAATCACCATTGAGCGGATGGACAAACCTGCACATTGTCACGAGATTAATACCGAAGAAGTAATGGAACAACCATGGTTTCACGAAATCAAAAGGTATCTCAAGACTCGAGAATACCCTGAAGGAGCTTCAGTCAACGACAAAAAGTTCTTAAGGAGATTTGCTGCCAAGTTCTTCCTGAGCAATGGTATCCTATACAAGCGCAACCATGATTGTGTTCTGCTTCGTTGTGTGGACAAGGTTGAAGTTGAGCAGATCATGAATGAACTGTATAGTGGCACATTTGGCACCCATTTGAGCGAACATATGATGGCTAAGAATATTCTAAGGGCAGGCTACTACTGGTCTACCATGGAAGCTGACTGTCATCAATATTCTCGTACTTGTCACAAATGCCAAATCTATGCTGACAAGGTACATATTCCTCCAGTTCCCCTCAATGTCCTAACGGCTCCTTGGCCATTCGCAATGTGGGGTATCGACATGATTGGAGAGATCAAGCCTACATCATCCAATGGACACCGCTTCATCCTGGTGGCCATTGATTACTTTTCCAAGTGGGTCGAAGCAGCTTCCTTTGCCTCCGTTACAAAGAATGTGGTTGCCCGCTTCATCAAGCAGAACCTCATTTACCGGTATGGTATCCCCGACCGGATCATCACGGACAACGGTACAAACCTGAATAACACTATGATCACCGCTCTGTGCGAGCAGTTCAAGATTCAACAT
The DNA here is from genome assembly GCA_948472305.1 of Vicia faba. Taxonomy (NCBI): domain Eukaryota; kingdom Viridiplantae; phylum Streptophyta; class Magnoliopsida; order Fabales; family Fabaceae; genus Vicia; species Vicia faba. Next base: position 803,505,665 of record OX451741.1, read on the forward strand.
CACAATTCATCTCCCTATCAGCCAAATATGAACGGTGCTATCGAAGCTGCGAACAAAAAAATCAAGAAGATCATTCAAAAGATGACAGTCACCTACAAGGACTGGCATGAGATGTTACCGTTTGCTCTACACGGATATCGTACCACAGCGTGTACTTCGACTGGGGCAACCCCCTTTTCTTTGGTATATGGCATGGAAGCTGTTTTACCTATGGAGGTTCAGATTCCTTCCTTGAGAATTATGAAGGATGTTGTTTTAAGTGAAGACGATTGGATTCAGACCCGGCTTGATCAACTTAACTTGATTGACGAGAAGCGACTTACTGCTGTTTGTCATGGTCAGACGTATCAAAAACGGATGATCAAGGCTTTCAACAAAAAAGTCAGACATCAGGTATATCAAGTCGAAGATCTTGTAATCAAGCGGATCATCTTGCCGCAAAGTGATCCCAGGGGAAAATGAACTCCTACTTACGAAGGACCATTTATGATCAAAAACATCTTTTCTGGTGGGGCTATGATTCTAACCACCATGGACGGCGATGATCTACCGCACCCTACGAACGCAGACATAGTCAAAAGATACTACGCATAAATGACCCGACAAGTTGAAAACCCAAAAGGGTGACTTGGGCAAAAAAGGGTTTCCCGGTGGATCGAAAACCTGAAAGGGCGATCCAGGAAAAAGTTAGGGAATTAAAGCGTATGACTATGTCTCTTCGGATCACTTTAAGGACAATCTCTTCACGGACAAGCTCCAGGCTTCTGATCAATCCAATCATCTGCGGACGAAGCGACGAATGGACAAGATACTCAGAGTTGCGAAGGCTATAGCAGAATGGGAACCCCATGGAATTGTTACACATAGCCATCTTTGTTTGTATATATTTTTCTCAATTTTATGGCAACATTCTCTTACTAGGATATCTGTCTCCTTTGTACAAAATACTTACACAAAGTTAATACAAAGTTACTTCAAAGTGCAGAAAACTGTTTGCCTTTTCTTTCTTTTTTACACTTGTGTTTTATTTGAAAACGTCCAATGATTTATTAAATGAGCATATGCATTTGAATATAATCACTGCTTACAAATAAAACGAAATGAGAAAGAATAATTACTGATAGGATGGAAGTGTAGGAAAGTGTCTTTAGGCTATTCTAGGAGAAATCCCCTACAATACATCATCCAAATCCTAGGTGGAACTAAAGCTTTGAAATGCATATCCCCAACGGAGTTAAGTTTCAAGGATCCCCATTAGAGCTGAGTTTTCAAGTTCCCAATCCACAGTGGAGTACAACTTTGAACTACAAACCCTCAATAAGAATGAAACTTTCTTCCCCAGTAGAGTCAAACCTTCGACCTTTGAACACCAGTGGAGACCATCCAGTTTCCTTCCTTTTCCCTGGAGAGTCACTTTAAAACCAGATAATTCCTCAGAGAGTTATTTTTAAACTTTTTTCCCCGGTAAAGTCGCCAATCAAATCAGCACGTCACTAAGACCCCCAGCGGAGAGGAAACTTTGATCTACCAATCCCCAGCGGAAACCATTCAATTTTCCCCTAATATCCTCAACAGAATGGAGTTTCTCATTTTTGAAATCCCCAGTAGATTGGCATACTCCCAACCTCCTGACCCAAACGCCTGAATAAAGATTCTCATTTTTGCTTCCCCGGAAAAGTGGCATATAACCCAAGTTCCTGATATTCCCGACAGAATGAAGATTCTCATTCTCAAAGTGGCATACAACCTAAACTCCTGAACTTCTTCCGAACAGGAATAAGCTTTTCCCCAGAGTCCTGAGCTTACTCTCCAGTAGGATAGCTACTCCCCAACAGTATAGCTATTCCCCACAGAGTTTTTACTCCCCAACAAAATCAAGACTCTCATCTTTGATTCTCCAGTGAAGTTTCCAGAGCCTTCTTTACTCTCAGCATAAATTTATCAGAGTTTTTATCCCCTGCAGATTGAAGATTCTCGTTCTTGACTCCTTAACACAAATTCCCCTAGTAGAATGAAGATTCTCATTCTCAATTCCCCAGCAGAGTTCTCCTCAAACAACAAAAACAGGAATCCCCGGTAGAAGTATTCTAAGCAAAGCTTGAAGACACACATACTCTTCAACAATGGTCCATGATTTATTTTCCCCGACAGCAGTTAAAGATTTCATTATCTCCAACTATCCAGGATTTATTTTCCTCAGCAAGACAGCTCATCAGCTTACATGCGCATACATTGCATTCATATATCATAAACATTGATAAAACACATATATTGCATCATAAATTTCATGCAACATAACTTTGTGTTTCAGCTAATATTTTACCCTTTTCAGGATAAGATTAACAAGCTACCAGTATACAATCTGAAAACAGTTTACGGATGCCTCCAAACACGGATGTTAATCTATCGCTTGTTCAGATTCAGCTCATGAAAACAGTTTACGGATGCTTCCAGACACGGATGCTAATCTATTGCTTATTCAAACTCAAGGATCATGAAAATAGTTTACGGATGCTCTAAACATGGATGTTAATCAATCGCTTGTTCAGATTCAGCTCTTGAAAACAGTTTACGGATGCTTCCAGACATGGATGCTAACCTATTGCTTATTCAAACTCAAGGATCATGAAAAAAGTTTATGGATGCTCCAAACACGGATGTTAATCTATCGCTTGTTCAGATTCAGATCATGAAAGCAGTTTACGGATGCTTCTAGACACGAATGCTAACCTATTGCTTATTCAAACTCAAGGATCATGAAAATAGTTTACGGATGCTCCAAACACGGATGTTAATCTATCGCTTGTTCAGATTCAGCTCATGAAAACAGTTTACGGATGCTTCCAAACACGGATGCTAATCTATTGCTTATTCAAACTCAAGGATCATGAAAACAGTTTACGGATGCTCCAAACACGGATGTTAATCTATCGCTTGTTCAGATTCAGCTCATGAAAACAGTTTACGGATGCTCCAAACACGAATGCTAATATATTGCTTATTCAAACTCAAGGATCATGAAAAAGTTTACGGATGCCTCCAGACATGGATGTTAATCTATCGCTTGTTCAGATTCAGCTCATGAAAACAGTTTACGGATGCTCCAAACGCGGATGCTAATCTATTGCTTATTCAAACTCAAGGATCATGAAAACAGTTTACGGATGCTTCCAAACACGAATGCTAATCTATCGCTTGTTCAGATTCATTTCATGAAAATAGTCTACGAATGCTCCAAACACGGATGCTAATCTATTTCTTATTCAGACCCCCAGCTCAGAGACGTTCCAGACATGGATACCTTTCTGATACTCATTCTTTCACCTACAACATACAATTCAATAAACATTCTTGGATGGCATCTTTAAGCCCATCTCCGACAAGATTCTGTCGCATCTCCAAATGGCATCTTTAAGCCCATTCCCTCAATTATGCTTTGACGAGTGCAAATTTATGGGCACTCAAGTGTCCAATCATCTTTTGCCTTCGAGTCATGAACGACAAACTCGCCAATCTAACTCTTCAGGTTCAAGAAGATTGAACAGGGGCAGCTGTTGTACCCCAAAATTTACCCTCCATTTTTCAAGAAATCACAACCCTAGGGGTTTCTCAGATTTTTCAAGATTGGCTCAGGAATCGATCAGACAGACTTTTCTTTGGCAGTAGATCAAGAATTAGGGCTTCTCTCGCATTTCTCGGAAGAAACTGAATTCTCAGAAATTCAATTAACTGTCACATGTTTTCACACTTTTTCAAGTTTACTGGTTGTTCTCAAGGTCTGTTCATCTGGGACAAAAAATGGGAGCTGAGACTGTCATTTGGAATATTCAGGTTTTATCTGATCCAGGTTGACCAGATAATATACGTCTGTTAAGACATCTGCTTGTTAATGGAATGAAATGTTTGCTTGTTAATGGAATGAAATGTTTACTTGTTTATTGGAATACCCAGTGCGTATTTTGATTGGAATGTTGTTGCAAGGTTACGAGACTACAAAGTTATTGGATTACTTAAGGTTTAAGTTATCTGTATTAGAATTGTTGGAATGCAATTTCAATTATTTTGATCTGAGAATCTTAAAGGATTAAGTGAAGATGCAAAGAAAGAATTGCAAGTTATTGACAGTAGAAGAGTTTTATTGGATATCAGATTATCTCACAAAGACTTTTTCATTTATTTCAAAAAATGTTACAATACAGTTTATTATTTAAATGCTTTAAGTTGTGCAACTTATTGTATTTGAAAATTAAATTGATACATTTGTTTGAATGTTTATCCCTAAGTTACAAAGAAAAAAGTCTAAGCCTAAACTTCCATTGCTCCCGTGCTCGCCACAAAGTCTTCTGCTTCCTCTGCTTTGGCACCGTCCAATTTACACTCACATGAAAGAAAGACAAAAGAGGATTAGTATAGTTAATTAAATAGAATTTTCAAACAAAAAGAGAAAGAAAATTTTTCATCATTAAAGTTTGCCGTTTGGAATCAGAGTGTTATTTTTCATCGCGTTTTTATTTTCCTCTTTGCAAATCACAAGAAGATTGCTCTTCTTGGTTCACAAAGAGAAAAATAAAAAAATGCAAAAAGAAGAGTGCAAAAGAAAATTTGTTCAAATGCAAACATAGGCCAAAAGCAACTAAGGCAAACAGGCGCCAAACTGTAATAAGCATATCAACTAAGGAAAACAGACGCCAAACTGTACTAAGCATAACAACTAAGGCAAACAGCATGGCAAAACATTACAGCAAACTAAACAGCATGGCAAAATGTTGCAGCAAACTGGATGCAAGTATTGCAACAAACCAAACTGAACCAAGGCAGCACAAGTATAAACAGCAACACAAGTAATGCAGTTAGAAAGTACAAGTGCAGACAATAGCAGGCCAAAAGTAAAATGCAGGAGGTAAACCATATAACAAGCAAAAGGCTTGTCATAGCTTTTTCATCATTTTCCAGCAAATAGGCAAACTTTTCAGAAAAGAAGAAAAAGCAAAACTGCTTTATCATTGAGAGAGAAAGAGAAAGGAGAAATATCACCTTTTTGGGATTGTACAGTTGGCTAAGAAAATTGGGCACAAGATATAATACCATAAAACAGCAAGAAGAAAAGGGCCTAACAGTTTCAAGCAAAAACTACAAGTCCCAGCCTGCTAACCAAAAGTAAGAAAATCTGTTATAAAACAGAAGTCACAAAACCTGTAACAGTTAGAAACCACAAACTCCAAGCCAAGTCTGAAAACTCACAAGTTAAAACCTATTATAAAAAAATCACAACCTGCATAACATTTCAACAATCCACAGCCAAGAACCAAATAGCAAGACAAAAAAATCCCAAACTGCATATCAGTTTCAAACAACCACAAAACTTGTCCAACATTTCAATATGGCCTAACAGTTTCACAACAATCCCAAACCTGCTATCAAACTAGCCAAGCCTGAAAACTCACAAGACAAACAACCAAAAAACCGGTTAATAGTCCAACTTGCAGAACAACTGCATAGCCAAACTGTAAACAGAAACAAACCATAACTGCATAACAGTTTGAGAAATCAGGCCTGAAGCTGCAAGGCACAACTCTCTCGGCCAAACTGTAAACAACTCTCCCAAAAAACCTGTTAGCATAACCACTGCTGACCAAACCACAAAGCCTGTTAGCACAACCAAACTACCAAATCACAAAGCCTGCAAAAGCCTACCAAATTGCACAATCAATCAAAAACTTCCCAACTGTTAACAAAGTCAAAAACATTTTACAAACTTCAAAAGCCTGAAAACTGAAAAAGGCCAATAAGCTGCAAAACATACCAAAGAAACTGCACAACATAAAAAACCTGTTATCAAACTCAACATCCAAACACAAGTTTGTTTACCAAATACAATGGTAAAACAACAATGTCAAAAGATTAAAAACGTATAGGAAAGATCTTTGAGTAAAATAGGGTAGATAACTCTTAGTTACTTGATCAAAAACTTGCAAAACATCCTTGCTATTTTCAAACACACCTCACAACACAATTCCAAAACATTTCCCAAAAACAAACTTTCAAACATTGAAATATATTTTTAAAAGACAAACACCTTTGTATATATTCAAACAAGAATCATTACAAAGGTTGCCTAGACAAGGCCTCTTTTTCAAAGCATTTTCAAAAACCACACACAAAGCACCATTTCAAACAATTGAAAAGCAAAAGCAAGTGATCTAAACAAGTAACTAAGAGCCCATGGAAAACCATGGATGAAAAGGGTGCTAGCACCTTCCCTTTTCATAATCTACCCCCCGAACCCAAGAAAACATCTCAAAGGTCTTTCCTGTGCTTTTTGATCTTTCCTTTGGATAAAATAAAAATTCGGTGGCGACTCTTGCTAAACCGCACAATTGCAAACACAAACGCAAAACCTCAAGTCAGTTCTCCCACCGTATCACACTTGGGCTTGGCAACATGTTGGATTTTAAGCCAACAAGCAAATTGGACCAAGACTCATCATAAGACAAACTTATTTTCAATAATTATGTGTCTCCTTCGAATTGACCACACATATATCCTTCGAATGGCCCTTTCGTGTGTCTTTCGAATAGCCTACACGTATGCCTTGTGCATTCTTTGAATGGGTCACCGATGTGTGCTCATAATGTGGCAATCATGTTGTCGTACCCCAAAATTTGCCCTCCCGTTTTTGATATTCTAGGGTTTTTCGAATACTCAACTTGGCTCAGAAGTTGGTCAGGCAGATTCTCTCTCTACGTAGTAAATCAACAATTAGGGTTTGGTATCTCTCAGAGAAAATTGAGTTTACGAAGTTTCAATTGGTCTTCTTAATCCTTCATGTGTCCTCAAGGATGTTCGTGCCAAGTTTCAAGCCCCGCATCGCGAGTGTGCCCAGTTAATGGCTCGAATGACTAAAAATCAACTGTAAAAGTCGACCCTTTCAAGATCAAGTCCATAAGATCATAAATTCTTTGATATTCAATATTTATGAGTGATTCTTTGAGTATTTGTTTCCTTGTTACGCCCTCATTAACTCGTCTTTACAAGTCAAGAGCTAATAATTTGCATAAGATCATCAAAAGTTTGGATACTTTAGAGGCTGCTTTGTGGACTTTGGCTTAATCTCAAGTAACTGTTACTAGACTTTCAAGGATCGCAACTCTTCCGATTATCATCATATCGGGATGGTTCTTTTTGCAACATATCGCAAATGATGCTGTCTGTAAGATTGCTTCAAAGATCAATAGCCAAATACGCTTAGAAAGCCATGAAATTCATTGGAACATTTTGGGACTTAGAATTGATTTTATGTTTAGTTTGTTCTCCACTAAGTCAAGGGTAAAGGCAAGATGTTGAGTTTGAAGTTTCATTGATTATATATTGCTTATAATACAAGTTGCTTGTGTTTGAAGCATTAGTAATTACTGAATTGAAATTGGATATAGATCAGGTTTCTTAAGTTTCCTTGTTTGTGCATCAAGATTTGGTTCATGATAAAAAGGTTTATGTGTTTCTACTTGGAGTGCATTTCAAGGGTTCGAAATCAAATATCCAAGTTCGTCAATTAAATTGCAATATCAATTCAAGAAGATTTATTAGTTTAGAATTTTGAGAAAAATACACCCTAATTTCTAGAGGATTATTCCAAGTTTCCAAGAATTCAAGACTTATAACAAATTCATCATTCATACATTTCATTCAAATGTTGTGTTTGGGTTACATTCTTGGAAAATTTGCAAAAGGGTTTATAATTCAAAAAATAAATTGAATCACAAGCTACATTTGTTGTTTACAAAGAAAGAAAGAAATGTTTGTTTTTCAAGTTTGCTTCATCTTCATGAAACTCTTCATTGCTAGCCGTGGCTTTCTTTTCACCTTGCCTCACTCGCCATTCAATTGCTCGTACATGTAACAAAAGAAAAAGAAGGAGTTAGCAATGATCAACATGAGAAAAGATTCCAAACAATAATTATTTGTTAAAAGAGAAATTTCATCATTAGGATTCGCACTTTGGAATCAGAATTTTCAAAGGTTTTTTTTTCAATCATAAGATACCTCCTCCTACTTTTGCAAATCACAAAAAGTTTGACCTTTTTGGTTTACAAAAGGGAAAAAGAAATTTGCAAATATTTTCTATTAAGCAAGGTCAAACAACAGAAACATAGCAAGCAAGCTGCCCAAATGATACCAAACGTACAAGCCAACAAATCTGCAACAAACAAAACAGCAGGGCAAACCTGCAACATGGCAGCAGCAACATAGTAGCAGCAACATAGCAAAGGAAGCATTATAAAAAAACAACAAAGCATTATAAAAACAGCTGGCTAGCGCAGCAGCTAAGCTGCAAGACAAAAAAATTAACAGCAAAACAGTAGGCTAACACAGCAGCTAGGCTGCCAAACAGCAACCAACAAAAACAAATATAAGTAAGCAAAATTGCCAAGGCTGCCAAAATAGCACAACAAAAATTCAAAACATTACAAGCTAACATTGATTCCCAGCCCTTATGTCATCATCTTCCAAAAAGTGAAAATCCTTCAGAAAATTGTGTGAAAAGCAAATGGCTTTATATTTCATTGAAAGATAAAAGAGGAAAAGATATCACCTAGTCTGCATAATAACCCTGTCAATACAGCCCCAAAATTTGTCCAAAAACCTATCCAATAAATTGCACACAAATAGCAAATTTGAAACCTGCATCTCAAAAGACCAAGGTCAGCATACCAAAATTGTTCAACCCTTAAATTTTCCCCCACTTTTCATCCTTATTCCATTATAATAAGGCCACAATTTCATTGAACAAAGAGGGAGCAAAATAGCCAGCATAAGGAGATAACAGAACCAGATTTCAAACCAAGAACAATAGCAAACATAAACCAAACCACACCTACCAAGTAGCATAAACCAAACCTCACCTACCAAGTAAGACAAACCAAACCGCACCTACCAAGTAACACAAACATACAGTCAGAACGAATCACAATAGCAAAGTCTCGCGAACAAACCGCGACCACCCCTACAAATCCTGAAACATATTCAGATCTTAGAAAACAAGAAGAAGAAAGATAACTCGAGCGCGAGATTATAAAAAGAACCGTTTACCTAAGACGAGGAGTTCCTTTCAGTTTTATCTCATCAGCATGGTCGTCAAAGTCGCATTGGACGAACTCTGATAGGTAGGCTTTCGATTTCTCACTTATGTGCATCATATTGCATCAACAACTATTTGATCGCTTCCAATTTGTAACTGGGTATTTCTTTAGTTCCAATTTTCAGTATTTTGTGATCGTTGTTCCGATAACACCGAGATAAGCTGAAATTGAGGAGTTTAAAGTAGGGAGAGAAACCATAAACAACAGCTCAGAAGTGACGAAAGAGTATTACCTGAATATTTCTACTATAACTTTCGATACATGCGTTTTCATTTTTATTTTCGATCACAGCTACCATGACTTGTTTGCGTGTTTTCGTGGCCGCCGTGAGAAACATAGAAAATAGGATGATAAGAACCAAATGATTTCTTGGATAGTTGTTTGCTGTTGAGTATTTGAGAGCAGGAAGAGATAATCGTTTGAGAGCAGGGAGATATCTTTGATTTATGTTTTCAATTTTACTTTTAATTGAGTCATTAGAATAATAATTAGAATTAATTGGACCAAGTCCCCACATGAGCGGCGCCCTTTACTTCCCCATTAGGGTTTCTCAACCCTTCCTTGTCCCTTCCCCAAACCGGGTTTGGGCCTATCTTTTTGGCCCAGCCCATTTCCCATATCATTCCTTTTGTATTATTGAAGGCATAGAAGTAAACGATTGGTTAGCTTGGTGCAGTGGTTGGGGAAGCGCTTGGTAAGCGTAATGCCCTGGGTTCGAGACCCCCCCGAGGACATATTTTCTTATTTTTCTATTCTCTTCATTTTTGTTGGACAAAAACACAAACCAAAAAAACTAACTTTTGGGCCCAGCAGGTGTTGTACCCCAAAATTTGCCCTCCCATTTCTCATGATTTCTCATCACAAAGCCCTTGAAGCTCAAGATCCAGTTAGGGTTTCATCTGCTCAAGACTTCTCCTTGCACTGTTGACCCAAATTAGGGTTTGTGTTTGCACAAAGATGTTTTGACCAAAAATGCCTAAGATGACTTTCATGCTTCATATTGGACTCCCAAGTTTATCCATACCAAGTTTCAAGTCTTGATTCCAAATTTTTCCCAGTCAATTGGACAGTTGACCTAGAAATCAACTGTATTGGGGAAAAAGTCAACTGTGGCCAATTGACAGTCAAATCTTATGAAAATTGACCCACATCAACATTATAAACTCACATGGACCATTTTATCAATTTTGGATCACAATTCCACAAGAAATTTGATCAGATCACCAAAAGGGCAAAATGGTCATTTTTAGGGTTTTGACTGCACAAAGGCAATTTTTGACTGTTTGACCTAGCCAATAGCAAACCAAGCTCACATATGGACTCAAGGACCCAATGGAATTGTCTTGACATACTTAACAAGTTCAAAAGATCCCAAATGCACAAGATTGACAGTTGAATTTCCCAGTCAATTGATCAATTTTGACTGTATACTGAAAAGTCAAACTTTGACTTTTTGGTCAAAATCAAGTGTCAAGATTCATTTTTCATCAAAACATGCCAAATCATGAAACTTGTTCATCAAGAAATCAAGAATTGCAAATTAGGGTTTGAAATGAAGATTTTTCATAACTTAGAATTTTTCTAAGTTATGAAAAACCCTAATTTTTTCCTAACTTTGCCCCACTTTCTCACCAAGATTCATTTGGATTCAAGCAAAAGTCAAAACATGAAAGTTGTAGCCTATTGCAAAATCTACAACTTTGATTCACAAAGTTTTCCCAAAAGAAGCTTGTATCTCAATTTACAATTTTTGGAACAAGGGTACCAAACCATTCTTAACTTAGAGAAAATTTGACCTATTTTAGGCAGGATTTTTGCCTAACTTCAAGACCATTTTTCACATACTTCCACTTGGAATTTCAATTTGCATTTCAAAGATGGGTTTAAGTACACATTACAAGCTTTCCAAAATGTCCAAGAACTCATCAAACAACCTCATGGTTTGAGAGAATCGAATATTGCAATATGGGAAAAACTCACTTTTGTTATGGCCAATTTCCATGTTCATACACTTAGGCAATTTTCAAATCAGCATGCATTCCTTGATTACAGGCCCTAAATACTTTTTACACTCATAAATTTAATGCAAACTCATTGTGCCAAGACCATATTTTTTTTGTTCAAGCATTGCATAATGGTTTAGTCCCAAAATAGATAAAGCATTTTAACCATTTTTGCAAAAGTGAACTTTATGTCAATTAACAATCCAAGCAAGGACAGTGCAAATCTCTTTGGCACAAGTTATTAGACTAATTACACTGATCAAGGCCAAGGTTTGCAGCATATTAGGGGGGCCTCTATCAGTCTAGAACTCCACTTGACCTTTTCTTGCTTAAGTGTGAAGAAACATAGCATTTTGTACAACAACTCTCATTTCCTGTAAACCAAGTTTAAGCAAACTTGTCAAACACTTTCTAATCATCAAACCCAAGCTGAAACACGATCTATCCACCTCCATTGCCCTCTCAAACACAGAATCACTCTCAAACTGTCCAAACAGAGCACCTGCTGCAGATTGAATCCCACAACTCATTTCCATCGTGCATTCTTGCTAAAACCAGTTCAAACACTTTCCTTACCATCAATCCAAACTATCTAAAGCATTAGAAGTGGACTGTAACTCCTCTAACCAGTTTGGCCATTTTCATTTCTTCCTATTGCAGGTGGACTTCTGCAGCTTGGTATAGAAGGTTTCAAAGCATACCAAGTATTGGAATAACATCCTCACACTCCAAGGAAGCTGTACAAATCATCATCTTGCCCTGAAAGCTCCCCCATTGCCAGACACGATTCCAGCTGAACAGGTATATTCTTGAACTTCTATCTCCCAATGTAGGCATCATTAGCTCTAAGTTTGTGAATAAGAAGTGTTCTACTCATGCCCCTGAAACTGTACATACCTTTACTTTCCATTTATTTTGCATATGTTGTGAGAATTTAAGGTCTGAACATTGATAAAAAGTTAGGTTAAGATTTGGGAATAGAGAAATTCTCTCTCATTTCTGAGAGTTAGGAGGAGTTCTTTACATGTCCAGAATCGTGGCTTGATGATTAACATTTCTTATGTTGTAAGTTTGTGCTAAAAGTCCAAGAATCCAGGTGTTTGAATCAGTGTTCCAAGCGCGCGTTTTTGACAAAGTTTCTGGCTGGAGGTTGAAGAAGCTCCACGTGGGCTGGGCCTGTTTTGTTATTTCTTTTCACACCATGTTTTTACTTTTACACCCTCTTGGCCCATTATGTTTATTTTTATGTTTTTTTGACTTTTTCTTTTTTGTTCTGACTTATTTATTTTTTCTAATAATATTAAAAATATAAAAAATATTTTTCACACCATTTTTATATTTTTTAGGCATTTATTTGTTTATATTGATATTTGTATGTAAATAAATACATAATACTTTTTTAGAATATTAGGAATAAATACCAAATACATTCATTTTTTTCATTTTTTATTTTATTTTATCTTCTGAAAATATTTGATATAAAATATAATTTTTTTATAAATATTAAATATTATTATTTTTGTATATATAATACATATTTAGTAAATAATACAAATATTTATATATATATTAGTATATTTAGGTTAAAAATACAAAATATATACATTTTTATTTTTATTAATATTTGACATCAAAAATACCTTTTTTTTATAAATATACTTCATTTTTATTTTATTTTTGTATATAATTATTAAATATTGTATATGTTAAATAATTAATGCATTTACTTAATAAAATTAGGGTTTTGCCCTAAACATAAAAACTCCAAAAAATAATACTTTTTTATTTTTGTTTATTTGACATAAAAAATACTTTTTTTTTCATACACATAAAAAGCCTTTTTGCATCTTGCATATTTATTTTATTTCCATTTAATTTGTGCAATTAAATATCTTGTAAATAATTCCAAATTGATGTAATAGTCTAGGTTTAAATTCCTTGTCAAAATACCCCCCATTTGAACATTTGTACCCCCCTTCCCATATTATGTTGTAATAGCTTAGGAACTTTAATTTTCGCACTTTAAAGCTTTCTAAATATGTCATGCTAGAATTAGGGTTTGTATGCAAATCAATTAACCAAAAATAGTTTGACCTAATTTCAAGATAAACAAGCATGAAAATGAACAACACCAATCACACTTGCACCCCTAGGGTATTCCACTTGTTGCCTTCAATAAATGGGCCATATTGCATGTTAGGTCTCTTTGGGCAAAACAAACACAAATTCAAATGATCATAAGTCCCCCGATGACGCTTTCGAAAGTTGCCTAAAAATGATCAAGTCCCTTAAAGGAAAATTGCCCAAAGATACTTGGCACCATTGCAATTATGGTCTAAATGATGACCCGCGCCCGTCCCTTAGACATCCTAACACAAGATTGTCCACCAAATGCAATGGTGGAACAAAATTGTTAAAAGGGTTAAAACATAGCAAAAATCTTTGAGAACTTTAGGGTAGGTGGCTCTTAAGTACTTGTCAACTTGCAAAACAAAAACACTTGCCTATTTTTCAAACCACACTTCACAAACACTTTCAAAACAAACTTTCAAAAACCTTGAAACATCTTTTCAAAAAGACAAACACCTTTTGTAAAACATTCGAGTAAAGAATTGTTACAAGGGTAGCCTAGACAAGGCATCTTTTTCAAAACATTTTCAAAACCACACACAAAGCACCATTTCAAACAATTGAAAACCAAGGCAAGTGGATCTAAGCAAGTACCTAAGAGCCCATGGATAACCATGGATAGAAAGGGTGCTAATACCTTCCCTTTCTATAATCTACTCCCCGAACCCAAGAAAATATCTCAAAGGTTTTTGCTGTGCTTTTTAAACCTTTCCTTAGGATAAAATAAAAAGTCGGTGGCGACTCTTGCTCAACCGAAACATTTGCGAATACAAACGCAAAACCATAGTCAGTTCTCCCACCGTATCACAGAACTGGCGACTCTGCTGGGGAGATATTTTAAAAGTGGAGTAACCTTAGGGCTTAGATCACCCTCTTGCATGACTAATTGTTTGATTTGATTGCTTTATATCTTGGCTCTTTTGTTTGGGTTTGCAATCCTACACCCGGATTTTGGGAAACATTCATAGATAGCAATACGTTGTGGAAACTGTGCGGGGTATACCGACACGGTCGAAGCAATAGCTATATTAGTGCGACATATTTGTGAGTACCGGTAACCCTTGAGTTCAATCAAGGAGAGTACGGGGCCGCTGAGTGATGTCACTAAGCACTAATGACCTAGAACCTTACTTGACCATCTTGGCCTTTTATTAGGGGTAGTGAGATGACCGGCTTTGGTGCAGTCCGAAGTTGGTAGATACTCGATACTACACTCATTGAGGGTTGTTTTCTTGGAATATTTTGGTCGCTAGTTAAGTGGCTAAACCAAAACAATGAACGATGAAAACAATCCAATGATATTGAGCTCCTTAGAACCCGGTTACTATTTATAGGACAGGTTTTTAAGCCAACTACACTCAAGAGGGTACTTACCTATGAAACCCCATGCAAGCCTGAAACTAGGGTTTGGTGTGATTTGCTTATACATATGTTTGTGCATACATCATGAACATCATAAAGCATCATACGCATTCACTAACCATTTCAAGGGTTTAGATCTTCATCTTTGTTCTTGTTTTGTAGGTCATGGAAATTCCTCGCAGAAAAACCATCCAAGTCAACCTTGTGAGAATCTCTCCTCAACTCAAGGAGCTCACCTCAAGGATTCCGGAAAGCTCATCCTTCAGTGAAAGACATGGTAGACTGCTCAGCTTAGTCAACACCAATATTGAAGAAGACATGATGAAAGTGCTATTCCAGTTCTTTGACCCTCTTCACCACTGTTTCACTTTCCCTGACTACCAGTTGGTACCCACTTTGGAGGAATTTTCTCAACTCTTGAGAATTCCTATCCTTAATCAACTACCTTTCAACGGTACGGAAAAGGAACCAAAACCTGAAGATGTTGCTCGAGCATTACATCTACAGCCTTCTGACATCAAGGGGCATTGGGAAAATAGAAGTGGCGTCAAAGGCTTCTTAGCAAGATTCTTGTTTGAGAAGGCACAAGAATGTTGGAATTCATTGGACCTACAAGCCTTTGAAGAGATTGTGGCACTCCTTATCTATGGGTTGGTCCTATTCCCAAATTCTGACCAATTGGTAGATGTCAACGCCGTCAAAATCTTCTTGTCCAGAAATCCAATACCAACATTGCTTGGGGACATTCTTCACTCATTTTACACACGAACAATGAGAAAGAGGGGTGTTCTCATGTGCTGTACTCCTCTCCTTGCAAGGTGGTTTATTTCGCACCTTCCACAATCTGTCTTGAAGAATGACCAAGGCTCAAGGTGGTCCCAATGGTTGATGACTCTTACTCACTCTGATGTACATTGGTGTTCTCGGTCCAGAGAAAATGTCATCATCGTCGATCGTTGCGGAGAGTTTCCTAATGTTCCTTTACTTGGAATCAGAGGAGGTATCACCTACAACCCTTGCCTAGCTTTGAGGCAATTTGGATATGCACGGAGGGATGGCCCTCATGACATGTTGATTCCTGACCTAGTTTTTGACTTCGACAACGATGCGCAAGGACTTCGCCAAAGATTCATCAGAGCTTGGAGGATGCCCAACAAGGTTGATAGCAAGACACTGGGACACAAGAATTCCATCCCTCTTGAACCTTACCTCAAGTGGGTACGAGCCCGAGCCCAGAGTCTAATGATGCCTTATCCTCATGTTCTCCCTGTGATTAAAGAGCCCGTCAAGGAAGGAGAGGTTCCCTACACCATCCTATATCCTGACATGCCTACATCGTGGGAGGAAATGCAGAAGAGCTGGATTCAGCTCAAGGAGGAACGGAACACTTTTGAAGCTAGCTTCTACGCCAGCGAGAAGAAGGTTCTAGAGCTTACCCGCCGACTCCATGAGCAAGAGGCCCTCAACACCTACATCGCACCAAAGAGGATGCGCAATGTCTTTTTACCTTGAGAAGTTGTTTTTGTAATATTTGGCCCATGGGGCATTTATGTACTAACAAATTTCTTCTTATTAATATGACGTGCGTTCTTCTTTGTCTGCAACAATTTTGAATGTTCTAAATCCTTGAATGCATTGCATACATAAGCATATCATTCATCATGTGCATAAGCAGGTCTCACTCCAGGTTTCCTTATCTGTCTGCTGTTTATTTCAGTAGGATGGATCTCGAGCAAACAGTCAAAGACCTACAAGCTCAAAATGCACAGTTCCAGCAACTCCTGATGACCTTGGCTAAGGGTCAGGAGGATCTCAAGACCTTGCTGGGGAATAAAGACCCAGTGAAAAAGAAGAAAAAGAGACTCGGGGTGGCTACTTTAGGGAGAAGATTTGACAGAGAGGCCAGGAGAGTGCTTGAGTTTCCTCCTACTTCTGATGAAGGGACCAGTAAAGGAGGTGGGGCTGCAGTACCTTCCGAGTCCGATGTGGAAGAAGAGGAGGTCGAAGAGGATGAAGACTACTCTGATCAACAATACCCTCCAGCTGATGATAAATACAAAGGTTTAGAAGACAGGTTGACCGCCATGGAGCTACAGAGAGTACCGGGTTTGGATTTTGAAGACTTGGGTTTAGTTGCCGGGATTGTGATTCCCCCAAAGTTCAAAGTGCCAGTTTTTATGAGGTATGATGGGCTGTCCTGTCCAAAAATGCATCTCAGGTCCTACGTAAGAAAGATCCAGCCTTATACGGCAGATAAGAACCTTTGGATCCATTTCTTTCAAGACAGCCTTTCTGGGGCTCAACTGGAGTGGTTTTATCAGCTAGAGGGAACCAGCGTCCAAAACTGGGAAGACTTGGCCACCGCCTTCTACAAACAATATCAGTATAATTCTGACCTTGCTCCCACACGTACCCAACTTCAAGGTATGTCACTGGGAACCGGCGAAGGATTCAAGGAATATGCACAAAAATGGAGGGATTTGGCTGGCAGGGTGCAGCCTCCTTTAACCGACCGTGAACTTGTTGACATGTTTCTAGGGACCCTGTCTGGTCCATTTTTCAACCATCTAATTGGTAACTCTTCCGCGGGGTTTACCGATTTGATCTTAACAGGCGAAAGAATAGAGGCTGGCATCAAGTCAGGAAAGATTCAGAAGGGTGCCGCTGCAAGTGTTGAGAAGAAGCCTTTTAAGAAGGAAACGGCTGTAGTAAACTCCCAGAGAAGAGTAGGGAAGACTGAGCGCCGGCCAACTGTGGGGGCCGTAATGATTCAAAACCCTTCAAGTGAACAGTCTCGCTATAACCAGTCCAGACCAAATCAACAACGGGTGGAACGGCCACAACGGTAATTCACCCGCATTAATATGACGCCAGCGCAAGTGCTTCCCCATCTGTTGAAGTTGAATCTCGCCACTATCAAAGAGGCACCAAAAAATGTGAATACGTCCTCTCCGCATTATCATCCTAATGCTAAATGCGCCTACCATTCTGACAGTGTCGGGCACGACACCAATGATTGTTGGGCACTCAAGCATAAAATCCAAGACCTGATAGAGGCGAAGGAGGTGGAGTTTGACGCTCCGGAGAAGCCTAATGTGATATCTGCTCCCATGCCGAAGCACGGCCGAAATGTCAATGCCATTGAAGAAGATTTGTATGTTGCTGATGTTAATGATCTGATAACTCCGTTACTAACCATCAAGTTGAATCTGTTAAGGGCCGGGATCTTCCCGGGATGTAAAGAAGATTGCTATTGTTGTTACTCTCTGCCGTTTGATTGTCCGTTACTGAAGAAAGGCATCCAAGGCCTAATGGACAGTCGACAGATTTTTTTTGAAAAAGTTTCTGCTATTCCAACCCATACTGAAGATGTCTCAATCATAACCATTCACGCCAATCTTTCCAAGGCCGTCAGAAAGCCTGTTAAGATTACACCAGCTACGAAATCTGTTCCTTTGAAGATAACAATGCCAGGGTCTGTCCCCTATGTTTCTGAGAAGTCAATACCATGGAACTACGGCGGTGACGTCTACTACCATGGTATTAAAAAAATCGAAATAACTGAAGAAAGTTCGGATGATGAAGAAGCCAACATTGGAAACATTGCAGGCACGAGCAAAATCACCCGGAGCGGGAGAATATTTTCTCCAGAGATTTCCCCTCCAAGAGCAATCTTTGGACCCTCATCTGCTGACAAGGTTATCCCTGCACCAATAAAACTCTCTGCTAGAACCCCTTTGATCGAAGATGTTGTTGTTCCTAGTATTGTCCCTCCTACCGCTGCTGATAAAGGTAAGGGAATCCAAGATGAGCTCGTCAGGACGAGGGCTCAACCCTTGGTCATCCCGGAAACCTCCAAGAAGGAAATGGATGAGATCTTGAAGATAATCAAAAGGAGTGATTACGATGTGGTAGAACAACTGGGGCAAACCGCCTCAAAGATCTCCATGCTGGAACTACTACTTTGCTCGGAAGCGCACGCTAAGGCTCTGATAAAATTCCTAAAGGCAACCCATGTTCCCCAGGAAACCTCTGCGGATCAATTCCAAAATTGCATGGCTAGCCTTACTGCGGATAATGGATTAGGTTTCTCTGATGCCGACCTAACTCCTAAAGGTAGAAACCACAATGATGCTTTGCACATTTCAGTCGAGTGCCGAGGAACTACTCTCGCACATGTCTTGGTCGACACTGGTTCGTCGCTGAATGTGCTGCCTAAAAAGGCCTTGGACCGACTAGATTGTGAAGGGTTGGAGTTGAAACTGAGTGATATTGTTGTCAGAGCTTTCGATGGTTCGAAGAGAATGGTCCATGGGGAGGTTGATGTTCCCATCAAGGTGGGCACCGAGGTGTTTAAATCTACTTTCTATGTGATGGACATCCGTCCGTCATACTCTTGCTTGTTGGGTAGGCCTTGGATACACCATGTCGGGGCAGTCACCTCCTCCTTACATCAGATGTTGAAGTATCCTGTCAAGGGAAAGATCATTACTGTCCATGGTGAGGAAGAGTACATGATCATCCACTTGAACTCCTTCCGGTACGTGGATGTAGAAGGTGAGTTCATTGAGACACCTTTCCAGCATTTCGAAGAAGTCCTTCCTGAAATAACAGTAGCAAAGTTGGCAGTTGAGGCACCGAGGCAGATGGCCAGGATGGCATCTCCGGAGGACGCAAGGGCCGCAATAAAGGAGGGGAAGAATTCAGCATGGGGGCAATTGCCTGATATTCCACATAAAGAAGACAAATTTGGATTAGGGTTCACTGCCGCGGGCCAGAAAGCTATGCGCCGTTCGAAGATTGAAAGGGCGCCAATCAAAATTTCTCCCTACGGAATCAACGCTTTGGAGGATGAAGACAAAGAGAGCAACATCGAAGAGTGGATTTACCCAACTGTCAAAGGAGGATTGTGCAACTGGGAGGCAAAAGACTTTGTCCCCATCACTTTTATTCATCAGTAATTTATCTGTCAAACATTTCCTATTGGTCTGTAATATTTATTTTCAAACAATCCTTACACTATCTTTTTACCTCATGCCTTTCCCGGGGCATGTAGGTCCATTTGTAAGGGTTTTGATTATTTTTCATATCCATGTGCCATGTTTAATGATTCATTGGACGTTTTTAATTTGATAAACTGCTGTGTTCATTTTCTTTCCTTTTGCATTTTTTGTTTAAGGATGGCTATCCCTTACACACACCCACACTCACAAATGCAGGTACCCATCCACTCCGGATTCCATGGGTGACTATTCTGCTTTATCCTTCAATAACTCTGAAGATCTGGTCAATCAAGCCGAGTATGAAGATGACGAAGGTTGTGAAGTACCAGGGGAATTAGCCAGACTCCTACAGCAAGAGGAAAGGGCCATCTTACCTCACGAAGAGTCATTGGAAACTATCAACTTAGGGACCGAGGAAGACCAGAAGGAGGTGCAAGTGGGTGCCAATCTGGAACCAGGTGTCAAGGAACGCCTGATACAGTTGTTGAATGAGTATGTTGAAATCTTCGCTTGGTCTTATGAAGACATGCCGGGTTTATACACAGACATCGTGGTTCACCGTCTCCCCACAAGAGAGGATTGTCCACCGATCAAGCAAAAAGTCCGCCGAATGAGGCCTGACATGTCTAAAAAGATCAAAGCAGAAGTGATGAAGCAATTCGACGCTGGCTTTCTGGCTGTTACGTACTATCCTCAATGGGTCGCTAACATCGTGCCAGTACCTAAGAAAGATGGCAAAGTCAGGATGTGTGTGGACTACCGGGATTTGAATAGGTCCAGCCCCAAAGATGATTTTCCACTTCCACACATTGACATTTTGATCGACAACACAGCTCAGCACAAAGTGTTTTCCTTCATGGATGGATTCTCGGGCTACAATCAAATCAAAATGGCCCCCGAGGATATGGAGAAAACAACTTTTGTCACACAATGGGGCACTTTCTGTTACAAGGTGATGTCGTTCGGACTGAAGAACGCTGGGGCAACTTATCAACGCGCCATGGTAGATTTGTTTCATGATATGATACATCATGAGATTGAAGTTTACGTAGACGATATGATAGCTCGGTCACAAACAGAGGAGGAGCACCTTGAACATCTAGAAAAGCTGTTTGCCAGGTTGAAAGAATACAAACTCAGGCTGAATCCAAGTAAGTGCACTTTTGGAGTTAGGTCTGGTAAACTTCTAGGATTCATTGTAAGCAACAAAGGCATTGAAGTCGATCCAGCAAAAGTGAAAGCAATACAAGAGATGCCTGCTCCCCGTACTGAAAAGGAGGTTAGAGGGTTCTTGGGGCGCTTGAACTATATTGCCAGATTCATCTCTCATCTGACTTCTACCTGTGAGCCAATTTTCAAACTCATGAAGAAAGATCAGGTAGTCGAATGGAACGACAATTGCCAAGCTGCTTTTGATAAAATCAAGGAGTATTTGCTAGAACCTCCTATTCTGATGCCACCCGTCGAAGGAAGACCATTGATCATGTATCTGACCGTCTTGGATAACTCAATGGGGTGTGTTTTGGGCCAGCATGACGAGTCTGGTCGAAAAGAGCATGCTATTTATTACCTTAGCAAAAAGTTTACCGACTGTGAGACTCGCTACTCACTGCTCGAGAAAACTTGTTGTGCTTTGGTATGGGCTGCTCGCCGACTAAGGCAGTATATGTTGACTCATACTACCTTGTTGATTTCCAAAATGGATCCTATCAAGTATATCTTCGAAAAGCCCGCTTTATCTGGAAGAATAGCCAGATGGAAAATGATCCTAACTGAGTATGACATCCAGTACACCACCCAAAAAGCTATAAAAGGGAGTGTACTAGCTGACCATCTGGCTCATCAAGCTATCGAAGATTATCAACCCATGAGATTTGACTTCCCAGACGAGGACATCATGAATTTGGACAACATTGAAAGTAACGGACCGTATGACGGACCCGAAAAGGGATCCCGATGGACCCTGTACTTTGATGGTGCTTCAAATGCACTTGGAAACGGTATCGGCGCGATACTCATTTCTCCAGAAGGTTGTCACACACCTTTCACGGCCCGACTTTGCTTCAGCTGCACAAACAACATGGCTGAGTATGAAGCTTGCATATTTGGTCACAAGGCTGCTATAGACTTGGGGATCAAATCTTTGATCGTATTTGGGGATTCGGCTTTGGTTATCAGTCAAATCAAAGGAGAGTGGGATACCAAGCATCCTAATCTTATCCCATACAAAGAACATGTCTTGACATTGTTGCCTCATTTCGAGCAAATTACCTTCGAGCATTTCCCGCGAGAAGAGAATCAGCTAGCAGATGCTCTAGGTACAATGTCCTCCATGTTTAATCTCAAATGGGATAATGAGGCTCCCCAAATCACCATCGAGCGAATGGATGAACCGACACATTGTCACGAGATTAATACCAAAGAAGTAGTGGAACAACCCTGGTTCCATGAGATCAAAAGGTATCTCCAGACTAGAGATTATCCCGAAGGAGCTTCCGTAAATGACAAGAAGTTCTTAAGGAAATTTGCTGCCAAATTCTTCCTGAGCAACAACATCCTTTACAAACGAAGCCATGATTGTGTATTACTCCGATGCGTAGACAAAGCTGAAGCAGAGTTGATCATGACTGAGATACACAGCGGCACATTTGGCACTCACTTGAGAGGGCATACAATGGCTAAGAAGATCCTAAGGGCAGGCTATTACTGGTCTACCATGGAAGCTGACTGCCATCAACATTCCCGTACTTGCCACAAATGTCAAGTCTACACTGACAAAGTTCATATCCCTCAGATTCCTCTCAACGTTCTGACTGCTCCTTGGCCATTTGCAATGTGGGGCATTGACATGATTGGAGAGATCAAGCCCACGGCTTCCAACGGACATCGCTTCATCCTAGTTGCCATTGACTATTTCACCAAATGGGTCGAAGCAGCCTCCTTCGCCTCTGTTACTAAAAATGTAGTTGCCCGCTTCATCAAGCAAAATCTCATATGTCGGTATGGTGTTCCAGACAGGATCATCGCAGACAACGGTACAAATCTGAATAACACGATGATCACCGCATTGTGCGAACAGTTCAAGATTTATCATCACAATTCATCTCCCTATCGGCCGAAGATGAACGGTGCTATTGAAGCTGCGAACAAAAACATTAAGAAGATCATTCAGAAAATGACAGTCACTTACAAAGACTGGCATGAGATGTTACCGTTTGCTCTACATGGATACCGTACGACGGCAAATACTTCAACCGGGGCAACCCCATTTTCTTTGGTATATGGCATGGAAGCTGTCCTGCCTATGGAGGTTCAGATTCCTTCTCTAAGGATTATGAAGGACACAGGTTTGAATGAAGA
This sequence comes from Vicia faba, assembly GCA_948472305.1. Classification (NCBI taxonomy): domain Eukaryota; kingdom Viridiplantae; phylum Streptophyta; class Magnoliopsida; order Fabales; family Fabaceae; genus Vicia; species Vicia faba. Next base: position 803,528,663 of record OX451741.1, read on the forward strand.
TGATTGGATGCAGACCCGACTTGATCAACTCAATTTGATCGACGAGAAGCGACTCGCTGCTATATGCCATGGTCAGACGTATCAAAAACGGATGATCAAGGCCTTCAATAAGAAAGTCAGACGTCAAGTGTATCAAGTCGGAGATCTCGTAATCAAGCGGATTATCTTGCCGCAAAGTGATCCCAGGGGCAAATGGACTCCATCATATGAAGGACCATTTGTAATCAAGAGCATATTTTCTGGTGGTGCAATGATTCTGACCACCATGGACGGCGACGATTTGCCGCACCCTGCGAACGCAGACGTAGTCAAAAGATACTACGCATTAAATAACCCGACAAGTCGAAAACCCGAAAGGGCGGCTTGGGCAAAAATGGGCATCCCGGTGAACCGAAAACCCGAAAGGGCGGTTCAGGCAAAAATTAGGGATAAAAACAAAAAGAAAGTTGTACACCCGGCAAGCTGAAAACCCGAAAGGGCGGCTTGGGCAAAAAAGGGTTTCCCGGTGGATCGAAAACCCGAAAGGGCGATTCAGGCAAAAGTTAGGGAATTAAAGCGTATGACTATGTCTCGTCGGATCACTTCAAAGACAATCTTTTCATCAACCAGTTCCAGGCTTCTGATCAATCCAGTCATCAGCAAACGAAGCATTGGATGGACAGATATTCAGAGTTGTGAAGGCTATAGCGGAATGGAATCCCATGGAATTATTTCACATAGCCATCTTTATTTTGTATAAATCTTTCAATATTTATGACAAAATCCTCTTACTAGGATGATTGTCTCCTTTGTACAAATATACTCAGAGAAAGTTAATACAAATACTCTTCCCAGAAATTTGTGTCATTTCCTTTTTCTTTTTCTCTCGCACTAATTGTTTTATTTTGAGAAACGTCCAATGTTTTGTTAAATAGGCATATGCATTTGAACATAATCATTTCCTTATGAATCAAGAAATAGGATTACTGATAGGTTGAAGGTGCAGTTGGATATCTTGATACCCTTTCAAAGGAAACCCCCAGGAGATTTTGAATCCATATCCCCAGCAAGTCTTGAAGCTTATCCCCAGTAGATTCTGGAAGCTTATCCCCTGCAGAGTACGGACGTCTCTCCCGAGCTTTATTCAAAGTTATTCCTCACAAGGGCTTATAACTGGGTTATCCTCAGCTAATTGCCACGGAAGATCGCACTCGGCAAAATTCTTCCTATCCCCAGCAGAGTTCATCAAAGTTTCCCAGCATAACTTATCATTACAATCCCCAGAGGAGTTTATCTTTGTTATCCCCGGCCAGAGAATCCTCCAGAACTCAATTCCCCTCAGAGTTTAAGTTTCAGTATCCCCAGCAGAGCTAAAACTTCAGGCTATCGATCCCCAGCGGAGCCAGACTAGTGAACCTTCTCCCCACAGGAATGCTCCTTACTAGACTAGAGATTCTCAGTCTTATCTCCCCAGCTTAAGTCTGCCAGGTTCTAAAATCCCCAGTAGACATCATCAGAATTTCTCTTACCCTGCAAGTCACCAAGGAAATTCCAAGTCCCCGCAAGTGGTTCTAAGGCCCCTCGACGTTTGAAGGTCTGGTATTCCCCAAGCGAATCTGAAGACTTTCAGTGTTCAGTTCCTCATTGTATATTCGAAGATTCTCCAGTGAAGATCTCCTCAAGACAGGGATTACCCAGAAGATTGGTATACAACCCAAGCTCCTTATTCCCCAGCAACAACCAGGAATTATTCTTCCCGGCAGCAGTCAAGATGCTTTTATCTTTAGCCATCTAGGATTCATTTATCCTCCGCAAGACAGCTCTCCATCTTACATGCGCATTCATGCACATTCATATAATATACATCACATCATGCATCATGACATTGCATATAACTAACTCTTTACCTTTGCAGGTAAGATCAGTCGACAGACAAAAATCATTATCTTCCGAGACACTTTTGAAAACAGTTTACGGACGCTTCCCAACAACGGATGCAGCTCTATTGCTTATTCAACTTCAAGATTTCTGAAAACAGTTCACGGGTTCTCCAAGTAACGGATGTTGACCTATCGCTTGTTCAGATTCTTCTCAAGACTTCTGAAAACAGTTTATGGATTCTTCCCAACAACGGATGTTAATCTATCGCTTGTTCAGATGCAACTTTTGAAAATAGTTTACGGACGCTTCCCAACAACGGATGCTGCTCTATTGCTTATTCAACTTCAAGATTTCTGAAAACAGTTCATGGGTTCTCCAAGTAACGGATGTTAATCTATCGCTTGTTCAGATTCTTCTCAAGACTTCTGAAAACATTTTACGGACGCTTCCCAACAACGGATGCTGCTCTATTGCTTATTCAACTTCAAGATTTCTGAAAACTGTTCACGGGTTCTCCAAGTAACGGATGTTAACCTATCGCTTGTTCAGATTCTTCTCCAGACTTCTGAAAACAGTTTATGGATTCTTCCCAACAACGGATGTTAATTTATCGCTTGTTCAGACTCTTCTCAACCTCTGAAAAAGGTTTACGGATGCCTCCAGATACGGATGTCAATCTATTGCTTATTCAGACCCCAGTTGAAAGATGATCCTAAACATGGACACCTTTTTGATACTCATTCCAGATGGCATCTTTAAGCCCATCCCCGGCAAGTTTCTGTCACTCCTCCCGATGGCATCGTTAATCCCATCTCCAAATGGCATCTCTAAGCCCATTCCCGCATCCATTGCTTTGACGAGTGCAAATTTAAGGGCACTTTAGTGTCCAATCTCTTTTTACCCTCGAGTCGCGAAAGGCAAACTTGCCAATCTAACTCTTCGGATTTAAGAAGATTGAACAGGGGCAACTATTGTACCCCAAAATTTTCCCTCCCATTTCTCATGATTTCTCATCATAAAGCCCTTGAAGCTCAAGACCCAGTTAGGGTTTCATCTGCTCAAGACTTCTCCTTGCACTGTTGACCCAAATTAGGGTTTGTGTTTGCACAAAGATGTTTTGACCAAAAATGCCTAAGATGACTTTCATGCTTCATATTGGACTCCCAAGTTTATCCATACCAAGTTTCAAGTCTTGATTCCAAATTTTGCCCAGTCAATTGGACAGTTGACCTAGAAATCAACTGTATTGGGGAAAAAGTCAACTGTGGCCAATTGACAGTCAAATCTTATGAAAATTGACCACATCAACATTATAAACTCACATGGACCATTTGATCAAGTTTGGATCACAATTCCACAAGAAATTTGATCAGATCACCAAAAGGGCAAAATGGTCATTTTTAGGGTTTTGACTGCACAAAGGCAATTTTTGACTGTTTGACCTAGCCAATAGCAAACCAAGCTCACATATGGACTCAAGGACCCCATGGAATTGTCTTGACATACTCAACAAGTTCAAAATATCCCAAATGCACAAGATTGACAGTTGAATTTCCCAGTCAATTGATCAATTTTGACTGTATACTGAAAAGTCAAACTTTGACTTTTTGGTCAAAATCAAGTGTCAAGATTCATTTTTCATAAAAACATGCCAAATCATGAAACTTGTTCATCAAGAAATCAAGAATTGCAAATTAGGGTTTGAAATGAAGATTTTTCATAACTTAGAATTTTTCTAAGTTATGAAAAACCCTAATTTTTTCCTAACTTTGCCCCACTTTCTCACCAAGATTCATTTGGATTCAAGCAAAAGTCAAAACATGAAAGTTGTAGCCTATTGCAAAATCTACAACTTTGATTCACAAAGTTTTCCCAAAAGAAGCTTGTATCTCAAGTTACAATTTTTTGAACAAGGGTACCAAACCATTCTTAACTTAGAGAAAATTTGACCTATTTTAGGCAGGATTTTTGCCTAACTTCAAGACCATTTTTCACATACTTCCACTTGGAATTTCAATTTGCATTTCAAAGATGGGTTGAAGTACACATTCCAAGCTTTCCAAAATGTCCAAGAACTCATCAAACAACCTCATGGTTTGAGATAATCGAATTTTGCAATATGGGAAAAACTCACTTTTGTTATGGCCAATTTCCATGTTCATACACTTAGGCAATTTTCAAATCAGCATGCATTCCTTGATTACAGGCCCTAAATCCTTTTTACACTCATAAATTTAATGCAAACTCATTGTGCCAAGACCATATTTTTTGTGTTCAAGCATTGCATAATGGTTTAGTCCCAAAATAGATAAAGCATTTTAACCATTTTTGCAAAAGAGAACTTTATGTCAATTAACAATCCAAGCAAGGACAGTGCAAATCTCTTTGGCACAAGTTATTAGACTAATTACACTGATCAAGGCCAAGGTTTGCAGCACATTAGGGGGGCCTCTATCAGTCTAGAACTCCACTTGACCTTTTCTTGCTTAAGTGTGAAGAAACATAGCATTTTGTACAACAACTCTCATTTCCTGTAAACCAAGTTTAAACAAACTTGTCAAACACTTTCTAATCATCAAACCCAAGCTGAAACACGAGCTATCCACCTCCATTGCCCTCTCAAACACATAATCACTCTCAAACTGTCCAAACAGAGCACCTGCTGCAGATTGAATCCCACAACTCATTTCCATCGTGCATTCTTGCTAAAACCAGTTCAAACACTTTCCTTACCATCAATCCAAACTATCCAAAGCATTAGAAGTGGACTGTAACTCCTCTAACCAGTTTGGCCATTTTCATTTCTTCCTATTGCAGGTGGACTTCTGCAGCTTGGTATAGAAGGTTTCAAAGCATACCAAGTATTGGAATAGCATCCTCACACTCCAAGGAAGCTGTACAAATCATCATCTTGCCCTGAAAGCTCCCCCATTGCCAGACACGATTCCAGCTGAACAGGTATATTCTTGAACTTCTATCTCCCAATGTAGGCATCATTAGCTCTAAGTTTGTGAATAAGAAGTGTTCTACTCATGCCCCTGAAACTGTACATACCTTTTACTTTCCATTTATTTTGCATATGTTGTGAGAATTTAAGGTCTGAAAATTGATAAAAAGTTTGGTTAAGATTTGGGAATAGAGAAATTCTCTCTCATTTCTGAGAGTTAGGAGGAGTTCTTTACATGTCGAGAATCGTGGCTTGATGATTAACATTTCTTATGTTGTAAGTTTGTGCTAAAAGTCCAAGAATCCAGGTGTTTGAATCAGTGTTCCAAGCGCGCGTTTTTGACAAAGTTTCTGGCTGGAGGTTGAAGAAGCTCCACGTGGGCTGGGCCTGTTTTGTTATTTCTTTTCACACCATGTTTTTACTTTTACACCCCCTTGGCCCATTATGTTTATTTTTATGTTTTTTTGACTTTTTCTTTTTTGTTCTGACTTATTTATTTTTTCTAATAATATTAAAAATATAAAAAATATTTTTCACACCATTTTTATATTTTTTAGGCATTTATTTGTTTATATTGATATTTGTATGTAAATAAATACATAATACTTTTTTAGAATATTAGGAATAAATACCAAATACATTCATTTTTTTCATTTTTTATTTTATTTTATCTTCTGAAAATATTTGATATAAAATATACTTTTTTTATAAATATTAAATATTATTATTTTTGTATATATAATACATATTTAGTAAATAATACAAATATTTATATATATATTAGTATATTTAGATTAAAAATACAAAATATATACATTTTTATTTTTATTAATATTTGACATCAAAAATACCTTTTTTTTATAAATACACTTCATTTTTATTTTATTTTGTATATAATTATTAAATATTGTACATGTTAAATAATTAATGCATTTACTTAATAAAATTAGGGTTTTGCACTAAACATAAAAACTCCAAAAAATAATACTTTTTTATTTTTGTTTATTTGACATAAAAAATACTTTTTTTTCATACACATAAAAAGCCTTTTTGCATCTTGCATATTTATTTTATTTCCATTTAATTTGTGCAATTAAATATCTTGTAAATAATTCCAAATTGATGTAATAGTCTAGGTTTAAATTCCTTGTCAAAATACCCCCCATTTGAACATTTGTACCCCCCTTCCCATATTATGTTGTAATAGCTTAGGAACTTTAATTTTCGCATTTTAAAGCTTTCTAAATATGCCATGCTAGAATTAGAGTTTGTATGCAAATCAATTAACCAAAAATAGTTTGACCTAATTTCAAGATAAACAAGCATGAAAATGAACAACACCAATCACACTTGCACCCCTAGGGTATTCCACTTGTTGCCTTCAATAAATGGGCCATATTGCATGTTAGGTCTCTTTGGGCAAAACAAACACAAATTCAAATGATCATAAGTCCCTCGATGACGCTTTCGAAAGTTGCCTAAAAATGATCAAGTCCCTTAAAGGAAAATTGCCCAAAGATACTTGGCACCATTGCAATTATGGTCTAAACGATGACCCGCGCCCGTCCCTTAGACATCCTAACACAAGATTATCCACCAAATGCAATGGTGGAACAAAATTGTTAAAAGGGTTAAAACATAGCAAAAATCTTTGAGAACTTTAGGGTAGGTGGCTCTTAAGTACTTGTCAACTTGCAAAACAAAAACACTTGCCTATTTTTCAAACCACACTTCACAAACACTTTCAAAACAAACTTTCAAAAACCTTGAAACATCTTTTCAAAAAGACAAACACCTTTTGTAAAACATTCGAGTAAAGAATTGTTACAAGGGTAGCCTAGACAAGGCATCTTTTTCAAAACATTTTCAAAACCACACACAAAGCACCATTTCAAACAATTGAAAACCAAGGCAAGTTGATCTAAGCAAGTACCTAAGAGCCCATGGATAACCATGGATAGAAAGGGTGCTAATACCTTCCCTTTCTATAATCTACTCCCCGAACCCAAGAAAATATCTCAAAGGTTTTTGCTGTGCTTTTTAAACCTTTCTTAGGATAAAATAAAAAGTTGGTGGCGACTCTTGCTCAACCGAAACATTTGCGAATACAAACGCAAAACCATAGTCAGTTCTCCCACCGTATCACAGCAGGTTAGAGCCCAGCGCCCCAGTTTTCCATCCCCCTCATTACTACTACAAACCCCCATTTTACCTTGTTTTAATAATCTTTAGTTTAGATTTTAAAATTTAATTAAATAAAATATAGTTTCTAAATTAGTTAATTTTCTTAATTAGATTAATTTAGGACTTTGTGAATATTTTTGTTTAGAAAACTTTCTTTTAAATTATTTAAGTTTCTACATAATAAAAATACAAAATTACATATGACTTAATTTCTGCAAGTCAATAATTTTATTTTCTAGAATAGGTTTTATTTTCTTTTCAATTTTTTTCAAACAAAATATTTAGAATTTTATACTTTGTCAATTAATTTTTACTTCATAAACTTGTTGTAATATCGATTAATTGCTCGATTCGATTTGGTTGTATTGTTTGCCTATTTGAACATTTAATTATATTAATCCATCCCTATTTGTAAATTTGTACCCCCATTCCCGAAAGCTCTGTAATAGCATAGAATTTTAATTCCCGCAACTTACTGTTTTCCTTATACTGTATAGTAATTAGGCGTGCATGGAAATATTAAAATCAATCGCTAGATAACCTAATCGAAAGACAAAATAACTTGAATTGAACACACTTTTTCACACGCGCACCTCTAGGGTAACCTCGCTCGTTGCCTCGAAAATACGACCATGTCCCTCGAATATGGGACGCTTTAGAAAAGACCCTTCGATAAAAAAGATAATAGTCCCTCGATCTCCCTCTGTTGTATCCCAAAATTTTCCCTCTCACTTATCAAGAATTTGCTCACAAAGATCTCCTTGGGCTCAAGACTGCACTAGGGTTTGATCAGCTCAAGACACCTCCTTATGCACTGATGACCAAAATTAGGGTTTGAGATTGCACAAAGATTTTTGAACTTTCTATGCCCCATATGACTTTCATGGATCATCTTTGACCCCCAAGATCACTCATGTCAAGTTTCAAGCCTTGAATCACATTTTTACTCAGTCAATTGAGCAGTTGACCTAAAAATCAATTATATTGGGGAAAAAGTTAATCATGGCCAATTTACAGTCAAACTCCATAATTTTTTATCCACATAAAAATTATAAACTCATATGTATCATTTGATCAAGTTTGGACCACAACTCCTCAAGAAATTTGATCAAATCTCTAAAGGGGAAAATGGTCAAAATTAGGGTTTTGACTGGGAAAGGGCAATTTCTGATTTTTGACCTAGAAAATGGTCAATTGGTTTAAGGAATGATCTCAAGAGTCCAATTGCATCATTTTTACCGAATTACATGATTCAAAATATTGCAAGTCCATTGGATTGACAGATGATTTTTTCAGTAAACTGATCAAAAGTCAAATGTATACTGAAAAGTCAAACTTTGACTTTTTGGTCAAGTTCAAGTGCCAAAGATCATAATTCATCAAAACATGTCAAAATATTAAACTTATTCATCAAGAAATCAAAAAGTCAAGATTTCATTTTGAAAAGTCAAAATTTCTAAACTTAGAAAAAATTTTAAGTGTTGGAAATTTCTTATTTTTTCATAACTTTGAGCAAAAGTTTCACCATGATGCAAGATGATTCAAGAGAAACTTCCAACATGAAAGTCGTAGATCTCCATGAAATATACAACTTTTCTTCATACAACTTCTTCCAAAAGTTCTTGGATCTCAAGTTATAATTTTATGAATATGTGGTCATGAAACTAAACACTTAGTGAAATTTTGCCCTAATTTGGACAAGATTTTGACCTAACTTCATGACACTTTTTCATATAGTTCCAAGTGCAATATTCAAAATCAATTCAAATATGGGTTATAGATAACATTGCAAGCTTTCCAAAATATCCAAGAACTCCTTGAGATCATTCTTGAGTAGGGAGAATCGAAGAGATGAAGTTAGGGTTTTGTCACTTGAGTTACAAGTCATTTTTGATGAACACATGAACCAAATCCATGCTAGGATGTATAATATTTGCTTTGCAGACCTCAAACTTGTTTGTCACTCCATAATTAAATGTTTACACAGCTGTTAGGGCCATGATCCAAGCAATTAAGCTATTATCCAAGTTGCATTTCCATTAATGGCACAAAGTTAACATTGCCATTCTTATAAAGCAAGCTTTTTGCATAAAGTTCATTCTTGAGCCTCTAACTTGTTCCCTCTGATCACACTCATCCACAAAGTCATAAGAAAGCTTGTTTAAAGCATAACCACTCTATCTTAGCAAGTACACAAGGCTTTGAAACTTTAATTTCTCAAAAATCACATGTTATGCATAAACTTGTGATTTTGAATTCTGATCAACAAGAAGTCTCCAAACTTGTTGCTTATAAACAGAGTCACTATTTGTGAGCTAAAGGACGAGCTTAAGAACCCTGAAATACACCAAAACTCTCTCAAATCATAAATTTCCCAAAAACTCCATTGTTGCATAGTTTCTGACCTTGAACATCAAACTCACATTTCCCTCGTGTGTTTCTTGGCCTTTAAGTTTCCAAAGCTTCCTTACATCAAGTGTAACATATCCATGTCCCTGTTTCATTACTGTAACATCATTTACCATATCCTCCATAACCAAAAATAGAGCATTGCACATTGACTTCTCCAAGTCATTTCAGCCACTCTCAACTCAAGCAAACCATTGCATTAGCTTCCTAGAACCTCAAGGAAGCTAACTTGATCATCACCATCACTTGAAACAAGCTCAAACTCAAAATACAATTTCCAGTTTTGAGGTAAGTTTTCTTAACTTGGAACTCTTCATACAGGCATCATCAATAGTTTATTTGTGAACAAAATATGTAGATATCATTTCCCTGAAGCTAACCATGTCCATAGTTTCCATTAATTTTGCTTGAGCTTAGAGAATTTTGAAACTGAAATTTCTGAAATTTTTAGAGTTCATATTAGGGCCATTAAAATTCATGCTTATCTTTGATCTATAGTTTTAATACTTTACATTTTTGGAATCGTGAGAAAATTTGCTACAAGTTTCATGTTTACAGTTTTCATTTTTGATGAGAAATGAGCAAGTTACAGTTGGTCTGGTTGGAGGTTGAAGATGAAGTCATCAGGGCGCGTTTTGCCTTGTATATTTATTGTTTTGTTTATGTTAACGAATGTATAGCCACCCCAGTGGTAGAAGAGCGCGCCTGTAACCTATGGGACCTGGGTTCGAGCCCCAGTGGTACCCTTTTAATTTTTCACATTTTTACTTCCTGATTTTTGTGTTTTTGGCAAGCGCTGGGCCCCTTTGGGCCTGGCTTGTTTTTGTTTTTTCTAGCTGACCTACCTGTTGACTAATGGCACCCCTGGCCCAAGTTTATTTATTTATTTTTATTTATTTCATTTTTATTTTCTTAAATATATTTTCTAAATACTTAAAAATCATAAAATACAAAAAAATGATAGATTTATATTTTGACTTAGTTTATTTTATTTTTCTCACAAAAAATATTTTTAATAACTATACTTTATTTATTTTTTTACTTATTATCTTGTAAATATAATTAAAATTAGGTTATTAGTTATTTTCTTTCATACTAATTTAAATATATTATTTTTAATATAAAAAAGACTAAAAATATTTTGTAATGCTATAAATATCTTTAAGATAAAAATACCAAAAATACTTCTTTTCTAAACTTATTTTAATTAATTAATAGAATTACGGTTTTATTTAAAATCTTTTTCTTAATAAAATTAAAATTTAATTAATTATTTTCTTTATTTAATTAGGTTAAGACAAAATCCCTTTTTTATGAAAACCTAACAAAATATTCATTTTTTTCACCTTTACATTAATGCATATTTATTCTTTTTGCACATTATATTTATTTAATCTCTTGTACATTGATATCAATTCAATATGGTTGTAATAGACCATTTAGACTTTAAATTCTTGCAATCCCCATTCAATTTGTACACCCCCTCCCCACAAATGTTGTAATAGTGTAGTAACTTTAAATTTCGCAATTTATCGCATTTATATAACATGCTAGTAACTATGGTTTGTATGAAAAGACTAAAACCAATACTTAGAAAACCCTAATTCAAGACAAAAAACAAGCATGAAAACAATACACTTGCACACAAGCACCCCTAGGGTTATTCCACTTGGTTTCCTTATACAAAATGACCATATTACGCATGTAAGGTATCTTAGCAAAAACAAGCAAAATACAAGATCATAGTCCCTCGATGACGATATCTAAGTTGTATTTCAAATGATCTTAGTCCCTAAAAGAGAATGCTAAGATACCTTGCAATATTGCTAATCATGGTTATACGATGACCCACACCTGTCCTGTTTATATCCAAAGATATGGTTGCTTACCAAATCAATGGTAAGACAACAATGTCAAAGGAAAAGGAAAATGAATAAGAAAGACTTTTTGAGTAGGTAGAATGCTCCTAATTACTTGCTCAATTTCAAATAAACATCCTTGCTGTTTTCAAAAAAATCACCTACACATTCAAAAACATCTTACAAAACTTGAAAACATTTTCAAAGGGTCAACATCTTTGTATACATTCTTACGAACGAGAATCATTACAAAGATTGCCTAAAAAATTGCCTCTTTACAAAATACTTTCAAAAAACCACACAAAGCACAATTTCAAATAAAAATCAAGTGATCTAGCAAGTAACTAAGAGCCCATGAAAAACCATGAATGAACAGGGTGTTAATACCTTCCCTTTTCATAATCTACCCCCCGAACTCAAGAAATAATCTCAAAGGTGTTTCCCGTGCTTTTCACCTTTCCTTTTGGATAAAAGAAAAGTCGGTGGCGACTCTTGCTAACTGCAACATTTGTGATCAAACGCAAAACCTTCAAGTCAGTTCTCTCACCGTATCACAGAACTGGCGACTTTGCTGGGGAAAATTCTAAAAGTGGGGTTACCTTAGGGCTAGATCACATTTATTTGCTTTCATTGTTTGACTTGTATGCTTTACATTATTGTTATTTGTTTGGGTTTGAATCCTCTACCCGAATTTGGGATACATTATAGGTAAGTAGCAATACGTTGTGGAAGCTGTGCGGGGTATACCGACATGGTCTAAGCAATAGCTACGTTAGTGCGACATATTTGTGCGTACCATTAGCCTTTGAGTTGATCAAAGAGAATACGGGGCCACTGAGTGATGTCATGAAGCACTAATAAACTTTTAGAACCTTTACTTGACCAACTTGGCCTTTAGGATGTAGTGAGATGACCGGCTTTGGTGTAGTCCGAAGTTGGTAGACACTCGATACTACACTCATTGAGGTTTGGTTTCTTGGGATATTTCGGTCTTCATTAAAGAGGCTTGTGCTGAAACAATGACCAAGGATACAAACCACTGATATTGAGCTCCTTAGAACCTGGTTACTATTATTAGGTCAGGTTGAGCCAACTAAACTTCAAGAGGGTACTTACCTATAAGCTCCATGCAAGCCTAAACCTAAGGAGTTGTTTTATTTGTTTGTATATGCATACTTGTACATAACATCATAAACATCATAACACCATACACATTCACTAACCATTTAAAGGATTTTGGTATTCATCTTTGTTCTTGTTTTGTAGGATATGGATCCTCTTCGCATGAAAACTATTCAAGTCAACCTTGTAAGGATCCCTCCACAACTTAAGGAGATAGCCTCAAGGATTCCTGAAAACTCTCCATTCACCGAGAGACATGGTCGCCTATTCAACTTGGTCATCTCCAACATAGATGAGGACATGATGAAGGTGCTCTTTCAGTTCTTTGATCCTTTACACCATTGCTTCACATTTCCCGACTATCAACTTGTGCCTACTTTGGAAGAATTCTCCCGACTCTTAAGAATTCCCATTCTCAATCAACTACCTTTCAACGGTACGGAAAGAGATCCAAAGCCAGAAGAGATTGCTCAAGCTCTACACTTACACTCATCTGATGTCACAACTCATTGGGAAACAAGGAGTGGTGTCAAAGGTTTCCTAGAGAAGTTCTTGTTTAAGAAAGCCCAAAACTGTTGGAACTCTTTGGACCTACAAGCTTTTGAGGAAATTGTGGCTCTCCTCATCTATGGGATGGTTTTGTTTCCAAATCCTGATCAACTCATAGATGTGAACGCCGTCAAAATCTTCATATCCCGCAACCAGGTGCCTACATTGTTAGGGGACATCCTACACTCTTTTAACACTCACACAATAAGGAAAAGAGGTGTTCTTATGTGTTGTACTCCTCTCTTGGAAAGATGGTTTATTTCTCATCTTCCCCAATCTGTATTGAAGAATGAGCAAGGCTCAAGGAGGTCACAAAGGTTGATGACGCTCAAACATTCAGACATTCATTGGTGCTCCAGGTCCATAGAGAATGTTACTATTATCGACCGTTGTGGAGAATTTCCTAATGTCCCTTTACTTGGAATTAGGGGAGGTATCACCTACAACCCCTGTTTAGCTTAAGACAGTTTGGTTACGCCCGAAGGGATGGCCCGCGCGAGATGCTGATTCAAGGTTTGGTATTTGACTACAACGACGACGATCAAGGTCTTCGTCAGAGATTTATCCGAGCTTGGAGGATGTTGAACAAGGTAGATAGAAATACTTTGGGGCATAAAAATTAGATCCCTCTTGAGCCTTACCTCAAATGGGTACGAACTCGTGCTCAGAGTCTTATGATGTCTTATCCCTCCATTCTCCCGGTAACCATTGAGCCTGTCATGGAAGGGGATGTTCCATACACTATCCTACATCCTGACATGCCCACCTCTCTTGAATACCTATAAAAGGATTGGATACAACTCAAGGGGGAGCGAGATAATTTTGAAGCCCAATTCTACGCAAGTGAGAAGAAGGTTTTGGAACTCACTAGACTACTTCATGAGGAGCAGACTCTGAATGCCTACATTGCACCAAAGAGGATGCATACCACCTTTCTATCTTAGAGTTTCTTGTATTTGTTTTGCCCAAGGAGGCATTAATGTACTCAAGCTTTAATTTATTAATATAACATGTGTTTCCTTTTTGTCTAAAAAAAATTTGAATCTTAAGATCCTTGAAATCATTGCATACGCATTTATCATTCATCATAACATGAGTAGGTTTCTTGCAACAAGTCTCCTCATTTCTCTACTGTTTATTTCAGTAAGATTGATCTCGAGCAAACGGTGAATGACCTCTAAGCTCAGAATGCACAGTTTCAACAGTTGTTCTTAACTCTGGCCAAAGGACAAGAAGAGTTGAAGACCTTGCTGGTTGAGGAGAAGAAAAAGAAGACGCAGAAGATAATCGGAATTCTGAACATGCGAAGAAGATTCCAAGGGCAGACAAGAAGGGCCTTAGACTTTGCAACGACATCTGGTGAGAAATACAATCAAGATGGGAAGGGCAAGGAAACAATTGTTAAGTCTGATTCAGAAGAGGAAGTGGAAGAAGAATACTATTCTGAAGAACAATACCCTCCAACCGACGACAAGTTAACCATCTAGAAGAACGGTTGGATGCAATGGAAATCCAAAAAGTGCATGGCTTGGACTTTGAGGAGTTGGGCTTAGTGTCGGGGATTGTCATTCCTACAAAATTCAAAGCACCTGTGTTCGCCAAATATGACAGAGTCTCATGCCTCAAAATGCATCTCTAGTCCTATGTGAGGAAAATCCAGCCCCATACCGCTGACAAGGATTTATGGGTACACTTCTTCCAAGACAGTCTGTCTGGAACTCAACTTGATTGGTTTTATCAGTTAGAAAGAGCCAATGTTCATAACTAGGAAGATCTTGCTGCTGCCTTTTACAAACAATACCAATACAATGCTGATCTTGCGCCTACCCATACTCAACTCCATAGTATGGCAATGGTTTCAAATGAAAGCTTCAAGGACTATGCACAAAAATGGAGGGACTTGGTCGGAAGAGTTCAGCCTCCCCTATCTGAAAGAGAGTTGGTAAACATGTTTTTGGGCACCTTGTCTGGTCCCTTTTTCATTGGCGGGTTTTACTGAATTGATATTGACCGGAGAAAGGGTAGAAGTCGAGATAAAGAATGGAAAGATTCAAAAAATGCATCCTCTGCTGCTGTAAGGAAGCCATTCATCGGGAAGAAAGAAGTGGTTGTTGTGTATCCTCGGAGAAATCAAGATAAGGCTGAACGTCGTCCAATGGTGGGGGCTATTATGATTCCTAAACCCACACCTGATCAGCAAAGAAACAACCAACCAAGAATGGAAAGACCAGTCAGATAGTTCACCAGAATTAACATGACCTTATCTCAAGTATTGCCACATCTGTTAAGATCCAACCTAGTGACCTTGAAAGAAGCTCCAAAGAACCCTAACACGACATCTCCTCACTATCATCCTAATGCCCACTGTGCATACCATTCTGAGAGTCCCGACCATGACACTAACAACTGTTGGGCTCTAAATAACAAAGTACAAGACCTCCTTGAAGCCAAAGAAATTGAATTCGATGCGCCAGAAAAGCCTAATATCATTTCTGCCCCTATGCCCAAACATGGCCATAATACCAACGCCATTGAGGGAGATATGTTTGTTACTTCGGTTGATGAACTTATGACTCCACTCCCGATTATCAAAAAGAACTTATTGAATGCCAGTGTTTTCCCAGGCTGTGATGAAAGCTGTCATTTCTATTTGTCCTCACCAACCAACTGTCCTTTGTTGAAAGCAGGCGTTCAGTGCCTAATAGATAACAAGGAAATTTTGTTTGAAAAGACTTCTGTTCCACCCGTTTCTTATAATGATGTTTCCATCGTGACCATTTCCGACAATTCTTCTAGGGTCTCCACCAAAAGACCCGTTAGAATTGCATCAATTCAAAAAGTAGCTCCTTTGATAATTACAATGCCTGGACCAGTCCCGTATTTGTCCGAAAAAATCGTACCATGGAATTTTGGAGGGGATGTATACTACCACGACATCAAGCAAGATTGGTCAGCTGCTGAAGATTCAAATTCTGAGAAAGTTGACACTGATGTCAGTAATATTGCAGGGACTAGCAAGATTACCCTAAGCGGAAGGATGTTCTCTCCAGAAATTGCTCCTTCAAAAGCAGTCTATAGACCCGTCATCATTCATGTTGTTGTTGCTCCTCCAAAGATTATTTCCAGTCCTATAATCATCTCTGCTAATACTCCAACTGACAAAGCTGATACGACCCCTGTTATCACTCCTACTGACATTCCTGCTGCCGAGTCAACCAAGACTCGAGGTAAAAGTATTCCGATTCAGCCTGTCCGGATGAAGGCACAGTCATTGGGTATCCCTGAGACCTCTCGAAAAGAGATGGAGGAAATTATAAAGATCATAAAAAGAAGCGAATACAATGTAGTTGAGCAACTGGGGAAAACTCCATCTAAAATTTCCATGCTGGATTTACTACTATGTTTCGAGGCGCATGCAAAGGCCTTGGTAAAATTCCTGAAAACTGCCCATGTACCCCAAGAAACATCTGCCGATCAATTCCAAGAATGGGTAGCCATCTTAACTGCAGATAATGGTTTAGGTATTTCAGATGCTGATTTAACTCCAAGAGGGAGGAAGCATAATGAGGCATTGCATGTCTCAGTGGAATGCAGGGGCACAACTCTGGCTCATGTCTTGGTGGACACTGGCTCGTCTCTGAATGTATTGCCTAAAAAAGCTCTTGATAGGCTTGACTGCGGAAGATTGACATTGAAGCCAAGCAATATAGTAGTGAGGGCTTTTGACGGATCAAAAAGGATGGTGCATGGGGAAGTGGATATCCCCATAAAGGTTGGAACCCAAACATTTGATTCAACTTTTTATGTAATGGATATCCGCCCTTCGTATTCCTGTTTGCTAGGCAAACTGTGGATTCACAATGCTGGCGCTATCACTTCTATGTTGCACCAAATACTGAAGTATCCAATTCAAGGGAAGATTATCATCGTTCATGGAGAAGAAGAGTATATGATCAGCCATCTCATTCCTTCCGATATGTGGAGCTAGATGGTGAATTTATTGAAACTCCATTCCAGCACTTTGAAGACGTCCCACAAGATGTGGCAGTGACAAAGGCTGTGTCTCAAGTTCCCAAGATCACAAGGCCTCCACTCAGAATGTCATCTTTGAAGGATACCAAGGAAGTAATAGAAGAAGGTGGGTGCACTATCTGGGGACAACTCCCAGATATCCCATACAAATCTGACAAGTTTGGCCTGGGTTTCACTTCAGGTGCTTAGAAGGATGTACGCCACGCTCGTGCTGGAGGACCACCCTTGAAGACCAGCAACCGTGAAGTCAACATGGTAGAGGATGATGAAGACAACTATAACCTGGAGGGTTGGATTTTCCCAACTGTCAGTGGAGGGCTCAGAAACTAGGAGGCTAGAGATTTTGTCCCGATCACTTTTATCCCACAATAATTTGTCTTTACATTTTATTGGATCTGTAATATTAAAATAATTCAGACTCTTAAAACCTTGTGTCTTACCCGAGGCACAATGGTCCATTTGTAAGGGTTATTATCTCATTTCCATATGACATCAATGAATCATGGACGTTTTTGCATACAAACTTTGTGCTCATTGTTTTTATTTTTACATTTTCATTTGTTTCAAAGATAGCTATACCATTAGACACACTCACACTCACAAATGCAGATCTACATCCATTCGGGATCCCATGGATAACGGTTCTTCTATGGCCTTCTGTAACTCTGAAAATATAATCTACCAAGTCGAAGACGAAGGTGAGGAAGATTGTAAAGTACCAGGGGAACTTGCCAGATTATTACAACAAGAAGAGAGAACCATTCAGCCCCACGAGGAACCGGTGGACACCATCAATCTAGGTACCGAAGAAGACAAAAGAGAAGTAAAGGTGGGTGCCAATCTGGAACCCAGTGTCAAGGAGCGTCTGATTCAATTGCTACACGAATATGTTGAAGTCTTTTCCTGGTCGTATAAAGACATGTCAGGACTTGATGCAGATATTGTGGTACATCGTCTACCTACAAAAGAGGATTGCCCACCAGTAAAACAAAAGGTCCATCGAATGCGACCAGATATGTCGGAGCAGATTAAAGCTGAAGTCATGAAGCAATTCAACGCTGGATTCTTGTTCGTCACCTCTTATACCCAATGGGTTGCCAATGTTGTTCCCGTACCCAAAAAGGACGGCAAGGTACGAATGTGCATAGACTATAGAGATTTGAATAGGGCAAGCCCTAAGGATGATTTCCAACTTCCCCACATCGATATTTTAGTTGACAATACGGCCCAACATAAGGTGTTTTATTTCATGGACGGTTTCTCAGGCTACAACCAAATCAAAATGGCGCCTGAGGACATGGAGAAGACAACCTTTGTCACACAGTGGGGCATATTATGCTACAAGGTGATGTCATTCGGACTGAAGAATGCTGGGGAAACCTATCAGCGTGCCATGGTACCTCTATTTCACGACATGATACATCACAAAATAGAGGTCTATATGGACGACATGATAGCTAGATCTCAAACAGAAGAAGAGCATCTTGATCATTTACAGAAACTGTTTGAGAGATTAAAGAAGTACAAGCTGAGGTTGAACCCAAATAAGTGCATATTTGGGGTGAGGTCTGGTAAGCTCCTAAGCTTTGTCATCAGAAATAAGGGTATTGAAGTAGATCCTGCCAAGGTGAAAGCAATACAAGAGAAGCCTTCTCCTCGTACTGAGAAGGAAGTCAGAGGATTCTTGGGACATTTGAACTACATTGCCAGATTCATTTCTCACCTGACAGCTACTTGTGAACCAATATTCAAGTTACTGAAGAAAGATAAAGTAGTTAAGTGGAATGATGAATGCAAAATTGCTTTTGACAAAATCAAAGAGTATCTGCAAGAGCTTCATGTGTTGATGCCACCAGTCGAGGGAAGGCCATTAATCATGTATCTGACTATTTTGGAAAATTCAATGGGGTGTGTGCTAGGGCAGCATGACGAGTCTGGCCGAAAAGAGCATGCTATTTCTTACCTGAGCAAAAAGTTTACCGACTGTGAAACAAGATATTCACTACTCGAGAAAACTTGTTGTGCTCTAGCATGGGCTGCTCTCCGGCTAAGATAGTATATGTTGACCCATACTACCTTATTGATATCTAAAATGGATCCAATAAAATACATCTTTGAGAAACATGCTCTCTCTGGGAGAATAGCAAGATGGCAGATGATCCTAACGGAATATGACATACAGTATACTACCCAGAAGGTAATAAAGGGCAGTGTACTAGCTGATCACCTTGCTCACCAAGCTGTAGAAGACTACCAGTCCATGAAGTTTGAATTTCCAGACCAAGACATCATGATGGTAAACAACTGTGAAGAATTCAGGCCATATGAAGGACTGAACAAGGATCCCGATGGACCCTTGTTTTTGATGAGGCGTCTAACGCGATCAGAAATGGTATTGGTGATGTACTCATATCTCCTGAAGGATGTCATACTCCCTTTATGGCAAGACTCTACTTCAATTGTACAAATAACATGGCGGAATACGAAGCGTGCATCTTTAGTCTCAAAGCTGCCATAGTCTTGGGGATTAAATCGTTGAATGTATTTGGAGATTCAGCTTTGGTTATCAGCCAGATCAAAGGGGAGTGGGACACCAAACACCCTAACCTCATCCCTTACAAAAAACATGTTTTGACATTGCTCCCACATTTTGAGAAGATTACTTTCGAGCATTTCCCGCGAGAAGAAAATCAGCTAGCAGACGCACTAGCCACAATGTCATCTATGTTTAAACTTAATTGGGATATCGAGGCTCCCTAGATCACCATTGAACGAAGGGATGAACCAGCACACTGTTACGAGATTAATACTGAAGAAGTAGTGGACCAGCCTTGGTTTCACGAAGTCATGAGGTATCTCTAAACCCTAGAATAACCAGAAGGAGCTTCAGTAAACGATAAGAAGTTCTTAAGGAGATTCTCTGCTAAATTCTTCCTTAGTAATGGTATCCTTTACAAACACAACCATGACTCTGTGTTACTTCAGTGCATAGAAAAAATTGAAGCTGAAAGGATCATGGCTGAGTTACATGAAGGCACTTCTGGAACCCATTCCAGTGGGCATACGATGGCAAAGAAAATACTACGGGCAGGCTATTACTGGTCTACCATGGAAGCAGATTTTTATCAGCACTCTCGAACCTGTCACAAGTGTCAAATTTATGCTGACAAGGTGCACGTACCCCCGGTTCCTCTGAATGTCTTGACGGCTCCTTGGCCCTTTTCTCTGTGGGGGATTGATATGATTTGGGAAATCAAGCCAACAGCCTCCAATGGGAACCGCTTCATATTAGTGGCTATTGACTATTTTACTAAGTGGGTGGAGGCAGCTTCTTTCGCTTCCGTTACCAAGAATGTTGTCGCCCGGTTCATCAAGAAGAATCTCATTTGTCATTACGGTATCTTAGAGAGGATCATTACAAACAATGGTACGAACTTGAACAATACTATGATCACCACCTTGTGCGAAAAATTCAAGATCCAGCATCACAATTCTTCCTCTTACCGGCCGAAGATGAATGGTGTTGTCGAAGCCGCGAATAAGAACATTAAAAAGATCATACAGAAAATGACGGTCATGTACAAATACTGGCATGAGATGCTACCATTCGCTCTCCATAAATATCGCACCATAGCTCATACATCAATCGGGGCAACACCTTACTCTCTGGTTTACGGCATGGAAGTTGTTTTGCCTATTGAGGTACAGATCCCCTCCCTGAGAATTATGAAGGACGCGGGGTTGAATAAAGAAGATTGGATCCAAACTCGACTTGATCAACTAAACTTGATTGATGAGAAAAGACTTACTGCTATCTGCCATGTTCAAATGTATCAAAGACAGATGATCAAGGCTTTCAACAAAAAGGTCATACGAAAAGTTTATCAAGTTGGAGATCTGGTGATCAAACGTATCATACTACCGCAAGGTGATCCCAGGGGCAAATAGACTCCTATATATGAAGGACCATTTGTAATCAAAAACATATTCTCTGGTGGAGCATTGATCTTGACCACCATGGATGGTGACGACCTACCGCACCCTGCAAACGCAGACATAGTCAAAAGATACTACGCATAAGAGACCCGCTAGGTTGACACACCTAGGAAAAACAAGGGCATCCCGATGAACCAAAAAGGTTCGGGCAAAAATTAGGGATAAAACAAAAAAGTCTGTACACCCCGTAAGCTAAAAACCCGAAAGGGCGGCTTGGGCAAAAAAGGGTTTCTCGGTGGACTGAAAACCCAAAAGGGCGGTCCAGGAAAAAGTTAGGGAATTAAAGCGTATGACTATGTCCCGTTGGATCACCTTACGAACAACATTTGACTTCAACTGACAAAAACTCAGAGGTTCTGATCAATTCAATCATCTTTGGACGAGGCAACAAATAGACAAGATGCTCAGAGATACGAAGGCTATAGCAGAATGGGACCCCCATGGGATTATTGCACATAACTATCTTTTCTTTGTATCAAAATTTTAATTTTTTACGACAGTAATATCTTACTAGAATATTTGTCTCATTGTACAAAAATACTTACTCAAAGTCAATACAAAGATATCCCTTTGAAAGTGCAAAACTATCTGTTTTTTCTTTACTCTTGGGTTTTGTTTACAAAAACGTCCAATGATTCATTTGTGAACATATGCATTTGAACATAATTACTGTTTATAAATAAACAAAATAGAAAGACAATCATTGATAGATTTAAGAGGTAGGGAAATATCTCTATGCTATTTCCATAATCCCCTGCAGTGTGCAGTTTAATCCCCAGCGGAACACAGCTTCCAGTTATCAATCCCCAGTAGAAGTCGTCAAATTTCTCAGAATTCCCCAAACATGATTTTTCAAGTAGTACATGGCATTTCCCTTACAACGGAGTTTATTTCTCTAAGGATAAATTCATCAACACTTAGAATTCACAACATGAAGACTTATATTCCAAATCCTCAGCAGCAGTCAGGGATCTATTTTCCCCAATCCAATAGCAGTACAACAGATTAGCTCACATACGCATACATCACACCCATATATCATAAGCATTAATGACACGAATGCATTATGCTATGAATTTCATATAACATAACTTTGCATATTAGCTAACATTTTACCTTTTTCAGGATAAGATTAATAAACAGCTACCATTAACAATGTTCAAAGTCTTCAGATACAGTTCAGATATACTCCAAACACGGATGCCATTCTGATGCTCATTCAGATTCAACTTTTCAGATACAGTTCAGATACGCTCCATACGCGGATGCCATTCTGATACTCATTCAGACTCAACTTCTCAAATACAGTTCAGATACACTCCAGACACGGATGCCATTCTAATACTCATTCAGATTTAACTTTTCAGATACGCTTCAGACATGGATACCATTCTGATACTCATTGAGACTCAACTTCTCAGATACAGTTCAGATACGCTCCAGACGCGGATGCCATTCTGATACTCATTCAGATTCAACTTCTCAGATACAGTTCAAATACGCTCCAGAAACGGATGCCATTCTGATACTCATTCAGTTCTCAACTTTCAGATATAGTTCAGATACGCTCCAGACACGGATGCCATTCTGATACTCATTCTGATTCTTTCTCAGATACAGTACAAATACGCTCCAGACACGGACGCCATTCTGATATTCATTCAGATTCTCTTTCAGATTAAGAAATCACTTTTAGATGGCATCTACAAGCCCATCTCCAACAACTTTCTATCACCTCTCCAAATGGCATCTTTAAGAGTGTAAATTTCTGGGCACTCTAGTGTCTAATCATCTTCCACCTTCGAGTCACGAATGGCAAGACTCTCCAATCTAACTCTTCATGCTTAAGAAGATTGAACAGGGGCAGATGTTGTACCCTAAAGTTTTCCCTCTCACTTATCAAGAATTTGCTCACAAATATCCCCTTGGGCTCAAGAATGCACTAGGGTTTGACCAGCTCAAGACACCTCCTGATGCACTGATGACCAAAATTAGGGTTTGAGATTGCACAAAGATTTTTGAACTTTCTATGCCCCATATGACTTTCATGGATCATCATGGACCCCCAAGATCACTCATGTCAAGTTTCAAGCCTTGGATCACATTTTTGCTCAGTCAATTGAGCAGTTGACCTAAAAATCAGTTGTATTGGGGAAAAAGTCAATCATGGCCAATTTACAGTCAAACTCCATAATTTTTTATCCACATCAACATTATAAACTCATATGTATCATTTGATAAACTTTGGACCATAACTTCTCAAGAAATTTGATCAAATCTCCAAAGGGTCAAAATGGTCAAAATTAGGGTTTTGATTGGGAAAGGGCAATTTCTGAATTTTGACCTAGCAAATGGTCAATTGGTTTAAGGAATGATCTCAAGATTCCAATTGCATCATTTTTACCTAATGACATGATTCAAAACATTGCAAGCCCATTAGATTGACAAATGAATTTTTTAGTCAACTAATCAAAAGTCAATTGTATACTGAAAAGTTAAACTTTGACTTTTTGGTCAAATTCAAGTGCCAAAGATCATAATTCATCAAAATATTTCAAAATATGAAACTTATTCATAAATAAATCAAAAAGTCAATATTTCATTTTGAAAAGTCAAAATTTCTAAACTTAGAAATTTTTCTAAGTGTTGGAAATATCTTGTTTTTTCATAACTTTGAGCAAACTTTTCACCATGATACAAGATGATTCAAGAGAAACTTCCAACACGAAAGTTGTATATCTCCATGAAACCTACAACTTTTCTTTATACAAATTCTTACAAAAGTTCTTGGATCTCAAGTTATAATTTTATGAACATGTGGTCATGAAACTAAACACTTAGTGAAATTTTGCCCTAATTTGGCCAGGATTTTGACCTAACTTCATGACAGTTTTTCATATAGTTCCAAGTGGAATCTTCAAAATAAATTCAAATATGGGTTGTAGAGCACATTTCAAGTTTTCCAAAATGTCCAAGAACTCCTTGAGATCATTCTTGAGTAGTGAGAATTGAAGAGATGAAGTTAGGATTTTGTCACTTGAATTACAAGTCATTTTTTATGAACACATGAACCAAATCCATGCTAGGCTGCATAATCTTTGCTTTGCAGGACTCAAACTTGTTTGTCACTCCATAATTAAATGTTTACACAGCTTTTAGGGCTTTGATCCAAGCAATTGAGCTATTATCCAAGTTGCATTTCCATTAATGGCACAAAGTTAACATTGCCATTCTTGTAAAGCAAGATTTTTGCATAAAGTTCACTCTTGAGCCTCTAACTTGTTCCCTCTGATCACACTCCATCCACAAATTTAAAAGCAAGCTTGTTTAAAGCATAACCACTCTATCTTAGCAAGTACACAAGGCTTTGAAACTTGAATTTCTCAAAAATCACATGTTATGCATAAACTTGTGATTTTGAATTCTGATCAACAAGAAGTCTCCAAACTTGTTGCTCATAAATAGAGTCACTATTTGTGAGCTAAAGGAAGAGCTTAAGAACCCTGAAATACACCAAAACTCTCTCAAATCAGAAATTTCTCAAAAACTCCATTGTTGCACAGTTTCTGACCTTGAACAGCAAACTCACATTTCCCTCGTGCGTTTCTTGGCCTTTAAGTTTCCAAAGCTTCCTTACATCAAGTGTAACATATCCCTGTCCCTGTTTCATTACTGTAACATCATTTACCATATCCTCCATAACCAAAAACAAAGCATTGCACATTGACTTCTCCAAGTCATTTCAGCCACTCTCAACTCAAGCAAACCATTGCATTAGCTTCCTAGAACCTCAAGGAAGCTAACCTGATCATCACCATCACTTGAAACAAGCTCAAACTCAAAACACGATTTCCAGTTTTGAGGTAAGTTTTCTTAACTTGGAACTCTTCATACAGGCATCATCAATAGTTTGTTTGTGAACAAAACATGTAGATATCAGTGCCCAAAAGCTAACCATGTCCATAGTTTCCATTAATTTTGCTTGAGCTTAGAGAATTTTGAAACTGAAATTTCTGAAATTTTTAGGGTTCAGATTAGGGCCATTAAAATTCATTCTTATCTTTGATCTATAGTTTTAGTACTTTATATTTCTAGAATCGTGAGAAAATTTTCTACAAGTTTCATGTTTACAATTTTCATTTTTGATGAGAAATGAGCAAGTTATAGTTGGTCTGGCTGGAGGTTGAAGATGAAGTCATCAGGACGCGTTTTGCCTTGTATATTTATTATTTTGCTTATGTTAACAGATCTATAGCCACCCCAGTGGTAGAAGTGCACACTTGTAACCTGTGGGACCTAGGTTCGAGCCCCAGTGGTACCCTTTTCATTTTTCACATTTTTACTTGCTGGTTTTTGTGTTTTTGGCAGGAGCTGGGCCCCTTTGGGTCTGGCTTGTTTTTGTTTTTGCTAGCTGACCTCCCTGTTGACTAATGGCACCGCTGGCCCAAGTTTTTTTTTTTTTTTTTTTTTTTTCATTTTTATGTTCTTAAATATATTTTCTAAATACTAAAAAATTATAAAATACAAAAAAAATGATAGATTTATATTTTGACTTAGTTTATTTTATTTTTCTCACAAAAAAATATTTTTATTAACTATACTTTATTTATTTATTTACTTATTATCTTGTAAATATAATTAAAATTAGGTTATTAGTTATTTTCTTTCATACTAATTTAAATATATTATTTTTAATATCAAAAAGACTAAAAATATTTTGTAATGCTATAAATATCTTTAAGATAAAAATACCAAAAATACTTCTTTTCTAAACTTATTTTCATTAATTAATAGAATTAGGGTTTTATTTAAAATCTTTTTCTTAATAAAATTTAAATTTAATTAATTATTTTCTTTATTTAATTAGGTTAAGACAAAATCCCTTTTTTATGAAAACCAAACAAAATATTCATTTTTTTCACCTTTACATTAATGCATATTTATTCTCTTTGCACATTATATTTATTTAATCTCTTGTACATTGATATCAATTCAATATGGTTGTAATAGACCATTTAGACTTTAAATTCTTGCAATCTCCATTCAATTTGTACACTCCCTCCCCACAAATGTTGTAATAGTGTAGTAACTTTAAATTTCGCAATTTATCGCATTTATATAACATGCTAGTAACTAGGGTTTGTATGAAAAGACTAAAACCAATACTTATAAAACCCTAATTCAAGACAAAAAACAAGCATGAAAATAATACACTTGCACACAAGCACCCCTAGGGTTATTCCACTTGGTTGCCTTATACAAAATGACCATATTACGCATGTAAGGTATCTTAGCAAAAACAAGCAAAATACAAGATCATAGTCCCTCGATGACGCTATCTAAGTTGTATTTCAAATGATCTTAGTCCCTAAAAGAGAATGCTAAGATACCTTGAAACATTGCTAATCATGGTTATACGATGACCCACGCCTGTCCTGTTATATCCAAAGATAGGGTTGCTTACCAAATCAATGGTAAGACAACAATGTCAAAGGAAAAGGAAAATGAATAAGAAAGACTTTTTGAGTAGGTAGAATGCTCCTAATTACTTGCTCAATTTCAAATAAACATCCTTGCTGTTTTCAAAAAAATCACCTACACTTTCAAAAACATCTTACAAAACTTGAAAACATTTTCAAAAGGTCAACATCTTTGTATACATTCTTACGAACGAGAATCATTACAAAGATTGCCTAAAAATTGCCTCTTTACAAAATACTTTCAAAAAACCACACAAAGCACAATTTCAAATAAAAAGCAAGTGATCTAGCAAGTAATTAAGAGCCCATGGAAAACCATGGATGAAAAGGGTGCTAATACCTTCCATTTTCATAATCTACCCCCCGAACTCAAGAAATAATCTCAAAGGTCTTTCCTGTGCTTTTTCACCTTTCCTTTTGGATAAAAGAAAAGTCGGTGGCAAATCTTGCTAACCGTAACATTTGCGATCAAACGTAAAACCTTCAAGTCAGTTCTCCCACCGTATCACACCCTCGATGTTTCCTTCGATAAAATGATCTAGTCCCTTACGAAAAATTTCTAAAGCGTCTCATAAGTTGCCTTCTATGACTGTACAAAACAACCTGCACCTGTCGCTTCACATCCAACGATGGGGCTTCTTACCAAATTAATGGTAAAATAACAACATCTAAAGGAGGAGGAAAAGAAACATTTAAGACCTTTTGAGTAGGTATATTTGCTCCTAGTTGCTCGCTTGCTCACAACCAAACATTTTACACCAACACTTTCATATTAAAATATTTTCAAAAGACAAAAGCTTTTTG
The DNA here is from genome assembly GCA_948472305.1 of Vicia faba. Classification (NCBI taxonomy): domain Eukaryota; kingdom Viridiplantae; phylum Streptophyta; class Magnoliopsida; order Fabales; family Fabaceae; genus Vicia; species Vicia faba. Next base: position 803,555,905 of record OX451741.1, read on the forward strand.
TATACGTTCTTATAGAGACAAGAACCATTACCAAAACATATTTCCAAATACTTTCAAAAAAACACACTCCACAAACACATCTTTGAACTATTTTCGAAACAAACACTTTGTACGCGTTCTTATAGAAACAAGAACTATTACAAAGATATTTTCAAAATCCTTTCAAAAACCATACAAAGCACATTTTCAAACAAAAGAAAGTGATATAGCAATCAACTAAGAGCCCATGGTAAACCATGGATGAAAAGGGTGCTAATACCTTCCCTTTTCATAATCTACCCCCCGAACTCAAGAAAACATCTTTAAAGGTCTTTCTTGTTCTTTTCAGATTTTCCTTTTAGGATAAAAGAAAAGTTGGTGACGACTCTTGCTATTCGCACAATTGCGATCAAACGCAAAACAACCAAGTCAGTTCTCCCATTACGTTACATAACTGGAGACACTTATGGGGAATATAATTAAAAGTGGGGTTACCTTAGGGCTAGATCAAATTTACTTGCTTTCTTTGTTTAACTTGCTAAAGCTTTGTCCTTACAACGGTCTGACGTAGTAGCCAATTGGGAAACCATGAGAGGTGTCAAGGATTTTTTGGCTAAGTTCTTGTTTGAGAAATCTCATCATTTCTGGGATACCTTGGACTTACAAGATTTTGAATAGGTGTTAGATCTTCTCATCTATGGGTTGGTACTGTTTCCTAATCTGGATCAGCTCATAGACGTGAATGCAGTTAAGATTTTCCTGTCACGTAATCCAGTACCTACTCTGCTTGGAGATATCCTACATTTGTTGCATACTCGTACTATAAAGAGGAGAGGAACCCTTCTGTGTTGCACACCTCTTTTGGCTAGGTGGTTTATTTCGCACCTACCCCGATTCGTCTTGAAGAATGAACAAGGTTTGAGATGGTCTCAAAGGTTAATGACTCTTACACATTCAGGCATTCATTGGTGTCCTCAATCCTCAGAGAATTTTATCATCATTGATCGATGCGGAGGATTCCCCAATGTCCCTCTTTTAGGAATTAAGCGGGGAATCACTTACATTCCTTGGTTGGCACTACGACAGTTTGGATATGCAAGAAGGTATGGTCCTCATGATGCACTTATTCAAGGAATCATCTTCGACTACGAGAATGATGCTCAGGATTACCGTAAAAGGTTCATGTGAGCTTGGGGCATGGTACATAGAGTTGATAGCAAGACACTGGGGCACAAGAATTCCATCCCTCTTGAGCCTTATCTCAAATGGGTACGAGCTCGTGCTCAAAGTATTATGATGCCTTATCCCTCTATTCTCCTAGTTATTATAGAGCCTGTTATGGAAGGAGATGTCCAGTACACTATCATTCATCCTAACATGCCCACCTCTCTCAAAGACTTGCAAAGGGATTGGATACAGCTTAAGGGGGAGCGATACACTTTTGACGCCCAATTCTACGCCAGCGAGAAGAAGGTTTTGGAACTCACCAAGCAGCTTCATGAAGAGCGGAGTCTGAACGCCTAAATTGCACCAAAGAGGATGCGCTCAAATTTTTTGTCTTAGTTGTTTGTATTTTCATTTCTTTCATTGTAAGCCCAAAGAGGAATGTTGTACTCAAACTTTGATTTATTAATATAACGTGTGTGTTTTTTGTCTAAAGAAAATTTAAATCTTTAAGTTCCTTGAAATCATTACATATGCATCTTCATTCATCATAACATAAGCAGGTTTCTTACCACAGGTCTCCTTATCTTTCTACTATTTATTTCAGTAAGATGGATCTTGAGCAGACACTGAAAGACCTCCAGGCGCAGAACGCTCAGTTTCAACAAATATTCTTGACTCTGGAAAAAGGACAAGATGAGTTGAAAACCATGCTGATCAAAGAAAAGAAGAAGAAAGCGAAGAAATCAATCGGTGTTTTGAATATGGGAAGAAGGTTCAAGGGACAAGCCAGACGGACTCTAGACTTTGCAACATCGTCTAGTGAAAAAGAAAATCAAGAAGGGAAAGGCAAGGAGGCGGCTGCCCAGCCAAAATTTGAAGAGGAAGAAGAAGAGGATTACTCTGAAGAACAACATCCTTTTACCGACGACAAATACAAACATTTGGAAGAACGTATAAATGAAATAGAGATTCAGAAAGTGCCCGGGATGGACTTTGAAGAGTTGGGTTTGGTGTCTGGGATTGTTATTCCACCAAAATTCAAGGCACCAGTGTTTGATAAGTACGACGGGGTTTCGTGTCCCAAGATGCACCTCCGATCTTATGTGAGGAGGATACAACCCCACACTACCGACAGAGATTTATGGGTCCATTTCTTTCAGGATAGTCTATCTGGGACTCAGCTAGATTGGTTCTATCAACTAGAAAGGGCCAATATCCATAACTGGTAAGACCTTGTCGTTGCTTTTTATAAATAGTATCAGTATAACACATACCTTGCTCCCACCCGTACTCAACTCCAGAGTATGGCTATGGTTTCAAGCGAAGGTTTCAAAGACTACGCTCAGAAATGGAGGGACTTAGCAGGAAGAGTGCAGCCTCCCCTGTCTGAAAGAGAGCTAGTAGACATGTTTCTGGGTACCCTGTCCGGTCCTTTCTTCAATCATCTAATTGAAAGATCCTCAGCAGGCTTCACTGAATTAATCTTGACCAGAGAAAGAGTGGAAGCTGGGATTAATAGTGGGAAGATCCAAAAAGACGCATCCTCCAGTGCTGTGAAAAAACCATTTATTGGGAAGAAAGAGGTTGGTGTTGTGTACCCTCAAAGGAATCAGTACATAACTGAACACCGTCCAACGGTAGAGCCTTCATGATCCCTAAGCTTGCACCTACTAAACAAAGGAACAACCAGCCTAGAACAGAAAGATCGATAAGAAAATTTACCCGGATAAATATGACGATGTCTCAAGTCTTGCCACATTTGTTGAGATCTAACCTGGTAACCTTGCGAGAAGCTCCGAAGAATCCCAACACTGCATCTCCCCATTACAACCCAAACGCCCATTTTGCTTACCATTCATACAGTCTAGGTCATGATACAAATGACTGATGGGTTTTGAAAAACAAGGTGCAAGACCTCCTCGAAGCTAAAGAAATTTAATTTGACGCTCATGAGATCCCAAATGTTATCACCGCTCCTATGCCCAAGCACAACCGTGGTGTTAATGTTGTTGAATACGATGTGTTTGTTGCTATCGTTGATGAACTTGTTACTCCTCTCCTGATCGTCAAGAGGAACCTATTGAAGGCCGGTTTATTTTTGGGTTGTGGTGAAGGTTGCCACCTCTGTTTATCTCTACCAACTAGTTGTCATTTATTGAAGGCAGGTGTCCAGCGCCTGATGGATCATAAAGAGATTTTGTTTGAAAAGACTCCCGTTCCAACCATTATTTACAAGGATGTTTCAATAGTAACCATTTCCGCCAATCCTTCCAGGGTCTCCACCAAAAGACCCGTTAGGATTACATCTGTTCCTAAAGTGACTCCACTGATAATTACTATGCCAGGGCCGATCCCGTATTCCTCAGATAAAACTGTCCCATGGAATTATGGGGGTGATGTCTACTATCACGGTGTCAAACAGGATTGGCTGGCTGATGAAGACTCGATTTTTGAGAAGGCTGACGCCGACATCAGCAACATTGCAAGAACCAGCAAGATAACACGAAGTGGAAGAGTATTCTCCCCAGAGATTGATCCTCCAAAGACTGTTACTGGTCCTGTAATCATCCCTGCTTCTATTCCTGTTGACACTACTACTACAATTCCTATGGTTATCCCTACTGACACCCCTACCACCGAGTCGATCGAGACTCGGGGCAAAGGCATTATGGTTGAGCCTGTCCGGATGAAGGCGCAGTCAGTATCTATCCTGGAATCCTCCTAAAAGGAGATGGAAGAAATTCTGAAAATTATAAAGAGAAGCGACTACAACGTGGTTGAACAGCTAGGGTAGACTCCATCAAACATTTCCATGCTGGTTTTATTATTGTGCTCCGAGGCTCATGCGAAGGCCTTGGTGAAATTTCTTAAAACTACCCACGTGCCACAAGAAACCTCTGCTGATCAGTTCCAAGCCTGTGTGGCCAGTTTGACCGTTGGCAATGGTTTAGGCTTTTCTGATGCTGACCTGACACCAAGAGGGAGGAAGTACAACGAGGAATTGCATGTCTCTCTCGAATGCAGGGGCACAACCTTGGCCCATGTCTTGGTTGATACCGGTTCGTCTTTGAATGTGCTGCCTAAGAAGGCTCTTGATAGACTCGACTGTGAAGGTTTGACCTTAAAACCTAGCAACATAGTGGTAAGGGCCTTCAACGGTTCAAAGAGAATGGTGCATGGGGAAGTGGACATCCCCATAAAAGTTGGAACTCAAACCTTTGATTCAACTTTTTACGTAATGGACATTCTCCCTTCCTATTCTTGCTTATTGGGCCGACCATGGATTCACAACGCTGGTGTCGTCACCTCTACATTACATCAGATGCTGAAATATCCAACCAAAGGGAAAATCATTACTGTCCATGGAGAAGAGGAATATATGTTCAGTCACTTGAACTCCTTCAGATACATGGAAATAGATAGTGAATTCATCGAAACTCCGTTTCAGCATTTCGAGGAAGTCCCACAAATTGTGGCAGTAACCAAGACTATTTCCCAAGTCCTGAAGATTACAAGACCTCTACTAAAGATGTCTTTATTGAAAGATGCCAAGGCAGTGGTCGAAGAAGGTGGGTGTACTGTTTGGGGCCAACTCCTGGATATCCCTTACAAATCTGACAAATTTGGTTTGGGTTTTACTTCAGGAGCCCAGAAAGCTGTTCGTCGCGCTCGTGTCGGGGGACCACCTTTGAGGATCAGCAACCATGGAGTCAGCGTAGTGGAGGATGATGAGGACAACTACGACCTAGAGGAATGGATTTTCCCAACTGTCAACGGAGGACTAAGCAACTAGGAAGCTAAAGACTTTGTCCCAATTACTTTTATCCAACAATAATTGTCTTTAAATTTTTGTCAGACATGTAATAATTAAACAATTCAAACTTTTAAAACCTTGCGTCTTACCCGAGGCACAACGGTTCATTTGTAAGGGTTTGTTACCTCATTTTCATATGTCATCAATGAATCATGGACGTTTTTGCATACAAACTTTGTGCTCTTTGTCTTTCTTTTTCTACATTTTTTATTTCTTTCAAAGATAGCTATACTCTTACACACACTCACATTCAAAATGCAGATCTACATCCATTCGGGATCCCATGGGTAACAATTCTACTAGGGCCTTTTCTGATTATGAAAATCTAATCTACCAAGACGAAGACGAAGGTGAGGAAGATTGTGAAGTGCCAGGGGAACTAGCCAGGTTACTACAACAAGAAGAAAGGACCATACAGCCCCACAAAGAACCAGTGGATACAATTAACCTAGGTACTAAAGAGGACAAGAAAGAAGTTAAGGTGGGTGCCAATCTAGAACCCAGTGTCAAGAAGCGTCTAACTCAGTTGCTACATGATTATGTTGAAGTTTTTTCCTGGTCGTACAAAGACATGTCAGTACTTGATGCTGATATCATGGTCCATCGTCTACCGATAAAAGAAGACTTCCCTCTGATAAAACAAAAAGTCCATCGCATGCGGCCAGACATGTCAGAGAAGATCAAGGTCGAAGTCATGAAACAATTCAACGTTGGATTCTTAGTTGTTACCTCCTATCTACAATGGGTCGCCAATGTTGTTCCAGTGCCTAAAAAGGATGGCAAAGTACGCATGTGTGTGGATTACTGAGATTTGAATAGGGCAAGCCCTAAGGATGATTTCCCACTTCCCCATATTGATATTTTGGTTGAAAACACCGCACATCATAAAGTGTTCTCATTCATGGATGGTTTCTAAGGCTACAATCAAATCAAAATGGAACCTGAGGACATGGAAAAAACGACTTTCGTCACACAGTGGGGCACATTCTGTTACAAGGTTATGCCATTCGGGTTAAAGAACACTGGGGAAACTTATCAACGTGCCATGGTAGCTCTATTTCACGACATGATCCATCACCAAATAGAGGTCTATGTGGATGACATGATAGCCAGATCTCAAACTGAAGAGGAACATCTTGACCATTTGCAGAAATTGTTTGAGAGACTAAAGAAATACAAGCCGAGGTTGAACCCGAATAAATGCACATTTGGGGTAGGGTCTGATAAACTCCTAGGCTTCATCGTCAGCGGTAAAGGTATCAAAGTGGATCATGCCAAGGTGAAAGCAATACAAGAAATTCCTGCTCCTCGCACCGAGAAGGAAGTCAGAGGATTCTTGGGACGGTTAAACTACATTACCAGATTCATTTCTCATTGGACCTCTACTTGTGAACTAATCTTCAAATTACTGAAGAAAGATCAAGTATTCAAATGGAATGATGAGTGCCAAGCTGCCTTCGACAAGATCAAAGAGTACCTTCAAGAGCCTCCTATTTTAATGCCGCACATGTGGAAATCTTTACCACAACCCGGAAATAAACCGGCCGACAACAAATTCTTCTTAACCGTCATAAGAGGAGTAGAAACTTCATCTACTAAGGTCACAAACATATCGGTATCCACAACATTAACTCCACGACCATGCTTAGGCATGGGAGCAATTATGACATTGGGATTTTCCAGAGCATCGAACTCAATCTCCTTGGCTTCGATCAGATCCTATACCTTATTTCTCAGAGCCCAGCAATCGTTGGTGTCGTGGCCAAGACTCTCAGAATGATAGGCACACTGAGCATTTGGATTGTATCGGGGAGATGTAGTGTACGGATTCTTGGGAGCCTCTTTCAAGGTCGCCAAGTTGGATCTCAGCAAATGGGGTAGAACTTCAGCCAATGTCATGTTGATCCGGGTAAACTGTTATTGTGGTCTTTCCGCCCTTTTTTGATTGTTGCATTGTGGAGCAACTGCAAGCCTAGGTATCATCACGGCACTTACTGTCTGATGGTGTTCAGCTCTTCTTTAGCCTCTTGGGCTATAGATGGCATTGGCTTCCTTCTTACCAGTAAAAGGCTTCTTTACCGAACTCGAAGAGGCATCCTTCTGTATTTTACTGCTCCAAATTCCAGCTTCTACTCTCTCTCCAGTTAGAATCAGCTCGGTGAAACCAGCTGACAAGCTGCCGATCAAATGATTAAAGAATGGGCCAGATAGCGTCCCCAGAAACATATCGACCAACTCCCTATTAGACAATGGGGTTGTACTCTTCCAGCCAAGTCTCTCCACTTCTGTGCATAGTCCTTAAAGCTTTCACTTGCACCCATGGACATACTCTGGAGTTGAGTGCGAGTAGGAGCAAGGTCGGCGTTGTATTGATACTGCTTACAAAAAGAAGCAGCCAAATCTTCCCAATTTCAGACATTGGCTCTCTCTAGTTGGTAGAACCATTCATGCTGAGTCCGTGACTGACTGTCTTGAAAGAAGTGAACCCACAGATTTCTATCTGCGGTGTGGGGCTGGATTTTTCTGACGTAGGAACAGAGATGGAGTTTTGGTCAAGACACCCCGTCGTACTTAGCAAAAATTGGAGCCTTGAACTTCTGCGGGATGACCACTCCCGACACCAATCCCAATTCTTCAAAATCCAACCCAGGTATCCTCTGGACCTCCATAGCACTCATACGGTCTTCCAACTGCTTGTATCTATCCTCATAAGGAGGATAATGTTCATCATTGTAATTTGTGTCATTGTCAGAAACTTCAGGATTGGGGTCCTTCTCCCTTATCTCTTCTTCTTGATTCTCCCCTTCTTTGGATGCAGAGGTCAGATCGACTTGCTGCTTCAACGGCCCCCTAAACCTTCTGCCCATATTCAGAATACCGGCGGCCTTCTTCTTTTTCTTTTTCTCCTTCAGGATGAGGGCCTTTAGATCCTCCTGCCCTTTCGCCAGATTTATGAACATCTGTTGGAATTGGGCATTTTGTGCCTGAAGATCTTTGATGCTTTGTTCAGAAGACATTTCTGCGTGAAATAAATAGCGAAGAAGATGAGAAGCCTGTGATGGTACCTGTATATGCAGTGTTTATGGATGGCATGCGTATGAAATGATTTCAGAGACTTTGGGAAATTTAAATTTGCGAACCAAAATGAAACAAAGATTTTATTAGTAGAATTCAAAGTTCAATTGCCTTTTTAGCGTCACAATTAAAACAATTCTAAAAAACTAGAATAAAAAAATTTCCCATGGATGCTTCCTCTTTGTGTCGAGATAGACATTAAGGCTTCTTTCCTCATGAAGCTACTTTGTGAGCTCTAAAACCCTCCTCTCTTGGGCATAGAACTGATCCCTGTAAGTATACCGCTCTTTCTTCAACTGAATCCAAGACCTCTGTAGTTCTCCAAGATCAGTGGGCATATCAGGATAGAGAACCGTTTAAGGAATACCCCCTTTAGTAGTGGGTTCCATAATCACTGGTACAGCCATGTAGGGCATCATAAGTTTCTGGGCGCGAGCTCGTACCCATTGGAGATAAGGTTCCATAGGAATGGAAGCCTTTGGCCCCAAAGCCTTGGAGCCGGGTCTGTTTACCATGCTCCAAGCTCGTATGAACCTCTGGCGATACCCTTTAACATCATCCTCATAGTTAAATACAATGCCCTCGATAAGTAGCTCATGGGGACCATCCCTTCGAGCGTAACCAAATTGTCGTAGAGCTAAACAAGGATTGTAGGTTATGTTTCCTCTGATGCCAAGTAGTGTGACATTAGGGTACTCCCCACAGCGGTCAATAATAGCAGTATCTCCCATAACTCGAGAATACCAGGGAATATCCGTGTGAGCGAGCGACATTATCCTTTGTGACCAATCCAAACCTTCTTCATTCTTCAGTACAGGCTTAGGGAGGTGAGAAATAAACCACCTCGACAGAAATGGCATGCAGCATATAAGAACCCCTCTTCTCTTCATGATACGAGTATGGAGAGCGTACAAAATATCTCCGAGCAAGGTAGGCATGGGGTTACGAGTAAGGAAGATCTTGATAGTGTTCACATCTATGAGTAAGTCTAGATTAGGGAACAATACTAACCCATATATTAGAAGGGCCAAGACCTCCTCAAAATCCTGAAAGTTCATATCATCCCAAAACAGATGGGCTTTGTCTATTAGGAACTTGGCTAGAAAACCCATGACTCCGCTTCTTGTTTCCCAATTGGATACCACGTCGGCCCGTTTCAGATGCAAGGTCGAGGCAATGACTTCTGGCTTAGGAACCTCTTCTAAACCTGTGAAAGGCAACTGTTCGAGAATGGGTATATCCAACAGCTGAGAGAATTCTTCCATGGTAGGCACCAACTGATAATCTGGGAAGGTGAAGCAGTGGTGCTTGGTATCAAAGAACTGAAAGAGTACACTCATCATCTTTTCATCAAAGTTTGAGGTAACCAGGTTGAGAAGTTAACTATGTCTCTTAGTGAATGCAGAAGTTTCAGGAACCCTTGATACTAGCACCTTAATCTGGGGAGGTATTCTCACAAAGCTTATTCAGATAGTTTTTCTACAAGCGGAAGCCATGATCTGCAAAACAGAACAAAGATAAATTCCCATGGTCCTTGAAATGATTAGTGTAATAAGAATGGATGCTATGTTATGATGCATGATGTTATGTTTAAACAGAATAAATCACACACAAGCAAAGCACACAATAGACCTTAAGTTCAAAGGCTTGCATGAGGTTAAATGTAAGTAACCTCTTGAAGTTTAGTTGGTTTCAAACCTGTGTTAGAAAATTAATTGGGTTCTAACGATTCTCAATATCACTGATCATCCTTTATCGGGCATTGTTTCAGCTCAGGCAATCTTTTCTTGTGGCCGAAATATCCTGAAAGTCTGATCTCAATGAGTGTATCATCAAATACCAACCAATCCTCAGCTTTATACTGAGGTCGGCTATCTCATTACTTTCTAATGGCCAAGTTTGTTCAACTAAGGTTCTAAGGTCCGTTAGTGCTTCATGACACAACGCGGCGGCCCTGTATTCTCCTCGTTTCCACACTAAGGATACCTGTACCAACCAAAGTGTCACACCAACAAAGCCATCGCTTAAACCATATCGGTCTATGTTGTAAAGTCTCCACGATCTATTGCTGTTTACCTAAAGAGTGTCCCCGGATCCGAGTGTAGGATCTTCAATAAGACCCAAACAAAACCCTTGAATATAAAGTAGGCAAAGCAGACAAGAAAGAAATTTAAAATGACCTAGATCCTAAGGTGTACCCCACTTATTTTTATCCTCATCAGAGTCGCCAGTTCTGTGATACGGTGGCCGAACCGATTGTTATATTGATTTGCATTTTGTATTCGCAAATATTGCGGTAAGCAAGAGTCATCATCGACTTTTATTTCATCCAACTAAGGAAAAGGAAAAAGAACAAAAAAAACCTTTTTCAAGAATATTTCTGAGTACGGGGGGTAGATTATAAAAAGGGAAGGTGCTAGCACCCTTTCTATCCGTGGTTTTTCACGGGCTCTTAGGTACTTGCTCATTTTTAAATTGCTTTTGTGCTTGTGTTTTGAAAAGCTTTGTTTACTTCGTGATAACCCTTGTATCGATCCTCAAGAGTGTGACGAAGTTGTTTTGAAAATTGTTTTGAAAAGTGTTTGTGTGAAAAGTTTTGTTTGAGCAAGTACCTAAGAACTAATCTACCTACTCGAAAAAGGTCTGTTCGTTTTCCTTTAGATAATGATATCCTATTATTAAGGAATAGGTAGCACCGTTGTTGGAGTTTAAAAGGGACGTTCGAAGGGACGACATGGTCTCTGAAGGAAACAAGTAAAGATACCTTATCATTTCGAAGGGACTACCGTCATAAGATCAATTCGTAGGTAGCTCGAGGGACAAGTAGGGACTATGATCTTCATGACAATTTTGAATCGCGGGTCATTGCTAAGGTACCCCTATGTTCGAGGGACATGACCAATATTTCTGAGGCAACCAAGTGGGGCAAACCCTAGGAGTGAGCATGTGTAAGTGTATTTTTTCAGTCAATTATCTTTGCACAATTAGGGTTTTCTACTGTTTAATTTCAATTTGTCTTTCCATACAATCCTATACATACATCTAAGCAGTTTATAGTTTGCGGAAATTAAAATGCGAGAAATTAGAGTCCTAGCTATTACATGGCTTTGGGCAGATACATAATTATTTTGACTGGAAATAAAATGCGGAATTAAAGCCCTATTTAAATCTATTACAAACTCGGAGCATTTACAAATAATAATAAAAAAGGAAAATCCAAAGCGCATGGCAAATTAAATGCAAAAAATAATTCGGCAACCTAAAAATCTAATTTAAGAAAATATTTATGTTGTTTTTGAGGAAAAATTAGGTTAAGTATGAAATTAAACCCTAATTCTAATTATTTTAAATTATAATAAAAAACATTAAATTACCCTAATTTAATTAAACTAATTAATAAAATATTTTTTTTACCAAAAAAAGATTTTTGATTAAATAAAAAATATGATTTTTTTTTTGTTATTAAAAAAACATAATTAATAAATAATAAGAAAAAGAATTAAAATAAAAAAAAGTAAGAATTTGGGCCTGCACAAGCACCCGGGGGGTGTTTCTGATTTTTGTTAGGCCCAATATGGCTGAACTAGTTTGCGCCAGATCCTGTGCTGGCACGCTTGGAAGGTGCACCATGGTCTCTTCCTGGATTGAACATTGGATCTGCGTTGGCAACGATCCAGTGGCTGGATCAATGGGGCGCATGATAGATGCCTAGCTTAGGAATGTATGGAATCTGCAAGCGTATATTGAGAAAATAAGGAAAATGCTGGGACCTGGGATCGAACCCAGGTCCTTCCACTCATCCCATGCTTGCCTTGCCATCTGTGCTACGCTGCTTATTTGTTATAATAATAATATTAAAGCATAACATATAAAACAAACGTGGATGGTCCAAAAAGCGCGCGATTATTCAAATGGCCCACTCATGATACGCCACGTCTTCGTCTTCCCCAATGGGCTATCGTTTTTGCCAACAGACCTTTACCTACGGACATGTCTGTTGCTAAAAACCTGCATATTTCCAAAATTCACCACAAGCAATATAAATTTAATGTAAATACATAGATCAACTGGGTTTGATCTCGTGAATACATTGGTATCCTTCTTTTGGCCTAATTTTTCCTGTAATGAAAAACCCCAAAGTGGACCTTGAAACCCTAACAATGGCAAGTGGTCAAACACGCATCAAAACAAACAATTAATCATTCAAACATGCTCTAAATGATCATATAAACATGAATGCATACTCAAAATTAATTTATAATGCATATATTGGAAAAATCGAATTCAAGAACAAGAAGCAAACCGTGATGTTGTAGATGCTTGTTCTGGACGTCTTGATGCGTGCAAATGATCCAGTTAGCATCCAAATGTGCCCAGGAATTGATTGCAAGTGTCAAAACTTCTTGAATCCCTCTGCAAAGGTCAAACCGGTTGTCACTTTTTTGTGAAAAAATTTGAAGTTCTTGTGTCAATCTCGTGCCGCCAACCCCTCTTCTCTTGCCTTGTTTTTGTTCATTATATGTAGTATTAAGAATTAGGGTAACAATTTTGGATCCAATCTTGAGAATTGATGGATAAAATCTTTGATCTTTAAGCCATACTCTTTCATTCCAAATTTAACCAAATCATGCCTTTTTTGCCTTGATCCGATTTGGCTTGATTAGGCCATCATAATTAGATTTGATTTCCATCAAAATCAGATCATCAAAACGATCTTTGACATTTTTGGTTATTTATTTGATTTGATGTGATTTTTAATAAATAAAAATCAAAATAAAATAAATAAATAGAGAAAATAAGATATGGGTGCTGATTTGGGTCGTGGAACATGCCCTTAACAAGATACAAACCTAAAATGCTAGGCCCTTTTGGCAAAAAAAAATACATTTTTGAGCACATTTGACTTTTTGCAATTTTCCAAAAATGGTCAACTTTGACAAGGCATAACTCTTCCAATTTTAACCCTAGAGAGGTGTTCTTGGACTTTTTATAAAGCTTAGGATGTAACCTAACCAACCCTTTTGATCTCATTTCAATTGAGTCTACCATGTTCATGTAAGAAGCTTTGATCCAAAAGGTTTTTTTGTTGACTTTTCAAAAGGACCTATAATGTAGAAATTCATATCTTTTTATGAGTGCATTTTTTTGAATTTGAGGGATGAATATGAGTTGTTGGAAATTGGAATCCCTTAAAAATGAGCCTTGGATGAGAAATTTCTGATAAAGTATGATCAAGTTATGCTTGGTCAAAGTTTGGTTGACTTTTCTTGAGAAACCCTAATTTAGCAACTTTTGAGTTTTGATGAATTAGGAGCATTCCTTTAGGAATCATGATCAACCCTTGATCAAATGATGAATATCACTTCAAAATGTTGATGTTGACCAAAAATCTTAAAGTTTGACTGTATGTGGGCCACAGTTGACTTTTGACCTAATAGAGTCGATTCTCAAGCATCTGAGCAGTTGACTGAGCAAACCTCTTGTGCAAAGCCTGAAATTTGACATGGAGGGTCTTGAGGACATATTAGGACTATGGAGAGCATATGAGGCCTTTGGAGCTCACCCTTCTTGATGAAAATAGAAACCCTAGTTGGAGGTTCATTGCTTTAGGAGAGAGTTTGTCTCGTTAACTCTTGAGCATCCTTGAGCAAGTTAAGGGTCTTGATGAGCATATGTTGAGTAAAATGGGAAGGCAAATTTTGGGGTACAACATCAAGGCACAAGAGTATCCGGAAGGAGCTTCAGTCAATGATAAGAATTTCTTAAGGAGATTCTCTGCTAAGTTTTTCCTTAGTAATGGCATTCTCTACAAACACAACCACGACTCTGTTTTACTTCGTTGCGTAGACAAGGTTGAGGCCGAAAAGATCATGGTTGATCTACATGAAGGAACTTTTGGCACCCATTCCAGTGGACATACGATGGATAAGAAGATCCTACGGGAAGGTTATTACTAGTCTACCATGGAAGCAAATTGCTATCAGCATTCACGAACCTGTCACAAGTGTCAGGTCTATGCTGATAAAGTGCATGTGCCTTCGGTTCCTTTGAATGTCCCTTTGCTATGTGGGGCATCGATATGGTTGGAGAAATTAAACCAACAACTTCTAATGGGCATCGCTTCATCTTGGTGGCCATTGACTATTTCACGAAGTGGGTTGAGGCAGCTTCTTTCGCTTCTGTTACCAAAAATGTTGTGGCCCGTTTCATCAAACAGAATCTCATTTGTCGGTACGGTATCCCAGAGAGAATCATCACAAATAATGGTATGAATCTCAACAACACTATGATCACCGCACTATGCGCACAATTCAAAATACAGCACCATAATTCATCTCCTTACCGGCCGAAGATGAATGGTGTTGTCGAAGCCACAAATAAGAACATAAAAAAGATCATACAAAGAATGACAGTAACCTACAAGGACTAGCATGAGATGCTACCATTCGCTCTCCACGGTTACCGTACCACTACGCGCACATCAACAGGGGCAACTCCCTTCTCCTTGGTATACGTCATGGAAGTTGTTCTACCAATCTAAGTACAAATACCTTCTCTAAGAATCATAAAGGATGCAGGGCTGAGTGAAGACGATTGGATCCAAACTCGACTTGATCAACTGAACTTGATTGATGAGAAAAGGCTTACTGCTGTCTGTCATGGTCAAATATATCAAAAACGGATGATCAAAGCTTTCAACAAAAAGGTCAGACGCTAAGTGTATCAGGTCTGGGATCTAGTGATCAAGCACATCATACTGCCGCAAGGTGATCCCAGGGATAAATGGACTTCTACATACGAAGGACCATTTATGATCAAAAGCATATTCTCTGGTGGAGCAATGATCTTAACCACTATGGATGGTGTGATACGGTGGGAGAACTGACTTGAGTTTTGCGTTTGTATTCGCACTTGTTCGGTTTAGCAAGAGTCGCCACCGACTTTTTATTTTATCCTAAAGGAAAGGTTAAAAAAGCACAGGAAAAACCTTTTGAGATGTTTTGTGGGTTCGGGGGGTAGATTATGAAAAGGGAAGGTATTAGCACCCTTTTCATCCATGGTTATCCATGGGCTCTTAGTTACTTGGTTTTAGATCACTTGACTTGATTTTTTATTGCTTGAAATGGTGTGTGTATTTGTGTTTTGAAAATGTTTTGAAATAGACGCCTTTGTTTCGGAAACCGTTGTAATGACTCGTGTTTGAGTATATACGAAGGTGTGTATCTTTTCGAAAAGATGTTTCAAATGTTTTTGAAAGTTTGTTTTGAAAGGGTTTGTGGAGTGTGGTTTGAAAAATAGGCAAGCGTTTTTGCAAATTGATCAAGTAACTAAGAGTTTTGTACCCCTAAGTTTACTCAATAGGTTTTTTCTCATGTTTTAACCCCTTTTTAAAAATTTTGTTCCACCATTGTATTTGGTGGACAATCTTGCGTTTAGGATGTTTAACGGGACAGGCGCGGGTCATCGTATGGACCATGAATGCAATGATGCCAAGTGTCTTTGGAAATTTTTCTTGAAGGGACTATGATCATTTTGATAGGCAACTTTCGAAAGCGTCATCGAGGGACTTATGATCATTTGAATTGTTTTGCCAAAGAAACTCGACGTGCAAGCATGGCCCATTTTGGAAGGCAACATGTGGGATTACCCTAGGGGTGCAAGTGTGATTGTGTATTGATTTCATGTATTTGTCTTGTATTAGGTTATCTAGCGTTTGATTTTATGTACATACAAACCCTAGGTCTAACCATGGTATATTTGAAAGCGGTAAATTGCGGGAATTTAAAGTCTACGCTATTACAAAATAGTATCCGGGAGTGGGGGTACAATTATTTACAAATGGGGGATGAGACTTATAGGAGGATAGTATCCAAATAATTACAACCAAATCAAATTGCGCAAATGTAAAATATAATGTATAGCAATGTATAAGAATAGAAAATGTATATGTGTAAAGCAAAGTAAACATATCGGGTATTGTAAATGTGTAAGTGTATGAATGTGATTTATTTACAAGTATGGAATATTAACTTAACGAGAAAAATTAAGTATTGTTTATTTGTCAAGTATTATTATCTTTTGTTAATATGTACAAAATACAAAGATTTGATAAAAGAAAGGCAATTAACTTAAAGAAAATTATATATTGATGTTTTCATGTACAAAGTTTTAATTGAAGAAAAGGGAAAATATTTCAAGTTTAAGAAAATTATGTATTATTGTTTTTATGTACAAACAAAATGTTTTAATGAAAAAAAGTTTTAAGTTTAAGAAAAAAGAAAATGTTTTAATGTTTTATGTATTTATGTGTTTTAGTTAGTATTTTCTTATGTAAACTAAAAAAGTTTTAATAAAACGAAAATGTTTAAACCTAGATAAAAGAGTCTAATATTTATTTTAAATGTGATAAACAAAATTTAGTAAAAATTAATGTATTATTTATAAAAAAAGGAAATTAAGTTATGTATATATATAAAAGGGATATAATGAAAATAGATATTGATTTGTAAAGGAAATGGATGGGCTAAAGGGGGTTATGCTGGCCCAAACAAAGGAGCAACGTATGGGGGGTGCATGCCAAAAAAAGCCATTGGGCTTAAGAGAACTGGCCCAACCGGTCTGAAACAATTGCCAAGGGTTCAATTTGTTGTTTCATTATTGGAATTAGGGTTTGTTTGTTACGAACGGTGCTCATCTTCCTTCGTCTTCCTTCGTCTTCTCAAGCAAACCTCTGAGTTTTCTCTTCGCCCAAGGCCGTCAAGCGCCATCGCCATTTCCTCTTCTCCGTGGATTTATTCAAGTTGTGGCTTACAAGGTATCGATTTCCGTCTCTATCGCGTTAGGATTTCGAGCTTTTTACATCTTGCATTTTTACTTTTCATTGTGTTCTGATCTTAAGTGTCGTTGTTGTTTCTGTGAAAGGGAAAAAGGAAGGGATTTATACCTTTGGGGGAGACGGATGAGGATAGTCGCTTGGAGGCGCTGTGGGCGGCCAAGGCGGCAAGGAGATGGTGATGCTGTGAACTTGCTCTTCCTGGTATCTTTATTTTTTCCTTCTTTTTAGGTTTTATGATGACAAACTTGAAAACCTATCTTTCATCACTTCTTTCCTCTTCTGGTTGCCTATGATTGCTTACTTCGCTTATGTATGTTTCTGTGTGTTTGCCATTGTATGCTTTCAATGAGGTTGATGTTGGTAGCCCAATGAGGAGGAAACTCTGAGGGCTTGTGTTGCCTGACTTTGAGTTGCCTTGTATGTTTGCCTATGATGAAAGTTTTCTGAGGCTTTTTGTGTTGGTTTGGAAGCTAGTTTAGGCTTGGATATTTGGTATGCTTGTTGATGATTTTGAGTATAGTTACCCCCTATGATGAAGGATTTCTGAGGGTGGGGTTGCCTTGAAATGCCTAGAAAACAGGTTATGGGCGTGAGGGCCTTGAGGCTTGATGCAGGTCTATGGTTTTGTTGTGAGGTTTGGAGGCTTTTGGCCTTTACAGGTTTTTCATGTGTTCACAGGTTTTTGTTTACAGGTTAGGGGCTTGTCTTTTTACAGGTTAGGCTCTTATGGACCTGTTTGTGAGTTTCAGTAGGTTGAGTGTTTAAGGCATATGCAGGTTAGGTTTGTGTTGGTTTTTGGAGAGGCTTTGACAGTTCAGGTTTTGATGTTACTTGATGGTTAAGGCTTGTGGCTTTTGAAGGTTAATGCCGGTTCTTTAAAAGGTTTGGAGCTTTACTCCTTTATGCAGGTTCAGGGCTTGTGAAAGCTTTGAAATGTTTTTTGGCTTCAGGCTGGGCAGTTCTGTTTCCCTTTTGACAGTTTTGTTTGTATTCTGATTTATGTAATATCTCTGCCTTCTTCTTTTCACTGTGTTATTACAGTTTGTTTTTATATCTCCTTCAAGCCTAAACCTGTAAGCCCTTCTTCTTTTCTTTCTTCTCTCTCTCTCTCCAGTACAAATTAAAGCATTTTAATATTGCTTAGAAGTACTTTTTTCTGAAAAGGCAACTGCTGGAAAATGATGTAATTTGATGTTGCTTGCACTTGTATATTTTCCTCTGCATACCTTGTACTTCTTGATATTTGCATATCTCTTTTGACAGCTTTTGGTGGCCTTTTGTACTTGCTTGATATGTTGATATCTTTCCATATCCTTGGACAGTTTTTTGACATTTAGTTCAGTTTGGATTTGGACTTTGTTTAGCATGCTGTTTGTTTGGAAACTATGCAGTTGGTTGACAATTTGAACTTGTGCAAAATCATAACTTTGTGCATTCATACCTTTTTCTTTTGCAAGCATTTTTCATCCCTCTCTGTGAACCGAGAGAAATCTCGTGATTTGCAGAGAGGGCAAACTGATTCCGGCCAGTTGTCTTTAATGATGAATCCTTAAATTACTGTCTGTCTTTTTAATTTTATCTGCTGGCTCCATCCAGCTGATAGAACCATTCGAGCTGAGACCCCGAAAGGCTATCCTGAAAGAAATGGATCCATAGGTTCTTGTCTACAGTGTAAGGTTGGATCTTCCTTACATATGATCTGAGATGCAGCTTAGGACAGGAAGCCACGTCGTACTTTGCAAAGGCAGGCACCTTGAACTTGTGTGGGATCACTACTCCAGAAGATAAACCTAAATCTCCGAAATCCAACCCCGACACATTTTGAATTTCCATGGCGCTTAAACGGTCCTCTAGTTGCTTGTATCTGTCTGCAGCAGGAGGGTACTGTTCGTCATTGTAATCCGTCTCGTTGTAGGAGACTGCAGGATTGGGAGCCCTTCCCCCTTGGGGACTGTCTTTCTCTGCAGAGGAAGTAGCCTGATCAGCCTCATTATGGAGTGTATTCCCAAACCTGCGTCCAGTGTTGAAAAACGCAGTCCTCCTCTTCTTCTTCTTCTTCAAGAGCAGAGTCTTCAACTCTTGTTGACCTTGGGCTAAGCTCATGACCAGCTCTTGAAACTGGGCGTTCTGGGCCTGGAGGGCCTTGATAGCTTGTTCGTTGGATGATTCAGGATTCATGATGACTATTCAAATAAACAGCGAAGAAGATTAAGCAACCTGTGGAAAAAGGGTACCTGTTATGCATATGATGCAATGAGATGCGTATGTTTTATGTTTTCAAAGACAATCGGGATTCAACTTCGTAGACAAAAAGAAACACACTTCATTAGATTCGAACTTTAAATTGTTCAGCAACTTGCCCTTAGGCATTACAAGAAATGAAAATACTGAATAGGAAATAAAAGCTGTAAAATAAATCTCCAAAGCTCATCAGTGCTCCCATGGCCTCCTCTTCTCAGTATGGATATAGTCATTCAGGATCCTCTCTTCCTCCAATTTCTTAGTCAGCTTCTGAATCTTCTGTTCCTGTTCGTTGAACTTTTCCCGATAAAAATCCCGTTCTTCCTTTAGCTGCACCCAAGATCTCTTTAGCGTATCAACATCAGTGGGTATTTGAGGAGGGAGAACAGTTGGAGGAACCTCGTCTTCATCAGGAGATTCAAGAATGATAGGCCTGACAGCTTCGTATGGCATACCTAACTTCTGAGCACGGATGCGGACCCATCTGCAATAGGGTTCCAATGGTAGAGAATTCTTTGATCCCAACTCATGTGGGTCAGCTTTGTGAATTCTGTCCCAAGCCTTAATGAATCCATGGCGTAGTTTGTCACTGCCTACCTGAAATTCAAAATGGAAGTGAGGAACTAACATCTCATGAGGCCCTACTCTTCTGGCTCTTCCAAACTGACGGAGAGCTAAACATGGATTATAAGAGATTCCTCCCTGGGTGCCGATCAATGGAACATTAGGGTATTCTCCACAACGATCAATAACAGCTACCTCATCCAAACCTCTGAGAGTCCAAGTGATGTCATTATCAGTGAGAGACATTAACCTATGAGCCCAACCCTTTCCTTCTTCATTCTTCAGCACGAACTTAGGAAGGTGCGAAATAAACCACCTCACTAGCAAAGGAGCACAACACCATGGAGTTCCCCGTCTTCGGGCAGTACGAGCATATAGTTGTTGCAGGATATCACCCAAAAGAGTGGGTACAGGGTTCCAAGACATGAAGATCCTTATGGCATAGATATTGATAAAGGTGTCAGGATTTGGAAACAATACCAGACCATAGATTAAAAGATCCAGAATATCTTCGTACGCCTTGAAGTCTAAGTCATTCCAGAAACTATTAGCTTTGCCAACCAGAAACTTAACCAAAAATCCCTTAACTCCACTTCTAGTTTCCCAGTTAGCCATTACCTCTTCTTTAGTCAAGGGAAGGACTGCAGCAATCTCTTCAGGCCTAAGAGTCTTCTCCCGACCAATGAATGGAGTCTGCTCCAAAACAGGGATACCAAGCAAATCAGAGAATTCTTCCAGGGTAGGGACCAGCTGGAAGTCTTGAAAGGTGAAGCAATGATACAGGGGATCATAAAACTGGGTTAGGACACTTATCAGTTGTTGGTCCCACTTTGAAGTGATCAAGCCAAGGAGAGAACCATGCCTCTTGGTGAAGGAAGTAGTGTCTGGAATCCTATCAACCAATTCTTTGAGCAAGGTAGGTGGTTGAACAAAGTTGAGCCGGATAGTATTCCTACGCACGGGCATCATGATGTCCTACAAAACAGAGCAAAGATGAAACCTTTTTGTCTTTGAAATGGGTCAGTCCTTATACAGGATGCATGCAATGGTATGATGGTATGATACTATGATGAAGCACACCACAAGTATTCACAAAGGCAAGCATGATAAGGCACACAAGTCACACAAGACAACCCTTAGATTTTAGGCCAGCATGAAGTTTAGGTATTACCCTCTTTTAGTTTCGTTGGTTAAAACCTGTCCTATCAAAAGTAACCGGGTTCTAGAGGATCTCAATATCATTAACTACCCTCAATCGGTCATAACTCTAGCATCGCAATCTTTTCTTGCAGCCATAACCATCGCGAGAGTTTAGCCTCAATGAGTGTAGCATACTGCTACTGTTCTATGGCCAAGTTGGGTCAATTTAAGGTTCTAAGGTCGGTTGGTGTTTAATGACTCCTTAGAAGACCCATATTCTCCTCGTTGCAACACAAGGGATATCGGTACAGACCAAGGTGCCACACCAATGTAGCCACTGCTTCACCCATGTCGGTCTACGCCGTACAGGTCCCTCACAGATTATGCTACCTAAAAGGGTGTTCCCCAGATCCGGGTTAGGATCTATGAAACTCCGATGCAAAGCCCACAAATATAAAAGCAAACAAAGCAAACAATTGAAAACAAAGGTGATCTAAGCCCTAAGGTTACTCCACTTTTAAGTTTTCCCCAGCAGAGTCGCCAGTTCTGTGATACGGTGGGAGAACTGACTTGAGGTTTTGCGTTTTGTTTTCACAAATGTTTCGGTTGAGCAAGAGTCGCCACCGACTTTTTATTTTATCCTAAGGAAAGGTTAAAAAGCACAGCAAAAACCTTCGAGATATTTTCTTGGGTTCGGGGAGTAGATTATGAAAAGGGAAGGTATTAGCACCCTTTCTATCCATGGTTATCCATGGGCTCTTAGTTACTTGCTTAGATCAACTTGCCTTGATTTTCAATTGTTTGAAATGGTGCTTTGTGTGTGGGTTTGAAAAATGTTTTGAAAAGAGGTCAATGTGGTGGCAACCTTTGTAATGATCCATGTTGGGATGTATACAAAGGCGTACTTATCTTTTGAAAAGTTTTCAATGTTTTTGTTTTTTTGAAAGTGTTGTGATGTGTGTTTTGAAAAGGTAGGCAAGTGTTTTTGTTTTGCAAGTTGGCAAGTAATCAAGAGCTATCTACCCTAAATTTCTCAAAGATCTTTGCTATTTTTTAACCCTTTTAACAATTTTGTTCCACCATTGTATTTGGTGGACAATCTTGTGTTAGGATGTTAACGGGACGGGCGCGGGTCATCGTTTTAGACCATGATTGCAATGGTGCCAAGTATCTTTGGGCAATTTTTCCTTTAAGGGACTTGATCATTTTTAGGCAACTTTCGAAAGCGTCATCGAGGGACTATGATCATTTGATTTGATTTGTTTTTGCCAAAGATACCTAACATGCAATATGGCCCATTATTGAAGGCAACAAATGGAGTACCCTAGGGGTGCAAGTGTGATTAGTGTTGTCCATTTTCATGCTTGTTTATCTTGAATTTAGGTCAAACTAATTGTTGTTTTTGATTTGCATACAAAACCCTAATTCTAACATGGCATAATTAGAAAGCTTTTAAATGCGAAAAATAAAAGGTCCTAAGTTATTACAGAATGATCATGGGAATGGGGGTACAAATGTTCAAATGGGGATGAGACTTCATAGGAGGATAATGTCCAATATTTACAACCAAATTGAATTGCGCAAATATAAATGTAAAGATATATAAGAATAAAGCAATATATATGTGAAGGTATTTTTGTGTAAGTGTATATTTTATTCACAAATAAAATAAAAATAATTAAAAGAAAGTTAATTTTTGAATATTTTCAAGTTTAGGGCAAAAACCCTAATTTTACTAAATAAATGGTATTAATTATTTATTTAAGTATTATATACAATATTTATTAATTATGTGTAAAAAAATAAAATAAAAAGAAAGTATATTGTCAAAAAAATGATTTTCAAGTTAAATATTATTAAAAATAAAAATGTATTATTTTTTATGTTTTTAACCTAAATATACTAATGAATATATAAGTATTTACATTATTTATTAAATATATATTATATGTACAAAACTAAATATTTAATATTATTAAAAAAAGTATATTTTTTATAAAATGTTTTCAAAAGATAAAATAAAATAAAATCAGAAAATAAAAGTGTTTTATATTATTTCTTTGTATTTTAAATAAAAGTATGTTTAGATTTATTTATGTATAAAACTAAATGAAACAAAATAAATGTCAAAAAAATGCAAAAAATGTGGGGAAAAATATTTTTCATATTTTTTTATGTTTAGACAAAAATATAAAAACAAAATCAAAAGGAAAAAAATCAAAAATAACAAAGATATCTCAAAATGGGCCAAGGGGGTGCATGTGTAAAACAGTGGTGTGAAAAGGAAAGCATTTCAGGCCCAGCCCATGAAAGGTTGTCTTCAACCTTTAGACAAAAACCATTTGAATAACGCGCCTTTTCTTCCCTGCTTGCTATCTCTTGATTCTTTGATTTTCAGCACAAACTCATAACATGAAAAATGTTAAGCATTGAACCACGAATCCAGACATATAAAAAACTTAACTTAACTCTCAGAAATGAGAGAGAATTTCTCCATCCCTAATTCTTGACCTAAGTTTTTGTCAATGTTCAGGTTCAAAATACTCTCAGCATATGCAATATAAATGAAAAGTGAGGATATGTATAGCTTCAGGGCCATGAACAGAACATTTTTCATTCATAAACTTAAAGCTAACTCTTCCTAGATTGAGAGATAGAAGTCCATGAACTTACCTGTTCAGCTTGGATCGTCTCTGGTAATGGAGGCACTTTCAAGGCAATATGAGGACTTGTACAGCTTGCTTGAAGGTCAGGGATGCTTCTCCAACCTTTAGTTTGCTTTGAAACCAAGTGAATCAAGCTATAGCAATCCACCTGCAAAACAGAAAATGTGAAAATGGTGAAGTTGGTTAGAGGTGTTACAGGTCATGTCCAATGCTTGGGATAGCTTGTATATGTGATATGGAATGTGTATGAACTGGTTTTAGCAAGAATGCACGAGTGGATTGGCTTATGGAAGTCCAACTGCAGAGGTGACTTTGTTTTCTGCAGTAGGATGGTATTTTGAGGTTTGATGAGGTTTGGAAGGTGTTTTGGTCGTGCCTTAGCTCAGTTATGTTGTTTAGAATGTGTCTAACAAGTTTGTCTAAGCTAGTTCTTGCGGCAATGAGAGTTGTGTTTCAAAATGCAAGGTTTCTTCTATGTGAAGCAAGGAAATGCCAACTTGGTTTCTAAGCTTGTACAGGCCCCTCAAATGTGTTGCATCTTTTAGTCTTGATCAGTGTGTTATGTCCATGAATCTTTTTTCCAAAGATATGCATTGTACCACTTGATTTGCAAACTTGACATAAAGTTCTACTTTACAAAAATGGATAAATCACTTTTTCCAATTAAGGCTTAATTCTTTGTGTAATGACTATATGAACAAAACAAAGCTAAAACACAATGGATTGGCATTTAATTATTGAGTAAGAAAAGGATTAGAGGCCTGTAACTAGCTTGCTCATGCTGATTTGAAAAATTGCAAAGTGTATGAACATGTACATGGCCATGAATCAAAGTGACTTTTGCTCAAATTGCCAAATTCGATTCTCTCTAACCACAAGGTTGTTTGATGAGTTCTTGGACATTTTGGAAAGATTGGAATGTGAACTACAATCCATCTTTCTAATGCAAATTGAAATTCCAAGTGGAAACATGTGAAAAGTGGCCATGAAGTTAGGCAAAAATCCTGCCTAGAATAGGTCAAAATTTTTCTAAGTTAAGAATGTTTTGCACCCTTGTTCCAAAACTCATAACTTGAGCTACAAGCTTCTTTTGAGGAAACTTTGTGAATCAAAGTTGTAGATTTTGCAATGGACTATAACTTTCATGTTTTGACTTTTGTTTGAATCCAAATGCATCTTGATGAAAAAATGGGACAAAGTTAGGAAAAAATTAGGGATTTTCATAACTTAGAAAAATTCTAAGTTATGAAAATTCTTCGTTTTAAACCCTAATTTGCAATTTTTGATTTCTTGATGAAAAAGTTTCATATTTTGACATGTTTTGATGAAAAATGAATCTTGACACTTGATTTTGACCAGAAAGTCAAAGTTTGACTTTTCAGTATACAGTTAAAAATTGATCAATTGACTGGAAAATTCATCTGTCAATCTTGTGCATTTGGGATCTTTTGAACTTTTTGAACATGTAAAAATAATTCCATGGGGTCCTTGAGTCCATATATGAGCTTGGTTTGCCATTGGCTAGGTCAAACAGTCAAAAATTGCCTTTGTGCAGTCAAAACCCTAAAAATGACTATTTTACCCTTTTGGTGATCTGATCAAATTTCTTGAGGAATTGTGATCCAAACTTGATCAAATGGTTCATATGAGTTCGTCATGTTGATGTGGGTCAAAATTCATAAGGTTTGACTGTCCATTGACCACAGTTGACTTTTTCCCCAATACAGCTGATTTCTAGGTCAACTGTCCAATTGACTGGGCAAAGATTGGAATCAAGGCTTGAAATTTGGTATGGATAAACTTGGGAGTCCAATATGAAGCATGAAAGTCATATTAGGCATTTTATGTCAACACATCTTTGTGCAAACACAAACCCTAATTTGGGTCAACAGTGCAAGGAGAAGTCTTGAGCAGAGGAAACCCTAGTTGGATCTTGAACTTCAAGGGTCTTGTGGTGAGAAAATGTTGAGGAAATGGGAGGGCAAGTTTTGGGGTACAACAGCAGGTAAGCTGATGAGCTGTCTTGCTGAGGATAGATGAATCCTGGATGGCTGGAGATAAGAATCTTGACTGCTGTCGAGGAAAATAATTCCTTGGCTGCTGTTGGGGAGGGCAAGAATCTTTGATCATAAGAAGTCCTGGGACCACTGTCGGGGAATCCGGAGCTTGGGTTGTATGCCAATATACTGGGGAATTCCTGTCTTGAGGAGATCTTCACTGGAGAATATTCGAATATTCTGTGAGGAACCGAAAATGAGAGTCTGCACTCTGCTTGGGGATTGATAGTTGGAAGTTTTAGCTCTGCTGGGGATATTGAAACTTGATTCTGAGGGGAATTAGATTCTGTAAGGCTCTCTGGCTGGGGAAATCAGCTTTGAGAAAGCTCTTGCTCTGCTGAGGATCCTGAAGTTTAACTCTGCTTGGGGAATTAGGAACTTAGGTTGTATGCCACTTTGAGAACGAGGATCTTCATTCTGTTGGGGGTCAGAAATTGGGAGTGTACCAATCTTCTGAGGTGATGAGAATCTTCATGTTGTTAACAGTCAGAAACTGGGAGTATACCAGTCTTCTGAGACTTTAAGGATGAAAGTCTTCATTCAATTAACGGTTAATTGTTATCTGGTCGTAATCTAGGCTCCACAGAAATTTGTATTGCCATCTGGTTGTAATCCAGTCTTCACAATAACTTACTAAGCTGTTATCCGGTCAAATCCGGGCTTCACGGCTTGTGCTGAAGATATACCACTATCTAGTCGACTCCAGGTTTCGTAGTATTCTTGACTGCTGTCTGGTCGTAATCCAGGCTTCACAGAAACTTGTATTGCCATCTGGTCGTAATCCAGTCTTCACAATAACTTGTTGCGGATTAAACTATTATCTGGTCGAATTCGGGTTTCATAGCTTGCTCTGAGGGGATACCATTATCTGGTCGCAATCCAGGCTGTGCGGTAGTCTGACACTGTTATCCGGTCGTAGTCCGGCCTTCACAATGTGCTGTAGAGATAAAGATACTATCCGGTCAAATCCGGGCTTCATAACTTGAATTCAGGAGATCCCACTATCTGGTCGTAATCTAGGCTTTGCGATAATCTGACACTGTTATCCGGTCGTAGTTCGGTCTTCACAATGTGCTGTAGAGATAAAGATACTATCCGGTCAAATCCAGGCTTCATAACTTGAATTCAGGAGATCCCACTATCTGGTCGTAATCCAGGCTTTGCGGTAATCTGACACTGTTATTCGATCGTAGTCCGGTCTTCACAATGTGCTGTAGGGATCAAGATATTATCCGGTCAAATCCGGGGCTTCATAACTTGAATTCAGGAGATCCCACTATCTGGTCGTAATCCAGGCTTTGCGGTAATCTAACACTGTTATCCGGTCGTAGTCCGGTCTTCACAATGTGCTGTAGAGATCAAGATATTATCCAGTCAAATCTGGGCTTCATAACTTGAATTTTGTGAGAATTTGATCTTTGATGACCGTAACTTCCAACAGGTGATGAAGGAATTGTTGAACACTTTTGACATTTGAATGCCTCAAGTGATGATGAAGGAGTCTTGAATCAGATTACTCTGCCAATTGAGAGATTTCTTGAAATCTTGACTGGACTGCCCCAGGTTAACTGAACTTTGAAAGATCTGTTGGACCTTGACTGGACTGCCCCAGGTTAACTGAATGGTGACATGTCGTGCACCTGGTTGATATGAGACTTGTCGTTAGAAGTGTCGTCCTTTTGAAGTGATTTTAACTCACTGAGAGAGTTTTCGTTCCTCCGAACATTCGCTGTATGAAGGTCCGGAAAATTGCTAGGTTTCATTGTAAGTGATAAAGGTATTCAGGTGGACCCGGCCAAGGTAAAGGCCATACAAGAGATGCCGACACCCAAGACAGAAAAAGAAGTCAGAGGCTTTCTGGGACGACTGATTACATTGCCCGATTCATCTCACATCTGACTGCTACTTGTGAGCCAATCTTCAAATTACTGAAGAAAGATTAAGTAGTATGCTGGAACGATGAATGTCAGGCTGCCTTTGAAAAGATAAAGGAGTACCTCCAAGAGCCACCCATTCTTATGCCTCCAGTGGAAGGGAGACCTCTGATACTATACTTGACAGTACTTGACAATTCGATGGGGTGTGTGCTGGGGCAGCATGCCGAGTCTGGCCGAAAAGAGCACGCTATTTATTACTTGAGCAAAAAGTTTACTGACTGTGAGTCTCGTTACTCACTGTTCGAGAAAACTTGTTGCGCTCTGGTATGGGCTGTTCGCCGGCTGAGACAGTATATGCTGACTCACACCACTTTATTGATTTCAAAGATGGATCCCATCAAGTACATATTCGAAAAGCCTGCTCTGTCTAGAAGAATAGCGAGATGGCAAATGATCTTGACAGAATATGATATCCAGTACACAACTCAAAAAGCAATCAAAGGAAGTGTACTGGCAGATCATTTGGCACACCAACCTGTGAACAATTACCAATCATTGAACTTTGAATTTCCGGACAAAGACATCCTGGTGGTAACTGATTGTGAAATACCTGGACCGGATGAAGGACCTGAGGAAGGATCCCGATGGTCTATGCATTTTGACGGAGCCTCCAACGCTTTGGGTAACGGTATCGGCGCTGTAATCATATCCCCCAAAGGAACTCATACTCCACTCACCGCCCGATTGTGTTTCAACTGCACCAACAACATGGCAGAATATGAGGCATGTATCATGGGTCTACAAGCTGCAATCGACTTAAGGATCAAGTTTCTGAGTGTCTTCGGAGATTCCGCTCTCGTGATCAATCAGATCAAAGGCGAGTGGGATACGAAACACCCAAATCTTATTCCTTACAAGGAGTATGTGCTGACTTTGCTTCCCCACTTTGAAGAGATAACTTTTGAACACTTCCCAAGATAGGAGAATCAGCTAGCGGACGCACTAGCTACGATGTCTTCAATGTTCAAAGTCAAATGGGACAATGAGGCTCCCCGGATCATTATCTGGAAATTGGACGAACCGGCATACTGCTGCGATCTTGAGGCCGAAAAAATGACTGAAAAACCCTGGTATCATGAGGTGAAAAGATACTTGGAATCGCAGGAATACCCTGAAGGTGCATCTGTCAATGACAAGAAGTTCATGAGAAGGTTTGCTGCAAAATTCTTCCTCAGCAACGACATTCTCTACAAACGGATTCATGATTCAACTCTACTGCGTTGTGTGGATAAAGCTGAAGCAGAAAAGATCATGATAGAACTGCATGAAGGTACATTCGGAACACATTCCAGTGGACACACCATGGCAAAGAAAATCCTTCGGGCAGGGTATTTCTGGTCCACAATGGAAGCCGATTGTTACCAACACTCTCGAACTTGTCATAAATGCCAGATCTATGCTGACAAGGTGCACATCCCTCCGGTTCCTCTGAACGTCCTGACGGCACCTTGGCCTTTTGCAATGTGGGGCATTGATATGATCGATGAGATCCGACCGACGGCATCCAACGGGCATCGCTTCATCTTGGTAGCAATCGATTACTTCACAAAGTGGGTTGAGGCAGCTTCCTACGCCACGGTAACCAAGAGAGTCGTGGCACGTTTCATCCGGCATAACCTGATCTGTCGGTATGGCGTCCCGGAAAGAATCATTACGGACAATGGTACCAATCTCAATAACAAAATGATCACTGAGCTCTGGGAGCAATTCAAGATACAGCACCACAACTCTTCTCCTTACCGGCCGAAGATGAATGGGGCTGTAGAGGCAGCTAATAAGAATATCAAGAAAATTGTGCAAAAGATGACAGTGACCTATAAAGATTGGCACGAGATGTTACCGTTTGCTCTTCATGGGTACCGTACCTCAGCAAGGACGGCAACCGGGGCAACACCCTTTTCCTTGGTCTATGGCATGGAGGCAGTCTTGCCGATTGAAGTCCAGATACCCTCTCTCCGGATAATGAAGGATGCAGACTTGAGAGAAGATGACTAGATCCAGACTCGACTTGATCAATTAAACCTGATTGACGAAAAGAGACTCACTGCTATCTGTCATGGTCAGACGTACCAAAAACGGATGATCAGGGCATTTAACAAGAAAGTCAGACCACAAGAGTATCAAGTTGGGGACCTGGTAATCAAGCGCATCATCCTTCCTCAAAGTGATCCCCGGGGCAAATGGACCCCTACGTACGAAGGGCCATTTATGGTTAAACATGTGTTCTCAGGAGGAGCCATGATTCTGACCACCATGGATGGTGACGACCTTCCTCACCCCGCCAATGCAGACATAGTAAAAAGATACTACGCGTGAATAAAAGACCCGCTAGGTTGACATACCTAGGCAAAAATAAGGGCTTCCCGGAGAACCAAAAGGGTTCGGGCAAAAATAAGGGATGAAATGAAAAAAATCTGTACACCCGGCAAGTCGAAAACCTGAAAAGGCGGCTTGGGCAAAAATGGGGTATCCCGGTGGACTGAAAACCCGAAAGGGCTGTCCAGGAAAAAGTTAGGGATAAAGCGTAACACTATGTCTCATTGGATCACCTTGCATCCAGAATTCGGCATCAACTATCTGGCTCAGACTTCGGCATCGACCAATCAGCTTCATCTTCAACTAAGCAGCAAAGTGATGAGACGCTTGAAGACATAAAGGCGATAGCAGAGTTGGAACCCAGTGGGAATATTGTACACATAGCTGTTTTGTTTCCTTTTCAAAATTGTAAATTCTAGGTTATTTAGCGGCATTCTCTTACTAGGATGTCAGCCTCTTGTACAAAAACGCCTATTCACAGGCAAATTTCAAAATCAATACAAATTCACTTTTTCATACAAATTACCATTGTTTTTCCTTTTTCTGTTTTGTCTTGCGAAGAACGTCCAATGTTCATTTTTTGATATATGCATTTGACATTAAATTGCTGATTCATAAATATTTGCATATGAAACGAAAGACTAATTACTGGTGACATCAGAAACAGGGGCAATATAGAGTTGTCTAATGCAGTCTGGTTGCTTCGTCCGCCGAGGTACCAAGGTAGATTCAACTGAAAGATGTGATCAAGTTCTCTCAACTCCCCACAGAGTAAGACAAGATAGCAACATTCCCCGGCAGAATATCAATACCCTAGTGCAATTCCAAAAGTTTCCCCAGGAAAGTGGAATTCTTATCCCCAGCAGGTCTTAAAGCTTATCCCCAGTAGATTCTGGAAGCTTGTTCCCTGCAGAGTACGGACGTCTCTCCCGAGCTTTATTCAAAGTTATTCCTCACAAGGGCTTATAATTGGGTTATCCTCAGCTAATTGCCACAGAAGATCGCCCTCGGCAAAGTTCTTCCAATCCCCAGCAGAGTTTATCTTTGGTATCCCCAGCGGAGTTTATCATCATTATCCCCAGTGGAGTTCATCATTGAAATCCTCAGTGGAGCTCTCGTCAACTTCAGCGAAGTATCTCTTCCACAGAGCAATTCCCCGCAGAGTGATCTCTCCAACAAGTTTATTCCTCAATAGAGTCATCTTCTCCTACCAGTGTATTCTTGCAACCGTCATCCCCGGCGGAAGCGAAAAGCTCTACTCTTCAACATCAGCCCAGGATTCAATTCCCCAGCCGGTCGTCAAGGATTTATCTTCCTAGACGAAAATACATTCATAAACATTTCACATTTCATACATCTTGCTTACATACATGATAAAATGAATACAACATTATCTCATGTTGAACATCATGACATCATGCATTTCATACATCATGACATTGCATACAACTGATGTTTTTGCCTCTTCAGGGAAAAAAAAGACAATCCCAAAGACAACTACCTTCAACTGTCACAATTCCAGATTCGATACCTGTATCTAGCCAGGGCACATCTGTGAGTGATCAGTTTCCAGACTCGATTCCTGTATCTAGCCAGGGCACGTCTGAAGAGTTCGAAGATTCGATTCCTGTATCCAGCCAAGGCATATCTATCAACTATCACAATTCTAGATTTGACTCCTGTATCCAGCCAGGGCATATCTGTTGACCACATTTCCAGACTCGATTCCTGTATCTAGCCAGGGCACGTCTGAAGATTTCCATATTCGACTCCTGTATCCAGCCAGGGCATATCTGTTGACCACATCTCCAAACTCGATTCCTGTATCTAGCCAGGGCACGTCTGAAGATTTCCAAATTCGATTCCTGTATCCAGCCAGGGCATATCTGTTGACGACTATTTCCGGATTCGATTCCTGTATCCAGCCAGGGCACATCTGTGAGCAACCGATTGTAGATTCGACAACCTGTATCTAGCCAGGGCATATCTGCATGAGGAGATTGAAGATCAAACACCTGTAACAAGCCAGGAAAACATCTGTCTTTCTCAAATACACAAGTTCTCGCTAAGGAATCTCTTATGCGATCAACGCTTCCAAATGTCATCTATAAGCCCATTCCCGACAAGGTTCTGTCACATCTCCAGATGGCATCTATAAGCCCATCTCCCTATCCACCATCTTTCTGAATGGCATCTATAAGCCCATTCCCGACATCACATTGCTGATACTCCAACATGCGAGTGCAAATTTCTGGGCACTCTAGTGTCCAATCTCCTTTTACCCTCGAGTCACGAAAGGCAAACTTGCCAATCTAACTCTTCAGGTTCAAGAAGATTGAACAGGGGCAACTGTTGTACCCCAAAATTTTCCCTCCCATTTCCTCAACATTTTCTCATCACAAGACCCTTGAAGATCAAGATCCAGTTAGGGTTTCCTCTGCTCAAGACTTCTCCTTGCACTGTTGACCCAAATTAGGGTTTGTGTTTGCACAAAGTTATTTTGACCTAAAATGCCTAAGATGACTTTCATGATTCATGTTGGACTCCCAAGTTTATCCATACCAAGTTTCAAGTCTTGATTCCAAATTTTGCCCAGTCAATTGGATAGTTGAATTAGAAATCAACTGTATTGGGGAAAAAGTCAATTGTGGCCAATTGACAGTCAAATCTCATGAAAATTAACCCACATCAACATTGTGAACTCACATGGACCATTTGATCAAGTTTGGATCACAATTCCACAAGAAATTTGATCAGATCATCAAAAGGGCAAAATGGTCATTTTTAGGGTTTTGACTACACAAAGGCAATTTTTGACTGTTTGACCTAGCCAATGGCAAACCAAACTCACATATGGACTCAAGGACCCCATGGAATTATCTTGACATTCTCAACAAGTTCAAAAGATCCCAAATACACAAGATTGACAGTTGAATTTCCCAGTCAATTGATCAATTTTGACTGTATACTGAAAAGTCAAACTTTGACTTTTTGGTCAAAATCAAGGGTCAAGATTCATTTTTCATCAAAACATGCCAAATCATGAAACTTGTCCATCAAGGAATCAAGAAATGCAAATTAGGGTTTGAAATGAAGATTTTTCATAACTTAGAATTTTTCTAAGTTATGAAAAACCCTAGTTTTTTCCTAACTTTGCCCCACTTTCTCACCAAGATTCATTTGGATTCAAGCAAAGTGATGGGGATCTGTAACGTATAGCCTAAATATAGTACTGCAAGTGCACAGCCTATCGAAGTAATATATAAGATTATCGAACCACAGAGACCAATTGTCAATCTATCAACTCTATTGCTAAGGTGCTTATCTAAGGTGAACAAGAATATTGATGTGAGTGCAGTGCAACAAAGTAAATGAGCGAGGTAAATAACAGTTTAAAAGACAGGTTGGAATGTAAATCATGTAATCAGATATTGGTCCGGTCATGCGTAGATGAAACTACTTATGGGGCAGTATTTTCTATTGATAGCAAAGAATCAATTTAACGGGAACTTGTAGCTTTTGACTACTAAGAACCGAATTTACTCTTTAAATTAAATTCCTTTATTGTCACATATAAAGGGTGCCTTCCGCGTTAAAGAGGTAAACCTATTTTTAAGAAATTGATAGTTTTGACTTAACAGAAAAGTAATTTTACTTGGAAAGATTAACTTAAAGAGACTTTTGGCTTTTGACCAAGAGTCAGATTTCAAACCTACAAACGCGTCCGAAAATAGTTTCAAAATCGTTTTCTAAAAAGGTCAATGATTCCTATTTAACCAATCAACGGCTTTCGCTCTTTTCGTTTGGTTAAATAATAATCAAGTCGTATCATTAGTTTGGACGGCTTTCGATCTTACCCAATAAACATTTAAACATAATTGACTTAAGTTAAAAGCAAAACATCCCCAGAGTATTTTCACTAGCATGATAATTGGAACACGACCATGATGACAATCATTACATCCAAACCTTTATAGTTTAGCCAGACATAATAAGTGCGAGTCTATAAAACGTGTAGACTATGATAAGAGCGAGTAAGTAAAAGAGTGCGAGTCTATAAAACGTGTAGACTATGGTAAGAGCATTTAGAGTCTATAAAACGTGTAGACTATGGTAAGAGCATTTAGAGTCTATAAAACGTGTAGACTATGGTAAGAGCAATTATAAGTAAAGAAATGCAATAAAATAGAACCTTGCTCCAGTCGGAGACTTGAATCTGATACAAATCTGCGGAATGGTAAGGCTGGTATGATGAACTTCAACCAAAGTGCTCCAAGACTCGATTACAACTCAATCTACACCGCAATAACTCCCCGATGTGAAGAGATTATTACTTTACAGAAACTGATAGTATATGGCTTAAGATTGTACTAAGCTTGGATGAAACTAAAAAATGAAAATCGAAAACTATTTATAGAGGATCCTTGAGATGCGTAAAGACCAGCATGCCCCTCAACTTCTTCTGAGCGGGAAACTTTTGTGAAGGTCGCGGGCGCGGTGGCAGTGGCCGCGGGCGCGGTGGCTGGAAATGCCAGATCGTGGGAACGTGGCAGTTGGTCTCTGGGTGAAAGTGGGCCACGTCATCGCGTTCCCTGTAGCCGGCGCGGCGCTGAACGCCATAAGTGCAGAATATCTTGAAAAACCCTAATTTCTTGGCGTTTTGGCTCGTTTCTTCACAGAAGGCTCTGAAATGACAAGAATCCTGAAAACAAAGGAAAAAGGAACATAATACGAGAAAATGATAATAAAAACTAAGGAAAACATGTGATAGTTGAGTCAGAAACATAGTGCGATTTAGTGCGATCAAATCCTCCCACGCTTAGACCTTTGCTTGTCCTCAAGCAACAACTTTTAGAAGTAGATGAAAGAAAATTATGGTGTATACAGGTTTTGGGCAAATAGGGCTTCTAAGTTCGAGTAAGGGTGTGTTGTCAGGCACTAACTATCTGAACCAAGGGTATCATAATTACACTACTCGCAGAAATGTGGACATAAACCTCATAAGTATACAGATCGATCCTAATATCCTTACTATGCTAAGACTTCTTTTTGTACGAGGTCCTTTTTCATTCAGGCGCAATCACATTAAGCCCGTTATCCGTACATACTCATGGTGTAGTGACCGGTTAGTGACTCTGATCTCAAGTGATGGGATTCTGGTACAAGAGTTGGTTTAACCCCTTTTTATTTTACCCATTTGCAGTTGCGGGGGATCGGACCGTAGTCCGCCCTACCAAGTCCAGCACCAGATACCTCTGGACCAACTACAACGGATGTGCCTTATATATTTTTTTTTCTTTGTTTTTATTAGTGCTTACAACTTTCTTGAGTTGAGTAATCTTTGTGAGGATCACCCAACTCGTAGTCGTATTCATACTTTATTTTATAAACTTTTAAGGCAAAATAGAGATCATCCACTTATATTCATCGATCCTACACTTAGAGCATGCTTAGGCCGAAGCTGACTGCTTAGATAAACTACTTGAAGACCTATTTGTACAGTTTTATTCAAAATCATAGCATATTGGGAAGAAAGGATCTAATCTAAATGTTCAAAAAGGCTTACGGTGTTAAAACGATAACGAATTTTTCAAAAAGTGAGTGCCCAAGAAATAGACCCTATCTAGGACCTGTCTCATAGCCCAAATCCTTAAAAACAACCACAATTCTTTGAAAAAGATTTTGTAAAAATTTTGTAAGGCTAAAAAGTGGGGGAAATGAAAGGGTACACTACGCAGAAAGACTCGCCTATCACATGCATTTTATTAACTACGAATATAACATACCTAAAAGGAAAAATGCGGAAGGGAAATAAAAGCAGGAAAAACGGGAAATAAAAGCGATAAATGCTCCTCCCACACTTAAATCGGACATTGTCCTCAATGTTCCAAAATAAGGTAGGAGGAGGTACCTGAAAACGCTAGTGGGGGCCACTAGGACCTTCACCATCCTGGTTGGTACGACCGGAACGGCGGCTACGGCTGCGACGGCGGCTCTCTCGGTCCAAAACTAGCTGCTCCATTCTCTCTGTCAAGGCGGCATTTGCCGCTTATAGCTCTTGGGTCCTACCAATGAGGGTGCCTTGGGTTGCCTCCATCAATTGGAAGTGACGAGCGTATGTGGTCTGGTTAAGGTGTTGTTCTCTCTGGAAAGCCAGCTGACTTTCCATAATAGTGCGCAGAGAGCTAGCATTTTGCTGTTGGGATGCTTGCATGAAGGCCATGTTATCGGTCGCCTGTTGCTGCAAAGTAGCAAGGAGGGTGTCCCTCTGGGCCTCTCGGGCCATATGCTCACGCCACATGTCCTCAGTGACATGGAAACTAGGAGCTGTACCTGCATGTGGGTTAGACGTAGATGGTGTCGTGTGTGGTGGTGAAAAGTGGGGTGGTTCTTCCGTATGGAAATCGTACTCATCATTAGTGTTGTTACCCTCATTTAAAGGTAGATTTTGGGGCAACGGACCAATAAAAGCAGGAGCGTTGAGATCGTAGGTCCAGTTACGCTCAAATCTGATATCAGTACGACGGGTGCAAGGAATAACAACACTGGGTACAGCGGCACCTCCAACCATGAGGAAGTAACCACCTTCTCTCCTCGTCTTGCATAAACGCATATCCCTTAAAAATTTAAGATTTGCAATATGAGGAGGAAGTGGCTCAAGGGTGGCAAGTTCTGTATCCAATCCTATGGCACAGGCAATAGTAGTAATCAGTCCACCAAAGGAAATCGGCCCACCTTTTCTTAAAACATGGTGCATGTGGGCAATCATAAATGGGACTGGATTAACTTTGGTGTCTGTGAGGCAGCTCTGCATGATAATTAATTCTTTAGCATTCACCTTGTTTGGGTTTTCCCGAGCAAAGATGGTGGATGCTAAAAGAAATCTAAAAACACGAAGGGCAGGATTGTAGATATGAGAAGCAAGTAGGCCATCAAAAGATGTTGCATTTTGTTTAGTAATCCTGGCCCAAAATGCTTCAAATGCCCAATCCGTGTCTAAAGGTGCTTCACAAACGGCACCATCCCCATAAGGCCATCCTAACATGGCAGCTAGACCGTCAGTGGAGTAGTCATATTCAACATTAAACATTCTAAATTTTACTCCACCTACGGCGCTAGCAGTGTTAGGAGAGACGTTATAAATTAAAGAACTCAAAAATTCGAACGTCAGCCTAGGGTAGGTTGGTGCTTGAGTAGCAAAAATATCATGCATGCCTAGTTTTTCGAGAAGGAAAAATACACTATGGTATATACCTAATGAATATAGACAGTTTTCATCGATATACCTGGTAGAGTGTATTGGTGTTGTCAGCAATTTCTCAAGCCGCTTTTGTTGTCTTTCTCCGGGTTGGCCATCTCGCAAAATGTAGCCGTGATACTCCATAGGATTTTCTTGTGGATGAATATAAAGAGAAAGAATGGGATGTAGAAGTCGTGAAGGTGTGAGGAAGAAAATGAAATAGTGGGGGTATTTATAGGTAGTGAAGAAAAATGGTGGTTGATGAATATTTATGATGGGAATAAATGTAGTGGGGTAGGTATGGATAATAAAGAAAGTTATGGGGGGTTAAGAATGGAAGAAAATGGGATTGGAAGTGGAAAAAGAGGCAAAATGGGGGGGAAACCGAGCCACTAGCCGTTAGGTGACCGTTACGTCACCGCGGGCGCGGCAGGGATCACCGCGGGCGCGGTCAGGGCGAGCCAAGTTGGGCCGGTCTTGCTTCCTTTCCATTGGGCTTTTCCTTCCTTGCCATTAGCTTCAATTTTTGGAGGTGTACCTAGTTTTCTTGCGAACGTGCATATATGTATGTGAATACATATATACATGTATATTTATTTATTTTTATATCAAAATTTTCATTATGGTGACCAGAAAAACAAAAACATTAGTAAATGAAAGGTATATATAGAGAAAAAAAACACATATGCATATATATATAGGTACGGACATCGGGTCACCAAAATAGTTATTAATAATGCAGGAAACAGATAATGCAAATAAAAATGAGTCTGAAAAGGAAATCAACATAATACTAATAATACTAGAACTAGAGATCTTGTGAATAACACAAATTTATCGCCAACCGGGAGGATGCTCTGCAGGAGTGTCTGGGCCACGCAGCTCAGTCAGCTGGCGTCGAATCTCTGCCACCTCGTGAGCTAATTCATCTAACTCACCAGCAAAGGTAACATCATTCAGTTCCAACTGTAAATGAAGGTCAGCCACCTCATTGCGGAGAGTGGCTATCTCAGTGCGCATAGCAGTCAACAGAGTGCAAATATCAGGTTCCTGCAAGCTGAGGTTATTAGTAAGAACAGTAGTGCGTGTGACCTCGGGTCGGGATGTGTGATCTGGAGTAGAGTCCTCGGGAGCAGGAGTGTATTCAGGAGTAGGATCTTCGGAAGCAGGAGTGTATTCTGGAGTGGGATCTTCGGAAGCAGGAGTGTATTCTGGAGTGGGATCTTCGGAAACAGGAGTGTATTCTGGAGTGGGATCTTCGGAAGCAGGAGTATATTCTGGGGCATACTCTGATATCTCACCCCAACCTTCTACAGAATAGTTCCAATTAGCAGGGTTGGAAACACAAGTCATCTGAGGGTCTGGCAGTGTGAAGGTGTAAACTGTCTGGTCATCGATGAGCAATCTGTACTGATATGGGTGGAAAGAGGCCCTCCTCATGAGCCCACGATCCATGCAAAAGTCTAAATCCAGGAAAGTATATCCACAGTATGCGGTCAGCTGTGCTATCATACTGTCCAAACCCAAAGCAGAAGCTATCTGTGTCACATTCCCTCCGGAATGAATAAGTCCTACAGCGGATCGAGCAGTCTGCTCGAGGCTCTCTATCAGAAAACCTCCACTAGCTATAGGTCTGGACTGACTGGCACAGTATAGGAAAAGGATCTCCTCAGCGGTGACTAAGTGGTCACAGTAACTCCTCCCAAAGAAAGTGTGGCACAGAATCATCTCGAAGTATCGGAAAGCCGGGTTATGGATCTTCCTGGACAGCTGGGTAGAGGGGTCAAGGCTGGCTCCATCAGTAATTTCCTGCCAAAATTTATCAATATCTCTGTCCATATATTAACTCAATGGTAACTCAGTGATAGCGGTCGGTCCAGTTTGGAAACCAAGCAAATCCCCAAATTCTTTGATGGTCAGGGTATACTCGGTACCAAACAATCTGAAACTTAGGCATCCTCGCTCATCTCCTTCACCCACCCATGGGTTATAATCCACAGAGCTAAGAAACTCCAGAGTAAGGTTCCTGTAGGTTTTGTGGACATCATCAGCATAATAATCCCAGCCAAGTTGGTTGCACAGATACCTAATACTTGGCTCAATCCCGAGTGCCTCCATGCAGCTCTGATCGGGGTACCTAGTGGGTACCATAGGTCTAGCAGATAAGGTAGCAAATCGGGCTTTTTGTGCTTCATCCATGAAAATCACAACCATACCATCGGGGTAATGCATCCTGAAAATATAAACACAAGAAATTAGTCCAGATAAAACATATATAAATTAATAAAATAAAATAAAATTAAGAATAAACCATGGGTTGCCTCCCATGCAGCGCTTGTTTAACGTCTTTAGCTTGACGATTAGATCTTACTTTATGTGGGTATTGGTGGGTCTATAAGAATATGACTAGAGTAGTCAACAGGCAAATCGCCTCCTTTGTATAGCTTCAGTCTTTGTCCATTTACCACAAATGGAGCGCATGAATTGTTTTTGATTTCTACTGCTCCAGACTTTAGAACTTTTGACACTTCAAATGGACCTGTACATCTTGAACGAAGCTTACCAGGAAAAAGTCGTAACCTTGAGTTAAATAGGAGAACAGGGTCACCAATGTTGAAATCTTTCTTGATGATTTTTTTATCATGCCACATCTTGGTTCTTTCCTTATATATGATGGCATTCTCATAGGCATTCAAGCGAAGCTCTTCCAGCTTGTGAATGTCCAGGATACGTTTTTCTCCGGCTTTTAGGTAATCTAGATTCAAGGATTTAATGGCCCAATAGGCTTTATGTTCTAGTTCGAAGGGTAAATGACAGGACTTTCCATAAACAAATTGATAAGGAGTTGTTCCAATAGGGGTTTTATAAGCCGTTCTATAAGCCCATAAGGCGTCTTTAAGTTTTCCAGACCAGTCTTTTCTGGATAATGATACGGTTTTCTCTAGGATCTGCTTAATCTCCCTATTCGATACTTCTACTTGGCCACTGGTTTGCGGGTGATATGGTGTTGCTACTCTATGTTTTACTCCGTATTTGCTTAGAAGCTTGTCAAATATCTTAGATATAAAATGTGATCCTCCATCACTTATGACTAACCTCGGGGTTCCAAACCTAGGAAAAATAATATTCTTAAACAGTTTGATAACTACCTTGGTATCGTTTGTGGGTGATGCAACAGCTTCTATCCACTTTGAGACATAATCGACAGCTACTAGGATATACTTGTTACCCATTGAGGAAGGAAAAGGTCCCATGAAATCTATACCCCAGACATCAAATATTTCCACTTCTTGGATGTTACTTAAAGGCATTTCATCACGTCTTGAGATGTTCCCAGTGCGTTGGCATCGGTCACATTTTGTAATGTAAGTGTGGACATCGCGCCATACAGTAGACCAATAAAAACCTGCTTGAAATATTTTGGCGCATGTTTTAGATGTGCTTGCATGTCCACCATAAGGTGCAGCATGACAATGTTTAATGACGTTGCCTACTTCTTCTTCCGGCACAAATCGTCTGAATATATTATCTATTCCTCTTTTGAATAGGAGGGGTTCATCCCAAAAGAAGTGTTTAACATCACTAAAAAACTTCTTCTTCTGTTGGTAGCTTAAGTCAGGGGGTATGATATCAGCGGCCAGATAATTCACAATATCTGCGTACCATGGTATGTTGTTCAAGGTTGAGATTTCCTCATAGGTCTCTTCTTCAGTTGAGTTTATCCCAGCTATTAATCTTTCATAAGTAGAGTGATCGTCTATAGGTATAAGTTCAGGTTTAAGGTGTTCTAACCTAGAGAGATAATCAGCTACTAAGTTTTCAGCTCCTTTTTTATCCTTAATATCCAAGTCAAATTCTTTGAGTAAAAGAACCCATCTGAGCAATCTAGGCTTAGCATCTTTCTTACTTAACAAGTACCGGATTGCTGCATGATCTGTGTATACTATTATTTTTGCTCCCACCAAATAAGATCGAAATTTATCAATAGCAAAAACTACGGCTAGCAATTCCTTTTCTGTGGTTGTATAATTTAGCTGGGCAGCGTCTAGTGTTCTACTAGCGTAGTAAATAGCATGCAGTTTCTTGTCTTTTCTTTGCCCTAGTACAGCTCCTACAGCGAAATCACTAGCATCGCACATGATTTCAAAGGGTTGTGTCCAATCAGGTGGTCTTATGATAGGTGCTGAAATAAGAGCTTGCTTTAAAACTTCAAAGGCCTCAAGACATTTTTGGTCGAATTCCAACTCGACATCCTTCATCAATAAGTTAGTTAAAGGTTTTGTTATTCCGGAAAAATTCTTGATGAAACGTCGGTAGAACCCGGCATGTCCTAGAAAACTTCTTACTTCCCTAACGGTCTTAGGTGGGTTTAGGTTTTCTATAACTTCTATCTTGGCCTTATCAACTTCTATACCTCTTTCAGAAATAATGTGTCCCAAGACTATCCCTTCATTTACCATAAAGTGGCACTTTTCCCAATTCAACACAAGGTTTACTTCCACACATCTTTTTAAGATTTTCTCTAAGTTTGAGAGGCAGTTTTTGAAATCAAACCCACACACTGAAAAATCGTCCATAAATACTTCCATAATTCCATCTAGGTAGTCTGCGAAAATTGATATCATACAACGTTGGAAAGTGGCAGGTGCATTACAGAGTCCAAAGGGCATTCGTCTATAAGCGAATGTTCCATAAGGGCAAGTAAATGTGGTTTTTTCTTGGTCCTCTGGGTGAATATGGATTTGGAAAAACCCCGAATACCCATCAAGATAGCAGAAATATGAGTGTCTTGCTAGACGTTCAAGCATCTGATCTATAAATGGGAGAGGGAAATGGTCTTTTCTCGTTGCCTTATTCAACTTTCTGTAATCTATACACATACGCCATCCTCCTTCTGTTCGTTTTGCCACATGCTCACCTTTCTCATTTTCCATAACAGTGATACCTCCTTTCTTGGGTACCACATGGACTGGGCTTACCCATTCACTATCTGAAATTTGGTATATGATACCAGCTTCTAATAACTTAAGAACTTCTTTCTTGACTACATCACTCATGATAGGGTTTATTCTTCTTTGATGTTCTCTTGAGGGTTTTGAATCTTCTTCTAGCATAATCCGATGCATGCATACGGATGGGCTTATACCTTTTAAATCTGAAACTTTATACCCTAAAGCTGAGGGATATTTTCGCAAGGTATCTAAAAGTTGATTTGTTTCTATTTGGTTTAGAGCGGTGCTAATTATAACAGGTTTATTCATCTCCTCATCCAAAAACTCATATCTTAGATTCTTGGGTAGTTCCTTAAGTTCTATAGTGGGTTTCTCAGTACGCGGCATAAGGTCAGGGGTAAGAGCTAAGCATTCGAAAAGGTTGTCGTCAATGTACGATTCGATACTCTTAAATCCGTCATCCTCTAAAATAGGGGTTGATGGTAATTTGATTAAAGATTCGTTTTGTTCGAGCTCATTTACACATTCGTCAATGACGTCAATGGCATAACACGCATCTCCTATCACTGGTGCCATTAGAAACTTTGATAAAATGAACTCAATCTTTTCATCTCCTACCTCGAAAGTCAGTTTCCCTTTCTTAACATCTATTATAGCTCCGGCGGTCGATAGGAATGGTCTTCCTAAGAGGATTGGGATGTCTTCATCTTCTTTAATATCCATTACGACGAAGTCGGTCGGAATGTACAACTGACCAATCTTGACAGGTATGTCTTCTAAAATACCCATGGGATATTTGACAGATCTATCAGCTAGTTGTAAGGGCATCTTAGTAGGTTGAAGTTCTCCTAATTTTAACCTCTTACAGACGGCCAGAGGCATCAGACTTACGCTTGCTCCTAAGTCTAAAAATGCTTTGTCTATCATATGGTTACCTAGGATGCAAGGGATAGAAAAACTTCCAGGGTCTTTATCTTTCTTGGCGAGTTTATTTTCGGATATAGAATGACATTCTAAAAGCTTAGGATCATCGAGTCGCCGTTTATTGGTCAAAATATCTTTCAAGAACTTAGCATATGATGGTATCTGGGTTATAGCTTCAGTAAAAGGAATCTCTACATGGAGTTTCTCTATTACCTTAATAAACTTCTGGTACCGGTTTTCTACTTTGGTGTTTTTCAGCCTCTGTGGGAACGGAATAGGTGGTTTATAAGGTTGTTGAGTGTTATTCCCTACTTCTGGTTTTGATTGCTTTTCTGGTTTCTCTGGTTCCTCTACCTGGTCTTTAGGTGTAGCATCTTCCATAGGTTTTTCTGATGTGCTTAAGTTAGGATTTCTAGGCCCTTCATAAGCAGTTCCACTTCTTAAGGTGATAGAATTTGCTTGGCCTTTTGGATTTGGTTGAGTTTGTCCAGGAAATTGTCCTCCAGGTGCAACTTGTACAGAGGTGTTTTGTGCTACTTGGGAAATCTGAGTCTCAAGCATTTTGGTGTGGGTTATCATCTGGTCAAACTTGGTTGCCAGTTGAGTAACTAGTTCGTTCGTGTGAATGTGTTGGTTCATAAACTCCTTATTTTGCTGAGTTTGAGTCTGAATAAAGGTGTCTATGGTTTCTTTAAGGTTTGGTCTTGGGGGCACTATTTGCATAGGTTGGTTTTGTTTTTGCGTTTGGAATCCTTGAGGTCTCGAAGGTCCGGGATTTTGGATAGGGTTATTGTTTTTGTAAGAGAAATTCGGGTGGTTCCTCCATCCAGGATTGGAGGTATTCGAGAAAGGGTTCCCTTGGGCATAGTTAACTTGGTCTGAGCTAGATTCGTTCAAAAGGTTACAGTCAACGGTTTGATGTCCTTGAGTTCCACAGAGTTCGCATTCCGATTGGATTGCTGCTACTGTGGTTGGGTTTTGAGACATGTTCTCGACTCTCAAAGCTAGGGCGTCCATCTTGGCATTAATCATGTCCATGCAACTTACCTCATGCTTTCCTCCATGGCTCTCCTTTTTCTCTACTGTCGCTCGTTCTAATCCCCACTGGGCGTGGTTTTGGGCCATGTCCTCTATTAGGGCACAAGCGTCAGGGTAAGGTTTGTTCATCAACGCTCCGCCAGCGGCAGCGTCTATGGACATCTTTGTGTTGTAATGGAGTCCATTATAAAAGGTATGTATGATTAACCATTGCTCCAGGCCATGGTGCGGACAAGCTCTTAAAAGTTCTTTATATCTCTCCCAGGCATCAAAAAGTGATTCGCGTTGGTTTTGGGTGAAACAAGTGATCAGGTTCCTAAGAATAGCGGTCTTGCTTGGTGGAAAATATCTCGCAAGAAAAGCTCTCCTAAGGTCTTCCCAAGTTGTTATTGAGTTAGTTGGAAGGGCTTCTAACCAGTCGTGAGCTTTACCTCTAAGGGAAAAAGGAAACAGTCTTAAACGGATGGCT
Organism: Vicia faba; assembly: GCA_948472305.1. NCBI lineage: Eukaryota > Viridiplantae > Streptophyta > Magnoliopsida > Fabales > Fabaceae > Vicia > Vicia faba. The sequence goes on from OX451741.1 coordinate 803,600,320, forward strand.
TCGGGTGTGGCTCCATTTGCCTTAAGGGTGTCAGCTAACTGGATAAATACCTTTAAATGTTGATTCGGGTTCTCGGTAGCGAGACCAGCGAATTGGTTTTGTTGTACTAATTGTAATAATGAGGGCTTTAGTTCAAAGTTGTTGGTAGTTATAGTAGGGTTTACTATACTAGAACTAGGTTCCTCGTTAGATGGTTGGGCGAATTCCTTGAGTGGTCTTTGGTTACGATCTTCTGCCATAGCTCTTCTTATCTTGCGTATAAAAAGACGGGCACGAGCGTAACGTTCAGGTTCTACTAAAGGATCTATTAGGTTACCGGTGCTACGATTTCTATGCATCTACCGGCTAGAATAGCCTTAGTCTAAACGGGATAACAATAGGGTATGAAATTTGACGAAGTTGGTCCCCGGCAACGGCGCCAAAAACTTGATGGGGATCTGTAACGTATAGCCTAAATATAGTACTGCAAGTGCACAACCTATCGAAGTAATATATAAGATTATCGAACCACAGAGACCAATTGTCAATCTATCAACTCTATTGCTAAGGTGCTTATCTAAGGTGAACAAGAATATTGATGTGAGTGCAGTGCAACAAAGTAAATGAGCGAGGTAAATAACAATTTAAAAGACAGGTTGGAATGTAAATCATGTAATCAGATATTGGTCCGGTCATGCGTAGATGAAACTACTTATGGGGCAGTATTTTCTATTGATAGCAAAGAATCAATTTAACGGGAACTTGTAGCTTTTGACTACTAAGAACCGAATTTACTCTTTAAATTAAATTCCTTTATTGTCACATATAAAGGGTGCCTTCCGCGTTAAAGAGGTAAACCTATTTTTAAGAAATTGATAGTTTTGACTTAACAGAAAAGTAATTTTACTTGGAAAGATTAACTTAAAGAGACTTTTGGCTTTTGACCAAGAGTCAGATTTCAAACCTACAAACGCGTCCAAAAATAGTTTCAAAATCGTTTTCTAAAAAGGTCAATGATTCCTATTTAACCAATCAACGGCTTTCGCTCTTTTCGTTTGGTTAAATAATAATCAAGTCGTATCATTAGTTTGGACGGCTTTCGATCTTACCCAATAAACATTTAAACATAATTGACTTAAGTTAAAAGCAAAACATCCCCAGAGTATTTTCACTAGCATGATAATTGGAACACGACCATGATGACAATCATTACATCCAAACCTTTATAGTTTAGCCAAACATAATAAGTGCGAGTCTATAAAACGTGTAGACTATGATAAGAGCGAGTAAGTAAAAGAGTGCGAGTCTATAAAACGTGTAGACTATGGTAAGAGAATTTAGAGTCTATAAAACGTGTAGACTATGGTAAGAGCATTTAGAGTCTATAAAACGTGTAGACTATGGTAAGAGCAATTATAAGTAAAGAAATGCAATAAAATAGAACCTTGCTCCAGTCGGAGACTTGAATCTGATACAAATCTACGGAATGGTAAGGCTGGTATGATGAACTTCAACCAAAGTGCTCCAAGACTCGATTACAACTCAATCTACACCGCAATAACTCCCCGATGTGAAGAGATTATTACTTTACAGAAACTGATAGTATATGGCTTAAGATTGTACTAAGCTTGGATGAAACTAAAAAATGAAAATTGAAAACTATTTATAGAGGATCCTTGAGATGCGTAAAGACCAGCATGCCCCTCAACTTCTTCTGAGCGGGAAACTTTTTTGAAGGCCGCGGGCGCGGTGGCAGTGGCCGCGGGCGCGGTGGCTGGAACTGCCAGATCGTGGGAACGTGGCAGTTGGTCTCTGGGTGAAAGTGGGCCACGTCATCGCGTTCCCTGTAGCAGGCGCGGCGCTGAACGCCATAAGTGCAGAATATCTTGAAAAACCCTAATTTCTTGGCGTTTTGGCTCGTTTCTTCACAGAAGGCTCTGAAATGACAAGAATCCTGAAAACAAAGGAAAAAGGAACATAATACGAGAAAATGATAATAAAAACTAAGGAAAACATGTGATAGTTGAGTCAGAAACATAGTGCGATTTAGTGCGATCACAAAGGTCAAAACATGAAAGTTGTAGCCTATTGCATAATCTACAACTTTGATTCACAAATTTTTCCCAAAAGAGGCTTGCATCTCAAGTTACAATTTTTGGAACAAGGGTACCAAACCATTCTTAACTTAGAGAAAATTTGACCTATTTTAGGCAAGGTTTTTACCTAACTTCAAGACCATTTTTCACACTTCCACTTGAAATTTCAATTTGCATTTCAAAGATGGATTGTAGTACACATTCCAAGCTTTCCAAAATGTCCAAGAACTTCTCAAACACCCTTGTGGTTAGGGAGAATCGAATTTGGCAATATGGGCAAAAGTCACTTTGTTCATGGCCAATTTCATGTTCATAACACTATGCATTTTCAATCTCAGCTTGCACAACTTGATTACAGGTCTTTTATCTCAATTACACTCATAAATTTAATGCCAATCCTTTGTGCCAAGGCCATGTTCTATGTGTTCAAGCATTGCCTAAAGGTTTAATCCCAAATTGGAAAAAGCATTATATCCATTTTTGCAAAAGTTACACTTTATGCCTAAAGCAAATCCAAGCAAGTACATTTGAAATCTCTTTAGCACAAGTTTATGAGTTAATCACACTAATCAAGACTGAGTTATGCAGCACATTAGAGGTGCCTCTACCTGTCTAGAACTGAACTTGGCCTTTGCTTGCTTAAAGTTTAAGAAACATAGCATAACATGTACCAACTCTCATATCAGTTAACCAAGGCTTAGAGAAAGTTATCAAGCACATTCTAAACATTCATCCTAAGATGAAGCACGACCCTAAGATCCCCAATACCTCCCCATTCCCAGAATCACCTTCAAACTGCTCAAAACAGGGCATCCCTGCAGTTTGAGTCCCATAGCTCAAACCTTCCATGCTTCCTTGCTACAAACATATCAAACACATTCCCTAACATCCCTTGAGGCTAATCAAAACCTCAAACACGACCTGTAACACTCCTAGGCATCATCACCATTTTCACTTTCTTGTTTTGCAGCTGAAGTTCCCTAGCACGATTCAAAAGGTTTCAAGACAAAGTAAAGCTTGGAATAGCATCCCTGGACATCAAGGAAGTTGTACCAATCATCACCTTGCATTGAAGACACCTCAATCACCAGATACAACTTCAACTGAACAGGTAAGTTCATGAACACGAATCTCTCTATCCAGGCATTGTTAGCTTTAGGTTTGTGAAGAAAACATGTCACATTCATAGCCCTGAACATGCCCATATGATTAGATTTCATTTATATTATGTATGCTTAGAGAATTTGATGTCTGAACTTTGAACAAAAATTAGGTTAAGAATTGGGGGAGAAGAAATTCTCTCTCATTTCTGAGAGTTAAAACATGTTCTTTATATGTGTGAAATCGTGAGAGGATGCTTAACATTTTTGGTGTTGTAAGTTTTTGCTAAAACTCAAAGAATCAGGACCTTGCAATGGAAGAAAGAGGCGCGTGTTTTTGTTCAAACAGAAGTGCTGGAGGTTGAAGAAGCTCCACGTGGGCTGGGCCTGTTTCACATTTCTTTTTGCACCCTTTTATTACTTTTACACCCCCTGAGCCTATTTTGCTTATTTTAGTGATTTTTTGACTTTTTCTTTTTTGGTTTGACTTATTTATTTTTTCTTATGATATTAAAAATATAAAAAATATTTTTCTCACCATTTTCCTATTTATTAGGTATTTATTTGTTTAGGTTAGTTTTTGAACATAAATAAATAAATAGATATACTTTTATTTAAAAAATGTTAAAATAGTGCAAATACATTTTTATTTTCATTTTATTTCATTTTATCTTCTGAAAATATTTTATATAAAAAAATACTTTTTTTTATAAATATTAAATATTATTATTTTGTATATCTAATATATATTTAGAAAATAATGCATATATATATATATATATATATATATATATATATATATATATATATATATATATATATATATATATATATATATATATATATATATATATATATATATATATATATATATATATATATATATATATATATATATATATATTTATTAGAATATTTATTAGAATATTTAGGGTAAAATACAAAATATACACACTTTTATTTTTTATTAATATTTAATATTAAAAATACCCTTTTTTTACAAATATACTTCATTTTTGTTTTATTTTTGTATATAATAAATAAATATTGTACATGTAAATAATTAATACATTTTATTTAATAAAATTAGGGTTTTGCCCTAAACACAAAAAACTCCAAAAAATAATACTTTTATTTTGTTTATTTTGACATGTAAAAATACTTTTTTCCATACATACAAAAACCATTTTTGCATCTTGCATATTTATTCTTATTTTATTTAATTTGTGCAATTAAATATCTTGTAAATAATTCAATATTGATGTAATAGTTTAGGTTTAAATTCCTTGTCAAAAATCCCCATTTGAACATTTGTACCCCCCTTCCCATATATTGTGTTGTAATAGCTTAGTAAATTTATTTTTCGCACTTTATTGCTTTCTAATTATACCATGTTAGAATTAGGGTTTGTATGCGAAAACGACAAAAATAGTTTGACCTAATTTCAAGATAAACAAGCATGAAAATGGACAACACAAAATCACACTTGCACCCCCTAGGGTATTCCACTTGTTGCCTTCAATAAATGGGCCATATTGCATGTTAGGTCTCTTTGGGCAAAACAAACACAAATCAAATGATCATAGTCCCTCGATGACGCTTTCAAAAAGTTGCCTAAACAAATGATCAAGTCCCTTAAAGAAAATTGCCCAAAGATACTTGGCACCATTGCAATTATGGTCTAAACGATGACCCGCGCCCGTCCCTTTCACATCCTAACACAAGATTGTCCACCAAATACAATGGTGGAACAAACTTGTTAAAAGGGTTAAAACATAGCAATAATCTTTGAGAAAATTAGGGTAGATAGCTCTTGGTTACTTGCCAATTTGCAAAACAAAACACTTGCCTATTTTCAAAACCACACCTCACGACACTTTCAAAACAACTTTAAAAAACAAATGAAAACCTTTTCAAAAAGACATACACCTTTGTATACATCCCAACATGGATCATTACAAAGGTTGCCACCACATTGGCTTCTTTTCAAAACATTTTCAAACCCACACACACACAAAGCATCATTTCAAGAAAATTGAAAACAAAAGGCAAGTTGATCTAAGCAAGTAACTAAGAGCCCATGGATAACCATGGATAGAAAGGGTGCTAATACCTTCCCTTTCTATAATCTACTCCCCGAACCCAAGAAAACATCTCAAAGGTTTTTGCTGTGCTTTTTAAACCTTTCCTTAGGATAAAATAAAAAGTCGGTGGCGACTCTTGCTCAACCGAAACATTTGCAAAAACAAACGCAAAACCACAGTCAATTCTCCCACCATATCACAGAACTGGCGACTCTGCTGGGGATAATTTTAAAAGTGGAGTAACCTTAGGGCTTAGATCACCTTTGTTTTCAATTGTTTTCCTTGTTTGCTTTTATATTTGTGGGCTTTGCATCGGAGTTTCATAGATCCTAACCCGGATCTGGGAAATACCCTTTTTAGGTAGCATAATCTGTGAGGGACCTGTCCGGCGTAGACCGGCATGGGTGAAGCAGTGGCTACGTTGGTGTGGCACCTTGGTCTGTACCTATATCCCTTGTGTTGCAACGAGGAGAATATGGGTCTTCTAAGGAGTCATTAAACACCAACCAACCTTAGAACCCTAAATTGACCAAACTTGTCCATTAGAACAGTGGCAGTATGCTACACTCATTGAGGCTAAACTCTCGCGATGGTTCTGGCCGCAAGAAAAGATTGCGATGCTGGAGTTATGACCGATTGAGGGTAGTCAATGATTTGAGATCCTCTAGAACCCGGTTACTTTTGATAGGACAGGTTTTAACCAACGAAACTAAAAGAGGGTAATACCTAAACTTCATGCTGGCCTGAAACCTAAGGGTTGTCTTGTGTGACTTGTGTGCCTTATCATGCTTGACTTTGTGAATACTTATGGTGTGCTTCATCATAGCATCATGCCATCATACCATTGCATGCATCCTGTATAAAGGACTAACCCATTTCAAAGACAAAAAAATTTCATCTTTGCTCTGTTTTGTAGGACATCATGATGCCCGTGCGTAGGAATACTGTCCGGCTCAACTTTGTTCAACCACCAACTTTACTCAAGGATTTGGTTGGTAGGATTCCAAACACTTCCTCCTTCATCAACAGGCATGGTTCTCTCCTTGGATTGATCACTGCAAAATGGGACCAACAACTGATAAGTGTCCTGACCCAGTTTTATGACCCCCTGTATCATTGTTTCACCTTTCAAGACTTCCAGCTGGTCCCTACCCTGGAAGAATTATCTTATTTGCTTGGTATCCCTGTCTTGGAGCAAACTCCATTCACTGGTTTGGAAAAGACTCCTAGGACTGAAGAGATTGCTGCAATTCTCCCCTTGACCAAAGAAGAGGTATTGGCTAATTGGGATACTAGAAGTGGAGTCAAGGGCTTTTTGGTCAAATTTCTGGTTGGCAAGGCTAATGATTTCTGGAATGACTTGGACTTCAAGGCGTACGAAGACATTCTGGCTCTTTTAATCTATGGTCTGGTACTGTTTCCCAATCCTGACACCTTTATCAGTATCTATGCCATAAGGATCTTCATGTCTCGGAATCCTGTACCCACTCTTTTGGGTGATATCCTGCAACAACTCTATGCTCGTACTGCCCGAAAGCGGGGAACTCCGTGGTGTTGTGCTCCTTTGCTAGTGAGGTGGTTTATTTCGCACCTTCCTAAGTTCGTGCTGAAGAATGAAGAAGGAAAGGGTTGGGCTCATAGGCTAATGTCTCTCACTGATAATGACATCACTTGGACTCTCAGAGGTTTAGATGAGGCAGCTGTTATTGATCGTTGCGGAGAATACCCTAATGTCCCTTTGATTGGTATCCAAGGAGGAATCTCTTATAATCCATGCTTAGCTCTCCGCCAGTTTGGAAGAGCCAGAAGAGTAGGGCCTCATGAAATGTTGGTTCCTCACTTCCATTTTGAGTTTCAGGCAGACAGTGACAAACTACGCCATGGATTCATTAAGGCTTGGGACAGAATTCACAAAGCTGACCCACACGAGTTGGGACCAAAGACTTCTCTACCAATGGAGCCCTATTGTAGATGGGTCCGCATCCGTGCTCAGAAGTTAGGTATGCCGTACGAAGCTGTCATACCTATCATTCTTGAATCTCCTGATGAAGATGGGGTTCCTCCAACTGTCCTCCCTCCTCAGATACCCACTGATTTTGACACAATGAAGAGATCTTGGGCGCAGCTAAAGGAAGAACGGGATTTCTATCGGGAAAAGTTCAACGAGCAGGAACGGAAGATCCAGAGGCTGACTAAGCAATTGGAGGAGGAGCGGGTCCTGAATAACTACATCCACACTGAGAAGAGGAGGCCATGGGAGCACTGATGGGCTTTGGATGTTTCCTTTTTACAGCTTTTATTTCCTTTTCAGTATTTTTCATTCCTGTAATGCCTAAGGGCAAGTTGTTGAACAATCTAAAATTTGAATCTAATGAAGTGTGTTCCCCTTTTGTCTACAAAGTTGAATCTTGTTTGTCTTTGAAAACATAAAACATACGCATCTCATTGCACCATATGCATAGCAGGTACCCTTTTTCACAGGTTGCTTAATCTCCTTCGTTGTTTATTTTGAACAGTCATCATGAATCCAGACTCATCTAGTGAGCAAGCAATCAAGGCCCTTCAGGCCCAAAGTGCCCAGTTTCAAGAAATGGTCCTGAGCCTGGCCCAAGGTCAGCAAGAGTTGAAGACTCTACTCCTGAAGAAGAAGAAGAAAAAGAGGACTGCGTTATTCAACACCGGACGCAGGTTTGGGAACACACTCCATAACGAGGCTGATCCAACTACTTCTTCTGCTGAGAAAGGCAGTCCCCAAGGGGGAGGAGCTCCTAGTCCTGCAGTCTCTGACAACAAGACGGACTACAATGACGAACAATACCCACCTGCTGCTGACAGATACAAGCAATTAGAGGACCGCTTGAGCGCCATGGAAATTCAGAATGTTTCGGAGCTGGATTTCAGAGATTTGGGGTTGTCTTCTGGGGTAGTAATCCCACACAAGTTTAAGGCGCCTGCCTTTGCCAAATACGACGGGGCTTCCTGTCCAAAGCTGCATCTAAGGTCGTACGTAAGGAAGATCCAACCTTACACGGCAGATAAGAACCTTTGGATTCACTTCTTCCAAGATAGCCTTTCGGGGTCACAGCTTGAATGGTTCTACCAACTAGATGGAACTAGTATCTGACATTGGGAAGATTTGGCAACCGCATTCTACAGACAATATCAATACAATTCTGATCTCGCTCCTACGCGTACCCAACTTCAGTGTATGTCTCTAGGAACGGGCGAAGGGTTCAAAGAATATGCACAAAAATGGAGAGATTTGGCTGGCAGGGTGCAGCCTCCATTAACTGATCGTGAGCTGGTTGATATGTTTCTAGGGACCTTGTCTGGCCCATTTTTCAATCATTTGGTTGGTAACTCCTCCGCTGGGTTTACAGATTTGATTCTGACGGGTGAAAGGATTGAAGCCGGCATCAGGTCAGGAAAGATACAAAAAGCTGCCTCCACAAGTACTGAGAAGAGGCCTTTCAAGAAAGAAGCAAGTGCCGTCTATGGTCCTAGAAGACAAGTCAAGCCAGAAAGTCGCCAAGCCGTCAATACTTTGGTCATTTCAAAACCTGTTGCTGCTCCTCAGCAGTATAATCAACAAAGAGGTGAAAGGCCCAAGAGGCAGTATACTAGGCTGAGTATGACTTTGTCACAAATCTTACCGCAACTGTTATCAACCAACTTGGTGACCATCAAAGAGGCTCCGAAGGTCGTGAATACTGCATCTCCTAAATATAACCCAAATGCCCGTTGTGCTTATCATTCCGATAGCCCCGGGCATACTACTGATGATTGCTGGGCCTTGAGAAATAAGGTGCAAGACCTTATCGACGCAAAGGAAATTCAGTTTGAAGCGCCTGAGAGGCCAAATGTTGTAACTGCTCCTATGCCCCAGCATAGAGTAAATGTCATTGAGGAAGATTTATATGCTGTTTCGGTGAATGATGTTGCTACCCCTCTTTTGGCTGTTAAGAGGAACTTACTACTAGCTGGTTTATTTCCGGGTTGTAGCGAGGGTTGCCTCCTGTGTGCTGTTATCCCTACCGGTTGTCCGCTGCTGAAATCAGGCATCCAAAGCCTGATGGATAGCAAAGAAATTTTGTTCAAGAAAGCTTCTGTTCCATTTTTTCCCGCTGAAGAAGTATCTGTTGTCACAATTTACAATCCTACCAAAGCTCCCCCGAGGAAGCCAGTCCAAATTCTGTCTGTTGCACCCATTACTATTACTGTTCCGGGGCCTCTCCCCTATGAGTCTGATAAAGCTGTCCCATGGCATTATGGGGCCGACGTGTATGTGCTTGGAGTGAAGCAGGAGTTCAACACCGGTACCAGTATCAGTAACATCACTGGTCCCGCCAAGATTACTCGCAGTGGCAGGCTCTTCTCGCCTGACATTGCACCACCAGTTATCCGAAAACCTCTCATCATCACACCCGCAAGTGTGCATGTTCCGAATCAAGTTCCTGTGTCTACTACTGCCGCCGAGTCCTCTGATGCTCGGGGCAAAGAAGCTGTTACCGATTTGCCTGCCAGGACGGAGGCACCAAAAAAGACTGCTGTTGAAGCCTCCCAACTGGAAATGGAGGAAATTCTTAAAATCATTAAAAAGAGTGACTTCAATGTTGTTGAACAGTTGGGGCATACCCCCTCCAAAATCTCTATGCTATCATTGCTGCTATGCTCTGAGGCCCATGCAAAAGCCCTGATTTCATTTCTGAAAACGGCCCATGTGCCACAAGAGACCTCTGCAGATCAATTCACTGACTGTGTGGCTAATTTGACAGCTGACAATGGTTTGGGGTTCTCGGATGCTGACCTCACCGCCAAAGGGAAAAATCACAATGATGCCCTGCATGTTTCCATAGAATGCAGGGGCACTACTCTCGCACACGTGTTGGTGGATATCGGTTCTTCCCTAAATGTTTTGCCCAAAAAGGCATTGGATCGCTTGGATTGTGAGGGCCTGGAGTTGAAACCTAGTAACATCATTGTTAGAGCCTTCGACAGTTCTAAGAGGATGGTGCACGGTGAAGTAGACATTCCTATTCGTGTGGGTTCCCAAGTTTTCGACTCAACGTTCTATGTAATGGATATTCGTCCATCTTATTCCTGCTTGTTGGGTCGACCCTGGATTCACAAGGCTGGGGCAGTAACATCCACTCTACACCAAAAGCTCAAATACCCTGTCAAAGGGAAGATTGTTACTGTGCAGAGTGAGGAGGAATACATGGTTAGTCACTTGAATTCATTCCGGTATATCGAGATGGACGGGGAATTTATTGAAACCCCCTTTCAGCATTTTGAGGAAGTACCTCCGACGTTGGCATCGGCTGAAACAATGGTTGAAGAAGACTTTCCGTTGAAGATGGCGTCCTTAAAGGATGCCCGGGCTGTAATCGAGAAAGGCAAATGTGCAAACTGGGGTCGGCTTCCTGACTTCACTCAAAAAAATGACAAGTTTGGGCTGGGCTTTACTGCAGAGGCTCAGAGGGCTGTGCGCAAGGACAAGATCAGAAAGGCTCTGGTGTTTATCTCCAACCTAAGGGTGAATGCTATAGAGGAGGACGTAGAGGAAGCAGAGTTTGACAGTTGGATCTATCCAACCACCAGCAACGGACCAAGCAACTGGACGGCAAAGGATTTTACACCTATCACATTTGTCACGCAGTAATTAACTCTTTTGATTTTCAATTTGTAACAAATAATATGTTAAAACTTTATTGGCTCGGTGTCCTACCCGGGGCATCGTAGCTCCATTTGTGAGGGCTTTTTGTATGACATTTCCATATATCATTAATCAAAACATTGGACGTTTGTTGCATTTCAAATCTTGTGCTCTTTTTCTTTCTGTGTTATATATTGCAAAACAGCTATATTTACACACACTCACTTATACAGGTTTCAATCCACTCTGGATCTCACGGGTAACAGCTCTGCTACCACCAGTTATGACTTCGAGAATCCGATCAACTTGGCCGAAGACGAAGGTGAAGATGATTGCGAAGTGCCTGGTGAACTCGCAAGACTGCTACTCCAGTAAGAGAGGGCCATTCAGCCGCATGAAGAGCCGGTGGAAACAGTTAACCTGGGTACTGAGACAGATAGGAAAGAGGTCAAGATTGGTGCCAATCTAGAGCTCAGCGTGAAGCAACGATTGATCCAGATGCTACATGATTACATGGAGATATTTGCTTGGTCCTATGAAGACATGCCTGGTTTGGATGCCGACATTGTAGTTTATCACCTGCCAACCAAGGAAGACTACCCTCCGGTAAAGCAAAAGGTCCGCCGTATGCGCCCAGAGATTTTCGAAAAGATCAAGGCTGAGGTTATGAAGCAATTCGATGCCGAGTTTCTTGCAGTGACCTCTTACCCTCAGTGGGTTGCCAATGTGGTGCCAGTACCGAAGAAGGACGGTAAAGTCAGAATGTGTGTCGACTACAGGGATTTGAACAGGGCAAGCCCCAAGGATGATTTCCCCCTACCTCACATCAATGTGGGTTTGAAAAATGTTTTGAAAAGAGGTCAATGTGGTGGCAACCTTTGTAATGATCCATGTTGGGATGTATACAAAGGCGTACTTATCTTCTGAAAAGTTTTCAATGTTTTTGTTTTTTTGAAAGTGTTGTGATGTGTGTTTTGAAAAGGTAGGCAAGTGTTTTTGTTTTGCAAGTTGGCAAGTAATCAAGAGCTATCTACCCTAAATTTCTCAAAGATCTTTGCTATGTTTTAACCCTTTTAACAATTTTGTTCCACCATTGTATTTGGTGGACAATCTTGTGTTAGGATGTTAACGGGACGGGCGCGGGTCATCGTTTTAGACCATGATTGCAATGGTGCCAAGTATCTTTGGGCAATTTTTCCTTTAAGGGACTTGATCATTTTTAGGCAACTTTCGAAAGCGTCATCGAGGGACTATGATCATTTGATTTGATTTGTTTTTGCCAAAGATACCTAACATGCAATATGGCCCATTATTGAAGGCAACAAATGGAGTACCCTAGGGGTGCAAGTGTGATTAGTGTTGTCCATTTTCATGCTTGTTTATCTTGAATTTAGGTCAAACTAATTGTTGTTTTTGATTTGCATACAAAACCCTAATTCTAACATGGCATAATTAGAAAGCTTTTAAATGCGAAAAATAAAAGGTCCTAAGTTATTACAGAATGATCATGGGAATGGGGGTACAAATGTTCAAATGGGGATGAGACTTCATAGGAGGATAGTGTCCAATATTTACAACCAAATTGAATTGCGCAAATATAAATGTAAAGATATATAAGAATAAAGCAATATATATGTGAAGGTATTTTTGTGTAAGTGTATATTTTATTCACAAATAAAATAAAAATAATTAAAAGAAAGTTAATTTTTGAATATTTTCAAGTTTAGGGCAAAAACCCTAATTTTACTAAATAAATGGTATTAATTATTTATTTAAGTATTATATACAATATTTATTAATTATGTGTAAAAAAATAAAATAAAAAGAAAGTATATTGTCAAAAAAATGATTTTCAAGTTAAATATTAATAAAAATAAAAATGTATTATTTTTTATGTTTTTAACCTAAATATACTAATGAATATATAAGTATTTACATTATTTATTAAATATATATTATATGTACAAAACTAAATATTTAATATTATTAAAAAAAGTATATTTTTTATAAAATGTTTTCAAAAGATAAAATAAAATAAAATCAGAAAATAAAAGTGTTTTATATTATTTCTTTGTATTTTAAATAAAAGTATGTTTAGATTTATTTATGTACAAAACTAAATGAAACAAAATAAATGTCAAAAAAATGCAAAAAATGTGGGGAAAAATATTTTTAATATTTTTTTATGTTTAGACAAAAATATAAAAACAAAATCAAAAGGAAAAAATCAAAAATAACAAAGATATCTCAAAATGGGCCAAGGGGGTGCATGTGTAAAACAGTGGTGTGAAAAGGAAAGCATTTCAGGCCCAGCCCATGAAAGGTTGTCTTCAACCTTTAGACAAAAACCATTTGAAAAACGTGCCTTTTCTTCCCTGCTTGCTATCTCTTGATTCTTTGATTTTCAGCACAAACTCATAAAATGAAAAATGTTAAGCATTGAACCACGAATCCAGACATATAAAAAACTTAACTTAACTCTCAGAAATAAGAGAGAATTTCTCCATCCCTAATTCTTGACCTAAGTTTTTGTCAATGTTCAGGTTCAAAATACTCTCAGCATATGCAATATAAATGAAAAGTGAGGATAGGTATAGCTTCAGGGCCATGAACAGAACATTTTTCATTCATAAACTTAAAGCTAACTCTTCCTAGATTGAGAGATAGAAGTCCATGAACTTACCTGTTCATCTTGGATCGTGTCTGGTAATGGAGGCACTTTCAAGGCAATATGAGGACTTGTACAGCTTGCTTGAAGGTCAGGGATGCTTCTCCAACCTTTAGTTTGCTTTGAAACCAAGTGAATCAAGCTATAGCAATCCACCTGCAAAACAGAAAATGTGAAAATGGTGAAGTTGGTTAGAGGTGTTACAGGTCGTGTCCAATGCTTGGGATAGCTTGTATATGTGATATGGAATGTGTATGAACTGCTTTTAGCAAGAATGCACGAGTGGATTGGCTTATGGAAGTCCAACTGCAGAGGTGACTCTGTTTTCTGCAGTAGGATGGTATTTTGAGGTTTGATGAGGTTTGGAAGGTGTTTTGGTCGTGCCTTAGCTCAGTTATGTTATTTAGAATGTGTCTAACAAGTTTGTCTAAGCTAGTTCTTGCAGCAATGAGAGTTGTGTTTCAAAATGCAAGGTTTCTTCTATGTGAAGCAAGGAAATGCCAACTTGGTTTCTAAGCTTGTACAGGCCCCTCAAATGTGCTGCATCTTTTAGTCTTGATCAGTGTGTTATGTCCATGAATCTTGTGTCCAAAGATATGCATTGTACCACTTGATTTGCAAACTTGACATAAAGTTCTACTTTACAAAAATGGATAAATCACTTTTTCCAATTAAGGCTTAATTCTTTGTGTAATGACTATATGAACAAAACAAAGCTAAAACACAATGGATTGGCATTTAATTATTGAGTAAGAAAAGGATTAGAGGCCTGTAACTAGCTTGCTCATGCTGATTTGAAAAATTGCAAAGTGTATGAACATGTACATGGCCATGAATCAAAGTGACTTTTGCTCAAATTGCCAAATTCGATTCTCTCTAACCACAAGGTTGTTTGATGAGTTCTTGGACATTTTGGAAAGCTTGGAATGTGAACTACAATCCATCTTTCTAATGCAAATTGAAATTCCAAGTGGAAACATGTGAAAAGTGGCCATGAAGTTAGGCAAAAATCCTGCCTAGAATAGGTCAAAATTTTTCTAAGTTAAGAATGTTTTGCACCCTTGTTCCAAAACTCATAACTTGAGCTACAAGCTTCTTTTGAGGAAACTTTGTGAATCAAAGTTGTAGATTTTGCAATGGACTATAACTTTCATGTTTTGACTTTTGTTTGAATCCAAATGCATCTTGATGAAAAAATGGGACAAAGTTAGGAAAAAATTAGGGATTTTCATAACTTAGAAAAATTCTAAGTTATGAAAATTCTTCATTTTAAACCCTAATTTGCAATTTTTGATTTCTTGATGAAAAAGTTTCATATTTTGACATGTTTTGATGAAAAATGAATCTTGACACTTGATTTTGACCAAAAAGTCAAAGTTTGACTTTTCAGTATACAGTTAAAAATTGATCAATTGACTGGAAAATTCATCTGTCAATCTTGTGCATTTGGGATCTTTTGAACTTTTTGAACATGTCAAAATAATTCCATGGGGTCCTTGAGTCCATATATGAGCTTGGTTTGCCATTGGCTAGGTCAAACAGTCAAAAATTGCCTTTGTGCAGTCAAAATCCTAAAAATGACCATTTTGCCTTTTTGGTGATCTGATCAAATTTCTTGAGGAATTGTGATCCAAACTTGATCAAATGGTTCATATGAGTTCATCATGTTGATATGGGTCAAAATTCATAAGGTTTGACTGTCCATTGACCACAGTTGACTTTTTCCCCAATACAGCTGATTTCTAGGTCAATTGTCCAATTGACTGGGCAAAGATTGGAATCAAGGCTTGAAATTTGGTATGGATAAACTTGGGAGTCCAATATGAAGCATGAAAGTCATCTTAGGCATTTTATGTCAACACATCTTTGTGCAAACACAAACCCTAATTTGGGTCAACAGTGCAAGGAGAAGTCTTGAGCAGAGGAAACCCTAGTTGGATCTTGAACTTCAAGGGTCTTGTGGTGAGAAAATGTTGAGGAAATGGGAGGGCAAGTTTTGGGGTACAATAACAGGTAAGCTGATGAGCTGTCTTGCTGAGGATAGATGAATCCTGGATGGCTGGAGATAAGAATCTTGACTGCTGTCGGGGAAAATAATTCCTTGGCTGCTGTCGGGGAGGGCAAGAATCTTTGATCATAAGAAGTCCTGGGACCACTGTCGGGGAATCCGGAGCTTGGGTTGTATGCCAATCTACTGGGGAATTCCTGTCTTGAGGAGATCTTCACTGGAGAATATTCGAATATTCTGTGAGGAACCGAAAATGAGTGTCTTCACTCTACTTGGGGATTGATAGTTGGAAGTTTTAGCTCTGCTGGGGATATTGAAACTTGATTCTGAGGGGAATTAGATTCTGTAAGGCTCTCTGGCTGGGGAAATTAGCTTTGAGAAAGCTCTTGCTCTGTTGAGGATCCTGAAGGTTAACTCTGCTTGGGGAATTAGGAACTTAGGTTGTATGCCACTTTGAGAACGAGGATCTTCATTCTGTTGGGGGTCAGAAATTGGGAGTGTACCAATCTTCTGAGATGATGAGAATCTTCATGTTGTTAACAGTCAGAAACTGGGAGTATACCAGTCTTCCGAGACTTTAAGGATGAGAGTCTTCATTCAATTAATGGTTAATGATTATCTGGTCGTAATCTAGGCTCCACAGAAATTTGTATTGCCATCTGGTCGTAATCCAGTCTTCACAATAACTTACTAAGCTGTTATCTGGTCAAATTCGGGCTTCACGGCTTGTGCTGAAGATATACCACTATCTAGTCGACTCCAGGTTTTGTAGTATTCTTGACTGCTGTCTGGTCGTAATCCAGGCTTCACAGAAACTTGTATTGCCATCTGGTCGTAATCCAGTCTTCACAATAACTTGTTGGGGATTAAACTATTATTTGGTCGAATTCGGGTTTCATAGCTTGCTCTGAGTGGATACCATTATCTCGTCGCAATCCAGGCTGTGCGGTAGTCTGACACTGTTATCCGGTCGTAGTCCGGCCTTCACAATGTGCTGTAGAGATCAAGATACAATCCGGTCAAATCCGGGCTTCATAACTTGAATTCAGGAGATCCCACTAACTGGTCGTAATCTAGGCTTTGCGGTAATCTGACACTGTTATCCTGTCGTAGTCCGGTCTTCACAATGTGCTGTAGAGATCAAGATACTATCCGGTCAAATCTGGGCTTCATAACTTGAATTCAGGAGATCCCACTATCTGGTCGTAATCCAAGCTTTGCGGTAATCTAACACTGTTATTCGATCGTAGTCCGGTCTTCACAATGTGCTGTAGGGATCAAGATATTATCCGGTCAAATTTGGGGCTTCATAACTTGAATTCAGGAGATCCCACTATCTGGTCGTAATCTAGGCTTTGCGGTAATCTGACACTGTTATTCGGTCGTAGTCCGGTCTTCACAATATGCTGTAGAGATCAAGATATTATCCAGTCAAATCCGGGCTTCATAACTTGAATTTTGTGAGAATTTGATCTTTGATGACCGTAACTTCCAACAGGTGATGAAGGAATTGTTGAACACTTTTGACATTCGAATGCCTCAAGTGATGATGAAGGAGTCTTGAATCAGATTACTCTGCCAATTAAGAGATTTCTTGAAATCTTGACTGGATTGCCCCAGGTTAACTGAACTTTGAAAGATTTGTTGGACCTTGACTGGACTGCCCCAGGTTAACTGAATGGTGACATGTCGTGCACCTGGTTGATAGGAGACTTGTCGTTGGAAGTGTCGTCCTTTTGAAGTGATTTTAACTCACTGAGAGAGTTTTCGTTCCTCCGAACATTCGCTGTATGAAGGTCCGGAAAATTGTTAGGTTTCATTGTAAGTGATAAAGGTATTCAGGTGGACCCGGCCAAGGTAAAGGCCATACAAGAGATGCCGACTCCCAAGACAGAAAAAGAAGTCAGAGGCTTTCTGGGACGACTGAATTACATTGCCCGAGTCATCTCACATCTGACTGCTACATGTGAGCCAATCTTCAAATTACTGAAGAAAGATCAAGTAGTACGCTGGAACGATGAATGTCAGGCTGCCTTTGAAAAGATAAAGGAGTACCTCCAAGAGCCACCCATTCTTATGCCTCCAGTGGAAGGGAGACCTCTGATACTATACTTGACAGTACTTGACAATTCAATGGGGTGTGTGCTGGGGCAGCATGACGAGTCTGGCCGAAAAGAGCACGCTATTTATTACTTGAGCAAAAAGTTTACTGACTGTGAGTCTCGTTACTCACTGCTCGAGAAAACTTGCTGCGCTCTGGTATGGGCTGCTCGCCGGCTGAGACAGTATATGCTGACTCACACCACTTTATTGATTTCAAAGATGGATCCCATCAAGTACATATTCGAAAAGCCTGCTCTGTCTGGAAGAACAGCGAGATGGCAAATGATCTTGACAGAATATGATATCCAGTACACAACTCAAAAAGCAATCAAAGGAAGTGTACTGGCAGATCATTTGGCACACCAACCTGTGAACGATTACCAATCATTGAACTTTGAATTTCCGGACGAAGACATCCTGGTGGTAACTGATTGTGAAATACCTGGACCGGATGAAGGACCTGAGGAGGGATCCCGATGGTCTATGCATTTTGACGGAGCCTCCAACGCTTTGGGTAACGGTATCGGCGCTGTAATCATATCCCCCAAAGGAACTCATACTCCACTCACCGCCCGATTGTGTTTCAACTGCACCAACAACATGGCAGAATATGAGGCATGTATCATGGGTCTACAAGCTGCAATCGACTTAAGGATCAAGTTTCTGAGTGTCTTCGGAGAGTCCGCTCTCGTGATCAATCAGATCAAAGGCGAGTGGGATACGAAACACTCAAATCTTATTCCTTACAAGGAGTATGTGCTGACTTTGCTTCCCCACTTTGAAGAGATAACTTTTGAACACTTCCCAAGAGAGGAGAATCAGCTAGCGGACGCACTAGCTACGATGTCTTCAATGTTCAAAGTCAAATGGGACAATGAGGCTCCCCGGATCATTATCTGGAAATTGGACGAACCGGCATACTGCTGCGATCTTGAGGCCGAAAAAATGACTGAAAAACCCTGGTATCATGAGGTGAAAAGATACTTGGAAGCCCAGGAATACCCTGAAGGTGCATCTGTCAATGACAAGAAGTTCATGAGAAGGTTTGCTGCAAAATTCTTCCTCAGCAACGGCATTCTCTACAAACGGAATCATGATTTAACTCTACTGCGTTGTGTGGATAAAGCTGAAGCAGAAAAGATCATGATAGAACTGCATGAAGGTACATTCGGAACATATTCCAGTGGACACACCATGGCAAAGAAAATCCTTCGGGCAGGGTATTTCTGGTCCACAATGGAAGTCGATTGTTACCAACACTCTCGAACTTGTCATAAATGCCAGATCTATGCTGACAAGGTGCACATCCCTCCGGTTCCTCTGAACATCCTGACGGCACCTTGGCCTTTTGCAATGTGGGGCATTGATATGATCGGTGAGATCCGACCGACGGCATCCAACGGGCATCGCTTCATCTTGGTAGCAATCGATTACTTCACAAAGTGGGTTGAGGCAGCTTCCTACGCCACGGTAACCAAGAGCGTCGTGGCACGTTTCATCCGGCATAACCTGATCTGTCGGTACGGCGTCCCGGAAAGAATCATTATGGACAATGGTACCAATCTCAATAACAAAATGATCACTGAGCTCTGCGAGCAATTCAAGATACAGCACCACAACTCTTCTCCTTACCGGCCGAAGATGAATGGGGCTGTAGAGGCAGCTAATAAGAATATCAAGAAAATTGTGCAGAAGATGACAGTGACCTATAAAGATTGGCACGAGATGTTACCGTTTGCTCTTCATGGGTACCGTACCTCAGCAAGGACGTCAACCGGGGCGACACCCTTTTCCTTGGTCTATGGCATGGAGGCAGTCTTGCCGATTGAAGTCCAGATACCCTCTCTCCGAATAATGAAGGATGCAGACTTGAGAGAAGATGACTGGATCCAGACTCGACTTGATCAATTAAACCTGATTGACGAAAAGAGACTCACTACTATCTGTCACGGTCAGACGTACCAAAAACGGATGATCAGGGCATTTAACAAGAAAGTCAGACCACAAGAGTATCAAGTTGGGGACCTGGTAATCAAGCGCATCATCCTTCCTCAAAGTGATCCCCAGGGCAAATGGACCCCTACGTACGAAGGGCCATTTGTGGTTAAACATGTGTTCTCAGGAGGAGCCATGATTTTGACCACCATGGATGGTGACGACCTTCCTCACCCCGCCAATGCAGACATAGTAAAAAGATACTACGCGTGAATAAAACACCCGCTAGGTTGACATACCTAGGCAAAAATAAGGGCTTCCCGGCGAACCAAAAGGGTTCGGGCAAAAATAAGGGATGAAATGAAAAAAATCTGTACACCCGGCAAGTCGAAAACCTGAAAAGGCGGCTTGGGCAAAAATGGGGTATCCCGGTGGACTGAAAACCCGAAAGGGCGGTCCAGGCAAAAGTTAGGGATAAAGCGTAACACTATGTCTCATTGGATCACCTTGCATCCAGAATTCAGCATCAACTATCTGGCTCAGACTTCGGCATCGACCAATCAGCTTCATCTTCAACTAAGCAGCAAAGTGATGAGACGCTTGAAGACATAAAGGCGATAGCAGAGTTGGAACCCAGTGGGAATATTGTACACATAGCTGTTTTGTTTCCTTTTCAAAATTGTAAATTCTATGTTATTTAGCGGCATTCTCTTACTAGGATGTCAGCCTCTTGTACAAAAACGCCTATTCACAGGCAAATTTCAAAATCAATACAAATTCACTTTTTCATACAAATTACCATTGTTTTTCCTTTTTCTGTTTTGTCTTGCGAAGAACGTCCAATGTTCATTTTTTGATATATGCATTTGACATTAAATTGCTGATTCATAAATATTTGCATATGAAACGAAAGACTAATTACTGGTGACATCAGAAACAGGGGCAATATAGAGTTGTCTAATGCAGTCTGGTTGCTTCGTCCGCCGAGGTACCAAGGTAGATTCAACTGAAAGATGTGATCAAGTTCTCTCAACTCCCCACAGAGTAAGACAAGATAGAAACATTCCCCGGCATAATATCAATACCCCAGTGCAATTCCAAAAGTTTCCCCAGGAAAGTGGAATTCTTATCCCCAGCAGGTCTTAAAGCTTATCCCCAGTAGATTCTGGAAGCTTGTTCCCTGCAGAGTACAGACGTCTCTTCCGAGCTTTATTCAAAGTTATTCCTCACAAGGGCTTATAACTGGGTTATCCTCAGCTAATTGCCACGGAAGATCGCCCTCGGCAAAGTTCTTCCAATCCCCAGTGGAGTTTATCTTTGGTATCCCCAACGGAGTTTATCATCATTATCCCCAGCGGAGTTCATCATTGAAATCCTCAGTGGAGCTCTCGTCAACTTCAGCGAAGTATCTCTTCCACAGAGCAATTCCCCGCAGAGTGATCTCTCCAACAAGTTTATTCCTCAATAGAGGCATCTTCTCCTACCAGTGTATTCTTGCAACCGTCATCCCCGGCGGAAGCGAAGAGCTCTACTCTTCAATATCAGCCCAGGATTCAATTCCCCGGCCGGTCGTCAAGGATTTATCTTCCTAGACGAAAATACATTCATAAACATTTCACATTTCATACATCTTGCTTACATACATGATAAAATGCATACAACATTATCTCATGTTGAACATCATGACATCATGCATTTCATACATCATGATATTGCATACTACTGATGTTTTTGCCTCTTCAGGGAAAAAAAAAGACAATCCCAAAGACAACTACCTTCAACTGTCACAATTCCAGATTCGATACCTGTATCTAGCCAGGGCACATCTGTGAGTGATCAGTTTCCAGACTCGATTCCTGTATCTAGCCAGGGCACGTCTGAAGAGTTCGAAGATTCGATTCCTGTATCCAGCCAGGGCATATCTATCAACTATCACAATTCCAGATTCGACTCCTGTATCCAGCCAGGGCATATCTGTTGACCATATTTCCAGACTCGATTCCTGTATCTAGCCAGGGCACGTCTGAAGATTTCCAGATTCGACTCCTGTATCCAGCCAGGGCATATCTGTTGACCACATTTCCAGACTCGATTCCTGTATCTAGCCAGGGCACGTCTGAAGATTTCCAAATTCGATTCCTGTATCCAGCCAGGGCATATCTGTTGACGACTATTTTCGGATTCGATTCCTGTATCCAGCCAGGGCACATTTGTGAGCAACCGATTGTAGATTCGACACCTGTATCTAGCCAGGGCATATCTGTATGAGGAGATTGAAGATCAAACACCTGTAACAAGCCAGGAAAACATCTTTCTTTCTCAAATACACAAGTTCTCGCTAAGGAATCTCTTATGCGATCAACACTTCCAAATGGCATCTATAAGCCCATTCCCGAAAAGGTTCTGTCACATCTCTAGATGGCATCTATAAGCCCATCTCCCTATCCACCATCTTTCCGAATGGCATCTATAAGCCCATTCCCGACATCACATTGCTGATACTCCAACATGCGAGTGCAAATTTCCGGGCACTCTAGTGTCCAATCTCCTTTTACCCTCGAGTCACGAAAGGCAAACTTGCCAATCTAACTCTTCAGGTTCAAGAAGATTGAATAGGAGCAACTGTTGTACCCCAAAATTTGCCCTCCCATTTCCTCAACATTTTCTCATCACAAGACCCTTGAAGATCAAGATCCAGTTAGGGTTTCCTCTGCTCAAGACTTCTCCTTGCACTGTTGACCCAAATTAGGGTTTGTGTTTGCACAAAGTTATTTTGACCTAAAATTCCTAAGATGACTTTCATGCTTCATGTTGGACTCCCAAGTTTATCCATACCAAGTTTCAAGTCTTGATTCCAAATTTTGCCCAGTCAATTGGACAGTTGACCTAGAAATCAACTGTATTGGGGAAAAAGTCAACTGTGGCCAATTGACAGTCAAATCTCATGAAAATTGACCCACATCAACATTGTGAACTCACATGGACCATTTGATCAAGTTTGGATCACAATTCCACAAGAAATTTGATCAGATCATCAAAAGGGCAAAATGGTCATTTTTAGGGTTTTGACTGCACAAAGGCAATTTTTGACTGTTTGACCTAGCCAATGGCAAACCAAACTCACATATGGACTCAAGGACCCCATGGAATTATCTTGACATGCTCAACAAGTTCAAAAGATCCCAAATACACAAGATTGACAGTTGAATTTCCCAGTCAATTGATCCATTTTGACTGTATACTGAAAAGTCAAACTTTGACTTTTTGGTCAAAATCAAGGGTCAAGATTCATTTTTCATCAAAACATGCCAAATCATGAAACTTGTCCATCAAGGAATCAAGAAATGCAAATTAGGGTTTGAAATGAAGATTTTTCATAACTTAGAATTTTTCTAAGTTATGAAAAACCCTAGTTTTTTCCTAACTTTGCCCCACTTTCTCACCAAGATTCATTTGGATTCAAGCAAAGGTCAAAACATGAAAGTTGTAGCCTATTGCATAATCTACAACTTTTATTCACAAAGTTTTCCCAAAAGAGGCTTGCATCTCAAGTTACAATTTTTGGAACAAGGGTACCAAACCATTCTTAACTTAGAGAAAATTTGACCTATTTTAGGCAAGGTTTTTACCTAACTTCAAGACCATTTTTCACACTTCCACTTGAAATTTCAATTTTCATTTCAAATATGGATTGTAGTACACATTCCAAGCTTTCCAAAATGTCCAAGAACTTCTCAAACACCCTTGTGGTTAGGGAGAATCGAATTTGGCAATATGGGCAAAAGTCACTTTGTTCATGGCCAATTTCATGTTCATAACACTATGCATTTTCAATCTCAGCTTGCACAACTTGATTACAGGTCTTTTATCTCAATTACACTCATAAATTTAATGCCAATCCTTTGTGCCAAGGCCATGTTCTATGTGTTCAAGCATTGCCTAAAGGTTTAATCCCAAATTGGAAAAAGCATTATATCCATTTTTGCAAAAGTTACACTTTATGCCTAAAGCAAATCCAAGCAAGTACATTTGAAATCTCTTTGGCACAAGTTTATGAGTTAATCACACTGATCAAGATTGAGTTATGCAGCACATTAGAGGGGCCTCTACCTGTCTAGAACTGAACTTGGCCTTTGCTTGCTTAAAGTTTAAGAAACATAGCATAACATGTACCAACTCTCATATCAGTTAACCAAGGCTTAGAGAAAGTTATCAAGCACATTCTAAACATTCATCCTAAGCTGAAGCACGACCCTAAGATCCCCAATACCTCCCCATTCCCAGAATCACCTTCAAACTGCTCAAAACAGGGCATCCCTGCAGTTTGAGTCCCATAGCTCAAACCTTCCATGCTTCCTTGCTACAAACATATCAAACACATTCCCTAACATCCCTTGAAGCTAATCAAAACCTCAAACACGACCTGTAACACTCCTAGGCATCATCACCATTTTCACTTTCTTGTTTTGCAGCTGAAGTTCCCTAGCACGATTCAAAAGGTTTCAAGACAAAGTAAAGATTGGAATAGCATCCCTGGACATCAAGGAAGCTGTACCAATCATCACCTTGCATTGAAGACACCTCAATCACCAGATACAACTTCAACTGAACAGGTAAGTTCATGAACACGAATCTCTCTATCCAGGCATTGTTAGCTTTAGGTTTGTGAAGAAAACATGTCACATTCATAGCCCTGAACATGCCCATATGATTAGATTTCATTTATATTATGTATGCTTAGAGAATTTGATGTCTGAACTTTGAATAAAAATTAGGTTAAGAATTGGGGGAGAAGAAATTCTCTCTCATTTCTGAGAGTTAAAACATGTTCTTTATATGTGTGAAATCGTGAGAGGATGCTTAACATTTTTGGTGTTGTAAGTTTTTGCTAAAACTCAAAGAATCAGGACCTTGCAAAGGAAGAAAGAGGCGCGTGTTTTTGTTCAAACAGAAGTGCTGGAGGTTGAAGAAGCTCCACGTGGACTGGGCCTGTTTCACATTTCTTTTTGCACCCTTTTATTACTTTTACACCCCCTGAGCCCATTTTGCTTATTTTAGTGATTTTTTGACTTTTTCTTTTTTGGTTTGACTTATTTATTTTTTCTTATGATATTAAAAATATAAAAAATATTTTTCTCACCATTTTCCTATTTATTAGGTATTTATTTGTTTAGGTTAGTTTTTGAACATAAATAAATAAATAGATATACTTTTATTTAAAAAATGTTAAAATAGTGCAAATACATTTTTATTTTCATTTTATTTCATTTTATCTTCTGAAAATATTTTATATAAAAAAATACTTTTTTTTATAAATATTAAATATTATTATTTTGTATATCTAATACATATTTAGAAAATAATGCATATATATATATATATATATATATATATATATATATATATATATATATATATATATATATATATATATATATATATATATATATATATATATATATATATATATATATATATATATATATATATATATATATATATATATATATATATATATATATATATATATATATATATATATATATATATATATATATATATATATATATATATATATATATATATATATATATATATATATATATATATATATATATATATATATATATATATATATATATATATATATATATATATATATATATATATATATATATATATATATATATATATATATATATATATATATATATATATATATATATATTTATTAGAATATTTAGGGTAAAATACAAAATATACACACTTTTATTTTTTATTAATATTTAATATTAAAAATACCCTTTTTTTACAAATATACTTCATTTTTGTTTTATTTTTGTATATAATAAATAAATATTGTACATGTAAATAATTAATACATTTTATTTAATAAAATTAGGGTTTTGCCCTAAACACAAAAAACTCCAAAAAATAATACTTTTATTTTGTTTATTTTGACATGTAAAAATACTTTTTTCCATACATACAAAAACCATTTTTGCATCTTGCATATTTATTCTTATTTTATTTAATTTGTGCAATTAAATATCTTGTAAATAATTCAATATTGATGTAATAGTTTAGGTTTAAATTCCTTGTCAAAAATCCCCATTTGAACATTTGTACCCCCCTTCCCATATATTGTGTTGTAATAGCTTAGTAAATTTATTTTTCGCACTTTATTGCTTTCTAATTATACCATGTTAGAATTAGGGTTTGTATGCGAAAACGACAAAAATAGTTTGACCTAATTTCAAGATAAACAAGCATGAAAATGGACAACACAAAATCACACTTGCACCCCCTAGGGTATTCCACTTGTTGCCTTCAATAAATGGGTCATATTGCATGTTAGGTCTCTTTGGGCAAAACAAACACAAATCAAATGATCATAGTCCCTCGATGACGCTTTCAAAAAGTTGCCTAAACAAATGATCAAGTCCCTTAAAGAAAATTGCCCAAAGATACTTGGCACCATTGCAATTATGGTCTAAACGATGACCCGCGCCCGTCCCTTTCACATCCTAACACAAGATTGTCCACCAAATACAATGGTGGAACAAACTTTTTAAAAGGGTTAAAACATAGCAATAATCTTTGAGAAAATTAGGGTAGATAGCTCTTGGTTACTTGCCAATTTGCAAAACAAAACACTTGCCTATTTTCAAAACCACACCTCACGACACTTTCAAAACAACTTTCAAAAACAAATGAAAACCTTTTCAAAAAGACATACACCTTTGTATACATCCCAACATGGATCATTACAAAGGTTGCCACCACATTGGCTTCTTTTCAAAACATTTTCAAACCCACACACACACAAAGCATCATTTCAAGCAAATTGAAAACAAAAGGCAAGTTGATCTAAGCAAGTAACTAAGAGCCCATGGATAACCATGGATAGAAAGGGTGCTAATACCTTCCCTTTCTATAATCTACTCCCCGAACCCAAGAAAACATCTCAAAGGTTTTTGCTGTGCTTTTTAAACCTTTCCATAGGATAAAATAAAAAGTCGGCGGCGACTCTTGCTCAACCGAAACATTTGCGAAAACAAACGCAAAACCACAGTCAGTTCTCCCACCGTATCACAATTTGTTATCCCTAACTTTTGCCTGGCTGTCTCTGTTTTTGAGATCACAGTCAGCGGGATGCCCCAACTTTCTTAAACCTTCTTTACAGGTTTTGGCTCAGTGGGCTTTTCTTCTTCTTTTTTCTTTTTTTCGAGAGATTGACTGCCTATGTGATAGGGAACCTTCACTTGTCTTTTGATTCCAGAGGAATGCTTTTCTTTGACGTCGTTCATTGTGTTACGAACTGAGAGTTTGTGACTTCAATGCGCATTTTCTGAATTAACAGAGAGACTACCCTGCCCCAGGTTTATATCAAAGGTTTTGATTTGTTTAGAACAGAAAACTCCTACTTCTTTGGCTCGAAGGGGTTGACTAGGGATTATTTTCCTTATAACTCCATTGTTTGGGAATTTAAAGAAATGCCTGTACATCATCAGCGAGGTCTGTTCAAAAGCATACTGTATGAGATTATGGTATTGTTTCGTCATCCTCCCTCTAAAGGCTTGCAGCTTTTTATCAAGAGTCAAATATCATAAAGAAAGCATAAGAGTAGTGAAAACGAATGGATGAATTAAAGACAAACATATGCAATGTATTAATTAAACAGAGTTTGACATTAAAAGATAATTGTTTGAAAACAAAAGAAATTACAACTTTGAAAATTCAAATGAAGCAAAAGTCTCTCAGTTTGAGCTTTGTCACTCCAGGTGGGGACACCCTTAACGGAAGATTTTCATCTCGCCGTCTGGCATGAACCTCAGCACTCCAATGTCGATCAGATCTTGAATCTTGTTCTTCAAGGCCCAACAGTCGTCAGTGTCGTGTCCCGGGCTGTAGGAGTGGTAAACACAAAATGCATCAGGATGATAGTTAGGAGCGGAGGTATTTGGGTTCTGGATAGGATCCCTCAAAGAAGTCAGATTGACCTCCAACAAACTCACTAGAATCAGAGATGACGGTATGTTAGTCTCTGTGAACTGTCTTCCCGACGTTTCTTGTTTACGCTGATTACCCCGTTGACGCTGGCGAGGTTGTTGCTGGGCTTGTGACCCTGAAGCAAGCAAAAGAGCCTTCCCTTTGTCTTCTTGAGTGGATGGGGGTTGAGCGGTGACTTGCTCTTCAACCTCAGATGTTTGCCCCAGTTGGTTGTTTTGAAGAAGTTGGCGGACGAGAACTCTGAGTTCCTCTTGTCTTTGAGACAAGTCTTGGATGAGAGCCATCTGGCCCACTAGCTGCCCCATCACTTGGATCCTCAATGTTGCCAGATCAAACTGCAGCTCCGCAAGCTGATCACTCCTGGCATTGTTTGAATTCTCCAAGCTCTTTGTGAGGAGAGCTTTCATTTCTTCTTGCCCTAGAGACAAGTTCAAGAACATTTCCTGCAGCTGAGCAGTCTGGTCCTGGATATCCTTGGCAGTCCTTTCCAGAGCCATCTCTTACTGAAATAAACAGTATGAGAGTAAGGAAACCTGAAAAAGAAAAAACTGTCAAAATGCAATGCATGATATGTGGATGCATGCTTTCAAGGATCTCTTGGGGTAAACACAAGAAAATGTTAGAGGTTTGAACTTCAGTCTTTGATTGGAGAACTTTGCAATGGTGGATGTCTTTCCGCGGGAATCAAGCTCACCATGTCAAGTGGGTCATAGCCCCTGATTCAAGTTGTTGCACTTGATCTTTTATGGCATCTGTTTAGAGGAGAAAACCTCTTACCCCTTGGTAGACGTCTGGTTCAACGTAACCCTGCATCAAAAGAACCCTCGAGATCCTTGAAATGGTTATTTGAAAATGCTATGGTATGATGTTATGATGTTATGTACATGTATGCAAAAGCAAATGAGTGTATATACAGGCAATCATATTCACACAAAGCAAAACAAGTCCTTAGGTTCAGGCTTGCATGGGGTTGTAGGTAAGTACCCTCTTAAAGTTAGTTGGCTCATCCTGTCCTAAAAATAGAAACCGGGTTCTAAGGAGCTCAATATCATTGGATTTTTTTCCGTGCTCATCGTTTTGGTTTAGCCACTTAACTGGCGACCAAAATATTCCAAGAAAACAACCCTCAATGAGTGTAGTATCGAGTATCTACCAACTTCGGACTGCACCAAAGTCGGTCATCTCACTACCCCTAAAAAGGCTAGGATGGTCAAGTAATGTTCTAAGAGTTCGTTAGTGCTTCGCGAAATCACTCAG
The DNA here is from genome assembly GCA_948472305.1 of Vicia faba. NCBI lineage: Eukaryota > Viridiplantae > Streptophyta > Magnoliopsida > Fabales > Fabaceae > Vicia > Vicia faba. Next base: position 803,629,219 of record OX451741.1, read on the forward strand.
CGGCCCCGTACTCTCCTTGATTGAACTCAAGGGTTACCGGTACTCATAAATATGTCACACTAACATAGCTTACTGCTTCAACCATGTCGGTATACCCCGCACAGTTCCCTCACAGTTTTATTGCTATTTACCTAAAAAGGTGCCCCAAATCCGGGTGTAGGATTTACAACAAACCCAAATAAAGACCCAAAAAGTAAAAGCAATCAAGGCAAGAATGTAAATGTGATCTAAACCCTAAGGTAACCCCACTTTTAAATTTGTCCCCAGCAGAGTCGCCAGTTCTGTGATACGGTGGGAGAACTGACTTGAGTTTTGCGTTTGTATTCGCACTTGTTCGGTTTAGCAAGAGTCGCCACCGACTTTTTATTTTATCCTAAAGGAAAGGTTAAAAAAGCACAGGAAAAACCTTTTGAGATGTTTCGTGGGTTCGGGGGGTAGATTATGAAAAGGGAAGGTATTAGCACCCTTTTCATCCATGGTTATCCATGGGCTCTTAGTTACTTGGTTTTAGATCACTTGCCTTGATTTTTGATTGCTTGAAATGGTGTGTGTATTTGTGTTTTGAAAATGTTTTGAAATAGACGCCTTTGTTTCGGCAACTGTTTTAATGACTCGTGTTTGAGTATATACGAAGGTGTGTATCTTTTCGAAAAGATGTTTTAAATGTTTTTGAAAGTTTGTTTTGAAAGGGTTTGTGGAGTGTGGTTTGAAAAATAGGCAAGCGTTTTTGCAAGTTGATCAAGTAACTAAGAGTTTTGTCTACCCCTAAGTTTACTCAATAGGTTTTTTCTCATGTTTTAACCCCTTTTTAACAATTTTGTTCCACCATTGTATTTGGTGGACAATCTTGCGTTTAGGATGTTTAACGGGACAGGCGCGGGTCATCGTATGGACCACGAATGCAATGATGCCAAGTGTCTTTGGAAATTTTGCTTGAAGGGACTATGATCATTTTGATAGGCAACTTTCTAAAGCGTCATCGAGGGACTTATGATCATTTGAATTGTTTTGCCAAAGAAACTCGACGTGCAAGCATGGCCCATTTTGGAAGGCAACATGTGGGATTACCCTAGGGGTGCAAGTGTGATTGTGTATTGATTTCATGTATTTGTCTTGTATTAGGTTATCTAGCGTTTGATTTTATGTACATACAAACCCTAGGTCTAACCATGGTATATTTGAAAGCGGTAAATTGCAGGAATTTAAAGTCTACGCTATTACAAAATAGTATCCGGGAGTGGGGGTACAATTATTTACAAATGGGGGATGAGACTTATAGGAGGATAGTATCCAAATAATTACAACCAAATCGAATTGCACAAATGTAAAATATAATGTATAGCAATGTATAAGAATAGCAAATGTATATGTGTAAAGCAAAGTAAACGTATCGGGTATTGTAAATGTGTAAGTGTATGAATCTGATTTATTTACAAGTATGGAATATTAACTTAACGAGAAAAATTAAGTATTGTTTATTTGTCAAGTATTATTATCTTTTGTTAATATGTACAAAATACAAAGATTTGATAAAAGAAAGGCAATTAACTTAAAGAAAATTATATATTGATGTTTTCATGTACAAAGTTTTAATTGAAGAAAAGGGAAAATATTTCAAGTTTAAGAAAATTATGTATTATTGTTTTTATGTACAAACAAAATGTTTTAATGAAAAAAAGTTTTAAGTTTAAGAAAAAAGAAAATGTTTTAATGTTTTATGTATTTATGTGTTTTAGTTAGTATTTTCTTATGTAAACTAAAAAAGTTTTAATTAAACGAAAATGTTTAAACCTAGATAATAGAGTCTAATATTTATTTTAAATGTGATAAACAAAATTTAGTAAAAATTAATGTATTATTTATAAAAAAAAAGGAAATTAAGTTATGTATATATATAAAAGGGATATAATGAAATAGATATTGATTTGTAAAGGAAATGGATAGGCTAAAGGGGGTTATGCTGGCCCAAACAAAGGAGCAACGTATGGGGGGTGCATGCCAAAAAAAGCCATCGGGCTTAAGAGAACTGGCCCAACCGGTCTGAAACAATTGCCAAGGGTTCAATTTGTTGTTTCATTATTGGAATTAGGGTTTGTTTGTTACGAACGGCGCTCATCTTCCATCGTCTTCCTTCGTATTCTCAAGCAAACCTTTGAGTTTTCTCTTTGCCCAAGGCCGTCAAGCGCCATCGCCATTTCCTCTTCTCCGTGGATTTATTCAAGTGGTGGCTTACAAGGTATCGATTTCCGTCTCTATTGCGTTAGGATTTCGAGCTTTTTACATCTTGCATTTTTACTTTTCATTGTGTTCTGATCTTAAGTGTTGTTGTTGTTTCTGTGAAAGGGAAAAAGGAAGGGATTTATACCTTTGGGGGAGACGGATGAGGATAGTGGCTTGGAGGCGCTGTGGGCGGCCAAGGCGGCGAGGAGATGGTGATGTTGTGAACTTGCTCTTCCTGGTATCTTTATTTTTGCCTTCTTTTTAGGTTTTATGATGACAAACTTGAAAACCTATCTTTCATCACTTCTTTCCTCTTCTGGTTGCCTATGATTGCTTACTTCGCTTATGTATGTTTCTGTGTGTTTGCCATTGTATGCTTTCAATGAGGTTGATGTTGGTAGCCCAATGAGGAGGAAACTCTGAGGGCTTGTGTTGCCTGACTTTGAGTTGCCTTGTATGTTGGCCTATGATGAAAGTTTTCTGAGGCTTTTTGTGTTGGTTTGGAAGCTAGTTTAGGCTTGGATATTTGGTATGCTTGTTGATGATTTTGAGTATAGTTACCCCCTATGATGAAGGATTTCTGAGGGTGGGGTTGCCTTGAAATGCCTAGAAAACAGGTTATGGGCGTGAGGGCCTTGAGGCTTGATGCAGGTCTATGGTTTTGTTGTGAGGTTTGGAGGCTTTTGGCCTTTACAGGTTTTTCATGTGTTCACAGGTTTTTGTTTACAGGTTAGGGGCTTGGCCTTTTACAGGTTAGGCTCTTATGGACCTGTTTGTGAGTTTCAGTAGGTTGAGTGTTTAAGGCATATGCAAGTTAGGTTTGTGTTGGTTTTTGGAGAGGCTTTGACAGTTCAGGTTTTGATGTTACTTGATGGTTAAGGCTTGTGGCCTTTGAAGGTTAATGCCGGTTCTTTAAAAGGTTGGGAGCTTTACTCCTTTATGCAGGTTCAGGGCTTGTGAAAGCTTTGAAATGTTTTTTGGCTTCAGGCTGGGCAGTTTTATTTCCCTTTTGACAATTTTGTTTGTATTCTGATTTATGTAATATCTCTGCCTTCTTCTTTTCATTGTGTTATTACAGTTTGTTTTTATATCTCCTTCAAGCCTAAGCCTGTAAGCCCTTCTTCTTTTCTTTCTTCTCTCTCTCTCCAGTACAAATTAAAGCATTTTAATATTGCTTAGAAGTACTTTTTTCTGAAAAGGAAACTGCTGGAAAATGATGTAATTTGATGTTGCTTGCACTTGTATATTTTCCTCTGCATACCTTGTACTTCTTGATATTTGCATATCTCTTTTGACAGCTTTTAGTGGCCTTTTATACTTGCTTGATATCTTGATATCTTTCCATATCCTTGGACAGTTTTTTGACATTTAGTTCAGTTTGGATTTGGACTTTGTTTGGCATGCTGTTTGTTTGGAAACTATGCAGTTGGTTGACAATTTGAACTTGTGCAAAATCATAACTTTGTGCATTCATACCTTTTTCTTTTGCAAGCATTTTTCATCCCTCTCTGTGAACCCGGAGAAATCTCGTGATTTGCAGAGAGGGCAAACTGATTCCGGCCAGATGTCTTTAATGATGAATCCTTAAATTACTGTCTGTCTTTTTAATTTTATCTGCTTTGACTTTTGCTTTTTTTCTCTTTGTTTTGCAGATAAAACTCAATGGAGAGGAGCAGCAGTAGAAGCTGAAGATTTGAAGACTTAGGAATATTTAGGATAGTTTTATTTCCATTTTAATTTACTTGTAAAATTATTATTGTAAACAAAAATGTAAGTAAATTTACAATTGTTCGAATAATAATTTGTAACAAAACAATTAAAAATGAATAAATAAATATCCTTTTTATCAGTTAATTCCTCTTTCAATTTACGGTCCATTTAATTATTTGAATTCCTTAAATTAAAATAACTGGAAGTATCCAATTATTCTGACTTAGAAAAAAAATAATTAACGAACACTGTGGTCTCGCCATTCAGCATGAATCAGTAATAAACCTGGCGCTCCAATTAAACAATGCATAGTTAATCAAACCAACATCCAGATGCTCTCTTTTCACTAATTTAATCAAACACTGCAGATTCTTAATTTAAGTACCTCATCTCAAATCAAATGCCTTAGCCTTTACTGATTAAACAAACCTGCAAGTTCTTGATTCAAATGCCTCAATCCAAAACTCAGAGTAAACTGAATAAAACTGTAGGATTAATTCTTTCTGCGCGCACAAAACCCTGATTCTTGATTAAATGTCAAAGAAACGTCCGCCCGATCAAAACCTGAGCCAACTCAACCAAACTCTAGCAATCTGCCTGAATTGCTTTAAATCAAAGAGAACCCTAATTCTGTCTGACTGATAAGAAAAGTCTGTTTGACCGATTCTTGAACCAGTCTGAAAAATCAGAAAACGCCCGAGGCTGTGATCTCTTGTGGAAAAATGCGAGGGCAAATTTTGGGGTACAACAGTTGCCCATGTTCAATCTTCTTGGACCTGAAGAGTTAGATTGGCAAGTTTTCCTTTCGCGACTCGAGGGTAAAAGGAGATTAGACACTAGAGTGCCCTAAAATTTGCACTTGGTGATGTGATGGTGTAGGGAATGGGCTTAAAGATGCCATTTGGTGATGGGCTTAGAGATTCCATCTGGTGACTGCTGATAGGAGGATGGGCTTATAGATGCCATCTGGAAATGGGCTTAAAGATGCCATCTGGTGACTGCTGATAGGAGGATGGGCTTGTAGATGCCATTTGGAAATGGGCTTAAAGATGCCATTTGAAAGTGTTTGTTGAGGAGGATGGGCTTATAGATGCCATCTGGAAATGGGCTTAAAAGATGCCATTTGGAAATGTTTGTTGAGGAGGATGGGCTTATAGATTCCATTTGGAAATGGGCTTAAAGATGCCATTTGGCGAGTGGACGAGTATCAGAAAGGTATCCATGTTTTGGAACGTCTCTGAACTGGGGGTCTGAACAAGCGATAGATTGACATCCATGTTTGGAGAATCCATAAACTATTTTCAGGAGTTGGAGTTGAATAAGCAATAGAGTATCATCCGTTGTTGGGAAGCGTCCGTAAATTGTTTTCAGAAGTCTTGAAGTGAAGAAGGAACCGGCGTAGGGTTTCCTGATGATGAGTCCGTGTAAAACTGCCTCTGGATGAATCTGGAATAAGTATCAGAATGTTGCCGTGTTTGGGTCACATCTGAACTATTTTTGGATGAATCTCGGAAGATGATGATTTTTGTCTGTTGACTGATCTTTTCCTGAAAAGGTAAAGAGTTAGTTGTATGCAATGTCATGATGCATGATGCAATGTATGTTACATGAATGTGATGAATGCGCAGATGTGATACAGTGGGAGAACTGACTTGAGGTTTTGCGTTTTATTTTCGCAAATGTTTCAGTTGAGCAAGAGTCGCCACCGACTTTTTATTTTATCCTAAGGAAAGGTTAAAAAGCACAGCAAAAACCTTCGAGATATTTTCTTGGGTTCGGGGAGTAGATTATAGAAAGGGAAGGTATTAGCACCCTTTCTATCCATGGTTATCCATGGGCTCTTAGTTACTTGCTTAGATCAACTTGCCTTGATTTTCAATTGTTTGAAACGGTGCTTTGTGTGTGGGTTTGAAAAATGTTTTGAAAAGAGGTCAATATGGTGGCAACCTTTGTAATGATCCATGTTGGGATGTATACAAAGGTGTACTTATCTTTTGAAAAGTTTTCAATGTTTTTGTTTTTTTGAAAGTGTTGTGATGTGTGTTTTGAAAAGGTAGGCAAGTGTTTTTGTTTTGCAAGTTGGCAAGTAATCAAGAGCTATCTACCCTAAATTTCTCAAAGATCTTTGTTATGTTTTAACCCTTTTAACATTTTTGTTCCACCATTGTATTTGGTGGACAATCTTGTGTTAGGATGTTAACGGGACGGGCGCGGGTCATCATTTTAGACCATGATTGAAATGGTGCCAAGTATCTTTGGGCAATTTTTCCTTTAAGGAACTTGATCATTTTTAGGCAACTTTCGAAAGCGTCATCGAGGGACTATGATCATTTGATTTGATTTGTTTTTGCCAAAGATACCTAACATGCAATATGGCCCATTATTGAAGGCAACAAATGGAGTACCCTAGGGGTGCAAGTGTGATTAGTGTTGTCCATTTTCATGCTTGTTTATCTTGAATTTAGGTCAAACTAATTGTTGTTTTTGATTTGCATACAAAACCCTAATCCTAACATGGCATAATTAGAAAGCTTTTAAATGCGAAAAATAAAAGGTCCTAAGTTATTACACAATGATCATGGGAATGGGGGGTACAAATGTTCAAATGGGGATGAGACTTCATAGGAGGATAGTGTCCAATATTTACAACCAAATTGAATTGCGCAAATATAAATGTAAAGATATATAAGAATAAAGCAATATATATATATGTGAAGGTATTTTTTTGTAAGTGTATATTTTATTCACAAATAAAATAAAAATAATTAAAAGAAAGTTAATTTTTGAATATTTTCAAGTTTAGGGCAAAAACCCTAATTTTACTAAATAAATGGTATTAATTATTTATTTAAGTGTTATATACAATATTTATTAATTATGTGTAAAAAAATAAAATAAAAAGAAAGTATATTGTCAAAAAAATGATTTTCAAGTTAAATATTAATAAAAATAAAAATGTATTATTTTTTATGTTTTTAACCTAAATATACTAATGAATATATAAGTATTTACATTATTTATTAAATATATATTATATGTACAAAACTAAATATTTAATATTATTAAAAAAAGTATATTTTTTATAAAATGTTTTCAAAAGATAAAATAAAATAAAATCAGAAAATAAAAGTGTTTTATATTATTTCTTTGTATTTTAAATAAAAGTATGTTTAGATTTATTTATGTACAAAACTAAATGAAACAAAATAAATGTCAAAAAAATGCAAAAAATGTGGGGAAAAATATTTTTAATATTTTTTTATGTTTAGACAAAAACATAAAAACAAAATCAAAAGGAAAAAATCAAAAATAACAAAGATATCTCAAAATGGGCCAAGGGGGTGCATGTGTAAAACAATGGTGTGAAAAGGAAAGCATTTCAGGCCCAACCCATGAAAGGTTGTCTTCAACCTTCAGACAAAAACCATTTGAAAAACGCGCCTTTTCTTCCCTGCTTGCTATCTCTTGATTCTTTGATTTTCAGCACAAACTCATAACATGAAAAATGTCAAGCATTGAACCACGAATACAGACATATAAAAAACTTAACTTAACTCTCATAAATGAGAGAGAATTTCTCCATCCCTAATTCTTGACCTAAGTTTTTGTCAATGTTCAGGTTCAAAATACTCTCAGCATATGCAATATAAATGGAAAGTGAGGATAGGTATAGCTTCAGGGCCATGAACAGAACATTTTTCATTCATAAACTTAAAGCTAACTCTTCCTAGATTGAGAGATAGAAGTCCATGAACTTACCTGTTCAGCTTGGATCGTGTCTGGTAATGGAGGCACTTTCAAGGCAATATGAGGACTTGTACAGCTTGCTTGAAGGTCATGGATGCTTCTCCAACCTTTAGTTTGCTTTGAAACCAAGTGAATCAAGCTATAGAAATCCACCTGCAAAACAGAAAATGTGAAAATGGTGAAGTTGGTTAGAGGTGTTACAGGTCGTGTCCAATGCTTGGGATAGCTTGTATATGTGATATGGAATGTGTATGAACTGGTTTTAGCAAGAATGCACGAGTGGATTGGCTTATGGAAGTCCAACTGCAGAGGTGACTCTGTTTTCTGCAGTAGGATGGTATTTTGAGGTTTGATGAGGTTTGAAAGGTGTTTTGGTCGTGCCTTAGCTCAGTTATGTTGTTTAGAATGTGTCTAACAAGTTTGTCTAAGCTAGTTCTTGCAGCAATGAGAGTTGTGTTTCAAAATGCAAGGTTTCTTCTATGTGAAGCAAGGAAATGCCAACTTGGTTTCTAAGCTTGTACAGGCCCCTCAAATGTGCTGCATCTTTTAGTCTTAATCAGTGTGTTATGTCCATGAATCTTGTGTCCAAAGATATGCATTGTACCACTTGATTTGCAAACTTGACATAAAGTTCTACTTTACAAAAATGGATAAATCACTTTTTCCAATTAAGGCTTAATTCTTTGTGTAATGACTATATGAACAAAACAAAGCTAAAACACAATGGATTGACATTTAATTATTGAGTAAGAAAAGGATTAGAGGCCTGTAACTAGCTTGCTCATGCTGATTTGAAAAATTGCAAAGTGTATGAACATGTACATGGCCATGAATCAAAGTGACTTTTGCTCAAATTGCCAAATTCGATTCTCTCTAACCACAAGGTTGTTTGATGAGTTCTTGGACATTTTGGAAAGATTGAAATGTGAACTACAATCCATATTTTTAATGAAAATTGAAATTCCAAGTGGAAGCATGTGAAAAGTGGCCATGAAGTTAGGCAAAAATCCTGCCTAGAATAGGTCAAAATTTTTCTAGGTTAAGAATGTTTTGCACCCTTGTTCCAAAAATCATAACTTGAGCTACAAGCTTATTTTGAGGAAACTTTGTGAATCAAAGTTGTAGATTTTGCAATGGACTATAACTTTCATGTTTTGACTTTTGTTTTAATCCAAATGCATCTTGATGAAAAAATGGGACAAGGTTAGGAAAAAATTAGGGATTTTCATAACTTAGAAAAATTCTAAGTTATGAAAATTCTTCATTTTAAACCCTAATTTGCAATTTTTGATTTCTTGATGAACAAGTTTCATATTTTGACATGTTTTGATGAAAAATGAATCTTGACACTTGATTTTGACCAAAAAGTCAAAGTTTGACTTTTCAGTATACAGTTAAAAATTGATCAATTTACTGGAAAATTCATATATCAATCTTGTGCATTTGGGATCTTTTGAACTTTTTGAACATGTCAAAATAATTCCATGGGGTCCTTGAGTCCATATATGAGCTTGTTTTGCCATTGGCTAGGTCAAACAGTCAAAAATTGCCTTTGTGTAGTCAAAACCCTAAAAATGACCATTTTGCCCTTTTGGTGATCTGATCAAATTTCTTGAGGAATTGTGATCCAAACTTGATAAAATGGTTCATATGAGTTCATCATGTTGATGTGGGTCAAAATTCATAAGGTTTGACTGTCCATTGACCACAGTTGACGTTTTCCCCAATACAGTTGATTTCTAGGTCAACTGTCCAATTGACTGGGCAAAGATTGGAATCAAGGCTTGAAATTTGGTATGGATAAACTTGGGAGTCCAATATGAAGCATGAAAGTCATCTTAGGCATTTTAGGTCAACACATCTTTGTGCAAACACAAACCCTAATTTGGGTCAACGGTGCAAGGAGAAGTCTTGAGCAGAGGAAACCCTAGTTGGATCTTGAACTTCAAGGGTCTTGTGGTGAGAAAATGTTGAGGAAATGGGAGGGCAAGTTTTGGGGTACAACAGCAGGTAAGCTGATGAGCTGTCTTGCTGAGGATAGATGAATCCTGGATGGCTGGAGATAAGAATCTTGACTGCTGCCAGGGAAAATAATTCCTTGGCTGCTGTTGGGGAGGGCAAGAATCTTTGATCATAAGAAGTCCTGGGACCACTGTCGGGGAATCCGGAGCTTGGGTTGTATGCCAATCTACTGGGGAATTCCTGTCTTGAGGAGATCTTCACTGGAGAATATTCGAATATTCTGTGAGGAATGGAAAATGAGAGTCTTCACTCTACTTGGGGATTGATAGGTTGAAGTTTTAGCTCCGCTGGGGATATTGAAACTTGATTCAGAGGGGAATTAGATTCTGTAAGGCTCTCTGGCTGGGGAAATCAGCTTTGAGAAAGCTCTTGCTCTGCTGAGGATCCTGAAGTTTAACTCTGCTTGGGGAATTAGGAACTTAGGTTGTATGCCACTTTGAGAACGAGGATCTTCATTCTGTTGGGGGTCAGAAATTGGGAGTGTACCAATCTTCTGAGGTGATGAGAATCTTCATGCTATTAACAGTCAGAAACTGGGAGTATACCAGTCTTCTGAGACTTTAAGGATGAGAGTCTTCATTCAATTAACGGTTAATTGTTATCTGGTCGTAATCCAGGCTCCACAGAAATTTGTATTGCCATCTGGTCGTAATCCAGTCTTCACATACCTTACTAAGCTGTTATCCGGTCAAATCCGGGCTTCACGGCTTGTGCTGAAGATATACCATTATCTGGTCGACTCCAGGTTTCGTAGTATTCTTGACTGCTGTCTGGTCGTAATCCAGGCTTCACAGAAACTTGTATTGCCATCTGGTCGTAATCCAGTCTTCACAATAACTTGTTGGGGATTAAACTATTATCTGGTCGAATCCGGGTTTCATAGCTTGCTCTGAGGGGATACCATTATCTGGTCGCAATCCAGGCTGTGCGGTAGTCTGACACTGTTATCCAGTCGTAGTCCGGCCTTCACAATGTGCTGTAGAGATCAAGATACTATCCGGTCAAATTCGGGCTTCATAACTTGAATTCAGGAGATCCCACTATCTGGTCGTAATCCAGGCTTTGCGGTAATCTGACACTGTTATCCGATCGTAGTCCGGTCTTCACAATATGCTGTAGGGATCATGATATTATCCGGTCAAATCCGGGGCTTCATAACTTGAATTCAGGAGATTCCACTATCTGGTCGTAATCCAGGCTTTGCGGTAATCTGACACTGTTATTCGGTCGTAGTCCGGTCTTCACAATGTGCTGTAGAGATCAAGATATTATCCAGTCAAGGCTGGGCTTCATAACTTGAATTTTGTGAGAATTTGATCTTTGATGACCGTAACTTCCAACAGGTGGTGAAGGAATTGTTGAACACTTTTGACATTCGAATGCCTCAAGTGATGATGAAGGAGTCTTGAATCAGATTACTCTGCCAATTGAGAGATTTCTTGAAATCTTGACTAGACTGCCCCAGGTTAACTGAACTTTGAAAGATCTGTTGGACCTTGACTGGACTGCCCCAGGTTAACTGAATGGTGACATGTCGTGCACCTGGCTGACAGGAGACTTGTCGTTGGAAGTGTCATCCTTTTGAAGTGATTTTAACTCACTGAGAGAGTTTTCGTTCCTCCGAACATTCACTGTATGAATTTCTTCGCTGTCAAACAAATAGCCAAATGCAAACAGTGATATTAAGCAATGCAAAGTTTATGTTTGTCTCGAAGTTTTGAAAAATGCGTTTTTTAGCAGAAAACTTTTTATAAGACAAATCAACACAAGATTTTAGAGCAAAGCCTTACAGGAGTCAGGATACCTTTTGTAACAGTATGCTTTCGAACTAACCCATGCTTCAATTAGGACTTTTAAAAGGGTTGTAATGTGGCCTGGTTCATGGTTTAAGAAACAAAGGATAAAGGCTCAAAGTATATTTGTACCCACCCGCTCTTCATGATGTTCTTCAACCCTAAGCTCAGTTAATTATACGTTGCACTCTGTTTGAGTTTGGAACGACTTTGGGGTGATGGTTCACCAGATGAATTTGGGAGACAGTCATCATCTCCTTTTTCTTTTGCAACATTTTTCATGTTGTTGAGGGTTTGTAATGACCTCTCTATTTTGATTTTGATTTGTTATCCCTAACTTTTGCCTGACTGTCTCTGTTTTCGAGATCACAGTCAGCGGGATGCCCCAGCTTTCTTAAACCTTCTTTACAGGTTTTGGCTCAGTGGGATTTTCTTCTTCTCTTTTCTTTTTTTCGAGAGATTGACTGCCTATGTGATAGGGAACCTTCACTTGTCTTTTGATTCCAGAGGAATGCTTTTCTTTGACGTCGTTCGTTGTGTTACGAACTGAGAGTTTGTGACTTCAATGCGCATTTTCTGAATTAACTGAGAGACTACCTTGCCCCAGGTTTATATCAAAGGTTTTGATTTGTTTATAATAGAAAACTCCTACTTCTTTGGCTCGAAGGGGTTGACTAGGGATTATTTTCCTTATAACTCCAGTGTTTGGGAATTGAAAGAAATGCTTGTACATCATCAGCAAGGTCTGTTCAAAAGCATACTGTATGAGATTATGGTATTATTTCGTCATCCTCCCTCTAAAGGCTTGCAGCTTTTTATCAAGAGTCAAATATCATAAAGAAAGCATAAGAGTAGTGAAAACGAATGGATGAATTCAAGACAAACATATGCAATGCATTAATGAAACAGAGTTTGACATTAAAAGATAATTGTTTGAAAACAAAAGAAATTACAACTTTGAAAAATTCAAATGAAGCAAAAGTCTCTCAGTTTGAGCTTTGTCACTCCAGGTGGGGACACCCTTAACGGAAGATTTTCATCTTGCCGTCTGGCATGAACCTCAGCACTCCAATGTCGATCAGATCTTGAATCTTGTTCTTCAAGGCCCAACAGACGTCAGTGTCGTGTCTCGGGCTGTAGGAGTGGTAAACACAAAATGCATCAGGATGATAGTTAGGAGCGGAGGTATTTGGGTTCCGGATAGGATCCCTCAAAGAAGTCAGATTGACCTCCAACAAACGCACTAGAATCAGAGATGACGGTATGTCAGTCTCTGTGAACTGTCTTCCCGACGTTTCTTGTTTACGCTGATTACCTCGTTGACGCTGGCGAGGTTGTTGCTGGGCTTGTGACCCTGAAGCAAGCAAAGGAGCCTTCCCTTTGTCTTCTTGAGTGGATGGGGGTTGAGCGGTGACTTGCTCTTCAACCTCAGATGTTTTCCCCAGTTGGTTGTTTTGAAGCAGTTGGCGGACGAGAACTCTGAGTTCCTCTTGTCTTTGAGACAGGTCTTGGATGAGAGCCATCTGGCCCACTAACTTCCCTATCACTTGGATCCTCAATGTTGCCAGATCAAACTGCAGCTCCGCAAGCTGATCACTCCTGGCATTGTCTGAATTCTCCAAGCCCTTTGTAAGGAGAGCTTTCATTTCTTCTTGCCCCAGAGACAAGTTCAAGAACATTTCCTGCAGCTGAGCAGTCTGGTCCTGGATATCCTTGACAGTCCTTTCTAGAGCCATCTCTTACTGAAATAAACAGTATGAGAGTAAGGAAACCTGAAAAAGGAAAAACTGTCAAAATGCAATGCATGATATGTGGATGCATGCTTTCAAGGATCTCTTGGGGTAAACACAAGAAAATGTTAGAGGTTTGAACTTCAGTCTTTGATTGGAGAACTTTGCAACGGTGGATGTCTTTCCGCGGGAATCAAGCTCACCATGTCAAGTGGGTCATAGCCCCTGATTCAAGTTGTTGCACTTGATCTTTGATGGCATCTGTTTAGAGGAGAAAACCTCTTACCCCTTGGTAGACGTCTGGTTCAACGTAACCCTGCATCAAAAGAACCCTCGAGATCCTTGAAATGGTTATTTGAAAATGCTATGGTATGATGTTATGATGTTATGTACATGTATGCAAAAGCAAATGAGTGTATATACAGGCAATCATATTCACACAAAGCAAAACAAGTCCTTAGGTTCATCCTTGCATGGGGTTGTAGGTAAGTACCCTCTTGAAGTTAGTTGGCTCATCCTGTCCTAAAAATAGAAACCGGGTTCTAAGGAGCTCAATATCATTGGATTGTTTTCCGTGCTCATCATTTTGGTTTAGCCACTTAACTGGAGACCAAAATATTCCAAGAAAACAACCCTCAATGAGTGTAGTATCGAGTATCTACCAACTTCGGACTGCACCAAAGTCGGTCATCTCACTACCCCTAAAAAGGCTAGGATGGTCAAGTAATGTTCTAAGAGTTCGTTAGTGCTTCGCGAAATCACTCAGCGGCCCCGTACTCTCCTTGATTGAACTCAAGGGTTACCGGTACTCACAAATATGTCACACTAACATAGCTTACTGCTTCAACCATGTCGGTATACCCCACACAGTTCCCTCACAGTTTTATTGCTATTTACCTAAAAAGGTGCCCCAAATCCGGGTGTAGGATTTACAACAAATCCAAATAAAGACCCAAAAAGTAAAAGCAATCAAGGCAATCAAGGCAAGAATGTAAAGGTGATCTAAACCCTAAGGTAACCCCACTTTTAAATTTGTCCCCAACAGAGTCGCCAGTTCTGTGATACGGTGGGAGAACTGACTTGAGTTTTGCGTTTGTATTCGCACTTGTTCGGTTTAGCAAGAGTCGCCACCGACTTTTTATTTTATCCTAAAGGAAAGGTTAAAAAAGCACAGGAAAAACCTTTTGAGATGTTTCGTGGGTTCGGGGGGTAGATTATGAAAAGGAAAGGTATTAGCACCCTTTTCATCCATGGTTATCCATGGGATCTTAGTTACTTGGTTTTAGATCACTTGCCTTGATTTTTGATTGCTTGAAATGGTGTGTGTATTTGTGTTTTGGAAATGTTTTGAAATAGACGCCTTTGTTTCGGCAACTGTTGTAATGACTCGTGTTTGAGTATATACGAAGGTGTGTATCTTTTCGAAAAGATGTTTCAAATGTTTTTGAAAGTTTGTTTTGAAAGGGTTTGTGGAGTGTGGTTTGAAAAATAGGCAAGCGTTTTTGCAAGTTGATCAAGTAACTAAGAGTTTTGTCTACCCCTAAGTTTACTCAATAGGTTTTTTCTCATGTTTTAACCCCTTTTTAACAATTTTGTTCCACCATTGTATTTGGTGGACAATCTTGCGTTTAGGATGTTTAACGGGACAGGCACGGGTCATCGTATGGACCATGAATGCAATGATGCCAAGTGTCTTTGGCAATTTTGCTTGAAGGGACTATGATCATTTTGATAGACAACTTTCTAAAGCGTCATCGAGGGACTTATGATCATTTGAATTGTTTTGCCAAAGAAACTCGACGTGCAAGCATGGCCCATTTTGGAAGGCAACATGTGGGATTACCCTAGGGGTGCAAGTGTGATTGTGTATTGATTTCATGTATTTGTCTTGTATTAGGTTATCTAGCGTTTGATTTTATGTACATACAAACCCTAGGTCTAACCATGGTATATTTGAAAGTGGTAAATTGCGGGAATTTAAAGTCTACGCTATTACAAAATAGTATCCGGGAGTGGGGGTACAATTATTTACAAATGGGGGATGAGACTTATAGGAGGATAGTATCCAAATAATTACAACCAAATCGAATTGCGCAAATGTAAAATATAATGTATAGCAATGTATAAGAATAGCAAATGTATATGTGTAAAGCAAAGTAAACGTATCGGGTATTGTAAATGTGTAAGTGTATGAATGTGATTTATTTACAAGTATGGAATATTAACTTAACGAGAAAAATTAAGTATTGTTTATTTGTCAAGTATTATTATCTTTTGTTAATATGTACAAAATACAAAGACTTGATAAAAGAAAGGCAATTAACTTAAAGAAAATTATATATTGATGTTTTCATGTACAAAGTTTTAATTGAAGAAAAGGGAAAATATTTCAAGTTTAAGAAAATTATGTATTATTGTTTTTATGTACAAACAAAATGTTTTAATGAAAAAAAGTTTTAAGTTTAAGAAAAAAGAAAATGTTTTAATGTTTTATGTATTTATGTGTTTTAGTTAGTATTTTCTTATGTAAACTAAAAAAGTTTTAATAAAACGAAAATGTTTAAACCTAGATAAAAGAGTCTAATATTTATTTTAAATGTGATAAACAAAATTTAGTAAAAATTAATGTATTATTTATAAAAAAAGGAAATTAAGTTATGTATATATATAAAAGGGATATAATGAAATAGATATTGATTTGTAAAGGAAATGGATGGGCTAAAGGGGGTTATGCTGGCCCAAACAAAGGAGCAACGTATGGGGGGTGCATGCCAAAAAAAGCCATTGGGCTTAAGAGAACTGGCCCAACCGGTCTGAAACAATTGCCAAGGGTTCAATTTGTTGTTTCATTATTGGAATTAGGGTTTGTTTGTTACGTACGGCGCTCATCTTCCTTCGTCTTCCTTCGTATTCTCAAGCAAACCTTTGAGTTTTCTCTTCGCCCAAGGCCGTCAAGCGCCATCGCCATTTCCTCTTCTCCGTGGATTTATTCAAGTGGTGGCTTACAAGGTATCGATTTCCGTCTCTATCGCGTTAGGATTTCGAGCTTTTTACATCTTGCATTTTTACTTTTCATTGTGTTCTTATCTTAAGTGTTGTTGTTGTTTCTGTGAAAGGGAAAAAGGAAGGGATTTATACCTTTGGGGGAGACGGATGAGGATAGTGGCTTGGAGGCGCTGTGGGCGGCCAAGGCGGCGAGGAGATGGTGATGCTGTGAACTTGCTCTTCCTGGTATCTTTATTTTTGCCTTCTTTTTAGGTTTTATGATGACAAACTTGAAAACCTATCTTTCATCACTTCTTTCCTCTTTTGGTTGCCTATGATTTCTTACTTCGCTTATGTATGTTTCTGTGTGTTTGCCATTGTATGCTTTCAATGAGGTTGATGTTGGTAGCCCAATGAGGAGGAAACTCTGAGGGCTTGTGTTGCCTGACTTTGAGTTGCCTTGTATGTTTGCCTATGATGAAAGTTTTCTGAGGCTTTTTGTATTGGTTTGGAAGCTAGTTTAGGCTTGGATATTTGGTATGCATGTTGATGATTTTGAGTATAGTTACCCCCTATGATGAAGGATTTCTGAGGGTGGGGTTGCCTTGAAATGCCTAGAAAACAGGTTATGGGCGTGAGGGCCTTGAGGCTTGATGCAGGTCTATGGTTTTGTTGTGAGGTTTGGAGGCTTTTGGCCTTTACAGGTTTTTCATGTGTTCACAGGTTTTTGTTTACAGGTTAGGGGCTTGGACTTTTACAGGTTAGGCTCTTATGGACCTGTTTGTGAGTTTCAGTAGGTTGAGTGTTTAAGGCATATGCAGGTTAGGTTTGTGTTGGTTTTTGGAGAGGCTTTGACAGTTCAGGTTTTGATGTTACTTGATGGTTAAGGCTTATGGCCTTTGAAGGTTAATGCCGGTTCTTTAAAAGGTTGAGAGCTTTACTCCTTTATGCAGGTTCAGGGCTTGTGAAAGCTTTGAAATGTTTTTTGGCTTCAGGCTGGGCAGTTCTGTTTCCCTTTTGACAGTTTTGTTTGTATTCTGATTTATGTAATATCTCTGCCTTCTTCTTTTCACTGTGTTATTACAGTTTGTTTTTATATCTCCTTCAAGCCTAAGCCTGTAAGCCCTTCTTCTTTTCTTTCTTCTCTCTCAGTACAAATTAAAGCATTTTAATATTGCTTAGAAGTACTTTTTTCTGAAAAGGCAACTGCTGGAAAATGATGTAATTTGATGTTGCTTGCACTTGTATATTTTCCTCTGCATACCTTGTACTTCTTGATATTTGCATATCTCTTTTGACAGCTTTTGGTGGACTTTTGTACTTGCTTAATATCTTGATATCTTTCCATATCCTTGGACAGTTTTTTGACATTTAGTTCAGTTTGGATTTGGACTTTGTTTGGCATGCTGTTTGTTTGGAAACTATGCAGTTGGTTGGCAATTTGAACTTGTGCAAAATCATAACTTTGTGCATTCATACCTTTTTCTTTTGCAAGCATTTTTCATCCCTCTCTGTGAACCGGGAGAAATCTCGTGATTTGCAGAGAGGGCAAACTGATTCCGGCCAGTTGTCTTTAATGATGAATCCTTAAATTACTGTCTGTCTTTTTAATTTTATCTGCTTTGACTTTTTCTTTTTTTATCTTTGTTTTGCAGATAAAACTCAATGGAGAGGAGCAGCAGTAGAAGCTGGAGATTTGAAGACTTAGGAATATTTAGGATAGTTTTATTTCCATTTTAATTTACTTGTAAAATTATTATTGTAAACAAAAATGTAAGTAAATTTACAATTGTTCGAATAATAATTTGTAACAAAACAATTAAAAATGAATAAATAAATATCCTTTTTATCAGTTAATTTCTCTTTCAATTTACGGTCCATTTAATTATTTGAATTCCTTAAATTAAAATAACTGGAAGTATCCAATTATTCTGACTTAGAAAAAAAATGATTAACGAACACTGTGGTCTCGCCATTCAGCATGAATCAGTAATAAAACTGGCGCTCCAATTAAACAATGCATAGTTAATCAAACCAACATCCAGATGCTCTCTTTTCACTGATTTAATCAAACACTGCAGATTCTTAATTTAATTACCTCATCTCAAATCAAATGCCTTAGCCTTTACTGATTAAACAAACCTGCAAGTTCTTGATTCAAATGCCTCAATCCAAAACTCAGAGTAAACTGAATAGAACTGTAGGATTAATTCTTTCTGCGTGCACAAAACCCTGATTCTTGATTAAATGTCAAAGAAACGTCTGCCCGATCAAAACCTGAGCCAACTCAACCAAACTCTAGCAATCTGCCAGAACTGCTTAAAATCAAAGAGAACCCTAATTCTGTCTGACTGATAAGAAAAGTCTGTTTGACCGATTCTTGAACCAGTCTGAAAAATCAGGAAACGCCCGAGGCTGTGATCTCTTGTGGAAAAATGCGAGGGCAAATTTTTGGGTACAACAGATGGCGACGACCTCCCACACCCTGCGAATGCAGACATAGTCAAAAGATACTACGCATAAGAGATCCGCTAGGTTGACACACCTAGGGAAAACAAGGGCATCCCAGTGAACCACAAAGGTTCGGGCAAAAATTAGGGATAAAATACAAAAAAATATGTACACCCGGCAAGTTGAAAACCTGAAAGGGCGGCTTAGGCAAAAAAGGGTATCCCGGTGGACTGAAAACCCGAACGGGTGGTCCAGGAAAAAGTTAGGGAATTAAAGCGCATGACTATGTTTCGTTGGGTCACCTTACAGACAACCTTTAGCATCTACTGACAAACTCGACGGTTCTGATCAATCCAATCAACTTCGGACGAGGTAGCAAGTGGACAAGACGCTCAGAGACACATAGGTTATAGCAGAATGGGAACCCCATGGGATTATTTCACATAGCTATCTTTTCTTTGTATCAAGTTTTCATTTTTACAACGACATTCTCTTACTAGGATGTTCGTCTCATTGTACAAAATACAGGTTCAAGTTAATACAAGATATTCCTTTGAAAGTGCAAAAATATCTGTTTTTTTTCTTTCTATTTTTGTGTTTTGTTTACAAAAACGTCCACTGATTTATTTTTGAACATATGCATTTGAACGTAAACTTTTTACAAATGAACAAAAAAAAAGAGGAAAAAAATTAGAAAGAAAATCACTAATGGATTTAAGAAACAGGATAATATCTTTAGATTATTCCATGAAGTCCCTCGCAGATACTTTCCCAGCAAGAGCGGAAAAATGGGACATCGCACTATAGGATCGCTAACGTATCTTCCGTATGCAGCTTAATGATATCAAGATCTCTCACATCCCCAACGGAACAAAACTTAGGGTTACCGCTCCGAAGATTCCCCAATGAAGGTCGCCTAGTTTCTCAGGATTCCCCAGCAGGTTTTCACGAGGCCGACAAGCAATTCACGTTGTTTCCCTTCCACAATAGAGTTTATTTTTATAAGCAAATGGAGACTCATCCATCAACACTTCAACTTTAAAATATGAAGGCTTACACTCTTCATTCCCAGCAGTACTCAGGTATTTATTTTCTCCGACTCTAGCAACACTGCGGAAGGGCAATTAATATGTCCATACATTACATTCATACGACATAGCATTGACAACACAAATGCATATAGCACAATATAATTTATTTTGAGAAACAACATTATACCATGCATTGCATACGTCATGGCATCACATACCACTAACTCTTCACCTTTTCAGGAAAGATCAATCAACAGAAAATTATCGTCAAATTTTCAACAAGTCAATTACATATCAGTTCCTGAGAAAGCACTGGTCGACCATCTACATAATAGATATTTCCTTCAGACCTCTGTCGGTTCAGTTTAAATCTCTCAACGGTTTATTCTGATTCTTTCTTGCAAAATGTCTTCTCTGGTTCAGATAAATCTCTCAACAATTTGTTCTGATTCTTCTCCAGATCCTTGCAGTTCAGTTTAAATCTCAACGGTTTACTATGATTCTTCCCCACAAATGTATTCTCTAGTATAGATAAATCTCTCAACGATTTATTCTGATTCTTCTCCAGACCCCTGTTGGTTCAGTTTAAATCTCTTAACGGTTTATCCTGATTCTTTCCCATAGACATCTTATTCTGGTTCAGTTAAATCGCTCAAAGATTTACTCTGATTATCTCCAGTTAAAGAATATTCAAGACCTCTATTGGTTCAGTTTAAATCTCTCAACAATTTATCCTAATTCTTTCCATTAGACATCTTCTCTGGTTCAGATAAATCTCTCAACGATTTATTCTGATGCCTCTCTAGATCCCTGATGGTTCAGTTTAAATCTCTCAACAATTTATCCTGATTCTTTCCATTAGACATCTTCTCTGGTTCAGATAAATCTCTCAACAATTTGTTCTGATGCTTCTCCAGATCCCTGCTGGTTCAGTTTAAATCTCTCAACGGTTTATTCTGATTCTTTCCCACAAAACATCTTCTCTTGTTCAGATGAATCTCTCAATGATTTGTTCTGATTCTTCTCCAGATCTCTGCTAGTTTCAGTTTAAATCTCTCCACGGTTTATTCTGATTCTTCCCCGTAAATGTCATTTCTAGTTCAGATGAATCGCTCCATGATTTATTCTGATTCTTTCCAGTCAAACAACATGGAAGACTTCTGTTAGTTTCAGTTTAAATCGACCAAAGGTTTATTCTGATTCTTTTCCAGTTGAAGTCAAGTTCAGACTTAGTCCAATTTCGGTCAATAATCACCTTTGGATGGCATCTATAAGCCCATCTCCGATAACTCTCCATAATTTCTCCAAATGGCATCTTTAAGCCCATTCCCTACACAATCAGCCAACACGTCATCAAGTGCAAATTTCTGGGCACTCTAGTGTTCAATCATCTTCCACTTTCAAACTACAAACGACAAGCGTGTCGATCTCGATTTTCAAGTTTAAGAATATTGAACAGGGGCAGCTGTCGTACCCCAAAATTTTCCCTCCCATTTTTCATATTCTAGGGTTTTTCGAATACTCAACTTGGCTCAGAAGTTGGTCAGGTAGATTCTCTCTCTACGCAGTAAATCAACAAATAGGGTTCGGTATCTCTCAGAGAAAATTGAGTTTATGAAGTTTCAATTGGTCTTCTTAATCCTTCATGTGTCCTCAAGGATGTTCATGCCAAGTTTCAAGCCCCGCATCATGAGTATGCCCAGTCAATTGCTCGAATGACTAAAAATCAACTGTAAAAGTCGACCCTTTCAAGATCAAGTCCATAAGATCATAACTTCTTTGATATTCAATATTTCTGAGTGATTCTTTGAGTATTTTTTTCTTTTTTACGCCCTCATTAACTCATCTTTATAAGTCAAGAGCCAATAATTTGCATAAGATCATCAAAAGTTTGGATACTTTAGAGGCCGCTTTGTGGACTTTGGCTTAATCTAAAGTAACTGTTACTAGACTTTCAAGGATCACAACTCTTCCGATTTTCATCATATCGGGATGGTTCTTTTTGCAATATATCGCAAATGATGCCGTCTGTAAGATTGCTTCAAGGATCAATAGCCAAATGCGCTTAGGAAGCCATGAAATTCGTTGGAACATTTTGGGACTTAGAATTCATTTTATGTTGAGTTTATTCTCCACTAAGTCAAGGGTAAAGGCAAGATGTTGAGTTTGAAGTTTCATTGATTATATATTGCTTATAATACAAGTTTCTTTTGTTCGAAGCATCAGTAATTACTTAATTGAAATTGGATATAGATCAGGTTTCTTAAGTTTCTTTGTTTGTGCATCAAGGTTTGGTTCATGATAAAAATGTTTATGTGTTTCTACTTGGAGCGCATTTCAAGGGTTCAAAATCAAATATCCATGTTCGTCAATTAAATTGCAATATCAATTCAAGAAGATTTATTAGTTTAGAATTTTTGAGCAAAATACACCCTAATTTCTAGAGGATTATTCCAAGTTTCCAAGAATTCAAGACTTATAACAAATTCATCATTCATACATTTCATTCAAATGTTGTGTCCGAGTTACATTCTTGGACAATTTGCAAAAGGGTTTACAAAACAAAAAATAAATTGAATCACAAGCTACATTTGTTGTTTACAAAGAAATAAATAAATGTTTATTTTCAAGTTTGCTTCATCTTCAAGAAACTCTTCATTGCTATCTGTGGCTTTCTCTTTACCTTGCCTCGCTCGCCATTCAATTGCTCGTACATGTAACAAAATAAAAAGAAGGAGTTAGAAATGATCAACATGAGAAAAGATTCCAAACAAGAATTATTTGTTAAAAGAGAAATTTCATCATTAGGATTCGCACTTTGGAATCAAAATTTTTAAACGTTTTGTTTTCAATCATAAGATACCTCCTACCTCCTCCTACTTTTGCAAATCACAAAAAGTTTGAACTTTTTGGTTCACAAAAGGGAAAAAGAAATTTGCAAATATTTTCTATTAAGCAAGGTCAAACAGCATCAACATAGCAAGCAAGCTGCCCAAATGATGCCAAACGCACAAGCCAATAAATCTGCAACAAACAGAACAACAGGGCAAACCTGTAACATGGCAGCAACAACATAGTAGCAGCAACATAGCAAAGGTAGCATCACAAAAAAACAACAAAGCATTATAAAAACGGCAGGCTAGCGCAACAGCTAAGCTGCAAGACAAAGCAATTAACAGTAAAACAGCAGGCTAGCACAACAGCTAGGCTGCCAAACAGCCGCCAACAAAAAGAAATATAAGCAAGCAAAATTGCCATGGCTGTCAAAATAGCACAACAGCAATTCAAAACAATACAAGCTAACATTGATTCCCGACCCTTATGTCATCATCTTCCAAAAAGTGCAAATCCTTCATAAAATTGTGTGAAAAGAAAATGGCTTTATATTTCATTAAAAGAGAAAAGAGGAAAATATATCACCTAGTCTGCACAATAACCCTGTCAATACAACCCCAAAATCTGTCCAAAAACCTGTCCGATAAATTGCACACAAATAGAAAATTTGAATCCTGCATCTCAAAAGACCAAGGTCAACATACCAAAATTGTTCAACCCTCAAATTTTCCCCCCACTTTTCATCCTTATTCCAATATAATAAGGCCACTATTTCATTGAACAAAGAGGGAGCAAAATAGCCAGCATAAGCAGATAACAGAACCAGATTTCAAACCAAGAACAATAGCAAACATAAACCAAACCGCACCTACCAAGTAACATAAACCAAATCGCACCTACCAAGTAAGACAAACCAAACCACACCTACCAAATAACACAAACATACAGTCAGAACGAATCACAACAGCAAAGTCTCACGAACAAACCGTGACCACCCCTACAAATCCTGAAATATATTCAGATCCTAGAAAACAAGAAGAAGAAAGATAAATCGAGCGTGAGATTATAAAAAGAATTGTTTACCTGATACGAGGAGTGCCTTTCAGTTTTCTCTCATCAGCATGGTCGTCAAAGTCGCATCGGACGAACTCCGATAGGTAGGCTTTCGATTTCTCACTTATGTGCATCATATCGCATCAGCAACTATTTGATCACTTCCAATCTGTAGCTGGGTATTTCTTTAGTTCCCATTTTCAGTATTTTGTGATCGTTGTTCCGATAGCACCGAGAGAAGCTGAAATTGAGGAGTTTAAAGTATGGAGAGAAACCATAAACAACAGCTCAGAAGTGACAAAAGAGTATTACCTAAAGATTTCTACTGTAACTTTCGATAATTGCGTTTTCATTTTGATTTCTGATCACGGCTACCATGACTTGTTTGTGTGGCCACAGTGAGAAACATAGAAAATAGGATGATAAGAACCAAAGGATTTCTTGGATAGTTATTTGCTGTTGAGCGTTTGAGAGAAGGAAGAGATAACCATTTGAGAGCAGAGAGAGATCTTTGATTTATGTTTTCAATTTTACTTTTATTTGAGTCATTAGAATAATAATTAGAATTAATTGGACCAAGTCCCCACAGGAGAGGCGACCTTTACTTCCCCATTAGGGTTTCTCAACCCTTCCTTGTCCCTTCCCCAAACCGGGTTTGGGCCTATCTTTTTGGCCCAACCCATTTCCCATATCATGCCTTTTGTATTATTGAAGGCATAGAAGTAAACGATTGGTTAGCTTGGTGCAGTGGTTGGGGAAATGCTTGGTAAGCGCAATGCCCTGGGTTCGAGATCCCCCCGAGGACATTTTTTCTTATTTTTTCTATTCTCTTCATTTTTGTTGGACAAAACACAAACAAACAAAAAACTAACTTTTGGGCCTAGCAGGTTAGAGCCCAGCGTCCCAGTTTTCCATCCCCCTCATTACTACTACAAACCCCCATTTTACCTTGTTTTAATAATCTTTAGTTTAGGTTTTAAAATTTAATTAAATAAAATATAGGTTCTAAATTAGTTAATTATCTTAATTAGATTAATTTAGGACTTTGTGAATAATTTTGTTAACATTTTAGTTTAGAAAACTTTCTTTTAAATTATTTAAGTTTCTACATAATAAAAATACAAAATTACATATGACTTAATTTCTTCTAGTCAATTATTTTATTTTCTAGAATAGCATTTATTTTCTTTTCAATTTTTTTCAAACAAAATATTTAGAATTTTATACTTTGTCAATTAATTTTTACTTCATAAACTTGTTGTAATCTCGATTAATTGCTCAATTTGATTTGGTTGTATTGTTTGCCTATTTGGATATTTAATTGTATTAATCCATCCCCATTTGTAAATTTGTACCTCCATTCCCGAAAGCTATGTAATAGCGTAGAATTTTAATTCTCGCAACTTACTATTTTCCTTATACTGTATAGTAATTAGGCATGCATGGCAAGATTAAAATCAATCGCTAGATAACCTAATCGAAAGACAAAATAACTTGAATCAAACACACTTTTTCACACGCGTACCTCTAGGGTAACCTCGCTCATTGCCTCGGAAATATGGCCATGTCCCTCGAATATGGGACGCTTTAGCAAAGACCCTTCGATAAAAAATATCGTAGTCCCTCGATGTCCCTCGATGTTGCCTTCAATAAAATGATCTAGTCCCTTACAAAAAATTGCTAAAGTGTCTCATAAGTTGCATTCTATGATTGTACAAAACGACCCGCGCCTGTCCCTTCACATCCAACGATGGGGCTTCTTACCAAATAAATTTTAAGATAGTAACATCTAAAGGAGGAGGAAAAGAAACATTTAATACCTTTTGAGTAGGTATATTCACTCCTTGTTGCTCGCTTGCTCACAACCAAACATTTTACACCAACACTTTCATATTAAAATCTTTTCAAAAGACAAAAGATTTTTGTATACATTCTTATAGAGACGAGAACCATTACCAAAACATCTTTCCAAATACTTTCAAAAAAACACACTCCACAAACACATATTTGAACTATTTTTGAAACAAACACTTTGTACGCGTTCTTATAGAAACGAGAACTATTACAAAGATATTTTCAAAATCCTTTCAAAAACCACACAAAGCATATTTTCAAACAAAAGCAAGTGATCTAGAAAGCAACTAAGAGCCCATGGAAAACCATGGATGAAAAGGGTGCTAATACCTTCCCTTTTCAGAATCTACCCCCCGAACTCAAGAAAACATCTCTAAAGGTCTTTCCTGTTCTTTTCAGCCTTTCCTTTTTGGATAAAAGAAAAGTCGGTGGCGACTCTTGCTATCCGCACAATTGCGATCAAACACAAAACAACCAAGTCAGTTCTCCCACCGTGTTACACATGTGTTGAAGGGTTCAGAGATAGAGTCTGAAGGAAAATTGCGATCAGAAAAACGCATCGGAATTTAAAATTTTCCTTTAGCGATCTTTACGAATGAACATGGTCAGTGATAGAAATATTTACCTCTTGTGGCGATTCAAACCTTTGATGTTGTGATCACGAGCATTGATGAAGAACAACGCCTCTACTCAGTCCACACGAACATATCACTTTCGGTCACAGTGCTAGCTGATCACGAACGAAAACCTTGAGTGAGAGAGAGAATCAAAAACGAAATTGCATCAAGTGAAATTGCTTCATCACAAGGGATTTATTTATAGAATCACTCGTGTGGGCTACAAGCTAAAAGCCCAATTAAGGCTATAAGCTAAAAGCCCAATTAAGCTTATGGACATCATACCTTATGATGTACCATATATAACTTATCCACGTGGTACCTTACCACTTTCCGTATTACACTTAAGTGCACCGTACCTTACGGTGTTCCTTATTTATTCTCTCTCATCAACCTGTCCTTATGTGTGTGACCCTGTAGGTTTTCGCGATGTTGGCAATTATATTAAATCACACATTTAATATAATAAATAGTGAGCGGTATCTAGCAACACATCATTGTTACCCAAGTCACGAAAATGTCATGTGATCTGACCAAACCTTTTCCGTGATAATATTTGTGTTGTACAATTACCCTTTTTCCCTCATGTCTATATTGAACACAAGGCATACACTGTGTCACCCTTGTCCAGTTCAATATTGGGCCCTTAGACATTTATCCTGTTATGCAGGATGAGCAAATTCCATCTAGGTCACTCATGTCGCTTAGCATGCTTTGTGAAGTACCCATCAACCGTCTTTATAGTCATCCAGTTATGGATGACGTTTGATCAGCAATAAAGTACTTGACTCTACATCTAGGGTCCATAGTGGTTTCAGGTCGAAGGGTGGTATACACCATTATCATCATGAGAATAACTTATGACACTTTGCATAACATTCTATGTAGTATTCTCATAGCTGGTCAATCCAGTATAAATATTACTCCTAATATTCATACCTATGTCAAGACTTGATAACTCCTTATCTATGATCCATGAGATGTGATCATCAATATATCTTCATAATAATCTTAATGCTTTAATGTTATCCCACTTCACATTAAAGCTTGACTACGGATACTTTAAGAATAGTGTCTTATGTTTAATGGGATCTCATGATTAAGTCACACTTAACATTTCATTAAACAAATAAACCATTCTAGGGACTTTATTATTTTGGAAAGCAAACATAATAAAGAAATGCCTTTTATTATTAATAAATAATTCGATACAAGTACCAAAAGTATTGGCCTCTAGGGCTTACACCAACAATCTCCCACTAGCACTAGAGCCAATCAGGCATACCCCTAATACCCATAGATCTAGTATGTCCATCATGCTTCAGCTGTGCAAGAGGCTTTGTTAATGGGTCAACAACATTGTCAAGTGTAGGTACTCTGCATATTTTCACATCTCCCCGATCGATTATCTCTCAAATGAGATGATAACGCCTAAGTATGTGTTTAGATCGTTGGTTAGATCTAGGCTCCTTAGCTTGTGCGATAGCACCATTGTTATCAAAATAGAGATCAATGGGATCCACAATGCTATGGACTATGCCAAGTTCACTAATGAACTTCTTGATCCAAACAGCTTTCTTTGCTGCAGTTGAGGCAGCAATATACTCAGCCTCGGTTGCAGAATCAACAACTATATCTTGCTTTGAACTTTTCCAGCTCACAGCGCTACCATTTAAACAAAACACATAACCAGATTGCGATCTAAAGTCATCCTTATCTGTCTGGAAGCTAGCATCGGTGTATCCAATTACAGCAAGCTCTTCCTGACCTCCATATATCAAGAATAAGTCCTTAGTCCTTCTCAAGTACTTAAGGATATTCTTGACAACTACCCAATGAGCATCACCGGGATTAGACTGGTACCTACTCGTTGCACTTAAAGAATACGAGACATCTGGTCGAGTACATAGCATGGCATACATGATAGATCCTATTGCAGATGCATATGGAATCTTACCCATGCGATCCCTTTCTTCCTTACTTGAAGGGGAATGTGTTTTTGACAGACACATGCCATGTTGCATAGGTATGAATCCTTTCTTGGAATCATGCATATTAAAGCGTCTCAACACCTTTTCTATGTATGTACTCTGACTTAGGCCAAGCAGTTTTTGTGACCTATCTCTATAGATCCTGATTCCTAATATATAGGCTGCTTCACCTAGGTCCTTCATTGAAAAGCATTTCCCTAACCAAGTCTTCACTTGTTGCAAGGTAGGGACATCGTTTCCAATGAGTAATATGTCATCTACATATAATACCAAGAATACGATCATGCTCCCACTAACCTTCTTGTAGACACAAGGCTCATCTTCATTCTTGATGAATCCATATTGTTTTACTGTTTCATCAAAACGAAGATTCCAGCTTCTGGAAGCTTGCTTCAATCCATAAATTGATTGCTGTAACTTACATATCTTTTGGGTTTCTTCTGGTATGTCAAATCCTTCAGGTTGTTTCATGTACACATCCTCAAGAAGATTCCCATTAAGGAAAGCAGTTTTGATATCCATCTGCCATATTTCATAATCATGATATGCAGCGATAGCAAGTAAAATCCGAATAGATTTAAGCATTGCAACTGGTGAAAAGGTTTCATCATAGTCAACCCCATGAATTTGTTTATAGCCTTTTGCAACCAGTCTTGCCTTATAGGTATGTACCTTACCATCCATGTCAGTCTTCTTTTTGAAGACCCACTTGCATCCTATAGGGTTAACTCCTATAGGAGGCTCTACCAAGGTCCAAACCTGGTTTGTGTACATGGAATCCATTTCAGATTTCATGGCTTCTAGCCACTTCTCGGACTCAGGACCAGTTATGGCCTCTTGGTAGGTCACAGGCTCATCTTGATCCATGAGTAATACATCACCCTGATCACTTATGAGATATCCATATCTCTCATGTTGTTGACGTATCCTGCTTAATATACGCTGGTCTTGTTCTACTTGAGCAGGTTGCTCTTCCACAACTACTTGTGTTTCCTGCTCTAGTTCCTCCATAGGTGTATCAATGCTTTGTGGTTCTTGAATTTCTTCAAGCTCTATTTTCCTCCCACTGATTCTTTCGGAAATAAAATCCTTTTCCAGAAAAACTCCAGTTTGAGCGACAAACACTTTGCCCTCAGAAGGATTGTAGAAGTAATACCCTCTTATTTCTTTAGGATATCCCACAAATAAGCATTTGTCAGATTTGGGCTCAAGCTTAGTTGAAATTTTTCGTTTCACATAAACTTCGCAACCCCAAATCTTCATGTAAGACATATGTGGTTTCTTACCACTCCGTATCTCATATGGTGTCTTCTCAACCTTTTTGGATGGAACCCGGTTAAGTGTGTAAGCTGCAGTCAATAGTGTATATCCCTAAAAGGAGTTCGGAAGATCGGCGTGACTCATCATGGATCGGACCATGTCTAACAAGGTTCAATTTCTTCTCTCAGATACACCATTCCATTGTGGTGTTCCGGGAGGAGTAAGTTGGGATAAAACCCCACATTCCTTTAGATGGTCATCAAACTCTAGGCTTAAATATTCACCGCCTCGATCTGATCGAAGAACTTTAATATTCTTACCTAGTTGGTTTTGTACTTCATTCTTGAATTCCTTGAATTTTTCAAAGGTTTCAGATTTGTGTTTCATTAAATACACATAACCATATCTACTGAAATCATCAGTAAATGTGATGAAGTATTGAAAACCTCCTCTGGCTGGTATGTTCAGTGGTCCACATACATCAGTATGTATGAGGGCCAAAAGATCATTAGCCCTTTCACCTTTTCCTGTGAATGGGGACTTTGTCATCTTTCCAATTAAACAAGATATGCATGTCTCATATGATTCATAATCAAAAGAGTCCAAGAGTCCATCTTTATGGAGTTTGGAAATGCGTTTCTCATTTATGTGGCCTAAGCGATAGTGCCAAAGGTAGCTTGGATTTAACTCATTAGGTTTAATCCGTTTAGTATTAATGTTATAAATTGGCATTTCAAGATCAAGGACATATAGTCCATTGTTCATTTGTGCAGAAGCATAGAATATATCATTCAAATAAATAGAGAAACAATTGTTCTTTATTATAAATGAAAAACCAAACTTGTCCAAACAAGAAACGGAAATAATATTCCTACTAATTGCAGGTACATAATAACAGTTCTCTAACTGAATTATTAAACCACTAGGTAAAGTCAAAACATAAGTTCCTACGGCTAAAGAAACAACCTTTGCTCCATTTCCAACTCGTAGGTCAACTTCACCTTTTGCCAAATCTCTACTCCTTTTTAGCCCCTGCACATTAGTACAAATGTGAGAACCTCATCCAGTATCTAATACCCATGATGCAGAAGTAGATAAATTAATTTCAATAACAAAAATACCTGAATTTGAAGTCCCTACTCCATTTTTCATATCTTCCAGGTACTTTGGGCAGTTTCTCTTCCAATGCCCGGTCTTACCGCAAGGGGAAGCAAGTGCCCTCCTTTGATATGCCTCCACTAGGCTTCAAAGCAGGAACATTAGGTTTAGGCTTGGCAACTTCCTTGCCTTTCCCTTTACCAACCTGCTTGGTAGGCCTCTTGTTCAGCTTCTTTCCAATACTGACCATCAAAATGGACTTCCCTTTTGTCTTCATATTCTGCTCAGCAGTTTTCAACATGCTTAGCAATTCTGGAAGACTCTTATCCATGTCATTCATGTTGAAATTCATGACAAACTGATTAAAGCTATCTGGCAACGATTGCAAGATAAAATCAGTTGCAAGTTCCTTTCCAAGCGGAAACCCTAACCTTTCAAGGTTCTCCACATACCCAATCATTTTGATTACATGGGGACCTACAGGGTTTCCCTCAGATAACTTGCTGTTAAAAAGGGCCTTTGAAACCTGAAACCTCTCATTTCTTGCCTGCTCTTGATAGAGCATTTTCAGATGTCCGATCATATCGAACGCTGACATGTTCTCATGTTGCTTTTGCAACTCCGAGTTCATAGTAGCTAGCATGAGACAAGCGGCTTCATTAGCATCATCAAAATGCTTCTTATAAGCATCCTTTTCTGCCTTAGGTGCCTAACTAGGCGGTTCCTCTTCAGGAACAGGTGTCTCCAAGACATACAGCTTCTTATCGTGCTTGAGGATAATCCTCAGATTTTGGTGCCAATCCAGGAAATTTGTCCCAGACAATTTTTCCTTATCTAGGATTGATCGCAAAATATGGTTGTTTGTTGTCATGGTAATCTACAAAAAAATGAAAATATAAGTATCATTAAACAACATATTTAATTAGGCCTTTAATCAAATATGCTCCCACTATTTTACTCAAACCAAATGACCCTCATCATTTGATTCGGAAAATCCCGTTGGAAGACTTTCTAGTGGGTCGAGATCCACATTTCACTTCGTTCTAAGTCAGCGTTAGGCTGATTACACAAAACTAGGTTATTTAGGTAGGAACTCCTTCCAATTGTATCTCATACAACTCTCGAATATTTTCAGTTGGGTGAATAACTCCTTATTCTAATTCATCATATGAATCATTCCCAACTTCTGCTTCTAAACATGTATAATCTTATTATAATGTGTTTAGTTAAGTTTGACCCATTGTTTTAGCAGTTGGATATTACAATTATCCCATTGCACCTTACTAATATAGAACATGCACCTCGCGTAGGCGAAACCTACATTGTTCGATACTAGTCTTGATGAGTGCTAAAACTTGGAAAGCATGAACTTAATATTTAACTTGAGGGATTTTGTTATTAGTTTGATCTCACTGGCTTAACATGCAATTCTTCTCTCTCATGCATCAACATACAAACACATGCATCAATATACATAAAAGGATACAGTTATGGCCCCTAGCACAATTGTTCTCCCAAGCCAATGAGAGAACCTAAGCTAACCTAATGACGATCTAAACTTCTCCAAGCAAGATCTCCAAGGTTATCCTCCTTTGATATTGTATTCTTCTCTTTCTTCATAACATTACATTACATAAAAG
Organism: Vicia faba; assembly: GCA_948472305.1. Taxonomy (NCBI): domain Eukaryota; kingdom Viridiplantae; phylum Streptophyta; class Magnoliopsida; order Fabales; family Fabaceae; genus Vicia; species Vicia faba. The sequence goes on from OX451741.1 coordinate 803,661,256, forward strand.
AAACTCGTTTTACATACGAGGGAGTGAGATGAGAAAAGAAGTTACATCAAGAATTTTAGAGAGAGGCACGACACGCAGGCCGTATTTTACAATCCCAAAACAAAATAAAGGAGAAAAAAAAACTAAGGCCATAACTGATCACCACAAGACAATAATAATAAACACACTTTTATTATTAGTTTAAATTTTGTTAATTAAAAAAAGGCAAATTAAATTTCGACGATTGATCACACTACACAGAGTTAGCCGGGGGTTCCGCTGCCCGGTCAAGGGGGAAGCGCCCCGCCGCAAAATTTTAATGAACAATTCATTTGAAATCGGCGTCATTTTCGCACAACTCTTGTGCATTCACAACCCTAATCGCATAACTCTGTAACAACATAACCCTTGTGCCGTCATGAACCCTAATGCAACAGTTTCATGCTGTCAAACACATTTCGATTGATAATTCAGTATGATTAATCACATGCCATTGCTTCACCATACTAATGTCGGATTCCGAAGCATATGAACAGTGATCGGTCAAAGGAATAACAATCATCAAGTGTTTGAATGAACGAAACAGAAACAGTATATCCCATATACCATCGTTGCATCAGATTTACTTATATCATATATAAAAGTGATCGATCTTACTTGTGTAACCTATGGACGATCGATGTATAATTGCTTCACCATACTAATGTCGGATTCCAAAGCATAGTCAACATCAATCATCCAAATCGTACACAATAGATGCAAAATTTAATTACTCGTTTATTATTCAATTCATTATGGTTTTAATCGAATCAAAATAGAAAATATAGAATATAAACAACTATCAGATCCATGGTTTCGTAAGTGGCTCTGATACCACTGAAGGAAAATTGCGATCAGAAAAACGCAGCGGAATTTAAAATTTTCCTTTAGCGATCCTTACGAATGAACATGGTCAGTGATAGAAATATTTACCTCTTGTGGCGATTCAGACCTTTGATGTTGTGATCACGAGCGTTGATGAAGAACACGCCTCTACTCAGTCCACACGAACAAATCGCTTCCGGTCACAGTGCTAGCTGATCACGAATGGAAACCTTGAGTGAGAGAGAGAATTAAAAATGAAATTGCATCAAGTGAAATTGCTTCATCACAAGGGATCTATTTATAGAATCACTCGTGTGGGCTACAAGCTAAAAGCCCAATTAAGGCTATAAGCTAAAAGCCCAATTAAGCTTATGGACATCATACCTTATGATGTACCATATATCACTTATCCACGTGGTACCTTACCACTTTCCGTATTACACTTAAGTGCACCGTACCTTACGGTGTTCCTTATTTATTCTCTCTCATCAACCTGTCCTTATGTGTATGACCCTGTAGGTTTTCGCGACGTTGGCAATTATATTAAATCACACATTTAATATAATAAACAGTGAGCGGTATCTAGCAACACATCATTGTTACCCAAGTCACGAAAATGTCATGTGATCTGACCAAACCTTTTCCGTGATAATATTTGTGTTGTACAATTACCCTTTTGCCCTCATGTCTATATTGAACACAAGGCATACACTGTGTCACCCTTGTCTAGTTCAATATTGGGCCCTTAGACATTTATCCTGTTATGCAGGATGAGCAAATTCCATCTAGTTCACTCATGTCCCTTAGCATGCTTTGTGAAGTACCCATCAACCGTCTTTATAGTCATCCAGTTACGGATGACGTTTGATCAGCAATAAAGTACTTGACTCTACATCTAAGGTCCATAGTGGTTTCAGGTCGAAGGGTGGTATACACCATTATCATCATGAGAATAACTTATGACACTTTGCATAACATTCTATGTAGTATTCTCATAGCGGGTCAATCCAATATAAATATTACTCCTAATATTCATACCTATGTCAAGACTTGATAACTCCTTATCTATGATCCATGAGATGTGATCATCAATCTATCTTCATAATAATCTTAATGCTTTAATGTTATCCCACTTCACATTAAAGCTTGACTACGGATACTTTAAGAATAGTGTCTTATGTTTAATGGGATCTCATGATTAAGTCACACTTAACATTTCATTAAACAAATAAACCATTCTAGGGACTTTATTATTTTAGAAAGCAAACATAATAAAGAAATGCCTTTTATTATTAATAAATAATTCGATACAAGTACCGAAAGTATTGGCCTCTAGGGCTTACACCAACAGAGTCAACGCAAGCAGTTTCGAAGGGAACCATTGCCCATTCGAAACTAGCACAAAGGAAGCCAATGCCTTGTGGATGCTAGCATGAGAGAGGCTATTGCTCTGTGAATCGAAGGCTAGTTAAAAAGGTATTGTCCTTGTGAATCAAAGACAAATTGAAGAGGGAGCCTTTGCCTTGTATGCTTAAGGCACACACATAGGGAGTATTTCCCTAGTGCATCCAAGGCAAGTTGAAAGAAGCCTTTGGCCTTGTGCGCTGAAGGCATGCACAGAGGAAGTCATTTCCTTGTGGGTCGAAGCACACATGGAAAAATCCCTTGCCTTGTAAATTGGAGTCATGTAGGAAGTCCTTTGTCTAGTGAATTGAAGGCAAGTCTGGAGAAGCCCTTTGCCTTGTGAATCCAAGGCAGGCATGAAGAGGCCTTTATGCCTTATGCGTTGAAGGCAAGCATGGATAAGGAACTGCTGCAATGATACTTGTGGACCCAAAGCTTGATCGAAGGGTTTTAGAGGTTCAATTGAAACTTGTCTGCTTGGGACTACTACTTTGTGAATTGAAGCAGGCGTGTAGGAAGTTCTTGCCTTGTGAATCGAAGGCAAGCCTGAAGCAGCCAATGCGTAGTCGAAGCCTTATGAATTGAACTTGGTCGAAGGGAGTCCAACGCCCAATAGAAGCTTGCTCGGATGCCAATCGAAATATCCTATTCAGATGCCAATCAAAAGACACTTGATTATCTCCAAAAGTTTTATTTTCCTTAAGTAAGTGTTTGTAACCACCATGCAAAGGGAATATTTTGGAAAACATGAGAGGGAAAATTTGGGGTACAATATATGCATAGTATTTTTTAACTATGTATGTATTTAAGGGATGTGGGAAGTCTTCACGATCCATAGTAGTCAGCATCATGGTACCACCAGAGAAAACTTTCTTTACAACAAATGGTCCTTCATATGTGGGAGTCCATTTTCCCCTAGGGTTGCCTTATGGAAGAATGATGAGATTTATTGCCAGGTCTCCAGTCTGATATACTTGAGGCTTGATCTTTTTATTGAAAGCCTTGATCATACATTTTTGGTACATCTGACCATGACAAACAGAAGCCAGTTGCTTCTCGTCAATCAAGTTCAACTGATCTAACCTAGTCTGAATCCAGTCGTCTTCACCTAAATCTGCTTCCTTCATTATCCTTAGAGAAGGAATATGAACTTTGACAGGTAGGACAACTTCCATACCATAGACCAAGGAGAACGGGGTTGCCCCAATTGATGTTTGAGCTGAAGTAAGATAGCTATTGAGAGTAAACAGTAACATGTCATGCCAGTCTTTGTAGGTTGCCACCATCTTTTGCACAATCTTCTTGATATTTTTATTGGCAGCTTCCACTGTGCCATTTCTCTTGGGTCTCTACAAAGAAGAATTGTGATGCTTGATTTTGAATTGAGTGCAGAGTTCCGTGATCATAACATTGTTGAGGTTGGTTCCATTATCGGTGATGATCCTTTCAGGAATATCGTAACAACAGATGAGTTTATGCTTGATAAACTTGGCTACCACATTCTTGGTGACTAAGGCATATGAAGCAGCTTCGACCCACTTGGTAAAGTAATCAATGGCAACAAGGATTAAACGATGTCCATTTGAGGCAGTAGGTTTGATCTCTCCAATCATGTCAATTCCCCACATTACAAACGGCCACGGAGCAGTCATGACATTTAGAGGAATAAGTGGTACATGGACCTTGTCAGTATAGATTTGACACTTGTGGCAAGTCCTTCATTGATGATGACAATCAGTTTCCATTATGGACCAATAGTAACCAAACCTCGGGATTTTCTTGGCCATAGTATGTGTGATACGGTGGGAGAACTGACTTGATTGTTTTTGTGTTTTATCGCAAATGTTGCGGTTAGCAAGAGTCGCCACCGACTTTTCTTTTATCCAAAAGGAAAGGTGAAAAAGCACAGGAAAGACCTTTGAGATTGTTTCTTGAGTTCGAGGGGTAGATTATGAAAAGGGAAGGTATTAGCACCCTTTTCATCTATGGTTTTCCATGGGCTCTTAGTTACTTGCTAGATCACTTGCTTTTGTTTGAAATTGGGCTTCGTGTGGTTTTGAAAGTATTTTATAAAAGAGGCCATTGCTTAGGCAATCTTTGTAATGATTCTCGTTCGTAAGAATGTATACAAAGATGTTGATCTTTTTGAAAATGTTTTCAATTTTGTAAGATGTTTGGAAATGTGTGTGTTTGTTTTGAAAATAGAAAGGATATTTATTTTGAAATGGAGAAAGTAACTAAAAGTAATCTACCTACTCAAATGTCTTTCTTTTTCATTTTCTTCTCCTTTGACATTGTTGTCTTACCATTGATTTGGTAAGCGACCCTATCTTTGGATGTAAACGGGACGGGCGTGGCTCATCGTATAGCCATGATTAGCAATGTTGCAAGGTATCTTAGCTTTTTTTGAGGGACTAAGATCATTTGGTAAGGCAACTTTGAATAGCGTCATCGAGGGACTATGATCTTGTATTTGTTTGTTTTTTCTAAGACACCTTACATGCATAATATGGCAATTTTTGTATAAGGCAACCAAGTGGGATAACCCTAGGGGTGTTTTGTGTGCAAGTGTGTCATTTTCATGCTTGATTTTTGTCTTGGATTAGGGTTTTCTATTTGATTGGTTTTATCTTGCCATACAAACCCTAGTTACTAGCATATTTTGTAAAAGAGATAAATTGAGAAATTTAAAGTTACTACGCTATTACAACATTTGTGGAAGGGGGGTATACAATTTATGAATGGGGATTGCAATAATATAAACCTAATTAATCTATTACAACCAAATTGAATATGTACAAATATTGGAATAAATAATATACAAGATGAATTAAATATACAAAGGTATGTAAATACAAAGAAGATTTTTGTTTGGTTTTTTATGTGAAAAAGTTTTAACCTAAACCTAATAAATAAATCAAGGTTAACTTAAATCAATTAAGAAAAGAAATTATTTTAGAAAAGATATTTTTAAATAAACCCTAATTTTATTTGATTAAAAGGAAATAAATTTCTTTAAGAAAAAGTAAGTATTTTTTTTGTATTTTTTTATCTTGAAAATAATATATGGCATTATGAAATATTTTGGTATTTTTTATACTAAAATAATATATTTAATGGGTGTGAAGAAAAAATAAATATTAAACTAATTCTAAATTAATTTACAAAGTTATTTAAGGAAAATTGATAATATATAACTAAATAAAAATATTTTACATGAGAAAAATAAAATAAAATAAAATGAGCCAAAATACAAATCTATCATTTTTATATATTTTTAGGATTTTTAATATTAAGAAAATATATATTTAAGAAAATAAAATGAAAATAAAATAAATAAATAAAATGATATTGAACCAGGGGTGTCACAAGTAAACAGGATGCAGGTTGTTAGCAAAAAAACATAGGCCCATGAAGCAAAAAGCCCAGTGCTGCAAAGGGATAAAAAAATGGCAAAAATATGAGAAAATGCAAAAGGCAGCGCGCTAAGGCTCGAACCCGTGACCTATAGCATTTTTGCGCGCTGCCTTACCACTGGGGTGGCTGTACATCCGTTCATATAAACAAAAGCATAAATATATATTAGAAAATGCCTCCTGAAGGCAACTTCATCTTCAACCTTGAGCCATGGTCGGACCACCTGTATCTCTGTCATTTCTCCATAAAAATGGAAAGTCCAAACATGAAAGTCATAGTGTTTCTTCCCACGAGTTCAACCATATAATTTATGTAAACTAAAAGTCAAAGATCAAAGCTAATTTTACTTTCCCTAATTTGAAACCTAATTTTTACAGAAATTTCAAATCCAAAATTCTCTATACACAGTTAATATAAATGAAAACTATGAACATGGTTAGCTTTAGGGTAAGGATATCTACATTTTTCTTTCACAAATCAGGACCAAATGATGCTTGTATGAAGAGATAGAAGTTTGACTTTTTACCTCTTTCAGCTGGGATTGTGAATGGAGTTTGAGCAAGTTTTGAGAAGGCCTGAGGATCTGTTTAGTTTTCCTGGACCTCCCTGAGTGTATTCCAATCCTTACTTTGTCTTGAAAGCCCCTGAATCTCCCTACTCAATTCAACCTACAAGCTTGATATTTGAAAATGGTGGATGGAGAGGGAGGAGTTACAGTGAGGGAACAGGGGTCTGGATCACTTAGATATGAAGTGTATTAAATGTTTGGGTGGTTAAAACTCAATACACACAAGTGGATTTGGAGATGGTTGTGTAAGGATCAAAACTGTCAAGCTATGGAAGATTTTCAGTTGTAGAGTGTCTTGGAGTGTTTTGGAGTCTTGGCATTCGTGTGTCAACTTGCAAATTATGTCTTTACTTATAAGCAAAAAGGTCTTAAGTCTTGTAACAACTCAGATTTCAAAAACTCACATGTTTGCTTGGTTTCTTGTTTGTGAAGCAAAGCTAGCATGCATGGTTCCAAGGTGTAGTACCAAGTTTGTAAGGGGGACTGAGTCCTTTAAACATGCTTGTTCTGATTGAGTGGAGTGTGTTTGTGCATAAAAAATAAGTGCAAGGCTCAATGCAAGTTGACTTTGCATAAAGCTTGCTTTTTCAAAAAGGCAATGTTGCCTTTCTCCCAAAAATGGAATTATTCTTGTTCAATGCATTCAATGCTTGGCTTAAAGCTTCCACCAGCTGTGAAAACATTTAATTATAGAGTGAAAGTTAAGTTAGAGGTCTGCAAAGAAAATATTATGTAGCCTAGGTTTGGATTTGAATTTTTGTTCATCATGAAATGGCTTGAAATCAAAGTGATAAATCACCAACTTCATCTCTTCGATTCTCCCTACTCAAGAATGATCTCAAGGAGTTCTTGGACATTTAGGAAAGCTTGAAATATTCTCTAAAACTCATCTTTGAATTTATTTTGAAAATTCTCTTTGGAACTATGTGAAAAAATGGCATGAAGTTAGGTCAAAAATCTGTCTAACTAGGGCAAAATTTCACTAAGTTATTTTAGTTCATGAGCATGTATTCACAAAATTATATCTTGAGATCCAAGCATTTTTAGGAGAAATTGTGTGAAAAAAAGTTGTAGATTTCATGGGGATCTACAACTTTCATGTTGGAAGTTTCCTTTGAATAATCTTGCATCATGGTGAAAATTTGGCTCAAAGTTGAGAAAAAATAAGAAATTATCTATACTTAGAAAAATTTCTAAGGTAAGAAATTTCAACTTTTCAAAACAAAATCTTGAATCCTTGATTTCTTGATGAACAAGTTTCACATTTTGTCATGTTTTTATGAATTGTGATCTTTGGCACTTGATTTTGACCAAAAAGTCAAAGTTTGACTTTTTAGTGTAAAATTGACTTTTGATCAGTTGACTGAAAAATTCATCTGTCAATCCAATGGATTTGTAATGTTTTGAACCATGCCATTAGGTAAAAATTATGCAATTGGACTCTTTAGATTATGCCTTAAACCAATTTACCATTTGCTAGGTCAAAAATCATAAATTGCCCCTTCTCAATCAAAACCCTAATTTTGACCATTTTGCCCTTTTGAAGATTTGATCAAATTTCTTGAGGAATTATGGTCCAAACTTGATCAAATGATACATATGAGTCTAAAATGTTGATGTGGATAAAAAATTATGAAGTTTGACTATAAATTGGCCGTGGTTGACTTTTCCCTAATACAGTTGATTTTTAGGTTAATTGTCCAATTGACTGATCAAAAATGGGATTCAAGGCTTGAAACTTGACATGAGTAACTTGGGGGTCCCTAATGATCCTTAAAAGTCATATGAAGCATTTCTAGTCCAAAAATCCTTGTGCAAACTCAAACCCTAATTTTCAGTCATCAGTGCTTAAGGGGGTGTCTTGAGCTGATCAAACCCTAGTGCAGTCATGATCCAAAGGAGATCTTGTGAAAATCCTTGATAAGTGAGAGGGAAAAGTTAGGGGTACAACAGCTGCCCCTGTTCAATCTTCTTAAACATGAAGAGTTAGATTGGCGAGTTTTTCCATTCGTGACTCGAAGGTGGAAGATGATTGAACACTAGAGTGCCCAGAAATTTGCACTCGATGATGTGATGGCAGAAGGAATGGGCTTAAAGATGCCATTTAGAGAGGTGATAGAAAACTGTGGGAGATGGGCTTATAGATGCCATCTGAAAGTGTTTGTTGAATTGTATTTGTGAGCTAAAAGAATGAATACTAGAATGGCGTCCGTGTCTAGAGTGTATCTGTACTGTATCCGGAAGAGGCTTTGCTTAAGTATCAGAGTGGCATCCGTGTCTGGAGCGTATTTGTATTGTATCTGGAATTTGAGTCTGAATGAGTATCAGGATGGCATCTGTGTCATGAGCGTATCTAAACTGTATCAAAAGTTGAGCTTTGAATGAGTATCAGAATCGCGTCCATGTCTGGAGCGTATTTGAACTGTATCTGAAGTTGAGATCTGAATGAGTATCAGGATGGCATCTGTATTTGGAGTGTATCTGAACTGTATCTGAAATCTTTGAACATTGTTAATGGTAGCCATTGATTAATCTTATCCTGAAAAGGGTAAAATGTTAGCTAACATGCAAAGTCTTGTTGTATGAAATACATGGTGTAATGGGATACATGCATTTATCAATGTTTATGATATATGGATGTGATGTATATGTATGTGAGCTAATATGTTGTATTGTTATTGGGTTAAGGAAAATAAATCCCTGATTGTCATTGAGGATATGTAAGTCTTCACGTCTTGAATTCGGAGTATTGACGAATTTCTGTCGTGAGAAATAAACTCTGTTGTAAGGGAAATACCATGTACTTCCTGTAAAATCTTATTGGGAAATCCTGAGAAATTTGACGAATTCTACTGGGGATCAATAATTTGAAATTTTGTTCCGCTGGGGATTTAAATGACGTACTGCAGGGGATTACCTATGGAATAGCCTAGAGATATTTTCCTATCCTTTCATCCTATCAGTAATTTCCTCTTTTCATTTTGTTTATTTGTAAACAGTAATTATGCTCAAATGCATATGCTCAACAATGAATCATTGGACGTTTTTGTAAACAAAAACAAGCGTAAATAAAAGACAAATAGTTTTTTCACTTTCAAAGGAATATTTTGTATTGACTTTGAATAAGTATTTTTGTACAAGGAGACAAACATTCTGGTAAGAGAATGTTGTCATAAAAAATGAAAATTTTGATACAAAGAAAAGACATTTATGTGTAATAATCCCATGGGGTTTCCATTCTGCTATAGCCTTCGTATCTCTGAGCATCTTTTCTATTTGTTGCCTCGTCCGAAGATGATTGAATTGATCAGAACCTCTGAGTTTGTCAGTGGAATCCAAAGTTTGTCCATGAAGTGATCCAACAGGACATAGTCGTACGCCTTAATTCCCTAACTTTTTCCTGGACCGCCCTTTCGGGTTTTCAAATTGCCGGGTGTATAGATTTTTGTTTTATCCCTAACTTTTTCCCGAACCTTTTGGTTCGCTGAGATGCCTTTATTTTGCCTAGGTATGTCAAACTAGCGGGTCTCTTATGTGTAGTATCTTTTGACTATGTCCGCGTTCGCAAGGTATGGCAGGTCGTCGCCATCCATGGTGGTCAAGATCATTGCCCCACCGGAGAATATGTTTTTGATTACAAATGGTACTTAATAGGTAGGGGTCCATTTTCCCCTGGGATCACCTTGTGGCAAGATGATGCGTTTGATCACTAGATCTCAAACTGGATACACTTGGCGTCTGACTTTCTTGTTGAAAGCCCTGATCATCCGTTTTTGATACATATGACCATGGAAAACAGCAATAAGTCTCTTCTCATCAATCAAGTTGAGTTGATCAAGTCGAGTCTAGATCCAATCGTCTTCGTTCAACCCTGTATCCTTCATAATCCTCAGAGAGGGGATCTGAACCTCGATAGGCAAGACAACCTCCATGCCGTAAACCAGATAATAGGGTGTTTCCCCGGTTGATGTGCGGGATATGGTACGATAACCGTGGAGAGCGAATGGTAGCATCTCATGCCAGTCTGTGTATGTGACTGTCATTTTCTGTATGATCTTTTTAATGTTTTTATTTGCCGCTTCAACAACACCATTCATCTTTGGCTGATAGGGGGAAGAATTGTGATGCTGAATCTTGAATTTCTCGCACAAGGCGGTGATCATAGTGTTGTTGAGATTTGTACCATTGTCAGTGATGTTCATTTCCGGGATACCATACCGGCGAATGAGATTTTGCTTGATGAAATGGGCAACAACATTCTTGGTAACAGAGGCGAAGGAAGATGCCTCAACCCACTTTGTAAAATAGTCAATGGCCACTAGGATGAAGTGGTGTCCGTTGGAGGTTGTCGTCTTGATTTCCCCAATCATATCAATCCCCCACATAGCAAAGGGCCAAGGAGCTGTCAAGACATTCAGAGTAACCGGGGGTACATGCACTTTGTCAGCATAAATTTGGCATTTATGGCAAGTTCGAGAGTGCTGATAGCAATCTTCTTCCATGGTAGACCAGTAATAGCCTGCCCGTAGGATTTTCTTTGACATTGTATGCCCACTGCAATAGGTGCCAAAAGTGCCTTCATGCAATTCATCCATAATCCTTTCAACTTCAACCTTATCTATGCATCGTAGCAACACAGAGTCATGATTGCGTTTGTACAGGATGCTATTACTAAGGAAGAATTGAGAAGAGAATCTCCTTAAGAACTTCTTATCATTGATTGGAACTATTTCGGGATATTCTTGAGTCTCGAGATACCTCTTGACTTCGTGAAACCAAGGTTGGTCCAATACTTCTTCAGTATTAATCTCGTGACAGTGTGCTGGTTCATCCATTCATTCGATGGTGATCTGGGGAGCCTTGTTATCCCAATTATGTTTAAACATAGATGACATTGTGGCTAGAGCGTCTGCTAGCTGATTTTCTTCTCGCGGGAAATGCTCGAAGGTAATCTTCTCAAAATGTGGTAGGAATGTCAAAACATGTTCCTTGCAAGGGATAAGGTTAGGGTGTTTGGTGTCCCATTCCCCTTTGATTTGGCTGATGACCAAAGCTGAATCTCCAAACACATATAAGGATTTGATTCCCAAGTCTATGGCAGCTCTGAGACTAAAGATGCATGCTTCGTATTCCGCCATGTTGTTTGTACAATCGAAGCAATGTCTGGCCGTAAAGGGAGTATGACACCCTTCTTGAGATATGAGTACACCACCAATACCATTTCCGAGTGCATTGGAGGCTCCATCAAAGAACAGGGTCCATCGGGATCCTTGTTCAGGTCCGTCATATGGCCTAAATTCTTCACAGTTGTCCAATGTCATGATGTCTTCATCCGGGAATTCGAACTTCATGGACTGGTAGTCTTCTACATCTTGGTGAGCAAGGTGATCGACTATTATGCTACCCTTTATAGCTTTCTGGGTAGTATATTGTATGTCATATTCTGTCAGGATCATCTGCCATCTTACTATTCTCCCAGAAAGAGCAGGCTTCTCGAAGATATATTTTATCAGATCGATCTTAGATATCAACAAGGTAGTATGAGTCAGCATATACTATCTTATCCGGCGAGCATCCCATGCCAGAGCGTAGCAAGTTTTCTCGAGCTGTGAATATCTGGTTTCACAGTCGGTAAACTTTTTGCTCAGGTAGTAAATAGCGTGCTCTTTTCGGCCAGACTCGTCATGCTGCCCCAATACACACCCCATTGAGTTTTCTAAAGCTTTCAGATACATGATCAATGGTCTTCCCTCGAATGGTGGCATCAACACAGGAGGCTCTTGTAAGTATTCTTTGATTTTGTCAAAAGCAACTCGGCATTCATCATTCCATTTAACTACTTGATCTTTCTTCAATAGTTTGAAGATTGGTTCACAAGTAGCCGTCAGGTGAGAAATGAATCTGGCGATATAGTTCAAACGTCCCAAGAATCCTCTGACTTCCTTCTCAATACGAGGAGCAGGCATCTCTTGTATTGCTTTAACTTTGGCAGGATCAACCTCAATACCTTTGTTGCTGAAAATAAAGTCTAGGAGCTTACCAGACCGTACCCCGAATGTGCACTTGTTTGGATTCAACCTTATCTTGTACTTCTTCAGTCTCTCAAACAGTTTTTGTAAGTGATCAAGATGCTCCTCTTCTGTTTGAGATATGGCTATCATATCTTCCACATAGAATTCTATTTCGTGATGTATCATGTTGTAAAATAAAGCTACCATGGCACGCTGATAGGTTGCCCCAGCATTCTTCAGTCCGAATGGCATCACCTTGTAGCAGAATGTGCCCCACTGTGTGACAAATGTTGTTTTCTCCATGTTCTCAGGTGCCATTTTGATTTGGTTGTGTAATACGGTGGGAGAACTGACTTGAGGTTTTGTGTTTCGTCGCAAATGTTTCGGTTTAGCAAGAGTCACCACCGACTTTTATTTTATCCAAAAGGAAAGGTAAAAAAGCACAGGAAAGACCTTTGAGATGTTTTCTTGAGTTCGGGGGGTAAATTATGAAAAGGGAAGGTGCTAGCACCCTTTTCATCCATGGTTTTCCATGGGCTCTTAGTTACTTGCTTAGATCACTTGCTTTGCTTTTGAAATTGTTTGAAATGGTGCTTTGTGTTTGATATGATTTTGAAAGTATTTTGAAAAGAGGCCATTCATTTAGGCAATCTTTGTAATGATTCTCGTTCGTAAGAATGTATACAAAGATGTTTGTCTTTTAAAAAATGTTTCAATGTTTTGAAAGTTGTTTGGAAAATGTTTTGAAATGTGTGTGTTTGTTTGAAAATAGCAAGGATGGTTTGCAAATTGATCAAGTAACTAGAAGCTATCTACCTACTCAAAAAGTCTTTCTTATACATTTTTATTCCTTTGACATTGTTGATTTACCATTGCTTTGGTAAACAACCTTATCTTTGGATGTTAAACGGGACGGGCGTGGGTCATCGTATGACCATGATAGCAATGTTGCCAAGTATCTTTAGCATTTTGAGGGACCAAGATTATTTTGTTTTTAGGCAACCTTTTGATAGAGTCATCGAGGGACTATGATCTTTTGTTTTGTTTTGTTTTGCCAAGATACCTAGCATGCATACCATGGACATTTAAATTAGACAACCAAGTGGGTGAAACCCTAGGGGTGTTTGTGTGTAATGTGTTGTCATTTTCATACATTTGTTTGTCTTGTATTAGGTCATGCTATTTGTTTTGATTTTTGTCTGATCATACAAACCCTAATTTACTAAACATGTATATAATGCGATCAATTGCATAAAGTAAATCTAAGTTATTACAACAATATTATGGGAGGGGGGATACAAGTTTTGAATGGGGATATTTGCACAAAATAAAACCCTAATTCACTATTACAACCCAATTGAATTTATTGTACAATAAATAAACAATTATTTAAATATGCAATAAAAATGTAAATATGCAAAAAATGTTTTGTAATTGTTTTATGTATGAGAAAATAAAATTATCTAAGTCCTAAAAATAAGAAAAATAATAATATTATTATTTTTGAAAGGGGAAACCCTAGTTTTGTTTTAAAAGAGAATATGTTTTCTATTATTATTTTATTCATTTTTTTTTTGTTTAAGAAAAATAATTATTCATATTATGTACAAATATAAAAAATTAAATATGTATGAAAAATAAATATTTAATGTGTATAAAATAATGAAATAAAATATTAATTATTTTATTATTATTTACAAGTTTATTTAAGAAAATAAATTCTATAAACCTAATAAACTATTTTTATGCCAAAAAATAATAAAAATAATAAAATAAAATGCAAAAAATTAAGGAAATATTTTTGGGATTTTTAATGTTCAGAAAAAGAAAAAAAAAGTCAATAAACACAAAAATAAAAATAAAATATCAAAAATATCAAAAAATACAAAGGGGGTTGCAAATAGGAAACACGGGGTGTGAAAAGTGAAAGGCCCAAGGCGCCAGACCCAGAACACCAACTTCATCCCTGTCCTTGCTTCTTCGCGCGCACCCTGTGTTCAAATCTGGAACTTGCTCTAGCTTACATAAAATCAAAAACTCATAACATAAAAATTGTAGCTTGTAAACTCACGATTCCAATGATATAAAGTTTGTGACCTAACACTCAAGGATCAAGGAGAATTTTATCACCCCTAATTTCTGACCTAAAATTTTCATGAACTTCAAGCTTCAAATTCTCACTACTCAGTTAATATAAATAACAACTATGCATATGTACAGCTTAAGCAAGTTAAGGACTATATTTTTGCTTCACAAATCAAAGCTTAAGGATGCCTAAATAAGGAGATAGAACTTTGAAAAATACCTTTTTCAGTTGAGTTTGGATATGGCAATGTGGGGGCTTTGAGTGAGGCCTGGAGATCGTGTGAGCTTCCTTGAAGTTCCCTCAAGTTATCCCAATGCTCAGCTTGCCTTGAGGATGGCTGAATCTCCTGCACGAGTCAACATGCAACCTTGAAAAATGAAAATGGTGAAGTGTGAAACTGAGCTCACAGTTGCAAGATGAATGCTTGGATAGCTTGAATGTGATGTAGGGAAGATGTTTCAAGGGTTGAAAGGTAAAACGCACAGGCCAATATTGAAAGGGCTTGAGTTCTGCAGATGATGCCCTGTTTGGACAGAAAAATATGGTTTTGGTGTTTGAGAGTGTTTTGAATGTTGTTAATTCGTGTCTTAGGCTTGTAACAAAGTTATGAAGTTCTTGAAAATGAAGCCAAGCCTTTCCTTTATCATATGGACCAGTTGTCTTCACTTTTGCAAGTTTGCTTGCTTTTGAAGAAAGTTGACATGACTATGCCAAAGGCCTGTACAGGCTAGCTTGTGGACTGCAGGGAGTTGGTATACTTTTCCTTATGTTTGTGGATCTTGCTTGCAACAAAAGATCAGGTCCATGGCTCAAGAAATGTAAAGTTGCAAAAAGGCTTGCTTTATCAAAGTAGTATTATGAACTTTATGCCATTTTTGGATTAATTCATTGTGTAATGCTTCAAAAGTCAAAACAAGACCATTATCCATTGAGTTTGCATTTAATTATGGAGTGTAGAAGGGATTAGGACCTGTAATACCAAGTACAGGCATGATAGGACATATTTGCACTTGAACCATTGTGAAAATGCCTTGAACAAAAGTGATAAATTGCCATTTTCCCTTCTTCGATTCTCCCTAACCATAAATGATCTTGGAGAGTTCTTGGACATTTTGGAAAGCTTGTAACATGCTTTACAATCCATCTTTGAAATGAAACTTAATATACCTCTTGGAACTAGGTGAAAAGTTTCCATGAAGTTAGGTCAAAAACCTGCCTAAAATAGGGCAAAATTTCACTAAGTTAAAAAGTTTTGGACGCCTATTCACAAAATCATAACTTGAGATCCAAGCATCTTTTTGGAAAACTTTGTGAATCAAAGTTGTATATTTCATGGAGGAATACAACTTTCATGTTGGAAGTTTTCTTGGAATCCAATTGCATCATGGTGAAAAAGTTGTGGAAAGTTGGGAAAAAATAAGAAATTTCCATAACTTAGAAAAATTCTAAGTTAAGAAAAATTTCAAATTAAAACCCTAATTTACAATTTTAGGTTTCTTGGTCAACAAGTTTCATATTTTGACATGATTTGATGAATTATGACCTTTGGCACTTGATTTTGACCAAAAAGTCAAAGTTTGACTTTTCAGTGTACAGTTGATTTTTAATCAGTTGACTGGAAAATTCATTTGTCAATCCCATGAATTTGAGATCTTTTTGAACCATGTGATTAGGTCAAGATGATTCTATTGAGTCCTTGAAATCATGCTTGAACCCAATTGGCCATTGGCTAGGTTAAAAATCAGAAATTGCCCTTCTACATTCAAAACCCTAATTTTGACCATTTTGCCCTTTTGATGATCTGATCAAATTTCTTGAGGAATTGTGGTCTGAACTTGATCAAATGGTTCGTATGAGTCTATAATGTTGATGTGGATCAAAAATTATGAGGTTTGACTGTAAATTGTCCATGGTTGACTTTTTCCCCAATACAGCTGATTTTTAGGTCAGCTGTCTAATTGACTGGTCAAAAATTTGATTCAAGGCTTGAAACTTGATATGAGCAATCTTAGGGGTCCAAGATGGTGTATGAAAGTCACATGAAGCATTGATTGTCCAAAAATCCTTGTGCAAACTTAAACCCTAATTTCAGGTCATCAGTGCAAGGAGATGTCTCGAGTTGAGCAAACCCTAATCTGGTCTTGAATCCAAGAAGTCTTGTGAGGAAAATCTTGATAAATGAGAGGGAAAATTTTGGGGTACAACAGTTGCCCCTGTTCAATCTTCTTGAACCTCAAGAGTTAGATTGGCGAGTCTTTCCATTCGTGACTCGAAGGTAAAAGATGATTGGACACTAGAGTGCCCGTAAATTTGCACTCGTCAAATTGTAGTTGAGGGAATGGGCTTGAAGATGCCATTCAGAGAGGTGATAGAATCTTGCTGGAGATGGGTTTGTAGATTCCATCCAAGAATGTTTGTTGTAAGTCAAGAGGATGAGTATCAGAATGGTGTCCGCGTCTGGAACTTATCTGAACTGTATCTGGAGACTGAATCTATACGAGCAAGGGAATGGCGTACGTGCCTGGAGCATATCTGAGATGTAACTAAACTTGAATATGAATGACAAAATGACTTCCGTGTCTGGAGTGTATCCGTATTGTATCTGAATCTGTCATCTGAATAAGCGACAGAATGACATCCGCGTCTGGAGCATCTCTGGGCTGGGGAAAAAGTCAGAATAAGTGATAAAATTGCAACCGTGTCTGGAGCGTATCTGGACTGGAATCTGAATAAGGGATCTGAATAAGTGACATAATGGCTTCCGTGTCTGGAGCGTATCCGAAATGTATCTTGACCTTGAATTCTGAATGAGTAATAGAATGAATTCCGTGTCTGGAGTGTATCTTTACTGTATTTGAAATCTTTGAATATTGTTAATGATAGTTGTTAATCTTATCCTGAAAAGGGTAAAATGTTAGCTGAAACAGAGTTATGTTGCATGAAATGTATGATGCAATAAATGTGTTTTATTAATGTTTATGATATACGAATGTAATGTATGCGCATGTAAGCTGATTAGCTATATTGTGGAAGAAAGTAAATCCTTGACAGCTGGGGATCAAAACTCTTGACTGCTGCCGGGGAAAATAAATCCTTGACTACTGGAGATTAAAATCCTTGACAACTTCTGTGGGGATGTAAAGATCCTTCATGTCTTGAAGTTGGAGTATTGACAAAAATTCTGTTGTGAGAGTAATGCCAAACTCTTGAGAAATCTGCTTGGGAAATCCAGAGAACTTTGCTGACGTCTACTGGGGATTTCACAAAGGGAATCTCTGTTCTGCTGGGAAATAGAGATAACTCTGATGACTTCTGCGGGGAATTAAGAATGAGAATCTTCATTTTGGCAACCTCACTGGGGAATAATAAGACTCTGTGGGGGAAGAAGGCTTACTGTTGGGGAATAAGTTCAGGAGTTTGGGTTGTATGCCACTCTACTGGGGAATTATCCCAAGTTGGGGAAAAACAAAAGTTAACTGTTAACTGGTTGATTCTCAGACTTTAAGGCAACCTGCTGGGGGATTTGGAGAAAACTGCATGGTCTCCGCTGGAGATGGATGGTTGGAAATCTTAACTCTACAGGGGAAGAAGGTTTCATCTCCGTTGAGGATCTGTAGTTCAAGGTTTTTGGCTCCGCTGGAGATTGGGAGTTTGAAGTTTTAACTCTGATAGGGATCAAGGGTTTGAAATTTAGCTCCGCTAGGGATCTAGATGTTGTACTGTAGGGATTGCTCCTGGAATAGCCTAAAGAAGTTTTCCTATCCTTTCAACCTGCCAGTAATTATTCTTTTCCATTCTTGTTTATTTGTAAACAATAATTATGTTCAAATGCATATGTTCACTAATGAATCATTGGACGTTTTTGCAAATAAAACACAGGGGAAAAAAGAAAAAGACAAAATGTTTTTCTGCACTTTTAAAGAGGTATCTTTGTATTAACTTTGAATAAGTATTTCTGTACAAAGGAGACAGTCATCCTAGTAAGAGGATGGTGTCGTAAAAAATGAGAGATTTTATACAAAGAAAGATAGCTATGTGTAAAAAATCCCATGGGGTTCCCATTCTGCTATAGCCTTCGTAACTCCAAATATCTTGTCCACTCGTTACTTCATCTGAAGATGATTGGATTGATCAGAAGCTCCAGGTTTGTCAGTGAAGAGATTGTCCTTAAAGTGATCCGACGAGACATAGTTATACGCTTTAATTCCCTAACTTTTGTCTGGACCGCCCTTTCGGGTTTTCGATCCATCGGGAAACCCTTTTTTGCCGAAGTCGCCCTTTCGGGTTTTCAACTTGCCGGGTGTACAAATTTTTTTTATTTATCCCTAATTTTTTCCTGAACCTCCCTTTCGGGTTTTCGATTCACCAGGATGCCCTTATTTTGCCTAGGTGTGTCAACCTAGCGGGTCTTTTATGCGTAGTATCTTTTGACTATGTCTGGGTTCGTAGTGTGCGGAAGGTCGTCATCGTCCATAGTGGTTAGAATCATTGCCCCACCGGAAAAGATATTCTTGATCACAAATGGTCCTTCATAAGTAGGAGTTCATTTTCCCCTGGGATCACTTTGTGGCAAGATGATGCGCTTGATCCCTAGATCTCCGACTTGATATATCTGGCGCCTGACTTTCTTATTGAAGGCCTTGATCATCCGTTTTTGATACGTCTGATCGTGGCAAACAGCAGTAAGTCTCTTCTCGTCAATCAAGTTAAGTTGGTCAAGTCGGGTCTGAATCCAATCGTCTTCACTCAAACCAGCATCCTTCATGATTCTCAAGGAGGGAATCTGAACCTCGATCGGTAAAACAGCCTTCATGCCATAAACTAAAGAATAAGGTGTTGCCCTGGTTGATGTATGAGCCGTGGTACGATACCCATGGAGAGAAAACGATAACATTTCATGCCAGTCCTTGTAGGTGACTGTCATTTTTTGTATGATCTTCTTGATATTTTTGTTCGCAGTTTCGACATCACCGTTCATCTTTGGCAGATAGGGAGATGAATTGTGATGTTGAATCTTGAACTGCTCACACAGGGCGGTGATCATAGTATTGTTAAGGTTTGTATCGTTATCAGTGATGATCCTTTCGGGGATACCGTACCGGCAAATAAGATTCTGCTTAATGAAACGGGCAACCACATTCTTAGTAATGGAGGCGAAGGAAGTTGCTTCGACCCACTTGGTGAAGTAGTCAATGGCCACCAGAATGAAACGGTGTCCATTGGAGGATGTAGGCTTGATCTCTCCAATCATGTCGATTCTCCACATAGCGAAGGGCCAAGGAGCTGTTAAGACATTTAGAGGAACTGGGGGCACGTGCACCTTATCTGCATAGATTTGACATTTATAACAAGTCCGGGAGTGTTGATAGCAGTCAGCTTCCATGGTAGACCAGTAATAGCCTGCCCATAGAATCTTCTTCGCCATCGTATTCCCGCTAGAGTGAGTGCCAAAGGTACCTTCATACAGTTCATCCATGATCTTTTCAACTTCAATCTTGTCCACACAACGAAGCAGAGTAGAATCATGATTGCATTTGTACAGGATGCCATTGCTCAGGAAGAACTTAGCTAAGAATCTCCTTAAGAACTTTTTGTCATTGACTGAAGCCCCTTCAGGATATTCTTGAGCCTCGAGATACCTTTTGACTTCATGAAATCAGGGTTGGTCCACTACTTCTTCAGTATTAATCTCGTGACAGTGTGCAGGTTCGTCCATCCATTCAATGGTGATCTGGGGAGCCTCATTATCCTAATCAAATTTAAACATGGATGACAATGTAGCTAGTGCATCTGCTAGCTGATTTTCTTCTCGTGGGAAGTGCTCGAAGATAATCTGCTCGAAATATGGTAACAATGTCAAAACATGTTCTTTGTAAGGGATGAGGTTTGGATGCTTAGTGATCCGCTGTCGCGCACGAATCAAAATGAGTGTTTTTACAAAACGGTTTCAAAACTGTAGTATTTAGCGACAAATGGCTCGAATATCGTTCTCAAGGATTCTTGAAATATTATTAACTAACTGAAATCGAATTAAAGGAGGGGGGGGGGGGGGGGGGGGGGGGGTTGGTTCAATTTTAGGCAAATAAGCTGATTATGAAAAGTGATTATAAAATAAGCTGTTTTTTATATGAGTGATTATAACAAACGGATTCACTGCCTCGGTTTGTACCTATCATCGACTGCTAACATTACAATCTCCTAAGCGAAGTTTCTATCATATTTGATTACAGTATCAATTAACAAGCGCGATTGACACTATGAGATACATGTTCCTATGGCCAGATTAGGCATACAGTTAAAAGTGACACAAATTAACAATTAAGCAAAGTCAATCGCGATTAAAATTTGGGAACATTTATCAATCAAATTAAATCAACAATGTTATATGAAAATTGAATTAAGCAAACAACAATCTCATAACATAGTTGAAAGGAATCGAAATTAAATTGCAAATGTTATAACAATCTCAAAGTTGGAACCTGAGTACAATAAACACAATAAACTAAAGAAATGCATTAGTACAATCGTGGAAGGATGTGCATCAAAATGCACTGATCAAATTCCTTCACACTTGAACTTTTGCACTTCGAGCAAAATGCAATCAAAAGAAACGCAAAAGCATCATCAATTACTCATCCTAGGCTACAAATTCATCTTCGGTCAAGATTGCATCAACAGGTACTAGTCTCGTACACTAAGGATATCGTAGGAACACTAGTCTTGCCTCCTGAATATACAAACTAATATGAATCATATTATTATGCAAAAGCCTAACTTACTCATCCTCCTTTTTGCTCTTTTTCATTCAGGCGCAATCACATTAAGCCTGTTATCTCCACACACTCATAGCAAAGCGACCGGTTAGTGACTCTGATCCTTTTTTGCACGGGGTTCTGGTACTTACATGGCATAACCCTTTGCTTACTCAGTTGCAGTTGCGGGGGATCGGACCGTAATCCGCCCTACCAAGTTCAGCACCAGAAACCGCTGAACCAACTAACAACGAGTCTTATTCTCGAAAAAAAGTTTTGTAGGCACTACGACCGTTGGGTTAAGTGACCGGGTGAGGGTCACCAAACTTAGAAGTTGCATTCCTTTTTTTCTTTTTCTTTTTAAAACACTTTTTTTCTTCGGAACACTCACTTATATTCATCGGCTTCTTTGCGTAGAGTGTGTGAGATGGTGCTGACTGCTGAAATAAACTACTCAAGAGCTATTAGAGAGCTAGAATTCAAGGCTAATACATAATAAGAATTCAAATCAATTTCCATATGCAGGAGACAGTATTAAGACGATACCGATCTTGTGAGCTTTTCCCAAGTCTCCACAAACATAACCTCAAATTAGTTTGCAACCCAAAACTTTCAAATAGATGCATTTTATTTAATTTTTTTAACAAAAACAACTGAAATTAAAATAAAAGCAAAGAAACAAAATGATTCCCTCCCCCACATTTAAAACAAACATTGTCCTCAATGAAAGGACGCAGTTATTAAAGTTGAGAGAAAGGAATAAGAACTCCCTGATCAAGTTGCAGTGTAGTTAGGCGCTTCCAAAGAAAGCTCCTCTATGCTTACATCTTCAGGTACTGCACTTTGATGAAAAAGCTTTAGGCACTTCCCATTGACCTTGAAAACTTTGTCAGTACCTGTACTTTTAATTTCTACAAAAACAAGTCGATAAGGAGACATCACAATGGGTGTCTTGAAAGCTGTTCTTTGAGCCCAAAGTGCGTCTTCTAGACGGTGGCTCCAGTCCTTCCTGTTTGGTTGCACCATTTTCTCTAAAACCTGTTTGATCTCTCTGTTTGAGATTTCAGCTTGCCCATTTGTTTGTTGGTGATATGCAGTAGAGACCCTGTGCACAACTCCATACTTTCGGAGCAAAGCTTCCATGGTGCGGTTACAGAAATGAGTGCCTTGGTCACTTATGATAGCTTGCAGGATTTCGAACCTACAAAAGATATTAGACCTGACAAAGTCTGCAACAACTCTAGAATCATTAGTCCTAGTGGGGATAGCTTCCACCCACTTCGAAACATAATCAACAACAAGTAAAATATATAGAAAACCAAATGATACATGGAAGGGACCCATGAAGTCGATTCCCCATACATCAAATACTTCACAGAAAAGCATCGATTGCTGAGGAATTTCACTCTTTTGAGTAATGTTTGTACCTGCTATCTGGCACTCTTTACAAGTGCGGAAAGTCTCAAAAGCATCCTTAAAAATAGTGGGCCAAAAGAAACCTGAGTCTAGGACCTTCCTTGCAGTCCTTTGAGGGCCAAAGTGTCCCCCGACTTGAGATGAATGAGCAAAATTCAAAATAGATTCAATCTCATAGTCAGGGACACATCTCCTAATTACCTGATCACTACCAAACTTCCAAAGATATGGATCATCCCAAACATAATATTTGCCATCACTCTTGAGTTTGTGAATCTATGACCTGGACACACTTGTAGGAAAAACACCAGCAATAAGATAATTAACAATATCAGCAAACCAAGGAGTAATACCATGCACAAGTAAAAGTTTCTCATCAGGAAAGTCATCCTGGATGGGAAAAGGATCTTCATCTCGCTCTATTCTACTCAAGTGATCATCTACTAAGTTCTCAACATCACTTTTGTCTTTAATCTCTACATTAAAATCTTGGAGCAACAACATCCACCGAATCAATCTCGGTTTTGCATTCAGCTTCTTTAACAAGTACTTCAAAGCTGCATGGTCAGTAAAAACAACAACCTTGGAACCTAGCAAATATGATCTGAATTTATCAAGAGCAAAAACAATAGCTAGAAGTTCTTTTTCAGTGGTAGTGTAATTTGACTGTGCATAATCTAAAGTCCTAGAAGCATAGTAAATAACATGGGCAACCTTGCTAACTCTTTGTGCAAGGAATCCCCAACAGCATAATTAGAGGCATCACACATGATCTCAAAAGGGAGGGTCCAGTCAGGAGGCTGGGTGATGGGAGCGGAGGTCAATGCTTTCTTCAAGAAGTCAAACGCTTGTTTGTATTTGTCATTAAAGCTGAAAGTGACGTCATTCTTCAACAAGTTTGAGAGTGGAAGAGCTATCTTGCTAAAATCCTTGATGAAACGCCTGTAAAAACCTGTATGATCAAGAAAAGAACGAATCTCGCGAACGCAAGAAGGGTAAGACAGTGTGGAAATAACATCAATCTTAGCAGGGTCAACCAAAATTCCTTTTTCAGAAATTATGTGACCAAGAACAATTCCATGCTTAACCATAAAATGGAATTTTTCATAATTTAAAACAAGGTCAGTCTCGATGCATCTCTGTAAAACTAAGTTCAAACTATTCAAACATGCATCAAAAGAAGAACCATAAACAGTGAAATCATCCATAAACACTTCCATGAAATTTTCGATAAATTTAGAGAAAATACTAATCATGCATCGCTGGAAAGTGCCAGGAGCGTTGCAAAGACCAAAGGGCATCCTCCTGTAAGCAAAAGTACCGAAGGGACAAGTGAAAGTGGTCTTTTCTTGATCTTCCGGTGCAATATGGATCTGAAAGTAACCTGAAAAACCATCAAGAAAATAGTAATGTGATTTACCAGCTAGCCGTTCAAGCATTTGGTCAATGAACGGCAAAGGAAAGTGATCATTTCTAGTCGCTTGGTTCAATCTCCCGTAATCAATACAAACTCTCCAACTGTTCTGAACTCTAGTGGGAACAAGTTCATTCTTCACATTTTTCACCACTGTGAGTCCAGACTTCTTAGGCACAACCTGCACTGGACTTACCCATTTACTGTCAGAGATAGGATAAATGATACCTGCTTGTAAGAGTTTGGTTACCTCTTTCTTCACAACATCAAGAATCAAAGGATTAAGCCTCCTTTGGGGCTGCCTTACTGTTTTTGCTCCATCCTCAAGTAAAATCCTGTGCATGCACATCGATGGACTAATACCAGGGAGGTCGGCTAATGTCCATCCGATTGCCTTCTTGTGTTTCTTCAGAACCTGCAAAATCTTATTTTCCTGTTCGAAATCAAGGTTAGAAGAAATAATGACAGGTAATTTTTCATCACTCTCCAAATAAGCATATTTCAGATTATCCGGGAGTTGTTTCAGCTCTAAGGATGGGGGTTGCTCAATGGATGGAGTGATTGGGGAAGCCGAGATGTCAAGAGCTTCCTCTTCATAAAACTTCATTGACAGCAACATCACCTGTAGAAAACACATCAGCCTGCAAGGCAGCATCAATCTCAGCACATACAACACATATGTTAGTGTCAGTACAATCAGAACATGAATAAACATCATCAAATGCAGATAAAGATGGAAAATCTAATGAAAAAAATTCAGAAAAAGTTTCATCCACCAAATCAGAGATTAATTCGATATGAAAAACAGAATTCTCCTCCAATGGATGTTTCATGGCATCAAAAATGTTAAATTTTACGACAATGTCACCAAATTCCATGGACATGGTTCCATCGTCAACATCAATATTTGTTTTTGCCGTTTTCATGAATGGTCTGCCTAAAATGATGGGAGATTTGCTGGACTTTGTTTCTCCTTCCATGTCCAGAATGTAAAAATCTGCAGGAAAAATCAAATCATTAACTTGAACAAGGACATCTTCGACTACACCGGCGGGGCGGGCGTTACTCCTGTTCACCAACTGAATGATTATACCTGTATGCTGCAAAGGACCAAGACAAAGGTTATTATAAATAGAATTGGGTATCATATTAATGCCCACTCCTAAATCAAGCATACAATTATCAAATTGCTTATCCCCAATGGTACAAGGGATATCAAATGTTCCTGGATCCTTCTGCTTTTGTGGCAATAGCTGAGTAGTGAGGGCTAAAACATTTTGCTCGCCTATAACCTTTTCGGATGAAGTCTTGGGCTGAATAAATGCAGAAATATTTCGTCCCAAGTTTACTCGCTCACTTCCTTTCATCCGCCTCTTGTTTGTACACAAGTCTTTCAGAAACTTCGCATACTTTGGTACCTGCTTAATCACATCAAGAAGAGGAATATTCACATCAACCTTTTTAAATACATTTAAAATCTCGTTGTCCCCCTCATCAACTTTTTTATTTTTTAAAACTCTTTGTGGGAAGGGGACTGGTGGAACATACTCTCTTTCTTTGTTTTTTTCAGTTTTATTCATAACAACAGAAGAAGGGACAGAAGATGGAGAAAGAGGAAAAGAAAGAGAAGGTTCAGATGTTACCTCAGGGGCTGATCCTGTAACCTTACCAAATCGCAAAGAAATTGCACTTAGATTGGCATTTGGACCGTTCAGATTGACAACCGTTTGGGATGGAAGTTGGTTCGAACCTTGGGCTTGCATGTTATTTATTTGAGTAGCAAAATGTCCCATTTGCGTGTTCAAGATCTGAATGCTAGAATCGGTCCTTTGTTGGAACTGAAGGTTGTTGACAGCCATTTGTTTAACAAGATCCTTTAGGGATGGTCCTCTGTTGTTGGCTGGTTTGTGGATTTCCATATTGAAGGTTGGGATGATTCCTCCAATTCGGATGATATTTATTGGTGGATAGGTCAGGGATGTTATTGTACCTGTTTTGGTTGTAAAGGTTGGCTGCATAAGCTTGGGGCAGCTCAGTTATAGATTCATCTCTCAGAATGGGACATGTATCAGTCGGGTGCTCAGGGGAAGTACAAATACCACACAAAGTTGATGTTTGAGTTTTTGCTACTGCTAGTTGTTTGACTAATGCTGTGAGCTCATCAATTCTGGTCTCTAAAGCTTTGTTGGAAGAAGAAGCTTGAATTTGATTCACTCATTTGCTTTGTACAAAATTGTCTCTAGTGATAAATTGCTGAGAATTAAGAGACATATTCTCTATTAGAGCTTTGGCAGCAGCTGGAGTTTTATCAACAAGTGCTCCACCACTAGCGGCATCAAGAATGTTTTGGTCCATCGGTATCAACCCCTCATAAAAGTACTGGATGAGTAATTGCTCGGTGATCTGATGTTGAGGACAGCTGGATACCAAGTGCTTGAACCTCTCCCAATACTCAGTGAGTGACTCATTACCTTGTCTGATACCGCAAATTTCCTTTCTTATTGAGGCAGCTCTAGAGGCAGGAAAATATCACTCCAAAAACACCTTTTTCAGCACATTTCAGCTTGCAATTGAATTTGGCTCGAGGTAGTACAACCAATCCTTTGCTGCACCCTGCAATGAAAAAGGAAAAGCTCGAAGTTTGATGTGATCTTCAGTGATACCTTCAGGCTTCGATGGTGTAGAGCATACAACCTGAAACTCTTTCAAATGTTTGTGCGGATTCTCACCTGCAAGACCACTAAACTTGGGTAACAAGTGTATTAAACCCGATTTTAATTCAAAAGGAGCAGCAACATCATCATAATCAATACACATGCCATTATAATTTACATCAGGGGCAACCAATTGCCTTAAGGTTCTTTGGTCAGCCATATCAATAACAACTTCAGAATCAGAATCAAACAGATAGTGCAAGTAATCAGAATCAGACTCAGACTCAAACTCAATTGTGGGTGGTGGACTAGTGTTAACTTGGACTCTCCTATGTTGTGTGTGCAATGTTCTTTCTACCTCAGGATCAAAAGCAACAAGCTCAGGACAGCAGGACCTAATAGCCAGGACTAATACGCAACAATGATAACAAAGCCCAAAATACCAACAATGTCCCTAAAAGCAAAAACAAACACAAAGAAGGAAAACGATTAAATTTTTTTCAAAAAAATAAACTGAACACAAAGTTCTTCTAATGGACGAAAAATAGAATTTTGATGATTTTTTTGATTTTTTTCGACTCTATGAAAACAGTAAATAAATTATAAAAAATAGGAAAATGATGAATTTGGGAATTTGAGACCAAAGTCCCAAAACTACTTTGTAGTAAGGGACAAATGATCAGTGATTTTTTTGGCATAAACTGACCTGAGCAAATTTCAAATCGGACTCAATTTTCAAAAAAAATTGATTTTTTTTACTATTTTGACTCAAAACGCGAATTGGCTTAAACCGAAAGGAAACTAGGACCTAGACACGAGAACACTAAACCTAAGACTCAAAAATTAGTTAATAGTATCAAGAATCCCCGACAACGGAGCCAATTTGATCCGCTGTCGCGCGCGCATCAAAACGAGTGTTTTTACGAAACAGTTTCAAAACTGTAGTATTTAGCGACAAATGGCTCGAATATCGTTCTCAAGGATTCTTGAAATATTATTAACTAACTGAAATCGAATTAAAGGGGGGGGGGGGGGGGTGGTTCGATTTTAGGCAAATAAGCTGATTATGAAAAGTGATTATAAAATAAGTTGTTTTTGATATGAGTGATTATAACAAACAGATTCACTTCCTCGGTTCGCACCTATCATCGACTGCTAACACTATAATATCCTAAGCGAAGTTTCTATCCTATTTGATTACAGTATCAATTAACAAGCGCGATTGACACTATGAGATACATGTTCCTATGGCCAGATTAAGCATACGGTTAAAAGTGACGCAAATTAACAATTAAGCAAAGTCAATCGCGATTAAAATTTGGGAACATTTATCAATCAAATTAAATCAACAATGTTATATGAAAATCGAATTAAGCAAACAACAACCTCATAACATAGTTGAAAGGAATCGAAATTAAATTGCAAATGCTATAACAATCTCAAAGTTGGAACCTGAGTACAGTAAATCCGTCAGAAAGGTTTTAGTTCTCCAATTATTCGTACAAAGCTTTCTCTTTTTCATGAACAGCGAATGGGATTCGAAAATTCTATAGCATCTAGGTAAAAACTAAAAAGAAACAACCCAACTGGGTCGGATACAAAACTCAGGCCCAAAACAAATGACCCAAACTTAAATATAAAATGCTGCAACTTTAACGACTTTTTCAACCTTTCTACAGCCCGAATCAGCATCTGGCCACAACTAGAAAGTTGTAGGTCTTTTTCTTAGCTTTCCAACCAATATTAGAACGCCTCAATCTGATTCCCGTAGCTCTAGTTATGAATTTTTCCGCGAAAGCTGCAGTTGCTGAAAATAAAATACGAAAATTAATTAAATGCAAAAATAAAATAAATTAGCAAAACATATTAAAACATAAAAATAAACACAATAAACTAAAGAAATGCATTAGTACAATCGTGAAAGGATGTGCATCAAAATGCACTGATCACTTAGTGTCCCACTCTCCTTTGATCTGACTGATGACCAAAGCTGAGTCCCCAAACACAATCAAAGATTTGATTCCCAGGTCTATGGCAGCCTTGAGTCCAAAGATGCATGTTTCATACTCTGCCATGTTGTTCGTACAGTTGAAGAAAAGTCTGGAGGTAAAAGGAGTATGGCATCCTTTTGGAGATATGAGTACAGTGTCGATACCGTTACCAAGTGCATTGGATGCCCCATCAAAGTACAGGGTCCATCGGGATCCTTGTTCAGGTCCATCATATGGTCTGAAATCTTAAACATTGTCCAATGTCATGATGTCTTCGTCAGGGAAGTCGAACTTCATGGTTTGATAATCTTCTACAGCTTGATGGGCCAGATGATCAGCTAGCACACTGCCCTTTATAGCTTTTTGGGTCGTGTACTGTATGTCATATTTTGTTAGGATCATCTGCCATCTAGCTATTCTTCCAGACAAAGAAGGCTTTTCGAAGATATACTTTATCGGATCCAATCTTAGATATCAGCAAAGTGGTATGAGTCAACATATACTGCCTTAGCCGGCGAGCAGCCCATACCAAAGCGCAACAAGTTTTCTCGAGCAGTGAATATCTGGTTTCACAGTCGGTAAACTTTTTGCTAAGGTAATAAATGACATGCTCTTTTCGGCCAGACTCGTCATGTTGGCCCAGTACGCACCCCATTGAATTCTCTAGGACGGTTAGATACATGATTAGAGGTCTTCCCTCGACGGGTGGCATCAAGATAGGAGATTCTAGAAAATACTCCTTGATTTTATTGAAAGCAATCTGACAGTCATCATTCCATTTAACTACCTGATCTTTCTTCAACAGCTTGAAGATTGGTTCACAAGTAGATGTCAGGTGAGAAATGAACCTAGCAATGTAGTTTAGGCGTCCCAAGAAACCTATGACCTCCTTCTCAGTGCGAGGATCAGGCATTTCTCGTATAGCTTTGACTTTGGCAGGATCAACCTCGATGCCTTTGTTACTTAAAATGAAACCTAAGAGTTTACCGGACCGGACTCTGAACGTACACTTGTTAGGGTTTAACCTTAGCTTGTACTCCCTCAACCTGACAAACAACTTTTGCAAGTGATCGAGGTGTTCTTCTTCGGTTTGTGAACGGCTTATCATGTCATCTACGTAGACCTCTATCTCATGATGTATCATATCATGAAACAAACTACCATGGCGCGTTGATAGGTTTCCCCGGCATTCTTCAGTCCGAATGACATCACTTTGTAGCAGAACATACCCCACTGTATGACAAAAGTAGTTTTCTCCATGTCCTCAGGTTCCATTTTGATCTGGTTATAGTCTGAGAATCCGTCCATGAAAGAAAATACTTTGTGTTGAGCTGTTTTGTCAACAAGGATGTCGATATGCGGAAGTGGAAAGTCATCTTTAGGGCTGGCCCTGTTTAAATCTCTATAATCCATGCACATTCTCACTTTGCCGCCCTTCTTAGGCACGGGCACAATGTTAGCAACCCATTGTGGATAGGAAGTAACAGTAAGAAATCCAGCATTGAACTACTTCATAACTTCTACTTTGATCTTTTCTGACATGTCAGGTCTCATGTGGCGGACTTTTTGTTTAACTGGTGGACAGTCTTCTCTTGTGGGTAGACGGTGTAGCACAATGTCTGTATCGAGTCCCGGCATGTCTTCGTATGACCAGGAAAAGATCTCAACATATTCATGCAACAGCTGAATTAAGCGTTCTTTGACACTTGGCTCTAGGTTGGCACCCACTCTGATTTCCTTCTTGTCTTCCTCAGTACCCAAGTTGATTGTGTCTAACAGCTCCTCATGAGGCACAATTGCTCTTTCTTCTTGTTGTAGAAGTCTAGCCAATTCCCCTAGCACCTCACAATCTTCCTCACCTTCGTATTCGGCTTGGTAGACCAGATCTTCAGAGTCACTGAAGGCTATAGCAGTATCGTTACCCATAGGTTCCGGAGTGGAAAGGTACCTGCATTGGTGAGTGTGGGTGTGTGTAAGGGCATGGCCATCTTAAAACAACAAAATGTAAAAGAAAGACAATGAGCATAAAAATTTTTAAATATGAAAAGCGTCCATGATTCATTAAAATGACATATGAAAATGAAATAAGAACCCTTACAAATGGACCTATGTGCCTCGGGTAAGACACATGGTTGAAAAAGTAAGAATTGTTTGTGAATTATTACAGATCCAACAGAAATGGAAAAGATAAATTATTGCGGTATGAAAGTAATCGGAACAAAGTCTTTTGCTTCCCAGTTGCACAGTCCTCCGCCAACAGTAGGAAAAATCTAGTCTTCCAAGCTGCCCTCTTCATCACTGTCCTCTAGTGCATTAACCCCTTGGTGGCTGATCTTCACAGGTGGCCCTCTGGCACGGGAGCGACGCACGGCCTTCTGAGCAGTCGAGGTGAATCCCAGGCCAAACTTGTCTGATTTGAAAGGGAAGTCGGGAAGCTGCCCCCAGATAGTGGATCCGCCTTCTTCCACTACTGCCTTTGCATCTTTCAGCAAAGACATCTGAGGTATAGGTCTTGTGATCACTGGAGTTGAGGACATTGCTTTGGCCGCTGCTATTTCCTGAGAAACTTCTTCAAAATGTTGGAAAGGGGTCTCAATGAATTCGCCATCCAATTCTACATAGCAGAAAGAATTCAGATGACTGATCATGTATTCCTCTTCGCCGTGAACAATTATGATTTTCCCTTGGACAGGGTACTTGAGCATTTGATGCAGAGTAGAAGTGGCAGCTCCAGCACTGTGAATCCAGGGACGTCCCAATAGGCAAGAGTAGGAAGGACGGATGTCCATCACATAAAATGTTGAATTGAATGTCTGGGTACCCACTTTGATCGGGATGTCCACCTCACCATGGACTATCCTTTTAGAACCGTCGAAAGCTCTCACAATTATATTGCTAGGTTTCAGGGTTAGGCCTTCACAGTCCAATCTATCCAAGACCTTCTTTGGCAAGACATTTAGAGATGATCCAGTATCAACCAAAACATGAGCTAGGGTGGTTCCCCTACACTCCACCGAGACATGTAGTGCATCGTTATGTTTTCTCCCCTTGGAGGTCATGTCAACATCGGAGAAACCTAGATCATTGTTAGCCGTTAAACTGGCCACACACTCCTGGAATTGATCAACCGAAGTCTCTTGCGGTACGTGCGCTGTCTTCAAAAACTTGACCAAAGATTTAGCATGTGCTTCAGAGTAAAGAAGTAAGGCTAACATAGAGATTTTAGAGGGGGTCTGCCCCAGTTGTTCAACAACATCATAATCACTTTTCTTAATGATCCTAAGAATCTCTTCCATCTCTTTCTGGGATGTTTCAGGAATAACAAGTGATTGAGCCTTCGTCAAGACAGACTCCTCTTGAACATTCTTTCCTTTATTCTCAGCAGCGGTAGTAGGGGTAAGAATTGCATTGTCATTGTTGATGGGCACACTTGCAGGTGTAAGTACTGGTACAGCTGTAATCTTCGGAACGGGTCCAGAGACTGCCTTCGGTGGCGCAATCTCTGGAGAGAAGATTCTTCCACTACGAGTAATTTTGCTTGTTCCAACAATGTTACTGATATCAGAATTGTCTTCTTCAGAACTCTCTTCATCGGCAGTCTCTTCAATTTTTTTGATACCATGATAGTATATTTCTCCACCATAGTTCCATGGTACCATTTTATCTGAATTGTATGGGGCAGGCCCAGGCATTATTATCTTCAACGGAATAGTCATAGGAGTGGATGTAATCCTAACGGGTTTTGTAGGAACCCTGGAAGGATTGGCGTATATGGTTATTATTGAAACTTCTGGAATTGGAATGGGTGAGACAGGAGCTTTCTCAAACAAAATTTCCTGGTTATCAATCAATTGTTGGATTCCTTTCTTCAACATAGGACAGTCAATGGGGAGGATAGGCAAGCATGGCAATTTTGGTCACAACCTGAGAACACCCCAGCTTTCAACAAATTCAACTTGATGGTTAGGAGAGGGGTTAACAGTTCATCCATAGTAGAAACAAACATATCTTCTTCCACAGCACTGATATTGTGTCCATGCCTAGGCATTGGAGCAGAGATAACATTTGGTTTTTCAGGAGCTTCAAATTCGACCTCCTTTGCGTCGATCAGATCTTGAATCTTGTTCTTCAGAGCCCAACAATTGTTGGTGTCGTGCCCTGGACTTTATGAATGGTAAGCACACCTGGCATTTAGATGGTAGTGTGGAGATGAAGTATTAGGATTTTTAGGGGCCTCTTTCAGCATGGACAAATTCAACTTCAGGAGATGTGGTAAGACTTAAGCAGGAGTCATGTTTATCTTGGTGAATTGCCTTATAGGCCTTTCCACCCTTTGTTGGTTATTTCTCGGCTGATCATTTCTAGGATGATTGTTTCTTGGCTGGTCTGATGCAAACGTTTGAATCATGACGGCCCCCACAGTTGGTCGTCGTTCGATTCTTCCCTGATTTCTCTGTGCATAGACAGCAGACACTTCCTTTTTACCAGTGAAGGGCTTTTTTGCAGCAGCAGAGGTAGACGCATCTTTCTGAATTTTCCCGCTTCTAATATCGGCTTCAACCCTCTCGCCAGTTAGAATCAACTCAGTGAAACCTGCAGAGGAGCTTCCAATCAGGTTATTAAAGAAAGGACCTGACAGAGTCCCCAAGAACATGTCCACTAGCTCTCTTTCAGATAATGGTGTTTGCACCCTTCCGGCTAAATCCCTCCACTTTTGGGCGTAGTCTTTGAAGCCCTCATTGGACACCATGGCCATACTCTGGAGTTGAGTACGGTTTGGTGCCAAGTCGGTGTTGTATTGATACTGTTTATAGAATGCGGCTGCCAAATCCTCCCAATTATGCACATCAGACCTCTCTAATTGGTAGAACCAATCAAGCTGTGTTCCTGACAAACTGTCCTGGAAAAAGTGGACCCACGGATCTTTGTCAGCAGAATGTGGCTGAATTTTTATGACATAAGACCGTACGTGCATCTTGGGACAAGACACCCCGTCGTAATTGGCAAAAAGAGGAACCTTAAACTTAGTAGGGATTACAATTCCAGATACCAACCCTAACTCTTAAAAGTCCAGCCCAGGCACTCTCTATATCTCCATAGCAGCCAGACGCTCTTCCAGATTCTTGTATTTGTCATCAGCCGGAGGGTATTGTTGTTCGGAGTAATCCTCATCTTCCTCTTCTTCAGCTTCAAATTCAGATGGCACCGCAGTCTCTTTACCTTTTCTCTCTTCTTCCTCAGAGGTAGATGCAAATAGGAAACAGGGGGGTGTGAAAAGTGAAAGGCCCAAGGCTCCATGCCCAGAACACCAACTTCATCCCTGTCCTTGCTTCTTCGCACGCATCCTGTGTTCAAATCTGGAACTTGCTCTAGCTTGCATAAAATCAAAAACTCATAACATAAAAAGTGTAGCTTGTAAACTCACGATTCCAATGATATAAAGTTTGTGACCTAACACTCAAGGATCAAGGAGAATTTTATCACCCCTAATTTCTGACCTAAAATTTTCATGAACTTCAAGCTTCAAATTCTCACTACTCAGTTAATATAAATAATAATTATGCATATGTACAGCTTAAGCAAGTTAAGGACTACATTTTTGCTTCACAAATCAAAGCTTAAGGATGCCTAAATAAGGAGATAGAACTTTTAAAAATACCTTGTTCAGTTGAGTTTAGATATGGCAATGTGGGGGCTTTGAGTGAGGCTTGAAGATCGGGTGAGCTTCCTTGAAGTTCCCTCAAGCTATCCCAATGCTCAGCTTGCCTTGAGGATGGTTGAATCTCCCTGCACGAGTCAACGTGCAACCTTGCAAAATGAAAATGGTGAAGTGTGAAACTGAGCTCACAATTGCAAGATGAATGCTTGGATAGCTTGGATGTGATGTAAGGAAGATGTTTCAAGGGTTGAAAGGCAAAACGCACGAGCCAATATTGAAAGGGCTTGAGTTCTGCAGATGATGCCCTGTTTGGACAAAAAAATGTGGTTTTGGTATTTGAGAGTGTTTTGAATGTTGTGAATTTGTGTCTTAGGCTTGTAACAAATTTATGAAGTTCTTGAAATGAAGCCAAGCCTTGCCTTTATCAGATGGACCATTTGTCTTCACTTTTGCAAGTTTGCTTGCTTTTGAAGAAAGTTGACATGACTATGCTAAAGGCCTGTACATGCTAGCTTGTGGACTGCAGGGGGTTGGTATACTTTGCCTGATGTTTTTGGATCTTTCTTGCAACAAAAGATCAGGTCCATGGCTCAAGAAATGTAAAGTTGCAAAAAGGCTTGCTTTATCAAAGTAGTATTATGAACTTTATGCCATTTTTGGATTAATTCATTGTGCAATGCTTCAAAAGTCAAAACAAGACCATTATCCATTGATTTTGTATTTAATTATGGAGTGTAGAAGGGATTAGGACCTGTAATACCAAGTACAAGCATGCTAGGACAGATTTGCAACTTGAACCATTGTGAAAATGCCTTGAACAAAAGTGATAAATTGCCATTTTCCCTTCTTCGATTCTCCCTAACCATAAATGATCTTGGAGAGTTCTTGGAAATTTTGGAAAGCTTGTAACATTCTCTAAAATCCATCTTTGAAATTCAACTTGAGATACATCTTGGAATTATGTGAAAAGTTGCCATGAAGTTAGGTCAAAAACCTGCCTAAAATAGGGCAAAATTTCACTAAGTTAAAAAGTTTATGGACCCATATTCACAAAATCATAACTTGAGATCCAAGCATATTTTGTGAAAACTTTGTGAATAAAAGTTGTATATTTCATGTAGGACTACAACTTTCATGTTGGAAGTTTTCTTTGAATCCAAATGCGTCATGGTGAAAAAGTTATGGAAAGTTGGGAAAAAATGAGAAATTTCCATAACTTAGAAAAATTCTAAGTTATGAAAATTTTCAAATTAAAACCCTAATTTGCAATTTTAGGTTTCTTGGTCAATAAGTTTCACATTTTGACATGTTTTGATGAATTATGACCTTTGGCACTTGATTTTGACCAAAAAGTCAAAGTTTGACTTTTCAGTGTATAGTTAATTTTTGATCAGTTGACTGGAAAATTCATCTGTCAATCCTATGCATTTGAGATCTTTTTGAACCATGTGATTAGGTCAAGATGATTCTATTGAGTCCTTGAAATCATGCTTGAACCTAATTGGCCATTGGCTAGGTTAAAAATCAGAAATTGCCCTTCTACAGTAAAAACCCTAATTTTGACCATTTTGTCATTTTGATGATCTGATCAAATTTCTTGAGGAGTTGTGGTCCAAACTTGATCAAATGGTTCATATGAGTCTATAATGTTGATGTGGATAAACAATTATGAGTTTTGACTATAAATTGGCCATGGTTGACTTTTTCCCCAATACAATTGATTTTTAGGTCAGTTGTCCAATTGACTGGTCAAAAATTTGATTCAAGGCTTGAAACTTGATATGAGCAATATTAGGGGTCCAAGATGGTGTATGAAAGTCACATGAAGCATTGATGGTCCAAAAATCCTTGTGCAAACTTAAACCCTAATTTCAGATCATCAGTGCAAGGAGATGTCTTGAGCTGAGCAAACCCTAATCTGGTCTTGAATCCAAGAAGTCTTGTGAGGAAAATCTTGATAAATGAGAGGGCAAATTTTTGGGTACAAAAGGTTGTAACCTGAGAATCCGTCCATGAAGGAAAACACTTTGTGTTGTGCCGTATTGTCAACTAGGATATCAATGTGGGGAAGTGGAAAATCATCCTTAGGGCTTGCCCTATTCAAATCTCTGTAGTCCACACACATTTGTACTTTGCCGTCTTTTTTGGGTACGGGAACAATGTTGGCAACCCATTGAGGGTAGGAGGTGACGGCCAAGAATCCAGCGTTGAATTGCTTCATGACATCTGCTTTAATCTTCTCTGACATATCAGGCCTCATGCGGTGAACCTTTTGCTTTACCGGCGGACAATCTTCTCTTGTAGGAAAATGATGTACCACAATATCTGTATCAAGTCCCGACATGTCTTCATATGACCAGGCGAAGACTTCAACATAGTCGTGTAACAACTGAATCAGATGCTCCTTGACTCTGGGTTCCAGATTGACACCTAACTTGACTTCTTTTTTATCCTCTTCAGTAGTTAGGTTGATTGTATCCAAGGGTTCCTCGTGAGGCTGAATCGTTCTTTATTCTTATTGTAGCAGTCTGGCCAGTTCCCCTGGTACTTCACAATCTTCCTCACCTTCGTCTTCGGCTTGGTAGATTAGATTCTCAGAGTCACAAAAGGCCATAGCAGTATCGTTAACCAAGGGATCTAGAATGGATGTGTACATGCATTGTGAGTGTGGATGTGTGTAAGGGTATAACTATCTTTGAAAGAAAGTAAAATGTAAAAGAAAGAAAAATGAGCACAAAAGTTTGTATGCGAAAACGTCCATGATTCATTGATGTCATATAAAAAATGAGATAATAACCCTTACAAATGGACCATTATGCCTCGGGTAAGACTTCATCAATTGGAGTACTTGCAGAGAAGATTATGGGTGTAGGAGTAACCTTTGGAGCAGTCACATGGATAATCACGGGTCTAGAAAATGCTTTTGGGGGAGCAATTTCTGGAGAAAAGATCCTACCACTTCAGGTAATTTTGCTAGTACCGGCAATATTACTGATGTCGGAGTCTTCTTTCTCGGAATTTATCTCTTCGGCGGCCGGCCAGTCTTTCCTGATGCCATGGTAGTAAATGTCCCCTCCGTAATTCCACGACACAGTTTTGTCCGATTCATACAGGACTGTCCCATGCATTGTGATTATTAAAGGAGTTGCTTTCAGAACTGATGTAATTCTAACGGGTCTTTTGGTGAAGACCCTAGAAGAATTGGCGGAAATGGTAATGATAGAAACATCTTCAAAAAAGATAGGTGGAACCGGAGTCTTCTCAAACAAAATCTCTTTGTTATCTATCAGGAACTGAATGCCTACTTTCAACAAAGGACAACCAGTTGGTGAGGATAAGTAGAGATGGCAAACTTCATTACAGCCCAGGAACACACCGGCTTTCAACAAGTTCATTTTAACGGTCAGAAGTGGGGTCATGAGTTCATCAACTAAGGTAACAAATAAATCTTCTTCAATGGCATTAGTATTATGGCCATGTCTGGGAATCAGAGCAGAAATGAAATTTGGCTTCTCGGGCGCATCAAACTCAATTTCTTTTGCTTCAATGAGGTCTTGTATTTTGTTCTTCAAGTCCCAACAGTTATTAGTATCGTGACCAGGACTTTCAGAGTGATATGCGTAACGGGCATTGGGATGATAATGAGGAGATGTTGTATTAGGGTTTTTCAGCGCTTATTTCAAGGTCACCAAGTTGGATCTTAGTAGATGAGGTAATACTTAAGACGGGGTCATGTTGATTCTGGTAAACTGTCTGACTGGCCTTTCTACCCTTGATTGATTATTTCTTTGCTGATTAGATGTAGGTTTTGGGATCATAACAGCCCCCACCATTGGTCGGTGTTCGACCCTATCTTGGTTTCTTTGCGGATATACGACAACCACCTCTTTCTTTCCGATAAAGGGCTTCCTTACAGCTGCTAAAGAAGATGTGTCTTTCTGGATCTTTCCATTCTTAATATCGGCTTCTATCCTCTCTCTGGTCAATATTAGTTTAGTAAAGCCTGCAGATGAACTTCCGATTAAATGATTGAAGAAGGGACCAGACACGGTGCCCAAGAACATGTCCACCAATTCTCTCTCTGATAGAGGGGGTTGAACTCTTCCAGCCAAATCTCTCCATTTTTGTGCATAGTCCTTGAAACCTTCATTGGACACCATGGCCATACTCTGGAGTTGAGTACGGGTAGGAGCCAAATCATTATTGTACTAGTATTTCTTGTAGAAAGATGCAGCAAGATCTTCCCAATTGTGAACATTAGCCCTTTCTAGTTGATAGAACCAATCAAGTTGAGTCCCAGACAGACTGTCTTGGAAGAAATGCACCCATAAGTCTTTATCAGCGGTATGGGGTTGAATTTTCCTCACATATGACCGAAGATGCATCTTAGGGCATGAAACTACGTCATATTTAGCAAATACAGGTGCTTTGAATTTCGGAGGAATCACAATCCCCGACACCAAACCCAATTCTTCAAAGTCCAAGCCTGGTACCTTTTGGATTTCCATCATGCTCAATCGCTCTTTGAGATGTTTATACTTATCATCAGCTGGAGGGTATTGTTCCTCAGAGTAGTCCTCTTCTTCCTCTTCTTCTTCCGATTCTGACGGGACAACTGTTTCCTTGCCTTTCCCCTCTGCTTCACCGGATGTTGTTGCAAAGTCCAAAGTCCTTCTTGTCTGCCCATGAAATCTTCTTCCCATGTTTAAGACTCCGGTTACCTTCTTTGTTTTCTTTTTCCTCTCTTCAGCCAGCAGAGTCTTCAACTCTTCTTGCCCCTTGGCTAGGGTCATGAGCAACTGTTGAAACTGCATATTCTAAGCTTGAAGATCTTTCACTGTTTGCTCGAGATCCATCTTACTGAAATAAACAATAGAGAGATGAGGAGACTTGTTGCAAAAACCTACTTATGTTATAATGAATGGTATATGCATATGCAATGTTTTCAAGGATTTCAAAGATTCAAATTCGCTTTAGACTAAAAAGGAAACACACGTTATATTAATAAGATAGAGTTTGAGTACATCAATGCCCCTTGGGCAAAAATAATACAAAAGCTCTAAGATAGAAAAGTAGTGTGCATCCTCTTTGGTGCAATTTAGGAATTCAGAGTCTGCTCCTCATGAAGTAGCCTAGTGATTTCAAAACCTTCTTCTCGCTTGCGTAGAATTGGGCTTCGAAAGTATCTCTCTCTCTTTTGAGTTGTATCCAATCCCTTTGGAGGTCTTCAAGAGATGTGGGCATGTTAGGATGTAGGATAGTGTATGGAACATCTCCTTCCTTAACAGGCTCAATGATTACCGGGAGAATGGAGGGGTAAGGCATCATAAGACTCTGAGCGCGAGTTCCTACCCATTTGAGGTAAGTCTCAAGAGGGATGGAATTATTGTGTCCCAAAGTCTTTCTATCCACCTTGTTTAACATCCTCTAAGCTCGGATGAATCTCTGGCGAAGACCTTGATTGTCGTTGTCGTTGTCGAATACCAAACCTTGAATCAATATCTCGTGCGGGTCATCCCTTCGGGCATAACCAAACTGCCTTAAGGCTAAGCATGGGTTGTATGTGATACCTCCCCTAATTCCAAGTAAAGGGACATTAGGGAATTCTCCATAACGGTCGACAATGATAACATTCTCTTTGGATCGAGAGCACCAATGAATGTCTGAATGTTTGAGCGTCATCAACCTTTGTATCCACCTTGAACCTTGCTCATTCTTCAATACTGATTGGGGAAGATGAGAAATAAACCATCTTTCTAAGATAGGAGTGCAACACATAAGGACACCTCCTTTCCTCATTGTGCGAGTGTGAAAAGAGTGTAGGATATCCCCTAGCAATGTAGGCACCGGGTTGCGGGATATGAAGATTTTGCCGGTTTGACATCTATGAGTTGATCAGGATTTGGAAACAAAACCATCCCACAGATGAGGAGAGTCACAATTTCCTCAAAGGCTTGCAAGTCTAAGGAATTCCAACAACTTTGGGCTTTCTCAAACAGAAACTTTGCTAGGAAGCCTTTGACACCACTCCTTGTTTCCCAATGGGTTGTGACATCAGATGAGTGCAAGTGTAGAGCTTGAGCAATCTCTTCTGGATTTGGATCTCTTTCTGTACCGTTGAAAGGTAGTTGATTGAGAATGAGAATCCTCAAGAGTTGGAAGAATTCTTCCAAAGTAGGCACAAGTTGATAGTCGAGAAATGTGAAGCAATGGTGCAAAGGATCGAAGAACTGAAAGAGCACCTTCATCATGTCCTCATCTGTGTTGGAGGTGACCAAGTTGAGTAGGCGAACATGTATCTCGGTGAATGGAGAGTTTTCAGGAATCCTTGAAGCTAGCTCCTTAAGTTGTGGAGGGATTCTCACAAGGTTGACTTGAATAGTTTTCCTGCAAAGTGAATCCATATCTTACAAAACAAGAACAAAGATGAATCCAAAAATCCTTGAAATGGTTAGTGGATGCATATGATGTTCATGATGTTCATGATGTTATGTACAAGTGTGTATATACAAGAAAAGCAAACAAGTTCTTAGTTTAGGCTTGCATGGAGTTTTATAGGTAAGTACCCACTTGAAGTTTAGTTGGCTCAAACCTGTACTAGTAATAGTAACCGGGTTCTAAGGAGCTCAATATCACTGGATTGTTTCCTTGGCCATTGTTTCAGCTCAAGCCTCTTTAATGGCAACCGAAATATCCCAAGAAACCAAACCTCAATGAGTGTAGTATTGAGTATCTACCAACTTCGGACTGCACCAAAGCCGGTCATCTCACTACATCCTAAAGGCCAAGTTGGTCAAGTAAAGGTTCTAAAAGTTCATTAGCGCTTCATGACATCACTGAGCGGCCCCGTATTCTCTTTGATTAACTCAAAGGCTACTGGTACCCACAAATATGTCGCACTAACGTAGCTATTTCTTAGACCATGTCGGTATACCCCGCACAGTTTCCATAATGTATTGCTACCAAACCGCACCTACCAAGTAACACAAACATACAGTCAAAATGAATCACAACAGCAAAGTCTCACGAATAAACTATGACCACCCCTACAAATCCTGAAATATATTCAGATCCTAGAAAACAAGAAGAAGAAAGATAACTCGAGCGCGAGATTATAAAAAAGAATCGTTTACCTGAGACGAGGAGTGCCTTTCGGTTTTATCTCATTAACATGGTCGTCAAAGTCGCATCGGACGAACTCCGATAGGTATGCTTTCAATTTCTCACTTATGTGCATCATATCGCATCAGCAACTTTTTGATCGCTTCCAATCTGTAGCTGGGAATTTCTTTAGTTCCAATTTTCAGTATTTTGTGATCATTGTTCCGATAGCACCGAGAGAAGATGAAATTGAGGAGTTTAAAGTAGGGAGATAAACCATAAACAACAGCTCAAAAGTGACGAAAGAGTATTACCTGAAGATTTCTACTGTAACTTTCGATACTTGCATTTTCATTTTAATTTCCGATCACAGCTACCATGACTTGTTTGCGTGTTTTCGTGGCCGCCGTGAGAAACATAGAAAATAGGATGATAAGAACCAAAGGATTTCTTGGATAGTTGTTTGTTGTTGAGCGTTTGAGATCAGGAAGAGATAACCATTTGAGAGCAGAGAGAGATCTTTGATTTATGTTTTCAATTTTACTTTTATTTGAGTCATTAGAATAATAATTAGAATTAATTGGACCAATTCCCCACAGGAGGGGAGACCTTTACTTCCCCATTAGGGTTTCTCAACCCTTCCTTGTCCCTTCCCCAAACCGGGTTTGGGCCTATCTTTTTGGCCCAGCCCATTTCCCATATCATGCCTTTTGTATTATTGAAGGCATAGAAGTAAACAATTGGTTAGCTTGGTGTAGTGGTTGGGGAAACGCTTGGTAAGCGCAATTCCCTGGGTTCGAGACCCCCCCAAGGACATTTTTTCTTATTTTTTCTATTCTCTTCATTTTTGTTGGACAAAAACACAAACCAAAAAAAAACTAACTTTTGGGCCTAGCAGGTTAGAGCCCATCGCCCCAGTTTTCCATCCCCCTCATTACTACTACAAACCCCCCATTTTACCTTGTTTTAATAATCTTTAGTTTAGATATTAAAATTTTATTAAATAAAATATAGTTTCTAAATTAGTTAATTTTCTTAATTAGATTAATTTAGGACTTTGTGAATAATTTTGTTAACATTTTAGTTTAGAAAACTTTCTTTTAAATTATTTAAGTTTCTACATAATAAAAATACAAAATTACATATGACTTAATTTCTGCTAGTCAATTATTTTATTTTCTAGAATAGAATTTATTTTCTTTTCAATTTTTTTCAAACAAAATATTTAGAATTTTATACTTTGTCAATTAATTTTTACTTCATAAACTTGTTGTAATCTCGATTAATTGCTCGATTCGATTTAGTTGTATTGTTTGCCTATTTGGACATTTAATTGTATTAATCCATCCCCATTTGTATATTTGTACCCCCATTCCCGAAAGCTCTATAATAGTGTAGAATTTTAATTCCCGCAACTTACTATTTTCCTTATACTGTATAGTAATTAAGCATGCATGGCAAGATTAAAATCATTCGCTAGATAACCTAATCGAAAGACAAAATAACTTGAATCAAACACACTTTTTCGCACGCACACCTCTAGGGTAACCTCGCTCGTTGCCTCGGAAATACGGCCATGTCCCTCGAATATGGGACACTTTAGCAAAGACCCTTCGATAAAAAAGATCATAGTCCCTCGATGTCCCTCGATATTTCTTTTGATAAAACGATCTAGTCCCTTACGAAAAATTGCTAAAGCGTCTCATAAGTTGCCTTCTATGACTGTACAAAACGACCCGCGCCTGTCCCTTCACATCCAACGATGGAGCTTCTTACCAAATCAATGGTAAGATAGTAACATCTAAAGGAGGAGGAAAATGAACATTTAAGACCTTTTGAGTAGGTATATTCGCTCCTAGTTGCTCGCTTGCTCACAACCAAACATTTTACACCAACACTTTCATATTAAAATATTTTCAAAAGACAAAAGCTTTTTTTATACGTTCTTATAGAGACGAGAACCATTACCAAAACATCTTTTCAAATAATTTCGAAAAAACACACTCCACAAACAATCTTTGAAATATTTTCGAAACAAACACTTTGTACGCATTCTTATAGAAACGAGAATTATTACAAAGATATTTTCAAAATCCTTTCAAAAACCACACAAAGCACATTTTCAAACAAAAGCAAGTGATCTAGCAAGAAACTAAGATTCCATGGAAAACCATGGATAAAAAGGGTGTTAATACCTTCCCTTTTCATAATCTACCCCCCGAACTCAAGAAAACATCTCTAAAGGTCTTTCCTGTTCTTTTCAGCCTTTCCTTTTTGGATAAAAGAAAAGTCGGTGGCAACTCTTGCTATCCGCACAATTGCGATCAAACACAAAACAACCAAGTCAGTTCTCCCACCGTGTTACACATGTGCTGAAGGGTTCAGAGATAGAGTCAACGCAAGCAGTTTCAAAGGGAACCATTTCCCAGTCGAAACTAGCACAAAGGAAGCCAATGCCTTGTGGATGCTAGCATGAGAGAGGCTATTGCTCTGTGAATCGAAGGCCAGTTAAAAAGGTCTTGGCCTTGTGAATCGAAGACAAATTAAAGAGGGAGCCTTTGCCTTGTATGCTGAAGGCACACACAGAGGGATTATTTGCCTAGTGCATCCAAGGCAAGTTGAAATAAGCCTTTTGCCTTGTGCGCTGAAGGCATGCACAAAGGAAGTCATTTCCTTGTGGGTCGAAGCACACATGGAAGAAGCCCTTGCCTTGTAAATCGGAGTCATGTAGGAAGTCCTTTGTCTATTGAATTGAAGGCAAGTCTTGAGAAGCCCTTTGCCTTGTGAATCTAAGGCAGGAATGAAGAGGCCTTTGTTCCTTATGCATTGAAGGCAAACATGGATAAGGAACTACTGGAATGATACTTGTGGACCCAAAGCATGATCGAATGGTTTTAGAGATTCAATCGAAACTTGTCTGCATGGGACTACTACTTTATGAATTGAAGCAGGCGTGTAGGAAGTTCTTTCCTTGTGAATCGAAGGCAAGCCAGAAGCATCCAATGCATAGTCGAAGCCTTATGAATTGAACTTGGTCGAACGGAGTCCAGTGCCCAATAGAAGCTTGCTCGGATGCCAATCAAAATACCCTATTCAGATGCCAATCAAAAGACACTTGATTATCTCCAAAAGTTTTATTTTCCTTAAGTAAGTAATTGTAACCACCATGCAAAGGGAATATTTTGGAAAACATGAGAGGGAAAATTTGGGGTACAACATATGCATAGTATTTTTAACTATGTCGGCATTTACGGGATGTGGGAAGTCTTCACCATCCATAGTAGTCAGCATCATGGCACCACCAGAGAAAACTTTCTTTACAACAAATGGTCCTTCGTATGTGGGAGTCCATTTTCCCATGGGGTTACCTTATGGAAGAATGATGCG
This sequence comes from Vicia faba, assembly GCA_948472305.1. Classification (NCBI taxonomy): domain Eukaryota; kingdom Viridiplantae; phylum Streptophyta; class Magnoliopsida; order Fabales; family Fabaceae; genus Vicia; species Vicia faba. The sequence goes on from OX451741.1 coordinate 803,705,959, forward strand.
CTTTATTACCAGGTCTCCAGTATGATATACTCGAGGCTTGATCTTTTTATTGAAAGCCTTGATCATACATTTTTGGTACATCTGACCATGACAAACAGCAGTCAGTTGCTTCTCGTCAATCAAGTTCAACTGATCTATCCTAGTCTGAATCCAGTCGTCTTCACCTAAATCTGCTTCCTTCATTATCCTTAGAGAAGGAATCTGAACTTCGACAGGTAGGATAACTTCTATGCCATAGACCAAGGAGAACGGGGTTGCCCCAATTGATGTTTGAGCTGAAGTAAGATAGCCATTGAGAGCAAACGGTAACATGTCATGCCAGTCTTTGTAGGTTACCACCATCTTTTGCAGAATCTTCTTGATATCTTTATCGGCAGCTTCCACTGCGCCATTCATCTTGGGTCGTACGAAGAAGAATTGTGATGCTTGATTTTGAATTGAGTGAAGAGTTTCGTGATCATAGCATTGTTGAGGTTGGTTCCATTATCGATGATAATCCTTTCGGGAATACCATAACGGCAGATGAGTTTATGCTTGATAAACTTGGCTACCACATTCTTGGTGACTGAGGCGTATGAAGAAGCTTCAACCCACTTGGTAAAGTAATCAATGGAAACAAGGATGAAACGATGTCCATTTGAGGCAGTAGGTTTGATCTATCCAATCATGTCAATTCCCCACATTACTAACGGCCACAGAGCAGTCATGACATTTAGAGGAATAAGTGGTACATGGACCTTGTCAGCATAGATTTGACACTTGAGGCAAGTCCTTGAGTGATGATGACAATCAGTTTCCATTGTGGACCAATAGTAACCAAACTTCAGGATTTTCTTAGCCATAGTATGTGTGATATGCTGGGAGAACTGACTTGATTATTTTTGCGTTTTATCACAAATGTTGCAGTTATCAAGAGTCGCCACCGACTTTTCTTTTATCCAAAAGGAAAGGTAAAAAAGCACATGAAAGACCTTTGAGATTGTTCTTGAGTTCGGCGGGTAGATTATGAAAAGGGAAGGTATTAGCACCCTTTTCATCCATGGTTTTCCATGGGCTCTTAGTTACTTGCTAGATCACTTGCTTTTGTTTGAAATTGTGCTTCCTGTGGTTTTGAAAGTATTTTATAAAAGAGAGGCAATCTTTGTAATGATTCTCATTCGTAAGAATGTATACAAAGTTGTTGATCTTTTTTAAAATGTTTTCAATTTTGTAAGATGTTTGGAAATGTGTGTGTTTGTTTTGAAAATAGCAAGGATATTTATTTTGAAATGGAGCAAGTAACTAAAATTAATCTACCTACTCAAATGTATTTCTTGTTCATTTGCTTCTCCTTTGACATTGGTGTCTTACCATTGATTTGGTACGCAACCCTATCTTTGGATGTAAACGGGATGGGCGTGGGTCATCGTATAGCCATGATTAGCAATGTTCCAAGGTATCTTAGCTTTTTTTGAGGGACTAAGATCATTTGGTAAGGCAATTTTGAATAGCGTCAGTGAGGGACTATGATCTTGTATTTGTTTGTTTTTGCTAAGACACCTTACATGCATAATATGACCATTTTTGTATAAGGCAACTAAGTGGGATAACCCTACGGGTGTTTTGTGTGCAAGTGTGTCATTTTCATGCTTGATTTTTGTCTTAGATTAGGGTTTTCTATTTGATTGGTTTTATCTTTCCATACAAACCCTAGCTACTAGCATATTATGTAAAAGCGATAAATTGCGAAATTTAAAGTTACTACGCTATTACAACATTTGTGGGAGGGGGTATACAATTTATGAATGGGGATTACAATAATATAAACCTAATTAATCTATTACAACCAAATTGAATATGTACAAATATTGGAATAAATAATATACAAGATGAATTAAATATGAAAAGGTATGTAAATGCAAAGAAGATTTTTGTTTGGCTTTTTATGTGAAAAAGTTTTAACCTAAACCTAATAAATAAATCAAGATTAACTTAAATCAAATAAGAAAAGAAATTATTTTAGAAAAGATTTTTTTAAATAAACCCTAATTCTATTTGATTAAAAGGAAATAAATTTCTTTAAGAAAAATTAAGTTTTTTTTTGTTTTTTTATATTAAAAATAATATATGGCATTATGAGATATTTTGGTCTTTTTTATACTAAAATAATATATTTAATGGGTGTGAAGAAAAAATAAATATTAAACTAATTCTAAATTAATTTACAAAGTTATTTAATGAAAATAGATAATATATAACTAAATAAAAATATTTTACATGAGAAAAATAAAATAAAATGAGCCAAAATACAAATCTATCATTTTTATATTTTTTAGGATTTTTAATATTAAGAAAAATATATTTAAGAAAATAAATTGAAAATAAAATAAATAAATAAAATGATATTGGACCAGGGGTGTCACAAGTAAACAGGATGCAGGATGTTAGCAAAAAAACATAGGCCCATGAAGCAAAAAGCCCAACGCTGCAAAGGGACAAAAAATGGAAAAAATGTGAGAAAATGCAAAAGGCAGCGCGCTAAGGCTCGAACCCGTGACCTATAGCATTTTTGTGCACTGCCTTACCACTGGGGTGGTTGTACATCCATTCATATAAACAAAAGCATAAATATATATTAGAAAACGCCTTTTGAAGGCAACTTCATCTTCAACCTTGAGCCATGGCCGGACCACCTGTATCTCTCTCATTTCTCCATAAAAATGGAAAGTCCAAACATGAAAGTCATAGTGTTTCTTCCCACGAGTTCAACCATATAATTCATGTAAACTAAAAGTCAAAGATCAAAGCTAATTTTACTTGCCCTAATTTGAAACCTAATTTTTACAGAAATTTCAAATCCAAAATTCTCTATACACAGTTAATATAAATGAAAACTATGAACATGGTTGGCTTTAGGGCAAGGATATCTACATTTTGCTTTCACAAATCAGGACCAAATGATGCTTGTATGAAGAGATACAAGTTTGAGTTTTACCTCTTTCAGCTGGGATCGTGAATGGAGTTTGAGCAAGTTTTGAAAAGGCTTGAGGATCTGTTTAGCTTGCCAGGACCTCCCTGAGTGTATTCCAATCCTTACTTTGTCTTGAAAATCCCTGAATCTCCCTACTCAAGTCAACCTGCAAGCTTGATATTTGAAAATGGTGGATGGAGGAGGAGGAGTTACAGTGATGGAACATGGGTCTGGATCACTTAGATATGAAGTGTATTAAGTTTTTGGGTGGGTAAAACTCAATACGCATGAGTGGATTTGGAGATGGTTGTGTAAGGTTCAAAACTGTCAAGCTATGGCAGATTTTCAGTTTCAGAGTTTCTTGGAGTGTTTTGGAGTCTTGGCATTTGTGTGTCAACTTGAAAATTATGTCTTTACTTATAAACAAAAGGTCTTAAGTCTTGTAACAACTCAGATTTCAAAAACTCACATGTTTGCTTGGTTTCTTGTTTGTGAAGCAAAGCTAGCAAGCATGGTTCCAAGGTGTAGTACCAAGTTTGTAGGGGGATGAGTCCTTTAAACATGCTTGTTCTTATCGAGTGGAGTGTGTTTGTGCAGAAAAAACAAGTGCAAGGCTCAATGCAAGCTGACTTTGCATAAAGCTTGCTTTTTAAAATGGGAATGTTGCCTTTCTCCCAAAAATGGAATTATTCTTGTACAATGCATTCAATGCTTGGCTTAAAGCTTCCACCAGCTGTGAAAACATTTAATTATGGAGTGAAAGTTAAGTTAGACACCTGCAGAGAAAAGATTATGCAGCCTAGGTTTGGATTTGAATTTTTGTTCATCATGAAATGGCTTGAAATCAAAGTGATAAATCACCAACTTCATCTCTTCGATTCTCCCTACTCAAGAATGATATCAAGGAGTTCTTGGACATTTTGGAAAGCTTGCAATGTTCTATACAACTCATCTTTGAATTTATTTTGAAAATTCCCTTTGGAACTATGTGAAAAAATGGCATGAAGTTAGGTCAAAAATCTGCCTAACTAGGGCAAAATTTCACTAAGTTATTTTAGTTCATGAGCATGTATTCACAAAATTATATCTTGAGATCAAAGAATTTTTAGGATAAATTGTGTGCAGAAAAGTTGTAGATTTCATGGGGATCTACAACTTTCATGTTGGAAGTTTCCTTTGAATCATCTTGCATCATGGTGAAAATTTGGCTCAAAGTTGAGAAAAAATAAGAAATTTTCTATACTTAGAAAAATTTCTAAGTTAAGAAATTTCAACTTTTCAAAACAAAATCTTGAATCCTTGATTTCTTGATGAACAAGTTTTCCATTTTGTCATATCTTTGGCACTTGATTTTGACCAAAAAGTCAAAGTTTGACTTTTCAGTGTACAGTTGACTTTTGATCAATTGACTGAAAAATTCATCTGTCAATCCAATGGATTTGCAATGTTTTGAACCATGCCATTAGGTATAAATGATGAAATTGGACTCTTGAGATTATGCCTTAAACCAATTTACCATTTTCTAGGTCAAAAATCAGAAATTCCCCCTTCTCAGTCAAAACCCTAATTTTGACCATTTTGCCCTTTTGAAGATTTGATCAAATTTCTTGAGGAATTATGGTCCAAACTTGATCAAATGATACATATGAGTCTAAAATGTTGATGTGGATAAAAAATTATGAAGTGTGACTGTAAATTATCCATGGTTGACTTTTCCCCAATACAGTTGATTTTTAGGTCAACTGTCCATTTGACTGATCAAAAATGTGATTCAAGACTTGAAACTTGACATGAGTAATCTTGGGGGTTCCTAATGATCCTTGAAAGTCATATGAAGCATTGTTAGTCCAAAAATCCTTGTGCAAACTCAAACCCTAATTTTTAGTCATTAGTGCTTGAGGGGATGTCTTGAGCTGATCAAACCCTAGTGCAGTCATGATCCAAATGAGATCTTGTAAAAATCCTTGATAAGTGAGAGGGTAAATTTTGGGGTACAACAGTATGTCCACTATAGTGGGTCCCAAATAGGCCATCATGCATGTCTTCCATAATTTTCTCTGCTTCCTTCTTGTCCATACATCGGAGTAGAGTAGAATCATGGTTGCGCTTGTATAAGATTTCGTTGCTTAGAAAGAATTTGGCTGAAAATCTTTGCAAGAATTTCTTATTGTTGATGGAAGCTCCTTCAGGATATTCTTTCGTCTTAAGATATTTTCTCACCTCGTGGTACCATGGATTCTCTTCGTCAGTGTCAAGCTCATAGCAGTGTGCAGGTTCGTCAAATCTTTCGATTGTTATCATAGGAGTTTCGTTATCCCATTTGACTTTAAACATGGAAGACATTGTGGCCAAAGCATCGGCTAACTAATTTTCCTCCCTATGGAAATGCTCAAAGGTGATCTCCTCGAAGTATGGAATCAGAGTTAACACAAGCTCCTTGTATGGAATTAGGTTAGAATGCTTGGTGTCCCATTCTACCTTCACTTGGATGATAACCAGAGCAGATTCTCCGAATACATCCAAATGTTTGATCCTCAAGTCAATGGCAGCCTTCAGACCTAAGATGTATACTTCATACTCAGCCATGTTGTTCGTACAATCGAAGCATAATCTAGCTGTGAAAGGAGTGTGGCAACCTCCAGGAGAAATTATCACAACACCAATTCCATTACCCAGAGCGTTGGAAGCTCCATCAAAAACCATAGTCCATCGGGATCCTTGTTCAGGTCCGTAATACGGTCCAGGTTTTGCACAATCGGTCACTAACATGATATTCTCATTCAGGAAGTCAAAGTTCACAGATCGATAGTCATCAATAACTTGATCGGCCAAATGATCTGTTGATATACTTCCTTTGATGGCCTTTTATGTTGTACACTGGATATCATATTCAGTCAGAATCATTTTCCATTTAGCTATCCGTCCGGAGAGAGCAGGCTTCTCGAAGATGTACATGATAGGGTCCATCTTAGAAATCAATAAAGTGGTGTGAGTCAACATATACTGTCTTAGACGGTGAGAAGCCCATGCCAGAGCACAACAAGTTTTCTCGAGTAGTGAATCTATGGTTTCACAGTCGGTAAACTTTTTGCTCAGGTAGTATATCGCATGCTCTTTTCGGCCAGACTCGTCATGTTGGCCCAACAAACACCCATAGAATTCTATAACACAGTCAAGTACATGATCAAAGTCCTTCCTTTAAATGGAGGAATAAGGATAAGAGGCTCTTGCAAATATTCCTTGATTTTATTGAAGGCATCTTGATAGTCATTGTTCCATTTGAATACTTGATCTTTCTTTAAGAGCTTGAAGATTGGCTCACAAGTAGCAGTTAAGTGAGAGATGAAGCGATCAATGTAATTAAGATGACTCAAGAATCCTCTAACCTCCTTTTCAGAATGGGGAACTGGAATTTCTTGGATGGCTTTTACCTTTGCAGGATCAACTTCGATGCCTTTACGACTAACGACAAACCTAGAAGCTTTCCAGATCTTACTCCGAATGTGCACTTATTAGGGTTCAACCTCAACTTGTACTTCTTCAACATCTCAAATAGCTTGTGTAGGTGATCGAGATTATCTTCTTTGGTTTGCGACCTTGCAATCATATCATCCACATAGACTTCTATTTCATGATGAATCATATCATGAAATAAAGCTACCATAGCTCTTTGATATGTTGCCCCTGCATTTTTTAATCTGAACGGCATAACTTTGTAGGAAAAGGTGCCCCATTGTGTAACAAAGGTGGTATTCTCCATGTCTTAAGGAGCCATCTTGATTTGGTTGTAGCTAGCAAAATCTATCCATGAAGGAGAAGACTTTATGTTGAGCGGTGTTGTCAACCAAGACGTCAATATGAGGTAAAGGGAAATCATCTTTTGGGTTTGCCCTATTTAATTCCCTATAGTCTACACACATACGAACCTTTCCATCATTCTTCTGCACAGGGACCACGTTTGCAACCCATTGAGGATAAGATGTCACTGCTAGGAAACCTGCATTGAATTGTTTCATCACTTCAGCTTTTATCTTTTTAGACATGTCAAGCCGCATGCGGAGAACCTTTTGCTTAACAGGAGGGCAATCTTCCTTTGTTGGCATACAATGAACCACAACATCGGTATCCAACCCTAGCATATCTTCATACGACCAAGCAAACACTTTAACATAGTCGTGTAGCATCTGAACCAATCTGCTCTTGATACCGTCTTCTAGTTAGTGTTGATCTTGACTTCTTTCCTATCTGTCTCGGTACCTAGGTTGATAACTTCGACCAGCTCTTCATGAGGTTGAATAGATTTCTCCTCTAGCATCAACAGCCTGGCTAGTTCCTCTAGTATTTCACCATCTTCCTCGCCTTCGTCTTCGGCTTGGTTAATTGGATGTTCGAAGTCATAACTGGAAATAGTAGAGCCATTGGCAATGAGATCCAGAGTGGATGAGGATCTACAAGTGTGTGTGTGTGTGTGTGTGTGTGTGTGTGTGTGTGTGTGTGTGTGTGTGTGTGTGCATGTAAGGCACATGGCTATTGAAAAATGCGATAAAGAAAAAGAAAGACTGTGAACACAAAAATTTGAATGCAAAAGGTCCAATGATTTATATTAATGATCATATGATAAATGAACATGAACAAAACCCTTAACAAATGGACCATAGTGCCCCAGGAAAGGCACATGGCTTAAAAGTTATTATTTTGGAAATTAAGATTACAGATAGAAGTTATTGAATTGATAGAAAATAGTAAATAGTAATTACTCCTCAATGAAGGAGATGGGAGTGAAATCCCTTTCATTCCAGTTGTTGAGCTTTCCTTCGACAGTAGGATAGATCCAATCTTCAAAAGTATTTTCATCATTAGAGTCTTCCACAATGTTCACTTCATGATTCCCGATGCGGAGAGGTGGCTTTCCCATGCGAGCACGCCTGACTTCTTTCTGAGCTTTGATGGTGAAACCCAATCCGAATTCGTCTGCTTTAAACGGAATGTCGGGATGTTGGGCCCAGATAGTACAGTTTCGATCTTTGACCACGACACAAGCATCCTTAAGCAAAACCATTCTTGGTACAACTTCATCAGCTTTTGATATGTTGGAGGAAATTTTGGTGGCGGCAACCATATGAGGAACAATTTCGAAGTCCTGGCACGGAGTCTCTATGAATTATCCATCCATTTACACATACTTGAAGGAATTAAGATGGCCACCATAAATTCTTCTTTGCCGCTAACAGTAACAATCTTCCCTTTGACTGGATACTTTAATTTTTGATGAAGGGTGGATGTTACTGCCCTTGCCCTATGGATCCAAAGGCGTACAAGCAAACAAGAATAGGTGAGACATATGTCCATTATGTAAAAGGTAGAATTGAAGATATGTGATCCAACTTTAATTGGGAGATCCACCTCTCCATGAACCATTCTCTTAGACCCATCGAAAGCCCTTACGATAATATCGCTTGACTTCAGTACCAGTCCTTCACAATCTAGCTGGTCCAAAGCACCTTTGGGTAACACATTTAAAGATGAGCCAATGTCAACTAAGACATGATCCAGGGTGGTTCCCTAGCATTCAATAGAGATATGCAAGGCTTTGTTGTGGTTCCTTCCCATAGGAGTCAAATCAGCATCAGAGAACACTAATCCATTATCAGCCGTTAAACTTGCTACACAGTTTTCTAACTGGTTAGTAGTGGTTTCTTGGGGCACATGGGATTTCTTCAAGAACTTGATCAGAACTTAGGCATGAACGTCTAAACAGAGTAATAATGATAGCATGGAAATTTTGGAGGGGGTTTGCCCTAGCTGCTCCACTATTTTGAAGTCACTTTTATTTATGATTTTCAGAATTTCCTCCATCTCTTGAGTGGAGGGTTCCTCATTATTAGTATCTTTGGTAGGTGCCTCTATCCCAGCAGGCTCACCTTCTTTCTCTTTGCCTCTAGTGTTGGTACTAGACTTGTTATTGGTTATGCGGACGAGAGTCATTGTAGTAGTGGGTGGTGAAATATCAGGGGAAAAGATCCTCCATGTTTTTGTCACTTTATTAGAACCTGCATTATTGGTGACACCAGCTTCATCTTTGTTGATCCAAGAATCTTGTTTTATCTCATAATAATAAACCTCGGCACCATAGTTCTATGGAACTGTTTTTCAGAAGAGTATGGGATAGGCCCAACAGCAGTGATTATTAAAGGAGCGATGGTTAGTTCATTTGAAATTCTAATAGGACCCTTTGAGGGGATCCTAAAAGGATTATTGGAAATTGTTATTATGGACAGGTCTTCAGTTTTGTTGGTCAAACTCTTGATGGTAGGAATATTTTCAAACAGAATCTCGCGGCTATTTATCATGCGTTTCACACCTTCCTTCAACCACTTGCACCCATTTACTTGTTGATCACAACAGACACAATCTTTAGAACAACGAGGGAACACCCCGGTTCTCAGCAAATTAACCTTCACAATAGTTAATGGAGTTGTTAAATATTCAATGGAAGAGACGAAAGTAGTATCGTCAATTGCGTCAACACCTTTGGCATGATTCAGCATTGGTGCGGTTATCACATTTAGAGTAGCAGGTGGATTAAATTCAATTGTTTTATTGTCTATCAGATCTTGAATCTTGGTCTTCAGTGCCCAATATTGATCGGTCTCATGCCCATGACTGTTTGAATGATATACGCACTTGACATTAGGATTTTATTTTGGTGATGAAGTGTTTGGATTGGATGGTGGATCACGCGGTGTCACTAGGTTGGCCTTCAACAGATGTTGCAAGGCTTGGGACAATGACATGCTAATCCTTGTGAACTGTCTTCGAGGAACTTCGGATTGTTGATTGTTGGATGATTGCCTTTGAGCAGACTGACGGTTGAAGATTAACACAACATTAAAAAAAGGTCGGTGGTTCTTCTTGGTATGGGCCCTTTCCCCATACACAAAATTTTCTTCCTTCTTTCCAGTGAAAGGCTTCTTTACAGCGTTGGATGTGAAAGCAGATGTCATGGGAATTTTTCAGCTTTTAATGCCGCTTTCTACCCTTTCACCACTTAGTATCAACTCGATGAAACCTGACGAAGAACTACCAATCAATAGGTTGAAAAATGGGTCGGTCAATGTACCCATGAACATGTCAATTAGTTCTCTATTAGTTAGTGGTGGTTGGACCCTACCAGCAACATCCCTCCATTTTTGTGCGTACTCCTTGAACCCCTCATTAGTACCCATTGTCATACCTTGAAGTTGGACTCTGGTTGATGCCAGATCGACATTGTATTGATACTAATGATAAAAAGCAGTAGCTAGATCTTCCCATGTAAGGATGCAGGAACCCTCCAATTGATAGAACCATTCTAGTTGAGTCTCAGCGAGACTCTCTTGGAAGAATGGATCCAGAGTTTTTTGTCGGCAGTGTGCGGCTGCATCTTAAGCACGTAAGACCTTAGATGAAGTTTCACGAAAGAAACCCCGTCATACTTAGAGAAGACCGGTATACTTAGAGACCCTATCATACTTAGAGAAGTCTCAGGTACTAAGCCTAACTCACTAAAATCCAAACCAAGCACGACTTGAATTTCAACAGCTTTTAGCCTATCCTCCAACTGCTTTTATTTATCCTCGGCTAGAGGGTATTGCTCATCAAAATAGTCTTGGTCTTCAGAAGCTTGATTATTGGAACCCCTAACATGGGTCCTACTTGCCTCTTCATCTTGATTTTCGTCCTCCTCATAAGACTCTTTGACTATCTGTACCTGACGAACCGAACCTTTGAATATCTTACTCGTGTTGATGAAGGCCTTCTTTTTGGTTTTCTTCTTAGCTACCAACATAGTCATCAGCTCTTGTTTCCCCTTAGCCAGGGTCGACAAGGTCTCTTGGAACTGGGGATTCTGCACTTGCAAGTCCTTCACTATTTGTTCGATATCTATCTTACTGAAATAAATAGTAGAGTGATAAGGAAACCTGTTGTGGAAAACCTGTTTATGTTATGATGCATGAAAATGCGTATGCAAATGGTTTCAAGGACTTATAAGAATTAAATTTGTTTAGACAAAATGGAACAAACATTAATTGTATTAATAAGTTCAAATTTATTACAACATGCCTCTTGGGCTTACATTGAAATAAAATAAACAAAATGAACTAAAATACAATAGCAATGGCCCAAGTTCCTATGGATGATTCCTCTATGGAGCGATATAGGCGTTCAGGCTCCTCTCCTTATGAAATTGTCTCGTGAGCTCCAATGTCCTCTTCTCGCTTGCTTAAAATTGGTCTTCAAAGGTGTCTCGCTCCCCCTTTAGCTGAATCCAAGCTCTTTGCAAATCTTCAAGAGAAGTAGGCATATCAGGATAAAGGACAATATATGGAATATCTCCTTCGGCAACAGGCTCCATGATGATTGGTAAGATGGTGGGGTAAGGCATCATGAGACTTTGAGCACGAGTTCGTACGCACTTAAGGTAAGGCTCAAGGGGGGTGGAATTCTTATGTTCCAATGTCTTAATATCCACTTTGTTTATCATTCTCCAAGCTTGTATGAACCTTTGACGATAGCCTTGGTCGTCGCCCTCGTAATCAAATACCAAACCTTAGATGAGTGCATCATGGGGACCATCTCTTCATGCATACCCAGACTGTCGTAATGCAAGAGAAGGGTTATAGGTGATACCAACCCTAATGCCTAAGAGTGGGACATTATGGAATTCCCCATAATGGTCAATGATGGTAATATCCTCCAAGGATCGAGAACACCAATGAATATCAGAATGTGTGAGTGACATTGACCTTTGAGACCATGTCAAGCCTTGCTCATTCTTCATTGTTGATCGAGGTAGGTGTGTGTGATACGGTGGGAGAACTGACTTGGGTGTTTTGTGTTTTATCGCAAATGTCGCGGTTAGCAAGAGTCGCCACCGACTTTTCTTTTATCCAAAAGGAAAGGCTGAAAAGAACAGGAAAAAACTTTGAGATTATTTCTTGAGTTCGAGGGATAGATTATGAAAAGGGAAGGTGTTAGCACCCTTTTCATCCATAGTTATCTATGGGCTATTAGTTGCTTGCTAGATCACTTGCTTTTGTTTGAAAATGTGCTTTGTGTGGTTTTTGAAAGTATTTTGAAAAGACGCCTTCGTTTAGGAAAACGTTGTAATAGTTCTTATACGTAAGAACGTATACAAAGTGTTGAGCTTTTGAAAATATTTCATGTTTGGAAAATGTTTTGAAAGTGTTGGTGTTTGTTTTGAAAATAAGCAAGAGTGTTTGATTTGAAATTGAGCAAGCAACTAGGAATAATCTACCTACTCAAAAGTATTAGTTCATTTCTTCCTTTCCTTTGTTATTTCTATCTTACCATTGATTTGATAAGAAGCCTTATCTTTGGATGTAAAAGGGACGGGTGTGGGTCATCGTATAGTCGTGATAGCAATGTTGTGAGATATCTTAGCATTTTTGTTTGAGGGACTAAGATCATTTTTGAAAGGCAACATTGATAGCGTCATCGGGGACTATGATCTTGTATTTTGATTTGTTCTTGCTAAGATACCCCACATGCATAACATGGCCATTTTTGTAAGGCAACAAAGGGGAATTACCCTAAGGGTGCAAGTGTGCAAGTGTGTTGATTTACATGCATTGTTTTGTCTTGAATTAGGGTTTGCTAACTTGTTGATTTTATCTTTCCATACAAACCCTAATTTACTAGCATTTATATAAAGTGATAAATTGAGGAAAGTAAAAATACTAAGCTATTACATCATTAGGGGATGGGGTATATAAATTTACAAATGGGAATTTTGCAAGAAAATTAAATCTAATTAACTATTACAACCATATTGAATAAATATACAAGAATTGAAAAATAATGTACAAATGCAAAATGGAAAAAGAAATTATTTTTGTTTGTTTGATTTTCATGAAAAGGGTTTTAACCTAAACCTAATTAAGAAAATAAATAAAAAATAAGCAAAATTTAAACCTAAATTAATTAAGAAGGAAATTAAGTTAAAAATATTTTTAGGGTTTTTTTATGAAAAGGTTTTAAATTAAGGAAAATAATATGGAAATTGGTTAATTAAAATAAACCTAAGTTCTAAATTAATTTTAATTAAGAAGAGAAAATAATATAATAGTTAATCATAAGTCTAAATATTAATTATTAAAAGAAATTAATTTGTTAAAAGAAAATGTTTTTTTGTTCTTTTTATTTTTTTTATAAATGAAATAAATAAGGTGTGAAAATAATAAAAATATTATTTTTATATTTTTTACTAGTAAAGATAAAAATAATATTAATAATAATAATAATAATAATAAAAATATTAAAGGAAATAAAAATATAATGAATTAAAAGAGAAAAATGAAATAATAAAGAAAAATGGGCCAGGGGTGTAAAAGTAGTCAGGGGTTAGCAAAAAAAAAAGGAAAAGCCCATTTGTTTAGAGGCCCAGCGCCTGTTTCAAACAAAAAAATGGAAAGAAAATGTGAAAAATAGGCAAAAGGGTATCACTGGAGCTCGAACCCAGGTCCCTAAGGTGACAGGCGTGCGCTTTAACAACTGGGGTGGTGATACATCTGTTAACTTAAACAATACAATAAATATGTAACATAAGTTTTGCCCTAAATGAACTTCATCTTCAACCTCCAGCCAAAGAACCCTTAACTCATTCATTTCTCATCCATTCACAAAACTTCCAACATCAAACTTGTTAGAAATTTCCTCACGATTCTGAATATGTAAATAACTTGAGCTAATTCTCAAAGATGAGCATGAATTTCTAACAGTACCAAATTCTGACCTTAATATTTTTAGTGGTTCAAACTCAAAATTATCCCTACTCAAGCAACATAAATGAAATCTATGGACATGTATAGTTTCAGGGAAATAATGTCTATATTTTATCTTCACAAATGCAAGCCTAACAATGCCTAAATGAGAAGATAGAAGTTAAAGAAAAATACCTCAAAACTGGAAATCGTAAAATCAGTTTGAGCCAAGTGATGGTGACGATCATGTTAGCTTCCTCGAACCTCTAGGAAGCTAATGCAATAGCTGGCTTGAACTGAGAGTAGTTGAAATGGCCTGGAGAAGTCAAGATGCAGACCTCTGTTTTTGGTTATGGAGGATGGTATAAATGGTTTTATAGTTTGCAAACAGGTATTAGTGTGGTTTGTGTATGATGCTAAGAAGCTTTTGGAAGTATTAAGCTAAGAAACGCACGAGTGGTTTTGAAGATTGAAGTTCAAAGTCAGAAATGACACAGAAATGGAGGTTTTGTGAAATTTCTGGCTTGAGGAAATTTGTGAGTGCTTAATGGATTCTAATCCCATGTCCTAGGTTGCATAATAGTGTTTTGGTATATAGGAAAAGGTTTGGATACTTGAGATGGTCAGAAGTACAAGATCACATGTTTTGGCTTCTTGGCTTGTTTTTGAAGTAAGGTTGACAAACATGGTTTCAATGCATAGTACAAGCATGGTATGAGTAGTTAGAGGCTCTAGACAAGTTTCTTATGGCTTTTAGATTGTGTGTGATCAGAAGTAACAAGTGCAAATCTCAAGACAAGTTGACTTTGTGATTAAAGCCTCTTTACTAGAATGGCAATGTTACTTTGTGCCATTAATAAAAATGCAACTTGTATAATGGCTCAAATACTTGGATCAAAGCACTAACAGTTGTGTAAACATTTAACTATGGAGTGAAAAACAAGTTTGAGGCCTGCAAAGCAAAGATTATGCAGCCTAGCATGGATTTTGTTCATGTATTCTTCACAAAATGGCTTGTAATTCAAGTTTGAAAACCCTAACTTCTTATCTTCAATTATCCTTGATCAAACATGATCTCAATGAGTTCTTCGACATTTTGGAAATCTTGTAACATCCTCTACAACCTCTATGTTTGACATATTTGAAAATTCCTCTTGGAACTATGTGAAAAATTGCCATGAAGTTAGGTCAAAATCCAGCCAAAACTAGGGCAAAATTTCACTAAGTTTCCAAATTTCATGAACATGTATTCACAAAATAATAACTTGAAATCCATGGCTTTCTAGGAGAAGTTGTGTTCTAAAATGTTTTAGATCTCATTGAGATCTATAAATTTCATGTTGTAAGTTTCCTTTTAATCATCTTGCATCATGGTGGAAAATTGGCTCAAAGTTGTGAAAAATATGAAGTTTTCAACACTTAGAAAAATTTCTAAGTTTAGAAATTTTGACTTTTCAAAATGAAATATTGAATTTTTGATTTCATGATGAACAATTTTAATATTTTGACATGTTTTTATGAATTGTAATCTTTGACACTTGATTTTTACTAAAAAGTTAAAGTTTTGACTTTTCAGTGTACAGTTGACTTTTAATCAGTTGACTGAAAATTTATCTGTCAATCAATTGATCTTGAGGAATGTTTTGAGCCATGTAATTAGGTCAAAATTAAGAATTTGAATCCTTAAGATCATGTCTCTAACCAATCAATCATTTCCTAGGTCAAAAATCAGAAATTGCCCTTTCTCAGTTAAAACCCTAATTTTGATCATTTTGCCCTTTTGATGATCTGATCAAATTTCTTGAGGAATTGGGATCCAAACTTGATAAAATGACATATGTGAATTCATATTGTTGATATGGACCAAAAATTATGAAGTTTGACTATAAATTGACCATATTTGACTTTTTCTCCAATACAGTTGATTTTAGGTCAACTGATCAATTGACTGAGCAAAAATGTGATCCAAGACTTGAAACTTGACTTAAGAAAACTTGAGGGTCCAAAATGATCCATGAAAGTCATATGGGGCATTAAAAGTCCATTTATCCTTGTGTAATCCCAAACCCTAATTTCCAGTCATCAGTGCTTAAGGAGGTGTCTTGAGTTGATCAACCCTAGTGCGGTCTTGAACCAAAGGAGATCTTATGAGAGATTACTTGATAAATGAGAGGGAAAATTTTATGGTACAATAGCTGCCCCTGTTCAATCTTCTTAAACATGAAGAGTTAGATTGGCGGATCCACCATTCGTGACTTGAAGGTGGAAGATGATGAACACTAGAGTGCCCAGAAATTTCTGCTCGAAGATGTATTGTGGATGGGCTTATAGGTGCAATTTGGAGGAATGATGGTGAACACTGGAAGAAGTATCAGCATAAATCTCTGGTTAATTTAGACTTAAAATTTATGTTCTACCTATGGGAAAAAGAAGTTAGTTAAATTCAGATGTATGCATGATGTTCACAAGATGTGGTATTATGCTAAATGCGTTTTGTGTGTATATGCTATGATATATAAATCTGAGATGCATGTTTTTGTCCTGGAAAATAAATCCATGACTGCTGCTGAGGAAATTCTGGGGAGTTGAATCCTTGATTGTTGTTGGGGATGATGAATATACATATCTTCAAACTTTATTGAAAGGATGCTTCCGCTGGGGAATATTTCTTGAATGTCGGCTATTATCTGGTCGGATCCAGGCTTCACAACTTGCTGAGGAGGAGGAAGTCGACTGTTATCTGGTCGGATCCAGACTTCACGATAACTTATTGGGGAAGGATACATTAATTGTTATCTGGTCGGATTTCAGGCTTTACAGAAAATTTCTTGAAATTGAATAATTATCTGGTCGGATTCAGGCTTCACAACAACTTGCTGGGGATAAGGAAGTTAATTTTTATCTGGTCGGATTCCAAGCTTTGCAGTGACTTGAAGTGATAACTACTATCTGGTCGACTCCGGGTTTCATGGTTTTTGGAAAGTTGTACTATTATCTGGTCGGATCCAGGCTTCACAGTGTCTCTCTGGGGATCGTAGTTAATTGTTATCTGGCCGGGCTCCAGGCTTCATAATAACTTGTTTGGATAGACGAAATTGAACTGATATATGGTCGGGTCCAAGCTTTACAGTAACTTAATGATATTGAACTGCTATCTGGTCGGGTTCCAGGCTTTACAGATTTCTGAGGTGGTTAAGGTTAATTGTTATCTGGTCGGGTCCAGGCTTCACAATAAACTACTTGGGGATTTAGTTGTTATCTGGTTGGATTCCAGGTTTCACAATGAATTTCTGAGGGTAATTGCTATCTAGTCAGATCCAGGCTCCACAATAACTTGTTGGGGTAGAGGCAAACTCTACTGGGGAAAAAAATTAAACCTTGGTCTTGGTTGAATCTAGGTTTTTCTATATCTTTGAAGAGTTAAACTACTATCTGGTCGGGTCTAGGTTTCATAGTATTTGAAAGTTGTACTAATATTTGCTCGGGTCCAGGCTTCATAGTAGCTTTTGGAGATAGTAAAGGTTTTGTTGACGACTTTACTAGGGATTAGGGGTTGTGGCCCTATGATTTGCAATAGTCTGAAAGGGAAACTCAAACTGGAGAGTGTGGATTCAGTCGAGGAAGACAGACTCAGCTTGGGGAGGATACACTCAGTTGGGGATAATAGGCTCAGCTGGGGAAGATAGACTAAGCTGGGGAGTTTTGTACTCGGCTGGGGAGTTATGCTACTCGTTGTTTGTTGGGGAAATAAACCCTGTTGGGGAAATAAACCATGTTGATGAATACTCGATGAACTGCTGACGAAGTGAGTTCTTTGAGGAAGAGATCCACAAGGCTTCTACTTGTAGGATTCAACTTAGCTGGGGAGAGAGCTACCAAGAGATTGAGACTCTGGATGGAGATTATCCTATGCAAAGAAACTTTGTGGGTAACTTTGTTGAGGATTGGTGTTATTGTAGCTGTCTTGTGGGGATAACGGAAATGAAATAACTTTGTGGGGATATTCCATATACACTAGAGATATGCTTGATACTGCTTAGCAGGACACATACGCCAAATAGTTTTAATTATGTTCATATGCATATGTTTGTTCAATTTTAGTCATTGGACAATTTTGCATTCAAAATTAAAACAAAAATTTTTCACTTCAAAGTATATTTGTATTGATATTTTGCACATGAATAGGCATTTTTTGTACAAAGAGACGAAGATCCTAGTAAGAGGAAATCGTCGAAAGGAAAACAAAAGTTGAAAACAAAAACAAATAGCCATGTGAAATGATCTCATTGCATTCCAACTCTACTATTGCCCTAATGTCTTCGAATGCTCCTCGCCGTTGATCAGAAGTTGATTGGATTGATCTTGGACTGTTTGAACTTGGACCTTGGTGATAAAGTTGATTGTGGTGGTTCCACGGGACACAGTCGTACGCTTTCAATCCTTAACTTTTGCCTGGACCACCCTTTCTGGTTTTCAGCCCACCGGGATACCCATTTTTTCCCAAGTCACCCTTTCGGGTTTTCAACTTGCCGGGTGTACAATCATTTGCATATATCCCTAATTTTTGCCCAAACCTTTTGGTTTGCCGGGATGCCCTTATTTTGCCTAGGTGTGTCAACCTAGAGGGTCTCTTATGTGTAGTATTTTTTAACTATGTTCGCGTTTATAGGATGTGGGAAGTCTTCACCATCCATGCTAGTCAGCATCATGGCACCATCAGAGAACACTCTCTTGGCAACAAATGGCCCTTCATAGGTGGGATTCCATTTTCCTCTGGGGTCGCCTTGTGGCAGAATGATGTGCTTTATCACCAAGTCGCCAGCTTGTTATACTCGAGGCTTGATCTTTTTGTTGAAAGCCTTAATCATACGTTTTTGGTATGTTTGACCATGACAAACAGCAGCTAATCATTTTTCGTCGATCAAGTTCAACTGATCCAATATCATTTGAATCCACTCGTCTTCGTCTAAGCCTTCTTCATTCATAATCCTTAACGAGGGAATCTGAACATCCACTGGCAAAATAACTTCCATGCCATAGACTAAGGAAAAGGGAGTTTCCCCAGTTGATGTTCTAGTTGAAGTTCAGTAGCCGTGTAAAGCAAACGATAGTATCTCATGCCAATCCTTATAGGTTACTACCATCTTCTGCATAATCTTCTTGATGTTTTTGTTGGTCGCTTCGACTGTGCCATTCATCTTAGGTCTATATGGAGAAGAATTGTGATGCTTGATCTTAAACTGAGCACAAAGCTCAGTAATCATAGCATTGTTGAGGTTAGTCCCATTGTCGGTGATGATCCTTTCGGGGATACCATAGCGGCAAATGAGGTTATGTTTGATAAATCTGGCTACCACATTCTTGGTGACTGAGGCAAACGAGGCAGCTTCGACCTATTTGGTAAAATAGTCAATAGCGACAAGAATGAAGTAATGTCCATTGGAGGCGGTGGGCTTGATTTCTCCAATCATGTCAATGCCTCATATTGCAAATGGCCACGGAGAAATCATGACGTTCAGAGGGGTAGGAGGCACATGGACCTTGTCAGCATAGATTTGGTATTTGTGATAAGTTCTTGAATATCGATGGAAATTAGTCTCCATTGTTAATCAATAGTAGCCAACTCTTAAGATTTTCTTGGCCATCGTATGTCCACTTGAGTGAGTGCCAAAGAGACCATCGTGCATGTCTTCCATAATTTCCTCTGCCTCCTTCTTGTCCATACATCAGAGTAAAGTAGAGTCATGGTTGCACTTGTACAATATCTCGTTACATAGGAAGAATTTGGCTTCAAATCTTCGTAAGAACTTTCTGTCATTGATGGATGCTCCCTCTGGATACTCTTGTGCTTAGAGATATCTCATCACCTCATGGTACCATGGCTTTTCGGTATCAGTGTCAAGCTCACAGTAGTGCGCAGGTTCGTCGAATCTTTCAATCGTAATCATAATGGCTTCATTGTCTCATCTGACCTTGAACATTGAAGACATGGTTTCCAAGGCGTCAGCCAGATGATTTTCTTCCCTGGGTAAGTGCTCAAAGGTGATCTCTTCAAAGTAGGGAATCAGGGTTAGCACAATTTCTTTGTAAGGGATGAGATTAGGGTGCTTAGTGTCCCAATCTCCTTTTACTTGGCTGATCACTAGAGCGGAATCCCCAAACACATTCAAATGCTTGATCCTTAAGTCAATGGTCGCTTTCAAACCCAAGATGCATGCTTCGTACTCAGCCATGTTGTTTGTGCAATCGAAGCATAATCTGGAAGTGAATGGAGTGTGGAAACCTTCAGGAGATATGATCATAGCACCAATATCGTTACCCAAGGCGTTGGAAGCCTCGTCGAAGACCATAGTCCATCAGGATCCTTGTTCAGGTCCGTTATACAGTCCAGGTTTCGCACAGTCGGTTACCAGCATGATGTTCTCATCCGGGAAGTCAAAGTTCATGGAGTGATAATCATAAACAACTTGGTGTTCCAAATGATCTGCTAATATTCTTCCTTTGATGGCTTTTTGTGTCTTGTATTGAATATCGTACTCAGTCAAGATCATTTTCCATTTAGCTATTCGTCCGGAGAGAGAAGGTTTCTCGAAGAAGTACTTGATTGGGTTCATCTTAGAAATCAACAAAGTGGTATGAGTCAACATATACTGTCTTAGTCGGCGAGTAGTCCATGCCAGAGTGCAGCAAGTTTTCTCGAGTAGTGAATATCTGGTTTCACTGTCAGTAAACTTTTTGCTCAGGTAATAAATAGCATGCTCTTTTCGGCCAGACTCGTCATGTTGGCTCAAAACACACCCCATAGAGTTCTCTAGTATTGTCAAGTACATGATCAAGGGTCTTCATTCAACTGGAGGCATAAGAATAGGAGGCTCTTGTAGATATTCTTTGATTTTGTCGAAGGCAGCTTGGCATTCATCATTCCATCTGACTACTTGATCTTTCTTCAAGAGTTTGAAGATTGGCTCACAAGTAGTAGTCAAGTGTGATATGAAGCGGGCGATGTAATTGAGACGGCCCAATAATCCTCTAACTTCCTTTTCAAAATGAGGGACTGGTATTTCTTGGATGGCCTTTACCTTGGCGGGATCAAATTCAATGCCTTTATTGCTGACAACAAAACCTAGAAGCTTTCCAGATCGTACTCTAAATGTGCATTTGTTAGGGTTTAACCTCAACTTGTACTTTTTCAACCTCTCAAATAACAGGTGATCGAGATGTTCCTCTTCAGTTTGTGATCTAGCAATCATATAATCCATATATACCTCTATTTCATGATGAATCATGTCATGAAACAAAGCTACCATAGATCTTTGATATGTTGCCCCTGCATTCTTTAATCCGAACGACATGACCTTATAGCAAAAGGTGCCCCATTACGTAATGAAAGTAGTCTTCTCCATGTCTTCGGGAGCCATCCTTATTTAATTATAGCCCGAGAACCATCCATGAAGGAGAAGACTTTATGCTGAGCAGTATTATCGACCAAGACGTCAATGTGTGGTAGAGGGAAATCATCCTTGGGGCTTGCCCTATTTAGATCCCTATAGTCTATGCACATGCTAACTTTTCCGTCTTTATTTAGCACTGGAACCACATTAGAAACTCATTGGGGATAGGATGTCACAGCTAGGAACCCTGCATCAAATTGTTTCATCACTTCAGCTTTTATTTTCTCAAACATATCAGGCCTCATGCGACGAACCTTTTGTTTGACAGGAGGACAGTCTTCTTTTGTCGGCAAATGATGAACTACGATGTCGATATCCAACCCTGGCATATCTTTATAAGACCAAACAAATACTTCCACATAATCATGCAACATCTGAACCAACCTGCTCTTGACACTGTCTTCCAAGTTAGAACCGATCTTGATTTCCTTCTTGTCTGTCTCAGTACCCAGATTGATGACTTCAATTGACTCTTGGTGCGGCTGAATAGCTTTTTCCTCTTGTAATAGAAGTCTGGCTAGTTCTCCCGGTATTTCACAATCTTCCTTGCCTTCGTCTTTGGCTTGGTTAATTGGACATTCAAAGTCATAGTTGGCAATAGTAGAGTCATTGGCAATAGGATCCAAAGTGGATGAGGACCTGCAAGAGTGTGTGTGTGCATGTAAGATACATGGATATTTTGAAAAATGTATTTGAAGGAAAAGAAAGACAATGAGCATAAATATTTGAATGCAAAAGAGTCCAATGACTTATATCTAATGATCATATGATTAGATGAACATAAATAAAACCCTTGACAAATGGACCAAAGTGCCTCGGGCCAGGCATATGGCTTAAAAGTCATTGTTAAAATATTACAGGCAAAATGTTATTGAATTGAAAGAAAAGCAATAACAAGTAGATTACTCCTCAATGGAGGACATCGGCACAAAGTCATTGGCATGCCAATTCTTCAGCTCCGTTGTAGTTGGATACACCCAAACTTCAAATGCAACTTCTTCATCAGAGTCACCTACAGCGTTGACTTTATTAACACCCTTGTCATGTTTTGGAATAGGCGCGGTGATTACATTCGGAGTTGGTGGAGGATCAAATTCAACAGTCTTGTTATCGATCAAATCTTGAATTTTATTCTTCAAGGCCCAACATTGGTCAGTCTCATGCCCAGGGCTGCTTGAGTGGTAAGCACATTTAGCATTCGGATTATACTTTGGTGAAGAGGTATCTGGGTTGGCAAGAGTATCGCGTAATGTCACCAAATTAGCTTTGACCAAATGTTGTAGGTATTGAGATAGTGGCATGCCTAATCTCATGAATTTCCTTCTCGAAGTTTCAAAATGTTGGTGATTTGTAGATGGTCTTGGAGTAGGAGTTGGATTGGAGATTTGGATAGCATTGACAGACGAATGATCATTCTTCTTGGTACAGGCCCTTGCCACGTACACAACATTTATTTCCTTATTTGCATCAAAAGGTTTCTTTATAGGATTTAAAGTGGAGGCAGACGCCATAGAGATCTTCCCACTTTTAATGTCGCTTTCAACTCTTTCACCAATTAAGATTAACTCGGTGAATTCGGAGGAGGAACAGCCTACCAACAAGTGAAAGAAAGGATCGGATAAGGTGCCCAAAAACATGTCAATGTGTTCTCTATCAGTCAAAGGTGGTTGAACCCTACTGGCAAGGTCTCTCCACTTTTGTGCATATTCTTTAAATCCTTCATTCTTTCCCATGGTCATATCTTGCAACTGAACTCTTGTTGGCGCCAAGTCGGTGTTATATTGATATTGATGGTAGAAGGCGGTAGCTAAATCTTCCCAAGTATTGATGCGAGAACCATCCAACTGGTAGAACCATTCTAACTGCGTCCCAGCCAAGCTTTCTTGGAAAAAGTGAACCCAGAGCTTCTTATCAGCGGTGTGCGGATGTATCTTGCACACATAAGATTTCAGGTGAAGTTTTGGACAAGAAAATCCATCGTACTTTGCAAATACTGGTATTTTGAATTTGTGGGGAATGACAACCCCAGAGATCAAACCAAAATCATCAAAATCTAAACCGGGGACGGCCTGGATTTCAATAGCTTTCAATTTGTCTTCTAACTGCTTATACTTGACATCAGCGGGTGGATACTGCTCGTCAAAATAATCATCATCTGACGCTTGATCATTAACACAGTCAGCCTGGGTACTCTTAACCTCACCAATCTGATTCTCGTCTTCTTCAGATGAGTCTTCCATTATCGGGATATGACGAATTGATTCCTTGAACCTTCTACCCATGTTGAGCAGAGCTTTCTTCTTGGGCTTCTTCTTAACTACCAGCAATGCCATCATATCTTGCTGCCCCTTGGCTAGGGCAAGTAGAGTCTCTTGGAATTGAGAGTTTTGCGCCTGAAGATCCTTCACAGTTTTCTCTAGATCCGTCTCGCTGAAATAAACAACAGAAAGATAAGGAAACCTGTTGTAGCGGTAGAAATGTTCAAGACTAAGCCATTGGATTGACTAGACTTTATACAAATCAAAATAAAAATCGCCACCATGCTTTATTGTTTCCAAAGGAATGGGAAAAGAGCGAATAACCCAAAAAAAGGGGGAAAGATTCAAGGTAAGGGGGTTGGTTATGCAAAGGGAAGGTATTAGCACCCTAAACATCTACGGTACTCCACAGGAACCTCTTTGAAAAATCTGTATATTTTGGCTATAAAAATGTGTTGTAAAATAGATGGTGGAGGTGAGAAAAGAAATATTTTTATGATTTTTGCACCCGCCACGGTTGCGAACCTTTAGTGCCTATGTACCACCTTTCGTGCAATAGGGGATCAGGATACACGTAGTTCCTCTTTTAAAAATTTGAAACACAAGTGTTTTGGTTAATTTTATAAGATAAGACATCATCGTCATTGTCCGTGTGGAAAACATACTTACTACACACAATCATGAGAAAGGAGAATTTGCATCATCTAAAAATGGAGGATATGACTTGGATTTTAAAATCAATAATGCCTCACTCAACATCCAAGTGGAAAATATCTCACTTCACTACATATTGTAGAAGTATAGTTATTTACATCACTACAAGGATTGACAAGAGTCTAATCTTTTGGGAAAGATTTTAAAATAAAAATCCAAAGTGGCAAAAGTGGTTTGAAATGAGATTGATTGACTTTTAGTCTTCTCACAAAAATGTCAAGGTATTATTAAATTGATTGAAATTTATTTATGAAAATATTTTGAAAATGCATGGACCTAAGTCCAAGTTTATTATGAAAGTTTTTCAAGTTTAGAAATAAGAAGAGTTTTTAAAAGGAGGGAGAAGATTTTTGAAATTAAAGAAGATGGGAGGAGATGAAGAGACTATCCTAAAGCATAAGGTAAAATATAGGGATAAGAACCATCTAACCAACAAGAAGCCAATACTTGACATTATGAGTCAATATAGAATTCTCATTCTTCGGATTCAAACCAAGCAAGAAAAGATACTAGACCTCTTGAGAGAACCAAACTTCAAGTGTATTAAGTCTTCGCAAAAATTGGGCAGAGTAACGGCTGTATACGGGTGAATTCCATATTACAAACAAAGTATGTAATCACAATAACCTGCACACAAAACAAACAAACAACCCAATGTCTTGAGGTAAACCTCAAGAACTCCAGACAAAATATCAAATAAAGTCACAAAGTCTCCAAGATAGGCCAAGGTCTCTATTCCTAAGTCCAAGAAGTCCAATACTCCATAATGCCAAGGATAGTAACCAAATAGTCCAAGTATCATTAAAGATTTTTATGGTTCATGTTGATTATTAGGTGTCTTTAAAAGGAAAAGAAAAGCTCAAGTGAGCAAAAATAAAAATGACGTAAAAGTAAATGCTCAAGTGAGCAAAAATAAAAAATGGCATTAAATGTAAATGCTTAAATTAAATGGTACATAAAGCATAAAAAATAAAAGCATAAAGTAAAGTCAATTGTTAGAAATTAGTGGTTAGTTGGATGACCATCTTGAAACTTGCATTTGAAACTCATTAGAGGATTGGTAGAACTAAAGCCTCCACACAACAAGTTGCATTTGTTTTTTTGTCAAGTATATCATCCATTTTGGAATCCTCAAAAGTAACATTTAATGATCAACGATGTTTAAGTGATCCGCATTGACCAAAAGTGTTGTAGATCCATTAGAGGATTGGTAGAACCAAAGCCTCCACACAATGAATCTCAAGGTTATTGTATCAAAGAGATCAAATTGACATACTTGGGCTTGCAATCATAAGTTTGGGCCATGAATGATCATTTATTCGAATCGAGACAAAATTTAGCGCTATGTTAAGCAATCGTAAGTGGACTTATGTAGAAGTCGCACCTATTTTGAGGCCGGTCAATAGCAATCTATGTACTTCATGTTTGGATAAATGATATAGAGATCACCATCCCTTAACATGTAGCACAATTAAAAAATAAAGGGATAAGATGAAGAGGGGGGGAATGATAAGCTAATTTGGATCACCATCTCAAAATTCTTTCATTTTTAAATTCAACCACTCCTCTAGATGGATTAAAGCCCTAAACATATCATTAATCCAAAGCACCAAAAATGAATTAAATAATTAACTCTTAGGTAGACTTGTATTGATGAACATTTATCCAACTTCATCTACATCACAAAGTCCATTGAGTTTAAAGAAAAATTGGACATTTAAAATTGAAATCCAAACCAACAATCAAAGGAGTGAGTAGAAAAAGCATTTGAGTCAAAACAGCCCCAAAATAAGGCAGAAAAAGTATTTTTGGCACTGTTACAATCAATTGTGCTTAGACAGCAACCAATTGCATCAGTGCAGTTTTTATCAAATCAATTTTCTGTGACAATCGATTGCAATGTTACAACAATTGATTACAATGTTACAACAATTGATTGCAACCTGTTAAAATCAGTAGAAAACAACATTTCAAGGATCAAATTCTTGTTCCAACTTTTCATCAAACACTTTATGATCATGGATCCAATTGAGCATGAAAATTCCATCAAATCATGAGAAAATAGCACTAATGGAATCATAAAGCAGTTCTCAATGAATCAAAACCAGAAATCCACAAGAGATCACATTGTGAAAGATGATGATCCAACTTACCAAAGGTAGAATTAGAGAATTATAAAACAACTTCCAGAATTTGCTTCAATTCAACCACAAGAATCAATTACCAAAGCTTAGTTGTAGAGAATTGATGAAGAAAAAGTTTTATGATGAAGGTTTAGCTCAAAGATTAGTAAGCTTCAATGCAAAGCTTACTAACTTTTTGAAAATGGAGCTTTGAGTGAATTTGGTAGATGGAGAGAATTGAGAGATTTTTTAGCAAGGTGGATTTGGCTATCGAAAGCTTGAAATTTGAATGAGATGAGGGCTCTATTTATAGAGTTTAGGATTGGGATTAGTGGTAATTTGGTAATTGATTCTTGGAGCCAAAAATTGAATTAATGATATAATTTTCAAATTATGCAGAAAAATAGGAGCCAAAAAGATGACAGTTTTGAAATTGCTGGCTTTTTTTCAAAAATCACATGTGTTTTGCTGCTATGAGTCGACATAAGAGTCGTACGCATCGACACATTCTAGTTGTATAACACAGCATAAGTCGACGCAAGCTTCTATGGATCGATACAATCTGCTATCTCAACACAATACATAATCAATCAATTTGCATGAGTCGACACATAACATGTATGTGTTGACACATGCTAGTTATACAAAACAGGATGAGTCGACACAAGCCTCTATGGATCGATACAAGCTGCCTTTTTAACTCAATACAGAATTAATCACTTTGCATGAGTTGACACATAACATGTATATGTCGACACATGCTAGTTATACAAAATAGGATGAGTCGACACAAGCCTCTATGGATCGATAGAAGCTTCCTTTTCGACACATTACATAATTGATTGTCTTGCATGGGTCGACACATAACACGTATGTGTCGATACATACTAAAAAAAATATTTTTGAAGGCTAAAAAAACACTTTTCTCAAAGATTGTGCATAATACACTATGCAATCGATTGCACTATGGGAGCAATCGATTGTACAGGAAAACAAAAATGAAAAATTTTAATTATTTTTTTTTTGAAAATAGATATTTTAGGGAAATAATACCGGAAAACCTTATTTGTCGGGTGCTTTGACTCGGTACCTATAAAACACAATTTGGCAAAGACAAAGACAAATAGTTTTTGTATTTTGGTTAGAGGTTAATTATCAACGCATATACAAAATACACAACTAAGGTGCTTGGAGATTCCTCAAGAGAAAACTTAAAGATAAGAGATAGAAAAAAGAGGAAGAACCAACCCTAATGTGATTTTGTTATGATCAAGTTGACATGATATGATAGGGGAATCTTAGGGACAAAAATTGGGGTACAACAGCTGCCCTTATTTAAGTGTCTTCTATCCGGAGATACGAAGGTTAAAATCTTCGTGTCGACGCGATTGAAGATACTTAAATATAAAACAAGCCCTATTTTTGTCTCTAAGATGCCATGCAATGCTTATGATTATTAATGCATATGAACAGAACAAAAGAGACACAAAGTATCACTGGGGATGCCACAAAAATGAAGAAACAAAGGAGCAACCCCACCAGGAAAATAAATCACTGGTGGCCCAAAATAATTGAATCAGAGAGGAGGATAACAAGCATCGATGTTCACTGTCGATGTCTACCAACGTTCACTGAAGGTAGAGAGAAAAATATCATACCACCGCCGTTCACTAACAATGAACTATCAACGTTCACTAAAGATAGCAAAAAGATAACAAACACCGACGTTCACTGTCGATGTCCTACCAACATTCACTGAAGGTAGAAAGAGAAAATATCATACCACCGTCGTTCACTGACGATGAACTATCAACGTTCACTGATGATAGAAAAAAGATAACAAATACCGATGTTCACTGCCGATGTCCTACCAACATTCACTGAAGGTAGAAAGAAAAAATATCATACCACCGCTGTTCACTGACGATGAACTATCAACGATCACTGATGATAGAAAAAAGATAACAAACACCGACGTTCACTGTCGATGTCCTACCAACATTCACTAAAGGTAGAAAGAAAATATCATACCACCGCCGTTCACTGACGATGAACTATCAACGTTCACGGAAGATAGAAAAAATATAAGAAACACTGACGTTCATTGCCGGTGTACTACCAACATTCACTGAAGGTAGAGAGAAAATATATCATATCACGGCCGTTCACTAACGATGAACTATCAATGTTCACTGATTATAGCAAAAAGATAAGAAACACCAATGTTCACTGCCGATGTACTACCAACATTCACTGAAGGTAGAAAGAGAAAATATATCATACCATCGTCGTTCACTGATGATGAACTATCAACATTCATTGAAGATAGCAAAAAGATAACGAACACCAACATTCACTGCCGATGTACTACCAACGTTCACTGAAGGTAGAAAGAGAGAATATATCATACCATCGCTGTTCACTGACGATGAACTATCAACGTTCACTGAAGATAGCAAAAAGATAACAAACACCGACGTTCACTGCCGATGTACTACCAACGTTCACTGAAGGTAGAGAGAAAATATATCATACCATCGCCGTTCACTGACAATGAACTATCAACGTTCACTGATGATAGAAAAAAGATAACAAACACCGACGTTCACTACTGATGTACTACCAACATTCACTGAAGGTAGAAAGAAAATAGCATACCATCGTCGTTCACTGACGATGAACTATCAACATTCACTGAAGATAGCAAAAAGATAAGAAACACCGACGTTCACTGCTGATGTACTACCAACGTTCATTGAAGGTAGAGAGAAAATATATCATACCATCGCCGTTCACTGACGATGAACTATCAACGTTCATTGATGATATCAAAAAGATAAGAAACACCAACGTTCACTGTCGATGTACTACCAACGTTCACTAAAGGTAGAAAGAGAGAATATATCAAGTTTTCCCCAAAATTCTGGTGTTTCACCTAGAATGGGTCTCAACTTCTTCTTTAACCAAGGAACTCTGCCTGTAAAGGGTAATATGTAAGCTTATCTCAAATAAAGAGACTTCCACTTATTGTCAAGGGGAATTGCAAAGAGAAATGACTTTCTGGGGATAGAAATATGACTTCCTGGGGAAAGAGATATGACTTCTTGGGGAAAGAGATATAACTTCCTGGGGAAAGAGATATGACTTCCTGGGGAAAGAGATATGACTTCCTGGGGAAAGAGATATGACTTCCTGGGGAAATTCCACGTTATTCCTGCTGAGGAGATAAAGTATTCTCGTGCAAAATAAATGCACAAACCAAAACTCAAAGTTCTCAGAAATCCAAAGTAAATAATATCATCATGCAACCACGAATCCAATTAGAAACAAACTGGAGCAAGACGACCAACGAAGATACATCCTTTGAGAAATAAACTCAAGAGGGAAAACCCAAATCCACCTAAGCAAGGAGCGCTGTAGGAAGGTTAGAACACAATGTCAATAAAAATGATTTGTAGCAATACATGATGCATGTATGAATGTATGAGTGATATCGTGCATATGCTGGTAAAAGGATACATAATCAGTACAAAAAAACAAAACCGCCTCAGGTACTAACAACATTGGGCTATACGTCAACCAGAAAGATAAATCCAAGAAAGGTAAAGGCAACTGCGGAAACCAAACC
Organism: Vicia faba; assembly: GCA_948472305.1. Taxonomy (NCBI): domain Eukaryota; kingdom Viridiplantae; phylum Streptophyta; class Magnoliopsida; order Fabales; family Fabaceae; genus Vicia; species Vicia faba. The sequence goes on from OX451741.1 coordinate 803,735,846, forward strand.
TATTGCCTGTTCTAACTTCACTGAGGAGAAACATAATTCGGATGTAGCTAAATCAAACAGATACCGGGATAGAACATCTTTCTTCCGGTTTCATCGGAGAAACCAGTTTTTTTCAAAAGCAACATACCTACCGGAGATTGCAAGACTAGCCTCAAATAAAGCAGACTGACGCCGAGACAATCAAACCTCACTGGGGAATTCAAGCCTACCCCCTTGGGAAAGATACATATTGAAACTTTACATCATGAAAACCTATTCCGACAAAAGATGCCCTGGGATAGCCTTCCCGGGAAATCAAGAAGTCAACACTAATGCCAATACTGCAAAAAGAGCGATATCTTAGCACACCAAGGGAATAAAACCTTTCATCATATGAGGGAAAACTTCGCTGGGGAATCTGGGACGGAGGCTTCTGACCATTCAAACCCAAAATCAAAAGCGAACCAAGACTTGGTCGGGGATAATGGGATCACAAACCTAATATTGTACCTTGCACCCACTAGTATCGTCTTTAACTATCTGAGAAAATCACAAAGATTGTGCACATACCAACAAGATGACCTGAGACAAACCTTCATGAAGGAAGTAAATCTTCTTAAAACAACCGGAGTTTGTTCATTCCTGGGATCTCCATTTTTGTTGTCATTGTTTCATCATAAATCCCAAAGTAAATTGAATTGTGAAGATCTCCCTTTTTTTGAAAAGTCAATTTTGCTTTTTAATCTTTTTGCTTTAAAAATTATTATCAGTAATAAATGGAGTCTTTACAAGCTAAATAAAAATAAGAACACAAAGAATTGGGAAAAAGCTCGAATTTCATTAATAGAATGGTAGTCTGCGAGTGGCGAGACTCCATGGATGATTACAAAGTATGGGAATGGTAATATATAATGGAAAAGATACATTGAGATATAATGACCACCATTCCCCCTAACAAATTTTGAAATCCTGAGCAACAGCTTTTGTTGAAGTATGGTGAGGATCCGAGAAGATTGTTGCTTCAACGGTCAAGTCTTGTCTGACGTAGTTACTTGCCAAGAAAAATCCCTAACTTTTGCCTAAGCTGCCCTTGCGGGTTTTCAACTTAGCGGGAAATTTATTTTGTTTATGTCTCTAATTTTTTCCTAGACCGCTCTTTTGGGTTTTCAGCCTACCGAGACGCTCCTTTTTGCCTAAGCCGCCCTTTCGGGTTTTCAACTTAGCGAGCTGTTCTTTTATTTCTTTAGGCAAAGTATTTCTTGACTGCATCAGCATTCATGGGACGTGGGAACTCCTCGCCATCCATAGTTTCAAGAATTAATGCACCACCAAAGAAGACTTTCTTGACAACATACGAGCCTTCAAAATTGGGAGTCCACTTGCCCCTAGAATCAGTGTCAAAAGACATGATCTTCCTGAGCACGAGGTCGCCTTCTCTGAATTCAAGAGGTTTGACCTTTTTATCAAATGCTTTCTTCATTCTTTTCTGATATAACTGGCCATGACATAAAGCTGTCATTCTCTTTTCTTCAATCAAATTCAGCTGGTCAAACCTGTTCTGGACCCATTCAGCCTCTGTCAACTTGGCTTCCATTATCACACGCAACGAGGGAATCTCTACCTCAATAGGGAGTACAGCTTCCATTCCATATACCAGGGAGAACGGGGTTGCTCCTGTTGAAGTGCGGACAAATGTTCGATATCCATGCAGAGCAAAAGGGAGCATTTCATGCCAATCCTTATAAGTAACAACCATTTTCTGGATAATTCTCTTGATATTCTTATTAGCAGCTTCAACAACCCCATTCATCTTTGGCCTGTATGGAGACGAATTGTGATGCACAATCTTGAATTCTTCACACAATTCTGTCATCATCTTGTTGTTCAAATTCGAGCCATTGTCAGTGATGATTCTACTCGGCACACCATACCGGCATATAAGATTGTTTTTGATGAAACGCACAACCACCTGTTTGGTAACATTGGCATAAGAAGCAGCCTCTACCCATTTGGTAAAGTAGTCAATTGCTACCAAGATGAAACGATGTCCATTCGAAGCTTTGGGTTCTATCATCCCGATCATGTCTATACCCCACATAGAGAAAGGCCATGGGGAGGTAATCACCTTGAGAAGTGTCGGAGGCACATGGACCTTGTCTGCATAAACCTGGCACTTATGGCACTTCTTTGCAAATTTGTAACAATTAGATTCCATTGTCAACCAATAGTAACCTGCCCTTAGCATCTTTTTAGCCATCGAATGCCCATTAGCATGAGTGCCAAATGAACCTTCATAAATCTCATGCATCAACATGTTTTCTTCGTGTCTATCCACGCATCTGAGCAAGACCATGTCATAATTTCTTTTGTATAACACATTTTCACTGAGGAAGAAACTGCCTGCCAATCTTCTCAGTGTCCTTCTATCTTTCCTCGACGCACCAATCGGGTATTCCTGAGTCTGAAGAAAATGCTGGATGTCATAATACCAAGGTTTTTCATCTGCTACTTCCTCTGTCGTAAACACATGAGCGGGCCTATCCAGCCGTCAAACTGTAATACGGGGTATATCATTCCAAGTATTCACTTGGTACATGGAAGCCATAGTTTCCAGAGCATCCACCATTTGATTTTCATCTCTAGGAATGTGATGCAATTCAACTTTATTGAAGAAGGGTAGTAATCTTCTAGCATAATCTTTGTAAGGGGTCAAACCAGGGTGACGAGTATCCCATTCTCCTTTAATCTGATTTATTACCAAAGCTGAATCACCATACACATCTAGAATTTTGATTCTGAGATCAATAGCTTCCTCAAGACCCATGATGCAAGCCTCGTATTCCGCCATATTATTAGTGCAATCAAATGTTAACCTTGCAGTAAAAGGAATGTGCGATCCATGAGGAGTGACGATCACATCACCAATTCCTTTACCATAAGCATTCACCGCTCCATCAAATATCATACTCCAACGAGATTCAGGGTCGGGGCCCTCCTCAGGCAATGGTTTATCACAATCTTTCACTTTCAGGAACATCACATCCTCATCGGGGAATTCATATTCTGCAAACTGATGATCTTCCACCGGCTGGTGAGCAAGGTAATCTGCCAACACGCTACTTTTGATAGCTTTTTGAGTGCGGTACTCAATATCATATTCAGATAACAACATCTGCCAGCGGGAAATTCTCCCAGTAAGAGAAGGCTTCTCAAAAATATACTTGATTGGATCCATTTTGGAGATCAACCAAGTGGTATGATTCAACATATACTGCCGCAAACGCTTTGCCGCCCAGACCAAAGCACAACACATTTTTTCTAGCATGGAATACCGCGACTCACAATCAGTGAACTTTTTGCTGAGATAATAAATGGCGAACTCTTTCTTCCCTATTTCATCTTGTTGTCCCAGAATACAACCCATGGATTTATCTAACACTGTTAGATACATAATCAACGGTCTTCCTTCTACGGGAGGGAGCAATATAGGATGTTCAAGCAGATACTCTTTAATACTCTCAAATTCCCTTTGGCAGTCATCCGTCCACACACAACCTTGATCTTTCTTTAACAACTTAAAGATCGGTTCACACTTTGCAATCATGTGGGAAATGAATCTGGAAATATAATTCAAACGCCCGAGGAAACCCCTGACTTGCTTTTCAGTTCTTGGTGCTGGCATTTCTTGAATTTATTTGACTTTATCAGGGTCAACTTCAATTCCTTTCTGGCTAACGATAAAACCTAACAATTTCCCCGATCTAACTCCGAAGGTGCATTTATTTGGATTCAAGCGGAGACGATACTTCCTCAAACGCTGAAATAGCTTCAACAAATATTTTATATGCCCTTCTTCAGTTTGGAATTTTGCAATCATATCATCAACATATACTTCAATTTCCTTGTGCATCAGATCATGGAATAGGGTTGTCATATCCCTCTGGTATATTGCACCAGCGTTTTTCAACCCGAAGGGCATCACTCTGTAACAGAATGTTCTCCAGGGTGTGATAAACGTTGTTTTTTCCATGTCCTCTGGAGCCATTCTTATTTGATTATACCCGGAAAATCCATCCATGAACGAGAATACCTTGAATTTTGTTGTGTTGTCCACTAACATGTCAATGTGAGGTAATGGAAAATCATCTTTCGAACTATCTTTATTTTGATCTCTGTAATCTACGCACATGCAGACTTTTCCGTCTTTTTTCGGTACTGGGACAATATTGGCAATCCATTGAGGATACACTAACGTCACAAGAAAACCAGCATTAATCTATTTTAGGACCTCCTCTTTGATCTTTACTGCCATATCTAGGTGGGTTCTTCTCAACTTTTGTTTAACTGGCGGACACTCTGGCTTCAACGGCAAACGATGCTCGACAATGTCTGTATCTAGACCAGGCATATCTTGATAAGACCAAGCAAAAATATCCACATACTCTTTCAACAGCTCAATCAACCCACTTTTTACATCAGGATGCAATGATGCTCCAATCTTAACTTCCTTCGGATCTTCTTCTGAACCCACATTAATCACTTCCAAAGGCTCCTTATATGGCTGAATGGTATTTTCCTCGTGCTCAACCAACCGTGAGACCTCTTCTGGAATCTCATCATAATCTTCTTCTTCAGCCCCAAACACAGGACAATCAAAGTTGGGAGAGGGTGCAGGGTCATTGTATTCAACGGGTTTTTTAATTAATCTGCACATGTGATTTATGATTTCTTTTAGAGACTGACACATATAACAAGTGATCATGCAGATTAATTTTCAGTTATTATTTATTTTTAAAAAGGTTCTTTTTTTTATTACCATTTCCCAAGAAAAAGCAGAAAATAAAGACATATTTTTGGAAGCAAAGACAACTTTTATTAATGATCTTAAAAATCAAAGCAAACAGATAAGCCCATACAATACTTTCACCTTGGGCAGAGTGAAAGCTTTTCAAAAGAAAGAAACATAATAACAAAACAAATTACTTTGAAATATGTATGCAAGAAGGAACATCAATGGTGACCCAGTTCTGAACTCGGACTCCATGCGTCACATAATTCGGTACTTCCTGCTCTGCTTCATCCTCTTCAACAACATTAATTCCAGAACCAATTGGATGGAGGTAGCCTCCGCTGCGAAAAACATCATGATAACTGTTCACAGAATACTTTGACTTCAAACTTTCGCCTTTTCCATTCTTCGAAGAGAAACCTAAACCAGTTCTGTTTTTGTTCATGGGTGGATCCACAAGTTGTCCCCAAACTGCATTATGACCATTGTGCACAACCTGATGCGCGTCCTTCAGCGAAACCACAGAATTCTCATTCCTCCTTATGTTGTCAATGGATAGGGCTTGGAACTGGGTTCCAACAGCAACCTCATCCGCTTCTACGATACTGAAAGAGGATAGATGGGATATCAACAACGCCTGCTCCCCATTTATGATCACCACCTTCCCTTTGCGCACAAACTCTAACTTCTAATGCAGAGTTGAAGTGACAGCCCCTGCTTCGTGTATCCATGGCCATCCTAGAAAACAACTATATGCGAGAATAATGTCCATGACCTGGAAGGTTATCAAGAACAAATGTGGTCCTATATGGATGGGCAAGTCCACTTCACCGATGACAGATTTCCTCGACCCATCAAAAGCCTTCACAATGATCCCACTCAGGCACATAGGTGCTCCTTGATACTTTAACTTCATGAGGGTACTCCTCGGTATAACATTCAGCGTGGATCCGTTATCAATTAGCACATTGGACAGCGAATCATTCTTGCAGTTCATAGATATGTGGAGGGACAGGTTGTGATTCCTCCCTTCATCTGGTAACTCATCATCACATAAACTCAAATTGTTACATGATGTAATGTTTCCAATTACGCTGCTGAATTGATCTGATGGCATGTCATTCTCCACAAAATCTTGGTCTAGTACTCTCATCAGTGATTCTCTATTAGTAGAGGAATTCATTAATAAAGCTAGGATAGATATCTTGGAAGAATTCTGCAATAGCTGATCTATAATTTTGTAGTCGCTCATCTTAATTATCTTCAAAATATCATCCACTTCTTTCTCTAATGTAGCTCCACTAGTCTCTCCTGTAGCCTTCTTAGGCTCATCGTTCTCAGCAATTTTCTTTCCAGCAACAACATCTCTTCGAATAACCGGCGCAAACACACAACCGCTACGGGTCACCCTGCTATTATCAGCTATATTTCCAACATCTGGCATTGGCTGGATGGGAATCTCTACCTCGTCTTCTAAGATTGTAGCGTTGTATTTGTAAGGCACGGCCTTGTCTGATTCATAGGGAACAGGATCTGGCAGACTAATTACCAATGGGGTAACAGCTGGTTTGCTATAGTACTCCACCTCAAGATGAGTGGGTGCACCAAAACAAGGTACAATGACGTTTACCCCTTCCTCAACACAATCAGCCGTCAAAAAGTCATTTCCAGCAAACAAATCTTCGTCTGAAGAGAAATACTCATTTGCGGAGGCATACTCTTCCTCTGACTCTTCTTCCATCAAACAAACTTCAACCATATCAATCTCATGATAATCATCTCTCTGGCCTGTGATCTTGATAGTTCTATTGTCTAATAGCAACTGAACATCTTCCCTCACAATTGAACATCCTCGGGTATTTTGACAACAAACTATGCAAGATCCATATTGGTGTTCCACCTGACCAGCAGTACGGCAGAAGGTAGCATGCAACTGCACGAGATCCTCATTCAAATGATCCACATAAAAAATTATGAATTCACCCGGACATCCAGAAACCATATTCACTTCCTCTTCATATTCTACCCTAGGCCTGATTATATGGATTAAGCCTTCATCCATCATCTCCTGTAAATCAGCCTTTATCTTCTTGCAACCATGTATATCTGTACTGCAAATAGCACAACCGACATGGTCATGCATATAATAACTGAATTCACAGAGGTCTGCGTGCATCTTCACCAAATCTCCTCTAACCAAATTAATGTCAAAAATTCGAAAGTCGTCTGGACAATCGGCCACCATATTTATAGCATTCACTCCCTCGTGCTTGGGTAGAGGATTGTCTTTCACATTAGGTCCCACGTCTTTAAAATATAAAATTCCAGACTTCACCAACCTTTGCACTTCAGTCCTCAAAGGATAACAATTCTCAACACTATGCCCTGGTGCTCCCTGATGAAAGGCATACGTCTGGTCTGCTTTGTAATACCAAGGCAATGGTGATGGTATGGCGGGAGGTGGTCGTGTCTGGACCAACTTCTTCTGAATCAATGCTGGTAGTAGCTCTGATAGCTCATGGGAATAGGATCATAGTTCTCCCTTCTCTGATTATACCCTTGATTCCCCTGCTGGGATGGTCTCTGATAAGCAACGGTAGTCGGAGCGGCATTAATAACAAGAGTAATTGAGGCGACTTACTGATGACGCTGATAATTCTTTCTAGGAGCGTTTACCCTTTTCTCTTGCATAACAGCATTTGTATCCCCCTCTTTCTTCTTGGTAAACCCATAAGATTGCTTCTTCACACCTCCAGATCCTCCACCCTTTAGCAAATGGCCTTCTCTTACTGCCTCTTCTAGGCGGACACCCATTCCTACCATCTCTGTAAAATCACTTGGGGCACTTGCTACCATTCTTTCGTAGTAGAAAGCGCCTGGCGTCTTCAGAAAAATCTTAGTCATTTCTTTCTCCTCCATGGGAGGAATCACTTGTGCAGCCACTTCGCGCCATCTCTGTGCATACTCTTTGAACGATTCTCTGTCTTTTTGAACCATGGCCCTAAGCTGGTCACGGTCAGGCGCCATGTCCACATTGTACTTGTATTTTTAATGAATGCTTCTCCCAAATCATTAAAAGTATAGATGTTGGCGATGTCTAAACTCATGTACCATTTCAACGCTGCGCCGGTCAGACTATCCTGGAAAAAGTGAATCAGCAGACGCTGATCATCGGTTTGGGTAGACATTCTTCTTACATACATCACCAAATGAGCACGAGGGCAAGTGTTTCCCTGGTACTTCTCAAATTCCGGGACCTTGAACTTAGCAGGCACTTTAACATTCGGGACCAAACACAACTCATTCACATTCTGCCCAAATAACTCTTTTCCCCTAAGAGCCTTCATATCTCTTTGCATTCTATCAAACTGCTCTTGGAAATCATCCATTTTGTCATAAAGACCCGAGTCTTCACTCAGCGGAGGGAAAGGACGACATATATCTTCATTAACAAACGGAACCAAATTCACCGAAGGAGGTGCAGCAGGAACAGTATGCACCACAGGAGGTGCAGGAGTAACAACATTTTGAACCACTGGAGCATCTTGAGGGCCAAGATTGAAATCTTCAGGTGAAAAATTCTCTGGCATTCCCCATGGATAACCCTGAGGCATACAGTTTTGAACAACAGCCGGAGTAGCAGATACAAGAACAGTAAGAACTTCAGCATTTTCCCTTGTTGGTTGAGGTTGAACACTCGGTGGCTGATTCTGAGCAACCACTAGAGCTTCCATCAGAGTAGTCAAATTGTCCAAGCCAGCCTTCAAAGCGGAAACTTCTTCGCGCAGCTCGTGATTCTCCTGTTCTAAGTTGTCCATCTTCTTTTTGAAATTAGCCCGAGTGTTGTAGTGATGAGTCAACTTGCTGAGTGAAGTAAATAAGCTGGGTAAGACACCTGGATATGCATAACAAATGCAAGAAATATGTGCAATATGATGCATGATATGCACTGCATATGATTATTTTTACTTTATCATTTAATATTTCAAGGGATTTATGGTTTATAGACATATTGCAAACATCAAAATAATAACGCATTTGAAATACTGAAAACTTTTATTATAATAACTTCAAAATGGGTTACAAATTTCAACGATCCCAAGTACAAGATGAAAATACAATCTAAAAATCCTGAGAGAAAGAAACTGATAGAGATCAATCTGTACGTTGGCGCTTCCCTGTGAGCCTGGAAATTTGAGCCCTCAACCTCTGGTTTTCTTCCACCTGCCTGATGGCAACCTCCTTCCATTCATCTGAAGTAGGAAGTGAGTAATCAACACCAGTTTGAGGCTTATGAGAAAATAAATCCCCTTGCCTCTCCATAGACTCCACTGCTCGACTCTCAAGGATCTCGATCAAATCATCTTTCTCCTTTAGGTCTGCTCTGTAGGAACTCTCTAAAGTCTGGAACTTGTTCTTCCAAGCCTCCCTTTTCTGTTGCATCCTAACCAAAGCAAGATGCATCTCTTCTAGCTCATCAAATAAGGGAGAAGTGGTCTTCACAAACAAATCAGGCATGGGTGTCTCCCGAGTATACGGCATCTTCAACTGAATGGCTCTCGATCGGACCCACTGAAGATATGGCTCCAAAGAAACAGCACCTCTAGGTCCCAAATCCTTCCTACTCTTCTTATGAATGTGACGCCAGGCCTTCGCAATCTGCTCCCTAGCTTCCTTGTGGTCTTCTCCTTCCTTCAGAAAGAAACTACTCAAATGAATACTATTCAGTTTATCCCTCATCGAGTAACCAAGCTGTCGCCGTGCAAGAACAGGGTTATAGTTAATTCCTCCCTTTGTACCAAGAAGAGGCACATTGGGGAAACTGTAATCTCAAGCCTCAACTCAAATTTAGTTTTGATGAAAGATAAATAAGCTAGTTTTGATGAAAGACAAACAAGCTAGTTTGATGAAAGACAAACAAGCACTATGGCAAGAAGGAAAAGAAGTGGAATTAGCTTAAAGCATCATTCACTCAAATCTTCAAGGATCATGGCAAGCAATCAAGTATATCAATTCTCATTTGAACTACATTGATTAGAAATGCTCAAAAATGATATACATACTTGCCATAACACTTCACTTAAAGTATAAAACAAATTTTAAGTTTTTCACTAATGTAAATTGATTAACATATGATGTAAATCGATTTACACATGCTTTTTCAAAAACTGATTGTTTCTGGCAGCAATCGATTTACATGAAGTGTAAATCGATTGATCACAGAACTGAGTTGAATTTTTAACACTTGTAAATCGATTTACACATCATGCTAATCGATTTACACTTCAAATTTTTTGAAAACAAGAACGTTACAAACCCGTGCAATCGATTTACATCTCATGCTAATCGATTTACACGTTGTAACTTATGAAAAATCTGAACTGGTTTCAAGATATCCTTCACACCTTTTCTCCAATAGATGTATGGTCATACATTGCATCCTCTCAAGTTTTTCAAACAGAAAAGTGTCCATTTGGAAAGGTATCTTGATTACTTTAAATAAAAAATCTTTCAAATTAAAAAACAACTCTTCTCTTATGCAATAATTATGAACTTTGTAAAATATTCAAACTTCATATTTCTTAACTTTTAAGAATAAAGATTTTCTGCACTTTCACACATTTAAGAACAGAAATCTTTGAGCATTATCTAACCATTGTGTTATAGTTTGAATTGCTTACAAGAGAAGAAAGAAGAAACTTCATTGAAGTCACTCTATGTGATCAACATCTTTCAAGAAATCATATTTCATAGAATTATACATAGTGTAACTTATTTCCAGGATTGTTGGAATTAAGTATTGGAATACTTGTGTACCTTGTTGTCCATTGTTGGAAACAAGAGGTATCTTTTGAGAGGATTGTTCTCAAGAGACTTATTGGAAATCCAAGAGGGTGTTCTTGGTATTTGTTAGAGTCTTTAGTTGATAAGACTAGGAAGAGTCTTGTAAAAGTTCTAACAAAATAGTGAAATCTCTTGCGTGTTTGCAAGGGGACTGGACGTACTTCCGGGGTGTGGAAGGAACCAGGATAAATCTCTGTGTCTCTTTACTTTCTGCACTTTACAGTTTTTCCAAAGCACTAAAACAAAACCAGAAAGTATAAAATAAGTCAAAAATCGACCACCACCTAATTCACCCCCCTCTTAGGGAAATCTTAAACTTACAATTGGTATCAGAGCAGGTTATAGGTAACCTGCTCCTAGAGATCCAGAATGGCTTCCATAAATCATCAACCCGTTTTCAGAGATGGTGGTAGTAACAACAAGCCTCCTCTATTCTGTGGTGAATATTTTGACTTCTGAAAAATACGCATGAAGGCGCATCTAGAAGCACAAGGAGAGGAGATATGGGATGCTGTTGAAAATGGTCCATTTATCCCGGTTACGGTAATCAATGGTGTTGGCTCTTCAAAGCCTAAAACTGTATGGGACAACGACGACAAAAAGAAAGTTCTCTATGAAAAAAAGGCAATAAACCTTATTCAAGGTGCACTTAGTATGGACGAATTTTTCCGTGTCTCGACATGCAAAACAACAAAGGAAATATGGGATACCTTGGTACAAACTCATGAAGGAACGACTGAAGTAAAAAGATCAAGGCTAAATACCCTAAGTCAAGAATATGAACTATTTCAAATGCAGCCCGGAGAATCCATTCTTGACTTACAAAAGAGATTTGTGCATTTGACAAATCACTTAAGTGCTCTTGGTAAAACCTTGACAAATGATGAACTCAACTTGAAAGTCCTCAGATCATTGTCTAGGGAATGGCAACCAAAGGTAACGGCAATCTCGGAAAAGAAGAGTCTCTCTGTAATGACTTCCGCTACATTATTTGGCAAACTTCAAGAATACGAAACGGAACTAGGTAGACTTGAAAAACATGAGAATCTAGAAAAGAAGTCCAAAAACATTGCTTTAAAAATTGATTCAAAGGAACTTGTAAAAGAAGGAAATCCGGAAGAAGATGAAAATTTCATGCTTCTTGTTAAAAGACTTGGGAAATTTTTTGGCAGAAATGACAAGGGCGGATCTCATGCACATAAGAGAAAGCACTTCAAGAAAAGAGAAGCCTCCACATCAACACAAGATGTATCATGTTATGAATGTGGAAAGCAAGGACATATCAAGCCAAACTGTCCAAATCTCCCAAAGAAAAACGGATTCAAAGGAAAGGACTCAAAACAAAAGAAAGCCTACATAGCATGGGAAGATAATGATATGAGCAGTACATCGGAATCGAAAAGCGACGAATGTGCAAATTTAGCCTTAATGGAATCGCATCACTCCGATGACGAAGAAGAGGTTAGTAATGAATTTACTCTTTTTGATGATGATGTTCAAGGTGCAATTGATGAACTCTTGAAAGAATGCAAAAGTTTATACAAAAAGGTGTCAAACCAAGAAAAAGAACTTCTAATTTGTCTAGAAAAAATTGACACCATGACTAAAGATTTTGATCTTCAAAAACAGAATTTTATAAAAGAAAAGGAAAACTTTGCATGCTCCAAGTGTGAATCAAATGTCTTTCAAATTGTTCAATTGAAAAGAGTCATTGAACGATATGAAAAAGGACAAATAGGGTTGGAAGGATTACTAAGCCAACAACGTTATCCAAATGATAAAAGAGGTCTTGGTTATATGAATTCTAAGAAACCAAGTAACAATCCCACTGTTTTTGTAAAGGCTGGTAATAGTTCCAATCCCAAGATAGTAGAAAAGAAGCAAGTTGTTCATAATCATCAAAAGAAAAAGCCTAATGTATCTAAAAGGAAACAAATTCCTAGATACAAGAGCAAATTTGTTCCAAACTGTTTTTACTGTGGTATTATTGGACACACACCTAATGCATGCTATATTAGAAATTTCAGTATGGCTAGTGGACACTATGCATGGGTGAAAAATGGAACTAACTATGAAGCACCCAAGGCAACTTGGGTACCTAACAAGAAATAATCTGTTTTTATAGGTATGCTTGAAATCCACATCAAATCTTTGGTATCTTGACAGTGGATGTTCAAAGCATATGACAGGAGATGTACACCAATTTTCATATCTAGTACATAAAGCCAAAGGGTATGTCACTTATGGAGACAACACCAAAGGAAAGATTCTTGGCGATGGAATAGTTGGCACACCTCCATCCATTCAAATTGAGGATGCTCTCTATGTTGAAGGATTAAAGCACAACCTTCTTAGCATAAGTCAACTTTGCGATAGAGGGTTCAAAATCAAATTCAACAAAGAAGAATGCCTTATTATGGATGAGGCAACCAATGAGGTAAAAATCAAAGGTATAAGATCTAACAATATTTTTATGATCACTTTAGATGATTTGTCTATGAAGGTACAATGTCTTATGGTAAACAACAATGACGCTTGGTTATGGCACAAGAGGATTGCTCACATTCACATGGAGCACTTGAACAAATTGGTTAAGCATGACTTAGTTATTGGTCTACCAAAGATGAAGTTCATCAAAGACAAATTATGTAGTGCATGCCAAAAGGGAAAAAAGACCAAATCAACTTTCAAACCAAAGAATGTGGTTTCAACAACAAGACCACTTCAATTGTTGCACATGGATCTTTTTGGTCCATCTAGAACAAGAAGCTTCAGAGGTAACATTTATGCTTTAGTTATTGTAGATGATTTTTCCCGTTTTACTTGGACTTTGTTTTTAGTGCACAAAAATGACGCATTCAAGGCATTCAAGAGATATGCAAAACAAGTTCAAAATGATAAGTCATTAAAGATAACATCAATCCGAAGTGATCATGGTGGAGAGTTCCAAAACAGTTTGTTTGAAGAATTTTATGAAGAAAATGGGACCTTCCACAATTTTTCAGCACCAAGAACTCCACAATAAAATGGAGTAGTTGAAAGGAAAAATAGGTCTTTGGTGGAGCTTGCAAGAACCATGCTAAGTGACTCAAGTTTGCCTAAATATTTTTGGGCAGATGCGGTAAGCACGGCATGTTACATAAGCAATCGCGTGATCATAAGACCTATACTAAAGAAAACTACATATGAGATTTACAAAGGAAGAAAACCAAATATCTCTCACTTTCACATTTTCGGGTGCAAATGCTTTGTCCTTAACAACGACAAAGACAATCTCGGTAAGTTCGATGAAAAATCGGATGAAGGTATTTTTCTTGGTTACTCCCTTTCTAGCAAAGATTTTAGAATTTACAATAAAAGAACTTTAGCTATAGAAGAATCAATGCATGTTTCTTTTGATGAATCTAACACCTCTAAGGAGGAAGTTGTTATTTGTGATGATGATGATTCTATAGATTTACCTCATGAGAATTCATGCGAAGGTGGCAAAATTGTCAACCCGGAACAAACACATGAACTTTCACATCAAAATGAAAATGATGATGGTCTTCCTCAAGAATGTAGAACTCATCATGATCATCCGATTGACAACATAATTGGAGATATTAGCAAAGGGGTATCTACTCGACTAAATCTTAAGGATGCATGCTTAAATATGGCTTTTGTATCTCAAGTTGAACCTACTAAAGTGGCTCAAGCACTAGAAGATGATCAATGGATCCTTGCCATGCAAGAGGAGCTAAACCAATTCGAACGGAACAAAGTTTGGGAACTTGTTCCTAATCCAGGAAATAAACGTATCATTGGAACCAAATGGGTATTCAAAAACAAGATGGATGAAAATGGTATAATCACTCGAAACAAGGCAAGACTAGTTGCTCAAGGATACAACCAAGAGGAAGGAATTGATTTTGAAGAAACTTTTGCTCCGGTAGCTCGTTTGGAAGCAATAAGACTACTACTTGCATATGCATGCTCATTGGACTTTGAACTCTTTCAAATGGAGGTAAAAAGCGCATTTCTCAACGGATTCATAAATGAAGAAGTCTATGTAAAGCAACCTCCCGGATTTGAAGACTTTAAACATCCTAATCATGTCTTCAAATTGAAGAAAGCTCTCTATGGGCTGAAGCAAGCACCAAGGGCATATGATAGACTAAGTGCATTCCTATGTGAAAAAGGGTTTGTAAAGGGTAAAGTTGATACCACTCTCTTTATAAAAAATGTTAATCATCATACTTTACTTGTACAAATCTATGTAGATGATATTGTTTTCGGTTCAACTAACCAAAATATGTGCAAGGAATTTTCATCTATGATGCAAGGAGAGTTTGAGATGTCTATGATGGGAAGATTGAATTTCTTTCTCGATCTTCAAATTAAGCAACTCAAACACGGTATCTTCATTAACCAATCAAAATATTGCAAAGACCTTATAAAGAAGTTTGAGATGGAAAGTAGCAAAGAGAGTGCAATTCCTATGGGATCCGGCACCTATCTTGATCCAGATGAATCAGGGAATTCTATTGACATAACTAAGTATCGTGGAATGATTGGCTCACTCCTCTATTTAACAGCAAGTAGACCTGACATCATGTTCAGCATTTTCCTATGTGCAAGATATCAAGCCAATCCTAAAGAGTCTCACCTTGCAGCAGTCAAGTGCATAATAAAATATCTCAAAGGAACAACCAACGTCGGATTATGGTATCCAAAAGGTAGTATGTGCAATCTAGTTGGTTATTCTGATGCTGACTATGAAGGTTGTAAGACTGATCGCAAAAGTACAAGTGGAACATGTCACATTCTCGGAAATGCCTTGGTTTCATGGTCATGCAAAAAGCAAGCAAGCGTCGCTCTCAGCACTGCCGAAGCAGAATACATTGCGGCTGGTAGTGGATGCGCTCAAATTCTTTGGCTAAAACAATAGTTACTTGACTATGGAGTAAACCTTGGATGCATTCCACTTCGATGTGATAATACAAGCGCGATCAATATTACAAAAAATCCAGTTATGCATTCCCGGACAAAACACATTGACATCAGACACCATTTCATCCGAGATCACGTACTCAAAGGAGATGTCGAGATTACTTTTGTGGATACTCAAAATCAACTCGCGGACATTTTCACAAAACCACTTGCAAAGACTGCATTTTTCAAAATTCGTCGTGAACTCGGAATCCTAGATGAACAAGATATATAAGGTGCACTCTATCCTTAACTATACTTTAATGTACATATATATGGGCTTAGAAATTGTTTCAAATGTTAAAAGTATCATCTTATGTTGCATCTTTCCCTTCTTTTTGATAATGTCAAAGGGGGAGAAGGATGTGATAGCACTTTATGGTTGTTTGTTTCAGTTTTCTTTTCAGGGCAAGTTTTCAAAACTTTTTCTCCATAGGGGGAGAAATCCATCTTAGGGGGAGAAAACTCCTTTTGCTCCAAATCTGAACAACTCATAAAGAAAGATGGTTTGTCATCATCAAAAAGGGGGAGAATGTAATCTCAAGCCTCAACTCAACTTTAGTTTTGATGAAAGATAAACAAGCTAGTTTTGATGAAAGACAAACAAGCTAGTTTGATGAAAGACAAACAAGCACTATGGCAAGAAGGAAAAGAAGTGGAATAAGCTTAAAGCATCATTCATTCAAATCTTCAAGGATCATGGCAAGCAATCAAGTATATCAATTCTCATTTGAACTACATTGATTAGAAATGCTCAAAAATGATATACACACTTGCCACAACACTTCACTTAAAGTATAAAACAAATTTTAAGTTTTTCACTGATGTAAATCGATTAACATATGATGTAAATCGATTTACACATGCTTTTTCAAAAACTGATTGTTTCTGGCAGCAATCGATTTACATGAAGTGTAAATCGATTGATCACAGAACTGAGTTGAATTTTTAACACTTGTAAATCGATTTACACATCATGCTAATCGATTTACACTTCAAATTTTTTGAAAACAAGAACGTTACAAACCCGTGCAATCGATTTACATCTCATGCTAATCGATTTACACGTTGTAACTTATGAAAAATCTGAACTGGTTTCAAGATATCCTTCACACCTTTTCTCCAATAGATGCATGGTCATACATTGCATCCTCTCAAGTTTTTCAAACAGAAAAGTGTCCATTTGGAAAGGTATCTTGATTACTTCAAATACAAAATATTTCAAATTAAAAAACAACTCTTCTCTTATGCAATAATTATGAACTTTGTAAAATATTCAAACTTCATATTTCTTAACTTTTAAGAATAAAGATTTTCTGCACTTTCACACATTTAAGAACAGAAATCTTTGAGCATTATCTAACCATTGTGTTATAGTTTGAATTGCTTACAAGAGAAGAAAGAAGAAACTTCATTGAAGTCACTCTATGTGATCAACATCTTTCAAGAAATCATATTTCATAGAATTATACATAGTGTAACTTATTTCCAGGATTGTTGGAATTAAGTATTGGAATACTTGTGTACCTTGTTGTCCATTGTTGGAAACAAGAGGTATCTTTTGAGAGGATTGTTCTCAAGAGACTTATTGGAAATACAAGAGGGTGTTCTTGGTATTTGTTAGAGTCTTTAGTTGATAAGACTAGGAAGAGTCTTGTAAAAGTTCTAACAAAATAGTGAAATCTCTTGCGTGTTTGCAAGGGGACTGGACGTACTTCCGGGGTGTGGAAGGAACCAGGATAAATCTTCGTGTCTCTTTACTTTCTGCACTTTACAGTTTTTCCAAAGCACTAAAACAAAACCAGAAAGTATAAAATAAGTCAAAAATCGACCACCACCTAATTCACCCCCCCCCCCCCTCTTAGGGAAATCTTAAACTTACAGAAACTACCACAACTGTCAATAACCTCCACATCTTGATAAGCTCGATGATACCAATCAATATCTGAGTGAGTAAGTGCCATGATCTTAGGAGCCCAACGAGGTTCCTTCTTGACATCCCAAAGAGCATCAGACTGAGGCATGTGAGAGATAAACCACCGGTACAACAAAGGCGTGCAACAGATAATCATTCCCCCATGATAGGAACTCCGAAGATGAACAGAGTAATAAGCATCACCCAACAGTGTAGGAACCGGGTTTCCAATCATGAAAATCCTGATAGCGTTAATGTCGACAAACTTGTCCACATTGGGAAATAAGAACAATCCATAGGCGAGTAAAGCAAAGATGGCCTCAAAAGAAATTGTACTCTTCATCCTGGAAAAGTAACAAGCTTTCTCCAATAAGAACTGAGCTGGTAATCCTCTAATCCCCCCTTTGGTAGTTATATGGGCTTCCACCTCATACTTCCCCAGATGAATCAAAGCAACAATCTCATGTGGTTTTGGCTCACCCTTCAAACCAGTAAAAGGAACACGATTGGTAACAGGTAAATCCAATAGATAGGAATACTCTTCCAGTGTTGGCATCAACTGATAATCGAGAAAAGTAAAGCAGTGATACACCAGATCATAGAACTGGACCAAAGTTGAGAGAATACCCTCCTTCATCTTCAGCTTCATAAGAGGAATAATGGATCCATACTTCTTCCGAAAGTCTGCAGAACACTCGATCTCGGGAATTAGCTTGATCAACTCATCTATCATAGGATCCTTGAAACTGTACTTCCCGGTCTTTCTCTTTCCAGAATCCATGGTTTAAAAGTACTTGAGATATTCACAAATAGTCAACCTTTAAATCCCTTGAAATATTGTTTTCTTCAAAAGATGCTTATGTGTGCATGGATGCATGATGCAATAATCACACACAAGATCACACCTATAGGGTTCATAGGTTCAACGTCACGAGCATGAGGTCGAAGGTACTACCCATAAGGTATTGGTCTAAAAAGTTATCACCTGTCGAACAAGGTTCTAAGAGGTTCCTAGAGTCTACATCCTTCCTTCGGATATTACCAACTTCCCGATTAACTCGGTAATTAGTAATATTCTTAAGAAAGACTCGTCCAAGCGTAGTATCGCATGACAACTATTTCCGGATTACTCCGTCATAGCTTCCGCACTACACCTAAAAGGCAAAGATGGGTTAGGTAATCTACGGTCCTCTGCTTCAGTAGGCTCCCAGGTCGAAAGCAGTACGTCTTCCCGATTACTCGATAAATGACACTACAGTTAAAGGGGTCTCCACTGAGTGGGGGATCTCATGCCTCCTTTTTTTGGGATTACTCCCTCAAATTTAACATGACTATACCGCCCGTCCTATCTTAAAGTTTGCCCAAGTCCGGGTATAGGACTTATGAGTAATCACAAAGCACCCTGTAAACCAGGAAAATCCAGACAAACATATATACAAAAATAACACATAAACATAATAACATATATACAAATATAAACAAAGATAGGCTCAACCCACTTAGGGATGGACCAGCAAGAGGTCAATCTTTCCCCAGTGAAGTCGCCATTTTTCTGTAGCGGTAGAAATGTTCAAGACTAAGCCATTGGATTGACTAGACTTTATACAAATCAAAATAAAAATCGTCACCGCGCATTATTGTTTCCAAAGGAATGGGAAAAGAGCGAATAACCCAAAAAAAGGGGGAAAGATTTAAGGTAAGGGGGTTGGTTATGCAAAGGGAATGTATTAGCATCCTAAACATATACGGTACTCCACAGGAACCTCTTTGAAAAATCTGTATATTTTGGCTATAAAAATGTGTTGTAAAATAGATGGTGGAGGTGAGAAAAGAAATATTTTTATGAGTTTTGCATCCGCCGCAGCAAACCTTTAGTGCCTATGTACCACCTTTCGTCTAATAGGGGATCAGGGTACACGTAATTCCTCTTTTAAAAATTTGAAACACAAGTGTGTTGGTTAATTTTATGAGATAAGACATCATCGTCATTGTCCGTGTGGAAAACATACTTACTACCCATAATCATGAGAAAGGAGAATTTGCATCATCTCAAAGTGGAGGATATGGCTTGGATTTTAAAATCAACAATGCCTCACTCAACACCCAAGTGGAAAATATCTCACTTCACTACATATTGTAGAAGTATAGTTGTTTACATCACTACAAGGATTGACAAGAGTCTAATATTTTGGGAAATATTTTTTAAAAAAAAGCCAAAGTGGCAAAAGTGGTTTGAAATGAGATTGATTGACTTTTAGTCTTCTCACAAAAATGTCAAGGTATTATTAAATTGATTGAAATTTATTTATGAAAATGTTTTGAAAATGCATGGACCTAAGTCCAAGTTTATTATGAAAGTGTTTCAAGTTTATAAATAAGAAGAGTTTTTAAAAGGAGGGAGAAGATTTTTGAAATTAAAGAAGACGGGAGGAGAAGAAGAGACTACCCTAAAGCATAAGGTAAAAGCTAGGGATAAGAACCATCTAACAAACAAGAAGCCAATACTTGACATTATGAGTCAATATAAAATTCCCATTCTTCGGATTGAAACCAAGCAAGCAAAGATACTAGACCTCTTGAGAGAACCAAACTTCAAGTGTATTAAGTCTTTGCAAAAATTGGGCAGAGTAACGGCTGTATACGGGTGAATTCCAGATTATAAACAAAGTATGTAATCGCAATAACCTACACACAAAACAAACAGACAACCCAATGTCTTGAGGTAAACCCAAGAACTCCAGACAAAATATCTAATAAAGTCACAAAGTCTCCAACATAGGCCAAGGTCTCTAATCCTAAGTCCAAGAAGTCCAATACTCCATAATGCCAAGGATAGTAACCAAATAGTCCAAGTATCATTAAAGATTTTTATGGTTCATGTTGATTATTAGGTGTCTTTAAAAGGAAAAAGAAAAGCTCAAGTGAGCAAAATAAAAATGACAAAAAAGTAAATGCTCAAGTGAGCAAAATAAAAAATGGCATGAAATGTAAATGCTTAAATTAAATGGTACATAAAGTGTTGTAGATCCATTAGAGGATTGGTAGAACCAAAGCCTCCACACAATGAATTTCTAGGTTATTGGATCAAAGAGATCAAATTAACATACTTGGGCTTGCAATCATAAGTTTGGGTCACGAATGATCATTTATTCGAATCGGGACAAAATTTAGCGTTATGTTAAGCAATCGTAAGTGGACTTATGTAGAAGTCGCACCTATTTTGAGGCTGGTAAATAGCAATCTATGTAATTTATGTTTGGATAAATGATATAGAGATCATCATCCCTTAACATGTAGCACAATTAAAAAAGAAAGGGATAATATGAAGAGGGAGGGGAATGATAAGCTAATTTGGATCACCATCTCAAAATTCTTTCATCTTTAAATTCAACCACTCCTCTAGATAGATTAAAGCACTAAACATATCTTTAATCCAAAGCACAAAAAATGAATTAAATAATTCACTCTTAGGTATATTTGAATTGATGAACATTTATCCAACTTCATCTACATCACAAAGTCCATTGAGTTTAAAGACAAATTGGACATTTAAAATTGCAATCCAAACCAACAATCAAAGGAGTGAGTAGAAAAAGCATTTGAGTCAAAACAGCCCCAAAATAAGGCAAAAAAAATAATTTATTTTTGGCACTGTTACAATCAATTGTGCTTAGACAACAACCAATTGCATCAGTGCAGTTTTTATCAAATAAATTTTCTGTGACAATCGATTACAATGTTACAACAATTGATTGCAACCTGTTAAAATCAGTAGAAAACAACATTTCAAGGATCAAATTCTTGTTCCAACTTTTCATCAAACACCTTATGATCATGGATCCAATTGAGCATGAAAATTCCATCAAATTATGAGAAAATAACACTAATGGAATCATAAAATAGTGCTCAATGAATCAAAACCAGAAATCCACAAGAGATCACATTGTGAAAGATAATGATCCAACTTACCAAAGGTAGAATTAGAGAATTATCAAACAACTTCCAGAATTTGCTTCAATTCAACCACAAGAATCAATTACCAAAGCTTAGATGTAGAGAATTGATGAAGAAAAAGTGTTAGGATGAAGGTTTAGCTCAAAGATTAGTAAGCTTCAATGCAAAGCTTACTAACTTTTTGAAAATAGAGCTTTAAGTGAATTTGGTAGATATAGAGAATTGAGAGATCTTTTAGCAAGGTGGATTTGGCTATCAAAAGCTTGAAATTTGAATGAGATAAGGGATCTATTTATAGAGTTTAGGATTGGGATTAGTGGTAATTTGGTAATTGATTCTTGGAGCCAAAAATTGAATTAATGATATAATTTTAAAATTATGCAGAAAAATTGGAGCCAAAAAGATGACAGTTTTGAAATTGCTGGCTTTTTTTCAAAAATCACGTGTGTTTTGCTGCTATGAGTCGACACAAGAGTCTTATGCATCGACACATTCTAGTTGTATAACACAGCATGAGTCGACGCAAGCTTCTATGGATCGATACAAGCTGTTATCTCAATACAATACATAATCAATCAATTTGCATGAGTCGACACATAACATGTATGTGTCGACACATGCTAGTTATACAAAACAGGATGAGTCGACACAAGCCTCTATGGATCGATACAAGCTGTCTTTTCAACTCAATACAGAATTAATCACTTTGCATGAGTCGACACATAACATGTATGTGTCGACACATGCTAGTTATACAAAACAGGATGAGTCGACACAAGCCTCTATGGATCGATACAAGCTGCCTTTTTGACACATTACATAATTGATTGTCTTGCATGGGTCGACACATAACACGTATGTGTCGATACATACAAAAAAAAAATTTTGAAGGCTAAAAATACACTTTTCTCAAAGATTGTGCACAATACACTGTGCAATCGATTGCACTATGGGAGCAATCGATTGTACAGGAAAACAAAAATGAAAAATTTTAATTTTTTTTTTTTGCAAATAGAGATTTTAGGGAAATAATACCGGAAAACCTTATTTGTCGGATGCTTTGACTCGGTACCTACAAAACACAATTTTGCAAAGACAAAGACAAATATTTTTTTGTATTTTGGTTAGAGGTTAATTATCAACGCATATACAAAATACACAACTAAGGTGCTTGGAGATTCCTCAAGAGCAAACTTAAAGATATGAGATAGAAAAAAGAGGAAGAACCAACCCTAATGTGATTTTGTTATGATCAAGTTGACATGATATGATAGGGGAATCTTAGGGGCAAAAATTGGGGTACAACACCTGTTATGCGAAAAACATGTCATGTCATGATGCATGGATGATGTATATCCAAATGATTTCAAGGATTTTTGGAATTTAAATTTGCATAGACAAAGGAATGGACAAACGTAAATTTTCATTAATTAGTTCAAAAGGGATTACAACATGCCTCTTGGGCTTACAAAATAACTTTCTAAGATAAAAGGACTGAACGTATCCTCTTTGGCGCAAGGTAGGCGTTCACACTTTGCTCTTCTTATAGCTTCTTTGTAAGCTCCAAGACTCTCTTCTCACTATCATAAAATTGAGCTTCAAAAGTATCTCGTTCTTCCTTTAGCTCAATCCATCCTTTTTGCAAGTCTTCGAGAGATGTAGGCATGTCGGGGTGGAGGACAGTGTAAGGAACATCTCCTTTAACCACAGGTTCCATGATAACTGGTAAGATGGAGGGATAAGGCATCACAAGTTTCTGAGCAGGAGCTCGTACCCACTTAAGGTAAGGCTCGAGGGGAATGGAATTCTTGTGTCCTAGAGTCTTGCTATCCATTTTTCTCACCATCCTCCAAGCTCGGATAAACCTCTGACGGTAGCTTTAATTGTTGCTCTCATAGTCGAATACCACTCTTTGGATAAGCATCTCATATGGACCATCCCTTCGGGCGTAACCAAATTGTCATAAGGCTAAACAAGGGTTGTAAGTGATACCTCCGCTAATGCCAAGTAAAGGGACATTAGGGAATTCACCATAACGGTCGATGATAGTAACATTCTCCAAGGATCAGGAACACCAATAAACATCTGAATGTCTGAGCATCATCAACCTATGAGACCATCTTGAACCTTGCTCATTCTTCAACACAGATCAGGGAAGATGCAAAATAAACCATCTGGCCAAGAGAGGAGTGCAACACATGAGGATCCCTCTCTTCATCATAGTGCGGGAGTGAAAAGAATGTAGGATATCTCCCAACAAGGTAGGCACCAGATTGTGAGACATGAAGATTTTGACAGTATTAACATCTATGAGTTGGTCAAGGTTTGGAAATAAAACCATCCCATAGATGAGAAGGGCCAAGATTTCTTCAAAAGCTTGTAATTCCAAAGAGTTCCAACAATCTTGAGCTTTATCAAACAAGAAGTAATGGGAATCCTTAAGAGTTATGAAAAATTTTCTAGAGTAGGCACAAGTTGATAATCGGGAAAAGTGAAGTAATGGTGTAGAGGATCAAAGAATGGGAACAACACCTTCATCATATCTTCATCAGTGTTGGAGGTAACTAAGTTTAGGAGACGACCATGTCTTTCGGTGAGTGGAGAATTATCAAGAACCCTTGATGCTAACTCTTTGAGTTGAGGAGGAATCCTTACGATATTGACTTGGATAGTGTTCCTGTGGATAGAAGCCATGTCCTACAAAACAGAACAAAGATAAATCCCATAAATCCTTGAAATGGTTAGTGAGAATAAGTATGATGTTATGATGTTTATGATGTTATGTACAAGTAAATATACACAAACAAGGCAAACAAGTCCTTAGGTTTAGGCTTGCATGGAGTCTCATAGGTAAGTACCCTCTTGAAGTTTAGTTGGCTCAAACCTGTCCTAGAATAGTAAGGGATCTCAATACCACTGATCTATCTTCTCGGGCATTGTTTTAGCGCAAGCCTCTTTCACGGTGACCGAAATATCTCGAAAAGCCAAACCTCAATGAGTGTAGTATTGAGTATCTACCAACTTCGGACTACACCAAAGACGATCATATCACTACATCCTAATGGCCAAGTTGGTCTAGTAAAGGTTCTAAAGTCAGTTAGTGCTTCATGACATCACTCAGCGGCCATGTATTCTCCTTGACTACTCAAGGGCTACCGATACCCACAAATATGTCACACTAACGTAGCTATTGCTTAGACCACATCGTTATACCCCGCACAGTTTCCATAATATATTGCTACTTACCTATAAGGCATCCCAAATCTGGGTAGAGGATTAGAACAAGCCCAAACAAGGAACCAAAATGTAAAGCAAACAAGTCAAACAATGAAAGCAAATAAAGGTGATATATCCCTAAGGTAACCCCACTTTTAAATATTCCCCAGCAGAGTCGCCAATTCTGTGATACGGTGAAAGAACTGACTTGGGTGTTTTGCATTTTATTGCAATTGTTGCGGTTAGCAAGAGTCGCCATCGAATTTTCTTTTATCCAAAAGGAAAGGCTGAAAAGAATAGAAAAGACCTTTGAGATTATTTCTTGAGTTCGGGGGGTAGATTATGAAAAGGGAAGGTGTTAGGACCCTTTTCATCCATAATTATATATGGGCTCTTAGTTGCTTGCTAGATCACTTGCTTTTGTTTGAAAATGTGCTTTGTGTGGTTTTTGAAAGTATTTTGAAAAGGCACCTTCGTTTAGGCAAACTTTGTAATAGTTCTTGTTCGTAAGAACGTATACAAAGTGTTGAGCTTTTGAAAATATTTCATGTTTGGAAAATGTTTTGAAAGTGTTTTTTAAAAGTTTTGGTGTTTCTTTTGAAAATAAGCAAGAGTGTTTGATTTATAATTGAGAAAGCAACTAGGAATAATCTACCTACTTAAAAGTCTTAGTTCATTTCTTCCTTTCCTTTGATATTGCTATCTTACCATTGATTTAATAAGAAGCCTTATCTTTGGATGTAAAAGGAACGGGTGTGGGCCATTGTACAACCATGATAGCAATATTGTGAGATATCTTAGCATTTTTCTTTGAGGGACTAAGATCATTTTTGAAAGGCAACATTGATAGCGTCATTGAGGGACTATGATCTTGTATTTTTTATTTGTTTTTGCTAAGATACCCCACATACATAACATGGCCATTTTTGTAAGGCAACAAAGTGGAATTACCCTAAGGGTGCAAGTGTGCAAGTGTGTTGATTTACATGTATTGTTTTGTCTTGAATTAGGGTTTGCTAACTTGTTGATTTTATCTTTCCATACAAACCCTAATGTACTAGTATTTATATAAAGCGATAAATTGCGGAAAGTAAAAATACTAAGCTATTACATCATTAGGAGAGGGGGTATACAAATTTATAAATGGGGATTTTGCAAGAAAGTTAAATCTAATTAACTATTACAACCATATTGAATAAATATACAAGAATTGAAAAATAATGTACAAATGCAAAATGGAAAAAGATATTATTTTTGTTTGTTTGATTTTCATGAAAAGGGTTTTAACCTAAACCTAATTAAGAAAATAAATAAAAAATAAGCAAAATTTAAACCTAAATTAATTAAGAAGGAAATTAAGTTAAAAATATTTTTAGGGTTTTTTATGAAAAGGTTTTAAATTAAGGAAAATAATATGGAAATTGATTAATTAAAATAAACCTAAGTTCTAAATTAATTTTAATTAAGAAGAGAATATAATATAATAATTAATCCTAAGTCTAAATATTAAAAGAAATTAATTTGTTAAAATAAAATGTTTTTTTGTTCTTTTTGTTTTTTTTATAAATGAAATAAATAAGGTGTGAAAATAATAATAATAATATTTTTGGATTTTTTACTAGTAAAGATAATAATAATAATAATAATAATAATAATAATAATAATAATATTAAAGAAAATAAAAATATAATGAAATAAAAAAAGAAAAATGAAATAATAAAGAAAAATGGGCCAGGGGTGTAAAAGTAGTCAGGGGTTAGCAAAAGAAAAAAAGGAAAAGTCCATCTGTTTAGAGGCCCATCGCCTGCTTCAAACAAAAAATGGAAAGAAAATGTGAAAAATAGGCAAAAGTGTACCACTGGGGCTCGAACCCAGGTCACTAAGGTTTCAGGCGCGCGCTTTAACCACTGGGGTGGTGATACATCCGTTAACTTAAACAAAACAATAAATATGTAACATAAGTTTTGCCCTGAATGAACTTCATGTTCAACCTCCAGCCAAAGAACCTGTAACTCATTCATTTCTCATCCATTCACAAAGCTTACAACATCAAACTTATTAGAAATTTCTTCACGATTCTGAATATGTAAATAACTTAAGCTAATTCTCAAAGATGAGCATGAATTTCTAACAGTACCAAATTCTGACCTAAATATTTTCAAAGGTTCAAACTCAAAATTCTCCCTACTCAAGCAACATAAATGAAATCTATGGACACGTATAGTTTCAGGGCAATGATGTCTACATTTTATCTTTGCAAATGCAAGCCTAACAATGCCTAAACGAGAAGATAGAAGTTCAAGAAAAATACCTTAAAACTGGAAATTGTGAAATGAGTTTGAGCTTGATTCAAGTGATGGTGATGATCGGGTTAGCTTCCTTGAACCTCTAGGAAGCTAATGCAATAGCTGGCTTGAACTAAGAGTAGCTGAAATGGCCTGGAGAAGTCAAGATGCAGACCTCTGTTTTTGGTTATGGAGGATGGTATAAATGGTGTTACAGTTTGCAAACAGGTATTGGTATGGTTTGTGTATGATGCTAAGAAGCTTTTGGAAGTATTAAGCCAAGAAACGCACGAGTCATTTTGAAGATTGAAGTTCAAAGTCAGAAATGACACAAAAATGGAGGTTTTGTGCAATTTCTGACTTGAGGGAATTTGTGAGTGCTTAAGGGCTTCTAATCTCGTGTCCTAGGTTTCATAATAGTGTTTTGATATATAGGAAAAGGTTTGGAGACTTGAGATAGTCAGAAGTACAAGATCACATGTTTTGGCTTCTTGGCTTCTTTTTGAAGTAAGGTTGACAAACATGGTTTCAATGCATAGTACAAGCATGGTCTGAGTAGTTAGAGGCTCTAGACAAGTTTCTTATGGATTTTAGATTGTATGTGATCATAAGGAACAAGTGAAAAGCTCAATATAAGTTGACTTTGTGATTAAAGCCTATTTACTAGAATGGCAATGTTACTTTGTGCCATTAATGGAAATGCAACTTGGATAATGGCTTAAATGCTTGGATCAAAGATCTAACAGCTGTGTAAACATTTAATTATGGATTGACAGACAAGTTTGAGGCCTGAAAAGTAAAGATTATGCAGCCTAGCATGGATTTGGTTCATGTATTCTTCACAAAATGGCTTGTAATTCAAGTTTGAAAACTCTAACTTCTTGTCTTCGATTATCCTTGCTCAAACATGATATTAATGAGTTATTGGACATTTTGGAAAGGTTGTAACATCCTCTATAACATTTGTGTTGGAAATATTTGAAAATTCCTCTTGGAACTATGTGAAAAATTTCCATGAAGTTAGGTCAAAATCCTGCCTAAACTAGGGCAAAATTTCACTAAGTTTCCAAGTTTCATGAACATGTATTCACAAAATCATAACTTGAAATATATGCATTTATAGGATAAGTTGTGTTCTATAATGTTTTAGATCTCATTTATATCTATAACTTCCATGTTGTAAGTTTCCTTTGAATCATCTTGCATCATGGTGGAAAATTGGCTCAAAGTTATGAAAAATATGAAGTTTTCAACACTTAGAAAAATTTCTAAGTTTAGAAATTTTGACTTTTCAAAATGAAATCTTGACTTTTTGATTTATTGATGAACAAGTTTCATATTTTGACATGTTTTGATGAATTTTGATCTTTGACACTTGATTTTTACTTAAAAAGTTAAAGTTTGACTTTTTAGTGTACAATTGACTTTTGATCAGTTGACTGAAAATTTATCTATCAATCAATTAATCTTGAGGAATGTTTTGAACCATATCATTAGGTCAAAATGAAGCATTTGAATCCTTGATATAATGTCTCAAACCAATCAATCATTTGCTAGGTCAAAAATCAGAAATTGCCCTTTCTTAGTCAAAATCCTAATTTTGACCATTTTGCCCTTTTGATGATCTTATCAAATTTCTTGAGGAATTAGGATCCAAACTTGATAAAATGACATATGTGAATTCATATTGTTGATATGGACCACAAATTAAGAATTTTGACTTTAAATTGACCACAATTAACTTTTTCCCTAATACAACTGATTTTAGGTCAACTGATCAATTGACTGAGCAAAAATGTGATCCAAGACTTGAAACTTGGCATGACCAAACTTGAGGGTCCAAAATGATCCATGAAATTCATATGGGGCATTAAAATTCCATTTATCCTTGTGCAATCACAAACCCTAATTTTCAGTCATCAGTGCTTAAGGAGGTGTCTTGAGTTGATCAACCCTAATGCAATCTTGAACCAAAGGAGATCTTGTGAGAGATTACTTGATAAATGAGAGGGAAAATTTTGGGGTACAACAGTGTGAAACAAACCACCTAGAGAGTAATGGAATGCAACGCAAAAGAGTGACACATTTTTTCATGGTGCGAGTGTGGAAACAATGTAGAATGTCTCCAAGCAAAGTAGGTATGGGATTACGAGAGAGAAAAACCTTGATGGCATTCACATCTATGAGTTGGTCCCGATTGGGAAATATAACCTAACCATAGATTAGAAGGGAAAAGACATCCTCAAAAGCTTGAAAATCCATATCTTCCCAAAATAAACAAGCCTTTTCCAACAGAAATTTGGCTAAGAAACCCTTAACTCCACTTCTTGTCTCCTAATTTTCTACAATGTCAGATCTTTTCAAATGTAAAGCTTTGGCAATAACTTCAGGTTTTTGAGTCTCTTCTAAACCGATGAATGACATTTCATCAAGCATAGGCACTCCTAGCAATTGAGAGAATTCTTCTAATGTAGGCACCAATTGGTAGTCGAGAAATGTGAAGCAATGATGCATAGGATTAAAGAATTGGAAAAGCACACACATCATTTCTTCTTGGAAGTTAGAGGTAGCCAAGTTGAGAAGTCGACCATATTTCTTGGTGAAGTGAGAATCTCCGGGCACTCTTGATGCTAATTCTTGAAGTTGAGGATGCACTTTCACGAAGTTAATTCAGAGGTGTTGTACCTAAAAAATTTCTCTCTCACTTATCAATAATTTTCTCACAAGATCTCCCTTGACCCAAGACTGCACTAGGGTTTGATCAGCTCAAGACATCTCCTTAAACACTGATGACCAAAATTAGGGTTTGAATTTGCACAAGGATTTTTGAACTTCCAATATCCCATATGACTTTCATGGATCATCATGGACCCCCAACATTAATCATGCCAAGTTTCAAGCCTTGAATCACATTTTTGCTCAGTCAATTGAGCAGTTGACCTAAAAATCAGCTGTATTGGGGAAAAAATCAACCATGGCCAATTTACAGCCAAACTTCATAATTTTTTATCCATATAAACATTATAAACTCATATGTATCATTTGAACAAGTTTAGACCATAATTCCCCCAGAAATTTGATCAAGTCATCAAAAGGGCAAAATGGTCAAAATTAGGGTTTTTACTGGGAAAGGGCAATTTCTGATTTTTAACCTAGCAAATGGTCAATTAGTTTAAGTAATGATCTCAATATTCCAATTGCATCATTTTGACCTAATGCCATGGTTCAAAACATTGCAAGTCCATTAGATTGACAGATGAATTTTGCAGTCAACTGATCAAAAGTCAACTGTATACTGAAAAGTCAAACTTTGACTTTTTGGTCAAATTCAAGTGCCAAGGATCACAATTCATAAAAACATGTCAAAATATGAAAATTATTCATCAAGAAATCAAAAAGTCAAGATTTCATTTTGAAAAGTCAAAGTTTCTAAATTTAGAAATTTTTCTAAGTGTTGGAAATTTCATTTTTTTCATAACTTTGAGCCAAATTTTCACCATGATGCAAGATGATTCAAGAGAAACTTCCAACATGAAAGTTGTAGATCTCCATGAAATATACAACTTTTCTTTACACAACTCATTCCAAAAATGCTTGGATCTCAAGTTATAATTTTATGAACATGTGGTCATGAAACTAAACACTTAGTGAAATTTTGCCCTAATTTGGTCAGGATTTTGACCTAACTTCATGGCACTTTTTCATATAGTTCCAAGGGGAATCTTCAAAATAAATTCAAAGATTGTTTGTAGATAATATTTCAAGATTTCCAAAATGTCCAAGAAATCCTTGAGATCATTCTTGAGGATGGAGAATCAAAGAGATGAAGTTAGGGTTTTCTCACTTGAATTACAAGGCATTTTGTGATGAACAAGAATTCAATTTCAAACCTATGCTGCACAATCTTGTTTTGCAGGCCTATAAACCTCAAGATCTCTCCATAATCATAAGATTACACTTGCTTTTGAGCTATTATCCACTTGATTCAAGCTTTATCCAAGTTGCATTTCCATTAATGGCACAAAGTAACATTGCCATTCTAGTAAAGTGGCTTTAATCACAAAGTCAACTTCTCTTGAGCTTTACATTTGTTCTTTCTGCACAAGCATCATATACACAACTAGATTATCATGTTTAAAGTTCCTAACCACTTTAGACAGTCTTGTACCTTGCCTTGGAACAATGCTTGTCAAGCTTGCTTCAAAAACAAGCCAAAAAGCCATAACATCTGAACTTGTACTTCTGATCACCCAAGCTCTCAAAACCTTTTCCTATACATTGAGACACTATTATGAAACTTAGGGGATGATTTTTGCAAGCCTGGAACTCTCTCAATTTCCCTCTAGCCAGAAATTGCACACAAACTCCATTTTTGTGCAGGTTTTGATCTTGAACTTGTATCTTCTATTTCCCTCGTGCGTTCTTTGGCCTTTTAGTTCCTAAAGCTCCTATACATCAAATATAAATTGTCTTCGTCCCTGTTACACGACTGTAACATCCTCTTCCTCAACTTCCATAGCCAAAAATAGAGCATTACAGTTGGACTTCTCCAGGTCATTTCAGCCACTCTCAACTCAAGCAAACCATTGCATTAGCTTCCTAGGACCTCAAGGAAGCTAACCTGATCATCACCATCACTTGAAACAAGCTCAAACTCCAAACACGGTTTCCAGTTTTGAGGTAAGTTTTCTAAACTTGGAACTCTTCATACAAGCATCATCAATAGTTTATTTGTGAATAAAGCATGTGATATCATTGCTCTGAAGCTAACCATGTCTTTAGTTTCCATTAATTTTGCTTGAGCTAAGAGAATTTTGAAACTGAAATTTCTGGAATTTTTAGGGTTCAGATTAGGGCCATTAAAATTCTTGCTTATCTTTGATCTATAGTTTTAATACTTTACATTTCTGGAATCGTGAGAAAATTTGCTACAAGTTTCATGTTTACAGTTTTCACTTTTGATGAGAAATAAGCAAGTTACAGTTGGTCTGGCTGGAGGTTGAAGATGAAGTCTTCAGAACACGTTTTTCCTTACATATTTATTGTTTCATTTGTATAAACGGATGATAGACACCCCAGTGGTAGAAGCGTGCGCCTGTAACCTATGGGACCTGGGTTCGAGTCCCAGTGGTACCCTTTTCATTTTTCACATTTTCATTTTCTGGTTTTTGTTAGTTTTTTGGCAGGCGCTGGGCCCTTTGGGCTTGGTTTATTTATGTTTTTTGCTAGCTGACCTCCATATTGACTCTTGGAACCTCCTGGCCCAAGTTATTTATTTATTTCATTTCTCTTTTTTAAAATATATTTTTTCTAAATACTAAAAATCATAAAATACAAAAAAAAATGATATATTTATATTTTGACTTATTTTATTTTATTTTTTCTCACAAAAATATTTTTATTACTAAACTTTATTTTTTTTACTTATTATCTTACAAATAAAATTAGGTTATTAGTTATTTTCTTTCATACTAATTTAAATGCATTATTTTTTATATAAAAAAAGGGCTAAAATAATTTATAATGCTATAAATAATTTCAAGAAATAAAATACCAAAAATACTTTTCTTAAAATTATTTTCTTTTGATTAATTAATAGAACTAGGTTTTCATTTAAAATATTTTCTTAATAAATTCATACTTAATTAACTATTTTCTTTATTTAATTAGGTTAAGACAAAATATTTTTTTTCATGAAAACCAAACAAAATTCATTTTCTTTACATTTTTGCATCCTTGTACATTTATTCATTTTTATACTTTGTATTTATTTAATTCCTTGTATATTCATACCAATTCAATATGGTTGTAATAGACTAATTAGGTTTAAATTCTTGCAATCCCCATTTACAAATTGTAAACCCCCTCCCCACAAATGTTATAATAGCGTAGTAACTTTAAATTTCGTAATTTATCGCTTTTATATAACATGCTAGTAATTAGGGTTTGCATGGAAAGACTAAAACCAATACCTTGAAAACCCTAATTCAAGATAAAATCAATCATGAAAATAATACATTTTCACACAAACACCCCTAGGGTTATTCCACTTGGTTGCCTTATACAAAATGACCATATTACGCATGTAAGGTATCTTAGCAAAAACAAGCAAATATAAGATCATAGTCCCTCGATGACGCTATCTAAGTTGCCTTACAAATGATCTTAGTCCCTCAAAAATAATGCTAAGATACCTTGCAACATTTCTAATCATGGTTATACAATGACCCATTCCCATCCCGTTTACATCCAAAGATAGGGTTACTTACCAAATCAATGGTAAGATAACAATGTCAAAGGAGAAAGGAAATGAATATGAAATACTTTTGAGTAGGTAGAATGTTCCTAGTTACTTGCTCAATTTCAAAACCAAAACATCCTTTCTATTTTTCAAAACAAACACCAACACTTTCAAAACATCTTTCAAAACTTGAAAACATTTTCAAACGATCAACATCTTTGTATACATTCTTACGAATGAGAATCATTACAAAGTTTTCCTAAACAAATGGCCTCTTTTCAAAAATACTTTCAAAATCACACAAAGCACAATTTCAAACAAAAGCAAGTGATCTAGCAAGTAACTAAGAGCCCATGGAAAACCATGGATGAAAAGGGTGCTAATACCTTCCCTTTTCATAATCTACCCCCCGAACTCAAGAAATAATCTCAAAGGTCTTTCCTATGCTTTTTCACCTTTCCTTTTGGCTAAAAGAAAATTCGGTGGCGACTCTTGCTAACCGCAACATTTGCGATCAAACTCAAAACACCCAAGTCATTTCTCCTACCGTATCCCAGAACTAGAGACTCTGCTCGAGAATATTCTAAAAGTGGGATTACCTTAGGGTTAGATCACATTCACTTGTTTTTTTTACCTATATGCTTTACATTACGGTTCTTTGTTTGGGTTTGAATCCTCTACCCGGATTTGGGATACCTTATAGGTAAGTAGCAATACATTGTGGAAACTGTGCGGGGTATACCGACATTGTCTAAGAAATAGCTACGTTAGTGCGATATATTTATGGGTGTCGGTAGCCTTTGAGTTAATCAAAGAGAATACAGGGCCGCTGAGTGATGTCATGAAGCACTAATGAACTTCTAGAACCTTTACTTGACCAACTTGGCCTTTAGGATGTAGTGAGATGACTGACTTTGGTGCAGTCTAAAGTTGGTAGATACTTAATACTACACTCATTGAGGTTTGGTATCTTGGGATATTTCAGCCGCCATTAAAGAGGATTGTGTTGAAACAATGACTAAGGAAACAAACGAGTGATATTGAACTCCTTAGAACCCGGTTACTATTACTAGGACAGGTTGAGCCAACTAAACTTCAAGAGGGTACTTACCTATAAAACTCCATGCAAACCTAAGCCTAGGGACTTGTTTGCTTTGCTTGTATATACATACTTGTACGTAACTTCATGAACATCATAACATCATACACATTCACTAACCATTTCAAGGATTTTGGATTTATCTTTGTTCTTGTTTTGTAGGACATGGATTCTCTTCGCAGGAAAACTATTCAAGTCAACCTTGTAAGGATCCCTCCACAGCTTAAGGAGCTATCTTCAAGGATTCCTGAAAACTCTCCATTCACCAAGAGACATGGTCGCCTACTCAACTTGGTCACCTCCAAC
This sequence comes from Vicia faba, assembly GCA_948472305.1. Classification (NCBI taxonomy): domain Eukaryota; kingdom Viridiplantae; phylum Streptophyta; class Magnoliopsida; order Fabales; family Fabaceae; genus Vicia; species Vicia faba. The sequence goes on from OX451741.1 coordinate 803,770,445, forward strand.
ACAGATGAGGACATGATGAAGGTTCTCTTTCAGTTCTTTGATTCTTTACACCATTGCTTCACATTTCCCGACTATCAACTTGTGCCTACTTTAGAAGAATTCTCCCGACTCTTGAGAATTCCCATTCTCAATCAACTACCTTTCAACGGTACGGAAAGAGACCCAAATCCAGAAGAGATTGCTCAAGCTCTACACTTGCACTAATCTGATGTCACAAATCATTGGGAAACAAGGAGTGGTGTCAAAGGTTTCCTAGCAAAGTTCTTGTTCGAGAAAGCCCAAACCAGTTGGAACTCCTTGGATCTGCAAGCCTTTGAGGAAATTGTGGCTCTCCTCATCTACGGGATGGTTTTGTTTCCAAATCCTGACCAACTCATAGATGTGAGCGCCAACAAAATCTTCATATCCCGCAACCCGGTGCCTACATTGCTAGGGGATATCATACACTCTTTTCACACTCGCACAATAAGGAAAAGAGGTGTCCTTATGTGTTGCACTCCTCTCTTGGCAAGATGTTTTATTTCGCATCTTCCTCAATCTGTATTAAATAACGAGCAAGGTTCAAGGTGGTCACAGAGGTTGATGACACTCAAACATTCAGACATTCATTGGTGCTCCCGATCCATAGAGAATGTTACTATTGTCGACCATTGTGGATAATTCCCTAATGTCCCTTTACTTGGAATTAGGGGAGGTATCACCTACAACCCCTGCTTAGCCTTAAGACAATTTGGTTACGCCCGAAGGGATGGCCCGTACGAGATGCTGATTCAAGGTTTGGTATTTGACTACGACAACCATGATCAAGGTCTTCGCCAGAGATTTATCTGAGCTTGGAGGATGATAAACAAGGTAGAAAGCAAGACTTGGGGCACAAGAATTACATCCCTCTTGATCCTTACCTCAAATGGGTACGAACTCATTCTCAAAGTCTGATGATGCCTTATCCTTCCATTCTCCCGGTAATTATTAAGCCTGACATGGAAGGAGATGTTCCATACACTATCCTACATCCTGACATGCCCACCTCTCTTGAAGACCTACAAATGGATTGGATACAACTCAAGGGGGAGCGAGATACTTTTGAAGCTCATTTCTACGCAAGCGAGAAGAAGGTTTTGGAACTCACTAGGCTACTTCATAAAGAGCAGACTCTGAATGCCTACATTGCACCAAAGAGGATGCGTACTACCTTTCTATCTTAAAGTTTCTTGTATTTGTTTTGCCCAAGAAGGCATTGATGTACTCAAAGATTTAATTTATTAATATAACGTGTGTTTCCTTTTTGTCTAAAACAAATTTGAATTTTAAAATCCATGAAATCATTGCATACACATTTATCATTCATCATAACATAAACAGGTTTCTTGCAACAAGTCTCCTCATCTCTCTACTGTTTATTTCAGTAAGATGGATCTCGAGCAAACGGTGAAGGACCTCCAAGCTCATAATGCACAGTTCCAACAGTTGTTCTTAACTCTGGCCAAAGGACAAGAAGAGTTGAAGACCTTGCTGGTTGAGGAAAAGAAAAAGAAGACGAAGACGAAGAAAATAACTGGAATTCTGAACATGGGAAGAAGATTCCAAGGGCAGACAAGAAGAGCCTTAGACTTTGCAACGACATCTGCGAGAAAAACAACCAAGATGGGAAGGGTAAGGAAACAGTTGTTCATTATAATTCAGAAGAAGAAGAAGACTATTCTTAAGAACAATACCCTCTGGCCGATGGCAAGTATAAGCATCTAGAAGAACGGTTGAGTGCAATGGAAATCCAAAAAGTGCCTGGATTGGACTTTGAGGAGTTAGGACTGGTATCAGGAATTGTCATTCCTCCAAAATTCAAAGCACCTGTGTTCGCCAAATATGACGGAGTTTCATGCCCCAAAATGCATCTCTGGTCCTATGTGAGGAAAATCCATCCCCATACCGCTGACAAAGATTTATGGATACACTTCTTCCAAGACAGTCTCTCTGGAACTCAACTTGATTGGTTTTATCAGTTAGAAAGAGCCAATGTTCATAACTGGGAAGATCTTGTTGCAACCTTTTACAAAAAATACCAATACAACGTTGATCTTGTGCCTACCCATACTCAACTCCAGAGTATGGCCATGGTTCCAAGTGAAGGCTTCAAGGACTATGCACAAAAATTGAGATATTTGGCCGGAAGAGTTCAACCTTCTCTATCTGAAAGATAATTAGTAGACATGTTTTTGGGCACCTTGTCTGGTCCCTTCTTCAATCACCTAATTTGGAGTTCATCGGCAGGTTTTACTGAACTAATATTGACCAGAGAAAAGGTAGAAGTCGAGATAAAAAGTGGAAAGATTCAAAAAGATGCATCCTCTGCTGTTGTAAAGAAGCCATTTATCGGAAAGAAAGAAGTGGTTGCTGTTTATCCTCAGAGAAACTAAGATAGGGTCGAACGTCGTCCAATGGTGGGGGCTGTTATGATTCCTAAACTTGAGCCTGATCAGCAAAGAAACAACCAACCAAGAATGGAAAGACCAGTCAGACAATTCACCAGAATTAACATGACCATATCTCAAGTATTACCACATCTGTTAAGATCCAACCTGGTGACTTTAAAAGAAGCTCAAAAGAACCCTAACACAACATCTCCTCACTATCATCCTAATGCCCTTTGCGCATACCATTATGAGATTCCCGGCCATGACACTAACAATTGTTGGGCTCTAAAGAACAAAGTACAAGACCTCCTCGAAGCCAAAGAGATTGAATTCGATGCGCCAGAAAAGCCCAATGTCATTTCTGCCCCTATGCCCAAACATGGCCATAACGCCCATGCTATTGAAGAGGATATGTTTGTTACTTCAGTTGATGAACTTATGACCCCACTCCTGACTATCAAAAAGAACTTATTGAGTGCCAGTGTTTTCCTAGGCTGTGATGAAAGCTGTCATTTCTTTTTGTCCTCACTAACCAGTTATCCTTTGTTGAAAGCAGGCGTTCAGTGCCTAACAGATTACAAGGAGATTTTGTTCGAAAAGACTTTTGTTCCACCTGTTTCTTATAACGATTTTTCCATTGTGACCATTTTCGAAAATTCTTCTAGGGTCTCCACCAAAAGACCCGTTAGAATTACATCAATTCCAAAAATAGCTCCTTTGATAATTACAATGCCTGGACTAGTCCTGTATTTGTCAGACAAAACCGTACCATGGAATTATGGAGGGGATGTGTACTACCACAGTATCAAGCAAGATTGGCCAGCTGCCGAAGATTCAAGTTCTGAGAAGGATGACTCCAATATCAGTAACATTGTCGGGACTAGTAAGATTACTCGAAGCGGAATGATATTCTCTCCAGAAATTGCTCCCCCAAAAGTAGTTTTTGGACCCGTAATCATTCATATTTTTTGTGCTCCTCTGAAGGTATTCCCAGTCCCACAATCATCTCCACCATTGCTCTAACTGACAAAGCTGTTACAATCCCTGCTATCACTCCTACTGACATTCTGCTGCCGAGTTCATCGAGACTCGAGGTAAAAGTATTCTGATTGAGCCTGTCCGGATGAAGGCACAATCATTGGCTATCCCTGAGACCTCCCGGAAAGAGATGGAGGAAATTCTAAATATCATAAAAAGAAGCGACTACAGTGTAGTTGAGCAATTGGGGCAAACGCCATCCAAAATTTCCATGCTGGCTTTACTATTATGTTCTGAGGCTCATGCAAAAGCCTTGGTAAAATTCCTGAAAACTGCTCATGTACCCCAAGAAACATCTGCCGACCAGTTCCAAGACTGTGTAGCCAGCTTGACTGCAGATAATGGTCTAGGTTTCTCGGATGTTGATTTAACGCCAAGAGGAAGGAAGCATAATAAGGAATTGCATGTCTCAGTGGAATATAGGGCCACAATCTTGGCTCATGTTTCGGTGGACACTGGATCGTCTCTGAATGTATTTCCTAAAAAGGCTCTTGATAGGCTTGACTGTAAGGGATTGACATTGAAACCAAACAACACAGTAGTGAGGGATTTTGACGGCTCGAAAATAATGGTGCGTGGGGAAGTGGATATCCCCATAAAGGTTGGAACCTAAACATTTGATTCAACTTTTTATGTAATGGATATTCGCCCTTCATACTCCTACTTGCTAGGACGACCATGGATTCACAATGCTGGCGTTGTTACTTCTATGTTACACCAAATGCTGAAGTATCCGATTCAAGGGAAGATTATCACCGTTCATGGAGAAGAAGAGTATATGATTAGCCATCTCAATTCCTTCAGATATGTGGAGTTAGATGGTGAATTTATTGAAACTCCATTCCAACACTTTGAGGAAGTCCCGCAAGATGTGGCAGTGACCAAGGATATTCCCAAGATCACAAGGCCTCCACTCAGGATATCATCTTTGAAGGATGAAAAAGTAGTGATAGAAGAAGGTGGGTGCACTATTTGGGGACAACTCCCAGATATCCCATACAAGTCTGACAAGTTAGGCCTGGGTTTCACTTCGGGTGCTCAGAAGACTGTACACCACGCTCGTGCTGGAGGACCACCCCTGAAGATCAGCAACCGTGAAGTCAACACGGTAGAGGATGATGAAGATGGCTGCAACCTGGAGGATTGAATCTTCCCAACTATCAGTGGAGGGCTCAACAACTGGGAGGCTAGAGATTTTGTCCCGATCACATTTATCCCACAGTAATTTGTCTTTACATTTTGTGGGATTTGTAATATTAAAACAATTCAAACTCTTAAAACCTTGTGTCTTACCCGAGGCACAATGGTCCATTTGTAAGGGTTATTATCTCATTTCCATATGACATCAATGAATCGTGGACGTTTTGCATACAAAATTTATGCTCATTGTTTTTCTCTTTTACATTTTTCATTTCTTTCAAAGATAGTTATACCCTTACACACACTCGCACTCACAATGTAGGTCTATATCCATTTGAGTACCACGGATAATGGTTCTGCTATGGCCTTCTATGACTCTGAAAATCTAATCTACTAAGCCGAAGACGAAGGTGAGGAAGATTATGAAGTACTAGGGGAACTTTCCAGATTGCTACAACAAGAAGAGAGAACCATTCAGCCCCACGAGGAACCCATGGATACGATAAACCTAGGTACCGAGGAAGACAAAAGAAAGGTCAAGGTGGGTGCCAATCTGGAACCCAGTGTCAAAGAGCGTCTGATTCAGTTGCTACACGAATATGTTGAGGTCTTTGCCTAGTCATATGAAGACATGCCAGGACTTGATGCAGATATTGTGGTACATAGTCTACCTACAAAAGAGGATTGCCCACCGGTAAAACAAAAGGTCCGTTGAATGCGACCAGATATGTCAAAAAAGATTAAAGCAGAAGTCATGAAACAATTTAATGCTAGATTCTTGGTCGTCACCTCTTATCCGCAATGGGTTGCTAATGTCGTTCCCGTGCCCAAAAAAGATGGCAAAGTACGAATGTGCATGGACTACAGAGATTTGAATAGGGCAAGCCCTAAGCATGATTTCCCACTTCCTCACATTGACATCCTAGTTGACAATACTGCACAACACAAATTGTTTTCCTTTATGGACGGTTTCTCAGGTTACAACCAAATCAAAATGGCGCCTGAGGACATGGAGAAAACAACTTTTGTCACACAGTGGGGCACATTCTGCTACAAGGTGATGCCATTCGGACTAAAGAATGATGGCGCAACCTATCAGCGTGCCATGGTAGCTCTATTTCACGACACGATATATCACAAAATAGAGGTTTATGTGGATGACATGATAGCTAGATCTCAAACAGAAGAGGAGCATCTTGATCATTTACAAAAACTGTTTGAGAGATTAAAAAAGTACAAACTGAGGTTGAACCCAAATAAGTGCACATTTGGAGTAAGGTCTGGTAAACTCCTAGGCTTTGTCGTAACCAATAAAGGTATTGAAGTAGATCCTGCCAAGGTGAAAGCTATACAAGAGATTCCTGCTCCTCACACTGAGAAGGAAGTCAGAGGATTCTTGGGACGCTTGAACTACATTGCCAGATTCATTTCTCACCTGACAGCTACCTGTGAACCAATCTTCAAACTACTGAAGAAAGATCAGATAGTCAAATGGAATGATGAGTGCCAAACTGCTTTCGACGAGATCAAAGAGTACCTATAAGAGCCTCTTGTGTTGATGCCACCAGTCTAGGGAAGACCATTGATCATGTATCTGACTGTTTTGGAAAATTCTATGGGGTGTGTGCTAGGGCAGCATGACGAGTTTGGCCAAAAAGAGCACGCCATTTATTACCTTAGCAAAAAGTTTACTGACTGTGAAACAAGATATTTACTGCTCTAGAAAACTTGTTGAGCTCTGGCATGGGCTGCTCGTCGGCTAAGACAGTATATGTTGACCCATACTACCTTATTGATATCTAAAATGGATCCAATAAAATACATCTTCGAGAAACCTGCTCTCTCTGGGAGAATAGCAAGATGGCAGATGATCCTAACAGAATATGATATACAGTATACTACCCAGAAAGCTATAAAGGGAAGTGTACTAGATGATCACCTTGCTCACTAAGTTTTTGAAGACTACCAGTCCATGAAGTTAGAATTCCCGAATGAAGACATCATGATGGTAAACAACTGTGAAGAATTCAGGCCATATGATGGACCTGAACAAGGATCCCAATGGACCCTGCTTTTTTATGGGGCATCTAACGCACTCGGCAATGGTATTGGTGTTGTACTCATATCTCCTGAAGGATGTCATACTCCTTTTACGGCAAGGCTCTGCTTCAATTTTACAAATAACATGGCGGAATACGAAGCGTGCATCTTTGGTCTCAAAGTTGCCATAGACTTGGGGGTCAAGTCGTTGAATGTATTCTGAGATTCAGCTTTGGTTATCAGCCAGATCAAAGGGGAATGGGACACCAAACACCCTAACCTTATCCCTCACAAAGAACTTGTTTTGACATTGCTCCCACATTTTGAGAAGATTACCTTTGAGCATTTCCCGCGAGAAGAAAATCAGCTAGCAGGCGCACTAGCCACAATGTCATCTATGTTTAAACTTAAATAGGATAACGAGGCTCCCCAAATCACCATTGAATGAAGGGATGGACCAGCACACTGTCACGAGATTAATATTGAAGAAGTAGTGGACCAACCTTGGTTTCACGAAGTCAAGAGGTATCTCGAGGTCCAAGAATATCCTGAAGGAGCTTCAGTCAATGATAAGAAGTTCTTAAGGATATTCTCCTCTAAATTCTTCCTTAGTAATGGCATCATTTACAAACACAACCATGACTCGGTGTTACTTCGGTGCGTAGACAAGGTTGAAGCTGAAAGGATCATGGCTGAGTTACATGAAGGTACTTTTGGCACCCATTCCAGTGGGTATATGATGGCAAAGAAAATCCTAAGGGCAGGCTATTATTGGTCTACCATGGAAGCAGATTGCTATCAACACTCTCGAACCTGTCATAAGTGTCATATATATGCTGACAAGGTGCATGTACCTTTGGTTCCTCTGAATGTCTTGATGGCTCCTTGGCCCTTTGCTATATGGGGAATTGATATGATTGGGGAAATCAAGCCAACAACCTCCAACGGACACCGCTTCATCCTAGTGGCCATTGACTATTTTACCAAGTGGGTGAAGGCAGCTTCTTTCGCTTCCGTTACCAAGAATGTTGTAGCCCGGTTCGTTAAGCAAAATCTCATTTGTTGGTACGGTATCCCGGAGAGGATCATTACAGACAATGGTACGAACTTGTAAAATACTATTATCACCGCCTTGTGCGAGCAATTCAAGATCCAGCATCACAATTCTTCCCCTTATCGGCCGAAGATGAATGGTATTGTCGAAGCCACAAATAAGAACATTGAAAACATCATACAGAAAATGACAGTCACATATAAATACTGGCATGAGATGCTACCATTCGCTCTCCACGGGTATCATACTACAGCTCGCACATCAACTGGGGCAACACCCTATTCTCTGGTATACAACATGGAAGTTGTCTTGCCTATTGAGGTCCAGATCCCCTCTCTGAGAATTATGAAGGATGCAGGGCTGAATGAAGACGATTGGATCCAGACTCGACTTGATCAACTAAAATTGATTGATGAGAAAAGGCTTACTGTTGTCTGTCATTGTCAAATGTATCAAAAACGGATGATCAAGGCTTTCAACAAAAAGGTTAGACGACAAGTATATCAAGTTGGAGATCTGGTAATCAAGTGCATCATACTGCCGCAAGGTGATCCCAGGGGCAAATGGACTCCTACATACGAAGGACAATTTGTAATCAAAAACATTTTCTCTGGTGGAGCAATGATCTTGACGTCCATGGATGGTGATGACCTTCCTCACCCTGCAAACACAGACATAGTCAAAAGATATTATGCATAAGAGACTCGCTAGGCTGACACACCTAGGAAAAACAAGGGCATCCCGGCAAACCAAAAGGTTTGGGAAAAAATTAGGGATAAAACAAAAAAAATTGTACACCTAGCAAGTTGAAAACCAGAAAGGGAGACTTGGGCAAAAAAGGGTTTCCCGGTGGACTGAAAACCTAAAAGGGCGGTCCAGGAAAAAGATAGGGAATTAAAGTGTATGACTATGTCCCATTGGATCACCTTACGGACAACCTTTGGCTTCAATTGACAAACTCAAAGGTTCTGATCAATTAAATCATCTTCAGACGAGGCAACAAATAGACAAGATGCTCAGAGAGACGAAGGCTATAGCAGAATGGGAACCCCATGGGATTATTGCACATAGCTATCTTTTCTTTGTATTAAAATTTTCATTATTTATGACGGCATTCTCTTACTAGAATGTTTGTCTCATTGTACAAAAATACTTACTCAAACTCAATACAAAGATATCCCTTTGAAAGTGAAAAACTATCTGTTTTTTCTTTACTCTTGTGTTTTGTTTACAAAAACGTCCAATGATTCATTTTTGAACATATGCATTTGAATATAATTATTGTTTATAAATAAATAAAATAGAAAGACAATCACTGATGGCTTTAAGAGGTAGGGAAATCTCTATATACTATTTCCATAATCCCCCGCAGTGTACAGTTTAATCCCCAGCAGAACAGAGCTTCCAGTTATCAATCCCCGGTAGAAGTCGTCAAATTTCTCAGGATTCCCCAATAGGATTTTACAAGCAGTACACGGCATCTCCCTTACAACATAGTTTATTTCTCCAAGCAGAAATTCATCAACAATTAGACTTCACAATATGAAGATTTATACTCCATATCCTCAGCAGCAGACAGGGATTTATTTTCCCTAATCCAACAACAGTGTGGCAGATTAGCTTGCATGCGCACACATTGCATCCATATATCATAAACATTGATAACACAAATGCATTATACCATGCATTTCATACAACATGACTTTTCATTTTTTTCTAACATTTTACCCTTTTCAGGATAAGGTTAACGGCTACCATTAACAATGTTCAAAGTTTTCAGATACAGCTCAGATACGCTCCAGACACGGACGCCATTCTGATACTCACTCTGATCCAACTTTCAGATACAGTTCAGATACACTTCAGACACGGATTACATTCTGATACTCATTCAGATCTAACTTTAGATACAGTTCAGATACGCTCCATACACGAATGCCATTCTGATACTCATTCAGATCCAACTTACAGATACAGTTCAAATACGCTCCAGACACGGATGCCATTCTGATACTCATTCAGAGCCTTTTCCATATACAGTTTATATATTCTGCAGACACGGACGCTATTCTGATACTCATTCAAAACCAGCTTCCAGATACAGTTCAAATACGTTCTGGACACGGACACCATTCTGATACTCATTTGTTCAGCTTACAAAATACAGTTCAACAATCACCCTTGGATGGAATCTACAAGCCCATCTCCAACAACTTTCTATCGTCTCTCCAAATGGCATCTTTAAGCCCATTCCCTCTACCATCACATCGCCTAGTGCAAATTTTTGGGCACTCTAGTGTCCAATCATCTTCCACCTTCGAGTCACGAATGGCAAAACATGCCAATCTAACTCTTCAGGCTTAAGAATATTGAACAGGGGCATCTGTTGTACCCCAAATTTTTCCCTCTCACTTATCAATAATTTGCTCACAAGATCTCCCTTGACCCAAGACTGCACTAGGGTTTGATCAGCTCAAGACATCTCCTCAAACACTGATGACCAAAATTAGGGTTTGAATTTTCACAAGGATTTTTGAACTTCCAATGTCCCATATGACTTTCATGGATCATCATGGACCCCCAATATTAATCATGCCAAGTTTCAAGCCTTGAATCACATTTTTGCTCAATCAATTAAGCAGTTGACCTAAAAATCAACTGTATTGGGGAAAAAGTCAACCATGGCCAATTTACAGTCAAACTTCATAATTTTTTATCCATATCAACATTATAAACTCATATGTATCATTTGATCAAGTTTGGACCATAATTCTCCAAGAAATTTGATCAAATCATCAAAAGGGCAAAATGGTCAAAATTAGGGTTTTGATTGGGAAAGGGAAATTTCTGATTTTTGACCTAGCAAATGGTCAATTAGTTTAAAGCATGATCTCAAGAGTCAAATTGCATCATTTTTACCTAATAGCATGGTTCAAAACATTGCAAGTCCATTAGATTGACAGATGAATTTTGCAGTCAACTGATCAAAAGTCAATTGTACACTGAAAGGTCAAACTTTGACTTTTTGGTCAAATTCAAGTGCCAAGGATCACAATTCATCAAAACATGTCAAAATATGAAACTTATTCATCAAGCAATCAAAAAGCCAAGATTTCATTTTGAAAAGTCAAAGTTTCTAAACTTAGAAATTTTTCCAAGTGTTGGAAATTTCATTTTTCTTTCATAATTTGGTCAAGATTTTGACCTAACTTCATGACACTTTTTCATATAGTTCCAAGTGTAATCTTCAAAAGAAATTCAAAGATGGGTTTTAGAGCACATTTCAAGCTTTCTAAAATGTCCAAGAACTCCTTGAGATCATTCTTGAGGAGGTAGAATCGAAGAGATGAAGTTAGGGTTTTGTCACTTGAATTACAAGGCATTTTGTGATGAACAAGAATTCAATTTTAAACCTATGTTGCACAATCTTGTTTTGTAGGCCTCTAAACCTCAAGATCTCTCCATAATAAGAAGATTACACTTGATTTTAAGCTATTACCCACTTGATTCAAGCTTTATCCAAGTTGCATTTCCATTAATGGCACAAAGTAACATTGTCGTTCTAGTAAAGTGGTTTTAATCACAAAGTCAACTTCTCTTGAGCTTTGCATTTGTTCTTTCTGCACAAGCATCCTATACACAATCAAATGAGAATGTTTAAAGTTCCTAACCACTTTAGATATCCTTGTACCTTGCCTTGGAACAATGCTTGTTAAGCTTGCTTCAAAAACAAGCCAAAAAACCATAACATGTGAACTTGTACTTCTGATCACCCAAGCTCTCAAAACCTTTTCCTATACATTGAGACACTATTATGCAACTTAGGGGACTATTTTTGCAAGCCTGAAACTCTCTCAATTTCTCTCTAGCCAGAAATTGCACACAAACTCCATTTTTGTGCAGGTTCTGACCTTGAACTTGTATCTTCTATTTCCCTCGTGCGTTCTTTGGCCTTTTAGTTCCTAAAGTTCCTATACATCAAATATAACTTGTCTCCTTCCCTGTTACACGACTGTAACATCATCTTCCTCAACTTCCATAGCCAAAAATAGAGCATTACAGTTGGACTTCTCCAGGTCATTTCAGCCACTCTCAACTCAAGCAAACCATTACATTAGCTTTCTAGGATCTCAAGGAAGCTAACCTGATCATCACCATCACTAGAAACAAGTTCAAACTCCTAACACGATTTCCAGTTTTGAGGTAAGTTTTCTCAACTTGGAACTCTTCATACAGGCATCATCAATAGTTTATTTGTGAATAAAACATATAGATATCATTGTCTTGAATCTAACCATGTCCTTAGTTTCCATTAATTTTACTTGAGCTTAGAGAATTTTGAAACTGAAATTTCTGAAAATTTTAGGGTTCAGATTAGGGCCATTAAAATTCTTGCGTATCTTTAATCTATAGTTTTAATCTTTACATTTCTGGAATCGTGAGAAAAATTGCTACAAGTTTCATGTTTACAGTTTTCATTTTTGATGAGAAATAAGCAAGTTACAGTTGGTTTGGCTGGAGGTTGAAGATGAAGTCTTCATAACACGTTTTGCCTTACATATTTAATGTTTCATTTGTATTAACAGATGTATAGCCACCCCAGTGGTAGAAGCACGCGTCTGTAACCTATGGGACCTGGGTTCGAGTCCCAGTGGTACCCTTTTCATTTTCACATTTTCATTTTCTGATTTGTGTTAGTTTTTTGGCAGGCGTTGGGCCCTTTGGGCTTGGTTTATTTTTGTTTTTTTCTAGTTGACCTCCATATTGACTCTTGGCACCCCCTGACCCAAGTTATTTATTTTTTTTATTATTTCATTTCTCTTTTTTTAAAATATATTTTTTCTAAATACTAAAAATCATAAAATACAAAAAAAAAATGATATATTTATATTTTGACTTATTTTATTTTATTTTTTTCTCACAAAAATATTTTTATTAACTATACTTTATTTTATATTTTTTACTTATTATCTTATAAATAAAATTAGGTTATTAGTTATTTCCTTTCATACTAATTTAAATGCATTATTTTTTATATAAAAAAAGGACTAAAATAATTTATAATGCTATAAATATTTTCAAGATAAAAAATATCAAAAATACTTTTCTTAAAATTATTTTCTTTTGATTAATTAGTAGAACTAGGTTTTCATTTAAAATGTTTTCTTAATAAATTCATACTTAATTAACTATTTTCTTTATTTAATTAGGTTAAGACAAAATCTTTTTTTCATGAAAACCAAACAAAATTCATTTTCTTTACATTTTTGCATCCTTGTAAATTTATTCATTTTTATACTTTGTATTTATTTAATTCCTTGTATATTCATACCAATTCAATATGGTTGTAATAGACTAATTAGGTTTAAATTCTTGCAATCCCCATTTACAAATTGTACCCCCCCCCCCCCCCCCCCCACCCACCCACACACACACACACAAATGTTGTAATAGCGTAGTAACTTTAAATTTCGCAATTTATCGCTTTTATATAACATGCTAGTAATTAGGGTTTGCATGGAAAGACTAAAACCAATACTTAGAAAACCCTAATTCAAGACAAAATCAATCATGAAAACAATATATTTGCACATAAACACCCCTAGGGTTTTTCCACTTGGTTTCCTTATACAAAATGGTCATATTACGCATGTAAGATATCTTAGCAAAAACAAGCAAATACAAGATCATAGTCCCTCGATGACGCTATCTAAGTTGCCTTACAAATGATCTTACTCTCTCAAAAAGAATTCTAAGATACCTTGCAACATTGTTAATCATGGTTATACGATGACCCATGCCCGTCCCGTTTACATCCAAAGATAGGGTTATTTACCAAATCAATGGTAAGATAACAATGTCAAAGGAGAAAGGAAATGAACATGAAAGACTTTTGAGTAGGTAGAATGTTCCTAGTTACTTTCTCAATTTCAAAACCAAAACATCCTTGCTATTTTTCAAAACAAACACCAACACTTTCAAAACATCTTTCAAAACTTAAAAACATTTTCAAAAGATTAACATCTTTGTATACATTCTTACGAACGAGAATCATTACAAAGTTTTCCTAAACAAATGGCCTCTTTTCAAAAATACTTTCAAAACCACACAAACAAAATCAAGTGATCTAGCAAGTAACTAAGAGCCCATGGAAAACCATGGATGAAAAGGGTTCTAATACCTTCCCTTTTCATAATCTAACCCCCGAACTCAAGAAATAATATCAAAGGTATTTCCTGTGTTGTTTCACCTTTCCTTTTGGATAAAAGAAAAGTTGGTGGCGACTCTTGCTAACCGCAACATTTGCACTCAAATGCAAAACACCCAAGTCAGTTCTCCTACCGTATCACAGGATGGTATTCCTACGAATAGAAGTCATGACCTACAAAACAAAACAAAGATAAATTCCTAAATCCTTGAAATGGTTAGTGAGAATGCTTTATGATGTTATGATGTTTATGATGACATGAATAATAATCACAAACAAAGCATACAAAAGACCTTAGGTTTAGGCTTGGATGGAGTTCATAGGTAAGTATCCTCTTGAAGTTTAGTTGGTTCAACCTATCCTAGAAAGTAGTCGGGTTCTAGGGAATCTCAATATCACTGATCTTTCTTCATTGGGCATTGTCTCAGGACAATCAATCTTTTCATGCGGCTGAAATATCCCAAAAGTTTGATCTCAATGAGTGTAGTATCGAGTATCAACCAATCTTCAGCTTTACACCAAATTCGGCTATCTCACTACTTCATAATGGCCAAGTTGTTCAATTAAGGTTCTAAGGTCAGTTAGTGCTTCATGACACTGCTCAGCGGCCCCGTATTATCCTCGATTCAACACAAGAGATACAGGTACCAATAAATGTGTCACACTAACGTAGCCATTGTTTCAACCATATCGGTCTACGCTGTATATTTTCCATAATCTACTGCTACTTACCTAATGGTGTTCCCCGATCCGGGTAGAGGATCAATACAAACCCAAACAAGGACCCATAAATGTAAAGAAAATAAATCAAACAATGAAAGTAAGTAAATATGATCTAACTCTAAGGTAACCCCACTTTTCATTAAATATCCCCAGCAGAGTCTCCAGTTATGTGATACGGTGGGAGAACTAACTTGTTTGTTTTGCATTTGATCGCAATTGTTGCAGATAGCAAGAGTCGCTACCGACTTTTATTTTATCCAATAAGGAAAGGGTGAAAAGAACAGGAAAAACCTTTGAGATATTTTCTTGAGTTCGGGGGGGGGGTATATTATGAAAAGGGAATGTATTATAACCATTTTTATCCAGAGTTATCTATGGGCTCTTAGTTGCTTTCTAGATCACGTTTGAAATTGCTTGGTTTGAAATGTGTTTGTGGTGGGTTTTGAAAGTATTTTGAAAATGCCTTTGTTTCAGCAAACTTTGTAATGATTCTCGTCTCTATAAGAATGCATACAAAGTGTTGGTTTTGAAAATAGTTCAAAGAGATGTTTGTTTTTTAAGATGTTTTTGAAAGTGTAAGTGTCGAAATGGTTTTAGTTTGTAGGCAAGCAACTACGAGCGTCCTACCTACTCAAAAGGTCTTTGTTCTTTTCCTTCTCCTTTAGATGTTGCTATCTTACCATTGATTATTAAGAAGCCCCATCATTGGATATGAATGGACGGGCGTGGGTCAATCGTATAGTCATAGAAGGCAACTTATGAGACGTTTTAGCAATTTTCGCTAGGGACTAGATCGTTTACCGAAGGCAACATTGAGGGACATCAAGGGACTACGATCTTTTTATCGAGGGTCTTTGCTAAAACGTCCATATTCTAGGGACATGATTATTTTCCGAGGCAACAAGCGAGGTTACCCTAGAGGTGCACATGTATGAATAATGTGTTTGATTGCATGCATTTTGTCTTTGAAATTAGGGTTTTCTAACGGTTGATTTTATCTTGTCATACACACCCTAATTACTAACAATTTATATGAAAGCGATAAATTGGGGAAAGTAAATTTACTATGCTATTACATCATTTGGGGATGGGGTGTACAAATTTAAAAATGGGGGTTGCAAGAATTTTAACCAAATTATCTATTACAATCATATTGAAATTTGAATAATGTATGAGGAATATAATGTACAAGGATAGAAATGGAAAGGGAATGGATTTTGGTTAATTAAAATAAAATGAAAATAAAATACTTTTTGTGATATTTTTATATATTCATAAAATAGACATTGTAAATAAGTAATGTGCAAAAAATCAACTCAAAAGGAGTTATTTTGATTGGTTGGAAAAAATGTTGAAGTTTGTTAAAAAAAAATGAAAGCAAAGCAAGTGATAAATATTTGTTTTGGTTCTGCCAAGGTTTGAACCCAGGTTCTCCACTCCTTCCATTCAAACACCCAATATGTTGTAAACCTACATGTTAGTTTGGAAAAATGGTAAAATAAATACACACGGTCCCACTGGGGCTCGAACCCAGAA
Source organism: Vicia faba (assembly GCA_948472305.1). NCBI lineage: Eukaryota > Viridiplantae > Streptophyta > Magnoliopsida > Fabales > Fabaceae > Vicia > Vicia faba. Next base: position 803,786,595 of record OX451741.1, read on the forward strand.
CCTTACACAGAAATGCCTTTCGCGTGCGCTGTTTGTACCACTGGGGTGGTCTGTTTCATCCGTTAGTTATAACAATTTGCACCAAATATAAAATGAATTCATTTCTGAAAATTTGAGCATGGTTTCATCTTCTTCCTTCACGCGCGCAAGGATATGTATCACCGTGTTAAGCTTCTAAAAGCTTTGATTCTCAACCAAATCGAAAAGTGTAAATATGAAACCTGTCTAGAATTTGAAAACGAATCCAAATACATGATTTTCAAGAGCTATGAATCAAAGGTTAGCATGACTTTTGTTTGGTACCAAAATCAAAACGTAACTGGTCAGAGAAGAAATTCTAAAGACACAAGCAATGAAAATCAAAACTAAGAGCATGGTCAGCTTCCTAGACATGATGTCTACATTTTTTCTTTTATTTGTATATGCTGAAAATGCTTGTATCAAGATATCACAGTTTAAGAGATCTTACCTCTTGAAGTGATATTCTAATGTGCTCTGTATGACCTCTAGAAATGGTTCGGATCAGGATTAAGCTTGCTTGGACCTCCCCAAAGCTACTCTAGTTGCTAGAACATTTTGTAGCTTGCCCAACTGTTCAGGATAAGTCAAGCTGTAATGGTAGATTTTTGGAAAATGGTGGATGAGGAAGAAGGAATTACAGGGGTGGTTTAAGGGTTAGGATAGTGTCTATGTGGTGTATAGATGATGTTCAAATGGAAAAATGGAAAATGCTCGAAGGATTTTGGGGTTGGCTCTTCAAAGTCAGAAATGGCAAGCAATGTTGCTTTGGATGCAAATTCTTAGTTCAAAGAGTTCGGAGAGTGTTCTGAGGCTCATAAAATCTCTCCCATTTTCTTCTTTGTCAAAGACTTGTATACATGTATGGAAAAATGTTAGAGAATGCTTGCATACCATATTTCTGAATTTTAGCCTTTTGGCCCTATCACTTGCTTTTTTCAAGGAAAAAGTGAGAAGACAGGTTCGAGAGTATTGTACAAGTATGATCTGAGTTGGTAGCAGCTTTAGACATGTTTCTTTTAGTTTATAGCGGTTATGTGTGTAGAAAGAACAAGCTCAAGGCTCAATACAATTTTTTTTCTAAAAATGGCAATGGTAACTTTATGCCATTAAACACTTGGGTAAGAGCTTAATTAATTGTGTAAATAATTAATTATGGAGTGAGACACAAGTTTGAGGCCTGAAAAGCAAGATCATGTAGCATGGCCTATGGATTCTGTTTTTAACTTGATTCCTTGAATCGAATACTCCGCCCTTTCATTTTGATCAGAGATCCACAACTTTCGACCAGACTCATCAACAGACAAGGCAATATTCGTTTCCACCAATTGTGTGTCCTTCAAATGGGCCAACAGTTGTATGTTCTTCGAATCCATCAATTGTATGTTCTTCAAATGGACCACCAATTATATGTTCTTCGAATCCATCAATTATATGTTTTTTCGAATTTACCCATTGTATATTCTTCGAATGGACCATCAAATGTATGTTCTTTGAATGGACCACATTCATCTGAATGTACCACTTTGAGCATGCAAGATGATCTCATTGGCATAGTCAAAACGAAAGAAGTTTTGGATTGCTTTCCTACTTCACAAAGATTTTTCAAGCATCTCAAGACTTGGAAAACCATATCTTGAGTAATCAGTTGAAAGTTCAAATGTCCAAACTTCAAATTCCACAACCAACTATCCTTGTGGTTCGAAGCAAGTATGAAGATAGATTTGCGTTATAGATCGAAGCAAGCATGAAGGAAGTCATTGCTTTGTGGATCGAAGCAGGCATGAAGATAGTCATTTCCCAATCGAAGCTTGTGGATCGAAACAGGCAAGAAGATAGCCAATGCACAATCAAATCTTGTTTAGAGGTGGATCGAAGCAGGTTTCTTCGAAGGAAACGATTTCTCAATCGAATGCTTGTGGATCAAAGCAAACTTGCTCTTCTTCGATTTGTCAAAATCTGTCCACCACTCCTTTCGATCTGCTTTTCCCTTTCGACAGTTTCCTCTTCTCCCTTTTTTTGAACTGATGCTTGAGATCCCAATATGATCCATGGAAACTATACGGGGCATTAAAATTCCAATTGTACTTGTCCAAAACCCAAACCTTAATTTGAGCCATCAATGTTGAGGAAGTATCTTGAGCTGATCAAACCTTGTGAAGTCTTGAACCAATAGAAATCTTGTGAGAAAATTCTTGAGAAATGAGAGGGAAAACTTTGGGGTACAACAGCTACCTTACAATGAGACCTTTTTATTTCCTTTCCATTTACTTTATTCTTTAGGATAGTCTCTTCATCTCTGGTCCATCTTCTTCAATTTTCAAAATTTCTCCCTTTTTCAAAATCATCTTTTTTTTCAAACCTAAAACCTCTTCCTCAATAAACCTTGAATTTGTCAAGTAATTTGCAAAACTTCTTTTAATAATAAATGCTAAAATCTTTTCCCTTTTAAAATATTTTCTCAAAGATTAGATATTAGTCTTGTTTTAGAAGTGATTGCAAACCATCCTACTTCTACAAACATGGAAAAGTAATTGACACTTTCCAATGAAATGATTAGATATGACTTGTTGATTTTAAATCCAAGTTGTAAATTATTCATACTCAAGATGATGCAAATGCCCACTTTCCCATAGTTGTTGATAGTGTTTTGTGTTTTCCACTTAGATAAGACAACATATCTTTTTATCAAAATCAACCAACCAAACACTATTTTGTTCTTTTTTTAGAAGAACTATGTGGTTATGATTTCCCCATTGTACATTGGAGGTACATAGACACATAACTCTTGAAGTTTTTCCGAATCAAAATATTAAAAAATAAATCATTTTCCCATCTCTCCAGTCATATTGCAAACAACCATGTTTTAACCAAACACATATTTTCAAGAGGCTCCCATCGATTACCATGGATGTGACGGGTGCTAATACATTCCCTTTGCATAACTAACCCCCGTACCCTGTTCCCTTTGTGTTTTTCTTTTTTTCTTTTCTTTTTCCTTTCTTTTTTCCTTTGCATGATTTTGTGGGTTTTATTCGACATTTTCCCATTCCTTTAGAAACAATAAAGTTTGGTGGAGACTCTTGTTTTTTGCTGAGATAAGTTAATTAATAGCTTATTCTTAAATTTTCCCTCTACGACAGTCCTCAACTTCTTCAAACACGCCTCTTCTCTAGGAATTATATTATCATAAACCTCCTTCATTAAAATAGAAGCATTATGTGATCATGATTTGGAAACATGTCCAAATACCTGGACGTCAGTGACTAGCTTTTGTATTTGTATAGATAGCTCTATCGTATCATGTAATCAAAGAAGCAATCCACTATTTCTAGAAGCTCCTCTGAAGCTAAGTATAGAGCCACAACATCAACTGTCTTTGAGATAAAATGTCTGAAATTATTAAAATTAGAGTTTGATCTAGCTCATCCCTACAAAATATGCTTGTAAGGTGAGGGCTTCTAAAGCTTTGTAAACATTATATAGGTCATATCTCTAAGCTATCTGAGACTAAATTCTCCCTTTTAAACCTAACACAATAAAGGTGTTTGTTAAAATATGAGAGACTAAGAGACATTTGAATAAACCGTGTGTCTGAATAGCATATCAGAAGATGCATTATATAGGAGAAAATATAAATCATATTATTAATTACATAGATATTATATCATATTCTATAATACACTAAGGAATATTCTAAGGAATATTCTAGAGAATATTCTCTTTATATACATATAATATATAATTATCAACGCTCCCCCTCAAGCTTGAGCATATAAGTTAAATGCACCAAGTTTGTTACATATATAATTGGTTCTGGGTCTTCGAAGGAATTTTGTAAACACATCTTCCAATTGATCATTCAAGTTGACAAGCTTATAACAATGTCGCCTGACTCGATCTTCTCTTTGACAAAGGGACAATCTATCTAAATATGTTTGGTCCTTTCATGGAAGAACGGATTTGAAGCAATGTGCAATGCAGCTTGATTATCACAAATAAGTGTCATTGGCCTTGCTTCTTCAATTAGAAGTTCCTTGAGCAACTATTGTAACCAAATAAGTTCACATGTTACCATCGCCATGGCCCTATACTCTGCCTCGACGCTTGATTTTGCAACTACATTCTATTTCTTGATTTTCCTGGATATAAGGTTTCCTCCAACAAGTACACAATACCTAGACATGGATCATCTATCAATAGGTAACCCTGCCCAATCAGCATCCGAGTATCCAACTATCTGAGTATGACCTTTGTCTTTATTCAAAATACCTTTTCTTGGAGCACACTTGATGTATCTTAGAATCCAAATAACAACATCCATGTGTTCCTGGCAAGGAGAATTTAAGAACTGACTTACCATACTAACTGCAAAAGAAATCTCCGGACGAGTGACTGTGAGATAATTCAAATTTCCAACCAATCTCCTATACCTTCTCGGGTCAGATAGAGGCTCCCCCCGATTGAATAGCAGTTTGACACTTGGATCCATAGGATTATCAGATGATTTAGCATTCAACAACCATGTTTCTTCCAAAATATCCATAGCATATTTCCGCTGAGAAATCACTAAACCATCTTGTCGTAACCGACAAAAAATAAGAGAGTCACCACCACTATTTTTTTCCTTAGGATGGGAAAGAACGTATAACCCTAATTTTCAGAGACTCTAAATTTGTGAGTTGGTTAGATAAAGGAAAGGTGTTAGGTGCCATTTATCTTCCTTGTTCTGAAGGGTATTCCTTTATAAGTCTCGGGCATATCAAGAATTTCTATTTAACGGAATTATTTCCATATGTATATGTATGAGAAAAGGTTTAATTTTTTAGTTATGGTTCTCGCCTTGGTTTTTGACCGTGTGCCTACGTATCTCCTTGCGAAAAATCATAGTCCAATTTCGTAGTTCGTTATGTGTTTGGTTAGTTTTTTTATAGGATTACGTAGAATTACTTTCGAGTACTCCTTTGAACCTCGTCTGAGTTTGAAAATTGAGTAATCGTAGACGTAGTTAAAATTTGATTTAAAAGCAATTGCTATTTAATCATTTTTTGAAAATATCTTAGATTTTTATTATGTTAGTAAAAATATGATTTGATTTGAATAAATATTTAATCTTTATTGTAATTAAATTGCACTAGGCGAAGAAAATTATTTGATCGATTGGTAATTTTTAAATGTTTTGATTTGAATAATTAATTGGAAAGGCGTTAAACCGACTTACTAATTACACGGGGATGTGAAATCCTATTATTCATAAAATGTTGAATTAATTTGATAAAATATTTAAATTAATATATATTTAAAAAATTTATTTACAGGTAATGAATAATTAGATGAATAATATAATTTAATTGTTAACCTGAAGAATTAGATGAACAAATTCTTGTATATTTTTATAATAATCCAATAATCAAGTCAGCTAAATAATATAATTAACCAATCAATAAAATATAAATTTTTTAATTTGAATTCTGTTATTTTTCTGTATTTTTAATGTTTAAATAAATACTGATTAGATCTTAGAATAAAAACTAATTACATGAGTTAGATCAAATAAATAGAGAAATTAAAAGGTGTACGTAAAAGACGTGGGGTGCTAAGTAAAAACGATCAATTTAGAGCCCAAAACATAATTAATATTTCTTTCCCTTACTCTAAGTATATTTGCTTAAATAAGATGGAATAATTCCTTTTTTTTTGTATTCTTTTATTATTAGTGATTTAATTATAAAACTAACTTAGTTAATTGAATAAGAAATTTCTAAAAAGGAAAGGGATATTATAACAGGGGTATAAGAATTACAAGGTTCAGAGGCCCAAATCACATTAGAAAAAAAAACCTAACTTAATTAATAACTAATTAAAATAAAGAGGAAAAATTAAAGACAAACCAAACAGCAAGAAGGAGCGGCGCCTAAAATTTTTCAATTTATTTTCTCTGCTTTGGATTCAACTTTGCATTTAAATATTGCTTCTTCAACCTGCATCTTACAAATGAAACAAAGTCACCAATCTAGTAACCTCTCAACAAGTTATTTGTGAATTGTGATACGGTAGGAGAACTGACTTGAGGGTTTTGCATTTTATCGTAAATGTTGCGGTTATCAATAGTCGCCACCGACTTTTCTTTTATCCAAAAAGGAAAGGTGAAAAAGCACATGAAAGACCTTTGAGATTGTTTCTTGAATTTGAGAGTAGATTATGAAAATGGGAGGTATTAGCACCCTTTTCATCCTTGGTTTTCGATGGACTCTTAGTTACTTGCTAGATCACTTGCTTTTTTTTGTTTTGAAATTGTGCTTTGTATGGTTTTGAAAGTATTTTGTAAAAGAGGTCATAGTTTAGCCAATCTTTTTGTAATGATTTTCGTTCGTAAGAATGTATACAAAGATGTTGATCTTTTTGAAAATGTTTTCAATTTTGTAAGATGTTTGGAAATGTGTGTGTTTGTTTTGAAAATAGCAAGGATATTTGTTTTGAAAGGGAGCAAGTAACTAGAAGTAATCTACCTACTCAAAATGTCTTTTTTGTTCTTTTTTTTTCTTTTGATATTGTTGTCTTACCATTGATTTGGTAAGCAACCCTATCTTTGGATGTAAACGGGACGGGCGTGGGTCATCGTATAACGATGATTAGCAATGTTGCAAAGTATCTTGACATTTTTTGAGGGACTAAGATCATTTTGTAAGGCAACTTTGAATAGCGTCATCGAGGGACTATGATCTTATACTTGTTTGTTTTTGCCAAGATATTTCGCATGCGTAATATGGTCATTTTTTATGTAAGGCAACTAAGTGGAGTAACCCTAAGGGTGCTTGTGTGCAAGTGTATTATTTTCATGCTTGATTTTGTCTTGGATTAGGGTTTTCTATTTTATTTGTTTTGATCTTGCCATTCAAACCCTAATTACTAGCATGGTATATAAAAGCGGTAAATTGTGTAATTTAAAGATTACTACGCTATTACAATATTTTATGGGAGGGGGTATACAAATTATGAATGGGGATTTGCAATAATGTAAATCTAATTAGGCTATTACAACCAAATCGAATTTGTACGAATATTTGAATAAATAATATACAATATAAATATGCAATGGTATGTATGCAAGAAAAAGATTTTTGTTTTGTTTTTCATATAAAGAAGAGTTTTGAATTAATCCTAATAATATTAAAAAAGGAAATTATTTCTTGAAAAGTGGTTAACCCTAATTTCTAACTTAAGAAAATAAAGTTCTTTAAGTATTACTTTTGTGTATTTTTTTTGTCTTAAAATAATAAATAATATTTATGAAAATATTTAGTCTTTTTATATGTCAAAATAAATATTTACAAATATGAAGAAAAAAGGGATAAAAATATATCTAAGTCTATTTTATTTTACAAGTTTATTTAAGAAAAATAGTTAGTATATAATTTAATAAAAATATTTTTTATGTGAAAATAAAATAAAATAAACAAAATGCAATATTTATTATGTTTTATATTTTTTATGATTTTTTTATGTTAAAGAAAATATTTAATGAAATGAACAAAAATAAAATAAAATAAATGAAAATAAAAATGGGTCAGGGGTGTCCTGAGTAATCAGGAGGTAACATTAGAAAAAAAACATCAGCCCAAATGAAACAAAGCCCAGCGCTGCAAAAATGAGAAAATATGCAAAAGGCAAGCACCAAGGCTCGAACCCATGACCTTGGCATTCTCAGCGCGCTGCCTTGCCACGGGGGTGGCTGTACATCCATTAGTTCATATGAAATAAAAGAAACATAACACATAACGCCTCCTTGCACTGTACTTCATCTTCTTCCTCAAGCTAGCTAGAACCTCTGTATCTTTCTCATTTCTCCATGAAAATGGAAACTTCAAATATGAAAATGGTAGTACTTTTTTCCACGATTTCAACTATGTAACTCATGTAAACTATCAGTCAAAGATTAAAGCTAATTTCAATGGTCCTAATTTTAAACCTAATTTTTAAAGAAATTTGAAATCTAAAATTCTCTATACATAATGAACATAAATGAAATCTATGCACATGGTTGGCTTTAGCGCAATAATATCTACATTTTCCTTTCACAAATCGAGACCAATGGATGTCTGTATGAAGAGATAGAAGTTAGAGTTCTTACCTCCTTCAGCTGGGATCGTGAGTGGAGTTTGAGTGAGTTTTATGAAGGCCTGAAGATTCCTTTAGCTTGCATGAACCTCCCTGAGTGTGTTCCAATCCTTGCCTTACTTTGAAAGTGCCTGAATCTCTCTATCCAAGTCAACCTGCAAGCTTGAAATGCAAAAATGGCAGATGGAGAAGGAGGAGTTACAATGAAGGGGTGATGGTCTGGAACACTTAGATATGAGGTAGGTTAAGTGTTTAAGTGATTAGAACTTGAAACGCACGAATAGATTTTTAGATTTCTATGCTTGGTCTCAAACTGCAAGTTATGACAGGTTTTTGGTGATAGGGAGTTTTAGAGAGTTTCTAGCCTTGAGCAATCGTGTGTTAGGTTACAATGTGTTTGTGTATAAGTATAGAGAAGGTTTCAAGTCAGCTCCACAACATATTTCTCAATTGTATCCTTTTTGCTCTATTGCTTGTCCTTTAAGAAAAGTGAGGAGACAACTCTCTACATGCTTGTACAGGCCTGCTTGGAGTTGGTACAAGTCCTAGACAACTTGCTTTTGGTTTATAGGACTTGTGTGTGTAGAGAGAACAGGTGCAAAGCTCAAGAAGTGAAAAGTTATAAAAGTCATGCTTTTCTAAAATGGCAATGGCAATGCCATTTATGAAATTAAAAGGTGTACGTAAAAGACGTAGGGTGCTTAGTAAAAAAGATCAATTTAGAGCCCAAAACATAATTAATATTTCTTTCCCTTACTCTAAGTATATTTTCTTAAATAAGATGGAATAATTCCTTCTTTTTTTTGTATTCTTTTATTATTAGTGATTTAATTATAAAACTAACTTAGTTAATTGAATAAGAAATTTCTAAAAAGGAAAGGGATATTATAACAGGGGTACAAGAATTACAAGGTTCAGAGGCCCAAATCACATTAGAAAAAAAAACCTAACTTAATTAATTACTAATTAAAATAAAGAAGAAAAATTAAAGACAAACCAAACAGCAAGAAGGAGCGGCGCCTAAAATTTTTCAATTTATTTTCTCTGCTTTGGATTCAACTTTGCATCTAAATTTTGCTTCTTCAACCTGCATCTTACAAATGAGACAAAGTCACCAATCTAGTAACCTCTCAACAAGCTATCTACATAAAATGTTATTCCAATTCTACGAGTTATCCAAGGGAAATACCATCTCCTCCTGGCTACGTTTATGTCCCAACTTCATGGCCATTTTTCATCAAGATCCCAATTGATTTAGTCAAAGTGGTCAACATGAAAGTTGTAGACAATGTTTTAAGCTTTCTAAAATGTCCAAGAACACAAATTTATCATGCTTGAGCTAGGAGATTCGAAAACATGAAATTGGCATTATATTCTTGAATTATAGGTCATTTTTGTGATGAGCTCATGACTAAATCTCATAACCATGCTGCATAATCTCACTTTGCAGACCTCTAAACCTCCAAATCTATCCATAATTAGAAGATTGCACACACTTTTGAGCCATTATCCAAGTGATTCAAGCTTTGTCCAAGCTTACTTGCCATTTAAGGGAGAAATGTCACATTGCCATTTTGGTAAAGCATGCTTTATGTAATTGTCAACTCTCCTTTAGTCTCTCACTTGTTTCATCTGCACACACTCAACCTGAAGACTCGGAGAAATGTGTTTAAAGTGTATAACAACTCTAGAAGGCATGGTACTATGCATTAAAACTTTAATTTCACAAGAAATTTCAACCAAGCCTTAACTCCATAACTTGTAAACCTGATGAGCTCTTGTCCTCAAATATTTTCTCTATAAATAGAGAGATCATTTGCAAGCTAATACACGAATGCACAAGCCCCCAAACACCCTAAAACTCATAGTCACTTAGAAAACTCCATTGTTGCACATATGAAGCTTCCAACACCCAACTTCAAATTCACTCATGTGTTTTCCTATTTTATCATTCAAATACCTTTTATCCATCAAATAAAATTTGTCCAAACACTCTTGGCACGACTGTAACACCTCCACCATCATTGTCCAAACCTCACTTTACACCTCTGTAACTTGACTTGTCCAGAAGAATTGAGGCACTCTCAATCCAAGGTATGTGTTGCAAAAGCTTCCCAGGAGTTCAGTGAAGCTATCCAGATCATCCTAACACCTCCAGAAGTGTTCTAACTTCAAACTCGATTCTCACCTTATAGGTAAGTTTCTCCAACTTTGAAATGCTTATACACGCATCATTTGATTTCAATTTCAAAAGATAAATTTAGATATGATAGTCCTGAAGCTAACCATGTCCTTAGTTTTCATTTATGTTGACTATGTGATGAGAATTTTGGAATTGAAATTTCTGAAATATTAGGTTTCAGTTTGGTACCAAGCAAAATTTGTTTCAGCCTTTAACTTATAGCTTTCAAAAGTTATATGGTTGGATTCGTGGTTAAAATTCAAGCAAGTTTAATGTTTACATCTTTCAAAATGGTTGAGAAATGGATGAGTTTGAGATTTGAAAATGGTGTTGTTATTGTTCTGGCGCGAGGAAGAAGATGAAGTTCTTAAATTTGAACTTGCGAACATGTTTTGTAATATATTTAATGGGTATTGTTTCATAACCGGATGAAACAGCCACCACAGTAGCAAGCGTGTGTGTATGTGTAAGGTGTTAGTGTACCAGGAAAGAGGTTCGATCATGCCTCTGACATTTTTATTTTCTAACATTTCTCTTGTAGATTCAGTGCAAGCCAAGCATATATGCGCACCATGCATCCTCATGTTACAACCATCAGATCTCATTTATCTTGATCTAGCTTTCTAAAACCAGTGCGCCTATGATGAACCCTCCATGGACAGCCACATTAGATCCACACAGACCTGGGCTTTGGCTAGTTTGGGCTTGTAAAATTGTTGTTTTCACACTCCATTTTGCTTAAAACACAGACCCAACATTTTACTTTTTTTTATTATTTATTTGAATTAACTTTTTTCTTTTCTAAGTCATTTTCAAAGTCAGAAAGAAAATCATAAAAATGATTATAAAAAATTAGATTTATATTTTTAATTAACTACTTTAATTTTTAACAAATAAAAATTAATTCAATTTAATCACTTTGATTTTATTTAATTAGAATTAGCTTTTATACTATAAAATATCTTTTCTAATTAAAACACCAAAAATATTTTCTAAATACTTAGAATTCTTTAGATTTTAATTAATTAATTTAATTTTTGAAAATAAAATTAACTAATTTAATCACGCCTTATTTTATTTTAAATAATTAAATTAGAATTAAGTTTAGTTTTATTTATTTCACATTTCAAATATTTTCTAAACAAAGAAACAACAAAATATTTTCTTATAATACTTAGAATTTTTTGGGTTTTTGCATCTTTCCCCTTTCTATCTTCGCGCATTTGTTTATTTTTCGCATTAATACAATTATGTAACTGTCAAAAGTTTGTTATAGATAATTAGGATTTATTGCTTCTCCCCCCCCCCCCCCCCCCCCCCCCCCCTCATTCATAAACTTGTACCCCCATCCTTGAAGCGTTGTGATAGCGTAGAACGTTTAATTTCCGTAATTTATTGTTTTCTTTATTATTGTTAGTAAGTAGGGTTTGTATGAAAAGACTAAAAGCAAACATTAGAAAACCTAATCTCAAGACAAATACCTGAGTTCAAAACACTTCGCACACGTGCACCTCTAGGGTAACCTCACTAGTTGCCTCGGATAAAAAACAGTCATGTCCCTCGAACATTGAGATGCTTTAGCAAAGACCCCCGATTAAATGATCGTAGTCCTTCGATGCTGCCTTCAATAAACGATCTTAGTCCCTTACAAAAATTGCTAAAGCGTCCTACAAGTTGCCTTCTATGACTGTACGATGACCCACGCATGTCCCTCACATCCAATGATAGGGCTTCCTACTAACTAATGGTAGGATAGTATTATCTAAAGGAAGAGGAAAATAACAAAGACCATTGAGTAGGTAGATCGCTCGTAATCGCTTGCTCACAAAACTATTTCCATAATTCACGCTTTTAAAACAACTACTTTTAAGACACTTTATAAACACTCTTGAGGACTGATACAAGAGTTATTATAAAGAAAATTGCCTTATATTGGCATTTTTAAAACATCTTTCCAAAACAAATACTTTCATCCAACAAATATTTTCAAAATAAACATTTTGTATACATTCTCAACGATACGAAAATCATTACAAAATTGTCGTACTTAGGCATTTTCAAAATATTTTCAAACATACACAAACACAAAGCATTTTCAAAGTGAGCTAGAAATTAAGAGCATGTAGATAAATACGGATGAAAAGGGTGCTAACACCTTCCATTTTCATAACCTACCCCCCGAACTCAGAAAATTCTCAAAGGTCTTTCCTGTTCTTTTCACCCTTTCCATTATTGGATAAAAGAAAAGTCGGTGGTGACTCTTGTTATCTGCAACATTTGGGATAAAACGCAAACCCAAAAGTCAGTTCCCCCACCGTATTACTGATAGCAAATAGCATCTCCTCTGAGAATTTTGCTTATCAATGGCAAATGGAGTCTCTTTTGAGAAGTTTGCTCACCCCCGATAGGTGGTTGTCTCTTTATTTCAGAAGTTTGTTTTGCATCCGACCTGCTCACATCTCTTTGAGTTTCTCCTACAAAGTTGTTGATGATCTTATACAACAAGTGGCTACCTTTTATGAGCTTGTTTATTACCCTTTCCAGGTGAATTGATTGGTTAAAGAAGAAGTTTATGCCCCTTTACAGGTGGAAGACCATAAGTTTTTGAATGCTTATCATCATTCAGTTTTGTTGCTACCTTCAGCTAGTAGTTTATAGTCATTCTCCTTTTTGAGGATTCTTTCCCCAGTAGAGTTGAGATTTTCCTGTTCTTAGTCGAGTTCTCTAACTCAGGGTTATTCCTCAGTAAGAATCTCTCATGAAAGTCTTCTTCTCTTTTTCCATCAGGGTTTGTGTTGTGTCTATTTCTAGATTCTCGCAGATTGTGTTGTTCCCCAATGGAGTCTTCCTTTGTTGTTTTGTTCTAACTGTATTTTATTTGTTCTAATATGCAATTATTCCTAGATTCATGTTGTTCCCCGACATTTTTTTCCCGATGATCTCCCTTCTTGTTTCTTTCTCCAAGAGATATCTCTTTATTCCCCATAGAGTTTGTCTCTTATAGCATTCTCCCACATAATCCAACTTTTATTTTGCATTCATAATCATAAGCATTGCATGGCATCTTAGGGCCAAAAATTGGGTCTTATTGTATTTAAGTCTCGTCAATTATGTCGAGACGAAGATTTCAACCTTCATATATCCAGATAGAAGAAACTTAAATATGGGAAGTTATCATACCCTAATTTTTACCCCTAAGATTTCATATCATTTGCATCATTGCATTATTGCATCATCATCAATATCACAAACTTAGTGGCCTCCTAATCATCTCTCTAAGCCTTGCCTTGAGAAGACCATCAAGCACCCTTTTGTGTATCTTTTTATTTGTGTTTATATATATATATATATATATATATATATATATATATATATATATATATATATATATATATATATATATATATATATATATATATATATATATATATATATATATATATATATATATATATATATATATATATATATATATATATATATATATATATATATATATATATATGCTTTACTAACCTTAACCAAAATCCAAAAATATGCTTTCTTTCTCTCATTTGTTTTGCAAGGTAGGGAATTAAATCAAGAACATCAAGCATGGTTGCTAAATTAGGGTTTTGAGCTCTAAGTCAAAATTTAGTCAACCATTTATTCTCAAGAGCTTATTCATCAAAGTATGAACTATAATATTATGTCATAATCTCATCAATCATCATTCAACATCATTTGATCAAAGATATATCAAAGTTTGGTTGCTTACTTCTCAAGGTATCTCAAGTTTCATGTGTTTATTTCCATGTTTTATTCATCAAGTTTCCTCAAGCATTGGCCAAGATCAATCAAAGTTCAAGCAATAATCCATCACGTGGAGTTCACATGTTTATCATGGTGCCTTGAAATCAAATATTCAAGATGGTTCAAAGTACATGGACCTAAGAAGGAAACATTTTAATTCCAACTTAAAAATATCACAACTCACTCATTTTTCAACAATTTTGAGTGCTTCTTTGGGCAAATGACTATTCTTGTCATCCTCTACAAGTTCTCATTACAAGTCAAGAGTCAATTATGCTTGGAAGATAATCAAAAGTTTGGAAACATTAGAGGCTATTTTGTGGACTTAGTGAAATTTGACCTATAATTCAAGTGAGAAATGCCTAACTTCCAAAGATCATAACTCTCAATTTTTAACTTTTGTGGGTGGTTCTTTTTGCCAATTATTATATTTGATGCCCTCTACAAATTTGTTTCAAATATCAAGAGCCAATTATGCTTAGAAAGCCATGAAAAGTTTGAAGACATTATAGGTCATTTTGGACTTAAAATTATTTTGACTTCTAATTACAAGTCATGGTGCCAACTTTACTAGTTCATAACTTTTTGATCAGGTGTCCGAATCAATAATTTCTTGTCACATTATGCTATTTGTTATGATGTGAAAAATTTTCAAAAAGAATGAGGATCAAAGGTCATGAACATAATATTTCACAATGGTTTGAAGTTGCCCTCATGAAACTTAAAAATTCCTTAAAGTTAGCTTTATAAAATCATCGGATTACTCCAATTCAAGCCAAGGTTTGCACGTGTTTTGTCCACGATGATGCTTAGTGATATGCAAGGATAAAAAACGATCGAAAATGACATAGGAAAAGTTGTGATTTGATGACTTCATAACCAAGAATAGTCACACTTTTCTTGCACATGATTTCACGCGAATTTGCAACAAACTTGACACGTATTGCATCCTCTCAAACCCCTGCCCCAAGTTAAAATTTCTCTTCATATTTTCTGAGATCGTGTTTATTTCCTAAGCTTTATCTACACCATTTATTGATTACTTAAGCTTACTTTCCATCTCCTAAAGCCATAGTGTTGTACCCTAAAATTTTCCCTCCCATTTTCACACCAGATAAACTGCTAGAGGTCCTCAATTGCTCAAGTTGACTACGGATTGGCCAGACAAATCCTCCTCCTAAGACAATGAGCCTCAAACTAGGGTTTCACTCCTCATCAAGATGTTTGATTTACAAGGGTCATAAGTGGTTTACAT
Organism: Vicia faba; assembly: GCA_948472305.1. Taxonomy (NCBI): domain Eukaryota; kingdom Viridiplantae; phylum Streptophyta; class Magnoliopsida; order Fabales; family Fabaceae; genus Vicia; species Vicia faba. The sequence goes on from OX451741.1 coordinate 803,801,960, forward strand.
TGCCATAATATGTCCTCAAGATCATCCATTCCAAGTTTCATGCCTTGCACAAGAAGTTTGCTCAGTCAACTGCTCAAATGCCTGAAAATCAATTGTACTAGGTCAAAAGTCAACTATGACCCACATACAGTCAAACTTCAAGATTTTTGGTTAAAATCAACATTTTGAAGTGATATCCATCATTTTATCAAGGTTTGATCATGATTCCTCAAGGAATGCTCCTAATTCATCAAAACTCAAAAGTTGTTAATTAGGGTTTCTAGAGGAAAAGTCAACCAAACTTTGACCATGCATAACTTTCTCATACTTTATCAGAAATTTCTCATCCAAGGCTCATTTTGAAGAGAATTCAATTCCCTACAACTCATCTTCATCCCTAAAGTTCAAAAAAGGCACTCATGAAAAGATATGAATTCAGACATTATAGGTCATTTCAAAAAGTCAACAAAAACACCTTTTGGGTCAAAGCTTCTTACATGAACATGGAAGATCTAATTGAGATGAAACCAAAAGTGTTATTTAGAGAACACCCTAAGCTTTAGAAAAATCCAAGAACACCTTCTGAGGGTTAAAATTGAGGGAGATATGTATTGTCAAAGTTGACCAATTTTTGGAAATGTGCATGAAGTCAACATTGATCAAAATGACTTTTTCCGAATGGGCCCGTGTTTTCTTGTTTAGAACTTATTCCTAAGATGGCCCACGACCCCTGAGATTATACACCTATTATTTTATTATTTTTATTATTTATTTTGATTTTTTTATCCATTTAAATAAAAATAAATCAATTTAAATAGTAGAATAATGAAATAAAATCCAAGATTTGATTTTATGAGCATATTATGAGTCAATAAACAACTAGCAAATCAAATAAATCATGCAAGGGATGATTGGAATTAAAATAGCATGTTTTGGCCAAGTTTAGAAAGAAAAGAATCAAGTTGAAAATCAAATATCTTTCTCATCAATCTCCAAGATTTGTTCCAGTTTTGTTGACCTAATGTATTCTCATACATATAGACAAGAATGCCAACCCTAATGGACACGAAAAGGCTGCCTCCACAAGTCCAGAAAAACTCCAAGTTTTGACAAAAAAAGTGGTGATCGAATTCAGATTTAGAGGGCGATTCAAGGTATTTCAGGGCCAACAATCCACTCTTGGGAACCTCCTGAAGCTAACAACATCATTTACACGCATCAAAGCTCCAGGAATCGTCGCATAACATCATCACGGTTTGTCACTTTCTTCAAATTCGTATCTGTGCATTTCTTGCATTGTTAATCTATTTTGATTGCATATTTGTGTTTATATGGATGCCTAGAAGCTTTCTGTGTATTTGAATTTGAGTTTTAGCGCAAGAACGGGCTTACACCATTGTTAGGGTTTGAAAGCTCAAAATCAAGGTTTCTTTTTCCAGGACAAATTGAGGGGGATTATGGGTACTACTGGACTCGGGACAAAATTCCTGATTGATCTCTAGCATTAGTTTTAATTTATATTGCTTGTATCATATTTTTGAATAATGCAGGGTTTTAGCTACGAACAAAAATCCATCACTATAGCCTATAGTGACGGAAACGACCGTAGGTAAAAGTCCATCATCTAAAATGATGGATCAGTGAAGAAGGTGATGGCGTGGTGTTCAGGGATTGGTTCATTCAAACAGAGGGACCCACCAGGAAGCACGTGTGTGGCAAGCTGGGCATAACACTTTATTTACTTTATGTTTATTTTTTGTTATTATATTAATGAATGGTTAGATAACGCAAATGGTTAAGGAAGGGAGGTGTAAAGCAAACGTCCTGGGTTCGATCCCAGGCGCGTGCTTTTGTGTTTTTCTTGGTAATTCTTAGCAGATTCCATGCGCTTCACAATCAAGCGCCTATCATGCACCCAAGATCCATACCACGAGATCTCATCATATCATATCTAACGTTCAGTAAAGGTAGTGCATGGTGAACCTCCTAAAGGCCAGCTACACTGGATCTCACGTAGATCTTGGGCCAGCATATGGGCTTAACAATTCAGCTTCACACCCCCAGATTGCTAACAACATCAACATGCCCAATTTATTTCTTTTTTTAATTTCTTTTGTTTTAATTATTTGTTTAATTATTTGTTTAATTATTTTTACAAAAACAAAATCAATTTTTATTAAATCAAAAAATCACAAAAATAGAATTAGGGTTTTTATAATTAAAATTAATTTTTGAAAATTAATTATTTTAATTATTTCAACATTGATTATTTTGTTAAATAAAATTAATTAGAAAATTAGGTTTAACTTGCAAATTTTAACTATTTTTCTCAATAAAAAATACAAAAATATTTCCTTTAATTAATTAGATTCATTAGGATATTTAATTCCCGTGTTCCTCCTCGCGCGCGTTTTATTTATTTATTTTTCCAATTATTGTAACTGCCAAGGGTTTTAATAGTTTTTTTAATTAGGTTTTATTACTGTTTTCACTTATTATTTTTTACCAATTTTGGCTATGTAACCCCTCCCCGAAGCCTTGTAATAGCTAGGTTTTTATCTTTGCACTTTACTTTCCGCTACTATAAATTGTTAGATGTATGGATAATAGGCTTGCATGCAAAAGACAAATGAAATTAAAACAGTAGAAAACCCTAATTGTGCAAAGATAATCAACTGAAATCAAACACATGCACATGCTCACTCCTAGGGTATATCCCCACTTCGGTTGCCTTCGGTAAACGGTCATGAAGTATAGGGAATTTTAGTGGTTTCCCTCTAATCCCAAAAGATAAAAAATGACCCATTCGAATGTTGCCTCGGAAAGATCTTTAAGACTCTAGGGTAATTACTAAGGTTTCCTAACCATTGCTTTTGTAACTGTAATTGTCCCTTCGAATGTCCCTTAAACTCCAACGATGGGGCTACCTACTCCGTAATAGTAGGATAGCACTGTCTAAAGGAAACGAGAAAACGAATAATCTTTTTCGATTTGGTAGAAACTCTTAAGTACTTGCTCAAAATAACAAAAACTCTTTCACACAAACACTTTCAAAACAGTTTTCAAAAACAACTTCGTCACACTCTTGAGGACAGATACAAGGGTTACCATGAAATTAAACAAAAACATTTCAAAACACACACAAGTAATTTCAAGATGAGCAAGTACCTAAGAGCCCATGGAAAACAATGGATAGAAAGGGTGCTCATTTCCCTTTTCCTTTGTTGGATGAAATAAAAGTCGGTGGCGACTCTTGCTTACTGCATATTTGCGAACAAAAAACACAAACCAGTATAACAGTCGGTTCTGCCACCGTATTACATATAGCAACAACAACCAAAGCTTGAGAGCCATTGAATCGTGCTAACCAAGTCCAACTTTCTTCACTTATGACCACACTTGGACAAGGTAGTTATAGGTTCCATTTTGGCTCAAACAGGTTCCTATAATGTTGTTTGATGTTCAATAGTACTCATCCTTATCTCAAATTTCATTTACCTTTCATTTTCACCAATTAATTTTGATTTTTCTTTCTGTAAAATTCTCTTCACACATATTGAATAAATTAATGTAAAGCCTATGGTTGGATTCACACTGATGAAACAATCACAGTGGTGGCGGTCTCGTTCTCTAACGTTTCTATTTGCTAAAACTCCGGTGAGAAGCCACCAGAGAAGATGACCGGAGGTGTTTTACAGTGGTATGTGTTTGTTTTGTTGGTTCAACCAACCAGGGTGTGACACATGTTATATTTTGGCGAGCTGATTCAAAATGGATCTTGTATGTTGCTTTGCACTAATTTCCATCATGTTCCTTCGCTTTTGATCCATCAGATTTGCTTACCTGGCATAAGTGAATAGATATAACACTTCTCATATTTTCTCATTTCATTTTTTTTTATATTTTGTTTTAATTTGTTTTGATTTTAGAAAATTCATTTTAAATCAGTTTTAACTCCAAAAATTCCCAAAAAAATTCATAAAAATATTTCTGATTATTTTACACCTTGCGTGATTTTTTCTCGGAATTTTATTTTCATTTTTGCTATTTTATTTGATTTTCTCTTTTTTTTTAATTGGTTTAAAAATAGTTTTCTGCTTTGAAAAATATCCAAAAAGTTCCTACAAATATTTTAAATCATTTCTGATTTTTCTATATCTTTGGTTGCCATTTATTTGATTGTTTGATATTACTTTTCTATTCCCCCTTTTATTTTCAATTTAAAACCAGTTTAAAAATCATTTCCCATGCATTTTAATTGCTTATTATTGTATTTTAATTTTGTTGACTTCTGGTGCCATGGATCAGACTTTTTTTTATCAAAAGTATCATAAATATCAATGGACTTTGGGTGTTGATTTGGTTTGATGAACCTTCATTAAGTCAAATCTACCATTAAATGATTAATTGAATCATTTTGGTACTTTGGATTGATGATAGGTTTATCACCTTGATCCACCAAGAGGTGATTGATCTTGATGATGACTTTAATCAATATTTTGATTCAATTTGGTTTCATATATGTTCATCTCCTTCTTCTTTTTCTTATTTTTGCTTTTGATCAATTGGGTGATGATGAATTCACATTGCTCAATTTGGTTTGAATTGATGCTTGATGAATTTTCATCATTTAAAACCTACCTCTAAATGATCATTTTATTATTTAAGGTACTTAGATTAATGATAAGTTTGTCTCCAAGTATCATAAAGGATTTGGTTGATGTAATGATCTCATCTCCATGACATTGTCTTGATCACCTTTCTTTTAAACCATTGTGTGCATTTTATACAATACACCTACATTATTTTGGCCTTACCTCAGATAAGTGCATCTTCTACATAAGTTCACTTACAATTGCTTAACATAGCGTCAAATTGTCCCTAATTGAAATACTAATTACCAACATTAATAATAATAATTATGCTAACTTTATGTTTCCTCACTTTTATATTAATGTCATTTAAATTCTTTCCTTTTACATTTAAGTCATTTAAATTCTTGCAATTTACATATATTCAATTTATTTTTATCATTTTATCATTCATGCCTTTTTATTTTTATGCCTTTTATTTTTATGTCATTTATTTTTATATCTTTTTCCTTTGTCCCTTGGACATTTTCTTTTTCTTTTCAATAACATTAATAAGTATCAAACCCTGAAAGGCTTAATGTTATCTTTGGACTATTTGTTACTATCATTGACTTGGAATTGGACTTATGGACATATATTTAGGTTTTTCATCCTATGCTTTAGAGTTGTGACTTGACACATTGGAATTAATCGGATACCTTAAAGATCCATTTGAGACCCTGTAACTTTCATCTGAGACCTTAGGAGATTCATCTTATACCTTTGGTTTTATCTGTCTATTTTGTGTTTTATCTGATGCAAGATTATTATCTATGACTTTGAGTTTTCATCTAATGCATGAGATTTCCTTTGTACCCCGTGATTCATCTGATGCTTTGATTTCATCTAAGACCTTGAACTTTCATCTGATGCCTTGTTTTTCATCTGATACTTTTGATATTCATCTACTTACTTTCTTATGTTGCGGCTTCAATCTAAAGGAAGGGAATGCTTTGCTTGACTCATGTCAAATGGTTGCTTTATCTTAGTTAGTTCACATGCACACACAAAAGCTTTCTCTTGGGCTACCTTACAATGAGACCTTTTATTTCCTTTCCATTTACTTTATGCTTTAGGATAGTCTCTTCAGCTCTTGTCCATCTTCTTCAATTTTTGAAACTTCTCCCTTTTTCAAAACCTTCTTTTTTTTTCAAACCTGAAACCTCTTCCTCAATAAACCTTTACTTTGTCAAGTTATTTACAAAACTTCTTTTTTTAATAAATGCTAAAACATCTTAAGCATACCAAAACTTTTTCAAAAGACTAAAAAAGACAAAACTTATTCAAATCTTTTTCCACTTGGATTTTCCCTTTTAAAATCTTATCTCAAAGATTAGATATTAGTCTTGTTTTAGAATTGATTGCAAACTATCCTACTTCTACAAACATGGCAAAGTGATTGACATTTTCCACTGATATGATTAGATACGACTTGTTGATTTTAAATCCAAGTTGTAAATTCTCCATACTTAAGATGATGCAAATGGCCACTTTCCCATAGTTGTTTATAGTGTTTTGTGTTTTCCACTTAGATAAGACAACATATCTTTTTATTAAAATCAACCAACCAAACCCTATTTTGTTCTTTTTTAAGAAAAACTATGTGGTTCTGATTTCCCCATTGTACATTGTAAGTACATAGGCACATAACTCTTGAATTTTTTCCGAATCAAAATATTAAAAAAAAAAAATTATTTTCCCATCTCTCCAGTCATATTGCAAACAACCATTTTTTTAACCAAACACATATTTTCAAGAGGCTCCCATCGAGTACCATGGATGTGAAAGGTGTTAATACATTCCCTTTGCATAACCAACCCTCGTACCCTGTTCTCTTTGTGTTTTTCTTTTTTGCTTTGCTTTTTGCCTTTCTTTTTTGTTTTGCATGCTTTTGTGGGTTTTATTCGACATTTTCCCATTCCTTTAGAAACAATAAATTTTCGTGGCGAATCTTGCTTTTTACTGAGATAAGTTAATTAATAGCTTATTCTTAAAATTTCCCGCTACGACAGTCCTCAAGTGCCTCAAACACGCCCCTTCTCTAGGAATTATGTTATCATAAACCTCCTTCATTCAAATAAAAGCATTATGTGATAATGATTGGGAAACATGTCCAAATACTAGGAGGTCAGTGACAAGCTTTTGTATTTGTATATATAGCTCTATCGTATAATATAATCAAAGAAGCAATCCATTATTTCTAGAAGCTCTTCTGAAGCTAAGTATAGAGCCACGACATCAACTGTCTTTGAGGTAAAATGGCTGAAATTATTAGAATTAGAGTTTGATCTAACTCATCCCTACAAAATATGCTTGTAAGGTGAGGGCTGCTAAAGCTTTGTAAACATTACATAGGTCATATCTCTAAGAAATCTGAGACTAAATTCTCCCCTTTAAACCTAACACAATAAAGGTGTTTGTTAAAATATGAGAGACTAAGAGACATTTGAATAAACCGTATGTTTAAATAGTACATCAGAAGATACATTATATAGAAGAAAATACAAATCCTAGTATTAATTACATAGATATTTTATCCTATTCTAGAATACACTAAGAATTATTTTAAGGAATATTCTAGAGAATATTCTCTTTATATACATATAATATATAATTATCAACACTCCCCCTCAAGCTTTAACATATAAGTTAAATGCACCAAGTTTGTTACATATATAATTGGTTCTGGGGCTTCGAAGGGATTTTGTAAACACATCTTTCAATTAATCATTCGAGTTGACAAAGCTTATGACAATGTTGCGTGACTCGATCTTCTCTTTAACAAAGGGATAGTCTATCTCAATATCTTTGGTCCTTTCATGGAAGAACGAATTTGAAGCAATGTGCAATGCAGCTTGATTATCACAAATAAGTATCATTGGTCTTGCTTCTTCAATTAGAAGTTCCTTGAGCAGCTTTTTTAACCAAATAAGTTCACATGTTACCGTCGCCATGGCCCTATACTATGCCTCGACGCTTGATTCTGAAACTACATTCTATTTCTTGCTTTTCCTGGATATAAGGTTTCCTCCAACAAGTACACAATACCCAGAGATGGATCATCTATCAATAGGTGACCCTGCCCAATCAGCATCAGAGTATCCAACTGTCTGAGTATGTCCTTTGTCTTTATTCAGAAGACCTTTTCCTGGAGCACACTTGATGTATTTTAGAATCCAGACAACAACATCTATGTGTTCCTGGCAAGGAGAATTTAAGAACTGACTTACCATAATAACTACAAACGAAATATCCGGACGAGTGACTGTGAGATAATTCAAATTTCCAACCAATCTCCTATACCTTCTTGGGTCAGATAGAGGCTCCCATTGATTGGATAGCAGTTTGACACTTGGATCCATAGGATTATCATATGATTTTGCATTTAACAACCTTGTTTATTCCAAAATATCCATAACATATTTCCGTTGAGAAATCACTAAACCATCTTGTTGTAACCGACAAAAAATAAGAGAGTCGCCACCACTATTTTTTGTCCTAAGGACGGGAAAGAACGTATAACCCTAAATTTCAGAGACTCTAAATTTGTGAGTTGGTTAGATAAAGGGAAAGTGTTAGGTGTCCTTTATCTCCATTGTTCTCAAGGGTCTTCCTTTATAAGTCTCGGGCATATCAAGAATTTCTATTTAACGGAATTATTTCCATATGTATATGTATGAGAAAAGGTTTAATTTTTTAGTTATGGGACTCGCCTTGATTTTTGACCGCGTGCCTACGTATCTCCTTGCGAAGAATCATAGTCCAATTTCGTAGTTCGTTATGTGTTTGGTTAGTTTTTTATAGGATTGCGTAGAATTGCTTTCGAGTACTCCTTTGAACCTCGTCTGAGTTTGAAAATTGAGTAATCGTAGACGCAGTTAAAATTCGATTTGTAAGCAATTGCTATTTAATTATTTTTTTTAAATATCTTGAATTTTTATTATGTTAGTAAGAAAATGATTTGATTTGAATAAAGATTTGATCTTTATTGTAATTAAATTGTGCTAGGCGAAGAAAATTATTTGATCGATTGATAATTTTTAAATGTTTTGATTTGAATAATTAATTGGTAAAGCGTTAAGTCAACCTATTAATTATGCGAGGATACAAAATCCTATTATTTATAAAATATTGAATTAATTTGATAAAATATTTAAATTAATACATGTTTAAAAATTTTATTTACATGTAATAAATAATCTAATTGTTAACCTGAAGAATTAGATGAACAAATTCTTGTATATGTTTATAATAATCCAATAATCAAGTCAGTTAAATAATATAATTAACCAATAATAAAATATATATTTTTTAATTTGAATTCTGTTATTTTGGTGTATTTTTAATGTTTAAATAAATACTGATTAGATCTAACTTAGAATAAAAACTAATTACATGAGTTAGATCAAATAAATAGAGAAATTAAAAGGTGTACGTAAAAGACGTAAAAGACGTAGGGTGCTTAGTAAAAAAGATCAATTTGGAGCCCAAAACATAATTAATATTTCTTTCCCTTACTCTAAGTATATTTGCTTAAATAAGATGGAATAATTCGTTTTTTTTTATTCTTTTATTATTAGTGATTTAATTATAAAACTAACTTAGTTAATTGAATAAGAAATTTCTAAAAAGGAAAGGGATATTATAACTCTAAGGATATTACAAGAATTACAAGATCCAGAGGCTCAATTCACAATAGAAAAAAAACCTAACCTAATTAATAACTAATTAAATTAAAGAAGAAAAATTAAAGACAAACCAAACAGTAAGAAGGAGCGGCGCCTAAATTTTTTAAATTTATTTTCTCTTCTTTGGATTCAACTTTGTATTTAAATTTTGCTTCTTCAACGTGCATCTTACAAATAAAATAAAGTCACCAATCTAGTAACCTCTCAACAAGCTATCTACAAAAAAATATTGTTCCAATTCTACGAGTTATCCAAGGGAAATACCATCACCTCTTGACTATGTTTATGTCTCAATTTCATAGTCATTTTTCACCAAGATCTCAATTAATTTAATCAAAGTGGTCAACATGAAAGTTGTAGACAAAATTTTAAGTTTTTCAAAATGTCCAAGAACACAAATTTATCATCCTTGAGATAGGAGATATGAGCAACCCCTTCATAATTAGTTTTGAATGATTGCAAATATATGTGAAATAATAAATACATGTGTGCATTACAAAAATATAATATAACATGTTTAAAATAAGCTAAAAATGTATTTTACTCATAATGCATCATTATGAGTCGACGCAATAGGTTTTGCATCGATATATAACTTACTGAAATCTCTGAAATACTATCCCAAACTATTATGCATCGATACAAAAGCTTATGCATCGACACATAACACTTTGATGCCCTTGTAATGCAAACTTAAACTTGCATGCATCGATACAAAGTCTTATGCATCGACACATAATATTTTGATGCCCCTGTAATGCAAACTTAAACTTGCATGCATCGATACAAAATCTTATGCATCGACACATAACACTTTGATGCCCCTATAATGCAAACTTAAACTTGTATGCATCGACACAAAACCTCATACATCGACACATGACATTCTGATGCTCCTGGAAAATATTTTTGAACTTATATGCATCGATACATAATATCATGTGTCGACTCATACCATGTTTTATGTTCAAAAATTAAAATTACAATCAGTATATATCGACACATACGTGTTATCGACAGATATAAAATTGTTGGTTCGGTAAAATGTTATAATATGATTTTGCATCGACTCAAAACAACATGTGTCGAACCATCCTGTAACTCATAACTAACATGAGTCAACTCATGACTAACATGCATCGACTCATAATACTTTCTTTTTGACTAACCGTTTTCTGTTACATATATAAGCAAGTATTTTTCTCAACAGAAGTGTATTGCAAAATATTAGAATTGTGTGCAAACATTTGTGAGCAACCAGAAGCCTAAAGAAACTTCATCTTCTCAACCATCTTCATTCAATAACAACAACAACAACAAAAATCAAACATCCTTGTTGAAGTGAATCAAGTGGTCAAAGATAACGTTCAACTGTGTATTGAAAGAATCTCAGATGAGTTGAAGGTTGAAAAGGAGGATTCAATAAATAAACCAAGGGATTTGTCCTTCAAGAACGGGTGTGTTCTTGAGGGTTTTGTTAGTCACGGTCGCACGAGTTGGATTCAGCTGTAGCGAGGGGTTTAGAAATTGGAACGATTTTTTCAAACAGGTCTTGGAAACGGAGGATCGTTTGTGGACCTTGCAGGGAATCTTGATACAGCTCATATCAAGTGGTGGTTCTTACAAGAAGAAGAAGATCATAGGGATTTCTATCTTTCTGTGTAGTGTAACCTTGTTATCAAACATTCAACAAATTGTTATAAAAGTTCTCTGTTTCAATTGTGAAATTGAGAGGGAGACGTACCCACACGCGAGGACGACAGTGGGGAACTTCCTTACCAAACTTCCTGCGTATCGTTCGTTCTTTCTTTCTCTTTATCTTTTTACATATTCCATAATTTTGTAATTCAATTGGCTTGCTAAGTTTTTCTGTCTAATGATAAACATAGTGGTTCAAACACTTTCATCAAACCACCACTATTAAATCATTAAACAAGCACATGCCAAGTGTTTGACAAAATTCCTAATAAACTTTTTAATTCATTAGAAATACTGCTTTAATGATAAGTGCATTGAAACGTTAAGAAATTTGAGTTGTATATTCATCTATTTCATTTAATAAAAATCCAGCAAGTTTTTCACATGTCAAGTTTTCTAGTAGTCGGTTCAAAGTAGACGGAAATGATTCAGGACATTAATTTTCTGCTGCTTTCAACACGCTTTGATAAAATAATTTTAAATCCTTGAAAAAGTAAGTGGTGATCTATTCACCCCCTACACCCTCTCTATCACTTGCCACACCATCTAACAAGTGGTAATAGAGCACCAGTTAGCTGGTGCTTTGTATCTACTAGTAACGCTATGGCCTTTGAACCAAAGGGGGCGTATAATAGAGCTCCTATTTTCAATGGTGAAAACTATGGCTACTGGAAAGACTGCATGCGAGTACACATAAATTCCATTGACAGGAATGTATGAACTACCATTCAAAATGGTCCCTTTCAAATTACCATGAGGAATGATGCAGGTGCAATAGTACCTAAACCTGAGGATCAATGGAATGAAATGGATGAAAAGAAATGGTCGTGCGATTGGAGAGGCAGAAATATGATAATCTCAGCACTTGGTGTTGATGAGTATTATACGGTGTCTCATTGCACGCCCGCTAAAGAAATATGGGATGCTTTAGAAATTTCCCACGAAGGCACTACTGAAGTTAAACAGTCCCGCATCAATATACTCAATCAAGAGTTCGAGCTCTTTCACATGAAACAATGAGAATTTGTCTCTGACATGCAGAAGAGATTCGTTCATCTTGTGAGCCATTTAAATGCACTTGGAAAAACGGTTTCCAATGAAATTGCTACTAATAAAATTCTGAGATGTCTTAGCAGCGAATGGCAACCTAAAGTAACAGCCATCAAGGAAGAAAATGACCTCACTACGCTTACCATTACAACTCTGTTTGGAAAGCTGGAAGAACATCAACAAGAATTGCAAAGTCTTGAAAAATATGAAAATAAGAGCAAGAAGGAGAGGAACAAAGACAGGGAGGGTGAGAAGAATTAAATAGCTCTAATGGCTTCTAGCTCTAAGTCCTCAACCAAAGAGCAAGATGATAATGACTCAACTAGTGATAAAAATTATGATGATGAAGAAATGAGACTTTTTGTTCGGAGATACAATAGGTTTATTCGAAAGAATGGAATCAAGCATTGTGATAAGAATCTCATAAACTTTAAAAAACAATCCAAAGAGCCAAGGCAAGAAGAAAATAAAAAGCAAAGAGGTAAAGGACCTTGTTATAGTTGTGGTAAAGTTGGACACTATAAACCAGACTGTCCAAATATGAAAAAGGATAAAGGAAAAGCTCCACCAAAGAAGTTCAACAAACAAAGAAGAGCTTACATTGTATGGGAAAGCGATAGTTATTCATCAAACGATGACAGTTCAAGTGGTAGTGATAAAAGTGCAAATTTATGTCTGATAGCACATACAAAAAATGAATCCTACCACAAGAAAGACAACCATAACAAGCAAGTAAGACAAGTATATCCTAACAACTTTTCTTCTATGACCTTTTCTGAACTAAAAATAGCTTTTGAAAAACTGCAATACAAAGTTGAAGATACTTTTAAGAGATTATCCTCCGATAAACAAATATTTTCATTTCTGGAGAGTAAAGTCTATAAAGCTGAAAAAGACTTAAAAAGTATAAAAGCTAGTATTGCAGAAAGTTCAAAAGATAAGAATGTTACAGGATGTATTCCCAGAAGGAAATGTGAAGTTTTCCATATTTGGCAATAAGAGGTTAGAACTCTTAATGCCAAATTAGAAAAAGCTTTACAACCTAAGGTTACTTTTGCAGTCGATCCTAGAATTTTTAAGAAAACGTTGAATCTACAATATTCAAAATATTCTTTTGTTGAAAACATACCAAAGGATTCAATGAGCAGAAGTAAAACAATACATCATCATTATGGTTTATGCCATTATTTTTGTCGTTTTGTTCATACCATTGAAAAGCACAAGTTTAGGAGGTTTCTTGTTCCTAAAGGCATTTACCAATGGAGGCCTAAAGGCAACCATGTTACCACTTACCCACATGGACCCAATAAAATTTGGTACCTACCCCTCTCTTTTGATATTGCAGGAAAAGTGTCTTACATCCATGGATAGAAGATGGTTTCTAGACAGTGGGTGTTCAAGGCACATGAACGGTGATATATCGCTCTTCATTGACTTCAAAGCAAAGAAGAAAGGATTTGTCACTTATGGAGACAATAACAAAGTATCTATACTCGGTAAAGGTAGTGTAGGTAATCCATCTACCACTACTATTTCTGATGTCCATTTAGTAGAAGGGCTTAAACATAATTTGTTGAGTATTAGTCAATTGTGTGACAAGGGTTATAAAGTTACCTTCATAAACACTTGCTGCATAATTAAAAATACTAAAAAGGATATTGTGTTTAAGGGCATTAGAGTAAACAACGTCTATATGCTTGACCTTTTTGATGTATCCTTAACAAGCACTAAGTGTCTAGTCACCTTAAATGATGATTCTTGGCTTTGGCATAGACGTCTAGCGCATGTTAACTTTGATTTTCTTAATAAGATCGTATCCAAGGATCTAGTAGTAGGTCTTCCAAAGATAAAATTTACAAAGGATCCCCTATGTGATGCGTGCCAAATAGGAAAGCAAACAAGGGTCTCTTTCAAATCTAAAAATATGATTTCCACTTCACGACCCCTTGAGCTTCTCCACATGGACCTCTTTGGACCTTCTAGAACAAAAAGTCTAGGAGGAAATTATTATGGTTTTGTGATCGTTGACGACTACTCTAGATTTACTTGGACTATATTCCTTCATAGCAAAAATGAAACTTCTTCTGCTTTTAAGAGTTTTGCAAAACTATCTCAAAACAGAATGGAATTGAAAATAATTGCAATCCGGAGCGATCATGCAGGTGAATTTCAAAACCATCTCTTTTATAAGTATTGTGACAAGCATGGTATTGAGCATAACTTTTCAGCACCTCGAACTCCACAGCATAATGGAGTTGTGGAGCGCAAAAATCGCGTCTTAGAGGAGTTGGCGAGAACAATGCTCAATGAAGGTGGATTACCAAAATATTTTTGGGCTGATGCAATTAGCACAGCCTGTTATGTTTTAAACAAAATATTAATTCGTCCCATTTTGGATAAAACACCTTATGAAATTTTAAAAGGAAGAAAGCCAAACTTTTCACATCTTCATGTATTCGGTTGCAAATGTTTTGTTTTGAATAATGGAAAAGAAAAACTTGGAAAATTTGATGCAAAAGCAGATGAAGGTATCTTTCTCGGATACTCACAATCAAGCAAAGCATATATGGTATACAATAAATGTTTACTTACGGTTGAGGAGTCAGTTCATGTCTCTTTTGATGAATCTTATCCAAAACATGTCGGAAAAGGTATTTCTCTTGATAGTGCAGGTGTATCTACTGAAGATATACTCAAAGAAACTGTTGAGGAAATTGTTCAGTCCAAAAGAGTTGATGATGAGGAAGAAAAAGATACAAGCCTTTCAAAAGATGAGGAAGAAGAGCAAATGGAAGCTAATGATCTTCCACTAGCTTAAAAGTCCTCTAAAGACCATCTCATTGACAACATATTGGGAGATATCTCAAAAGGAGTAGTGACTCGCTCCAAGATAAGTAATTTTTGTTATCATTTTGCTTTCGTTTCACAAGTAGAACCTAAAAATGCTAAAGAGGCCTTGATTGATGAATTTTGGCTAATGGCCATGCAAGAAGAGCTAAATAAGTTTAAAAGAAATGACGTTTGGGAACCTGTCCCTCATCCACGAGACCATCATATCATAGGCACTAAATGGGTCTTTAGAAATAAACTTGACGAAAATGGAATGATAACCCGCAATAAAGCACGCTTAGTAGCACAAGGGTATAACCAAGAGGAGGGAATTGATTATGAGGAGACTTATGCTCCAGTTACTCGCCTTGAGGCTATATGTCTCTTGCTCGCTTATGCGTGTGCAAAAGATTTTAAGCTTTATCAAATGGACGTAAATAGTGCCTTTCTTAACAGAGTCATAAATGAAGAGGTGTATGTCTCACAACCTCCTGGTTTTGAGAATAACGAATATCTAAATCATGTCTTCAAATTAAAACGAGCATTATACGGTCTTAAACGGGCCCTCTCAGGTCTGGTATGAAAGACTTAGTAAATTTCTACTTGATCATGGTTATTCAATAGGTAAAGTGGATACCACTCTTTTCATTAAACGTAAAGGAAAGCACATCCTTTTAGTTCAAATATACGTAGATGATATTATTTTTTGTTCAACTAATCTACACTTGGTCGAGGAATTTTCTAAAGTCATGCAGGGTGAATTTGAGATGAGTCTCATGGGGGATCTAAACTACTTCCTCGGTCTACAAATAAAGCAGCTCAATGAAGGCACAATCATATATCAAACAAAATATTGCCAAGAGTTGCTTAAACGATTTGAGATGAACAACTCAAAACCAATTGACACCCCCATGCCTACCAATGAAAATTTAGACAAGGATGAACATGGTAAGAGTGTTGATGTCAAGAAATATAGAGGTATGATCGGATCCCTCTTGTATCTTACAGCATCTAGGCCTGACATCATGTTTAGTGTTTGCATGTGTGCACGATATCAATCGGATCCTAAGGAATCCCACTTGAAAGCTATCAAGCGTATACTTAGGTATCTTAATAATACATCTAAGTATGGGCTATGGTATTCCAAGGGAAGCGATTGTAGTTTAGTAGGTTACTCTGATTCTGATTTTGCTGGCTGCAAATCAGATAGGAAAAGCACTATTGGAACATGTCACTTGTTTTCAAACTCTCTAGTAAGTTAGAATAGCAAAAAGCAAGTTTCTGTTTCTTTGTCAACTGCTGAGGCTGAATACGTGCAGCCGGTAGTTGTTGTGTTCAGATCTTATGGCTGAAGCAACAATTACAAGACTATGATATTAAATTAAAACGTATTCCAATAAAATGTGACAACACAAGTGCTATAAATCTCACTAAGAATCCAGTCTTACACTCACGCACTAAACACATAGAGATTAGACATCACTTTCTTCACGATCATGTTGAAAAGGAAGATGTTACGTTTGAGCATGTTGATACTAAAAATAAACTTGGTGACATCTTTACAAAACCACTAGCAACAAAACTCTTCTTCAACATTCGTCGCGAGCTAGGGATTTTAGATCTCTCTTACGTGATGTCTTAAGCATATATGTAGTTGAAATATATCTATGTCTCACCATACTGTTGAGATGTGTTTTTCATCTTTAGTACATGTGCCTTAACATCTCATCAAACAGGTAATACCCTTCCTATCTACTTTCTCAATTACTTATGAGTTGATCTAAATGCTTCATTGATAATGTCTACGTATATCTCTTTTACATAAATTGTTTGAACTTGACATATGCAAATTGCATTACATCATTACGCATGCATAATACTCTTCAGATGATTCATTTTTTCATAATCATTTAAATTGGAATTGGGTACCATATCCATTTGTTAACAAGAACCTGTGAAAAACTGCATTTTTATCAAAATTTGTGTTATGAGTCGATACATACAGTTATGAGTCGACTCATATCAAAAAAGTTTATAAAAACAGAAAGTAAGAATTGGTTTCAGATTGACACATCAAGATTTGCATCGACACATATTCCTTCTCGTCGACTCATAGAATTCTCGTGTCGATGCAAAACATTTAAAACAAAGAAAAATTGTTCTTTAACACAGGATGTGTCGACACATACGAATTTCGTGTCGACACATAAGAGTAATAAATGCCATTAATTTGAATCTATTCTGGAACCTTGTTATTCCTCCTGTTCCTCTCATCTCTCCTACTGCTGCCCAAGAGTTTAATAAGGCTACTCTATCTAACATGGGATACAGATGGGACAAAAACCGTCAATGATTTTATTTTAAGGAGAAAGGGTCAAATGTAAGGGTATATAACTTTGATATACCCTCTGAATAGATTTATGAGGATGAGTACCCTATTGATACAAACATTCCAGATATCAATGAAAATGTCCAACCTGAAGCAAATCAGGCTGGAACCGGTTGGGGTGAGTGGGTGCCAAACCGTTGGTCTCCAAAAAATTATCAATGTGATCAAACCGCACAACCTCATGATGCTCCCACTACTGCAGCAGGCTCTTCCTCGGAAGCTCCTGCTTACCTCACCGCCATGTTTTAGCAAATGCAGGTTGCCAATGATTCTCGACATGAAGAAGCGAGACAGTGGCACAACCAGCAAAATGAATGGCACAAAGAGCATGAGCAATGGCATGATGAGCACACACGGATGTACCAAAATCAGCATTCGTGGCACTTAGATTTGGTCAAATGGCGCCAGGTATTCTACAATGAGATGACAAGCTTCATGGATGAATGTCGTCAAAATCCTGGAATCATGGAAAATTTCAGAAATGTCGATATCCAGAACAGGTTTCGATGATATCAGTTCATGACTTAGAATCCTGACATCAATCCACCTCCACCGCCTCCTCCACCCTACAACTATGACGAATCCTATGATGGGAATAATCCTTAGTCTATATCTCCATGTCATACATTGCATACCATTAATTCATGCCTCTTTTTCAAGTAGTTGTATTAATGTCTCCTTCAAACAATCTATTTTTCTTATGTAATATAACTCTTATCTGCAATTAATTACTTTTAACTTGATTACTTCCTGTTTACTCTATTATTTACTCAGTGATTGATAACATTATGCCAAGACATTCTGTGTGAATGCCAAGACAATTATTTGCTGAAATTGTATATCAATTTTCTTATGTGCTAAGATTGCTGAAAATATTGCTTATTCTCTTTTTGATGTGGTCAAAGGGGGAGAAGAAGATTGTGTTAGTGAAGATTGTGTTTGTGTTAGAAAGAAGATGCAAAAACTCAGGGGGAGCAAGCTTATTCATCTACACTATATCACCACAAATCATCAGATATTTGCCATCATCAAAAAGGGGGAGTTTGTGAGCAACCCTTTCATAATTGGTTTTGAATGATTACAAATATATGTGAAATAATAAATACATGTGTGCATTATAAAAATATAATATAACATGTTTAAAATAAGATAAAAATGTATTTTACTCATAATGCATCATTATGAGTCGACACAACAGGTTTTGCATCAATACATAACTTACTGAAGTCCCTGGAATACTATCCCAAACTATAATGCATCGATACAAAAGCTTATGCATCGACACATAACACTTTGATACCCCTGTAATGCAAACTTAAACTTGGATGCATCGATACAAAATCTTATGCATCGACACATAACATTTTGAGGCCCCTGTAATGCAAACTTAAACTTGCATGCATTGATACAAAATCTTATGCATCGACACATAACACTTTGATGCCCCTGTAATGCAAACTTAAACTTGTATGCATCGACACAAAACCTCATGCATCAACACAGGACATTTTGATGCTCCTGGAAAACATTTTTGAATTTATATGCATCGATACATAATAACATGTGTCGACTCATACCACGTTTTATGTTCAAAAATTAAAATTACAATCAGTATGTATCGAAACATACGTGTTATGCATCGACGGATATAAAATTGTTGGTTCGGTAAAATGTTATAATATGATTTTGCATCGATTCAAAACAACATGTGTCAACCCATCCTGTAACTCATAACTAACATGAGTCGACTCATGACCAACATGCATCGACTCATAATACTTTCCTTTTGGCTAACCGTTTTCTGTTACATATATAAGCAAGTATTTTTCTCAGCAAAAGTGTATTGCAATTAGAACTGTGTGCAAACATTTGTGAGCAACCAAAAGCCTGAAGAAACTTCATCTTCATCATCTTCTCAACCATATTCATTCAACAACAACAACGAAAATCAAACATCCTTGTTGAAGTGAATCAAGCGGTCAGAGATAACATTCAACTGTGTATTGAAAGAATCTCAGTTGAGTTGAAGGTTGAAAAGGAGGCTTCAAGAAATAAACCAAGGGGTTTATCCTTCAAGAACGAGTGTGTTCTTGAGGGTTTTGTTAGTCACGATCGTACGAGTCGGATTCAGCCGTAGAGAGGGGTTTGGAAATCGGAAGGATTTTTGCAAACAGGTCGTGGAAGCGGAGGATCGTTTGTGGACCTTGCCGGGAATCTTGATACAACTCATATCAAGTGATGGTTCTTACAAGAAGAAGAAGATCATAGGGATTTCTATCTTTCTGTGTAGTGTAACCTTGTTATCAAACATTCATCAAATTGTTATAAAAGTTCTTAGTTTCAATTGTGAAATTGAGAGGGAGACGTACCCACACGCGAGGATGACAGTGGGGAACTTCCTTACCAAACTGCCTGCGTATAATTCTTTCTTTCTCTTTATCTTTTTACATATTCCATAATTTTGTAATTAAATTGGCTTGCTAAGTTTTTCTGTCTAATGATAAACATAGTGGTTTAAACACTTTCATCAAACCACCACTATTAAATCATTAAACAAGCATATGCTAAGTGTTTGACAAAATTCCTAACAAATTTCTTAATTCATTGGAAATAATTATTTAATGATAAGTGCATTGAAACGTTAATAAATCTGAGTTGTATATTCATCTATTTCATTTAATAAAAATCCAGCAAGTTTTTCACATGTCAAGTTTTCTAGTAGTCAGTTCAAAGTAGACGAAAATGATTCAAGACATTAATTTTCCGCTGCTTTCAACAAACTTTGATAAAATAATTTTAAATCCTTGAAAAAGTAAGTGGTGATCTATTCACCCCCCCCCCCCCCCCCCCCTCTCGATCACTTGCCACATCGTTTAACAGGAGATTCAAAGACATGAAGTTTGCATTCCATTCTTGAATTATAAGTCATTTTTGTGATGAGCTCATGACCAAATCTCATGACCATGCTACATAATCTCACTTTTCATGCCTTTAAACCTCCAAATATATCCATAATCAGAAGATTGCATACACTTTTGAGCCATTATCCAAGTGATTCAAGCTTTGTCAAAGCTTACTTGCCATTTAAGGGAGAAATGCCACACTGCGATTTTGATAAATCATACTTTATGCAATTGTCAACTCTCCTTGAGCCTCTCACTTGTTTCATCTGCACACACCCAACTTGAAGACTCATAGAAACATGTTTAAAGTGTCTAACAACTCTAGAAGGCATGGTACTATGCGTTGAAACTTTAATTTCACAAGAAATTTCAAGTTGCATTTCAACCAAGCCTTAACTCCATAACTTGTAAACCTGATCAACTCTTATCCTCAAATATTTATCTATAAATAGAGATCATTTGCAAGTTAATACACGAATGCACATGTCCTCAAATAACCTAAAACTCAGAATCACTTAGAAAACTCCATTGTTGCACATTTGAAGCTTCCAACACCCAACTTTATCAAATAGAAGTTGTCCAAATACTCTTGGAACGACTGTAACACCTCCATCGTCATTGTCTAAACCTCACTTTACACCTCTGCAACTTGACTTGTCCAGAAGAATTAAGGCACTCTCAATTCAAGGTAGGCGTTGTAAAAGCTTCCTGGGAGTCCAGTGAAGCTATCCAGATCATCCTAACACCTCCAGAAGTGCTCTAACTTCAAACTCGATTCTCACCTCAGAGGTAAGTTTCTCCAACTTTGAAATCCTTATACATGCATCATTTGATTTCAATTTCAAAAGATAAAATGTAGATATGATAGCCCTGAAGCTAACCATGTCCTTAGTTTTCATTTATGTTGACTATGTGATGAGAATTTTGGAATTGAAATTTTTGAAATATTAGGTTTCAGTTTGGTACCAAGAAAAATTCGTTTCAGCCTTTAACTTATAGATTTAAAAAGTTATATGGTTGGATTCGTGGTTAAGATTCAAGCAGGTTTGATGTTTACATCTTTTAAAATGGTTGAGAAATGGATAAGTTTGAGATTTTAAAATGGTGTTGTTATTGTTCTGGCGTGAAGAAGAAGATGAAGTTCATAAATTTGAACTTGTGAACATGTTTTGTAATATATTTAATGGGTGTTGTTTCATAACCGGATGAAACAGCCACCCTAGTGGCAAGCGTGTGCATGTGTGAGGCGTTATTGTGCCAGGGCAGGGGTTCGATCCCTGCCTCTAGCATTTTTATTCTCTAACATTTATCTTGTAGATTCAGTGTAAGCCAGACATATACACGCACCATGCATCCTCATGTTACAACCATCAAATCTCATTTATCTTGATCTAGCGTCCCAAAACCAACGCGCCTATGATGAACCCTCCATGGACAACCATATTGGATCAACACACGCCTGGGTTTTGGCTAGTTTGGGCTTGTAAAATTTCTGTTTTCACACTCTCATTTTTCTTAAAACACAAACCTAACATTTTACTTTTTTTTTAATTATTTATTTGAATTAACTCTTTTCTTTTCTAAATCATTTTTAAAATCAGAAATAACATCATAAAAATGATAAAAAATATTAGATTTAGGTTTTTAATTAACTATTTTAATTTTTGACAAATAAAAATTAATTTAATTTAGTCACTTTGATTTTATTTAATTAGAATTAGGTTTTATACTATAAAATATATTTTCTAAATAAAACACCAAAAACATTTTCTAAATACTTAGAATTCTTTAGATTTTAATTAATTAATTTAATTTTTGATAATAAAATTAACTAATTTAATCACACCTTATTTTATTTTAAATAATTAAATTGTGAATTAAATTAGAATTAGGTTTAATTTTATTTATTTCACATTTCAAATATTTTCTAAACAAAGAAACAACAAAATATTTTCTTAGAATACTTAAAATTTTTAGGGTTTTTGCATCTTTCCCCTTTCTATCTTCGCGCATTTGTTTATTTTTCTCATTAATACAATTATGTAACTGTAAAAAGTTTGTTATAGATAATTAGGGTTTATTGTTTTCCTCCCCCATTCATAAACTTGTACCCCCATCCCCAAAGCGTTGTAATAGCGTATGACGTTTAATTTCTGCAATTTACGATTTTCTTTATTACTGTTAGTAATTAGGGTTTGTATGCCAAGACTAAAAGCAAATATTAGAAAACCTAATCTCAAGACAAATACCTGAGTTTAAAACACTTCACACACGCGCACCTCTAGGGTAACCTCACTTGTTGCCTCAGATAAAAAACAGCCATGTCCCTCAAACATTGAGATGCTTTAGCAAAGACCTTCAATTAAAAGATCGTAGTCCTTCGATGACCCTTAGATGCTGCCTTCGGTAAACGATCTTCGTCCCTTACAAAAATTGCTAAAGCGTCCTACAAGTTTCCTTCTATGATTATACGATGACCCACACCTGTCCCTCACATCCAATGATAGGGCTTCCTACTAACTAATAGTAGGATAGTACTATCTAAAGGAAGAGGAAAAGAACAAAGACCACTGAGTAGGTAGATCGCTCCTAATCGCTTGCTCAAAAAACAATTTCCACACTTCACACTTTCAAAACAACTACTTTCAAAACACTTTATAAAAACTTTTGAGGACTAATACAAGAGTTATTATAAAGCAAACTGCCTTACATTGTCATTTTTAAAACATCTTTCCAAAACAAATACTTTTATCCAACAAATATTTTTAAAACAAACATTTTGTGTACATTCTCAACGATACGAGAATCATTACAAAATTGTCGTACTTAGGCATTTTCAAAATATTTTCAAACATACACAAACACAAAGAATTTTCAAAGTGAGCTAGAATTTAAGAGCCCGTAGATAACTACGGATGAAAATGGTGCTAACACCGTCCCTTTTCATAACCTACCCCCTTAACTCAGAAAATTCTCAAAGGTCTTTCCTGTTCTTTTCACCCTTTCCTTTATTGGATAAAAGAAAAGTCGGTGGTGACTCTTGCTATCCGCAACATTTACGATAAAACGTAAACCTAAAAGTCAGTTCTCCCACCGTATTATTGATAACAAATGGCATCTCCTCTGAGAATTTTGCTTATCAATGGAAAATAGCATCTCTTTTGAGAAGTTTTCTCACCCCCGATAGGTGGTTGTCTCTTTATTTCAGAAGTTTATTATGCATCCAACCTACTCACATCTCTTTGAGTTTCTCCAACAAAGTTGTTGATGATATTATACAACAAGTGGCTACCTTTTTAGGAGCTTGTCTATTACCCTTTCCAAGTGAATTGATTGGTTAAAGAAGAAGTTGACGCCCCTTTACAGGTGGAATACCAGAAGTTTTTGAAGGTTTATCATCATTCCTTTTTGTTGCTACCTTCAGCTAGTAGTTGGTAGTCATTCTCCTCTTTGAAGATCTTTCCCCAGTAGAGTTAATATTTTACTTTTCTTAGTAGAGTTCTCTAACTCAGGATTATTACTTAGTAAGAATCTCTCATGGAAGTATGCTTCTCTTTTCCTATTGGGGTTTGTGTTGTGTCTTTTTCTAGATCCCCGCAGATTGTGTTATTCCTCAGTGGAGTCTTCCTTTGCTGTTTTGTTCTAACTGTATTTTTATTTGTTCTAATACGCAATTATTCCTAGAGTCATGTTGTTCCCCAACATGTTTTTCTCGGTGATCTCCCTTCTTGTTTCTTTCTCCAACAAATATCTCTTTATTCCCTACAGAGTTTATCTCTTATAGAATTATCCCGCATAATCCAACTTTTCTTTTGCATTCATAATCATAAGCATTGCATGGAATCTTAGGCCAAAAATTGGGTCTTATTGTATTTAAGTCTCGTCAATTATGTCGAGACGAAGATTTCAACCTTCATATATCCAGATAGAAGAAACTTAAATATGGGCAGTTGTCATACCCTAATTTTTACCCCTAAGATTTTATATCATTTTCATCATTGCATTATTGCATCATCATCAAGATCACAAACTTAGTTGCCTCCTAATCATCTCTCTAAGCCTTGTCTTGAGAAGATCACCAAGCACCCTTTTGTGTATCTTTCTATTTGTGTTTATATATATTTATTCTTTACTAACCTTAACCAAAATCCAAAAATATGCTTTGTTTCTCTCATTTGTTTTGCAAGGTAGGGAGTTAAATCAAGAACATCAAGCTTGGTTGCTAAATTAGGGTTTTGAGCTCCAAGTCAAAACTTAGTCACCCATTGATTCTCAAGAGCTTATTCATTAAATTATGGACTATAATATTAGGTCACAATCTCAACAATCATCATTCAAAATCATTTGATCAAAGATATCTCAAAGTTTGGTTGCTTACTTCTCAAGGTTCATGTGATTATTTCCATGTTTTGTTCATCAAGTTTCCTCAAGCATTGGTCAAGATCAATTAAAGTTCAAGCAAGAATCCATCATGTAGAGTTCACATGTTTATCATGGTGCCTTGAAATTAAAGATTCAAGATGGTTCAAAGTACCTTGACCTAAGAAGTCAACATTTAAATTCCAACTTAAAAATATCACAACTCACTTGTTTTTCAACAATTTTGAATGCTTCTTTGGTCAAATGACTATTCACGTCATCCTCTACAAGTTCTCATTACAAGTCAAGAGCCAATTATGCTTGGAAGATAATCAAAAGTTTGGAAACATTAGAGGCTATTTTGTGGACTTAGTGAAATTTGACCTATAATTCAAGTGCGAAATGCCTAACTTCCAAAGATCATAACTCTCAATTTTTAACTTTTGTGGGTGGTTCTTTTTGCCAATTATTACATTTGATGCCCTCTATAAGTTTGTTTCAAATATCAAGTTCCAATTATGCTTGGAAAGCCATGAAAGGTTTGAAGACATTATAGGTCATTTTGGACTTAAAATTATTTTGACTTCTAATTACAAGTCATGGTGCCAACTTTACTAGTTCATAACTTTTTGATCAGGTGTCTGAATTAATACTTTCTTGTCACATTGTGCTCTTTGGGTTTTAAAAAAGTTTCTTTGAAAATTCCAGTTCGACTCTTGTATCGGTCCTCAAGAGTGTTTGAAAAGTTGCTTTCGAAAGCTTTTTGAAAAGTGTCGGTGTGAAAAGTATTTTTGAATTTGTTTTGAAATTAGAGCAAGTATCTAGAGTCGTCTACCTACCCTAAGGAATTCGTCTGTGTAAATGTCCTTTAAAGTAGTGCCATCCCACCATTGAGAGGTAGGTAGCACCACCGTAGGAGGTGTTCGGGTCAATTCGAGGTTAGGGACATGGTGATCACTAGAGCAATGGGAAGACACCTTAGAAGCTACCCTCATGCCAGGTTCCCGGATCATGAGGACTTACTAAGACATCCTCTACTCGACGATCACCTTTCGAGGCAAGGCAACAGTGAGGCGTACCCTAGGGGTGGTGTGTGATTTTGTGTGTTGTTTTCATTTATTTTTGTCTTTTGTCATGTATGGGTGATCTACGCGTTTGTTTTTATTTTTTGTCATTCATTCTTGCATGCATTTATTAACAGTTAAAAAGATGCGGAAATTAAAAGTTCTAGACTATTACAAAGGCGCGGGTCCACATCGCCAAAATTAAAATCCAGGACCCGATTTGACAGAAAGTAAAGAAATAAAGTAAAGTGCGAAAGATAAATATTTACATGGCTTTGGGAGAAGTACATAAGAAATAGAATAAAAGAAATAAAATAAAAATGCGCGATGAGAATAAAAATCGCAATCGAGGGCGTTGGACCCTTTTTAATGAAATTAAATTAGAATTATGAAATTAATTAAATTAAAGTAAAAAAGAAATTATTTTTGGAGGTTTTTTGTATTTATGGGTTTTTTATGTGAATTAAATGAAATTTAAACCTAATTCTACAATTTTTATTTTATTAAGAAAATGTTGAAATTTAACCTAATTAATTAATTGCAAGTATTTACAAAAATTGTAATTAATAATTAATAATTAAAAGAAAAGAATAAAAAAAAATACTTAAAACCCTAATTCTACACTTTTTAAGTTTTTTATGAAAAATATTTGAATTAAACCTAATTTTACAAGTTTTTGATTTATTAAGAAAAAGATATTAAAAATTAACCCTAGAATAAAAACTAATTAATTGATACAAGACTTTATTTACAAAAATATTAGTTAAATAAAATATATTTAATTTTTTGTCTTTTCTGATTTTTCTATTGTTTTTTATATTTTTATGAAAATATATTGGTTTAAAGAATTTAAAAGAAGTTAATTAAATCAAATAAAAAAATGGGAAATATAAAAGAAATAGCAAACCTTGGGGGGTCTGTCCCCAAATTGGAGGGTTTTGTCCAGCAATCAGGCCCATTAAGCCTTTGGCCTTGTTGACTTTTTGGCTAGCGTGTGGCATGTTTGACCAACGAGTATGGTGCTCCTCTGATCAGGGCCAATGGATTAATCTCAGTGGGCGCGTGGCATAGTTGGACCAAGGGGTGTATGATGGCCTTCAGGGAAGAGCGCTGCATAGGATGATGTTAGAAAAAATTTTATTGAAAGGGAGGGGGACCTGGGATTCGAACCCAGGTCCCAGGGATTACCATGCACATGCCTGACCAGTTGAACCAAGCGCGCGTTTTGATTATTATCTGGCCAATGAACAATATAATATAAAACAAAAAGTTAGTGGAAAATTAGCGCACAAATTTAAACAACCCAATCATGCCTTGACACTTCATCATCTTCTCCGTTTTGCTTTTTTTCCCTGAAATATAAAAGAGGTTAACGGGGGTTTTAAACCCCCCCCCCCCCCCCCCCCCCCCAAAATATGCATATTTCCATAATAGCGAATAGGCCATGGTGCTATATAAATTAGGCGCGAAGGGTGCTTTAGAATCGTCCAAGCATGCTGATTTCAACCATGGCATTGAGGTTCTCTAATTTTACAGTATTAAGAAACGCCTAATTTAAAACTTGAAGAACCCTAATGTCCTTTAATGGTGAATTCTTCAATAGTGCACGAAAATTCAATCAAAATATGCAGTTAGCTTCATAATCACCCAATTAGTATGAATCCATGAAAAAAATGCAATAGAAATGCTTGAATATTAAAACACAATTATGCATAAAATTGAAAACAGTTTGAATTCCCTATACCAATTCTGGGCGTGTAAGGGTTAAAAAACAATGCAGGAAGCTTCCTTGACACTTTTGCAAGCTATTGGAATTACTCTTGGCCTCTGAATCGTGCTAGAATAGGGTTTTTAGTTTTCACTTTTTTGACAAAAAATTCAAGCTTTTTTGTGCTTTTCTGGCGCAGCCTTGTGGGTATTGGCATTAGGGTTGGCTTCATGCTTATGTATGGAATGATTAGGGTAAAAAATCTGAGCCAAAGGATCCATGAATTGATGAGAAAATATTTGATTTTCCATGCCATAATTTTCCAATCTTTTCATGCATATTTGCTACCAAATCATGTTCAATCACATGGATTCTTTCCCTATCTAATAATGCACGAAAATCTGAAGTTATCCTATGCACAAAAAGATTTGATTGACTTGCTTTGATATTTTTCACATATTTATTTTAATTAAATGAATTATTAATAATTAAAAATCCAAATAAATAAATAAAAATGATAAAAAAACTTCCCTTTGGGCCAAATGGTCGTGCACATGCCTTGGATAATGATTCTTGGAAGAAAAAGAGGCCCATTAGCATTTTTAAGACATTTGAAGCAATGTTGACTTTTCAAAATATCCAAAAATTTCCCAACTTCCACAAGGCATATCTTGCTCAATTTTTAAGCTTTGCTCATGTTCTTGGACATTTTGGAAAGGTCTTGAAGTCCTCTAACCAATGCCTTTTGTCCCATGTCATTTTGATTTACCAATCTCAAGTTATGGCCTTTGACTTACAGTCCCTTTTTGTTGACTTTTGAAAATGACCTATAATGTTGAAATTGATAACTTTTTGTGAGAGCATTTCTTGGACTTGAAGTGTGAAGAGGAGTTGTAGGAAATGTCTTTCTCTTCAAAATGAGCTTTGGATGGAAATTTTCTGATAATCCATGTGAAAGTTATGCCTTGGTCAAGTTACAGTTGACTTTTTCAACTGTCCAAATATGGAAACTTTTGCATCTTGATGATTTTTGAGCCAAGCTTTGAGAATCATGATCAAGCCTTGATCAAATGATGTTTGTGGCTTCAAAATGAGATGTTGACCAAAAATTTGAACTTTTGACTGTCAAATGACCATTTTGCCCCTACAGTTGACTATAGTGCAATTAGGGTTTTTGACTGTGCAATTTTGAGCTGTAAGTCTTGAAACTTGGTATGAGGATGCTTGACCATGTTTGTAAGCATGTGGGACTTGATTGGACCCTTGGAAACTTCATTTTCTTTGTCAGAACCAAAACCCTAATTTTGACTGTTAGGAGGCCCTTGAACTATGTAACCCTTAGGGAGATTTTGAAGCTTTGACTTGGCAAATCTTGAAGAATATGGGAGGGCAAATTTTGGGGTACAACAACACCGGTCTGAGCTTATGATTTTGTAGTTTGTGAGACCTGCAACTCGCATGTGCTGGAGGTTGAAGATGACCAGCGTGTCATCTCTTAACCAATGACATGGTGCCACAATTTTTTTTTTAAATCTATTTTTTAATTAATGATCCAGTGGTTTATTCACTAATGTCCATATCATGAACATCGCGCCAGATCCCTTGGATTTGATTACTAACGCGTTTTGACATTGATCCTGTGACATAGTGGCAGAACCGACTATTATATTGGTTTGCGTTTTTTGTTCACAAATGTCGCGGTAAGCAAGAGTCGCCATCGAATTTTATTTCATCCAACAAAGGAAAGGAAAAAAAACATAAACAACCTTTTTTCGAGAGTTTTTGAGTACGGGGGGTAGATTATAGAAAGGGAAGGTGTTAGCACCCTTTATATTTGTGGTTTTCCACGGGCTCTTAGGTACTTGCTCATTTTTGAAATTGCTTGTGTGTGTTTTTTAAAAAGTTTTGTTTAACTTAGTGATAATTCTTGTATCTGTCCTCAAGAGCGTGACGAAGTGGTTTTTGAAAACTGTTTTGAAAGTGTTTATGTAAAAGAGTTTGTTTGAGCAAGTACTTAAGATTTTCTATCTACTCGAAAAAAGACTGTTTGTTTCCTCGTTTCCTTTATACAATGCTATCCTACTATTAAGGAGTAGGTAGCCCCATCTTTGGAGTTTTAAGGGACATTCGAAGGGACGAAATGGTCACTGAAGGCAACATGTAAGGATAACTTAGCATTTCGAATGGACTGTCGTCATAAGATCATTTCTCGTAGGCAACTCGAGGGATAGTAAGTGACTATGATCTTTATGACGACTTTAAATTATGGGTCTTTGCTAAGATATCCCTACGTTCGAGGGACATGACCATTGTTTCCGAGGCAACCAAGTGAGGCAAACCCTAGGAGTGAGTATGTGCAAGTGTGCTTTTTTCAGTTAATTATCTTTTCACAATTAGGGTTATCTACTTTTTAATCGTTGATTTATCTTTCGCATACAATCCTAATATCCATACATCTAGCAGTTTAATAGTTGCGGAAATTAAAGAGTGTGAGAGATTAAAGTCCTAACTATTACAAGGCTTTTGGGCAGATACACAAATATTTGACTGAAAATAAAGATGCGGAAATTTGAAATCCTAATTAATCTATTACGAACTAGAAACAGTTACAATAATTTGAATTAAAAGAAAGCAAAGGCGCGCGCGACAAATTAAATATGAGAATAAATTAGAAGCCTAAAAATCTAATTAATTAAAAAATATTTTTGTGTATTTTTTACTGAGAAAATAATTTAATTGCAAATTAAACCTAATTCTATAATTAATTTTAAATAATAAAAAATCATTCAAGTTAATCTAATTAAACTATTTCATTTTCAATAATAATTAATTTAAATAAAAAAACCTAATTCTATATTTTTTGTTATTTTTATATTTTAATAAAAAAAGATTTTTTGTTGTTTTTTGATAAAAATGATTTATTGTTGTAAAAAAATGATTAAATAAATAAATAAAACAAAAAAAAAAGAAATTAAAAAAAAAGAATGATTTGGGCCTGGTGTTGTTGAGTACCAGGGGGGTGTATTACTGATTTTCATTGGGCCCAAGAAGCACAAGCCCAATCAATTTGTTTGGATCCAGTGAGGGCCACGCCCGAGAGTGCACCATGGACCTTGCTTGCATGAGGCATTGGATATGGGAGGAGATTGATCCAATGAATGGATCTTGAGGTGTATTCAAGGCGCTTAGAATGTGAGGCGCGTAAGATCCTACAACGTTTGTTAAGAAAATAATAAAATGTATGGACCTGGGATCGAAACCAGGTCCTTCCAATCACACGCTTGCTTGCTTTAACATCTGGGCTGGATGACTCCTCTGTTAGCATAATCAAACAAATACAATATAAAAGAAATAAAGTGTTATGCCTTAGGAAGCACGCTATAATTTCAAATCGGCCAGTGGGAGTCAGCCACGTGATCGCGTCTTTCCTCAGAATTGTTGTTTTAGGTATCAACCTTTTACCTACGGTCAAGACCGTTACTAAAGGCTATAGTGACTGTTTTTGTCCGTAGCTACATCCTTGTAAGATTCAAAACAAAAATACTAGCAAGATAAATCAGAACCAAAGGTGTAGATCAATTGTAAATCGTGCCCTGAGTTCATTGGTACCCACGATTTGGTATAATTTTGCTTATACGGAGAATCCCTAATTTGAAGCTTTCAAACCCTAGCAATGGCGTAAGTCTGTTCCTGCGCTAAAACTCAAATCCAAGCATTCAAACAGATCCCAAGCATGATTATAAACACATTTATGCAAATTAATTTGATTTAAAACATGTAAAACCAAGAAAACAAATTGAAAGAAAAGGGGGTAAACCGTGATTTGTATCTTACGATTCTGGGCGTTTGGTGACTTGAGAGTGAATGGAATCGCTTTAGAATACGTCCAGGAATAGATTAGTGGCTTTGGTATTGCTTGAATTAGACTGTAAAGAAAAATCCAGTTTGCATTTTTCTTTAGAAAGTTGAAACTTTGTTTGACTCTTTTGAACCAGTTGCGCCTCTCTAATCTCGTCCTTATGTTTAAACATGCTCTATTATATGTATATGAATCAAATAGGTTAACAATTTTGGATTCAATCTTGGAAATTGATGAGCAAGATATTTGATTTTCAAGTCATATTCTTTGTTTGTGAAATTGGCCAAATCATGCCATTTTCAATTCAATTAACCCTTGCACGATTTGTTTGCTAACATACAGCCTGTATTCTCATCATTTAATGCAAAATCATCCCAAAATAATTTTATATCATTTATTTGATTTAATTTGAATTTTAAATGATTAAAAATCAAAATAAATCAAATAAATAAGCAAATGATGCATGGAGTGGTTTATGGGTCGTGGACCATGTTAGGAACAAGATACAAGCATAAAAAGTTGGGCCCATTTGAATAAAACTGCATTTTGGGCATTGTTGACTTTGGGCAAATTTCCAAAAATAACCAACTTTGACAATGCATATCTCCCTCAATTTTGACCCTAAGATGGGGTTCTTGGACTTTTTATAAAGCTTAAGATGTCCTTTAAACAAACATTTTGGTTTCACCTCAATTGGATCTTCCATGTTCATGTAAGAAGCTTTGACCCAACATGTGTTTTTGTTGACTTTTTAAAATGACCTGTAATGTCTGAATTCATATCTTTTCATGAGTGCATTTTTTGAAATTGAGAGCTGAAGATGAGTTGTAGGGAATTGCATCCTCTTTAAAATGAGCCTTGGATGGGAAATTTATGATAAAGTATGAGAAAGTTATGCCTGGTCAAAATTTGGTTGACTTTTCCTATAGAAACACTAATTTAGCAACTTTTGAGTTTTGATGAATTTGGGGCATTCCTTAAGGAATCATGGTCAACCCTTGATCAAATGATGGATATTGCTTCCAAAAGTTGATGTTGATCAAAAATCTTGAAGTTTCACTATATGTGGGTCATAGTTGACTTTTGACCCAACATAGTTGATTTTCAAGCATTTGAGCAGTTGACTGAGCAAACTTATTGTGCAAGGTATGAGACTTGACATGGATGTTCTTAAGAAAATATTAGGACTATGGAAACCATTTAGGACCCTTGGAACTCACCTATCTTGATGAAAATGGAAACCCTAGTTTGAGGTTCATTGTCTTAGGAGAGTACTTGTATGATCAATCCTTGGGCATCCTTGAGCAAGTTGAGGACTTCAATGAGTTGTTTTGAGTAAAATAGGAGGGAAAATTTTAGGGTAAAACAGCTGCCCATGTTCAATCTTCTTAAATCTGAGTGTTGTACCCCAAAATTATCCCTCTCATTTTTCAAGTATTTGCTCACAAGATATTCTAAGACGTCAAGTTTGCAGCACTGATACATCAATTTAGGCTTGAAATTGGCACAAGGGCAAAATGGTCAATTGCATACTGGAAAGTCAAACTTTGAATTTTTGGTCAACATTACAACCCAAAGATCAAATTTCATCAAGACATTCAAAAATATCAAGTTTGATCATTAAGAAGTCAAGAGAATTAAAAATCCAACTTTGCAAGACTTTGAGATTTTTCTAAGTATTTTCTATACTTGGTTAATTTAATTTGCTTCATGGAATTTTACTACAACTCCAAATAATTCAAGATGATGCAAGTAATTCAAGTTATTACAAAGTGACATTTTGCAAAATTACAAATTCTAAATCTATGTCTTGATTAAAACCTTGTCACAATATTTTTGCCTTTTGACATAATATGCACAAGACTAAATTTGTGACATGCTACAAACTATGTTGTCCAAAGTTGAAGAAAATATGATATATCACATTGCTACAACATCCCATGCTGCCAATACAGTCCAAAACTGCTTTATGCAGTCTGCCCAAACCTGCACCAAAATGGCAAAGGAAAATTATGTGAAGAAAGTATCAAAGCAGTAGGAAAAAACAATTCAAACAACTTATTTGTTTTCCCCCCTAAACCACAGTCAAAGGGTCTACAAAAAGAGAACAGTCTCATAAGACAAGTTTGGATTTTGGAAGAGGCTTAGAGAGAGAAAATAGAGAGTTTTTTTGAGCAGAAAAACAATATTCTGTGCAACCTTGATTGATTTTCAGAAACCAAGTCTATTCTTGTTCAAAACAGAAACCCAACCCATTGATCCACCATACAAACTCTTCCTCAAAGACTGTCCAAGCATAACAAAAAAAAACAGTCCTTGTAGTGCTACTCACCTTCATCATCAAAAATACCAAAAATATTACAGTACAGTCTGTTGTACCCCAAAATTTGCCCTCCCATATTCTTCAAAGTTTTGACAAGCATCATCTTAATGTGCTCAAGTCTACTCAAGGGTTGCACAGTCAAACCATCCTCCTAAGCCAGTCAAAATTAGGGTTTTGGTTCTTGCAAGAAAGTTGAGGTTTTCAAGGGCTCAATCAAGTCACATATGCCTATACACATTGTCAAGCATCTACATGCCAAGTTTCAAGGCTCACAAGGTCAAGTTGCCCAGTCAAAAGCCTCATTTGCTTCACAATCAACTGCAGGGGCAAAATGGTCATTTGGCAGTCAAAAGTCAAAAATTTTGGTCAACATCTTATTTTGAAGCCACAATCATCATTTGGTCAAATCTTGACCATGATTTCACAAGAATGGCTCAAAAATCATCAAGATGCAAAAGTTTCTATTTTTGGACAGTTGAAAAGTCAACTGTAACTTGACCAAAGCATAACTTTTTCATTGTTCATCAGAAAAATCCCATCCAATGCTCATTTTGAAGGGGATGACATTTCCTATAACTCATCTTCACATTCCAAGTCCAATAAATGCTCTCACAAAAAGTTATCAATTTCAACATTATAGGTCATTTTCAAAAGTCAACAAAAAGGCACTTTAAGTCAAAGACCATAACTTGAGATTGGTAAATCAAAATGACATGGGACCAAATGCATTGGTTAGAGGACTTCATTACCTTTCCAAAATGTCTAAGAACATGTTCATATGATAAAAATTGAGCAAGATATGCATTGGAGAAGTTGGGAAATTTTTGTGAAATGGCAAAAGTCAACTATCCTTGAAACTTCAATTTTTGACAAAAGGGCCCACTTTTTTTCACTTGGTTCATCCTTTTCATGCCACCCACGTGTCCCATGGTTAATTTCAAGATTAAACATTAATTGTTCTATTTTTATTTAATTTTATTGATTTAATTCATTTTAAATCCATAAAATTCAAATAAAAATCAAAAAAAATAATTAAGTGATATCTTGTGGTTTGAATGTCCTTGATGAAGCATATTTCACATACCAAATTCGTGCCAAGCTGAATTAAGCATAAAAATTCAAATTTGGACAAAACATGGCAAGACCTTTAATGGTGGTAAAGAGGAAATCCAAAACTTAATTGCAATGATTAAAGGCTCCTAAATGTGATTGATTCTCATTCATACACATATATGCAAGCCTTGCAGACCTCAAGCACGACCTAGAGACTCCTGAAATAGCAAAACCAAATTCAAAAAACTTGAAGAAAAGTCACAAACTGAAATCAATCTTCCAGTACAATTCAGACACTTTCTTTGTTCCAAACACATTCCCAACACTCCCAGGAACGATTTGCAGTCATAAACCAACCCCAACGCTCAAGGAATCGTCCACCACCATCGTACGGTTTGCACATTTTTTTTGAATTACATATCATTATTCATGCGCATTTGATGTGTTTTGTGGATTGTTTCATGTTCATAGAACTCACAGGAAGCTAATGGTAGGGTTCAATTGCTCTGAGAGCCCCTGAAACGCAAAACACCATTGTTAAGTTCTAGGGTTTCAAAGCTTTTGAATTAGGGCTTTTCTCATACTATAAAATTAGACCTCAAGACATATATGGTTAAACTCGTCAGGACAAGACGAATTCATTGATACCATTGCGCCTTTTTTATGTTATCTGTAACTCTAATCGTTATTCTTGGCAGTTTTGGTTTATGGGGGTTTAAAACCCCCGCTATCTTGTTTTTGTTTTGCAGATAAATGAAGACGATGATGAGGTGTCCATGTATGGCTGGCTGATTCAAATAGGCGCGCGTTTTTTCTTTGGTCCAGCATATAATGTGTTCTTTTTATATAATATTTAGTTCTCATTATGCTTACAAACGCGCATGAGTGGTCTAGTGGTACAGGTGTTGGCTGTGAATCACTGGGGCATGGGTTCGATTCCCAGGTCCCCTCAAAATCCCATGTTATTTTTTCTTACGTACTTGTGTGCAGGCTTCAAAGAAGGCTTATCATGCGCCTCACAAATCCAAAGCGCCAGGTGGCTACAAGCATGCATCCAAAGGCCAGGAAGTGATCCTCACCATGCACTCAGTCAACCAACAAACACTTGATCCAAGGAGTCAACGTGGCTGGATGAGTAATGGGCCTCAGATTCCAATTTTCACCTCCATATTGAGCCCAGACCCCCTCCCTTGGTTTATTCTTTTTTCTTTTCCTTTTTATATTTTCTAATTTAGTTATTAACTTTTTTTTAATTATTATTATTACCACCAAAATTAATTATTTAACCCTTTCACAATAAAAAACCAAAAAATGTAAATACTTTATTAATTTCATTTAGGTAATTATTGTGTAAATAAATACTAATAAATTGAATTAGTTTTAATTAGGCAACTTTAACCTTTTTTTCTTAATAACTAAAATAAATTTAGAATTAGGTTTTTATTAACTTTTTCCTTTTATTTTATTTCATTAAAAACATAAAAATACAAAAACATTTTTCTTCTAATAAATTAATTAATTAGTTATTAATTTTAATTTCATTTAATCACAAAAAAGGACAAAAAATTCATTTCTTTTCTTAAAAGGGTCAAAACCCTTAGGACGTTCCCGATTAAATTTCTTCTCGCATGCATTTATTTATTTTGATTATTTATGTAACTGTCTCCAGATATGTAATAGTTAAATAGGAATTTTACCGCTTTAATTTCTCGCACTTTATTTTACAAAACGGGTCTTTGTTTTTTTGGCGATGTATAGACCCGCGCCTTGTAATAGTTAGAATCTACATTTTTGCAATTTATTTTCCGCACCCCTAACTGTTAACAATGCATGAAAGAATGTATGTAAATAAAAACCAATCCGTAGCTCACAAATAACATGTACAAGATAACCTTAACTGAAAAACAACACACAAAGCACATGCCACTTCTAGGGTACGCCTCACTGGTTGCCTCAAACGTGGTCATCAAGTATAGGACGTCTTAGAGGTCGCCCTTTGTCTAAAGATCCAGTTGCCTTGAAATGGTTGCCTCGGGTAAAAGGATCTAGGATGTTAGGGTTACCACTAAGATGTCCTACCATTGCTTCGGTGACCATACTGTCCCAATAATCGAATTGACCCGAACACCTCCAACGATGGTGCTACCTACCTCTCAATGGTGGGATAGCACTATCTAAAGGACTCTTACACAGCTTAATTCCTTAGAGTAGGTAGATTTCTCTTAAGTACTTGCTCTTTTCAAAACAAACAAAAACAACTTTTCGCACCTACACTTTCAAATGTTTTCAAACAAATTTTTCATACACTCTTGAGGACAGATACAAGAGTTACTTAGAAATTTTTCAAACGAAACTTTTTCAAAACCCTCACCCACTTGAAAAGCAAACAATTTTTGAAAACATAAGAGCAAGTACCTAAGAGCCCGTGGATAACCACGGATAGAAAGGGTGCTAACACCTTCCCTTTCTATAAATCTACCTCCCGAACCGAGAAACATTCTCGAATAAGGAATTTTGCTGTGCTTTTGTCCTTTCCATGTTGGAGAACATAAAAGACGGTGGCGACTCTTGCTTACCGCGACATTTCGCAAAACCAGCTAAAAAACAGTCAGTTATATTTCCACCGATCACAGAACTGGCGACTCTGCTGGGGAATATTGAAAGTGAGGTGTACCTTAGGATTAGATCATACTTATGTTTTCAATTGCTTTGCTTTGATTGCTTTATATTTGTGGGCTTTGCATCGGAGTTTCATAGATCCTAACCCGGATCTGGGGATACCCTTTTAGGTAGCATAAGCTGTGAGGGACCTGTCCGGCGTAGACCGACACAGGTGAAGCAGTGGCTACGTTGGTGTGGCACCTTGGTCTGTACCGATATCCCTTGTGTTGCAACAAGGAGAATATGGGTCCTCTGAGGAGTCATTAAGCACCAACCGACCTTAGAACCCTAATGTGACCCAACTTGGCCATAGAACAGTAGCAGTATGCTACACCCATTGAGGCTAAACTCTCGCGATGGTTCTGGCCGCAAGAAAAGATTGCGACGCTGGAGTTATGACCGATTGAGGGTAGTCAGTGATATTGGGATCCTCTAGAACTCGGTTACTTTTGATAGGGCAGGTCTTAACCAACGAAACTGAAAGAGGGTAGTACCTGAACTTCATGCTGGCCTAAACTCTAAGGGCTGTCTGGTGTGACTTGTGTGCCTTATCATGTTTGCCTTTGTGAATACTTGTGGTGTGATTTACCATAACATCATACCATCATACCATTGCATGCATCCCGCATAAGGAGTGACCTATTTCAAAGACAAGAGGGTTTCACCTTTGCTCTGTTTTGTAGGACATCATGATGCCTGTGCGAAGGAACACTATCCGGCTCAACTTTGTTCACCCACCTGATTTGCTTAAAGAGTTGGTTGACAGAATTCCAAACACTGCTTCCTTCATCCAGAGGCATGGTTCTCTTCCCGGTTTAGTCACTTCAAAGTGGGACCAAGAACTGATGAGTGTCTTGACCCAGTTTTATGATCCCTTGTACAATTGCTTCACCTTTCAAGACTTCCTGCTGGTCCCTACCCTGGAAGAATTTTCTGATTTGCTTGGTATCCCTATCTTGGATCAGACTCCCATCACTGGTTGGGAAAAGGCTCTTAGAC
This sequence comes from Vicia faba, assembly GCA_948472305.1. Classification (NCBI taxonomy): domain Eukaryota; kingdom Viridiplantae; phylum Streptophyta; class Magnoliopsida; order Fabales; family Fabaceae; genus Vicia; species Vicia faba. The sequence continues at coordinate 803,840,153 of OX451741.1, forward strand.
TTGAGGAGATTGCAGCAGCCCTCCCTTTGACCAACAAGGAGGTAATGGATAACTGGGTGACTAGAAGCGGAGTTAAGGGCTTCTTGGCTAAGTTTCTGATTGGTAAAGCTAACAGTTTCTGGAATGACTTAGACTTCAGGGCGTACGAGGACATTCTGGCTCTCTTAATCTATGGTCTAGTATTGTTTCCAAATCCTGATAACTTTGTCAATATCAATGCCATAAGGATCTTTATGTCTCAGAACCCTATACCCACTCTCTTGGGTGATATCCTGCAACAGCTCTATGCTCGTACTGCCCGAAGACGAGGAACTCTGTGGTGTTGTGCTCCTTTATTAGTGAGATGGTTTATTTCGCACCTCCCCAAGTTCGTGCTGAAGAACCAAGAAGGAAGAGGCTGGGCTCATAGGTTAATGTCTCTCACTGATAATGACATCATTTGGACTCTCAGAGGTTGAGATGAAGTGGCTGTTATTGATCGTTGCAGAGAGTATCCTAATGTTCCATTGATCGATACCTAGGGCGGAATCTCTTATAACCCATGTTTAGCTCTCCGTCAGTTTGGAAGAGCCAGAAGAGCAGGGCCTCATGAGATGTTGGTGCCTCACGTCAGTTTTTAGTTTCAGGTAGACAGTGACGAACTGCGCCATAGATTCATCAAAGCTTGGGACAGAATTCACAAAGCTGACCCACATGAGTTGGGACCGAAGACTTCTCTACCAATGGAACCCTATTACAGATGGGTCCGCATCCGTGCTCAGAAGATAGGTATGCCATATGAAGCTGTCAGGCCTATCATTCTTGAAATTCCTGATAGAGACGGGGTTCCTCCAACCATACTCCCTCCTCAGATACCCACTGATGTTGATACACTAAAGAGATCTTGGGCGCAGCTACAGGAAGAGCGGGATTATTATCGGGAAAAGTTCAACGAACAGGAACAGAAGATCCAGAAGCTGACCAAGCAATTGGAGAACGAGCGGATCATGAATGACTACATCCGTACCGAGAAGAGGAGGCCATGGGAGCACTGATGGGCTTTGGATGTTTCATGTACAGCTTTTATTTCCTTTTCAGTATTTTCATTCCTGTAACGCCTAAGGGAAATTTGTTGAACAATTTAAATTCCAAAGTTTAAATCTAATAAAGTGTGTTCCTTTTGTCTACAAAGTTGATTCCCGATTGTCTTTAAAAACATAATTCATACGCATTTCATTCATCATATGCATCACAGGTACCCTTTTTCTACAGGTTGCTTAATCTTCTTCGCTGTTTATTTCAGCACTCAATCATCATGAATCCTGAACCAACTACCGAGCAAGCTATCAAGGCCCTCCAGGCCCAGAACGCCCAGTTTCAACAGATGGTCATGAACTTGGCCCAGGGACAACAGGAGTTGAAGGCTTTGCTCCTGAAGAAGAAAAAGAAGAATAGGACTGTGTTGTTCAACACTAGACGCAGACTCGGGAATACACTGCAGAATGAAGCTGAGAGGACTACTCCATCTGTTGGGGAAGGCAGTCACCAAGGGAGAGAGGTCCCTAGTTCCGTGGTCTCTGACACCGAGACAGACTTCAATGATGAACAGTACCCTCCTGCCGAGGACAAGTACAAACAGCTGGAGGACAGGTTAAATGCTATGGAGATTCAACGTGTGCCTGGGTTGGATTTTGGAGACTTAGGGTTATCTTCTGGGGTGGTAATCCCACACAAGTTCAAGGCACCTGCCTTTGTGAAGTATGACGGGGCTTCCTGTCCTAAGATGCACCTCCGTTCTTATGTAAGGAAGATTCAACCTTACACTGCAGACAAGAACTTATGGATCCATTTCTTCCAGGAGAGTCTTTCAGGGACTCATCTCGAATGGTTCTATCAGCTGGATGGAACCAACATTCGCAACTGGGAGGACTTGGCTACTGCTTTTACAAGCAGTATCAGTACAATTCCGGCCTCGCTCCTACGCGTACCCAACTCCAGGGTATGTCGCTAGGATCGGGAGAAGGTTTTAAGGAGTACGCACAGAAATGGAGAGACCTGGCTAGCAGGGTGCAGCCACCGTTGACTGATCGTGAATTAGTGGACATGTTCTTGGGGACCCTATCTGGTCCATTCTTCAACCATCTCATTGGTAATTCCTCTGCTGGGTTTACAGACCTGATCCTGACTGGTGAGAGGATCGAAGCTGGTATCAAATCGGGGAAGATACAGAAGGGTGCCTCCTCAAATACTGAAAAGAAGCCCTTCAAGAAGGAAGCTAGTGTTGTTTATGGTCCTAGGAGACAGAACAAACCAGAACGCCGCCAAGCTGTCAACGCGGTGGTAATTTCTAAGCCTGCTGTTGCTCCTCAACAATATAACCAGCCAAGAGTTGAGAGGCCCAAAAGACAGTATACTCGGCTCAGCATGACCCTCTCTCAGATATTACCGCAACTGCTGTCAACCAGCCTGGTAACTGTCAAGGAAGCTCCAAAGGTGGTAAACACAGCATCTCCGAAGTACAACCCCAACGCCCGTTGCGCTTATCACTCTGATAGCACGGGGCATTCTACTGATGATTGTTGGGCTCTGAGGAATAAGGTTCAAGACCTTATTGATGCTAAAGAGGTTCAGTTCGAGGCGCCCGAGAGGCCTAATGTGGTGACTGCTCCCATGCCCAACCATGGAATAAATGCTATCAGGATGGATGATGAAGTGGAGGAATCCGAATTTGACAGCTGGATCTACCCAACGACCGAAGATGGACCAAGCAACTGGACTGCAAAAGATTTCATACATATTACTTTTGTCACTCAGTAATAAACTCCTTTGTTTTGAATTTGTAACGAACAATAATTTGAAACTTTATGGCCCGGTGTCTTACCCGGGGCACCGTGGTTTCATTTGTGAGGGCTTATTATTTGTCACTTTCATATATCATGAATAAAAGCATTGGACGTTTTTCACATTTCAAATCTTGCGCTCCTTGTCTTTCTTTCTTTATATATTGCAAAACAGCTATATTTACATACACTCACTCATACAGGTTCCAATCCACTCTGGATCTCACTGGTAACGACTCTGCTACTGCCAGTTATGACTTCGAAAATCCGATCAACTTAGCCGAAGACGAAGGTGAAGATGATTGCGAAGTTCCTGGTGAGCTTGCAAGACTGTTACTCCAGGAAGAGAGGGCCATTCAGCCACATGAAGAGCCAGTGGAAACGGTAAATCTGGGTACTGAGACAGACAGAAAGGAAGTCAAGATTGGTGCCAATCTAGAGCTCAGCGTGAAACAACGGTTGATTCAGATGCTGCATGACTATGTGGAAATCTTCGCCTGGTCTTACGAAGACATGCCTGGGTTGGATACCGACATTGTGGTTCATCACCTGCCTACCAAGGAAGACTTCCCGCCAGTAAAACAGAAGGTCCGCCGTATGCGTCCAGAAATGTCTGAGAAAATCAAAGCTGAGGTTATGAAACAATTTGATGCCGGTTTTCTTGCAGTGACTTCTTACCGTCAGTGGGTTGCCAACATGGTTCCAGTGCCAAAGAAAGATGGTAAGGTCAGAATGTGTGTTGACTATAGAGATTTGAACATGGCAAGCCCCAAGGATGATTTCCCTCTGCCTCATATCGACGTTCTGGTTGACAATACTGCTCAGCATAAGGTATTCTCCTTCATGGATGGGTTCTCATGTTATAATCAGATCAAGATGGCTCCTGAAGATATGGAGAAGACCACTTTTGTTACTCAGTGGGGCACCTTTTGCTACAAGGTCATGCCTTTTGGGTTGAAAAATGTTGGGGCAACCTACCAACGTGCCATGGTTGCTTTATTTCATGACATGATCCATCATGAGATCGAAGTATACGTCGATGATATGATTGCAAGGTCCCAAACCAAGGAGGAACACCTTGACCATCTACAGAAGCTGTTTGACCGTCTGAAGTTGTACAAGCTGAGGTTGAACCCGAACAAGTGCACCTTTGGGGTGAGATCTGGAAAATTGCTAGGCTTCGTCGTGAGCGATAAAGGTATTCAAGTGGACCCTGCCAAGGTGAAAGCCATACAAGAGATGCCAACTCCCAAGACAGAGAAAGAAGTCAGAGGCTTTCTAGGACGGCTGAACTATATTTCCCGATTCATCTCACATCTAACTGCTACCTGTGAACCAATCTTCAAGTTACTGAAGAAAGATCAAGTAGTACGTTGGAATGATGAATGCCAGGCCGCTTTCGACAGAATCAAGGAGTATCTCCAAGAACCACCCATTCTTATGCCACCGGTTGAAGGGAGACCTCTAATCTTATACTTGACAGTACTGGACAACTCAATGGGGTGTGTGCTGGGGCAGCATGACGAGTCTGGCCTAAAAGAGCACGCCATTTATTACCTTAGCAAAAAGTTTACCGACTGTGAGACCCGATACTCACTGCTCGAGAAAACTTGCTGCGCTTTGGTATGGGCTACTCGCCGGCTGAGACAGTATATGTTGACTCACACTACTCTGTTGATCTCAAAAATGGATCCGATCAAGTACATATTCGAAAAGCCCGCTCTGTCCGGAAGAATAGTAAGATGGCAGATGATCTTGACTGAATATGATATCCAGTACATGACTCAGAAAGCGATCAAGGGAAGTGTATTGGCAGACCATTTGGCACACCAGGCAGTGGACGACTACCAATCTATGAACTTCGAATTTCCAGACGAGAATATCATGGTAGTGACTGATTGTGTAGTACCTGGACCGGATGAAGGACCTGAGGAAGGCTCCCGATGGTCTATGCACTTTGATGGAGCCTCAAACGCTTTGGGTAACGGTATTGGTGCCATGATCATATCCCCAAAAGGCACTCATACTCTAGTCACTGCCCGAATATGTTTCAACTGTACCAACAACATGGCGGAGTATGAGGCATGCATCATGGGTCTTCAAGCTGCAATTGACTTAAGGATCAAGTTTCTGAGTGTCTTCGGAGATTCCGCTCTCGTGATCAATCAGATCAAAGGCGAGTGGGATATGAAACACCCAAATCTTATTCCTTACAAAGAATGTGTGTTGACGTTGATCCCCCATTTCACGGAGATAACTTTTGAACACTTCCCAAGAGAGGAGAATCAGTTGGCGGACGCGCTGGCTACGATGTCTTCTATGTTCAAAGTCAAATGGGATAACGAGGCTCCCCGGATCATTATCTAGAAATTGGACGAACCTGCATATTGCTGTGATCTTGAGGCTGGAGAGGTAACTGAGAAACCTTGGTATCATGAAGTGAAGAGGTACCTTGAAGCTCAAGAATACCCCGAGAGTGCATCTGTTAATGACAAGAAGTTCCTGAGAAGGTTCGCGACAAAGTTCTTCCTCAGCAACGGCATTCTCTACAAGCGAAATCATGATTCAACCTTACTGCGTTGTATGGATAAGAATGAAGCAGAAAGGATCATGGCAGAGCTACACGAAGGTACCTTCGGAACACATTCCAGTGGACATACTATGGCAAAGAAAATCCTTCGGGCAGGATATTTCTGGTCCACAATGGAAGCTGACTGTTACCAACATTCTCGGACATGTCATAAATGCCAGATATATGCTGATAAGGTGCACGTTCCTCCAGTTCCTCTGAACGTTTTGACAGCACCTTGGCCTTTTGCAATGTGGGGCATTGATATGATCGGCGAGATCAGACCTACGGCATCCAACGGACATCGCTTCATCCTGGTGGCGATCGATTACTTTACAAAGTGGGTTGAAGCAGCTTCCTACGCTACCGTAACCAAGAACGTCGTGGCACGGTTCATTCGACACAACCTGATCTGTCGATACGGTGTACCTGAGAGGATCATTACGGATAATGGTACCAATCTTAACAACAAGATAATCACTGAGCTCTGCGAGCAATTCAAGATACAGCACCACAACTCTTCTCCTTACCGGCCGAAGATGAATGGGGCTGTCGAAGCGGCAAATAAGAATATCAAGAAGATTGTGCAGAAGATGACAGTGACCTACAAAGATTGGCACGAGCTGTTACCATTTGCTCTTCATGGGTACCGTACCTCAGCACGGACGTCAACAGGGGCAACACCCTTTTCCTTGGTCTATGGCATGGAGGCAGTCTTGCCTATTGAAGTCCAGATACCCTCTCTCCGGATAATGAAGGATGCAGGTGTGAGTGAAGATGACTGGATCCAGACTCGACTTGATCAATTAAACCTAATTGACGAAAAGAGACTCACTGCTATTTGTCATGGTCAGACGTACCAAAAACGGATGATTAGGGCATTTAACAAGAAAGTCAGACGCCAAGAGTATCAAGTCGGAGACCTGGTAATAAAACGCATCATTCTTCCTCAAAGTGATCCCAGGGGCAAATGGACCCCTACGTACGAAGGGCCATTTGTGGTTAAACATATCTTCTCAGGAGGAGCTATGATTCTAACCACCATGGATGGTGACGACCTTCCTCACCCCACCAATGCGTACATAGTAAAAAGATACTACGCATAATAAAAGACCCGCTAAGTTGACACACCTAGGCAAAAATAAGGGCTTCCCGGCGAACCAAAAGGGTTCGGGCAAAAATAAGGGATGAAATGAAAAAATCTGTACACCCGGCAAGTCAAAAACCTGAAAAGGCGGCTAGGGCAAAAATGGGTATCCCGGTGGACTGAAAACCCGAAAGGGAGGTCCAGGAAAAAGATAGGGATAAGCGTAATACTATGTCTCATTAAATCACCTTGCATCCAGAATTCGGTATCAACTATCAGGTTCAGACGGCATCGATCAATCAGCTTCATCATCAACTAAGCAGCAAAGTGATGAGACGCTTGAAGACATAAAGGCGATAGCAGAGTTGAAACCCAGTGGGACTTTTTCACATAGCTGTTTTGTTTTCCTTTTCACAAAAATTGTATAAACTCTATTGTTCAGCGGCGTTCTCTTACTAGGACGTCAGCCTCTTGTACATAAACGCCTATTTACAGGCAAATTCAAAAATCAATACAAATTCATTTTTTTAGACAAGTTGCAAATTGTTTTTCCTTTTTCTGTTTTGTCTTGCGAAGAACGTCCAATGTTCATTTTTGATATATGCATTTGACACTAATTGCTAACTCATAAATATTTGCATGCGAAACAAAGGACTAATTACAGGTGACATTAGAAACAGGGGCAATACTGAGTTGTCTAAGCGGTCTAGTTGCTCCGTCCACCAAGGTACCAAGGTAAGTTCGGCTGAAGAATGTAACCAGGATACCTTCACTCCCCCCAGAGTAAGACCAATCAACAATACTCTCTCCAGACCGAGTTGGTCTCCCCATAAGCCCTAAAAAGGCACAATATCTCCAGCAAGTCAGCAACACTCTCCCCAAGCAGAGTTAGTTTACTGTCAGCCTTAAGGAAGTTGGGTATCCCCAGAAAATCTCAATATTCCCCAATGGAGTATGCAGATATCCCTAAGCAAGCATCCCCGGCAATCTTAATATAAGATTGTTCCCCGGTGGAATACAGACGCCCCAGTGGATCAATCTCCCCAATACAGTCCAAAAGTATCCCCAGGAGAGTTGAATCAATATCCCCAGTAGATTTCTGGAAGCTTATCCCCAGTAGATTCTGGAAGCTTATCCTCTGCAGAGCACGAATGCGTCTCCCCGACTCTATTCAAAGGTTATTTCCCACCAGGGTATAACTGGGTTATCCTCAGCTAATTGCCACGGAAAGATCGTCCTCGGCGAAGTTCTTCCTATCCCCCAGCGGAGTTCATCAAATCTCCCAACATAACTTATCAATGGAATCCCCAGCGGAGTTATCATTAAACCTCAGCGAAGTATCTCTTCCCACAGAGTAATTCCACGCAGAGTAATCTCTCCAACAAGTTTATTCCCCAACAGAGTCATCTTCTCCTACCGGTTTATTCTTGCAACCATTATCCCCCAGCGGAAATGAAGAACTTCACTCTTCAACATCAGCCCAGGATACAAACTCCCGCATCCGTCAAGGATTTATTTTCCTAGACGAGAATACATTCATAAACATCACATCTTCATACATGACGCATGCATATACGCATCATAACACACAATCTCATTTTATTTTTGAGAACATCATGACATCATGCATTCCATCCATCATGACATTGCATACAACTGACGTCTTTCCTTTTCAGGAAAAAGGTCAATCCAAAGATAATTACTATCAACTGTCGCAATTCCAGATTCGATTCCTGTATCCCGCCATGGCACGTCTGAAGAGTTTGAAGATTCGATTCCTGAATCCAGCCAGGGAATATCTGTTGATGACTAATTCCAGATTCGATTCCTGTATCTAGCCATGGCATATCTTTGACGACTAATTCCAGATTCGATTCCTGTATCCCGCCAGGGCACGTCTGAAGAGTTTGAAGATTCGATTCCTGTATCCAGCCAGGGCATATATGTTGATGACTAATTCCAGATTCGATTCCTGTATCTAGCCAGGGCATATCTGTTGACGACTAATTCCAGATTCGATTCATGTATCCAGCCAGGGAACGTCTAAAGAGTTTGAAGATTTGATTCCTGCATCCAGCCAGGGCATATCTGTTGACGACTAATTCCAGATTCGATTCCTGTATCTAGCCAGGGCACGTCCAAAGAGTTTGAAGATTCGATTCCTGTATCCAGCCAGGGTATATCTGTTGACGACTAATTCCAGATTCGATTCCTGTATCCAGCCAGGGCACGTCTGAAGAGTTTGAAGATTCAATTCCTGTATCCAGCCAGGGCATATCTGTTGACGACTAATTCCAGATTCGATTCCTGTATCTAGCCAGGGCACGTCTGAAGAGTTTGAAGATTTGATTCCTGTATCTAGCCAGGGCATATCTGCAGATGATTGTTTGTAGATTCGATACCTGTATCCAGCCAGGGCACGTCTGTAAGCAACCTTTTGAAGTTCCAGATTCGATTCCTGTATCTAGCCAGGGCATATCTGTGAGCGATTGTTTGTAGATTCGATTCCTGTATCCAGCCAGGGCATATCTACGTAAAGAGTTTGAAGATCAACCCCTGTAACAGGCCAGGTAATTATCTTTCTTTCTCAGGTACACAAGTTCTCGCTAAGGAATCTCTTACGCGATCGACACCTAGATGGCATCTATAAGCCCATCCACATACCAACAGTCTCCAAATGGCATCTATAAGCCCATTCCGAAAAGGCTCCATCACAGCTCCAGATGGCATCTATAAGCCCATCCTCCTATCCATCATCTTTCCAAATGGCATCTGTAAGCCCTTTCCCGACATCACACTGCTGATACTTTACTATGTGAGCGCAAATTTCTGGGCACTTTAGTGTTCAATCATCTTCCACCCTCGGATCACGAAAGGCACACAAGCCAATCTACATCCTCAGGTCTAAGAAGATTGAACAGGGGCAACTGTTGTACCCCAAAATTTGCCCTCCCATATTCTTCAAAGTTTTGACAAGCATCATCTTAATGTGCTCAAGTCTACTCAAGGGTTGCACAGTCAAACCATCCTCCTAAGCCAGTCAAAATTAGGGTTTTGGTTCTTGCAAGAAAGTTGAGGTTTTCAAGGGCTCAATCAAGTCACATATGCCTATACACATTGTCAAGCATCTTCATGCCAAGTTTCAAGGCTCACAAGGTCAAGTTGCCCAGTCAAAAGCCTCATTTGCTTCACAATCAACTGCAGGGGCAAAATGGTCATTTGGCAGTCAAAAGTCAAAATTTTTGGTCAACATCTTATTTTGAAGCCACAATCATCATTTGGTAAAATCTTGACCATGATTTCACAAGAATGGCTCAAAAATCATCAAGATGCAAAAGTTTCTATTTTTGGACAGTTGAAAAGTCAACTGTAACTTGACCAAAGCATAACTTTTTCATGGTTCATCAGAAAAATCCCATCCAATTCTAATTTTGAAGGGGATGAAATTTCCTACAACTCATCTTCACATTCCAAGTCCAAGAAATGCTCTCACAAAAAGTTATCAATTTCAACATTATAGGTCATTTTCAAAAGTCAACAAAAAAGCACTTTAAGTCAAAGACCATAACTTGAGATTGGTAAATCAAAATGACATGGGACCAAAGGCATTGGTTAGAGGACTTCAAGACCTTTCCAAAATGTCCAAGAACATGTTCATATGATCAAAATTGAGCAAGATATGCATTGGAGAAGTTGGGAAATTTTTGTGAAATGGCAAAAGTCAACTATCCTTGAAACTTCAATTTTTGACAAAAGGGCCCACTTTTTTTCACTTGGTTCATCCTTGTCATGCCACCCACGTGTCCCATGGTTAATTTAAAGATTAAACATTAATGTTTCTATTTTTATTTAATTTTATTGATTTAATTCATTTTAAATCCATAAAATTCAGATAAAAATCAAAAAAATTAATTAAGTGATATCTTGTGGTTTGAATGACCTTGATGAAGCATATTTCACATACCAAATTCGTGCCAAGCTGAATTAAGCATAAAAATTCAAATTTGGACAAAACATGGCAAGACCTTTAATGGTGATAAAGAGGAAATCCAAAACTTAATTGCAATGATTAAAGGCTCCTAAATGTGATTGATTCTCATTCATACACATATATGCAAGCCTTGCAGACCTCAAGCACGACCTAGAGACTCCTGAAACAGCAAAACCAAATTCAAAAAACTTGAAGAAAAGTCACAAACTGAAATCAATCTTCCAGTACAATTCAGACACTTTCTTTGATCCAAACACATTCCCAACACTCCCAGGAACGATTTGCAGTCATAAACCAACCCCAACGCTCAAGGAATCGTCCACCACCATCGTACGGTTTGCACATATTTTTTTGAATTACATATCATTATTCATGCGCGTTTGATGTGTTTTGTGGATTGTTTCATGTTCATAGAACTCACAGGAAGCTAATGGTAGGGTTCAATTGCTCTGAGAGCCTCTGAAACGCAAAACACCATTGTTAAGTTCTAGGGTTTCAAAGCTTTTGAATTAGGGCTTTTCTCATACTATAAAATTAGACCTCAAAACATATATGGTTAAACTCGTCAGGACAAGACGAATTCATTGATACCATCGCGCCTTTTTTATGTTATCTGTAACTCTAATCGTTATTCTTGGCAGTTTTGGTTTGTGGGGGTTTAAAACCCCCGCTATCTTGTTTTTGTTTTGCAGATAAATGAAGACGATGATGAGGTGTCCATGTATGGCTGGCTGATTCAAATAGGCGCGTGTTTTTTCTTTGGTCCAGCATATAATGTGTTCATTTTATATAATATTTAGTTCTCATTATGCTTACAAACGCGCATGAGTGGTCTAGTGGTACAGGTGTTGGCTGTGAATCACTGGGGCCTGGGTTCGATTCCCAGGTCCTCTCAAAATCCCATGTTATTTTTTCTTACATACTTGTGTGCAGGCTTCAAAGAAGGCTTATCATGCGCCTCACAAATCCAAAGCGCCAGGTGGCTACAGGCATGCATCCAAAGGCCAGGAAGTGATCCTCACCATGCACTCAGTCAACCAACAAACACTTGATCCAAGGAGTCAACGTGGCTGGATGAGTAATGGGCCTCAGATTCCAATTTTCACCTCCATATTGAGCCCAGACCCCCTCCCTTGGTTTATTCTTTTTTCTTTTCCTTTTTATATTTTCTAATTTAGTTATTAACTTTTTTTTAATTATTATTATTACCACCAAAATTAATTATTTAACCCTTTCACAATAAAAAACCAAAAAATGTAAATACTTTATTAATTTCATTTAGGTAATTATTGTGTAAATAAATACTAATAAATTGAATTAGTTTTAATTAGGCAACTTTAACCTTTTTTTCTTAATAACTAAAATAAATTTAGAATTAGGTTTTTATTAACTTTTTCCTTTTATTTTATTTCATTAAAAACATAAAAATACAAAAACATTTTTCTTCTAATAAATTAATTAATTAGTTATTAATTTTAATTTTATTTAATCACAAAAAAGGACAAAAAATTCATTTCTTTTCTTAAAAGGGTCAAAACCCTTAGGACGTTCCCGATTAAATTTCTTCTCGCGCGCATTTATTTATTTTGATTATTTATGTAACTGTCTCCAGATATGTAATAGTTAAATAGGAATTTTACGGCTTTAATTTCTCGCACTTTATTTTACAAAACGGGTCTTTGTTTTTTTGGCGATGTATAGACCCGCGCCTTGTAATAGTTAGAATCTACATTTCTGCAATTTATTTTTTGCACCCCTAACTGTTAACAATGCATGAAAGAATGTATGTAAATAAAAACCAATCCGTAGCTCACAAATAACATGTACAAGATAACCTTAACTGAAAAAAAACACACAAAGCACATGCCACTTCTAGGGTACGCCTCACTGGTTGCCTCGAACGTGGTCATCAAGTATAGGACGTCTTAGAGGTCGCCCTTTGTCTAAAGATCCAGTTGCCTCGAAACGGTTGCCTCGGATAAAAGGATCTAGGACGTTAGGGTTACCACTAAGATGTCCTACCATTGCTTCGGTGACCACATTGTCCCGATAATCGAATTGACCTGAACACCTCCAACGATGGTGCTACCTACCTCTCAATGGTGGGATAGCACTATCTAAAGGACTCTTACACAGCTTAATTCCTTAGAGTAGGTAGATTTCTCTTAAGTACTTGCTCTTTTCAAAACAAACAAAAATAACTTTTCGCACCTACACTTTCAAAAGTTTTCAAACAAATTTTTCATACACTCTTGAGGACAGATACAAGAGTTACTTAGAAATTTTTCAAACGAAACTTTTTCAAAACCCACACCAACTTGAAAAGCAAACAATTTTTGAAAACATAAGAGCAAGTACCTAAGAGCCCGTGGATAACCACGGATAGAAAGGGTGCTAACACCTTCCCTTTCTATAAATCTACCTCCCGAACCGAGAAACATTCTCGAATAAGGAATTTTGCTGTGCTTTTGTCCTTTCCATGTTGGAGAACATAAAAGACGGTGGCGACTCTTGCTTATCGCGACATTTCGCGAAACCAGCTAAAAAACAGTCAGTTCTATTTCCACCAATCACACAGTCCAACTCATTTCTAGCAGTCCAGAGCAGCTTCCTGAAGACTCATAAGGTTATCACATCATTTGGAAAAGCATTAAGATCTAAAACAACCAGCGCAACCCAAAGATAAGTCCTCTTGACTTGATATCTTGGCATTACATCATTAACAAGCTGTTGTTCTTTGAAGACAAGATGTAGTACCTTATTATCCTGTCGAAGTAGTCATTTGCTTAAGGTTTAGGTTTATTCATTATTCATGTTTATCCATCATATGCCATAAGCTAACCTGTACATTCAGTAAAATAATGTTTAAGGCAGAAAAATGCAGCATGTATCGACACATATCCTCATGTGTCAACTCATCCTAGTGAAAAAACAGGGTATGAGTCGACACATAACCCCCATGCATCGACTCATACTGGTTTTAGGTTACAAAACAGAAGTGGGAAAAGACTATGAGTCGACACATACGCGTTTCGCGTCGATGCAAGAAGGTGCATGAGTCGACACATCCCATTATGTGTCGACTCATACTGAGCAGATTTTGTTTTGTAGGAGCAAGGAAAATCTATGTGTCGATGCAAAGCAGCATGAGTCGACACATAGCTATTCAAAATGCAGTTTTCCTTTTCTTTTACACTGTTTTTACATTGTTTTCATTATCATTCGATATGGTTGTAATATTTCAGTCTCCACTTCACCCCCATTGTAAATTTGTACCCCCATTCCCCTAAAAATGTTGGAATACAAAATATGCATGCTTCGATACACTTGCTTCGATGCATACACATGCTTCGATACAGACATGTTCAGCATACACACACTTGTTTCGAATACACTGACCTGCAGGCTCAATCGAAAGGCATTCCCTCACTTCTTTCAACCTCCAGTCGAAGAAGACAACAAAGCAGAACCAGAAGGCTTCGCCATACGCTGACACCTAAAGCCTGTCAAAAGAAATAGCAAGAAGGGTGAGTCGAAGGTTACCACTCCTGCAGTCGAAGGAAACAAAAAAGGCTGATTCGAAAGGGGCCATGAAGATTTGAGTCGAAGGGTGCTACTTCCTGGGTCGAAGAGCTCATTTTCCTTTCTTTTATTTTGTTTTTGCCTTTATATTTTCTTGTCTTTCGATATGGTTGTAATAGTGTAGGATATCTATTTCCTGAATTTTTATTGCTTTATACAAATGCTAGTAATTAGGATGTATGGTAAGATAAAACCAATAAATAGGCCACCCTAATCAAAGACTAAATGCATGTAAATAAAACACATTTGCACACTTACACCCTTAGGGTAATTCCACTTGTTGCCTATCGGAAAATAGTCATGTCCCTCGAGCATGGATGTTTTAGCAAAGACCCTCGATAAAAGATCGTAGTCCCTCGATGACCCTCGACGTTGCCTTCGGTAAACGATCTAGTCCCTAAAACGAAATTGCTAAAACGTCCCATATGTTGCCTTCTATGACTATACAAACGTCCCAATATCCGTCCCTTCACGTCCAATGATGGGGCTTCTTACCAAAATCAATGGTAAGATAGCCACATCTAAAGGAGGAGTAAAAGCACATTTAAGACCTTTCGAGTAGGTAGATTCGCTCTTAGTTACTCGCTTGCTCACAACAAAAACATTTTTACCCACACTCTCATGTTTGAACTATTTTCGAAACAAACACTTTGTAGGCGTTCTTATAGAAACGAGAACCATTACGAAGTTCCATTTTCAAAATACTTTCAAAAACACATCTCACAAACACACTTTTGAACTATTTTCGAAACAAACACTTCGTAGGCGTTCTTATAGAAACGAGAACCATTAAGAAGTTCCATTTTTAAAATACTTTCAAAAATCACCACCACAAGCATACATTCAAACAAAAGCAAGTGATCTAAAGGAGTAACTAAGATCCCATGGAAAACCATGGATGAAAGAGTGCTAATACCTTCCCTTTTCATAATCTACCCCCCGAACTCAAAAACATCTCTAAAGGTCTTTCCTGTGCTTTTTCACCTTTCCTTTTGGATAAAAGAAAAGTCGGTGGCGACTCTTACTCAACTTCAACATTTGCGAACACAAACGCAAAAACATCAAGTCAGTTCTCCCACCGTATCACAGAACTAGCGACTCTGCTGGGGAAATTTTAAAAAAAAAGTGGGGTTACCTTAGGGTTAGATCACCTTTACTCGCTTTCATTATTTGATTTGTGTGCTTTATGTTTAGTTCTTCGTATTGGGCTTGTTTTGATCTTCCACCCGGATCTGGGGCACCTTTTTAGGTAAATAGCAATAGATTATGGAGACTTTACAGCGTAGACCGATATGGTTGAGACAATGGCTATGTTAGTGCGACGCATTTGTGGGTACCGGTATTCCTCGTGGTGAATCGAGGAGAATACGGGACCGCTGAGTGGCGTCATGATGCACTAATTAACCTTAGAACCCTAATTGAACAAACTTGGCTATTAGGACGTAGTGAGGTAGCCGGTTTCGGTGTAAAGCTAAAAATTGGTTGATACTCGATATTACACTCATTGAGGCTAGACTTTTGGGATATCTCGGCCGCAAGAAAAGATTGTTATGCTGAGACAATGCCTAAGGGAAAGGTCAGTGATATTGGGATCCCTTACAACCCGCTTACTATTAACTAGTACAGGTTGAGCCAACTAAACTTCAAGAGGGTACTTACCTACAAACTCCATGAAAGCCTAAACCTAAGGACTTGTCTGCTTTGCGTGTACATGATTATTTGTATAAGCTTGTTTACTTTGCATACTTGTGCATAACATCATAACATCATACCATAGCATTTTCAATAACCATTTCAAGGATCTCGAGGGTCTTTGATGCAGGGTCATGTTAAACCAAACGTCTACCCAGGGGGCAAGAGGATTTATTTTCCTCTAAACAAACGCCATCAAAAATCAAGTACAAACAACTTGAGTCAAGGGCTATGACCCACTTGACATGGTGAGCTTAATTCTCGTGGAAGGACATCCACCGATACAAAGTTCTCCAATCAAAGTTGTTGATCGAAGTTCAACTTATAACTTTTTCTTGTGTTTACCCCGCGAGATCCTTGAAAATATGCATCCATATATCATGCATCATATCATGACAGGTTTCTCCCGCACAGGTTTCCTTATCTTCCTACTGTTTATTTTAGTAGAGATGGCTCTAGAGCAGACTATCAAGGAAATCCAGGCTCAAAACGCTCAACTTCAAGAGATGTTCTTGAACCCGTCCAAGGGGCAAGAAGAGGTGAAGGCACTCCTCACAAGGGGGGTGGTCATCAAGAATCCGGAGGACACCAAGGATGATTAGTTGGAAAGGCTGAAAATTGAAATGGCAACAATGAAAGTCCAGATGATGGGACAACTGGTGGGCCAGATGGCTCTCATCCAAAACTTGGCTCAAGAACAAGAAGAGTTGAGAGTCCTCATCAACAAGCTTCGTCAAGACAGATGTAACCAAATGGGGCAAACATCTAGAATTGGGGATCAAGTCATCATTCAACCTCCCATGAGACAAGAAGCCGGTTTAAGGGAGAGAAGACCTTCTCACTTTGCTTCCACGTCATGAGCCCAATAACGACTTCGTCAACATCAACCGGAAAATCAGCAAAGGAAAAGCGAGCCCAAGAGACAGTTTACCAACATCAACATACCATTGTCCCAAGCTTTGCAACACATGCTGAGGATGAATCTGATTACACCAATAAGACCTCATCCAAATCCCAAAACTTTTTCTCCCAGCTACAATCTGGATGCTAGGTGTGCCTATCATTCTGATAGTCCTGGACATGATACAAACGATTGTTGGGCATCGAAGTACAAGATTCAAAACCTGGTTGACGAAGGAATGCTAGAGTTCACACAAGATGGCCAGACTGAATTCTTCTGCCAAAGGCTCACCACCTAAAGTGACAAGTTCAAACAAAGAGGCCTCTGTTCATTTTGAATTTTCAAGTTAATTTCTCTTTTGTTATTCAAACAATTATCTATTAATGTAAAACTTTGTTTCATTAATGCATTGCATATATTTGTATTGAATTCATCCGTTCGTTTTCTCTACATTTAAACTATGCTCTTTACTCACTTTATGACATTCAACTCTTGCTAAAAGTTACAAGCCTTTAGAGGGAGGATGACGAAAACAATGCCGTAATCTCATACAGTATGCTTTTGAACAGACCTTGCTGAAGATGTACAAGAATTCTTTCAAATCCTAAACACTGGAGTTATAAGGAAGATAATCCCTAGTCAACCCATTTGAGCCAAAGAAGTAGAAGTTTTCTGTTTTAACACAAATTGAAACCTTTAATCAAAACCTGGGGCAGGGTAGTCTCTCAATTAATTCAAACGCGCGTTTGGCCGCAAGCTCTAATCTCGTAATACAATGAATGACGTCAAGAAACATTACTCTGGGATCAAAAGACAATGATGGTTCCCTACCACATAGGCAGTCATTATCTCTCAAAAAGAAAAGCCCACCAAGTCAAAACCTACAAAGGAGACTTAAGAAAACTGGGGCATCCCGCTGACTGTAATCTCAAAACAAGAACAGTCAGGCAAAAATCAGGGATAACAAATCAAAAAGAGGTCAATACAAATCCTCAACAACATGAAAAAAGTTGCAAAAAAAAAAGATTTCCTTTCGATAAACTTAACTTGTCTGAACCATCACCGAAATGTTATTCCAGACTCAATTGGAGTTCAAACGGGCATTTAACTGAGCTTAGGACTGAAGAACATCACGAAGAATAGGTGGGTACAAATACACTTTGAGCCTTTATCCTTTGTTTTTTAAACCGTTAACCAAGCCACGCTACAACCCTTCAAAAGTCCTAATTGAAGCATGGGTTAGTTCGAAAGCATATTGTTACAAAAGGTATCCTGACTCCTGTAAGGCTTTACTCTAAATCCAGAGTTGAATTACAAACTTCTTTAACTGCTAAAAATGCATTTTTCAAAACTTAAAGACAAGCATAAACTTTGCATTACTTAAATATCACTGTTTGCATATGGCTATTTGTTTGACAGCGGAGAAATTCACACAATGAATATCCAATGAATGAAAGCTCTCTCAGTGAACAAAATCAATTCAAGAAGGATGACACTTCCATTGACAAATCTCCTATCAACAACGGGGCATGACATGTCACTATCCAGAACACTTGGGGAAGTCCAGTCAAGATTCCAAGAAATCTCTCAAGAATTGCAGAGTAACCAGGGGCAGGTCTCCATTTCCATCACTTGGGGCATTGAACGTCAATCTCAGCAAAGAGTTACGTACAATCAAACATTTTTGGCAGTACCACAAACACTCGCTACTAGGGGAAGTGACAAATCTCCCCAAAATCTTTCTCATAGGATGATTCCCCAACAAGAGTTTAATCTCTGAAAACCTTCCCCCAGCTGGGAAAACTTCAAGAATCCTCGAGGACTTCCCCAACGAGTTCATCACCTCTCTAGAAGACCGACAACAGGGTTTATTTCCACAACAAACTACAAATTCCCTAGCTTGAGTTTGCCTCTCCGACTACTACAAATCAAAGGACCACAACTCCTCTTCCACAGTAGACTACTCTACAAATCCCCAGCAAGTTATTGTGAAACCTGGACCCGACCAGATATCAGTTCAACTTCGACTCCCCAGTAGAGCAACGGACAACCGAGACTCCTGAACTTTTTTACCAAGCAGGAATAAACATTCTCCCCACAGAGTTTTCAATATTCCCCAGCGGAGTTATCCTCAAACAACAAAACAGGAATCCCTGGTGGAAACATTCTAAGCAAAGTTTGAAGACACACAAACTCTTCAACAGCAGTCCAGGATTTAACAAACTCCCCGACATTTGTTAAGGATTTATTTTCCCAGACAAAAAAAAAATCATTAAACATTTCACATTTCATACATCCTATTCACATATATGATAAGTGCATACGGCACCATCTCATTTATTTTGAGAACATCATGACATCACGCATTTCATACATCATGACATTGCATACAACTAACGTTCTACCTTTTTTCAGGAAAGATCGATCAACAGATGGTTACCATCAACCCTTTTCAAGTTCCAGATTAATACCTGTAGCAAGCTAGGAAAACTATTTGTGGACGACTGATTATAGATTAATACCTGTAACAAGCCAGGAAAACTATCTACATGAAGAGATTGAAGATTAATACATGTAGCAAGCCATGAAAACTATCTTTCTTTCTCAGGTCAGAGATTAATACCTGAAACCAGATAGGACAACTATCTCGTCGACCAACCTTTTTCAAGTTCCAGATTAATACCTGTAGCAAGCCAGGAAAACTATCTGTGGACGACTGATTGTAGATTAATACCTGTAACAAGCCAGGAAAACTATCTAGATGAAGAGATTGAAGATTAATACATGTAGCAATCCAGGAAAACTATCTTTCTTTCTCAGGTTAGAGATTAATACCTGAAACTAGACAAGACAACTATCTCGTCGACCAACCTTTTCAAGTTCCAGATTAATACCTGTAACAAGCCAGGAAAACTATCTGTGGACGACTGATTGTAGATTAATACCTGTAACAAGCCAGGAAAACTATCTACATGAAGAGATTGAAGATTAACACCTGTCACAAGCCAGGAAAACTATCTTTTTTTCTCAGGTCAGAGTTTAATACCTGAAACCAGACAGGACAACTATCTACTCGACCAACTCAAACAACCCAACCTTTCAGATACAGTTCAGATACGTTCCTATTACGGATGACATCCTGATACTCATTCAAAGACAGCTTTCAGATACAGTTCAGATACACTCCAATTACGGATGCCATCCTGATACTCATTCAAAGAAAGCTTTCAGATACAGTTCAGATACGCTCCAATTACGGATGCCATCCTGATACTCATTCAAAGACAACTTTCAGATACAGTTCAGATATGCTCCAATTACGGATGCCATCCTGATACTCATTCAAAGACAGCTTTCAGATATAGTTCAGATACGCTCCAATTACGGATGCCATCCTGATACTAATTCAAAAACAATTTTCAGATACAGTTCAGATACGCTCTAATTACGGATGCCATCCTGATACTCATTCAAAGACAGCTTTCAGATACAATTCAGATACGCTCGAAATACGGATGCCATCCTGATACTCATTCAGATTCAAATTTCAGATACAGTTGAGATACGCTCCAGATACGGATGCTGTCCTGATACTCATTCAAATTCAGATTTTAGATACAGTTCAGATACGCACCAGATACGGATGTCATCCTGATACTCATTCAGATACAGTTCAGATACACTCCAGACATGGATGCAATTCTGATACTCAACTTACAAATTACAATTCAACAAGCATTCTTGGATGGCATCTACAAGCCCATCTCCAACAAGATTCTATCACCTCTCCAAATGGCATCTTTAAGCCCATTCCTCCAACCATCACATCACCGAGTGAAAATTTCTGGGCACTCTAGTGTCCAATCATCTTTCACCTTCGAGTCACGAATGGCAAAACTCGCCAATCTAACTCTTCAGGTTTAAGAAGATTGAACAGGGGCAGCTGTTGTACCCCAAAATTTGCCCTCTCATTTTTCAAGTATTTCCTCACAAGATATTATAAGACGTCAAGTTTACAACACTGATACATCAATTTAGGCTTGAAATTGGCACAAGGGCAAAATGGTCAATTGCATACTAGAAAGTCAAACTTTGAATTTTTGGTCAACATTACAACCCAAAGATCAAATTTCATCAAGACATTCAAAAATATCAAGCTTGATCATTAAGAAGTCAAGAGAATCAAAAATCCAACTTTGCAAGACTTTGAGATTTTTCTAAGTATTTTCTATACTTGGTTAATTTCATTTGCTTCATGGCATTTTACTACAACTCCAAATAATTCAAGATGATCTAAGTAATTCAAGTTATTACAAAGTGACATTTTTCAAAATTACAAATTCTAAAACTATGTCTTGATTAAAACCTTGTCACAATATTTTTGCCTTTTTGACATAATATGCACAAGAATAAATTTGTGACATGCTACAAACTATGTTGTCCAAAGTTGAATAAAATATGATATATCACATTGCTACAACATCCCATGCTGCCAATACAGTCCAAAACTGCTTTATGCAGTCTGCCCAAACCTGCACCACAACAGCCCCAAAATTGCACCAAAATGGCAAAGGAAAATTATGTGAAGAAAGTATCAAAGAAGTAGGCAAAAACAATTCAAACAACTTATCTGTTTCCCCCCTAAACCACAGTCAAAGGGTCTACAAAAAGAGAACAGTCTCATAAGACAAGGTTGGATTTTGGAAGAGGCATAGAGAGAGAAAATAGAGAGTTTTGTTGAGCAGAAAAACAATATTTTGTGCAACCTTGATTGATTTTCAAAAACCAAGTCTATTCTTGTTCAAAACAGAAACCCAACCCATTGCTCCACCATACAAACTCTTCCTCAAAGACTGTCCAAACATAACAAAAAAAGTCCTTGTAGTGCTACTCACCTTCAACATCAAAAATACCAAAAATATTACAGTACAGTCCAACTCATTTCTAGCAGTCCAGAGCAGCTTCCTGAAGACTCATAAGGTTATCACATCATTTGGAAAAGCATTAAGATCTAAAACAACCAGTGTAACCCAAAGTTAAGTCCTCTTGACTTGATATCTTGTCATTACATCATTAACAAGTTGTTGTTCTTTGAAGACAAGATGTAGTACCTTATTATCCTGTCGAAGTAGTCATTTGCTTAAGGTTTAGGTTTATTCATTATTCATGTTTATCCATCATATGCCATAAGCTAACCTGTACATTCAATAAAGTAATATTTAAGGCAGAAAAATGCAGCATGTATCGACACATATCTTCATGTGCCGACTCATCCTAGTGAAAAAATAGGGTATGAGTCGACACAAAACCCCCATGCATCGACTCATACTTGTTTCAGGTTACAAAACAGAAGTGGGAAAAGACTATGAGTCGACACATACGCGTTTCACGTCGATGCAAGAAGGTGCATGAGTTGACACATCCCATTATGTGTCGACTCATACTGAGCAAATTTTGTTTTGTAGGAGCAAGGAAAATCTATTTGTCGATGCATAGCAGCATGAGTCGACACATAGCAGTTCAAAATGAAGTTTTCCTTTTATTTTACATTGTTTTTACATTGTTTTCATTATCATTCGATATGGTTGTAATATTTCAGTCTCCACTTCACCCCCATTGTAAATTTGTACCTCCATTCCCCTAAAAATGTTGGAATATAAAATATGCATGCTTCGATACACTTGCTTCGATGCATACACATGTTCAGCATACACACACTTGCTTCGAATATACTGACCTGCAGGCTCAATCGAAAGGCATTCCCTCACTTCTTTCAACCTCCAGTCGAAGAAGACAACAAAGCAGAACCAGAAGGCTTTGCCATACACTGACTCCTAAAGCCTGTCAAAAGAAATAGCAAGAAGGGTGAGTCGAAGGTTACCACTCCTGCAGTCGAAGGAAACAAAAAAGGATGATTCGAAAGGGGCCATGAAGATTTGAGTCGAAGGGTGCTACTTCCTGGGTCGAAGAGCTAATTTTCCTTTCTTTTATTTTTTTTTTGCCTTTACATTTTCTTGCCTTTCGATATGGTTGTAATAGTTTAGGATATTTATTTCCTGCATTTTTATTGCTTTATACAAATGCTAGTAATTAGGATGTATGGTAAGATAAAACCAATAAATAGGCCACCCTAATTAAAGACTAAATGCATGTAAATGAAACACATTTGCACACTTACACCCTTAGGGTAATTCCACTTGTTGCCTATCGGAAAATAGTCATGTCCCTCGAGCATGGACGTTTTAGCAAAGACCATCGATAAAAGATCGTAGTCCCTCGATGACCCTCGACGTTGCCTTCGGTAAATGATCTAGTCCCTAAAACGACATTGCTAAAACGTCCCATATGTTGCCTTCTATGACTATACAAACGTACCAATGCCCGTCCCTTCACATCCAATGATGGGTCTTCTTACCAAAATCAATGGTAAGATAGCCACATCTAAAGGAGGAGGAAAATCACATTTAAGACCTTTCGAGTAGGTAGATTCGCTCTTAGTTACTCGCTTGCTCACAACAAAAACATTTTTACCCACACTCTCATCTTTGAACTATTTTGGAAACAAACACTTTGTAGGCGTTCTTATAGAAACTAGAACCATTACGAAGTTCCATTTTCAAAATACTTTCAAAAACACATCTCACAAACACACTTTTGAACTATTTTCGAAACAAACACTTCGTAGGCGTTCTTATAGAAGCGAGAACCATTACGAAGTTCCATTTTCAAAATACTTTCATAAATCACCACCACAAGCACACATTCAAACAAAAGCAAATGATCTAAACGAGTAACTAAGATCCCATGGAAAACCATGGATGAAAGGGTGCTAATACCTTCCCTTTTCATAATCTACCCCACGAACTATAAAACATCTATAAAGGTCTTTCCTGTGCTTTTTCACCTTCATTTTGGATAAAAGAAAAGTCGGTGGCGACTCTTGCTCAATCGCAACGTTTGCAAACACAAACGCAAAAACATCAAGTCAGTTCTCCCACCGTATCGCACTGAGGATGTAGATTGAATGGTCTGCCTTTCGTGATCTGAAGGTAGAAGAGGATTGAACACTGGAGTGCCCAGAAATTTGCACTCGCATGAAGTAATACTGATTGGTGATATCGGGAATGAGCTTACAGATGCCATTTGGAATTTGATAGAGAAATGTTGGAGATGGGTTTAAAGATACCATCCAGGAAAGATATCGGTTGGGTAAAGAGATTCCTTGGTGAGAATTCATGTACCTGCCGTTGAGAAGGACTTCACCGAGGAATGTTGGTTTACGTCCTGGGAGATAGAGTATAGGAGCTTCGGTTGTCCATTACTCTACTGGGGAATTAACTT
Organism: Vicia faba; assembly: GCA_948472305.1. Classification (NCBI taxonomy): domain Eukaryota; kingdom Viridiplantae; phylum Streptophyta; class Magnoliopsida; order Fabales; family Fabaceae; genus Vicia; species Vicia faba. The sequence continues at coordinate 803,864,135 of OX451741.1, forward strand.
CTGATTGATGAAGTGGAAGTAAACTGCATATCTAGTCAGGGTTCAGGTTGCACAGTGACTTACTGGGGAAATGTGAAATCGACCGTAACTGGTAGGGCCCGGGTCTTACAATGTTGTAAAATATTCTTCGGAGATAAGAGAGAAGGAACCTGGATAGTAGGGTTTGAAAACCTGAATAGTAGAGCTATGAGAAGGAACCTGGGTCATAGGGTTACTTCGAGATGAAAGCCTGGATAGTAGGGCTATGGGAAGGAACTTGGATAGTAGGGTTACTTCGAGATGAATGCCTGGATAGTAAGGCTATGAGAAGGAACTTTGATCGTAGGGTTAGTTCGAGATGAAAGCCTGGATAGTAGGGTTATGGGAAGGAACCTGGATAGTAGGGTTACTTCGAGATGAAAGCCTGGATAATAGGGCTATGGGAAAGGAAACTGGATAGTAGGGTTACCTCAAGATAAAAGCCTGGATAATAGGGCTTACGGGAAGGAACCTGGATGGTAGGGTTACTCAAGATGAAAGCCTGGATAGTAGGGCTTGTGGGAAGGAACCTGGATAGTAGGGTTACCTCAAGATGAAAGCATGGATAGTAGGGCTTATGGGAAGGAACCTGGATGGTAGGGTTACTTCAAGATGAAAGCCTGGATAGTAGGGCTTGTGGGAAGGAACCTAGATAGTAGGGTTACCTCAAGATAAAAGCCTGGATAGTAGGGCTTATGGGAAGGAACCTGGATAGTAGGGTTGCTTCGAAATGAAAGCCTGGATAGTAGGGCTATGGGAAAGGAACCTGGATGGTAGGGTTACTTCAAGATGAAAACCTGGATAGTAGGGATTGTGGGAAGGAACCTGGATAGTAGGGTTACCTCAATATGAAATCCTGGATAGTAGGGCTTATGGGAAGGAACCTGGATGGTAGGGTTACTTCAAGATGAAATCCTGGATAATAGGGCTTATGGGAAGGAACCTGGATGGTAGGGTTACTTCAAGATGAAAGCCTGGGTAGTAGGGCTGCCTCATTTGATCACGTAGATTAGTTGACCCGTTTGGTTTTGGGAACTGATTTTCCATTAACTGTCTGTAGATATGACATGTATAACTGCTAGGATTGTCGACGATGATTGTCTTTCCTGAAAAGATAATAGGGTTAATTACATGCGATACATGAAATGCATTGTGGGATGATGTTCTCAAAATGAATGAGATTATGTTGTATGCAATATGTATCGCACGTCATGATGTATGAGCATGAGATGCTATTGTGACATATCCGAATCTGGGAAAATAAATCCCTGACTGCTGCTGGAGAGTATAGCATTCCTGACTGTTATAGAGAACTGTGGTTCTTCTACTTCCGCTGGGGATAGTGAACGGAGATGACTATGCTGAGGATTTATTCCTTTCTGTTTGCGGATATTCTGTCAGGGAGAGACTCTGTTTGAGTATAACTCTACAGGGGAATAATTCTGTTGGAAAGTGAACTTCCGTAACTGGAGGGGTAAACTCTTCCAGGGATTGAGTTTCTGCATTCAAGGACATAAACTCTGCTTGGGAGGCAAATTTTATGACCCGCTTGCTATTATGAAATTTGGCCGGGGAAAGTACTTCTTGTTTTGGTGGAGCTGGTATCAATGCTTTGATTCCCTTTACTCTGTGGGGAGTACAGATGTCACGAGGTCGTATACACTGATGACTGTGTTTCAAAGTATGTCTCTGCCATGGTACCTGCTGGACAGAGTAACTATCGGGTTTGACATTTTTAGTTTTTGCCCTTGTTTCTTAAGTTATGAGCAATTGTATTTCTATTTCCTATGCAAATTTTTGTGAACCGCAATCATATTCAAATGCATATGTCAATAATAAACCATTGGACGTTCTTGTCAAACAAAACAAAAAAAGAAAAATAAATAGTTTTGCAAAAATGACTTGTATTAATTTTGAAGTTGGCCTATAATAGGCATCTTTGTACAAGGAAGCTGACGCTCTAGTAATAGAACACCGTAGTAGAAATAGAAGCTATACAATATTGTGTGAAAAAGAAAACAACTATGTACAACAATCCCATTGGGTTCCAAGTCTTCTATTGCCGCTATGTCTTCGAGCGTCTCATCACTTTGCTACTTGTCCGGAGCTTATTAGATTGATTGGTGTCGTTCGAGCTTGACAGTTGATACTAAGGTCTGATCGCAAGGTGATCCAATGGGACATAGTGATACGCTTTACATCCCTAAATTTTTCCTGGACTGCTCTTTCGGGTTTTCAGTCCACTGGGATACCCCTTTTTGCCCAAGCTGCCTTTTCAGGTTTTTGACTTACCGGGTGTACATATTTTTTTGTTTTCATCCCTTATTTTTGCCCGAACCCTTTTGGTTCGTCGGGAAGCCCCTATTTTTGCCTAGGCCAGTCAACCTAGCGGGTCTTTTAGCATGTGTAGTATCTTTTCAATATGTCCGCGTTGACAGGGTGAGGAAGGTCGTCACCGTCCATGGTGGTTAGAATCATGGCTCCACCCAAGAAGATGTTTTTAATCACAAATGGACCTTCGTATATGGGAGTCCATTTTCCCATGGGATCACCTTGCGATAGTTGGATGCGCTTGATCACTAGATCCATGACTTGATACTCTTGGCGTCTATTGTACCCCAAAATTTTCCCTCTCACTTATCAAATATTTTCTCACAAGATCTCCTTAGGTTCAAGACTGCACAAGGTTTGATCAGCTCAAGACACCTCCTTAAGCACTGATGACTAAAATTAGGGTTTGAGATTGCACAAGGTTAATTTAACTTTCAATGCCTCATATACTTTCATGGATCATTATGGACCCCCAAGATTACTCATGTCAAGATTCAAGCTTTGAATCACATTTATGCTCAGTCAATTGAGCAGTTGACCTAAAAATCAGCTGTATTGAGGAAAAAGTCAACTTTGGCCAATTTACAGTCAAACTTCATAATTTTTTATCCACATAAATATTATAAACTCATATGTATCATTTGATCAAGTTTGGATCATAATTCCTCAAGAAATTAGATCAAATCATCAAAAGGGCAAAATGGTCAAAATTAGGGTTTTGATTGAGAAAGGGCAATTTCTGATTTTTGACCTAGAAAATGGTTAATTGGGTTGAGGCATAATTTCAAGAGTTAAATTGCATAATTTTTACCTAATGGCATGACCCAAAACATTGCTCAAGATCAATTGGATTGATAGTGAATTTTCGGTCAACTGACCCAAAGTCAATTGTACACTGAAAAGTCAAACTTTGACTTTTTGGTCAAAATCAAGTGTCAAAGATCACAATTCATCAAAACATGTCAAAGTATGAAACTCATTCATCAAGAAATCAAAAAGTCAAGATTTCATTTTGAAAAGTCAAAGTTTTCAAACTTAGAAATTTTTCTGTGTTGAAAACTTCATGTTTTTTCACAACTTTGAGCCAATTTTTCACCATGATGAAAGATGATTCAAAAGAAACTTTCAACATGAAAGTTGTAGATCTTCATGAGATATAAAACATTTCTTTACACAACTTCTCCTAGAAATGCTTGTATCTCAAGTTATTAATCCATGAAGTCATGATCATGAAACTAAAACACTTAGTGAAATTTTGAACATTTTAGGTCAGGATTTTGACCTAACTTCTGACCTATGTTTCACATAGTTCCATTTGGATTTTGCAAAATTGATTCAAAGAGGGGGTTGTAAAGCACATTACAAGTGTGATACAGTGGGAAGAACTGACTGTTTTTGGAATGCTGGTTTGCGTTTTGCGTTTGTTTTCGCAAAATGTCACGGTAAGCAAGAGTCGCCACCGACTTTTGTTTTATCCAACAAGGAAAGGAAAAAAGAACAGAAAATTTCCTTTTTCGAGATGTTTCTCGGGTTTGGGGGGTAGATTATAGAAAGGGAAGGTGTTAGCACCCTTTCTATCCGTGGTTATCCACGAGCTCTTAGGTACTTGCTCAAAGTGTTTTCAAAATTTGATTTTCTTTGTGTTTGTGGGTTTGAAAGAGATTTTTTGTTTGGAAACTTCGTTTGAAAAATGTAAGTGTGAAAAGTTTTTGTTTTTTGAAAGAGCAAGTACTTAGAACCATCTACTTACTCGAAAAAGGAATCGTTCTATGCTAATGTCCTTTAGACAATGCTATCCCACTATTGATGAGTAGGTAGCACCGTCGTTGGAGTTTTAAGGGTCAATTCGATTAAGGGACGTGTGGTCACTAAAGCAATGTTAGGACGCCTTAGCGGTAACCCTAATGTCTTAGATCATTTTTCCGAGGCAACTGTTTCAGGGCAACTATGATCTTGGGACAAGAGGGCGACCTCTAAAACTTCCTATACTCAATGACCATGTTCGAAGGCAACCAAGTGAGGTGTACCCTAAGAGTGCGCATGTGCGAGTGTGTTATTTCGGTTAATTTTATCTTTTGTACATGTCATGGGTGAGCTATGTTGATTTTAAGTTCATACATTCGATCTTGTCATGCATTCCCTATTATCAAACATCTAACAGTTTATAGATTGCGGAAATTAAATTGCGGAAAGTAAAACTAAACTATTACAAGGCGTCGGGTATTTACATCGCCAAAAACAACCCTTGAAATCAAAAATGCGGAAAATAAAATAAAGCGATAAAATAAAGTCCTATTTAAGCTATTACATTCCTAGAAACATATACATCAATATGGCAAAATAGATCGCGTGCGAGAAATTAAACCGAATGCGAATTTTTTAGGGTTTTGACCCCTTTTTTGAAAGAAAGCATTTTTTTGTTATTTTTGAATTAAGAAGAAATTAAATTAGGTTAAACATTAAATAAATAAATTAATTAATTAATTAATGAAAATATTTTTGGATTTTTGGATATTTAAAGAAATAAAATAAATTTGATTTAAAGTTAGTAAAAACCTAATTTTCTACATTAATTTTAATTATTTGCAAAAGATATTAAAAATTATACCTAATTAAAACTAAGTTAATTGAATTAATTTATTTACAAAAATAAAGTTGAATTTAATTTTAATAAATAAAATATATTTTTGTGTTTTTGATTTTATGAGGAAAAACTTAATTGGTTAATTAAACAATAAAAATAATTAATCAAATAAGTAAATAAAATAAATAGATAGAAATAACCAAAGGGGGGTGTTGGGCTTGATCAGGAGGTGAGACTGGCAATTTCCCAGGCCCATTAACATGCAAGCCTGGGGTGACCTTATGATTCTCCACGCGCTGGTTGACTTGAGAGCATGATAGACATTCATTCCTGACCATCAGATTTGGCCTGGAGGCCATCTGGAAGATGATTGGATGATGGTATATGGTGTGTTGCGCCTTGGAGTTTACATAGGAATATTTGTTGAAAAATAATAACAAGCAATTGGGGGACCTGGGATTCGAACCCAGGTCCCATGAGTCACTGAACAACGCACTTACCACCACACCACTGCCTTCCATTTGTTATTATAATAAACAACAATTATTATATGGAGAAAATAATGAATATGCCAGAAATTATAAAAACGCGCGCCAGATTGAAAATCATCCAATAAGGAAAAGGCACATCTTCATCTTCTCCAATGAAACCTGGTTTTTTTACCTGCGGATTTACATCCGCAGCTAAATGCGTAGCTGCATCATAAAATTAATTCTAGGCTATAAAAATAAAAACCAAAACCATGGACATGTTCGTCTGGGCATCCTGAGCAAGTCTATGTCCATTATTGGCTCCAATTTTTCCTGTAAAGAAAATGCCCAAAAACAAACTTCCAAAACCCTAGGTTCGGGTATGGCGCTATAGGTCATGAAAACGCAATTGGTTAATGCAGAAAGTTTCTAAATGGAACGATAAGCAAGGTTGTGTAAAGATTTTGCCAAGAAAGTGCAAGAATATGAGTATGCAATTTCAAATACATGGCAAGATTTAGAGAGACTTACAGCGCGATTCTGGGGGTCTAGGAGCTTGCTTTTGATTGCCTCTCACTCAGTGGATGTCAAGCAAGAAAATAGTGTTGAGATTTTGCTTTGAATCGGCCTCTAAAACAGATTTCAGTTTCAAGCTTTTTTCCAGTTTTTCTCAAGTTTGGTTTTGGTGATTATGCAGCCTCTAGGTTCTGAAACCTGTGCCTCTCACTTATATATCTATCAAGCAATGCATTAGGTCAAGTTTTGGGCTTTGAATCTTTGTGCATTGATGCTTGAAGATGTGATTTGATTCACCATTAAAAAGCTTCCAAATTTGTCCAAAAACCAATATTTTGTGCATGATATGGCTTGATACGAGTTTGACCATGTCCATAATGATAATTAAGACCTGTATCAATCAAAAAGATACCAAGTTATCAATATTTAGATTTTATTTAGATAGGACACGTGTGTGGTGTGACAAAATCAAATCAAGTGGAAAAAAGTGGGACCATTTGACAAAATTTGAAGTTTTGGGGATAGTTGACTTTTGGCAATTTTGGAAAAATACCCAACTTCAACAATGCATAACTTCTTCAATTTTGAACTTTTGGAGGTGTTCTTGGACTTTTTAGAAACCTTGATATCTCCTATAACCAACCTGTGATCGGTGGATCTGGAACTGACTGTTTAACGCTGGTTCGCGAAATGTCGCGGAAGCAAGAGTCGCCACCGTCTTTTATTTTCTCCAAATGGAAAGGACAAAAGCACAGAAAAATTCCTTAAAGAGATTGCTCTCGGTTCGGGAGGTAGATTATAGAAAGGGAAGGTGTTAGCACCCTTTCTATCCATGGTTATCCATGGGCTCTTAGATACTTGCTCACTTGTGTTTTCAAAATTGTTTGTTTGCTTTTCAACTGTGGGTTTAAAAAGTTTCTTTGAAAATTCCAGTTCGACTCTTGTATCAGTCCTCAAGAGTGTTTGAAAAATTGCTTTCGAAAGCTTTTTGAAAAGTGTGTTGGTGTGAAAAGTATTTTTGATTTGTTTTTGAAATTAGAGCAAGTATCTTAGAGTTGTCTACCTACCCTAAGGAATTCGTCTGTGTAGATGTCCTTTAAAGTAGTGCCATCCCACCATTGAGAGGTAGGTAGCACCACCGTTGGAGGTGTTCGGGTCAATTCGAGGTTCGGGACATGGTGATCACCGGAGCAATAGGAAGACACCTTAGAAGCTACCCTCATGCCAGGTTCCCGGATCATGAGGACTTACTAAAACATCCTCTACTCGACGATCACCTTTCGAGGCAAGGCAACAGTGAGGCGTACCCTAGGGGTGGTGTGTGATTTGTGTGTTATGTTCATTTGCATTTGTCTTGTCATGTCAAAGTGATCTATGCGTTTGTTTTTTATTTAATCATTCATTCTTGCATGCTTTGTTTAACAGTTAAAGAGTTGCGAGGAAAGGTAAATCTAAAGCTATTACAAATGGCGCGGGTCCACATCGCCAAAATTATCCAGGACCCGATTTGACAGAAAGTAAATAAAGAAATTAAAAAATGTGAGAAGTAATATTTACAAGGCTTCGGGAGAGGTACATAATTATTTAAGCGAAATAAAATAAATATGCAAACGAATAAGAAATTAAACGAATCGAGGGCGTTGGACCCTTTTGCAAAATATTAAAATTACATTAATTAAGAAAAGAAATTGTTTTTGTTTTTTTGGTATTTTTATGTATTTTAGGGTTTAATGAAAAAAGAAAGAATTAATTAAAATTAACTACTAACCCTAATTCTACTTTATTTTAATTTAAGAAAACATTAAAATTTAACCTAAATTAAACCTAAATTTTTTATGTACAATTTTAATTATGAAAATAAATAAAATAAATAATATTATTGTGACAAAAGAAAAATTAAAAAGGAATAAAAATTAACTAAACCTAATTCTATATTTTTTAGATTTTTTATGAAAAGAATTAATATTGCAAACCCTAATTTAAACTAAATTTATTTACATGCATTTATTTATAAAAAAAATATTAAAATAAAATATTTATTAGGTTTTTTGTCTTTTTCTGATTTTTTAGGCATTTTTATATTTTGTAGAAATAATTAATTAAAGCAAAACAATAAAGGAAATAAAATAATAATTGAAAATAAAATATAAGGAAAATTGAGAAAATTGCAAACCAGGGGGGGGTTCAGGCCCCAATATGGAGGTATCTTTTAGAAATCCAAGCCCAATAGGACATTGATCCGTTTGACCTTTGCCACTAGCGTGTAGCAACGTTGACCTGGGTGTAACGTGTTCTTCAATCCTGCGCCTTTGATTTGAATCTCTTGGACGCGTGTACGCTTGGATCTGGAGGTATACCATGGAACAACGCCATCAACCTGCATAGGATTGTTAATTGAAAAAAAATAAATGGAAAGGGTGAAGACCTGGGATCGAACCCAGGTCATTCACATTGCAAGTCACCACGTGCGCCACTGAGCCACTACATACGCGTTTATTATATAACAGTTAATGAATATTATAAAAGAAAATGGGTTAATGCTTGGAAACGCGCGCGAATTTTTAAACGTGCCAATCAGCGTGTGCCACAACATCATCGTCTTCACCATCCCTGTAACACAAAAACAAAAGCGACGGTTTTCCATGCGTTGTTTTAGGCCGGCTATGGGAAAATAGCGATTAGGCCTGTGTTCCTCATAAATTAGGCGCGAGGACATGTTTAGGATCGTCCAGGTCTGCTGATTACAATCATGGCATTCTTGAAGGCTAATTTTTCGTTAAATAAGAAACCCCAATTTTGAGGCCCTGCAAACCCTAGAACGCAAGCATGGTGAAATCTCATATACAGCATAAAAACATAATTGAATGCATTGGTTAGTTTCAAAACTTCATAATGAACATGAATCAATGAATAAAACATGCAAAGGATGCATGAATCATGATGCACGATTGTGAATTTTTCTTGATGCAGTTCCGGCTCAATATACCAGTTCTTGGAGTTTGAATGGATGTTTTTGATTGGAATGTGTTCAGGGAACCTTGAGGAAGCTATTGAAACAAGTTTTGTGCTTTGAATCGACCTGTAACAATGATTTCAGTTTTGAGTTCTTTAGAGAAAAATTCAAGTTTGTAATGGCCTCTTCTGAGCTGCTGCGTTTCTAACATGATTAGGGTTGTGTTCTAGCATTTGTACTGAGTCCATTAGGTCAAGAAAAACCAATCAAATCCATGGCATTCATTGTTTTTGAAAATTTGATTTCTTAAGATCTTTTTCATATCTTTTCCATGTGCATTTGATTCAAATCATGTCCAATTGCTCCAATTCTTTCCTTATTTGTCTAGGCACGAAATATTGAGCATAAAACATGTATAAAAAGATTGGTTAGGGTGAATTAAATATTTTTCATATGTTTAAATGATTTAAATGAATTAATATAAATAAAAATTCAAATAAATAAATAAAAAATGAGAAAATACTTCCCTTTGGGCCAAGTGGTCGTGCACATGCTTAGAATGATGAATCATGGAAGAAAAATGGGCCCATTAGCAATTTTAGGTCATTTGGATCAAAGTTGACTTTTCAAAATACCCAAAAATTTCCCAACTTCTACAAGGCATAACTTGCTCAATTTTTAAGCTTTTCTCATGTTCTTGGACATTTTGGAAAGGTCTTTGAGTCCTCTAACCAATGCCTTTGGTCCCATGTCATTTTGATTTACCAATCTCAAGTTATGGCCTTTGACTTAAAGTCCCTTTTTGTTGACTTTTGAAAATGACCTATAATGTTGAAATTGATAACTTTTTGTGAGAGCATTTCTTGGACTTGAAGTATGAAGATGAGTTGTAGGAAATGTCTTTCTCTTCAAAATGAGCTTTGGATGGAATTTTTCTGATAATCCATGTGAAAGTTATGCCTTGGTCAATTTCAGTTGACTTTTTCAACTGTCCAAATAAGGAAACTTTTGCATCTTGATGATTTCTGAGCCAAATTTTGAGAATCATGATCAAGCATTGATCAAATGATGTTTGTGGCTTCAAAATGATATGTTGACCAAAAATTTGAACTTTTGACTGTCAAATGACCATTTTACCCCTACAGTTGACTGTAGTGCAATTAGGGTTTTTGACTGTGCAATTTTGTGTTGAATGCCTTAAAACTTGATATGAAGACACTTGACCATGTTTGTAAGCATATAGGACTTGATTGGGCCTTTGAAAACTTCATTTTCTTGATCAGAACACAAACCCTAGTTTTGACTGTATAGGAGACCTTTGACTGTGCAACCCTTGGGGAATTTTGAAGCTTTGACTTGGCAATTTCTTGAAGAATATGGGAGGGAAAATTTTGGGGTACAACAGTTGCCCCTGTTAAATCTTCTTAGACCTGAGGATGCAGATTGGCTGACGTGCCTTTCGTAATCCGAGGGTAGAAGATGATTGGACACTAGAGTGCCCAGAAATTTGCGCTCACATAGTAGCAATGATGATGGGAATGGGCTTATAGACGCCATTTAGAGGTTGATGAAATAGGATGATGGGCTTATAGATGCCATCTGGATGTTGATCGTGTAAGAGATTCCTTAGCGAAAACCTGCATACCTGCAAAAAGAAAAAGAATACCTGACACGTCGCAGGAGTTGGTTTTCAGGTGCTTGGTATAGATATGTCCTAACTGGTTACAGGAGCTGAATCTTTAAACTCTTCAGACGTGCCCTGGCAAGATACAGGAATCGAGTCTAGAACTTTTAAAAGGTTTTTGTTGATAATGATGTGATGCCTGAATCTGGGGCGGTTACTACCTCAACGGGACGATGAGAGAACATTGGACGATTACTACCTCAACGGGACGATGAGAGAACCTTGGGCGATTACTACCTCAACGGGACGATGAGAGAACCTTGGGCGATTACTACCTCAACGGGACGATGAGAGAACCTTGGGCGATTACTACCTCAACGGGACGATGAGAGAACCTTGGGCGATTACTACCTCAACGGGACGATGAGAGAACCTTGGGTGATTACTACCTCAACGGGACGATGAGAGAACCTTGGGCGATTACTACCTCAACGGGACGATGAGAGAACCTTGGGCGATTACTACCTCAACGGGACGATGAGAGAACCTTGGGCGATTACTACCTCAACGGGACGATGAGAGAACCTTGGGCGATTACTACCTCAACGGGACGATGAGAGAACCTTGGGCGATTACTACCTCAACGGGACGATGAGAGAACCTTGGGCGATTACTACCTCAACGGGACGATGAGAGAATCCTAGGCAATTACTACCTCAACGGGTAAAGACTTTTATCTGTTGATCGTTCTTTCCTGAAAAAGTAACGAGTTAGTTGTATGCAATGTCATAATGTATGACATGCATGATATCATGATGTTCTCAAAAATAAATGAGATTGGGGTGATATGATGCGTCTATGCATGCTATAATGATGTATGTGATGTTTTATGAATGTGTTTTTCGTCTAGGAAAGTAAATCCTTGACGGGTGCCGGGAAGTCACTCCTGGGCTGATGTTGAAGAATAGGTTTTGCTTCCCCTGGGGATGATAACTGCAAGAATACCGGTAGGAGAAGATGACTCTGTTGCGGAATAAACTTGGCAAATGGAAGATTCTGCGGGGAGAAAAGATACTCTAGCGACCATGCTGGGAAGCAATACTCTGTGGGAAGAGGGATGCCTTGCTGAGTGTTGATAATAATTTGCTGGGGATACCCTTGTTGTTGGAAGTGTTGATGGACTTCGCTGGGGTAAGAAGACTTCGTCGAGGACGCTCTTTCCGTGGCTTTTGGCTGAGGATAACCCAGTTATATCCTGTTAGGGAAATAACTCTTTAAATAAAGTTGGGCGACGCGTTCGTGCTCTGCGAAGGATAAGCTTCCAGAATTTACTGGGGATAAGCTTACTGCTTGGGGATACGAATTCCAACTTTCCTGGGGAAACTGGATTGGACTCTTCTGGGGAATTTTGACTGTGGGGAAGGGATTCCTTTGAATGTTGATATGCCTCCGGGGAACAATCTTTGGACCAAGACTGTCGGGGATGCTTGTTATGAATATATGTATTGCTGCTGGGGAATGTTGAGCTCTACGGGAGGGTACCCAACTTCCTTGGGGTTTGATAATAGCTTGGAGAAGAATGCACTGACTGCTGACTCTCTCTGGGGAATTAAGATGTACTGGCTGTTCTTTAGCTGAACCTATCTTAGTACTTTGGTGGACAGAGCCATTAGATCGTTTAGACGACTCATCATTGCCCATGTTTCTGAGGTGGGAGCGGAAGACCTGTGAGGCGCTGATAGTTGTTGATGGACAAACCTCCTTCTGGTAGACAGGTGACAGGATGACAGGATGACAGGACATAGTTGTACGCTTTAATCCCCAACTTTTTCCTGGACCGCCCTTTCGGGTTTTCAGTCCACCGGGATACCCTTTTTTTGCCTAAGCCGCCTTTTCAGGTTTTCGACTTGCCGGGTGTACAGATTTTTTTCATTTTCATCCCTTCATTTTGCCCGAACCCTTTTGGTTCGCCGGGAAGCCCTTATTTTTGCCTAGGTGTGTCAACCTAGCGGGTCTTTTGTTCATGCGTAGTATCTTTTCAACTATGTCCATGCTTTCATAATGTAGGGAGTTGCCCCTGTTGTTGGACATCTTGAGTGATCCTCCAGGTGGTGACTGGATTGCCCTAGATGATAGTCTTTGATCATGTCATGCCCCTTGATTGGGAGTGCTTTTGTTCACTAGATATTCATCGTGCGAATTTCCCTGCTGTTCAAACAAATAGTCATATGCAAACAATGTTATATCTAAAATGCAAAGCTTATGTCTGTTTCGAAGTTTTTGGAAATGCAGTTTTTTAATAAAACAAGTGAGTTCTTTTGTAAACTGCGATGTCAAACTCGTTATTTTACTGCGAGCCTTAAGGAGTCAGGATACCTTTGTAACAGTATGCTTTCGAACTAACCCATGCTTCAACTAGGACTTTTAAGGGTTATAACGTGGCCTGGTTCACGGTTTAAGAAACAAAGGATAAAGGCTCAAATTTTATTTGTACCCACCCGCTCTTCGTGATGTTCTTCAAGCCTAAACTTAATTGATCGTGCGTTAGACCTTGTTTGAGTCTTTGCTCTGATATTCCGGTGATGGTTCGGATGTTGAACGTTTATTTGAATAGGCAGTCATTTTTGTTTGGTTTAGGGTTTGTAAGACCTCTTTCTTTTTCTTTCATTATCCCTGTTTTTTGCCTGAACTGTTTCTTTTTGGAATTACAGTCAGCGGGATGCCCCAGTTTTGTAAGTCTCCTTCATAGGTTTTGACTTAATGGGTTTTTATTTTGAAAAGTAATGACTGCCTGTCTGTATGATTGTTCGGGACCATCACTGTCTTTTTGTTTTGTAAGGACCTCTTTGGTGCCATTTGTTAAGCACTTGGATCAACTGAGAGAACTACCCTGCCCCAGGTTATGATAAAGGGTTTTAATTTTCGAAAAGAAAAACTCCTACTTCTTTGGCTCAGAGGGGTTGACGAGGGATTATCTTCCTTATAACTCCAGTGTTTAGGGATTGAAACAATGCCTGTACCTCATCAGCGGGGTCTGTTCAAAAGCATACTGTAAAGATCGTGGTATCGTTTTCGTCATCCTCCCTCAAGAGGCTTAGAATTTCTTAATCAAGAGTTGATCATCAAAAAATATGAAATCAGTTTGAATATAGCGAATGCGAATATATTGCTTCAAAATAGACATATGTGATGCATTAATGAAATAACAACGTTTAACATGAATAAATGTTTGAATAGTCAAAAGAAAAGTACAACTTGAACATTTGAATGAACAAAAGACATCCTTGCTGATTTGGTGTAGGATCAGTGTTCAAACTTGACCTCCTGGGCGTCAATCAAATCCTGGATCTTGTTCTTCAAGGTCCAACAGTCGTCGGTGTCATGTCCAGGACTGTCAGAATGGTAGACACACCTCACACCCGGGTTGTACTTGGGAGAGGAAGTGTCAGGATTTTGAGGAGGATCCTTCAGTGTGATCAGTTTCGCCTTCAGCAATTGCGGTAACGCCTGAGACAAAGACATGTTGATGTCAGTATACTTCCTATCTTGATACTTTATCCTACGCCTATTGCTCTTTCTTGGTTGAACGGGCGTGGGATCAGAAATCTGGATTGCCCCTACATCATGACGGCCCTTTTTACCATGTATAGCATTGGACTCTTTCTTCCTACTGTGGGGCTTTTTCTGAGCATCAGCAAGTGCGGTTTCTTGAATCTTCCCCGACTTGATACCAACTTCAATTCTCTCCCCAGTCAAGATAAGATCTGTGAACCCAGCAGAAGAATTCCCAACCAGATGGTTGTAGAATGGACCAGACAAAGTCCCCAAGAACATGTCAACGAGCTCACGGTCAATTAGAGGTGGTTGTACCCTCCCAGCAAGGTCTCTCCATCTCTGCGCGTACTCTTTAAAACCTTCACTTGCACCTAACGACATACCCTGGAGTTGGGTACGTGTCGGAGCAAGGTCGGCATTGTACTGGTAATGCTTGTAGAATGCAGTGGCTAAGTCTTCCCAGGTACGGATGTTGACTCCATTCAATTGATAGAACCACTCGAGCTGAGTCCCTGAAAGACTCTCTTGGAAGAAATGGATCCATAAGTTTTTGTCAGTTGTATAGGGCTGGATCCTTCTTGTGTAAGCCCTGAGATGCAATTTAGGACAGGACGCCCCGTCGTATTTAGCAAAGGCAGGTGCCTTAAACTTGTGCGGGATCACTACCCCAGAAGACACACCTAGATCCTCGAAGTCCAGGCCAGGCACTTTTTGTATCTCCATAGCACTGAGCCGGTCTTCCAACTGTTTGTACCTATCCTCAGCCGGAGGGTACTGTTCGTCGTTGAAATCTGTCTCATTGTCGGAGACCACTGGACTGGGCACCTCTCTCTCATGGTGACTGCTTTCCCTTACAGATGGAATAGTCCTCTCAGTTTCAGTCTGCGGTGTGTTCCCAGATCTGCGTCTAGGTCTGAACGAAACAGTCCTCTTCTTCTTCTTTTCCTTCTTCAAGAGCAGAGCCTTCAGATCTTGTTGCCCCTGGGTCAAATTCATGATCAACCCTTGGAACTGGGCGTTCTGAGCCTGGAGGGCCTTGATAGTATGCTCGGTTGAGGATTCAGGATTCATGACGAGACTGCTGAAATAAACAGCGAAGAAGGTAAGTAACCTGCGGAGAAAGGGTACCTGTTATGCAATGATGTGTATGACATGCATGCAATGATTTCAAGGACCTCGTAGGGTAAACAAGAAAATTGTTAGAGCTTGAATCCGATGGCTTGATTGAAGGAACTTCATGTTGTTGAGAGTCCTTCTTCAAGGGTCAAAGGCTCACCATATCCAGTGGGTCATAGCCCCTGACAACTTTGGCTAGAGGAAAATAAATCCTCTTTGCCCCTTGCTAGATGTTTGATTCATCGTGACCTGCATCACAAGCCCTTGAGATCCTTGAAATGGGTTAGGATGTATGCAGGATGCATGCAATGGTATGATGTTATGCTATGCATGGGGTAATGTGAGTAAACCCTGTTATGAGCCCTTATTAAGGACTATAAACAAAACCTGCTAAAAGACTTAGCAAACCCTGCTATGAGTCCCAATTAAGGACTATAAGCAAACCCTGCAAGTAGTTCCTGTGTTAGATAACAAGCATGCAAATAGTCAAGTACGAAGGCACACAAGTCACACAAGAGAAGCCCTTAGAGTTTAAGGCCAGCATGAGGTCGGGGTATTACCCTTTTGAAGTTGGTGGGCTCAACCTGTCCTATTAGAAGTAACCGGGTTCTAAGGGTCCCAATATCACGGGATTGCTTTCATTGTTCATCGTTTCGATTTAGCCACTGAACTGGCGACCGAAATATTCCAAGAAAGCAACCCTCAATTGAGTGTAGTATCGAGTATCAACCAACCTCGGACTGCACCAAAGTCAGTTATCTCACTACCCTAAAGAGGCCAAGATAGTTCAATTAAGGTTCCTAAGGTCTGTTGATGCTTCATGACACCACGCGGAGGCCCCATACTCTCCTTGACTGAACTCAAGGGTTACCAGTACACACCAAAGTGCCACATCAACGTAGCAGACTGTTTCAACCATGTCGGTATACCCCGCACAGTTCCCTCACAGCCTTGTTGCTACTTTCTAAGAAGGTATCCCCCAGATCCGGGTTAGGATCTATAGAACTCCCAAGCAACCCACAATAATAAAGCAAGCAAAGAAGACAATTGAAAACACAGTGATCTTAATCCTAAGGTACACCTCACTTTAAAGATATCATCCCCAGCAGAGTCGCCAGTTCTGTGATCGGTGGATCTGGAACTGACTGTTTAACGCTGGTTCGCGAAATGTCGCGGAAGCAAGAGTCGCCACCGTCTTTTATTTTCTCCAAATGGAAAGGACAAAAGCACAGAAAAATTCCTTAAAGAGATTGCTCTCGGTTCGGGAGGTAGATTATAGAAAGGGAAGGTGTTAGCACCCTTTCTATCCATGGTTATCCATGGGCTCTTAGATACTTGCTCACTTGTGTTTTCAAAATTGTTTGTTTGCTTTTCAACTGTGGGTTTAAAAAGTTTCTTTGAAAATTCCAGTTCGACTCTTGTATCAGTCCTCAAGAGTGTTTGAAAAATTGCTTTCGAAAGCTTTTTGAAAAGTGTGTTGGTGTGAAAAGTATTTTTGATTTGTTTTTGAAATTAGAGCAAGTATCTTAGAGTTGTCTACCTACCCTAAGGAATTCGTCTGTGTAGATGTCCTTTAAAGTAGTGCCATCCCACCATTGAGAGGTAGGTAGCACCACCGTTGGAGGTGTTCGGGTCAATTCGAGGTTCGGGACATGGTGATCACCGGAGCAATAGGAAGACACCTTAGAAGCTACCCTCATGCCAGGTTCCCGGATCATGAGGACTTACTAAAACATCCTCTACTCGACGATCACCTTTCGAGGCAAGGCAACAGTGAGGCGTACCCTAGGGGTGGTGTGTGATTTGTGTGTTATGTTCATTTGCATTTGTCTTGTCATGTCAAAGTGATCTATGCGTTTGTTTTTTATTTAATCATTCATTCTTGCATGCTTTGTTTAACAGTTAAAGAGTTGCGAGGAAAGGTAAATCTAAAGCTATTACAAATGGCGCGGGTCCACATCGCCAAAATTATCCAGGACCCGATTTGACAGAAAGTAAATAAAGAAATTAAAAAATGCGAGAAGTAATATTTACAAGGCTTCGGGAGAGGTACATAATTATTTAAGCGAAATAAAATAAATATGCGAACGAATAAGAAATTAAACGAATCGAGGGCGTTGGACCCTTTTGCAAAATATTAAAATTACATTAATTAAGAAAAGAAATTGTTTTTGTTTTTTTGGTATTTTTATGTATTTTAGGGTTTAATGAAAAAAGAAAGAATTAATTAAAATTAACTACTAACCCTAATTCTACTTTATTTTAATTTAAGAAAACATTAAAATTTAACCTAAATTAAACCTAAATTTTTTATGTACAATTTTAATTATGAAAATAAATAAAATAAATAATATTATTGTGACAAAAGAAAAATTAAAAAGGAATAAAAATTAACTAAACCTAATTCTATATTTTTTAGATTTTTTATGAAAAGAATTAATATTGCAAACCCTAATTTAAACTAAATTTATTTACATGCATTTATTTATAAAAAAAATATTAAAATAAAATATTTATTATGTTTTTTGTCTTTTTCTGATTTTTTAGGCATTTTTATATTTTGTAGAAATAATTAATTAAAGCAAAACAATAAAGGAAATAAAATAATAATTGAAAATAAAATATAAGGAAAATTGAGAAAATTGCAAACCAGGGGGGTTCAGGCCCCAATATGGAGGTATCTTTTAGAAATCCAAGCCCAACAGGACATTGATCCGTTTGACCTTTGCCACTAGCGTGTAGCAACGTTGACCTGGGTGTAACGTGTTCTTCAATCCTGCGCCTTTGATTTGAATCTCTTGGACGCGTGTACGCTTGGATCTGGAGGTATACCATGGAACAACGCCATCAACCTGCATAGGATTGTTAATTGAAAAAAAATAAATGGAAAGGGTGAAGACCTGGGATCGAACCCAGGTCATTCACATTGCAAGTCACCACGTGCGCCACTGAGCCACTACATACGCGTTTATTATATAACAGTTAATGAATATTATAAAAGAAAATGGGTTAATGCTTGGAAACGCGCGCGAATTTTTAAACGTGCCAATCAGCGTGTGCCACAACATCATCGTCTTCACCATCCCTGTAACACAAAAACAAAAGCGACGGTTTTCCATGCGTTGTTTTAGGCCGGCTATGGGAAAATAGCGATTAGGCCTGTGTTCCTCATAAATTAGGCGCGAGGACATGTTTAGGATCGTCCAGGTCTGCTGATTACAATCATGGCATTCTTGAAGGCTAATTTTTCGTTAAATAAGAAACCCCAATTTTGAGGCCCTGCAAACCCTAGAACGCAAGCATGGTGAAATCTCATATACAGCATAAAAACATAATTGAATGCATTGGTTAGTTTCAAAACTTCATAATGAACATGAATCAATGAATAAAAAATGCAAAGGATGCGTGAATCATGATGCACGATTGTGAATTTTTCTTGATGCAGTTCCGGCTCAATATACCAGTTCTTGGAGTTTGAATGGATGTTTTTGATTGGAATGTGTTCAGGGAACCTTGAGGAAGCTATTGAAACAAGTTTTGTGCTTTGAATCGACCTGTAACAATGATTTCAGTTTTGAGTTCTTTAGAGAAAAATTCAAGTTTGTAATGGCCTCTTCTGAGCTGCTGTGTTTCTAGCATGATTAGGGTTATGTTCTAGCATTTGTACTGAGTCCATTAGGTCAAGAAAAACCAATCAAATCCATGGCATTCATTGTTTTTGAAAATTTGATTTCTTAAGATCTTTTTCATATCTTTTCCATGTGCATTTGATTCAAATCATGTCCAATTGCTCCAATTCTTTCCTTATTTGGCTAGGCACGAAATATTGAGCATAAAACATGTATAAAAAGATTGGTTAGGGTGAATTAAATATTTTTCATATGTTTAAATGATTTAAATGAATTAATATAAATAAAAATTCAAATAAATAAATAAAAATGAGAAAATACTTCCCTTTGGGCCAAGTGGTCGTGCACATGCTTAGAATGATGAATCATGGAAGAAAAATGGGCCCATTAGCAATTTTAGGTCATTTGGATCAAAGTTGACTTTTCAAAATACCCAAAAATTTCCCAACTTCTACAAGGCATAACTTGCTCAATTTTTAAGCTTTTCTCATGTTCTTGGACATTTTGGAAAGGTCTTTGAGTCCTCTAACCAATGCCTTTGGTCCCATGTCATTTTGATTTACCAATCTCAAGTTATGGCCTTTTACTTAAAGTCCCTTTTTGTTGACTTTTGAAAATGACCTATAATGTTGAAATTGATAACTTTTTGTGAGAGCATTTCTTGGACTTGAAGTATGAAGATGAGTTGTAGGAAATGTCTTTCTCTTCAAAATGAGCTTTGGATGGAATTTTTCTGATAATCCATGTGAAAGTTATGCCTTGGTCAATTTCAGTTGACTTTTTCAACTGTCCAAATAAGGAAACTTTTGCATCTTGATGATTTCTGAGCCAAATTTTGAGAATCATGATCAAGCATTGATCAAATGATGTTTGTGGCTTCAAAATGATATGTTGACCAAAAATTTGAACTTTTGACTGTCAAATGACCATTTTACCCCTACAGTTGACTGTAGTGCAATTAGGGTTTTTGACTGTGCAATTTTGTGTTGAATGCCTTAAAACTTGATATGAAGACACTTGACCATGTTTGTAAGCATATAGGACTTGATTGGGCCTTTGAAAACTTCATTTTCTTGATCAGAACACAAACCCTAGTTTTGACTGTATAGGAGACCTTTGACTGTGCAACCCTTGGGGAATTTTGAAGCTTTGACTTGGCAATTTCTTGAAGAATATGGGAGGGAAAATTTTGGGGTACAACACAACCCTTTTGGTCTCATCTCATTTTGATATTCCATTCTCAAGTTATAAGCTTTGGAAAAAAAGGTGTTTTTGTTGACTTTCAAAAATGACCTATAATGTCCAAATTTGTAACTTTTTGTGAGTGCATTTCTTGATCTTGGGGTATGAATATGGATTGTAGGAAATTGCATCCTCTTAAAAATGAGCTTTGGATGGGTCATTTCTCATAAAGTATGAGAAAGTTATGCTTGGTCAAAGTTGAGTTGACTTTTCCTACAAAACCTTAATTTAGCAACTTTTGAATCTTTATGAATTTTGAGCAATCCTTGATGACTCATGATCAACCCTTGATAAAATGATGAATTATCCTTCAAAATGAGAATGTTGACAAGAAATCTTGAAGTTTGACTGTATTTGGGTCACAGTTGACTTTTGCCCTAGCACAATCGATTTTTGGACCTCTTGAGCAATTGACTGACCAAACTTCCTTTGCAAGGCTTGAAATTTGACATGGATGAACTTGAGAGAATATTAGGACATTGAGGAGCACTTGGGGTCATTTGGATGCAAGGACCTTGGTGCAACACAAAACCCTAATTTGAGATTGACTGCCTTAGGAGATGATTTGACTGTCCAACTCTTGAGCAATCTTGAGCCACTTGGAGATTCTTCTTGCAATGTCTTGAGAAATATGGGAGGGGGAATTTTTGAGTACAATAGTTGCCCCTGTTCAATTTTCTTAAACCTGAGGATATAGATTGGCTTTCGGGCCTTTCGTGATCCGAAGGTGGAAGATGATTGAACACTAGAGTGCCCAGAAATTCGCACTCGCATGAAGTGGTATCAGCCCAGTGATGTCGGGAATGAGCTTACAGATTCCATTTGGAGACTGTTGGTAGGTGGTATGAACTTCAACTGGAATACGAATCAGGGAGATCTTATCGGCGATCTGACTGAACCAGAGGAGGTCTTGGATCAATTTTGACTGGATCAGAAAAATCTTTAGGAATCGATTTAACTGGACCAGAGGAGGTCTTGTCTTCTTTGACTGGATTGGCATCAGAAAAATCTTTAGGAATCGATTTAACTGGACCAGAGGAGGTCTTGTCTTCTTTGACTGGATTGGTATCAGAAAAATCTTTAGGAATCGATTTAACTGGACCAGGAGGTCTTGTCTTCTTTGACTAGATTGGCATCAGAAAAATCTTTAGGAATCGATTTAACTGGACCAGAGGAGGTCTTGTCTTCTTTGACTGGATTGGCATCAGAAAAATCTTTAGGAATCGATTTAACTGGACCATAGGAGGTCTTGTCTTCTTTGACTGGATTGGCATCAGAAAAATCTTTAGGAATCGATTTAACTGGACCAGAGGAGGTCTTGTCTTCTTTGACTGGATTGGCATCAGAAAAATCTTTAGGAATCGATTTAACTGGACCAGATGAGGTCTTGTTTGGATCGGCATCAGAAAAATCTTTAGGAATCGATTTAACTGGACCAGGCAAGGTCTTGGGATAACTTCAACTGGATCGGCATCAGAAAAATCTTTAGGAATCAATTTTACTGGACCAGAGAAGGCCTTTGACTGGATCGGCATCATGAAAATCTTTAGGAATCGATTTAACTGGACCAGGCAAGGTCTTGGAATAACTTCAACTAGATCGGCATCAGAAAAATCTTTAGGAAACAATTTAACTGGACCAGAGGAGGTCTTGTCTGGATCGGCATCAGAAAAATATTTAGGAATCGATTTAACTGGACCAGGCAAGGTCTTGGGATAACTTCAATTGGATCAGCATCAGAAAAATCTTTAGGAATCGATTTGACTTGACCAAAGAAGGCCTTTGACTGGATCTGCATCAGGAAAATCTTTAGGAATCAATTTAACTGGACCAGGGAAGGTCTTGGAATAACTTCAACTGGATCGGCATCAGAAAAATCTTTAGGAATCGATTTAACTGGACCAGAGGAGGTCTTGTCTTCTTTGACTGGATTGGCATCAGAAAAATCTTTAGGAATCGATTTAACTGGACCAGAGAAGATCTTTGACATAGTTGAGAACTTAACTGGATATTTCCTGAAAGGTAAAGGTCAGTCATATGCAATGCATGATATGGATCAATCAATGATGTTCTCAATATAAATGAGATTGTGTTATATGATGCGTATATGCATGTATTATGGTGTATGGAAATGTGATGTTTTAGCTGGGGAAAATAAATCCTGAACAACTGTTGGAGAGTAGAGTTGAATTCTTCGTTTCTGCTGGGGATGACGAACGAAGATGATGGCGAGAATAAACCTGCAGGGGAGGATGACTCTGTTGAGGAATAAACTGATGAGGAGATTACTCTGTGGGGAATAGATGCTTTGTTGAGGATTCCACTGATAAGCTCCGCTGGGGATGGACTACCGTTGCTGGTGATATTGAATCTGTTGAGGATTAAATTCCTGCTTGTGAAAGGAAAGAACTTCGCTGGGGGATGATCTTAAAGTTGAAACTTGCTGGGAATAACCCTGCTAGATTTTGTGGGGATAACCCTCTGAGTTCTGCTGGGAATGATCCTTTGAACTTGGGTGGGGAGATTTATTGTTGTACTCCGCTGGGGATAAACTTCCAGAGTCTACTGGGGATGATGCTTCAACTCCGTTGGGGAAGCTTCTTCAGACTGTGCTGGGAAAATTGACTCCACTGGGGGTATCCTGTAACATTCTTATACTTTGCTGAGGAATATTCTTATACTCCGCTGGGGAATATTAAGACTGCCGGGGATATCGAGCCTTTTTAATATTGATGGTAGATCAAATCTGCTTGGGGAGAGTATTGTTGATTCGTTCATGGTTGCAAGTATCAGCTGGGGGAGGCTACCATTAATGTCTTACTCTGCGGTGAGTGAAGGTATCTTGGTCACATTCTTCAACTGAATCTACCTTGGTACCTGGTGGATAGAGCAACTGTACAGTTCGGACAATTCTATTGCCCTTGTTTCTGATATTACCAGTAATCGTCTTTCGTTTTGCATGTAAATATTTATGATCAACAATTAATGTCAAATGCATATATCAAAAATGAACAATTTGAAATTTCTCTGAAAATGAATTTGTATTGATTTTGAAGTTTAGCCTGTAAATAGGCGTTTTTGTACAAGAGGCTGACGTCCTAGTAAGAGAACACCGCCGAATAATAGATTTTACACAATTTGTGAAAAACTAAACAAAACAGCTATGTGAATAATCCCAATGGGTTCCAACTCTGCTATTGCCCTTATGTCCTCGAGCATCTCATCACTTTTCTACTTGGTTCAAGGTAGATCAGATTGATTAGTGTCGTCCGAGCTTGAATAGTCGATACTGAAGTCTGGATGCAAGGTGATCCAATGAGACATAGTGTTACGCTTTGATCCCTAATTTTTGCCTGGACCGCCCTTTCAGGTTTTCAGTCCACCGGGATACCTTTTTTTGCCCAAGCCGCCTTTTCAGGTTTTTGACTTGCCGGGTGTACAAATTTTTTCATTTTCATCCCTTATTTTTGCCCGAACCCTTTTGGTTCACCGGGAAGCCCTTATTTTTGCCTAGGCCGGTCAACCTAGCGGGTCTTTGATTATGCGTAGTATCTTTTCACTATGTCTGCATTGACGGGGTGAGGAAGGTCGTCACCATCCATGGTGGTTAGAATCATAGCTCCTCTTGAGAAAATGTTCTTAACCACAAATGGCCCTTCGTAAGTAGGGGTCCACTTGCCCCTGGGATCACCCTGTGGTAGAATAATGCGCTTGATTACCAGATCCCCAACTTGATACTCTTGTCGTCTAACTTTCTTGTTAAATGCCTTGATCATCCGTTTTTGGTACGTCTGACCATGACAAATAGCAGTGAGTCTCTTTTCGTCGATTAGGTTCAACTGATCAAGTCGGGTATGAATCCAGTCATCTTCGCTCAAACTTGCATCCTTCATAATCCTAAGAGAGGGTATCTGAACTTCAATGGGCAAGACTGCCTCCATACCATATACCAAGGAGTAGGGTGTTGCCCCTGTTGATGTCCGTGCTGAGGTACGGTACCCATGAAAAGCAAATGGTAACATCTCGTGCCAGTCTTTGTATGTCACTGTCATCTTCTGCACAATCTTCTTAACGTTCTTATTAGCCGCTTCAACAGCCACATTCATCTTCGGCCGGTAGGGAGAAGAGTCATGATGATGTATCTTGAATTGCTTGCAGAGTTCAGTGATCATCTTGTTGTTGAGATTGGTACCATTGTCCGTAATAATCCTCTCTAGTACACCATATCGACAGATCAGATTGTGCTGAATGAATCGTGCCAAGACGTTCTTGGTTACAGTAGCAAAGGAAGCTGCTTCAACCCACTTCGTAAAGTAATCAATAGCTACCAGGATGAAGTGGTGGCCGTTGGATGCTGTAGGTCTGATCTCGCCGATCATATAAATTCCCCACATTGCAAAAGGCCAAGGTGCCGTCAAGACGTTTAGAGGAACTGAAGGTATGTGCACCTTATCGGCATAGACTTGGCACTTGTGACACATCTGAGAATGTTGATAACAGTCGGCTTCCATTGTGGACCAATAATATCCTACCCGAAGGATTTTCTTTGCCATGGTATGTCCACTGGAATGAGCTTCGAAAGCACCTTCATGTAACTTCTCCATGATCCTTTCTGCTTCATTCTTATCCACACATCGCAGTAAGGTCGAATCATGGTTGCGCTTGTAAAGGATGCCATTGCTGATGAAGAATTTCGCCGCGAACCTTCTCAGAAACTTCTTGTCATTAACAGATGCCCCTTTGGGATACTCTTGAGTCTCGAGATACCTTTTTACTTTGTGAAACCAAGGCTTATCTGCTACCTCTTCAATCAATCTCACAGCAGTGCGCTTGTTCATCCAACCTTTCAATGGTGATTCGGGGAGCTTCGTTGTCCCACCTGACTTTGAACATAGAAGACATGGTATCTAGCGCGTTCGCTAACCGATTCTCCTCTCGTGGGAAATGTTCAAAGGTTACCTCCTTAAAGTGCGAGAGCAATGTTAGTATGTGCTCTTTGTATGGGATGAGATTCAGATGCTTCGTATCCCATTCGCCTTTGATTTGGCTTATCACCAAGGCTAAATCCCCGAAGACATTTAAGAAATTTATCCTGAGGTCGATAGCGGCTTTGAGACCCATGATACAAGCTTCATACTCCGTCATGTTGTTAGTGCAGTTGAAACATAGTCGGGAAGTGAAAGGAGTATGACAGCCCTCAAGAGATATGATTACGGCACCAATACCATTACTGAGTGCGTTCGAAGCTCCGTCAAAAACCATAGTCCATCGGGATCCTTCTTCAGGTCCTCCATCCGGCCCAGGTTCTTCGTAGTCAGTCACTAGCATGATATTCTTGTCCGGGAACTCAAAATTCATGGACTGGTAGTCATCCACGGCCTGATGAACCAATTGATCAGCCAATACACTTCCCTTGATTGCTTTCTGGGTTTTATATTGTATATCGTATTCAGTTAAGATCATCTATCATATCATTGTTCTTCCAGAGAGTGCGGGCTTCTCGAAGATGTACTTGATTGTTTCCATCTTTGATATCAACAAAGTAGTATGGGTCAACATATATTGTCTTAGTCGGCGAGAAACCCATGCCAAAGTGCAGCAAGTTTTCTCGAGCAGTGAGTATCTTGTCTCACAGTCGGTAAAATTTTTGCTAAGGTAGTATATTGCGTGCTCTTTTCGACCAGACTCGTCATGCTGCCCCAACACATACCCCATTGAATTGTCTAGCACTGTTAAGTATAATATTAAAGGTCTTCCTTCGACTGGAGGCATCCGAATTGGTGGTTCTTAAAGGTATTCTTTGATTCTTTCGAAAGCAGTCTGGAATTCGTCATTCCACTTTACCACTTGATCTTTCTTCAAAAGCTTGAAGATGGGCTCACAAGTAGCAGTCAAATGTGAAATGAACCTGGCGATATAATTCAGGCATCCCAAGAAACCTCTAACTTCTTTCTCGGTACGGGGAGCCGACATCTCTTGTATGGCCTTTACTTTTGCGGGGTCTACCTGAATACCTTTGTCACTGACGATGAACCTTAGAAGCTTACTAGATCTTACCCTGAAAGTGCACTTGTTTGGATTTAGCCTCAGCTTGTATGTCTTCAACCTTTCAAATAGCTTTTGTAGATGGTCGAGGTGTTCTTCCTCGGTTTGGGATCTGGCTATCATGTCATCAACATAAACCTCTATCTCATGGTGAATCATATAGTGGAACAAAGCGACCATGGCTCATTGATAAGTTTCCCCAGCATTATTCAACCCAAAAGGCATCACCTTGTAACAGAAGGTGCCCAACTGTGTGACGAAGGTTGTCTTCTCCATGTCTTCAAGAGCCATCTTGATCTGGTTGTAGCCAGAGAAACCATCCATGAAGGAGAAGATTTTGTGTTGTGAGGTGTTGTTAACTAGAACATCAATGTGGGGGAGCGAGAAGTCATCCTTGGGGCTTGCCCTGTTCAAATCTCTATAGTCCACACACATCCGTACCTTATTGTCCTTCTTTGGCACCGGAACGACGTTAGCAACCCACTACGGATAGGAGGTGACAGCCAAGAACCCAACATTGAACTATTTCATAACCTCCGCTTTGATCTTCTCTGACATTTCAGGGCGCATACGGCGGGCCTTTTGCTTAACCGGAGGACAATCTTCTTTAGTTGGCAGACGATGTACCACAATATCAGTGTCTAAACCAGGCATGTCTTCATATGACCAGGCAAAGATTTCAACATAGTCGTGCAACATCTATATCAACTGTTGTTTGATCTTAGTCTCCAGATTTGCGCTGATCTTGACTTCTTTTCTGTCTACCTCCGTGCCCAAGTTTATTGTCTCAACTGGCTCTTCATGAGGTTGTATAGCCCTCTCTTCCTGTTGTAACAATCTAGCAAGTTCTCTGGGCACCTCATAATCGTCCTCACCTTCGTCCTCGACTTGTTTGATCGGATTTTAGAAGTCATAACTGGAAATAGCAGAACTGTTATCAATGGGATCCATGGTGGATATGGATCTGCAGTTGGATATGTGAGTGTGTGTAAGAGCTTAACTGTATTGATAAAGTGAAAAGTAGAAAAGAAAACAAAGAGCGCAAAATTTGTATGCAAGGAACGTCCAATGTTTCATTGATGATATATGAAAATGACATATAATAACCCTCACAGATAGAACCATTGTGCCTCGGGTAAGACACAAGGCCATAAAGTTTAAATTGTTTATTACAAACTCAGAAAACAGGCAAGACAATTACTGCGGAATAAAAGAAACTGGTATAAAATATCTGGTCGTCCAATTACTCGGTCCACCGTTGGTAGTCTGGTATATCCAGCTGTCAATATCAGAATCTTTCTCACTGTCTTCAATAGCATTGACCCCGCGATTGTTGATGCGTAGGGGAGGTCCTCCAGCCCAAGCGCGTCGAACAACCCTTTGAGCTCCTAAAGTAAAGCCCAAACCAAATTTGTCAGTTTTGTAAGTAAAATGAGGGAGTTGTCCCCAGTTGGTACACCCACCTTCTTCAAATACTGCTCCGGCGTCCTTGAGAGAAGCCATCTTCATAGGAGGTTTGGTGCTGGTGGTAGTCTTGGTTGACGCTAAAATCTGGGGAACCTCTTCAAAGTTTTGACAAGGAGTCTCTATGAATTTCCCATCCATCTCCACATACTTGAAGGAGTTCAGGTGGCTCACCATATACTCCTCTTTGCCATGCACTATGACAATCTTCCCCTTCACCAGATGTTTTAGCATTTGGTGCAGGGTAGAAGTAACAGCCCCAACTTCATGGATCCAAGGATGACCCAACAGACAAGAGTAAGATGGCTTGATGTCCATCATGTAGAAGGTGGACTCAAAGGTCTGAGAGCGCACTTTGATAGGGATGTCCACCTCCCCATGCACCATTCTCTTCGACCTGTCAAAAGCCCTCACCACAATGTTACTGGGTGTTAGGGTCAAGCCTTCACAATCTAGCCGATCGAGAGCCTTTTTAGGCAGGACATTCAGTGAAGATCCAGTTTCTACCAGCATATGAGCCATAGTGGTGCCCCTGCATTCGATTGAGACATGCAGAGCATCATTATGCTTCCTCCCTTTTGGTGTCAAGTCGGCATCTGAAAAACCCAGCCCATTGTCAGCAGTCAAGCTGGTCACACAGTCTTTGAATTGATCAGCTGAGGTTTCTTACGGCACATGCGCAGTCTTGAGGAATGCAATCAAAGCCTTTGCATAGGCCTCAGAACATAACAACAAAGACAACATCGATATCTTCGAAGGGGCCTGCCCCAACTGCTCGACCACATTGTAGTCGCTCTTCTTGATTATTTTAAAGATTTCTTCTATTTCTTGCTTAGAGGATTCCACAACAACTTTTCTAGGTGCCTCCGTCCGAGAAGGCTCACCTACAACTTCTTTGCTCCGAGTCCCAGATGACTCAACGACAGGAGTAACAATTGGAGTAAGAACAAGAGTAGTAATGGATGTACCGGTAGGAACAACAAATGAAATAGCAACATGCTTAGTGACAGTCTTCGGGGAGATATTGGGAGAGAAAACCCTTCCACTTCTGGTAATCTTACTGGTCCTGACAATGTTACTGACATCAGGATTAACCTCTTCATTCTTCAAATCCTGTTTAACGCTATGATAGTAGACATCAGCACCGTAGTTCCAAGGGACGGCTTTGTCCAAGGAGTATGGTACAGGACCAGGAAAAGTGATTATTAACGGAGCAATTCTTGGAGCAGGTGTAATCCTAACAGGTCTTTTAGAGGAGACCTTGGAAGGATTGGCAAAAATGGTTATAATGGCAATATCTTCACACGGAATAGTCAGAATCAAAGTCTTTTCGAACAAAATCTCTCTGTTGTCCATCATGCGTTGAACACCTGCTTTCAACAAATAGCAACCAGTGGGTAGAGATGAACACATGTGGCAACCTTCACCACAACCCAAAAATAAACCGACTAACAACAAATTCTTCTTAACAGTCATAAGAGGAGTAGAAACTTCATCAACAGAGGTAACGAACAGATCCGTATCAATGGCATTAATCCACGGTTGTGCTTAGGCATGGGAGCAGTTATGACATTAGGCTTCTCCGGAGCATCAAACTCAATCTCCTTGGCTTCAATTAAATCTTGTACTTTATTTCTCAGAGCCCAGCAGTCATTTGTATTGTGGCCAGGACTCTCAGAAATGGTATGCACACCGAGCGTTTGGATTGTACCAAGGAGATGTGGTGTTAGGATTCTTGGGAGCCTCTTTCAAGGTTTCCAAGTTGGATCTTAGAAGATGGGGTATAAATTCATTCAATGTCATGTTAATCCGGGTAAACTGCCTTTGTGGTATTTCGACCCTTTGCTGATTATTGCATTGTGGAGTAGTCGCGAGCCTAGATATCATCACAGCACCTACCATTGGACGGCGTTCAGCTCTGTTCTGACCTCTTGGGCTATAAACAACATTGACCTACTTCTTACCCGTGAAGGGCTTCTTCACTAAACTCGAAGAGGTGTCTTTCTGGATCTTGCCACTCCGGATCCCAGCTTCTACCCTCTCTCCTGTCAATATCAGCTCGGTAAAACCAGCTGAGGATCTACCAATCAAATGATTGAAGAATGGACAAGACAACATCCTAATAAACATGTCAACCAACTCCCTATCAGATAAAGGGGGTTGGACTCTCCCATTCAGATCTCTCCACTTCTGCGTATAGTCCTTAAAGCCCTCACCTGCACCCATGGACATACTCTAGAGTTGAGTACGAGTAGGGGCAAGGTCAGCATTGTATTGATACTGCTTATAAAAAGCAGCAGCCAAATCCTCCCAGTTACGGACATTGGTTCCCTCCAGCTGATAGAACCATTCGAGTTGAGTCCCTGATAGACTATCTGAAATAAGTGAACCCATAAGTTCCTATCAACAGTGTGAGGCTGAATCTTCCTTACATAGGAACGGAGATGAAGCTTGGGACAAGACACCCCATCATACTTCACAAAAACCGGAGCTTTAAACTTCTGTGGGATGACCACCCTAGACACCAATCCCAGCTCTTCAAAATCCAGCCCTGGTATTCTCTGGATCTCCATAGTGCTCAACCAATCCTCTAACTTCTTGTATCTATCCTCAGCGGGAGGATACTGCTCATCATTGTAGTCCGTGTCATTATCAGAGACTTCGAGGCTAGGGTCCTTCTCCCTTGTCTCCCTCTCTTGATTCTCCCCTTCTTTAGACGAGGAGGTCATACCAACTGGTTGCTTTAACGGCCCCCTAAACCTTCTGCCCAGATTCAGAACACCAAAGGTCTTCTTCTTCTTCTTCTTTTCCTTCAGGATAAGGGCCTTCAGATCTTTCTGCCCTTTTGCCAAAGTTATGAACATTTGTTGAAATTGGACATTTTATGCCTGGATATCTTTGATGCTTTGTTCAGAAGACATTATTGCTGAAATAAATAGCGAAGAAGATGAGAAACCTGTAATGGTGCCTGTTTATGCAATGTCATGGATGGTATGCGTATGCAATGATTTCAAGGACTCTTAAAGGCTCAAATTTGTTTAACCAAAAGAAACAAACTTTAATTGTATTAATAAGTTCAGATTGTTATAAAGAGTTCCCTTTAGGCTTACATTTAAACAAAACTTAAAGCAAAAAGAAAATTAGGTCTCCCAGGAGTGCATCCTCTTTGGTGCAATGTAGGCGTTTATGTTCCTTTCTTCATGAAGTAGCCTAGTGAGCTCCAAGACCTTCTTCTCGCTGGCATAGAATTGAGCTTCAAATGTATCCCGCTCCTCTTTAAGTTGAACCCAGGATTTCTGTAACTTCTCATGATCAGTTGGCATATCAGGATGATGAACAAGATAAGGAGTGTCTCCTTCAGCAACTGGTTCCACAATCATTGGTAGGACAGCAGGGTAAGGCATCATAAGACTTTAGGCGCGGGCTCGTACCCATTGGAGATAAGGCTCAAGAGGGATGGAATTCTTGTTCCCCAGTGTTTTGATATCAATTTTATGTACCATGCCCCAAGCTCCCATGAACCTTTTGCGGTAACCCTGGGCATCATTCTCATAGTTGAAGGCGATTCCTTGGATAAGTGTATCATGAGGACCATCCCTTCTCGCATAACCAAACTACTGCAGTGCAAAACAAGGGTTATAAGTGATTCCTCCCCTAATTCCTAAGAGAGGGACATTAGGGAATTCACCACAGCGATCGATGATGGTAACATCTTCCGAGGACCGTGAACACCAATGAATGTCTGAATGTGTAAGGGACATCAGCCTATGAGACTATTTCATACCCTGCTCATTCTTCAAAATAGACCTGGGTAGGTTCGAAGTAAACCACTTCGCCAATAGAGGAGTGCAACACAGGAGGGGCCCCATTCTCTTTAGAGTGCGAGCATACAGAGAGTGTAGAACATCCCCAAGTAATGTAGGCACTGGATTATGAGACAAAAAAACCTTAATCGTATTCACATCTATAAGTTGGTCCGCATTAGGGAAAAGTACCATCCCGTAGATGAGGAGTGCCAATACCTCTTCAAAAGCTTGTAAATCCAGGTGTGATACGGTGGCAGAACCGACTGTTTAATACTGGTTTGCGTTTTACGTTTTTTATTCGCAAAATGTCGTGGTAAGCAAGAGTCGCCACCGACTTTTATTTCATCCAACCGGAAAGGAAAAAAGTACAGAAAAAATCCTTTTTCGAGATTTTGAGTACGGGGGGTAGATTATAGAAAGGGAATGTGTTAGCACCCTTTCTATCCATGGTTTTCCATGGGCTCTTAGGTACTTGCTCATTTTTAAATTTCTTGTGTGTGCTTGCTTTAAAAATGTTTTACTTCGTGATAACCCTTGTATCAGTCCTCAAGGGTGTGACGAAGTTGTTTTGAAAATTTGTTTGAAATGTGTAAGTGTGAAAAGTTTTGATTTCAGCAAGTACCTACTAGCATCTACCTACTCGAAATAAAGATCGTTTCTATTCTTGTTTCCTTTAGACAACGCTATCCTACTATTGAGAAATAGGTAGCACCGTCGTTGGAGTTTGTAAGGGTCAATTCGAAAGGGACGTACGATCACTAAAGCAATATTAGGACACCTTAGTAGTAACCCTAGATTCTTAATATCTTATTCGAGGCAACATTTCCGAGGCAACATTCGAATGGGACATTTGATCTTTTTATACAGGAGGGCAACCACTAAGACAACATATGCTTAATGATCATTTACCAAAGGCAACTGAAGTGAGAGTATACCCTAAGAGTGAATATGTGCGAGTGATTTGTTTCCGTTATTTATCTTTTAACATTAGGGTTTTCTAACTGTATTAATTTGTCATGCATTCTTGCCATACAATCCTATTAGCATACATCTAAACAGTTAAATATTTGCAGGAATTAAAAATGCGAGAAAATAAACCTAGCTATTAAAAGGCTTCGAGGAGGGGGATTAATTACATAGCCAAAAATCAGGGATTTAAACAGTAAATAAAAAAACCCTAAGTTAACTATTATAAACCATGAACAGTTACAAAAAATATTGGCAAAATAATTAACAAGCGAGCGGCAAATTAAATGCGAGGCGATTAGGGTTTTGACCCTTTGACTAATCCTATTTGCGATTGATTGAAAAAAATGTTTTTTTGTCATGTTTTGTTATTTAAGAAAATAATGAAATAATTGAATCAAAAGAAAAATCCTAAGTTCTAATTAATGTTAATTTTTTGAAAATTAATTAATTAATTCTAAACAACCTATTTTTATATTTTTGTTTGAAAAGAGAAAAGAATTAAATCAAGAACTTAAACCTAATTTTCTATTTGGTTTTAATTATAAAAACAAGTTAAAATTTCCCTAAATTAAATTAAACTAATTAATTGAAAATTAAATTTGATAATAAAAAAAACTCTAAATTTATGAATTCTTGATTTTTTTTGGGGGGATTTTTATAAAAAATGATTTTTAAAAAATAAATTAATAAATTGCAAGAAATAAATAAAAAATAATAAAATAAACAAAGAAATTAGAACGGGCCTGTGTTGAATAGCATGCTGGGGGGTTTGAAGTTGAATTTCTGGGCCCAAAAACTCCAAGCCTGTTTGACCACGCCTGATATGGTGCCATGTTGACTTGGATGTATATCATGGTCCTTCATTGGAGAGGCGTTGGATCTGGCTAGCTGGGCATCAGATGGTTGGATGTTGATGGAGCACGATGAGCATCATGAAGGGAAACACGCTGGATCACTTATCTGAAAATAATACAAATGAAAACGCTGGGACCTGGGGATCGAACCCAGGTCCTTATGCTCGCTTCCACTAATCCCTTGCCAGCTGTGCTACGCGTTCTATTTGTTCATATAATAGAAGCAAAACAATATAATCAAATCAAACAATATATTCAGAAAATGCGCGTTAAATTTAAACCAGCCAACCATGGACTGCCACGCCTCATCTTCTTCCCTGGACCATCGCCTTAGACAATAAGACTTTTACCTACAGACGTTCATTGTAGGTATAACCATGTTCATCTCCAAAACTGCATATGAGCAAGATAAATGAAAAGTACTGGTACCAATCAACTCGTCACATCCTCATGAGCATCATGGTACCAGAATTAAAGCCTAATTTTGCCTGCATTGAAAACCCCTAGACAATAACATAAAACCCTAATCATGGTAATATTATGTACAAGCATCAAAAATGCAATTAAATGGCATGGTTAGCTTGCAAACATGATGACAAACATGAATATAACAATTAATAGTGCTAATGATGCGTAAATTACAATAATCAAATTTGAAAAAGCTTACAAACCGCGTGAGGTGTAGAGCGTGTTTCTGAGTGCTTCAGGCCCTGGGAGCCATTGGAATAGCTTCCTGGGATGTCCTGGAATAGATTGCTGGCCTCAAATTGCTCTGAATTGTCCCCTAACCTGCAAACCGAACCTCACTTTTTTGCCAATTTTTTGAGTTTTGTTCTATGCTTTACACGACCTCCAACCCTTGTTTTTTTGAACTGGAAAGCTTCATTATATAACCTAGAATGAATTAGGTTAACAAACTTGTCGTGAATCTTTGCATTTATCCAAGATTTGATTTGATTTTCAAGTTATATGGTATGTTCCTATTTTGAGCCAAATCATGCCTTTCTTGTACCAATTGTCCTTAACTCGAATTGATCATGTAAACTCAGCATATCTTGGTTGCTAATATGTCAAAAAACAAATCAAATCATATCTTTGTTAATTTTCATCATTTATTTGAATTAATTCACTTTTTAATCAATCAAAAATCAAAATAAATTGAAAATTGAAGAATATAATGGGTGAGTGAATATTTGAGTCGTGGACCACATTATAATTGATGTTCAAGCATAAAAATTTGGGCCCATTTAACAAAAAATGCAAATTTTAGCACATTTGACTTTTGGCAATTTTACAAAAATGGTCAACTTGGCCAATGCATAACTCTCTCAATTTTGAACCTAGAGAGGTGTTATTGGACTTTTTAGAAATCTTAGGATGTCCTATAAACAACCATTTTGGTCTCATATCAATTGAGTCTTCCATGTTCATGTATGAAGCTTTGATCCAAAAGGTGTTTTTGTTGACTTTTCAAAAGGACCTATAATGTCAAAATTTATATCTTTTTGTGAGTGCATATTATGAACTTTGGAGATGAATATTAATTGTAGGGAATTGCATCCTATTCAAAATAAGCTTTGGATGGGTCATTTCTGATAAAGTATGAGAAAGTTATGCTTGGTCAAAATTGAGTTGACTTTTCCTATAAAACCCTAATTTGCAACTTTTGGGTTTTGATGAATTATGAGCAATCCTTGAGGAATCATGATCAACCATTGATCAAATTATGAATAATACTTCAAAATGAGGATGTTGACCAAAAATCTTGAAGTTTGACTGTATGTGGGCCACAATTGACTTTTGACCTAGTACAGTCGATTTTCAGGCATTTGAGCAATTGACTGAGAAAACTTCTTATGCAAGGCTTGAAACTTGACATGGATGATCTTGAGAACATATTAGTAAAATGGTGAGAATTTTAGTACTTTGTGTTTCACACCTCTTGATGAAAATAGAAACCCTAATTTGAGGTAGACTGCCTTAAGAGAGAGCTTGTCTGGTCAATTCTTGAACTTCCTTGAGCAATTTGGGGACCTCACTTGCCATGTGTTGAGAATTATGAGAGGGAAAATTTTGGGGTACAATAGCTTCCCCTGTTCAATCTTCTTAAACCTGAGGATGTAGATTGGCTCGTCTGCCTTTCGTGATCTGTAGATTGGATAGTAGGGCTGTGAGAAGGAACCTAGATAGTAGGGTTACTTCGATATGAAAGCCTGGATAATAGGGCTATGAGAAGGAACCTGGATAGTAGGGTTACTTCAATATGAAAGCCTGGATAGTAGGGTTGTGAGAAGGAACCTGTATAGTAGGGTTACTTCGATATGAAAGCCTGGATAGTAGGGTTGTGAAAAGGAACCTGGATAGTAGGGTTACTTCAATATGAAAGTCGGGGTAGTAGGGTTGTGAGAAGGAACCTGGATAGTAGGGTTACTTCGATATGAAAGCCTGGATAGTAGGGTTGTAAGAAGGAACCTGGATAGTAGGGTTACTTCGACATGAAAGCCTGGATAGTAGGGCTATGAGAAGGAACCTGGATAGTAGGGTTACTTCGAGATGAGTTTGGGTAAAACTGTCAAGGGAACCTTGGTAAGGTTGCTTTTGTCGCACCGATGATTACTTTGTTTAGCTTTGAGTATTGATCATGGACCTGCTGGAAATTGTTGATAATAAATGTCTTTCCTAAAAGGAATACATGGTTAGTTATGCGCGATGCATGAGATGCATTGTGATGAGGTTCTCAAAATAACTGAGACTATGTTATATGTAATGTATGCGCATGTCATGATATATGAATATGAAATGCTGACGTAATAATCTGAGTCAGGGAAAATAAATCCCTAACTGCTGTTTGGAGAGTATGAGAAATGGTATTCTTGACTGCTGTAAAAAAACATAGTTTCTCTACTTCTGTTGGGGATGGTGAACAAAGATGACTAGCTGGAGACTCACATCCATTCGGCTGGTGAAAATTCTGCCGGAAGAGACCCTGTCTAAGGATAACTCTGCGGGGAATAACTCTGTTGGAGAGGAGATACTCCGTTGATAGATCTGCTGATTTGGAGAAATAAACTCAGCTGGGGATGAATTTCTGTTGCTGGTGATAATGAATTTTGTTGGAGATTGAATTTCTTCTTGTGAGAGAAATAAACTCTGCTTGGGGAAAAATTTACTGACTCACTCCCGATTGTGAACCTCGGCTGGGGAGAATTATGTCCTGTTCGGGAAAGCTAACATCACCGCATGTGGATACTTTTCACTCTGTGGGGAGTGTATGTACCACTACTCATGTTCTCAAGCTGGCTTTATCCCTGTACATGATGGGCAGAGTAACTGTAAGGTTTGGGCACCTCTTGTTTTCCCTGTTCCTGGAATTACGAGTAATTGTCTTTTGTTTTTCATGTAAATATTTATGAGCAGCAATTATGTTCAAATGCATATATCAAAAATGAATCATTGAACGTTCTTGCAAAACAAAACAAAAAAATAAAAACAAATTGAATTTTCTTGTGAAAATGAATTGTATTGATTTTTGAAGTTAGCCTGTAAAAGGCGTTTTGTACAAAGAGGTTGACGTCCTAGTAAGAGAACGCCGCCGAAAGACAAAAATTATACAATTGGTCTAAAAGAAAGAAAAACAGCTATGTGAAATGACCCCATTGGGTTCCAACTCTGCTATTGCCTTTATATCTTCTAGCGTCTTATCACTTTGCTGCTTGGTCGAAGGTGGATTAGATTGATTAGCGATGTTCGAGCTTGATAGTTGATACCGAAGTCTGGTTGCGAAATGATCCAATGAGACATAGTGTTACACTTCAATCCCTAACTTTTTCCTGGACCGCACTTTCGGGTTTTCAGTCCACCGAGATACCCTTTTTTCCCAAGTCGCCTTTTCAGGTTTTCGACTTGCCGGGTGTATAGTTTTTATCATTTTCATCCCTTACTTTTGCTCGAACCCTTTTGGTTCGCCGGGAAGCCCTTATTTTTGCCTAGGCCAGTCAACCTAGCAGGTCTTTAATCATGCGTAGTATCTTTTCACTATGTCTGCATTGACGGGTGAGGAAGGTCGTCACTATCCATGGTGGTTAGAATTATAGCTCCTCCCGAGAAAATGTTCTTAACCACAAATGGCCCTTCGTATGTGGGGGTCCATTTTCCCCTGGGATCACCTTGAGGTAGTATGATGCGTTTAATCACTAGATCCCCGACTTGATATTCTTGACGTCTGACTTTCTTGTTAAAAGCCTTGATCATTCGCTTTTGATACGTTTGACCATAACAGATAGTAGTAAGTCTCTTTTCATCGATTAGATTCAGCTGATCAAGTCGGGTTTGGATCCAGTCGTCTTCGTTCAAACCCGCATCCTTCATAATCCTGAGAGAGGGTATTTGGACTTCGATGGGTAGGACTGCCTCCATACCGTACACCAAAGAGTAGGGTGTTGCCCCTGTCGACGTCCGTGCTGAGGTACGGTACCCATGAAGAGCGAATGGTAGCATCTCATGCCAGTCTTTATATGTCACCGTCATCTTCTGTATAATCTTCTTGATGTTCTTGTTAGCTGCTTCAACAGCCCCATTCATCTTCGGCCGGTAGGGAGAAGAATTATGATGTTGTATCTCGAACTATTTATAGAGCTCGGTGATCATTGTGTTATTGAGATTTGTACCATTGTCAGTAATAATTCTCTTTGGGACACCATATCGACAGATCAGATTGTGTCGGATAAACCGCGCCATGACGTTCTTGGTTACTGTAGCAAAGGAAGTTGCCTCAACTCACTTTGTAAAGTAACCAATGGCTACCAGAATGAAACAATGCCCGTTAGACGTAGTAGGTCTGATCTCGCCAATCATGTTAATGCCCTACATCGCAAACGACCAAGGAGCTGTCAAGACGTTCAGAGGAACCGGGGGTACGTGCACCTTATCAGCATAGACTTGGCACTTATGATAGGTTTGAGAGTGATGATAACAATCGGCTTCCATAGTGGACCAGTAATATCTTTCCCGTAGGATTTTCTTCTCCATGGTATGTCCACTGGAATGAGTCCCGAAGGTACCTTCATGTAATTTTGCCATGATCCTTTCTGCCTCGCTCTTGTCCACACACCGTAGTAAGGTTGAATCATGGTTACGCTTATAGAGAATTATGTTACTGATGAAGAACTTCGCAGTGAACCTTCTCAGAAACTTCTTATCATTAACAGATGCCCCCTCGGGGTACTCTTGAGCCTCAAGATACCTCTTTACCTCGTGAAACCAGGGTTTGTCTACTACCTCTTCAGTGTCGATCTCACAGCAGTGTGCGGGTTTATCCAACCTCTCAATGGTAATATGGGGAGCTTCATTATCCCACCTGACTTTGAACATGGAAGACATGGTAGCTAGCGCATCCGCCAACTGATTCTCCTCTCGTGGGAAATGTTCAAAGGTTATTTCCTCAAAGTGTGGGAGCAACGTCAGTACATACTCTTTGTAAGGAATAAGATTCGGGTGTTTCGTATCCCACTCGCCTTTGATTTGACTTATCACCAGAGCAGAATCTCTAAATACACTCAAGAACTTAATCCTTAGATCAATAGCAGCTCAAAGACCCATGATACATGCTTCATACTCTGCATAATTGTTGGTGCAGTTAAAACATAATCGGGCAGTGAACGGAGTATGACAGCCCTCAGGATATATAATTACAACGCCAATGCCATTACCCAATGCATTCAAGGATCCATCAAAATACATATACCATCAGGATCCCTCCTTAGGTCCTTCATCTGGTCCAGGTTCTTCGCAGTCGGTTACCAACATGATATTCTCATCCGGGAACTCGAAATTCATGGACTGGTAGTCATCCACGGCCTGATGTGCCAAATGATTCGCCAATACACTCCCCTTGATTGCTTTTTGGGTTATGTATTGGATGTCGTACGCGGTTAAGATCATCTGCCATCTTGCTATTCTTTCGGATAAAGCGGGCTTCTCAAAAATATACTTGATTGGATCCATCTTCGATATCAACAAGGTAGTGTGGGCTAGCATATATTGTCTTAGTCGACGAGCAGCCCATACCAAAGTGCAGCAAATTTTCTCGAGCAATGAGTATCGGATCTCACAGTCGGTAAACTTTTTGCTAAGGTAGTAAATTGCGTGCTCTTTTCGACCAGACTCGTCATGCTGCCCCAGCACACACCCCATTGAATTGTCTAGCACTGTCAAGTATAATATCAAAGGTCTTCCTTCAACTGGAGGCATCAAAATTGGTGGTTCTTGAAGGTATTCTTTGATTCTTTCAAAAGCAGTCTGGCATTCATCATTCCACTTTACCACTTGATCTTTCTTCAGCAGCTTGAAGATTGGCTCACAAGTAGCAGTCAGATGTGAAATGAACCTGGCGATGTAATTCAGACGTCCTAAGAAACCTCTAACTTCCTTCTCTGTGCGGGGAGCCGACATCTCTTGTATGGCTTTTACCTTTGCAGGGTCTACCTGAATACCTTTATCACTGATAATAAAACCCAGAAGCTTACCAGACCTTAACCAGAAGGTACACTTGTTCGGATTCAACCTCAGCTTGTACGTCTTCAACCTATCAAA
This sequence comes from Vicia faba, assembly GCA_948472305.1. Classification (NCBI taxonomy): domain Eukaryota; kingdom Viridiplantae; phylum Streptophyta; class Magnoliopsida; order Fabales; family Fabaceae; genus Vicia; species Vicia faba. The sequence goes on from OX451741.1 coordinate 803,903,902, forward strand.
CAGTTTCTGAAGATGATCAAGGTGCTCTTCCTTAGTCTGGGACCTGGCTATCATGTCGTCAACATAAACCTGGATCTCGTGGTGAATCATATCGTGGAACAAAGCAACCATGGCGCGCTGATAAGTTTATCCAACATTCTTCAACCCAAAAGGCATTACCTTGTAACAAAAGGTGCCCCACTATGTAACGAAAGTTGTCTTCTCCATGTCTTCAGGAGCCATCTTGATCTGGTTGTAGCCAGAAAAACCATCCATGAAGGAGAAGATCTTATGCTGCGCGGTGTTGTCGACTAGAACATCAATATGAGGAAGTGGGAAGTCATCCTTGGGGCTTGCCCTGTTCATATCTTTGTAGTCCACACACATCCGTACCTTACCGTCCTTCTTAGTTACCAGAACAATGTTGGAAACCCACTGCGGATAAGAAGTGACAGCTAAGAATCTTGCGTCGAACTATTTCATGACCTCTGCCTTGATTTTATCTGACATTTCAGGGTGCATATGGTGGACCTTCTACTTTATAGGAGGGTAGTCTTCTTTAGTCGGCAGGCGATGTACCATAATATCAGTGTCCAAACCAGGCATGTCTTCATAGGACCAGGCAAAGATCTCCACATAGTCGTGTAGCATCTGTATTAATCGTTGTTTGACACTAGGCGCTAAATTCACACCTATTTTAACCTCTTTCCTGTCTTCCTCTGTACCCAAATTCACTGACTCAACTGGCTCTTCATGAGGCTGTATGGCCCTTTCTTCCTGCTGTAACAGTCTAGCAAGTTCTCCAGGCACCTCACAATCATCCTCACCTTCGTCCTCGGCTTGGTTGATCGGATTTTTGAAGTCATAACCGACAGTAGCAGAACTGTTATCAATGGGATCCAGGGTAGATATGGATCTACAGTATGATACGTGAGTGTGTGTAAGAATAGCTATTTTGATAAAGTGAGAGACAAAAAAGAAAAACAAGGAGCTTAAAATTTGTATGCAAGAAACGTCCAATGCTTTATTAATGATATATGAAATGACAAATAATAGCCCTCACAAGCAAAGCCAAGGGGCCTCGGGCAAGGCACCGGGCCGTAAAGTTTCAAATTGTTTATTACAAATCTTAAAACAAATGAGTCAATTACTGCGAAATAAAAGAAATAAGTATGAAGTCCCTAGCCGTCCAGTTATTCGGTCCACCGTTGGTTGTTGGGTAGATCCAGCTGTCAATGTTTGAATCCTCTTTATTGTATTCAATTGCATTAATTCCTCGATTTCTGATGTGTAGAGGAGGTCTTCCAGCCCGAGCGTGCCTAACAACCCTTTGAGCCCCTGTAGTAAAGCCCAAACCAAATTTGTAAGTCTTGTGAGTGAAATCAGGGAGCTGACCCAAATTGGTACACCCACCTTCTTCAACCACAGCTCTGGCGTCCTTGAGATAATCCATCTTCAACGGAGGTTTGTTGGTACTAACTTCAGTTGATGCCAAGATCGGAGGGACCTCCTCGAAATTCTGACAAGGAGTTTTTATGAATTCCCCGTACATCTCTACGTAGCAGAAGGAATTGAGGTGACTCACCATATATTCTTCTTCACCTCGTACCGTGACAATCTTTCCCTTCACCGGATACTTCAACATTTGATGGAGTGTGGAAGTAACTGCCCCAGCCTCATGGATCCAAGGACGACCCAGCAAGAAAGAATACGACGGCCTGATATTCATTACGTAGAAGGTGGACCCAAAAGTCTGAGAACCCACTTTGACAGGGATGTCCACCTCCCCGTACACCATTCTTTTCGATATGTCAAAAGCCCTTACCACAATGTTACTAGGCTTTAGAGTCAAACCCTCACAATCCAATGCTTTCTTCGGCAGAACATTCAGTGAAGACCCGATATCTACCAGCACATGAGCCATAGTGGTGCCCCTGCACTCGATCAAGACATGCAGAGCATCATTATGCTTCCTTCCTTTCGGTGTCAGATCCGCATCTGAAAAACCTAACCCATTGTCAGCAGTCAAGCTGGCCACACAATCTTTGAACTAATCTGCTGAAGTTTCCTGCGGCACATGTGCAATCTTGGGAAATGCAATCAAAGCCTTCACATGGGCTTCAGAACACAACATTATAGACAACACGGATATCTTTGATGGGGTCTGCCCCAGCTGCTCTACCATATTGTAGTCGCTCTTCTTAATGATTTTGAGTATTTCCTCTATTTCTTGTTTAGAGGCTTCCACAACGATTTTCTTAGGTGCCTCCGTCCGGGCAGGCTCACCTATAATTTCCTTGCCCCGAGTTCTGGATGGCTTAGAAGCAGGGGTAATAACTGGAGTAGGAATGTGAGAAATGTCAGGAGTGCTGGTTGGAGCAGTAGTTGGAATAATAGAAGGCTTGATGATCTTCGAAGCAATCTCAGGAGAGAAAACCCTTCCACTTCGGGTAACCTTACTAGTCCCGACAATATTACTGACATCAGTATCAGCTTCTTCATTCTTCAGATCTTTCTTAATGCCATGATAGTACACATCTGCACCATAATGCAATGGGACAACCTTGTCTGAGGTGTACGAGATGGGACCAGGAACAGTGATTATAAGCGGAGCAATTCTTTGAACATGTGTAATCCTAACAGGTCTTCTCTAGGAAACCTTGGAAGGATTGGAGGAAATGGTTATAACGGCAACTTCTTCATTTGGAACAACAAGAATCATAGTCTTCTCGAACAAAATCTCTTTATTATCCATCAGGCGCTGAACACCTGACTTCAACAAAAGGAAACCAGAAGGTAGAATCGAACACATGTGGAAACCTTCACCACAACCCGGAAATAAACCGGCCAACAACAAATTCTTCTTAACAGTCATAAGAGGAGTAGAAATTTATTCAACAGAGATCACAAACAAATCAGTGTCAACAACATTAACTCCACGACCATGTTTGGGTATGAGAGCAGTTATAACATTCGGCTTTTCTGGAGCATCAAACTCTATCTCCTTGGCTTCGAGCAAGTCTTGTACTTTGTTTCTCAGAGCCCAGCAGTCATTTGTATCGTGGCCAGGACTCTCAGAATGGTAGGTGCATCGTGCGTTGGGATTGTATCTAGGAGAGGTAGTATTTGGATTCTTGGGGGCCTCTCTCAAGGTCGCCAAGTTGGATTTTAATAAATGAGGTAGAAATTCAGCCAAAGTCATGTTGATGCAGGTAAACTGCCAAAGTCATGTTGTGGAGCAACTGCGGGTCTTGGTATCACTACAACATTTACCGTTGAATGGTTTTCAGATCTGCTTTGGCCCCTTGGGCTATAGACTGCACTGGCTTCCTTCTTACCAGCGAAGGGCTTCTTTTCCGAACTCAAGGAGGCATCCTTCTGTATTTTACCACTCTGAATTCCAGCTTCTACTCTTTCTCCAGTTAAAATCAACTCGGTGAAACCAGATGACGAGTTTCCGATTAAGTGATTGAAAAATGGATCAGATAGCATCCCCAGAAACATATCAACCAACTCCCTATCAGACAAAGGGGGTTGGACTCTCCCAGCCAAGTCTCTCCATTTTTTAGCATAATATTTAAAACCTTCACCGGCACCCATGGACATACTCTACAATTGAGTACGAGTAGGAGCAAGGCCGGCATTGTACTGATATTGCTTGTAGAAAGCAGTAGCAAGATCTTCCCAGTTTCGAACACTGGCTCCCTCCAACTGGTAGAACCATTCAAGCTGCGTCCCTGGCAGACTATCTTGAAATAAGTGCACCCACAAATTTCTATCAGCGGTGTGGGGTTGAATCTTCCTGACGTACGGCCGGAGATGGAGTTTTGGGCAGGACACCCCATCATACTTGGCAAAAACTGGGGCTTTGAACTTATGAGGGATGACCACTCCCGATACCAATCCCAATTCTCCGAAATCCAAACCAGGTATCTTCTGAACTTCCATATCACTCAGACGGTCTTCTAACTTCTTGTATCTATCCTCAGCAGGAGGATATTGCTCATCATTGTAATCTGTATCGTTGTCAGAAACTGTAGAACTAGGGTCCTTCTCTCTTTCTTGGTTCTCCACTTCCTTGGATGAAGAGGTCATATCAGTTTGTTGTTTCAACCTTTCTCCAAACCTTCTTCCCATATTTATAATACCGATAACCTTCTTCTTCTTCTTCTTCTCTTTCAGAATGAGGGCTTTCAAATCCTCTTGTCCCTTAGCCAGACTTATGAACATCTGTTGGAACTGGGCGTTCTGCGCCTGAAGATCTTTGATGGCTTGATTGTAAGACATTTCATACTGAAATAAACAGCGAAGAAGATGAGAAACTTCTAGTGGTACCTGTAATGATGTGTATGATAATGGGATGCACATGTAATGATTTCAAAGACTTCGGGAAATTTAAATTTGCAAACCAAAATAAACAAAAAATTTATTAGCTTAAATTTGAAGGTTCAACATTCCTTTAAGGCGTTACAAATAAGTAAATAAAATAAATCTAAACTAGAAAATAAAAATCAAAAGTCCCATGGACGCTTTCTCTTTGTGCTGATATAATCATTGAGCACTCTTTCTTCCTGGAGCTTCCTGGTGAGCTTTAAGACCTTCCTCTCTTGATCATGGAATTGTTCCCTGTAAGTATCCTGCTCATTCTTCAGCTGAATCCAAGACCTCTGTAACTCCTCAAGATCAGTAGGCATGTAAGGATAAAGAACCATGTAAGTAATGCCTTCTTCAGTAGTGGGCTCCACAATCACTGGTAATACGGCCACATAAGGCATCATAAGCTTCTTGGCCCGAGCTCGTACCCATTGGAGGTAAGGCTCCATAGGAATGGAAGTCTTTGGTCCCAACTCTTTGGGGTCAGATCTGTTTACCATGCCCTAAGCTCGTATGAACCTCCGGCGATACTCATTAATATCACCCTCATAGTTGAACACAATGCCCTCAATAAGTAACTCATGGGGACCATCCCTTCGAGCATGACCAGATTATCGCAAAGCTAGACAAGGATTGTAAGTTATACCCCCTCTGATACCAAGTAATGGGACATTAGGGTACTCCCCACAACGGTCAATAATAGCTACGTCTTCCATAGCTCGGGAACACCAAATAATATTTGTATGAGCGAGTGACATTATCCTGTGCGACCAACCCAAACCTTCTTCGTTCTTTAGTACAGACCTAGGGAGGTGAGAAATAAACCACCTTGACAGCAACAACATGCAGCACATAAGAGTCCCTCTTCTCTTCATGGTACGAGTATGGAGAGCGTGTAAAATATCTCCAAGCAAGGTAGGCACAGGGTTGCGAGAAAGGAAAATCTTGATAGCATTCACATCTACGAAGGAGTCCGGATTAGGGAAGAGAACTAAACCATAGATAAGAAGAGCCAATATGTCCTCAAAAGCCTGAAAATCCATATCATCCCAAAATAGCTGAGCCTTGTCTATCAGAAATTTGGCTAGAAAACCCTCGACTCCGCTTCGAGTTTCCCAATTGGATACCACATCGGCCCGTTTCAAATGCAAAGCTGAGGCAATGACTTCTGGCTTAAAAACTTCTTCTATACCTGTGAAGGGTACCTGTTCAAGAATGGATATGCCCAATAGCTGAGAGAATTCTTAATGAAAGTAGAAGTTTCATAAACTCTTGATACTAGCTCTTTGAGTTGGGAAGGTATATGCACAAAGCTGATTAGGATGGTATTTCTATGCACAGAAGTCATGATCTGCAAAACAGAACAAAGATAAATTCCCCTGGTCTTTGAAATGGTTAGTGTAATGAAGCATGAATGCCATGTTATGATGCATGATGTCATGATAAACCACAGGTATAGCAAACACAGGTATTGTAAACACAGTCAAATCACACAAAGCCCTTAGGTTTAAGGCTTGCATGAGGTCAAAGGTAATACCCTCTTGAAGTTAAGTTTGTTTCAAACCTGTCCTAGAAAAGTAACTGGGTTCTAGAGGATCTTAATATCACTGACCATCCTTCATTGGTCATGGTTTTAGCTTACACAATCTTTTCTTGCGGCTGAAATATTCCGAAAGTATGATCTCAATGAGTGTAGCATCGAGTATCAACCAGTTCTCAGCTCTACACTGAGGCCGGCTATCTCGCTACTTTCTAATGTCCAAGTTGGGAAATTAAAGGTTCTAAGGTCAGTTGATGCTTCACGACACCATGCAGCGGCCCCGTATTCTCCTCATTTCACCACAAGGGATATCAGAACCAACCAAAGTGCCACACCAACATAGTTACTGCTTCAACTGTATCGGTCTACACCGTACAATTCCCTCACAGTCTATTGCTACTTACCTAAAAGGTATTCCCCAGATCCGGGTGTAGGATCTATAGTAACCCCCAGAAAAAACCCTAAAAAATAAAGCAAATAAAGCAAACAAGAGAAGCAATTTAAATGACCTAGATCCTAAGGTATACCCCACTTATATTTCCCCAGCAGAGTCGCCAGTTCTGTGATACGGTGGTAGAACCGACTGTTTAATACTGGTTTGTGTTTTGCATTTTTTATTCGCAAAATGTCGCGGTAAGCAAGAGTCACCATCGACTTTTATTTCATCCAACCGGAAAGGAAAAAAGTACAGAAAAAATCCTTTTTCGAGATTTTGAGTACGGGGGGTAGATTATAGAAATGGAAGGTGTTAGCATCCTTTCTATCCATGGTTTTCCATGGGCTCTTAGGTACTTGCTTATTTTTAAATTGTTTGTGTGTGCTTGCTTTGAAAATGTTTTACTTCGTGATAACCCTTGTATCAGTCCTCAAGGGTGTGACAAAGTTGTTTTGAAAATTTGTTTGAAATGTGTAAGTGTGAAAAGTTTTGATTTGAGCAAGTACCTACTAGCATCTACCTACTCGAAAAAAAGATCGTTTATATTCTTGTTTCCTTTAGACAGCGCTATCCTACTATTGAGAAATAGGTAGCACCGTCGTTGGAGTTTGTAAGGGTCAATTCTAAAGGGGCGTATGATCACTAAAGCGATATTAGGAAACCTTAGTAGTAACCCTAGAGTCTTAAGATCTTATTCGAGGCAACATTTCCGAGGCAACATTTCCGAGGCAATATTTCCGAGGCAACATTCGAATGGGACATTTGATCTTTTTAGACAGGAGGGCAACCACTAAGACACGCTATGCTTAATGATCGTTTACCGAAGGAAACCGAAGTGAGAGTATACCCTAAGAGTGAATATGTGCGAGTGATTTGTTTCAGTTATTTATCTTTGCACATTAGGGTTTTTTAACTGTATTAATTTGTCATGCATTCTTACCATACAATCCTATGAGCATACATCTAAACAGTTAAATATTTGCAGGAATTAAAAATGCGAGAAAATAAACCTAGCTATTACAAGGCTTCAGGGATGGGGATTAATTACATAGCCAAAAATCGGGGATTTAAATAGTAAATAAAAAAACCCTAAGTTAACTATTACAAACCATTAACAGTTACAAAAAGTATTGGCAAAATAATTAACAAGCGCGCGACGAATTAAATGCGAGGTGATTAGGGTTTTGACCCTTTGACTAATCCTATTTACGATTGATTGAAAAAAAATGTTTTTTTGTCATGTTTTGTTATTTAAGAAAATAATGAAATAATTGAATCAAAAGAAAAATCCTAATTTTTAATTAATGTTAATTTTTTGAAAATAAATTAATTAATTCTAAACAACCTATTTTTATATTTTTGTTTGAAAAGAGAAAAGAATTAAATCAAGAACTTAAACCTAATTTTCTATTTGGTTTTAATTATAAAAACAAGTTAAAATTTCCCTAAATTAAATTAAAATAATTAATTGAAAATTAAATTTGATAATAAAAAAAAACTCTAAATTTATGAATTCTTGATTTTTTTTTGGGATTTTTATAAAATATGATTTTTAAAAAATAAATTAATAACTTGCAAGAAATAAAGAAAAAATAATAAAATAAAACAAAGAAATTAGAATGGTCCTGTGTTGAATAGCATGCAGGGGGGTTTGAAGTTGAATTTCTGGGCCCAAAAACTCCAAGCCTGTTTGACCACGCCTGATCTGGTGCCACGTTGACTTGGATGTATATCATGGTCCTTCATTGGAGAGGCGTTGGATCTGGCTAGTTGGGCATCAGATGGTTGGATGTTGATGGAGCACGGTGAGCATCATGAAGGGCAACACGCTAGATCACTTATCTGAAAATAATACAAATGAAAACGTTGGGACCTGGGGATCGAACCCATGTCCTTATGCTTGCTTCCACTAATCCCTTGCCAGCTGTGCTACGCGTTCTATTTGTTCATATAATAAAAGCAAAACAATATAATCAAATCAAACAATATATTCAGAAAATGTGCGCTAAATTTAAACCAGCCAACCATGGACTGCCACGCCTCATCTTCTTCCCTGGATCGTCGCCTTAGACAACAATACTTTTACCTACAGACGTTCACTGTAGGTATAACCATGTTCATCTCCAAAACTGCATACGAGCACGATAAATGAAAAGTACTGGTACCAATCAACTCGTCACATCCTCACGAGCATCATGGTACCAGAATCAAATCCTAATTTTTCCTGCATTGAAAACCCCTAAACAAGATGACAAACCATGGTAATATCATGTACATGCATCAAAAATGCAATTAAATGGCATGGTTAGCTTGCAAACATGATGACAAACATGAATATAACAATCAACAGTGCTAATGATGTGTAAATTGCAATAATCAAATTTGAAAAAGCTTGCAAACCAAGTGAGGTGTAGAGCGTGTTTCTGAGTGCTTCAGGCCCTGGGAGCCATTGGAATAGCTTCCTGGGATGTCCTAGAATAGATTGCTGGCCTCAAATTTCTCTGAATTGTCCCCTAACCTGCAAACCGAACCTCACTATTTTTCCAATTTTTTAAGTTTTGTTCTATGCTTTACACGACCTCCAACCCTTGTTTTTTTTATCTGGAAAGCTTCATTATATAGCCTAGAATGAATTAGGTTAACAAACTTGGCATGAATTTTTGCATTTATCCAAGATTTGATTTTCAAGTTGTATGATATGTTCCTATTTTGAGCCAAATCATGTCTTTCTTGTACCAATTGGCCTTAACTCGATTTAATCATGTAAACTCAGCATATCTTGGTTGCCAATCTGTCAAAAAACAAATCAAATCATATCTTTGTTAATTTTCATCATTTATTTGATTTAATTTACTTTTTAATCAATGAAAAATCAAAATAAATTGAAAAATTAAGCATATAATAGGTGAGTGAAAATTTGAGTCGTAGACCACATTATAATTGATGTGCAAGCATAAAAAGTTTGGCCCATTTAGCAAAAAATGCAAATTTGAGCACATTTGACTTTTGGCAATTTTGCAAAAATGGTCAACTTGGCCAATGCATAACTCTCTCAATTTTGACCCTAGAGAGGTGTTATTTGACTTCTTAGAAAGCTTAGGATGTCCTATAAACAACCCTTTTGGTATCATATCAATTGAGTCTTCCATGTTCATGTATGAAGCTTTGACCCAAAAGGTGTTTTTGTTGACTTTTCAAAAGGACCTATAATGTCAAAATTTATATCTTTTTTTGAGTGCATATTATGAAATTGGGAGATGAAGATGAATTGTGGGGAATTTCATCCTCTTCAAAATGATCTTCGGATGTGTCATTTATGATAAAGTATGAGAAGGTTATGGTTGGTCAAAGTTGAGTTGACTTTTCCTGTAAAACCCTAATTTAGCAACTTTTGGGTTTTGATGAATTATGAGCAATCCTTGAGGAATCATGATAAACCCTTGATAAAATGATGAATAATACTTCAAAATGAGTATGTTGACCAAAAATCTTGAAGTTTGACTGTATGTGGGCCACAGTTGACTTTTGACCTAGTATAGTCGATTTTCAGGCATTTGAGCAATTGACTGAGCAAACTTCTTCTGCAAGGCTTGAAACTTGACATGGATGATCTTGAGAACATATTATGACAATGGTGAGCATTTGAGTCCTTTGTGGTTCACACCTCTTGATGAAAATAGAAACCCTAATTTGAGGTAGACTGCCTTAGGAGAGAGCTTGTCTGGTCAATTCTTGAACTTCCTTGAGCAATTTGGGAACCTCACTTGCCATGTGTTGAGAAATATGAGAGGGAAAATTTTGGGATACAACACCAGGGTATCCCCAAAAAAGTAAGCCTTCTCGAATAGAAATTTAACCGGGATTCCTTGGACATTTCCTCTAGTTTCCCAATTTGTCACTACGTCGGACTGTTGTAAGGATAGAGCCCGAGCAATCTCTTCAGGTTTTGGATGTTCTTCTATACCGTTGAAAGGTAACTGATCAAGAATAGGTACCCGCAATAACCGAGAAAATTCCTCCATAGTAGGCACTAGCTGGTAATCCGGGAATGTGAAGCAGTGGTGCAAAGGATCAAAGAACTGAAATATCACTTTTAACAATTCTTCATCAGGTTTTGAAGTGACCAAGTTGAGAAACCGACCATATTTTTCAGTGACGGGAGATCTTTCAGGGATCCTTAATGCCAAATCCTTTTGTCTGAGAGTCATTTTCACAAGGTTAATCTGGATAGTGTTCCTGCGGGCGGATGTCATGTCCTACAAAACAAAGCAAAGATGAGCCCTAGAAAATCCTCGAAATGGTTAGTATGATATGCCATGCTTATGATATTATGATTATGCTAAAAAATCACATGTATAGCAAGCAACAAACAAGTCACACCAAGTCCTTAGGTTTAAAGTCTGCATGAGTTTTAAGGTCATACCCTCTTGAAGCTGGATTGGTTCAACCTGTCCTATCAATAGTAATCGGGTTCTAAGGGATCTCAATATCACTGATCTTTCCCCCAAGATTCGTTCAATAGGAGATTGACTCACAACCAAACAAAACTCAAGAGTCAAACCTAAATGAGTGTAGCATCGAGTATCTGTCGACCTTGGGAATACACCAAAGCCGACCATTTTGCTACGTCCTACTGGCCAAGTTGTGCGATTAAAGGTTCTAAGGTCAGCTGATGCTTTATGACACCACGCGACGGCCCCGTAATCTCTTTGATTGACTCAAGGGTTAATGGTACCAACCAAAGTGTCACATCAACGTAGCTACTGCTTCAACCGTGTCGGTATACCCCGCACAATTCCCTCACAGTTTATTTCTACTTACCTAAAAGGTGTCCCCAGATCCGAGTGTAGGATCTACATAACCCCAACAAAACCCTTGAATATAAAGCAGGAAAAGCAAAACAAGCAAGCAATTTTTAGAAATGACCTAGATCCTAAGGTATACCCCAATTTTTATTTTAGTCCCCAGCAGAGTCGCCAGTTCTGTGATACGTTGGCAGAACCGACTGTTATACTGGTTTGCGTTTTTTGTTTGCAAATATCGCGGTAAGCAAGAGTCGCCACCGAATTTTATTTCATCAAACAAAGGAAAGGAAAAAAGAACATAAAAACCTTTTTTCGAGAGTTTTTGAGTACGGGGGGTAGATTATAGAAAGGGAAGATGTTAGCACCCTTTCTATCTGTGGTTTTCCATGGGCTCTTAGGTACTTGCTCATTTTTGAAATTTCTTGTGTGTGTTTTGCAAAAAGTTTTGTTTAACTTCGTCATAACTCTTGTATATGCCCTCAAGAGCGCGACGAAGTGGTTTTTGAAAACTGTTTTGAAAGTGTTTGTGTAAAAGAGTTTGTTTGAGCAAGTACTTAAGATTTTATACCTACTCGAAAAAATATTGTTCGTTTCCTCGTTTCCTTTAGACAACACTATCCTACTATTAAGGAGTAGGTAGCCCCATCGTTGGAGTTTTAAGGGACATTCGAAGGGACAAAATGGTCACTAAAGGCAACATGTAAGGATAACTTAGCATTTCGAAGGGACTATCGTTATAAGATCGTTTCTCGTAGGCAACTCGAGGGACAATAAGGGACTATGATCTTTATGACGACTTTGAATTGTGGGTCTTTGCTAAGATATCCCTACATTCGAGGGACATGACCATTGTTTCTGAGGCAACCAAGTGAGGCAAATCCTAGGAGTGAATATGTGCAAGTGTGCTTTTTTCAGTTAATTATCTTTTCACAATTAGGGTTATCTACCTTTTAATCGTTGATTTATCTTTCGCATACAATCCTAATATCCATACATCTAATAGTTTAATAGTTGTGGAAATTAAAGACTGTGAGAAATTAAAGTCCTAACTATTACAAGGCTTTTGGGCAGATACACAAATATTTGACTGAAAATAAAGATGCGGAAATTTGAAATCCTAATTAATTTATTACAAACTGGAAACAATTACAATAATTTGAATTAAAAGAAATTAAAGGCGCGTGCGAAAAATTAAATACGAGAATAAGTTAGAAGCCTAAAAATCTAATTAATTAAAAAATAATTTTGTGTATTTTTTACTGAGAAAATAATTTAATTGCAAATTAAACCTAATTCTATAATTAATTTTAAATAATAAAAAATCAATCAAGTTAATCTAATTAAACTATTTTATTTTCAATACTAATTAATTTAAATAAAAAACCTAATTCTATATTTTTTTGTTATTTTTATATTTTAATAAAAAAAGTTTTTTTTGATAAAAAATGATTTTTTGTTGTAAAAAAAATGATTAAATAAATAAATAAAACAAAAAAAAAATTAAAAAGGAATGATTTGGGCTTGGTGTTGTTGAGTAACCAGGGGGGTGTATTACTGATTTTTGTTGGGCCCAAGAAGCACAAGCCCAGTCAATTTGTTTGGATCCAGTGAGGGCCACGCCTGAGAGTGCACCATGGACCTCTCTTGCATGAGGCATTGGATTTACGAGGAGATTGATCCAATGGATGGATCTTGAGGTGTATGCAAGGCGCTTAGAATGTGAGGCTGTAAGGTCCTGCAACGTTTGTTAAGAAAATAATAAAATATATAGACCTGGGATCAAAACCAGGTCCTTCCAATCACACACTTGCTTGCTTTACCATCTGGGCTGGATGACTCCTCTGTTAGCATAATCAAACAAATACAATATAAAAGAAATAAAGTGATATGCCTCAAGAAGCGCACCGGAATTTCAAACCGGCCAGTGGGAGTTAGCCACGTGATTGTCTCTTTCCTCAGAACAGTTGTTTTAGGTATCAGCCTTTTAACTACGGACAAGATCGTCACTAAAGGCTATAGTGACTGTTTTTGTCCGTAGCTACATCCCTGCAAGATTCAAAACTAAAGTACTAGCAAGATAAATCAGAACCAAAGGCATAGATCAATTGTAAATCGTGCCCTGAGTTCATTGGTACCCACGATTTGGTCTAATTTTGCTTATACGAAGAATCCCTAATTTGAAGCTTTCAAACCCTAGCAATGGCGTAAGTCCGTTCCTGCGCTAAAACTCAAATCCAAGCATTCAAACAGATTCCAAGCATGATTATAAACACATTTATGCAAACAAATTTGATTTAAAACATGTAAAACCAAGAAAACAAATTGAAATCAAAGGGGGATAAACCGTGATCTGTATCTTACGATTCTGGGCATTTAGTGACTTGAGAGTGATTGGAATCGCTTCAGAATACGTCCAGGAACAAATTAGTGGCTTTGGAATTGCTTGAATTGGACTGTAAAGAAAAATCCAGTCTGCACTTTTCTTTGGAAAGTTGAAACTTTGTTTGACTCTTTTGAACCAGCTGCGCCTCTCTAATCTCGTCCTTAGGGTTAAACATGCTCTGTTATATGTATATGAATCAAATAGGTTAACAATTTTGGATTCAATCTTGGAAATTGATGAGCAAGATATTTGATTTTCAAGTCATATTCTTTGTTTCCAAAATTGTCCAAATCATGCCATTTTCAATTCAATCAACCCTTGCACGATTTGTTTGCTAACATACAACCTGTATTCTCATTATTTAATGCAAAATCATCCCAAAATAATTTTATATCATTTATTTGATTTAATTTGGATTTTAAATGATTAAAAATCAAAATAAATCAAATAAACAAGCAAATGATGCATGGAGTGGTTTATGGGTCGTGTACCATATTAGGAACAAGATACAAGCATAAAAAGTTGGGCCCATTTGAAGAAAAATGCATTTTGGGCATTGTTGACTTTGGGCAAATTTCCAAAAATAGCTAACTTTGGCAATGCATATCTCCTTCAATTTTGACCCTAAGAGGAGGTTCTTTGGATTTTTAGAAATATTAATATGTCCTCTAAACAAATCTTTTTGTTTCACCTCAATTGGATCTTCCATGTTCACGTAAGAAGTTTTGATCCAACAAGTGTTTTTGTTGACTTTTTAAAATGACCTGTAATGTCTGAATTCATATCTTTTCATGAGTGAATTTTTTGAACTTGAGGGCTGATTATGAGTTGTAGGAAATTGCATCCTATTCAAAATGAGCCTTGGATGGGAAATTTATGATAAAGTATGAGAAAGTTATGCCTGGTCAAAGTTTGGTTGACTTTTCCTATAGAAACCCTAATTTAGCAACTTTTGAGTTTTGATGAATTTGGGGCATTCCTTGAGGAATCATGGTCAAACCTTGATCAAATGATGGATATTGCTTCCAAATGTTGATGTTACCAAAAATCTTGAAGTTTGACTGTATGTGGGTCACAGTTGACTTTTGACCCAACACAGTTGATTTTCAGGCATTTGAGCAGTTGACTGAGCAAACTTGTTGGGCAAGATATGAGACTTGACATGGATGTTCTTAAGAACATATTAGGACTATGCAAACCATTTAAGACCCTTGGAACTCACCCATCTTGATGAAAATGGAAACCCTAGTTTGAGATTCATTGTCTTAGGAGAGTACTTGTCTAATTAATCCTTGGGCATCCTTGAGCAAGTTGAGGACTTCAATGAGTATGTTTTGAGTAAAATTGGAGGGAAAATTTTGAGGTACAACATATTAAATAGTCTACATCTTTTTGGTTTTTTTTTATTTTTTTATTTTTTTATTTTATATTTTAATTGTTTTAAACTTCAAAAATTCATTTCAACTTCAAAAATTCTCAAAAATTTCTCAAAAATACTTTTGATTTTTCTCTTTTTGATTTATATTTTTTCACAATTTTATTTTGTGATTTGCTATTTTTTTTATGATTTTTCACTTTATTTAACTTTTTTTAATTATTTAAAAATACTTTTCTTGGTTTTTAAATTCTGAAAAAATTATGGAAGGATCCAATGACCTCTTGACAAATATTGGTGATTTCATTTTATTTTTATTTATGATTTTACTATTTTTCACAAACTTTGATGTATTTTGCTTATTTCTTTAAATTTTAAAAATAGTTTCTGACTTAAAAAATTCTGAAAAATTTTCAACACTTATTGACTCATGTTTGACCTCCGACTATTTTTTAAGGATTTTTATTTGGTGTTTTAATATACTTTGTGTATTTTATCAATTATTTCCCTTTTATTAATCATTTTAAATATTGTTTTATTAAGTATTATTTTAAAAAATTTGTTTGGTCCTGATTTGGGTGTTATTTTGGAACAAGTTCCTCAACCTCATTGGATCTTGGGCGTTGATAGATTGAAAAACCAAATCCACCAAAATAGATGAATGATGATGATATTTGAAACTCTAATTTCATCTGATACATTCTCTCCCTCTTCATCTTATCCCTTTCTTACTTGTACTACTTGTTGTTGGAGAATAATCTATATACCATTTCTCTAACATATGATATATAAATTGTTATTTACGACCTCAAAATAGGTGTGACTTCTACATAAGTCCACTTACGATTGCTTAACATAGCGCTATATTTGTCCCGATTTGAAAAATGTCATCCGTGGCCCAAACCTATGTTTGCAAGCCCAATTATGTTTAATTTGAAACCTTTGATCCAATAACCTTGAGGTTCATTGTTAGGAGGCTTTGATCTTATCAATCCTGTAATGAACTTTCATGAATTTTGGTCGAAGTGAGTCATTTAAACATCGTTGATCATATATGCTTGCCTTGAGTACTTGAAATGAATGATATACTTGACAAAAATAAAATGAAACTTATTGTTGAGAAGCTTTGATTTTATCAATCTTCTAATGAGTTTTCAAATGCAAGTTTCAAGATGGTCATTCAACTAACCTCTAACTTTTAATTCACTAACAATTGACTTTACTTTGTGCTTTTACTTTATGCCCTTTATTTTATGCCTTTACTTTTATGCATCATTTACTTAAGCATCTATATTTCATGTTATTTTCATCTTTGCTCACTTGAGCATCTATCTTTATGTCATTTTATCTTTGCTCATTTGAGCATTTATCTTTATGTCATTTTTATTTTGCTCACTTGAGCTTTCTTTTCTTTTTGAAGACACTTAATAACCAACTTGAACATTAAATACTTTAAGGTTACTTGGACTATTTGGTTACTATCCTTGGCATAATAGAGTTATGGACCTCTTAGACTTAGGATTAGAAGCCTTGACTATCCTTGAGACTTTGTGATTCTGTTGTTATTTTGTCTGGAGTTCTTGGGGTTTACTCTAAGATATTGGGTTGATTTTCTTTGTGTGCAGGTTATTCTAGTTATTTGCTTTGTTTGTAATTGAGAATTCCTCTGTGTACAACTATTACTCTGCCCAATTTTTGTGAAGACTTAATTCATCTGAAGCTTGGTATTCCTAAGAGGTTTAGTATTTTTTCTTTCTTGGTTTCAATCTAAAGGATGAGAATTCTACATTGACTCTTTATGTCAAGTGTTGGCTTCTTGTTGGTTAGATCGTTCTTTTCCTTAGCTTTTACCTTATGCTTTAGGATAGTCCCTTCATCTCCTCCCATCTTCTTTAATTTCAAAAATCTTCTCCCTTTTTTTCAAAACTCTTCTTGTTTTCTAACTTGAACCGCTTTCATAATAAACTTGGACTTAGGTCCATGCATTTTTTTAAAATTCTTTTCCTAATCAAACTTTAACCAACTTAATCATATTTTGGCATTTTTTGTGAGAAGACTAAAAGTCAATCAAACTCATTCAAACCATTTTTCTACTTTGGCTTTTTACTTTAAAACTTTTTCTCAAAAAGATTAGACTCTTATCGATTCTTGTAGTGATACGAGCTACTATACTTCTATGATATATAATGAAGTGAGATGTTTTCCACTTGGATGTTGAGTGAGGCTTTATTGGTTTTAAAATCCAAGCTATATCTTCCACTTTGAAATGATGCAAATTCTCCTTTCTCATAATTGTGGGTAGTAAATATGTCTTCCACTCGGATATGACGATGATGTCTTTTCTCTTAAACCAACACACTTGTGTTTTAAATTTTTTGAGGTGAACTACGAGTACCCTAATCCCCTATCGCACTAAGGTGGTATGTAGGCACTAAATATTCACAACTGTGGTGGGTGCAAAATTATAAAAAAATACTTCTTTTCTCATCTGCATCATCTTTTTTTGTATACACCATTTATAGCCAAAATACACAGATTTTCAAAGAGGTTCATGCGGAGTACCGTATATTAATACTTTCCCTTTGCATAACCAACCCCCGTACCTAGATTATCTCCCATTGTTTTTTGGGTTTATTCGCTCTTTTCTCATTTCCTTTGGAAACGATAAAGCGCGGCGCCGATTTTTATTTGATCTGTGCGAATTAAGTCAATTCAATGACTTAGTCTCAATATTTCTACCGCTACAACAGGGTATTACAGAGGAATTATAGAGGATCTTTTGCAAAAGAACAATGGCAGTCCCACTGCTACACCTAAAGAATGCAATTTTAAGAAAGTAGCAACAGTCAGTGATAGGAAACCCAAAAATCGTGACCAAGAAATGAATGGCCCATATAAATAAAAGCTAAGTAGAAATCCAAACAAACCATTGTAGAGACCATGTTAACATAAATAAAAAATAAAATGATGAAGCCAGAGGAGCAGAAGAACAAAATTACCTTGAATAAGAAGAGATATATTCAAACCAAGATAGAGACCAACTAACTCCTTCTTCTCATTAGAGGAGTCAATGTGTTCAGATATTTGTTAACTATCTGAGCTTGACATTACTTCTACAAAAAAATAATAAGACTTGTTTGTAAGAATAAAAAAACCAAAATGCATCAAAGCTGAAACATTTGATAATTGAAAAGTCCCAAAAAAATTGTGGCGATTATATGAAACTCATGAAACTCACGCATCAAGCTTTTCCCATGTATTTGAATTGGTACCCTACACATATATATTGGATAGCATCTTGGTCTCATGCAGAACACAAAGCTTGTTTTTTAGCATCCACAAAAGAAAAAGCAAATCATAAGATAATCTCTACCCACCATAATGTTTGTAATGATAAACTACTCTTTCTAGTGATATTAAAACTCCACAGTCAAGTCAGTAAACACCATTAATACTCACCAAACAAAAATTTCAAATTGAAATAAGAGGAAACAAAGATATAAAGGATTTGAACTGTATTTTAATGTACAATTTGAACTAAAAAAGAGAGAGAATGAAACCAACTTCACTTACGAAACAAAAATAAGAAACAACCATTTCGAATCTGGACGGAGTATGAATCAGGGAGTCTGATTAGGGCGAAGGAATCGAACTTCTCGTACTCGTTGGGCTTGGAAAGGAATAGAGTGATATGTTTGACGGGGATGATCTGACAGTGTCGATGTTGCCACTGACGACGTAACAGATGCCACGAAAGGATGAGGCGACGATGGGTGTGGCTGAATAAGAAGAAGGACTTGCGTGAGCGCGTGTGATTAATGGAGAGATGATGATGCTTTTGCAGAAGGTGGATTGAGATAAAGGAAATGAGGGTTTAGTAGGGGGTGCGAAGGTGAGGTTTTGAGGAACGGTTGCAGTTGCGGAGAAAAACGACAATGTTTTAGAGTTTGAAGTTCGAACTCACTCACTCACTGATTATGGTTCGCTAGCGTAAACCAAATTAGAAGAAATAATCAAAATTGCAGAAGAAGAACAAGAGAGAAGTTTGAAGAAGAGGAAAAGTGAGATGTGCATTGGGAGAGAGAAAGAAGGAAAAGCGTGGCACATGGTATGAGAGAGAGAAAGAATAGTCACAAAATATGCATAGTTAGAAAACCAAATGAATCGTTGCATTGGGGTGTGCTTATTGCAATGAAAATGAAGCGATAACATTGAACCAGACACATAACATTAATTAACCGTACAACAAAGTTATTTTCACGTGGCCGAATGAGAAATTGCTAATTAAATCGTCTGTGAATAAAAATTGAATACTTTATCATTGATTAATAGTTAATTTAAAGAAACAATAAAAAATAAAAAATTTGGATTTTAAAAAAAATAACATGTGGCAAATTTTTCTTAAAATTCATTTTATTTTATTCTATTTAATAGATTATTTGATATCAAAGAAAACTCTCAAGCAATTTATCGGTGAAAGTTTGAGTCTTGAAAATGTAATTTTTTCTTGACCTTAAACTACATCAAGTGGATAATGGAATTGATCCATTTGTATTAATCAATCCCAATATAAAATACCAAAAAATTAATAAAGACCATTTCTACTAACAAATGAATATTTAAAAATCAAATTTTGGTAGGGAAAAAATTTAACCAAAAATTGATTATATTTTCAAGTCACCTTTTATATGAACTTGTTTCACAACTAACAGTGTCATTTTATTTCTTATAATTTTGTATATCCGCCTAAATGCCAATTTAGTCATTAAAATAAAGTGCTATTATACTCATCGAAAATACTACACCACATGTCAAAACACACTTTGAACAAAATAAAAACAGAATATTAAATAAGATTTTAAACTTCATAAACACTAGAGAAACCTTCTTCATTATGACCCCTCTTCAAAACACATGTCAAAACAGACTTTGTACAAAATGAAATATAAAAAAAGAATATTAAGTAATATTTCAAACTTCACATACACTAGGGAAGCCTTCTTCATACGTGATCCAATTTGAGGAGAATAATAGACTAAATTAATTTTGTGTTTGTTAGTTAACCTTCCTATTGCTGGTTAGTTAAGACAGTTAAATTATTAATTAAGTTGTTAAGTCATTCTCACACTAATGCTAATGATGCTTAAGTATCTTATTATCACACATTTGTAATCCTCATTCTGATAATAGAAGAATTCATTCATTCACGTTCCATTTTGAATTCTTCAATTAACTTTCAATGCTAAAAGTAATAATTTTAATCAAGTAATTAAATATAATGAATAATACAAATAAATGTAATGATGAAAGTAAAAACTTTAATTAAGTAATTAAAATATAAATAAATAATATAAATTAATATAATTGCTTACTAATTTGTCATGTTGGATGCGAAATCATCATTCTATTAAATTATTTGTTATCAAAGACAATCCTCGAGCGTTAAGCTATTGGCGAAGGTTTAGATCTTGAAAATATGAATTTTTTTCTTATTTTAAATGAAACCCACATAAGTAAACAGTGAAATTGATCCCTTTGTATTAATCGGTCACAAAATAAAATACAAAAACTTTCAAAAAAAAAAAAAATTAATAAAGATCATTTATGCTAACAAATGAAACCGTGGATACTTGAAAAATATTAAAATTTAAGTAGAAAACATATATATGAGAATCAAATTTTATAGGATAAAATATTGGGTTAAATATATTTTTGGTTCTCATAAATATTGTAGATTTTGTTTTTAGTCCTTCTAAATATTTCTTTTTAAAAATAGTCTCTCTAAAATTTTCACCTACACAATTGGTCCCTAATGTTAAATGAGACTAACGGAAGGTGACGTGATTGTACACGTGTATATTTAAATTCATTTTTTATTTTATTCTAATTAAAATATGTTATTTGATATATTACATGGTATATAGCCAAAAAGAATCTGATTTATAATTGACATTACAGATTTCGTTTTTAACATAGTCGTTATCTTCTTCATCGTTGTTGTCTCCTTCATCCATTGCAGATCCACCTCCTTATTTGTTTCATCTCGTCTTTTATATTCAAATGGATTATTTGAAGTCAAGCTCATTGAAAGGCGTATCGTTATCATCTTCTTCTGTAAAATCTCGAGCTGGCCATTTATGTGGTTGCTAGGACCGAATGGTGTCGTACCAATGCAAGAAGGGGTCAAATAATGGAAGACTATTTTGGAGATGTCCATTTTAGAAGAGTGATGAGACGTGTGATTTATTCATATGGGATGAAGATATTGTAGATAAATCGGAAAATCAAGATGAGAGTATGTTCAAGTCAGAGCTTGAAGCTATGTAAGCAATGGGATATTTGAAACTGTTGTATGAAGATACAAAGAAGAAAAACAAAAATTTGAAGACCAAACTCAAAACAGAAGAATTTTCTGGAAAAATGAAAATGTTGTGATTTGTAATTTCCTTGATGTTTAATGTCTATTTTGTTTTGAAATGTAATTGTTGATGAATGTTTATCAGTATTATATCTTTGGTTAATGTATGTTTGGTTAGTTGGTAATGTATCAGTAATGTTTTGTGTGAGAATGTATCAGTTATTTCTTTTTGGTTAAAGTATCTTTAGTTAATGTTATAATGTTGAAGTAATGTATCTTTGGTTAATGAATCTTTGGCACAATTGTTACTATTTTCAAACCATAAATTTGAGGACAATATTTCATAACAGACTTTGAGGACAATAGATAAGTTTGGTATTCCAAAACAAAAGAGTCCATACATTTGATATTACATTAAGATTGTTGTCCAAAACAAAATAGTACATAATGAACTTGGCCAAAACAAAAGAGTATATAATGAACTAAAAACAACATATTTCATAGCATAAACTCACTGAGTCAAGCTCTTCTCAATGTCATTCCAAGACTTCTTTCCCTTTGCACTGCCAACATTTATGTCTTCTTCAGGAATCACAAGTGGATCCTCAGCATGCTTCCCAGGTCCCTGAATGTCACTATTTCCATCTGGTTCCCTTCTCTTGAGTTTTTTTGTCCTTCCTGGACCCTCTTGTAAAGTAGTGGAAAATGTATGGACCAATAGTCTTGGGCCATTTTTTTAATCCATTTATGAGTGTCACAACCTCGTTATAGCATTTCAAGTAGGCATTTCTATGATAGCGCATATTCACATACTTGATAGTGTTATCAATTTTCTTATGGATGGCAGACACATCATGTCTACATGGGATCCCAACCAGGTTCCAAAAGTTACATGAACAACTTTCTTTTGCTAAATCTACAACAAAACTTTATGTGAACATCATATGTGTCACCTGAAAGGTCAGCCTACCTGCATATGTTGGCAACCAGCTTGCACTTTTTTCTTTCTCCTAAGTGGTTTAGACATTATATCACTGTTGTAGTTTTCTACCTTTTCCATAAGTGTTGCAAACCTACCTATAAGGTAGTTCCTCATCCACTCAAACATGGTTATAACGGGTTTGTATCTTTGCATTAGTATAGTGGAATTGAATGATTCACTAAGGTTATTTATTAGAACATCACACTTAGAGTAGAATGGAAAGGCATGCTTACACCATTTATGTTTTGGAATGACATTTAACCACTAAAAAGCATCTAAGCTCACCTCCTTAATTCGCATCATCTTTGCATCTTGTGCTTCATAGTAGATAGCCTTGGATGCAACCATCATGAGATCTCTGAATAATGTCTCACCTCCAAACTTCTTTTTGAAGTTAGCATATAAGTGTCTTAAACAGAACCTGTGCTTATATGCAGAGTATTCCTCCTTAAAAACCTGCACAAGCCCCTGCACATAATAACATACCATTTCACAATTATTATGAAGCATATGAAACATCAATAACCATAGAAAAAGTGTCAAAGAATAAACAGTTATGCATACCTTTTATTGATCATACATAAAGCACCACCTAGTATCATCAATATATTCAATAAATAGTTTCATGAACCAGCTCCAAGTTTCCTTAGATTCCGTCTCTACAACCCCAAAAACAATTGGCATATATTGATCATTGGCATCCCTTCCAACAAAAATCAATAGAATTCCATCATATTTGTTCTTTAGGTGACAAACATCTAATCCTATGAATGGTTTACATGCACGAGTCAATGCCTTTTTTGTCCCATCAAAACACATGTAACATTTTTCAAATCTTGGTTGCAACTCAGATCTTGGTCTGCCAATGTTTAACTTGAATATGTTTTTGTTGTACCCCAAAACTTTCCCTCCTATTTTCTTCAAGACATTCTCATGAGGTTCCCATTTGCTCAAAACTACTCAAGAGTTAACTGGCCAAAACCACCTCCTAAGCAAGGGTCTTCAACTAGAGTTTGGTGCTTCTCAAAGAAGATTGGTTTGAAAAGGTCTCAAATGATTTTCATGTTTCATCATCGTTCCTCAATAATGCTTATGTCAAGTTTCAAGCCTTGCATCACAAGTTTGCTCAATCAACTGCTCAGATGACTGAAAATCAACTATATTGGACAAAAAGTCAATTGTGGTCAATATACAGTTAAACTTCAATATTTTTTGTCAACATCAATATTTTGAGGTGATATTCATCATTTGATCAAGGTTTGATCATGATTCTTTAAGAAAAGCCCTCAAATCATCAAAGGTCAAAAAATTGTCAAATTAGGTTTTTACTGAAGATGACTGATCATTGACTTTTTGACTAGTGCATGACCTAATGGATTAAAGTATGATCTTAAGGACACAAATACAACATCTTGAACTAATTTCATAGCTCAAGACATTTCCAAAGATGCAAGTTATTGATAGTTGAGAAATTGAATCAATTGATGAAAAGTCAACAATCACACAAAAGTCAAACTTTGACTTTTTGGTCAAACATTGGAATTCAAAAATCAAGAATCATCAAAATATTCAAAACTATCAAACTTTGTCACCAAGAATCAAGAAAGTCAACAAAAGTCAAAAGTCAAGATTTTCAAACACTTAGAAAAAATTCAAGTGTTTTGTACCTAAAAAACCCTAACTTCACAAGCAATTTTCCTCAAGATACAAGTTGATTCAAAGAAAACTTTCAACATAAAAGTTGTAGGGATTGATGAATTCTACAACTTTGTTAATGTGGGGTGGTCCTCAAAAATGCTTAATTTAAGAGATATAAGCCCATGAAGTTATGATGTTTTTTATCCAACATTTAGAAAAAATTTCAACAAGTTTTGGTAAGTTTTTCATCTCAACTTCTTGGCCAATTTCCACCAAGTCCCCATTTGATTTAGCCAAAACTCACAACATGAAAGTTGTAGACAATGTTTCAATCTTTCCAAAATGTCCAAGAACACAAATTTATCATGCTTGAGCTAGAAGTTTCGAAGAGATGAAGATGACATTTCAAACTTGAATTATAGGTCATTCTTGTGATGAACTCATGACCAAATCTCATAACCATGCTGCATAATCTCACTTTGCATGCCTCTAAACCTCCAAATCTATCCATAATCATAAGATTGCACACACTTTTGAGCCATTATCCAAGTGATTCAAGCATTATCCAATCCCAATTTCCCATTTTTGGCACAAAGTTAACATTGCCATTTTGATAAAGCATGCTTTATGCAAAGTCCACTCTCCTTGAGCCTCTCAATTGTTTCTTCTGCACACACACAATTTCAAAGCAATAAGAAACCACCTACAACCAGTAAAGCACCCCTAAAATCAGTTCATGCTCACATTGGAACCATAACTCTCATGTATCTTCACTTGCAATCCAACCAAACCATAACTTGCTATCTTACAAATTTGGTTGTTTCCACCTCCCAAACCTCTTGCCTATAAATAAAGAGGCCATTTTCAAGCCATGGCATGATTGTAGAAGCCCTAAAACACTCTCAAACTCAGAATCACTTAGAAAACTCCATTGTTGCACATTTGAAGTTTCCAACACCCAACTTCAAATCCACTCGTGCATTTTCTCTTTTTATCATTCAAATATCATCTACACATCATATATAACAAATCTAAACACCTGTTACACTTCCATAACACCATCTTCATCATCCTCTAAACTCCATGTCTAAAGCTTGCACATTGACTCGGTTGGAGATATTTAGACACTTTTAGCACAAAGTAAGGATTGGAATAACTTCAGAGAGGTCCAAGGAAGCTTAATCAATCATTTACTTGCACTTGGAAGCCTCCATACGCATTCTGAATTTTCAATTCAAGAGGTAAGTTTCTCCAACTTTGAACTCCTTATACACGCATAATTTTCTTTCAATTTCAAAAGATAAAATGTAGATATGATTGCCCTGAAACTAACCATGTCCTTAGTTTTCATTTATGTTGACTATGTGATGAGAATTTTGAAATTGAAGTTTCTGAAATATTAGGTTTCAGTTTGGTACCAAGCAAAATTTGTTTCAGTCTTTAACTTATAGCTTTCAAAAGATACATGGTTGAATTCATGGTGAAATTTAGAATAACTTTCATGTTTACATTTTTTAAAATGATTGAGAATTGAAGGAGCTAGAAATTTGAACAATGTTGTTGTTATTGCTGGCGCGAGGAAGAAGATGAAGTTCATCTTCCAATTTTTGAAAATGAGTTTATAATATATTTATTGGTGGTTGTTTCATAATCGGATGAAACAACCACCCTAGTGGCAAGCGTGTCTGTGTGTAAGGCGTTAGTGTGTCAGGGCAGGGGTTCGATCCCTGCCTCTGGCATTTCATTTTCTAACATTTCTCTTGCAGATCCCATGCTATGTAATCTAGCGTGCAATGATGCAACCTCATATCTTGGCCATTAGATCTCATCAAAGGAAGATCTAATGCACCAAAACGCAAGCCTATGGTGCACTCTCAGAAATTATCCACACATGATCCAGCACAGCGCCTGGACTCTCCTCTGTTTGGGCCTTTTATTTTTGCTTCTTCTCACCCCCCATTTCACTTATGTTGCAAGCCCATTTTACTTTTTTTTTTGTTTTAATTAACATTTTCTTTTTTTTAATCAGTTTTATTTTAATAAAAAAATCATATAATCATAAAAAATTAGATTTAGGTTTTTTAATTAATTAATTTAATTTTTGTTAAATAAAAATTAATTTAATTTAATCACTTTAATTTTATTTTATTAATTAATTAGAATTAGTTTTTATAGTTCATTTATTTTTTCTAAACAAAAAACACAAAAATATTTTCTAAATACTTAGAATTCTTTAGGTTTTAATTAATTAATTTAATTTTCATAAATAAAATTAATTAATTTAATTAACTTTATTTTATTTTAAATAATTAAATTATAAATTAATTAGAATTAGGTCAAATTTTTATTTCACATTTTTTTCTAAACAAAAACAACAAAATCTTTTCTTAAATGCTTAGAAATATTTTAAGGTTTTCTTAAACATTTTCTCCTTTTCACCATATTCGCACACTTTACTTTCGTATTAATATTTTCCAATATTTTAATTGATCAAAGTCTGTAATAGCTTTAATTAGAACTTCTTTACATTTTTCCCCAATTTATGGTTTGTACCCTGTTGTACCCCAAAATTTGCCCTCTCATTTCTCAAGGTATTTCTCACAAGGGGTTCAAAAATTCAAGCTTGCACAAGTACAATTGGATTTTCCAGCATCAAGTTAAAGAGGAAACTATTAAAAAAGGGGAAAACGGATAAAAGTAATCTTTTTGACAAAATTGGAGAAAAAACAAGTTTTCTATGATTCACATCCTTCGATTGAACTTTTGCCCTCTTTTGATGCAAGCTTGGCTTGCATCCTTCGATTGAGCGTTGGCCTCTGACACACTGGCTTTGAGCTTCCTGCATGCAACCTTCAATTTCATCATTAGCCTCACATGGTTCACAATATAATGGTGGCATGTATACCTGCTTCAATTGGACATGTGATGCTTGCATGCCTGTGTTGATTGGACAAATAATTCCCTCCATGCTTGCTTTGAATCACAAAGTGATGGCTGGCTGCATGCAGCCTTCGATTGAGCCATAGCTTCCTTCTTGCATGCAAGAGGCTCCCACCAGGCCAGCAGGCACAAGGCAAAGAGCCTCATGTAGCCTCATTCGATTCAAAGAGGAAAAGCCTCTTGCACGCAAGCTTTGATTGCACCATTGGCCCCTTACATGTTTGCCTTGAGTCATAAAGCAGTGACCTCCTGCATGCAGGCTTTGACAGAGCATTGACTCTTCATGCAAACCTTCATTTGAGCAATGGCCTCTTGTATGCTTGCTTGGAGTCATAAAGTAGTGACCTCCTGCATACAGGCTTCGACATGGCATTGGCTATGTTTACACTAGCTTCGTCTGGACAATATTTCCCTTTGAAATAGTTTGCTTCAATTCCATCCTTGAAAACCTTAAACACGCATGGTTGGTGCCCCCTTCAAAGAACATGTATTGGTGGATTTAAAGGGCATACATAGGGGTCCATTTTGAAGGATATACCTTACTAGCTCATTCGAAGAATTGCATTTTATCCCGTCGAAGGACATACACATAGTCCATTCGAAGGACACATATTTGGCCCTTTCAAAGATACATACATGACCCATTCAAAGGACATGTCTGGGTGTCCCATTCGAAGGACATGTTTGATGATCCATTCGAAGGACCTACAAGATATACCTTAAGACATATTTTAGTGACCCATTCAAGGGGCACATATTTGGCTCCTTCGAAGGATGCACAAAAGAGCCCATTCGAAAGACACTTGTTAGATGAAAATCAAATAATATTGCTAGAAGAAGGATCTGGTCGAAGGTAGTCAAAACGAAAGGTGGAGGTATCAAAAGATGCTTGCTTCTAAGTCCAGGCCTGATACATTGGCCATAACGCTCCAAAACTGTTCCACAATAGTCCTGAAACACTGCCCCTATTCTTGCACCAATTTGGCATACGAACACTGCCCTTCGAAAGCTACAAAAAACAGTTTACTCAATTTGTTCAAATTGTTTTGTTTTCCCTCCAAAACCTCATCCAGCTTCGCCTATAAATAAGAGGCTCCAAAACATCTAAAGGGGTTGGACAACACATCCAGAGGACTTTGGGGCATGGAGGAAAAATCATCAAACTCTCAAATTATCAAACACTCTAAAACACTTAAACACATATTCAAACCCAGAGTCAAACGAAACAATACACTTGTTTCTTCCCTTCGAATCCAAAACCCAGTGAAACACCAACTCAACACTTGGTTCCTTCTTTTGAATCCAACACTAGAAACATTACCCTTGTTTCTTTCTTTCGAATCCAGGGACACTCAGGGCAGCCACTCAAGGTCTAGCACACACGTTCCAGCTTCAAGCAAGCTAAGTTTCTCTTAACCTTGAACCTTTCGTTTCTAGCATAGCATGTGAATAGTCATTTCCTTTAGTTTCAAGCATGTACATGACATTTGTTTAGTTTTCATTTCTACCATTTTCGTTTGTTTTTCTTGTCAAATATATGGTAGAACTAACCAGTATATGCCCCAAACGAAAGAATAAGTTTTTGTGTGAAACGAAGCCTCGGGCTTCACCCCCCTTACTACTTCACAGTCCAAACGAAGAAGCAAGAAGGGAGAAACGAAAGGTGTTCACACTGATTCCCTAGCCCAGTCGAAAGCAGCAACCAGAATGAGGAATCGAAGGCTTCCTCTCACGCTAACTGCTAAGCTCAATCGAAAGAAGCAGCCAATAGGATGTCCACACTGACTGTCAGGCCTCAAACGAAAGAAGCATCCAGAAGGATGGCCATACTGAATTCCATGTCCCATTTGAAGGAAGCAGAAAGGCAGAATCAAAGGTTGTATCTCATGCCTCATGCTAAGCCCAAATCGAAAGGCGTGTCCTCA
Organism: Vicia faba; assembly: GCA_948472305.1. Taxonomy (NCBI): domain Eukaryota; kingdom Viridiplantae; phylum Streptophyta; class Magnoliopsida; order Fabales; family Fabaceae; genus Vicia; species Vicia faba. Next base: position 803,932,637 of record OX451741.1, read on the forward strand.
CTACCTCCAGGCTAAATCGAAGGAAGCAAGGAAGAGTAGAATCGAAGGGTTCTGCTGCCCAAATCGAAGCACTCATTTTTCCTTTCTTTATTTTGTTTTATCTTTACATTTTATTGCTATTCAATATGATTGTAATAGTGTAGGATTTATTTTCTGCATTTTTATTGCTTTTGTATAAATGTTAGTAATTAGGATGTATGGCAAGATAAAACCAACAAGTAGACAACCCAAAAATCAAAGAAAAAATGCATGCAATCAAACACACTATTCACACATGGGAAGATCTAGATGCTGCTTTATACAAGAAGTACCAATAAACACCGATCTTGCACCAACTCGTGTGCAATTGCAGAATATGACCATGCGTTGCAACGAGGGTGTGATACGGTGGGAGAACTGACTTGAGGTTTTGCGTTTGTGTTCGCAAATGTTTCAGTTTAGCAAGAGTCGCCGCCGACTTTTTATTTTATCCAAAGGAAAGGTCAAAAAGCACAGGAAATACCTTTGAGATGTTTTCTTGGGTTTGGGGGGTAGATTATGAAAAGGGAAGGTGCTATCACCCTTTTCATCCATGGTTTTCCATGGGCTCTTAGGTACTTGTTTAGATTACTTGCTTTTGATTTTCAATTGTTTGAAATGGTGCTTTGTGTGTGTGGTTTTGAAAGTATTTTGAAAAGAGGCCATCGTCGTGGCAACCTTTGTAATGATTCTTATTTGAATGTATACAAAGGTGTTAGTCTTTTGAAAATATGTTTCAATGTTTGAAATTTTATTTTGGGAAAATGTTTTGAAATGGTGTTGTGACATGTTTTTGAAAATAGCAAGGATTTTTGCAAGTTTTGATCAAGTAACTAGGAGCATCTAACCTAACCCAAAGATCTTTCCTACACATTTTTAACCCTTTGACAGTGTTGTTTTACCATTGTATTTGGTAAACAACCTTGTATTTGGATGTTAAACGGGATAGGCGCGGGTCGTCGTATTGACCATGATAGCAATTGTGCAAAACATCTTAGCAAGTTTTTATTTGAGGGACTAGATCATTTTGTATAGGCAACCAAGATAGCATCATCGAGGGACTATGATCTTTTGTTTTGATTTTGTTTTGCCAAGATACCTAGCATGAAGAAGTGAAAAACACAAGAAGGGGGGTTAAATTGTAAAACTTAAAATCAATGCAATGAACACAATATTTTTATCCTGGTTCGTTTGATCTCAAACTACTCCAGTCCACCCGTCAAGGTGATTTCGCCTCTCTCCAACGAGGTCTTAATCCACTATATTCAACTGAATATTACAAACTGCTTTAACAACTTCTAAAGCCTTCTTGATGCAAACCACAACCCGGTTTGTCAAGGAAACACTTTCTTACAAAGAAGAGAAATAGGTGTGTGAATGTTTTCTACAAAACTGTGTCACAACTGTGATATTACACAACTTAAGCTTATGAAACTAGATTGCTAAAATATAATTGAGTAAGGAATTATGGAGCTTTTAGCAAACTGAGAATGAGAAGATGTAGAATAGCTTTTTGGCGTGGAAATAGTTGTAGAGCATTAGCCAATTCAATCTTCATTGTCTTGTTTATATAGCACTGAATTTGTTGAACGTTGGAGCAATAATCTTGATTCAATGCCAATAACAAACTTTCCTTATTAAGCAGATCTTGTCTGGAATGATGTTGTTGGTAATAATTTTCTTTGAATGCACAGTACCGTTGCTACTTAAAGCGTGTTCTGCTTTGGCTCATTCTGACTCTGCTTAAGTGCTGATGAACTGTTGTTGTCTTTATCAGAGTGTTAAGCGCAATTCTATTCATCAAGCTTCAGCAATCGCGTGAGTTGTTCTTCTGATTCTGGTATTCTGATATAGCAACTTCTGATGCTGATGTTAATAGCCAATATTCTGATGCTGATTAAGTGTACTCCTGCTGATACCTATCAGAGTTTCTGCAAAACAGAAGGTAATATTTTAGGTAGCAGATAGTTCTTACATGAATCACATAATTAATATATCTTTTCATTTTGTTATCATCAAAACTTAAACTTAGGATAGTAAATTCAAACTTTGTTCTAACAATCTCCCCCTTTTTGATGATGACAAAAACTAGATATTTTTAATTGAAATAACGTGAAAAAGTATCAGAGATAACTATATGATAAGATGTATCAGAGTAAGAAGTTATCAAAGATAAGGGATAAAGAGATATGAGAGTTGAGAGATACTCCCCCTGAATTTATTACTTCCCTTTTTAATTCCAAGAGTTCTTCAGGATCAGATCTTTATTGTCTTTCTTTGATCATCAGAATATCAGAGCTTTGACTATCAGAAGCTTTAGATCAGAATATCAGAGCGGAGCTTCAGATCAGAATATCAGAGCTTTGTCAGAGCTTTGCTTTGGATCAGAGTATCAGAGCTTTAGTCTTTAGTGAGTTAGAGAGCATTCTTGTACCTGTAGACTTAAGCAAAAACAGAAGAAAACATTCAAGTATATCAGAGTTAGAATGTTTGAGATTTTCTGTCTTAGTAATCCGTTATTAAAAAATATCTTTCTTATTCTCCCCCTTTTTGTCAGCAATCAAAAAGTGTAAGTGATGTGCTAAAACATTTAGAGCAGAAAAACTTGTCATATTAAAATAGTCAGAGCCAGACAAAACAGTACAGAAGATATGCAAAGAAAACATGAAAATGGCATGAATGAAAATCTAAGGTTGGGGAGGAAGGCGTGTGAACAGAGTCTCCAACATTGATTTAATCTGATCAGCAGTCTCATTCTTCTTGTGCACCATGCTGACTACTGTGTCTATCTTGCTATCCTGCACGTCCATCCTTTCTTTCATCTTCTGGTCATTTTCATCCATCCTTTGCTGCAGACGGATATCATTCAGCTTCAGCTCTTCCAGAGTCTGCCTGTCCAAGGCAGCTTGAGAAACATCAGAAGCAGGGAGCTTCTGAGAGCTTTCTGCAACATCTTCAGCTTGACTGGCTTCAGCTTGAATAGTCTGGTCTTCTTCTGGCTGCACCTTTGAAACTGGACGCTTCTCAGACCATGGCTCACTATCCAGAAGGAGCACGTCTTCTTTCAGCAGCTGACTTCCAACTTCATTCAGAAGCTTGCTGAAATTCTGCTGTGCTTGCTCATAGTTGATGTCTTGCAATTTTAGAGCTTCAGCACGTACCCAAATTCTGAATTATGACCAGAGCTGGTCAGAGGCAGCTGGATCAATCATTCCAGGACAGACTTGCTTCAGAGAAGCAATCCACTGCTGCAAACCTGTTTCAAAATTCATAATGCCAGAGCCAACATCTGGCTGTTTTGGTTTTGGAATGGCTATTTTATTTTTCAGATCAGCAAGATGGTCAAGGATTGTTAAATCTTTGAAGGTACTGCTGGGATTTTCTGTGGTTTGTTTGGGAGCTGTTTGTTTGGGAGATGGAGTGGGAGAATCAGAGATAATGATTGGATTGTTTGGGGTTTTGGGAGTATTTGGTGGTGTGGTTTCAGGCGTGGATGGCAGCTGGGCCATTGTTACAGTTGTTCCACATGGCAGCTGGATTGCCAGAGGTTGTGGTTCAGAGGATTGAGGAGAATGAGGTTCATAAGGTGGAGGAGATGGAGTTTCAGAATGATGAAACTCAGGTTGAAGTGATGGTTGAGGTGATGGTGGATGAATTTCTGGTTGAGGAGAGGGAGAAGGAATTGCTGGTTGTGGAGAAGGATGAGGAATTTCTGGTTGTTCAGGAATATGTGGTTCTTCTGGAATGGGTGAGAGAGGTTGTTCTGGTTGAGGAGATGTGGCAATATCTGGTTCAGTGTTTGGATTGTTGGGAATGTTATCAGAAGCACGTTGATCAATGTCTGACAGAACTTTGTCAAGTGCTGTTGTTGTTGAAATTGTTGGTTTGGGATGTTTGGTGCGGGGTCTTCTGAGTTGTAGTGCCTCAGAAGGGTCATCTTCTGGTTCGGTTTCATCTATTGTTGGGATGGGAATTGGGATTGCATGAGAAGCTGGAGTGGGAGTTGATGTTGGAATAACAGAAGAATTTAAAACAGAAGCAGCAGATAAATTACCTCTTTTCTTGGGTGTCTGCTGGGATGTTCCTTCTGAAGGGGCCTTCCTTTTCTTTGTCTTCTTCATTGTAACTTCTGGTTGAGGTTGGTGCAGATCTTTGATATTCAACTTGGGATCTGTACCATCAGCCTTGCACGCGTCTAGGTATCTGAGAACCACCACTGTTTTAGATTATATCTCAGAAAATAAGGGAAAGTCACTCAGTGGGACTCTTCTGCTGGTGATGTCAGCAGTAGGACTAATGTTGGGTTCCTTTCTGATATTCTCTATTAACTTCATTTTCTTCAGATTCTTCGCTTTCAGAGGCTTCCCAACCGTTGGTTCAATGGTGCTTAACTCTTGAGCTTCTATCAGGTGCTCTATCAGCCTATTCTCAGTCAGAATATCTGATATTAGCCTTCCAAAGGGTATCCAATCCCTCTTTGTTCTTTCTTCTTCCCTGGTTTCCTTCACGCTTGTTCTGAGGTGATTAAACAGAAGATGAGCCAAGTTGATTTTTACCTTCTGATTGATAAAATAGATCAGAAACTGCTGATCTATATTTATGTAATCAGGGGAACTAGTTGGCTTCCTATGATTAAAACACCCCAGAATCATCTTCGCCCAAACTCTGTGGTGATCCTTCAGATCTCTGATCTTGCTGCTGGGCACCCTATGGGTGAAAATCCTTTCTGCTATGACACCCACATCAGAGCATCTTTTAGCCATATCAATACAGCGGACGCCACCGCCACTGTAACCAATCAACTTTGCTATGTGATCCTCAGTGATCACAATCTTCTTCCCCATTATGTAGGAGGTGACTTGATGTGTTGAAGCCGTTGCATGAATCCAGAACTCCTTGACTAACATTGGGAATGTTGGTCCAACCAACCTGTCAAAATACCTTTCCCATTTCTGTGCCCTAATTTCTTCTGTCAAGTCAAACCCATTCTCTTTCAGACTGCCAAAATCAATAATCAGTTCAGACAACACTTCAAGATTCTTCACTGGAGTAAGGAGTGTTCTGAATGGAACTTGGTACTGTTCAGAGGAAGCTTTCTTCTGAGAACCTGCAGAAGCACTGCTGGAGGTTGCCATGTTCACACTTAGGGTTTTTCTGAGAAAACTGAGAAAACGGGTTTAAGGTTGAAAGAGATGAACACAGAGAATAATGCAGAAAATATTTGAGAGATAATGAGAAACTGTAAAAGATTAATGTGAGAAATTAACGTTCTTAAATAGATTTCAAAATATTTTGAAAGAGTAAACGTTTTCAAGAAAGAGAAATAAAATCATGATTACGTTTAAAAAACATGATTACTTTCATTTAATGCTTGCTGATTTTGGGGGATTTGAGAAAGATACTTGAAACGGTTACCAAACATGTGTCTCAATGCACCCAATCAGCGTTTTGACTTTTCAGAAGCGTGCACGCGTTCTGCTTCAGAGATTTGCTGATGATTGGATGACACTTGTTTAATTTAGTGATCAGTACGTCTATCTTTGAGCTGAAACGCTCAGATCTTTAAGACTAGCATCTGATACAATCTGCATGTTCTATCTTTCTGAAAAGAGATTGATCAGAAGTTCACAGTAAAACAAATACATTATGAAGATAAATATATAGAATTAAAACATTTTCACTCTGGGCAGATTTTCATGCTGAGATGTTTCAGAATGAAATTGAACCTATCTTCAGAAAGGGGTTTAGTGAAGATATCAGCCCATTGATGGTTTGTATCTATAAATTTTAAATTCAAAATTCCCTTCTGAATGTAGTCCCTAATGAAATGATGTTTTATTTCTATATGCTTAGCTCTAGAATGTAAAATAGGATTCTTACTTAAGCAAATAGCAGAAGTATTGTCACAGAGTATGGGAATGTTACTCTCAAAAATCTGGAAGTCTTCAAGCTGACTTTTCATCCAGAGCATTTGTGTGCTACATCCTGCTGCTGCTATGTACTCATCTTCTGTTGTTGATAGCACAATTGTGGATTGCCTTTTACTGGACCAAGAGATCAGATTTTCTCCCAGAAACTGGAAGCTTCCAGAAGTACTTTTACGCTCTACTCTGTCTCCAGCAAAGTCAGCATCGCAGTAGCCTACTAAACTGTAATCACTGGATTTTCTATAAAACAAACCCAGATTAGTAGTACCTTTCAGATACTTGAAAATTCGCTTAACAGCTGTTAAGTGAGATTCTCTAGGATCTGATTGGAATCTAGCACAAATACATACGCTGAATAATATATCAGGTCTTGAAGCTGTCAGATAAAGGAGAGAACCAATCATACCTCTGTAGACTTTCTGTTCTACCTTTTTGCTTACCTCTTCTCTTTCCAGAATGCACGTGGGATGCATTGGAATCTTTGATGGCTTACATTCTGAGAGGTCAAATTTCTTCAGAAGATCTCTGATGTATTTGCTCTGATGAATGTAAGTTCCCTCTGGAGTTTGATTGATCTGAATTCCTAGAAAGAATTTCAGTTCCCCCATGAGGCTCATCTCAAATTCTGCCTGCATACACTTAGCAAATTTTCTTCCAAGAGAAGGATTAGTAGAACCAAAAATAATATCATCAACATAAATTTGACAGACTAAGATGTCATTCTTAACTGACTTACAGAATAAGGTAGTGTCCACCTTCCCTCTGGTGAATTCATTTTCTAACAGAAAGTTACTTAGTCTTTCATACCAAGCTCTGGGAGCTTGTTTCAGACCATATAGTGACTTCTTTAGTTTGAAAACATGTTCTGGATGTTTTGTATTTTCAAAACCAGGGGGTTGGTGCACATAAACCTCTTATTCTATATAACCATTTAAGAATGCACTCTTGACATCCATCTGATACAGAGTGATGCCTCTATTAACAGCAAATGAAATTAAAAGTCTGATAGATTATAACCTGGCGACTGGGGCAAAGGTTTCTGTATAGTCTATCCCCTCTTGCTGACTATAACCTTGTGCAACCAGTCGTGCTTTGTTTCTGATGACTTCACCTTGTTCATTTAGCTTGTTTCTGAACACCCATCTTGTTCCAATGACGTTGAATCATTTTGGTCTGGGAACAAGATCCCATACTGTTGGCTCCTAAATTCGACACCCTTGTTTTATTAATATCAGCCATTAAAGCTGAAGGATGTTTTCGACCAGTTGGGTCTGTCGAAATGCCCATCGAAAGGTGGCAATGTACTTAGAGGATTTCTTCCAAGGGAGAAGTTGGTTGCCTTCGACGTCGAAGGTGTTTCTCGTCGAAGATGCTTCTCGACGAAGGTGTTCGATGGTTCAGAGTGGAACGGTTTGAAATTCAAGCGTTTGGGGGGAAAACGGTTTCCAGCAGTTACCAAGTGCAACGTGCGGAGATCTGGAGCGTCGAACACTGAGAACGTGCCAAGTGGAGTCATCTCGAAGCAGTGTAACTGCCCGACGGTTACTTGGGATGTTTTAGTATAAATAGTAGTAGGTCACGTAGTTTTTCGCGTGTGTTCACAATTATATACAAAGTCACTCATATAGATTCGAGTACCCAGCGTGTGAGAAAGAATTGTTGAGAATGTATGTGTGAAACACCACTTTTATTAATCAAAGTCATTTACTTTCCAGAAATATTACTTGCTTTCTTCTTTACTTTTCCTGTCGAAGCCCTTTATTTCAAGCCTTCATTTATTTTATCAAGCCCATTTCTTCATGCAATTTACTTAAAGCCTCTTTATTTTCTTGTCATTTAACCATTATCCAACTTCATCAAAACCTCAAAATCAACCATGTCTTAGGATCAATCTGATCGATCCTGCGAGTAACCAAATAAGTAACCATTTGGAGGATCAGCGGTTGTTTACCAATAACCACGGTAAACAAATTGGCACACCTGGTGGGACTGTGTGTTGATTTTTGAAGTTTAACCTTTTAAACATAATCTCATCTTTTTCGAGGAGTGTTGTATGTTATTGAGAAGTGGTAGAATATACACTAACGATACCAATACTTCCAGAAGAAGGGAAGAGATGGCGAATCCGCCAAACAATAACGAAATCCCACAAACGAATGTGGGAGCAACGGTTATCCCGACCGTAAGTGAAGCAATAACCGCTGGTTCAACACCAGCAGTAACGGTCACAACAACGGGGCCATTACCTCCGTTCACAGGCCCCAGAGTGCCTTTGGGAACTCCCCCACCAAGGGGAAATTTAGGCACAAGGCCTTATGTTCCCCCAGGATTTATGACAGGCGGTCATAATCGAGAACCACTCTATGGTATGCCAACTTCTGACTTGGCTAGCCTGACGAATGCTGCGTCCACTTTTTCAGACCCTTTAGTGAGTGCCTCTTCGCCACTCCAAGGTTCTGGAGTAGGTATGGCGAATAGAAATAGGACCCAACTCTTAGGAGGAACGTCCCAAGTAGCACATGGCCTTACAAATGCCTCGACAGCAGTCTTGAGGCAACAAATGGACGAAAGCAACCATGATATGGTTCAAATGTTGGCACAAACTTTAAGTACAGTGTTGAACCCTCTAATACAAAACACTACTCAATCGAATCAGCAGATGACAGCGCAAATGACGCGTTTGGCTGATTTCTTTGGAGTACCCCAACCTATTCGACAACCCCAAAGGGCGCAAATAAGGGGAAACCAGGGTGTGTTCTTAGAGGAAGAAACCACTATCAACCAAGTCCAACAGCCTGTCGAAGAAAACCTTAGGGCACGATTGGAGCAACCTGTCGAGGAACCTAGGGTAATAACCCCAGAGGTAAGGTTAGTTAACAGAAACCAAAATGCTGACGAAGTAGTTCAGCATATCCAATACCAAAACATGGGTTTGGAAAATAATCTGGCAACCATGATCGAAAGGATCATGACTCAAAATGGGATGAACATGGGCTTTCGAAGGCCCAACTTTACATCCCCGCTGTCAGAATACGTGTTACAAACAGACTTACCTCCTAGATGTAAAGTCCCTAAATTCACTAAGTTCTCTGGGGACACGACAGAATCTACTGTCGAACATGTGGCGAGATACTTGATCGAAGCAGGAGATATTTCGAACAACGAAAACCTGAGGATTAAGTACTTCCCAAGTTCTTTAACAAAGAACGCTTTTACTTGGTTTACAACCCTTCCCCCCAATTCGATCCATCATTGGACCCAGTTGGAAAGATTGTTCCACGAGCAATTCTACATGGGGCAAACCAAGATAAGCCTGAAAGAATTGGCCAGTGTAAAGAGACGTTTCACTGAACCTATAGACGAATATCTAAATAGGTTTAGGTTGCTCAAAGCAAGATGTTTTACACAAGTGCCAGAACATGAGTTAGTCGAAATAGCCGCAGGCGGTTTAGATTATTCCATTAGGAAGAAGTTAGACACTCAATACCTGAGAGACATGGCCCAACTGGCCGATAGAGTTCGACAGGTAGAACGCCTCAAAGCTGAAAAAGCAAAGGCAACGAAAACTCATAAGAGAGAGAGAGAGGATAGCGTATGTTGAGATGGATGGAGAATATCCAGAATCCTTCGACGATGCTATAACTGTCGAAGAAGGAGAAGTCGATTTAGCGGAACTAAAACAAGGGCCCCCATACTCTTGCAAACTATTAGTCCCCTCAAGTGGAAAAAATCCCACTGGTCCAGAAAGGACCAACGATAGGTTCCCCAAAAAGACTTATAGTTTTGATATTACAAAATGTGATAAGATCTTTGACTTGCTTGTAAAAGATGGCCAAATGATAGTACCCCCAGGGGTAAAAGTGCCTCCTCTTGATCAAAGAAAGAAGAGAGGCTTTTGTAAATATCATAATTTTCTGGGCCATAAAACGTCTCAATGTTTTCTTTTCAGGAATCTTGTGCAAGACGCTATCGAAGAAGGGAGGTTGAAGTTTGCAGACAAGACCCCCATGGCTGTGGACTCTAATCCGTTGCAGGCTGAAGCCCACTATGCTGAACCTTCAGAGGTGAACGTGATCGAGGCATCCAGAAGCCAGTCGAAGAGGCCAGGAATCACAATGGTCGAAGTCTCAAAGGACCATGCCAACATGCCAATCTTTGGCAGTTTTTCTGGGAATTTATCCAGAAAGACAATTGAAGCAGTTCAGAAAGCGGTCGAAAGCCCAAAACTGGAGACAGTTGGAGCCCAAAAAACTGGACCAAAACCCAGTTCTCACTTGGCCACAGTTCAAGGCCAGACAGAGGACTTGGAGGTTCAAATGAAGCAGTTGACTCTTGCCAACAAAGATACCATGAATGTCAACATGGTCGAAGTCTCTGACCCAAAAGCATCAGAGGAGGCCATGAGGCAAGAACAAGCTAACAAGACTGCTTTCCCTCGGGAGAATGAAAATCTGGCAGATTTCCTGCAAAGATGCTAGAAGAAGAAGTCAGAAGTGATGCTGTACCCAAGATGCAGTTCGATCTTTGACAAAAAAGCTGCTGAACATATTCAAGGCATAAGAGCAGCAAATAAGAGAAGGGAAAATGTTGATCTTCGGCATGACCCCAGAAGAGCCTCCCAAAGAGGTTCAAACCAAGAAAAGAGGCCATTGACTTTTAGGCCTCCAACTAATGTGCCAGTAGATACATGGTACAAAACATCTGGTCGAAAGAGGCCTAGCGAAGAAAGATGGCACTCTTTCGACGTGCCAAGGGGTTCATCTTTAACACAAAAGAAAGAGCCTCAAGTTGCTGCCCCTAAAGTTACACAGGTGTCAAGCAACTACAAAGGGAAAAATCCCATGTCTCGATCTCAATGGAGGAGATACCAGAGGCGACGAAAAGCTGAGAGGGAGGCTGCCAATGAACCAAAGGCAGAAACCAGTTCAAATGTTCCTCTAAGGAAGCAAAGGAAACCTCTGGAAAGAGAGCCAGTAACCAACAGGCTAGTTTGGCCTAACCAAGGTGAAATTGAGGACGAAGATGGTTCTGAGTCTGATGATACTTTGGACATCATGGTGAATATAGTCTCAGTGCTGCCCAGAGAGTTCAACCGACAGGTGGAGGTTGAAACAAGTGATTGGGAAGTGGAGCAGGAAATGGCCAAACATAGGCCAGTGTGCTATTTCGTCATGGACAATGGCACTACTGAGGAACAAAATGGGTTCTTCGAACCACCTACAGAGGCGATGAAGAATCACCTCAAGCCTTTATTCATAAGGGCTAAACTCGAAGAAACTACAGTGAATAAAATCTTGGTGGATTGTGGGGCAACCATCAACATTATTCCTCACTCTATGCTAAGGAAAATAGGCAAAAGGGATGAAGACATCAAGCCTCACAACATGGTCCTGTCGAACTATGAGGGCGGCATAGGGACCACTATGGGAGTGATCCAACTGGATATTAAGGTAGGATCTATCCTTCGACCAACAATGTTTATGGTCATATCGGCCAAACCTAACTATAATCTTTTGTTGGGCCGTGAATGGATTCATGGTGTTGGAGCTGTGCCATCATCAATGCACCAGAGGTTGCTGCTATGGCGTCCAGATGGGATGGTCGAAAACATAGAAGCAGATCAAAGCTATTACCTGGGCGAAGTGAATCACCTAGGGTTGGCAGATTTCGACAAGAACTTGGCTCACATAGGGCCATGTCCAACACCTGACTTCGACTTGGCGCCAGCGCCAAATACTTTTTGTTCCCTATACCTGCACCCTGAGCATGGTTTTCAATGGGACAGAGAAGACTTGTCCCACATAGACTTCAGTGGGTTAACTGATATCCAACCAACTGGTTAGGGAAGTGAATTCAGTGATAATGACTGAGTCACAATCATTGAAGCGAATTTCGGCTTATGTAGCCGAAACAAAGATGATAACGGCTCTCGAAGCCGAAGTAAAGTACATGGCCACACAGGCCAATGATCAACAGTTATCTGCTGCAGGTCCAGGAAAGGATTTCGATCCAGAACCTCCTGATATCATGCCAGAAGGAATGCAGGAACAGAGGCTCGACGCCATCTATGACGATGAGCCTTTGGGCTTCGAAAAGGACCCCTTGGCGAACAACATTAAAATGTTAGCGCAAGATCCTTTAGAAGAAATCAACTTAGGCGAAGGGTCAGAGAAAAAGCCAACTTACATCAGCACCAAAATTGACCCAGAACTTAGGTTGGAAGTAATCCAATTGTTGAAAGAGTTCAAGGACTATTTTGCATGGGATTATGACGAAATGCCTGGTCTCGACAGAGGATTAGTAGAACTTCAGTTGCCAATCAAACGTGGGAAGAAGCCAATCAAGCAAAGTCCAAGATGCTTCACTCTAGAAATACTGTCGAAGATCAAAACGGAAGTCGAAAGACTGCTGAGGTGCAAATTCATACGCGTTACAAGGTATGTCGAATGGATTGCAAACATTGTACCCGTAATTAAGAAAAATGGTACATTAAGGGTGTGCATAGATTTCAGAGATTTGAATGCTGCTACACCCAAAGATGAATATCCTATGCCTGTGGCGGAAATGCTAGTCGATTCTGCCGCTGGCTTTGAATACCTGAGTATGCTCGATGGTTATTCAGGATATAATCAAATATTCATTGCTGAAGAGGATGTGTCGAAAACAGCTTTTCGATGCCCTGGGGCTCTAGGCACTTACGAATGGGTAGTGATGCCTTTTGGCCTAAAGAACGCTGGGGCAACATACCAGCGGGCAATGAATTCTATCTTCCATGATTTTATTAACACTTTTATGCAAGTATATATTGATGACATTGTTATAAAATCTGTTTCCAGGAAGAATCATATTGACCACCTTCGACAATCATTCGAAAGAATGAGAGAACATGGTCTGAAGATGAACCCTTTGAAGTGTGCATTCTGTGTGAAAGCTGGAGATTTCTTGGGCTTTGTTGTCCACAAGAAAGGAATCGAAATCAACCAAAACAAGACGAAGGCTATTCTGGAAGCGAAAGCGCCATCGAATAAGAAGGAACTGCAATCTCTGTTAGGCAAGATAAATTTCTTAAGGAGATTTATATCTAACCTAAGTGGGAAAGCTCAAGCCTTTTCACCCTTACTTCGACTGAATAAAGAGGGATTCGAATGGGGGCAAGAGCAACAAGAAGCCTTCGACAAAATCAAAAGGTACCTCACCAAGCCACCTATTTTGGTGCCTCCTTGTAGCAATAGGAGTATGAGATTGTACATAGCTGCATCCGACAAAACTTTGGGAAGCATGTTAGCCCAAGAAGATGAGAATGGAGTCGAAAGACCCATTTACTATCTTAGTAGAGTTTTGAACGATGCAGAAACTAGATATAGCGAAGTCGAAAAATTGTGTCTATGTCTGTATTTCTCTTGTACAAAACTCAAGCAATATATAAAACCAGTTGATGTGTATGTTTCGTCTCATTTTGATGTTTTCAAGTACATGTTGTCGAAACCCATCTTGCACAGTCGAATTGGCAAGTGGGCACTAGCATTAACTGAATACTCCTTGACCTTTATGCCTCTTAAGGCAGTGAAAGGACAAGTGGTTGCAGACTTTATAGTCGACCACTCAATTCAAGTTGAGGATATTAATTATGTGGAGATAGAACCTTGGAAATTCTACTTCGATGGATCCAGCCATAAAGATGGAACAGGAGTAGGAATCTTGATTATTTCTCCAGAAAAAATTCCAACAACATTCAAGTACAAGATATCAGGTTCTTGTTCGAACAATGAGGTTGAGTATGAAGCTCTAATTACTGGCCTTGAAATATTGTTGGAATTGGGGGCAACTCGAGTCGAAATAATGGGAGACTCAGAGTTAGTCATTAAGCAAGTCACAAAAGAATATAAATGCATAAGAGAAAATCTCATTATGCACTTTGTGATAGCAAATCGTTTATTGAAAAAATTTGAAATGGTCAATATTCGACACATACCCAGATTGGAAAATTAAATAGCCAACGACTTGGCACAAATTGCATCTGGGTACAAGATTTCAAAAACGAGATTACAAAGAGCAATCGAAGTTCGAGAAAAGATAAAAGCAACTTGTCTATCACCAACAGACTTGGAATCGACAAGACTAGGATATGCTGATCAAAGTAACTTTGAAATTTCGTTCATAGATAATTTGTCAGAGCAAGATTGGAGGAAGCCCATTGTGGATTATCTTCAAAATCCAGTAGCTTCGACAGAACGAAAAACAAAGTACAGGGCGTTGAGTTACGTACTCATGGGTAATGAGTTATTTAAAAAGACGCCTGAAGGGGTATTGCTAAAATGCTTAAGTGAAACTGAGGCATACATAGCCCTTTCGACTACGCACGCTGGAGCATGTGGGGCTCACCAAGTAGGCCATAAGATGAAATGGTTGTTGTTTCGACAAGGACTATACTGGCCCACCATGTTGAAAGATTGTGTCGAGTTCGCTAAAGGTTGCCAAGAATGTCAAGTCCATACAGGCATCCAACATGTACCAGCAAGCGAGCTTCACTCGATAGTGAAACCTTGGCCCTTTAGAGGATGGGCGTTGGACCTCATTGGAGAGATTCGACCAACATCATCAAAGAGTCAAAAGTATATATTGGTAGGCATTGATTATTTTACTAAGTGGATCGAAGCTATCCCTTTAGTCAATGTGGACCAAGAAAATGTCATTGAATTTATTCAAAAGAACATTATCTTTAGATATGGAATCCCTGAGACTATAACAACTGATCAAGGATCAGTTTTCACCGGTCGAAAGATGCAGGAATTCGCTCAGGAAACAGGTTTCAAACTCCTAACATCAACGCCTTATTATGCACAGGCAAATGGTCAAGTCGAAGCAGCGAACAAAGTAGTGATTGGCTTGATAAAAAAGCATGTTGCGAAGAAGCCCAAGAATTGGCATAAGACGTTAGACCAGATCTTGTGGGCCTGTCGAACGTCCCCAAAAGAAGCCATAGGTACAACACCATATAGGCTAACTTTTGGCCATGACGCAGTGTTGCCAGCAGAAATTTGTCTTCAATCTGCAAGGGTTCAGAGACATTATGATATTCCCTCTGAAATTTATTGGGATATGATGTTAGACGAGCTAGTGGATTTAGACGAAGAAAGATTGTGCGCTCTTGACCTACTCAGGCTTCAGAAGAAAAGAGTAGAAGACTCTTATAATAAAAAGGTGAAACCTAAGGCATTTTCGCCTGGGGAACTAGTCTGGAAGGTGATTCTTCCCATGGATCGAAGGGATCGAAGCATGGGAAAATGGTCACCCAAATGGGAAGGACCATTCAGAGTTATCCAGACTTTTTCTGGTGGAGCTTATGAAGTCGAAGAG
This sequence comes from Vicia faba, assembly GCA_948472305.1. NCBI lineage: Eukaryota > Viridiplantae > Streptophyta > Magnoliopsida > Fabales > Fabaceae > Vicia > Vicia faba. The sequence continues at coordinate 803,947,939 of OX451741.1, forward strand.
CTAGGTGAAGATAAAAGGCTCTTGAGAGTAAATGGTAAATATTTGAAAAAGTATAAACCTATACTCCAAGAGATAAAAATAAAATAAAATAACAAGTAACGACTAAATTAACCATAAATAAGCCAAAATGGAAAATTTTTATAAATTAGCCAAAATGGCAATATTGTCGAATACATATTACAATATATTGGTTAAAGGGCTGAATCAACCAGAAGGGGATGGAGTCCTTGAGTCGAAGGTATTTAGCTTGCTGCAACTCCAATCTTTTGTTGCACAAGGCATTCGCCTACGCAAGCTTGGTAATTTGATCGTCGAAGGCTTGAGCTTTCTCAGCAAATTCTAGGCCTTGTGTGATTTCAGCTTGGCTTTCGGTGTCTGGAACAGTCGAAAGAAGTTCCTCCTTGCGCTTAGTATTGGCATTCATCTTAGCCTCTAGTTCTTCGATTTGCGCCTTGATGGAAGCATTCTCTCGATCGATGGCATCAACTTCTTCTTGTTTAGATGCTTTTTGCTTCGACAACTCCGCAATGCGAGAAGTTATCTCTGCTACAGCAGTCCATGCAGAAGAGCTTTTGCCATATAATACTTCAAGCTGGCTATTAAAGCCCCTTTGTCGCCGATAATCTGCTGAGACTTGATCAATAATGGAGTGTAACTCCATGATAAAGCCTGAAACTTCCGGAGGCACAGCTAGCAAGTCTACGGAATTCAAAACAGCCCCCAAATATGATGGAGCAGTAGGGTCCCCCTCCAAAGCTTTCATCAAGTCCTTCTTGAAAAACTGAGCCTTAACCTTCGTCAAAGCCTCATCGAGAGGAGAAGTTTCAGTGGACTTCCCCGACAGAGTAGGAACCTCCTGACTAGCATCAGACGAACTTCCCTTGCTCTCGATGATGGCATTCAGATAGCCAACAGGATCAGTTTGCTTCAGGAGTTCTAAGTCTTCTTTCGACCTATGCTTTGTTGAGGTGACAACCTTTGCAACAGCGTTGTCTTGAGGTTGAGGCTGTTGAGTAGCATTTGCCTCGACTTGACTCTCTTCGACTCGGACTGCGGCAGTACCAGCGTCATCATGGTCCCCTTCGCCAGCGTCACCTTGATCCTCTTCGCCAGCGTCACCGCGGTCCCCTTCGTCACGATTTTCTTCCGACAGATCAACCACCTGAATCTCTTTTTGTTGTTGCTCTTCTGTTTGTGGATCTTCTGTTGGTTGTTCTGCTGTCTCAGCATTGGCTTCATTTATTTCAGTATTGGCTTCATCGTTCGCCAAGTCTTTTTCTTGTGGCCTGCTGAGTTCAGCAGAATCCAATGTTTCAGAAGTCCTTGGCGCTGAGCTTTCAGTGGCGTCCTAAAAAGAGAAGAAGAAGAATCTTCTAAATTCGAAAGAGACATAATCGAACGTGGGTATCGACACCTGAGTTACAAAGGGATCAAAGAGATTACCTACAAAGGAGCTTCATCCCCAGGGCTGGAATTATCGCTTTCGATAGGTTTATTGAGAAGAACATTTAGTTCCTCCTCCGTTGGCTCTTCAATGATTACTGGAGGTGGCCTGGGCTTTCTCCCAGCAACCTTTATCCTGATTGTTCGAGCCTCAGGAAGAGGAACGTCCTTCTTCAGCTTTCGTCTTTTAAGAGGAGCAGGGGGAGAGTCATCTTCTTCGTCACTCCCAGATTCGACCGTCAGTGCTGGCTGTTTCTTGGGTGAAGGTGCCTAAAAAACCAATTGGAGTTCGATTTAGAAGTTGCATCGAAAGTCAGAAAGTTAAAGCCAGAAGAAAATAATGAAAGTCTGGTTACCGATGCAGAAGGCTTTTTCGAAGGGCCTTCCCCCTGTTGGTTTGTTGTGGTCTTCGCCGGCGCTATAGTCTTCGCCGGTGGTGGAGGTTTTGTTAAGGGGCCTCCTCCCTGTTGGCCTTCTGCAGCCTTCTTGGCCGCAGGCTTTCGAACAACTGAAAGTAGACAAAATAATTAACAGGCTACCAGTCGAAAGGGAAAGACAAAGTAATTCGGAAAGATGAACTTACATTTCTTTATTTTGTCCAAGACAAGGACAAAAGACTTCTGAAGTTCTTCCACGAAGTCCTTCTCGTCGAAAAACTCCTCAGTGTAGTAACTTTTCCACCACTCCTCGAAGGATGGTGAGCAGAGAAAGTTAAGCTGATAGTCAAACAACAAAAGAACTGTTCGACCAGCATATCTGCCGATATGCTTAGTGGCAGCGTCTTCAGTGTAGTCGTTGCAGAAGTATAACATAGACTTCTCCCTGGGAAAAATTGGAGAAGGTAGTGTTTGAATAATACCAAACTGGCGAGACACCAAGTTTGGTTGATACGCGATTAGACTCAAGTGAGTCTTGGAGCTCTTGAATCGCAGGGGCATTATTCTTGGTGTGAGAAATGCCTCCCACACTGTTGTATGTTCGTCGACCTGAGGACCACTCGACGCCCTAGGATGTGGCCTTGTGAACCACTCTGGGCCAACCTTTCGTCGAGCAAACGGAGCCATGGTCGAAGCAAACTCTTTCCTTTTAGCAAACATCAAGGCGAAGTTTGTAAAAGTTTGTTGAAGCTCTAGCCCATCTTCCGTTGGAGTCAACAGAGCCAATCTGGTGCCCTCGACGCGTCTATTCGCTATTTCTGGAGCCTGCTCATTTATTTGAGTCTTCTGAGGCAAGAAAGACTCGAAGGTGGCGTTGAGCCACAGCTGAAGCAGCCAAAAAGGTCCAGCAAGCAGCAGACTGGCTCTGTTCTCGATGATCTTCAGAAGAGTCGCTCCGTTGCTAATCGACTCGTACAGACTCGCCAAAATCAATTCTGCCAAACAGATATTTTGGCCATGGTGGAGTTGAGTGGCGAGAGTGACCATCTTCTTGGTCACATGTAGAGACTTGGTGCAAAACACAAAGCGTGTCAGCCATAAGGCTAGAAACGCGATATGTTCTACGTCCGACACAGCGTCCGTCGACTTATCGTGGTAGTGATTGATGAAGGTGGTGTAGGTTGGTTTTGTGGCAGAGAATCCAATCTGATCCTCCGACATTTCCTCCAGGTCGAAGTAGTCCCCAGTGGGTCGAAGGCCAGTGATGGCGGCCACGTCGAAGAGCGTGGGAGTCAGCATTCCACAGGGAAGATGGAAGGTGAAATGGGTGTAATCCCAGAAGAGTAAAGAAGCTATCAACATCTCTGGGGAATAGTTAAGACCTGTCTTCGACAGCATAACCAGGTCGAATATCCCCATGTCTTTCCAGATCGAAGCCTGGCGTTTCTCCATTTTTTCCAGCCAAGCACTATAATCAGGAGTGAGGCTAGGGCCAGACCTGAAAGCCCTAACACCTCTATTGAAGAAACGGAGGTCGATTTTCTCCTTAGCAGGATCTTCATTATCCTCTGCATCTTTTTTGGAGCATCCAACCGGTTTGAGTCTCTCAAGTACCGGAAAGTAACTTTTGATCTTCATGGCTTCAGCAATGCTTGGGTATAATGGGCCAGACATGGCAAAGATTTGGTTGGAATATCCAACCGGAATCATGAGGTGGCGTGAATAAGCATCACGTACAGCGATGTCCAAAGGCTCAGGGACCCTTCGTTGGCCCGTGGGAGTCACTACGGGAGCAGTGGAGAAAATCTTGGGTTTGACATTTCCAGAAGGAGTGTTAGCGCTAGGAGCGTTGGAAGAACCAGATGCCATTGTTGATACTAAGGTTGAAGATGAAATGAAGAATAGTTGGTTTGCAAAGGTTGCAAGAGTTTGTGTGCAATAAAGGATATCTGAAAGCAAGGTAGCGTGAAAAAGTCCCACAATGGGTACTTACCGCTATTTATAGTAGTTGGGGAAATCCCCAAATTCAAGGACATTAAATGCCATTTAATGTTTCAGAAGGTAGTGGGACACGTGGCGTCTCCCTGTTGTTGTAGCCGTTCTGCAGAAATGAAAGGGTGCAGCGTGCACCCTCGTTTTTGGGAATTGTCATGATGACAATTTGTGAAAAGACGTTTGGCACGCTGCACGCCGTACTGAAGTGACGTCTTAGGTACGGATGAAATGATGGCTTTTCCTTGGGATTGTCAGTGGTTGGTAGAAGACAAAAAAGGTGCACAATTTAATTTGTGACTAAGAATGAAAAGACAGGTGTCGAATGACATTTCAAAGAATGCCTTTTTCTTTCAGAGTCGAAATAAGGCATTCTTGGGGGGCAATTTGTTGGCTCCTAAATTCGACACCCTTGTTTTATTAATATCAGCCATTAAAGCTGAAGGATGTTTTCGACCAGCTGGGTCTGTCGAAATGCCCATCGAAAGGTGGCAATGTACTTAGAGGATTTCTTCCAAGGGAGAAGTTGGTTGCCTTCGACGTCGAAGGTGTTTCTCGTCGAAGATGCTTCTCGACGAAGGTGTTCGATGGTTCAGAGTGGAACGGTTTGAAATTCAAGCGTTTGGGGGGAAAACGGTTTCCAGCAGTTACCAAGTGCAACGTGCGGAGATCTGGAGCGTCGAACGCTGAGAACGTGCCAAGTGGAGTCATCTCGAAGCAGTGTAACTGCCCGACGGTTACTTGGGATGTTTTAGTATAAATAGTAGTAGGTCACGTAGTTTTTCGCGTGTGTTCACAATTATATACAAAGTCACTCATATAGATTCGAGTACCCAGCGTGTGAGAAAGAATTGTTGAGAATGTATGTGTGAAACACCACTTTTATTAATCAAAGTCATTTACTTTCCAGAAATTTTACTTGCTTTCTTCTTTACTTTTCCTGTCGAAGCCCTTTATTTCAAGCCTTCATTTATTTTATCAAGCCCATTTCTTCATGCAATTTACTTAAAGCCTCTTTATTTTCTTGTCATTTAACCATTATCCAACTTCATCAAAACCTCAAAATCAACCATGTCTTAGGATCAATCTGATCGATCCTGCGAGTAACCAAATAAGTAACCATTTGGAGGATCAGCGGTTGTTTACCAATAACCACGGTAAACACATACGTCATTTTTGGTGAATTGATTCAGCTCTTCTTGCATTGCCAGAATCCAGTCATTATCCAGAAGTGCTTCATCAATAGAAGAAGGTTCAATCAGAGACACAAGTCCCATGAGGGTTTCTTCAGAGTTTCTGAAGCTTGCTCTTGTTCTGATTGGATCTTCCTTTCTTCCTAAGATAGTCTCTTCTGGGTGATCTAAGCTGCTTCTGGGTAATCTCTTATGAGGTTGATCAGTAGCTGTTGTAGGATTGCTAGCAGTGCTCCTTTCAGACGTTGAAGGAGTGTCTGTGTTGAGAGCTTCTGATGACTTGTCTTCAGAACCTGTAAATTCAATTTCCATACCTGCAAAAACTTCATTCTGCTTTGACTTTTCAGAGTTAAGCTTATCATCAAAACGAACACTGATTGATTCTTCCACAATCTGTGTTTCTGTATTGTATACTCTGTACCCTCTTGAGTGTTCAGAGTATCCTAACATAATACACTTCTGTGCTTTAGAGTCAAACTTGTTCAAATAATTCTTTGTATTTAGCATAAAACAAGTACATCCAAAAGGATGAAAATATGAAATGTTGGGCTTTCTGTTCTTCCACAATTCATATGGAGTCTTTTCCAGAATAGGTCTTATTGAGATTCTATTCTGAATGTAGCACGCTGTGTTTATTGCCTCTGCCCAGAAGATCTTAGCAATGTTTGTCTCATTGATCATGGTTCTGGCCATTTCTTGCAATGTTCTGTTCTTTCGTTCTACAACTCCATTTTGTTGGGGAGTTCTAGGACAAGAGAAATCATGCAGAATGCCTCTGTCATTAAAGAATGACTCAAAATCTTTGTTTTCAAACTCTCCACCATGATCACTTCTGACTTTAACGATTCTAAGATCCTTTTCATTCTGAACTTGGTTACAGAAGGTAACAAACACAGTGTGTGACTCGTCCTTGTGTCTTAAGAACTTTACCCATGTCCATCTGCTATAGTCATCTACGATTACTAACCCATACTTCTTGCCACTGACTGAAGCAGTTTTAACTGGTCCAAATAAGTCAATGTGCAGAAGTTCTAATGGCTTAGAGGTAGAAACAACATTTTTAGATTTAAAAGAAGGTTTTGCAAACTTGCCTTTCTGACATGCTTCACACAGAGCATCTGAATTGAACTTCAAATTAGGAAGTCCTCTGACCAGATTGAGTTTGTTAATCTGAGATATTCTTCTCATACTAACATGCCCCAATCTTCTGTGCCAGATCCACTGCTCGTTGTTAACAGACAGAAGGCACTTTACGTTCTGACTTTTTAGTTCAGAAAGTTTGATTTTGTAAATGTTGTTTTTCCTCTTTCCATTAAACAGGATAGTCCCATCTTTCTGACTAACAGCTTTACATGATTTTTGATTAAAGATTATATCATAACCGTTATCACTTAATTGACTTATGGATAACAGATTATGCATTAATCCATCTACTAGCAGAACATTATTAATAGAGGGAAGATTTCCATTACCTACAGTTCCAGAGCCAATGATCTTTCCCCTCTGATTGCCTCCAAAGCCAACGTGGCCTCCAGGCTTAAGTTCCAGGCTTTGGAACATATGCCTTCTTCCCGTCATGTGTCGCGAGCAGCCAGAGTCCAGGTACCATGACTGGTGTTTCTGATTTGCTGCTAAAGATATCTGCAACATGTATTATTTTATCCTTAGGTACCCAGATTTTCTTGGGTCCTGATATGTTAGATTTACCAAAACTCTGGTTGAATTTTGGTTTCACAGAGTACTTACTGCTAGTGTATTTAATATCATGTGTGTGACCATACACAAAATGTGAATTCAGAGGAGTGTGTTTAATGGTTAAATCCATGACATTCTTTGGTGTAGGAACCTTACCTTGGTATCCTATTCCCTTCCTGCCGTTTCTGCTAACTCCATAGATCATTGAAGCCATTTTGCTTCTATCTATGCTTTTAGCAAGGAACTTCTGGAAACTGTGATCATACTCCTTGATGATCTCATCAGCGTTGCTGGGAGTTTCAGAAATTGGTTCCTTCTGAGAGTTTTGTAAGGTATTTTCTAATTTTGAAATTTTAATTCTCAGCTCAGAATTCTCCAATTTAAGACTCTCAGTCTTATTAGAGTCAGATTCAAGATTCCTTTTCAGGTCTCTGAATTTAACTCTAATTTGCTGATACCTTTCCAGAATTTCATTAAGGCTTTCAGCAAGTTCAGCCTTGGTAAAATTAACAACAAAGTTAGGAAATACCTCTTCAGTATCTGATTCTGAGTCTGATTCAGAAGCTTCACTATCTTCTGAAATGTTGGCCATGAGAGCTATGTTTGCTCTCTCATCATCTGATTCTGAGTCAGCTTCAGACGAGTCAGAGTCATCCCATGTAGCCATGAGACTTTTCTTCTTTTCTCTTCCAAACTTCTTTTTGGGCTTTTCCCTCTGAAGCTTTGGGCAGTCACTCTTGTAGTGTCCTTTCTCATTGCACTCATAGCAGACGATGTCCTTGGTGTTTGGCTTTCTGCTTCCTGAGGAGCCTTCAGATCTTCTGTATCCAGAGGAAGAATCTGTCCTTCTGTATCTGGAAGAAGACTCGTTCTAATCAGATCTTCTGGGATTCCTGAACTTTCTTTGTCTCTGCTTCCACAGTTGATTCACTCTTCTGGAAAGGAGGGAGAGTTCGTCTTCTTCTGATGAGGATCCATCAGATGTTTCTTCAACTGCCTGCAAAACTTTAGACTCAGATTTTTTGTTAGATTTTAATGCTAAAGGCTTACCTTGCTTCTGGGGTTCATCAGCTTCTAGCTCTATCTCATGACTTATGAGGGAGCTGATAAGTTCCTCCAGAGAAATTTTGTTGAGATCTTTTGCTAGCTTCAGAGCTGTAACCATTGGCCTCCACTGCTTGGGTAAGCTTCTGATGATTTTCTTGACGTGATCAGCAGTAGAGTAACCTTTGTCCAGAACCTTGAGACCAGCTACCAGAATCTGGAATCTTGAGAACATTATTTCAATGGATTCACTTTCTTCCATTTTGAATGCCTCATACTTCTGAATGAGCGCCAGAGCTTTAGTTTCTTTGACCTGAACGTTGCCCTCATGCGTCATTCTGAGTGAGTCAAACATGTTCTTAGCTGTGTCTCTGTTGGAGATCTTTTCATATTCAGCATACGAGATGGCGCTGAGAAGGATGGTTCTGGCCTTGTGGTGATTCTTGAAGTCACGCTTTTGTTGGTCAGACATTGTTTTCCTATCAATCTTCTGACCGCTTGCATTCACAGGGTGCGTGTATCCATCTGTCACCATATCCCACAGACCAGCATCATGTGCCAGAAAGAAGCTTTCAATTATGTCTTTCCAGTAATCAAAGTTTTCTCCATCAAAGACTGGAGGTTTGCCGCTGAATCTGTCTCTGTCCTCATGGTTGTCATTGCTAGTGTGAGAATAGTTTCCTGCCATTGTGTTTTTCTGACGCTGGATCTTGTACTGACATGGTTAAGTGTTTTAGCTCAGAACCAGGCGCTCTGATGCCAATTGAAGAAGTGAAAAACACAAGAAGGGGGGTTGAATTGTAAAACTGAAAATCAATGCAATAAACACAATATTTTTATCCTGGTTCGTTTGATCTCAAACTACTCCAGTCCACCCGTCAAGGTGATTTCGCCTCTCTCCAACGAGGTCTTAATCCACTATATTCAACTGAATATTACAAACTGCTTTAACAACTGCTAAAGCCTTCTTGATGCAAACCACAACCCGGTTTGTCAAGGAAACACTTTCTTACAAAGAAGAGAAATAGGTGTGTGAATGTTTTCTACAAAACTGTGTCACAACTGTGATATTACACAACTTAAGCTTATGAAACTAGATTGCTAAAATATAATTGGGTAAGGAATTATGGAGCTTTTAGCAAACTGAGAATGAGAAGATGTAGAATATCTTTTTGGCGTGGAAATAGTTGTAGAGCATTAGCCAATTCAATCTTCATTGTCTTGTTTATATAGCACTGAATTTGTTGAACGTTGGAGCAATAATCTTGATTCAATGCCAATAACAAACTTTCCTTATTAAGCAGATCTTGTCTGGAATGATGCCATTGGTAATAATTTGCTTTGAATGCACAGTACCGTTGCTACTTAAAGCGTGTTCTGCTTTGGCTCATTCTGACTCTGCTTAAGTGCTGATGAACTGTTGTTGTCTTTATCAGAGTGTTAAGCGCAGTTCTGTTCATCAAGCTTCAGCAATCGCGTGAGTTGTTCTTCTGATTCTGGTATTCTGATATAGCAACTTTTGATGCTGATGTTAATAGCCAATATTATGATGCTGATTAAGTGTACTCCTGCTGATACCTATCAGAGTTTCTGCAAAACAGAAGGTAATATTTTAGGTAGCAGATAGTTCTTACATGAATCACATAATTAATATATCTTTTCATTTTGTTATCATCAAAACTTAAACTTAGGGTAGTAGATTCAAACTTTGTTCTAACATAGCATGCATACCATGGCCATTTTAAAGGCAACAAGTGGATGAAACCCTAGGGGTGCTTGTGTGCATTGTGTTGTCATTTTCATGCTCTTTGTCTTGTGTTTAGTCAAGCTATTTGTTTGATTTTGGATTTTTGCATACAAACCCTAATCTTTCTATCATGGCATATTTGAAAGCAATAAATGCGTAAAAGTAAATCTAATACTATTACAACATGATTATGGGGAGAGGGGTACAAGTTTGAATAGGGGATATTTGCAAGAAATTAAAACCCTAAGTCAACTATTACAACTAAATTGAATTAATTGTGCAAATAAATAAATAGACAATATTTAAATATGCAAATAAATATGAGTATGCAAAATGCTTTTGTATTATTTTTATGTATGTAAAAATAAACTATTTTTTTTGTATAAAAAAAAAAGAGAAAATAAAAGATTATTTTTATTAAGGGTGAAAACCCTAATTTGTTTTAAGGCTTGAAACTTGGTATTGGAAATCTTATAAGTCCAACATGAAGTATGAAAGCCACATGGGGCATTGAAAGTCCAAAAATCCTTGTGCAAACTCAAACCCTAATTTCAGGTCAACAATGCAAGGAGATGTCTTGAGCAGAGCAAACCCTAGCTTGGTCTTGAGTTCAAAGAGTCTTGTGAGGGGAAATCTAGATAAAATGAGAGGGAAAATTTTGGGGTACAACAGTTGCCCCTGTTCAATATTCTTGAACCTAAAGAGTTAGATTAGCGAGTTTGCCTTTCGTGACTCGGAGGTAAAAGAGGATTGGACACTAGAGTGCCCGTAAATTTGCACTCGTCAAAGTATAGTTGAGAGAATGGGCTTAAATATGCCATTTGGAAGTGTGAATCTTGTTGGAGATGGGCTTAAAGATGCCATCCAAGAATGTTTGTTGAAAATCAGGAGAATGAGCATCAGAATGGTATCCGTGTCTGGGGTGTCTCTGATCTGTTTTCTGAACTTCGAATCTGAATAAGCAATAGAATTGCATCCGTGTCTGGAGCGTCTCTAAGCTGTTTTCATGATTGTATATTGGTAGCTTGATAATTTTATCCTGAAACAGGTAAAATGTTAGATGAAACACAAAGTTATGTTGCATGAAATGTATGATGCAATATATGCATTTTATCAATGTTTATGACATATGAGTATAATGTATGTGCATGTAATCCGATTTGATGTCTTGCTGAGGAAAATAAATCCTTGATAGTTGGAGATAATAAAATCTTTGACTGCGGTCGGGAAAAATAAATCCTTGACCACCGCTGGAGATTAAAAATCTTTGATTGCTGAGGATGAGAAATCCTTGTTGACTGCTGCTGGGGATAATTGGCAACTCGCGGGAATTATCAAAAACTTTGACAACCTCTGTGGGGATGTGAGAATCCTTCACGACTTTCCTGGGGATGTTGGGATCCTTTCAAGTTTTTAGAAGATGATAAACATTCTGCTGTGAAAATAATGCCAAGTGTTGCCTTAGAAACCTGCTTGGGGAATCTGAGAACTTTGATGACTATGGCTGGAGATTTCACAAAGGGAATCTTTACTCGGCTGGGGAATAGGAAAAACTCTGGCGATCTTTACCGGGGATCAAACAAAGGGAAACCTTGATCTGCTGGAGAGTAAGGAAGACTCTGATGGCTTCTGTGGGGAACGAGAATCTTCGATCTGCTAGGGGATTAAAGATTCTGACAAATTCATGCTGAGAGTAAAGAAGGCTCTGGCAACTTCACTGGGGAACCAAGAATAAGAATCTTCAATCTGTTGGGGGAGTGAAAAACTCTGTGGGGAGTAGATGTACCGATGGGGAGATCAGGAGTTTGGGTTGTATGCCAATCTTCTGGGTTTTCAAGAATGAGAATCTTCATTCTGTTAAGGATATCAGGAGTTTGGGTGTATGCCAATCTTCTGGGTTTTCAAGAATGAGAATCTTCATTCTGTTAAGGATATCAGGAATTTGGGTGTATGCCAATATTCTGGGTTTTCAAAAATGAGAATCTTCATTCTGTTAAGGATATCAGGAGTTTAGGTGTATGCCAATCTTCTGGGTTTTCAAGAATGAGAATCTTCATTCTGTTAAGGATATCAGGAGTTTGGGTGTATGCCAATCTTCTGGGGTTTCAAGAATGAGAATCTTCATTCTGTTAAGGATATCATGAGTTTGGGTGTATGCCAATCTTCTGGGGTTTCAATAATGAGAATATTCATTCTATTAAGGATATCAGGAGTTTGGGTGTATGACAATCTTCTGGGGTTTCAAGAATGAGAATCTTCATTCTGTTAAGGATATCAGGAGTTTGGGTGTATGCCAATCTTCTGGGGTGTTATCCTCGGTTGGGGATAAAACAAAGTTTAACTGTTATCTGGTTGACTCTCAGACTTTAAGACAACTTGCTGGGGAGTCGGGAGAAACTGAATGGTTTCTGCTGTAGATTGATAGTCTTAGCTCCGTTGGGGATCTTAATGACATGCTGATTTGATTGTGTATGGAAATTTGACTCCGCTGGGGAAGAAGGTTTCATCTTCACTGAGGGTCTGTAGTTCAAAGTTTTGCTCCGCTGGGGATTGGGACTTTGAAAACTTAACTCTGGTGTGGATTTTGAAATTTGACTCCGTCGGGGATATGTATTTCAAGGTTTTAGCTCTGCTGGGGAATCTAGATGATATACTGCAGGGGAATTCTCCTGGAATAGCCTAAAGGCATCTTTCTATACTTTCAAACTATCGGTAATTATTCTTTCCCATTTCGTTTATTTGTAAACATGTGATTATATTCAAATGCATATGCTCATTAAATAAATCAATGGACGTTTTCAAATAAAACACAAGTGTAAAAAGAAAGAAAAGGCAAATAGTTTTCTGCGCTTTGAAGTATCTTTGTATTAACTTTGTGTAAGTATTTTATACAGAGGAAACAGACATCCTAGTAAGAGAATGTTTTCATAAAAATTGAAAAATTTTATACAAAGAAAGATGGCTATGTGTAACAAAATTCCATGGGGTTCCCATTCTGCTATAGCCTTCGTAACTCTGAGTATCTTGTCCATTCGTTGCTTCGTCCGCAGATGATTGGATTGATCGGAAGCCTGGAGCTTGTCTGTGAAGAGATTGTCCTTAAAGTGATCCGAAGAGACATAGTCATACGCTTTAATTCCCTAACTTTTGCCTGGACTGCCCTTTCGGGTTTTCGATCCACTGGGAAACCCTTAAATGCCCAAGTCGCCCTTTCGGGTTTTCAACTTGCCGGGTGTACAGATTTTTTTTGTTTATCCCTAATTTTTTCCTGAACCTCCCTTTCGGGTTTTCGATTCACCGGGATGCCCATTTTTTCCTAAGTCGCCCTTTCAGGTTTTTAACTTGCCGGGTCGTTTATGCATAGTATCTTTTAACTATGTCTGCGTTTGCAGGGTGCGGCAGGTCGTCGCCGTCCATGGTGGTCAGGATCATTGCCCCACCAGAAAAGATGTTTTTGATCACAAATGGTCCTTCGTAAGTAGGAGTCCATTTGCCGGGATCACTTTGCGGAAAGATGATCCGCTTGATTAAAAGATCTCCGACTTGATATACCTGGCGCCTGACTTTCTTATTGAAAGCCTTGATCATCCGTTTTTGATACGTCTGACCATGGCAAACAACAGTAAGTCGCTTTTCATCAATCAAGTTAAGTTGATCAAGCCGGGTTTGAATCCAATCGTCTTCACTCAAACCAGCATCCTTCATGATTCTCAAGGATGGAATCTGAACCTCTATAGGTAAAACAACTTCCATGTCGTATACCAAAGAATAGGGTGTTGCCCCAGTTGATGTTCGCGCCGTGGTACGGTACCCGTGTAGAGCAAACGGTAACATCTCATGCCAGTCCTTGTAGGTGACTGTCATCTTTTGAATGATCTTCTTGATATTTTTGTTCGCAGCTTCGACAACACCGTTCATCTTTGGCCGATAGGGAGATGAATTATGATGTTGAATCTTGAACTGCTCGCACAAAGTGGTGATCATAGTGTTGTTCAGGTTTGTACCGTTGTCAGTGATGATTCTGTCGGGGATACCATACCGGCAAATGAGGTTTTGTTTGATGAAGTGGGCAACCACATTCTTTGTAACGGAGGCGAAAGAAGCTGCTTCGACCCACTTGATAAAGTAATCAATAGCCACCAAGATGAAGCGGTGTCCATTAGATGCTGTAGGCTTGATCTCTCTGATCATGTTGATTCCCTATATTGCGAATGGCCAATGAGCTGTTAGGATATTGAGAGGAACTGGAGGAATATGTACCTTGTCTGCATAGATTTGGAATTTGTGACAAGTACGGGAATATTGATGGCAGTCAGCTTCCATGGTAGACCAGTAGTAGCCTGCCCTTAGAATCTTCTTACCAATCGTATGCCCGCTTGAGTGGGTGCCAAAGGTACCATTATGTAGTTCATCCATGATCTGCTCGGCTTCAACCTTGTCCACACAATGGAGTAGGATGCAATCATGATTGCGCTTGTATAGGATACTGTGGTACGGTGGGAGAACTGACTGTGGTTTTGCGTTTGTTTCACAAATGTTTCGGTTGAGCAAGAGTCGCCACCGACTTTTTATTTTATCCTAAGGAAAGGTTTAAAAAGCACAGCAAAAACCTTTGAGATTTTTCTTGGGTTCGGGGAGTAGATTATAGAAAGGGAAGGTATTAGCACCCTTTCTATCCATGGTTATCCATGGGCTCTTAGGTACTTGCTTAGATCAACTTGCCTTGGTTTTCAATTGTTTGAAATGGTGCTTTGTGCGTGGCTTTTGAAAATGTTTTGAAAAAGATGCCTTGTCTAGGCTACCCTTGTAACAATTCTTTACTCGAATGTTTTACAAAAGGTGTTTGTCTTTTTGAAAAGATGTTTCAAGGTTTTTTGAAAGTTTGTTTTGAAAGTGTTAGTGAAGTGTGGTTTGAAAAATAGGCAAGTATTTTTTTGATTTGCAAGTTGACAAGTACTCAAGAGCTATCTACCCTAAAGTTCTCAAAGATTTATGCTATGTTTTAACCCTTTTAACAATTTTGTTCCACCATTGTACTTGGTGGACAATCTTGTGTTAGGATGTGAAAGGGACGGGCGCGGGTCATCGTTTAGACCATAATTGCAATAGTGCTAAGTATCCTTGGGCAATTTTTCCTTGAAAGGGACTTGATCATTTTAGGCAACTTTCGAAAGCGTCATCGAGGGACTATGATCATTTGAATTGTTTGTTTTGCCCAAAGAGACCTAACATGCAATATGGCCTAATTTTGAAAGGCAACAAGTGGATGTAACCCTAGGGGTGTTAGTGTGCAAGTGTGTTTTATTGCATACAAGAGTTTTTTCTTTGAATTAGGTTTTTCTATTTCATTGATTTTATCTTGCCATACATGTCCTAATTACTAGCAATAAGAAGCGGAAATATAAAATCCTACGCTATTTGTTTACCTTGGGATTTGGTAAACAACCGCTGATCCTCCAAATGGTTACTTATTTGGTTACTCGCAGGATCGATCAGATTGATCCTATGGACATAGGTTGATTTTGAAGTTTAATTAATGTGGATAAGGCTTTAAGTAAATTGTTTAAAGTAAATTGCATAAAGGAAAAGGCTTGGTAAAATAAACGAGGCTTGAATGTAAAGGTTCGACAGGAATCTTAAAGGGAAAAAGCATGTAAAATACTGGAAAAGTAAATGACTTGAATTGATTAAATTGGTGTTTCACACATACATTTCTCAACAATTCGTTCGCTCACACTGGGTACTTGAATCTAAATGAGTGACTATGTATCTATTGTGAACACACGCGAGAAACTACACGTCTACTCCTATTTATACAAAAACATTCCAAGTAACCGTCGGGCAGTTACACTGCTTCGAGATCAAGCCACTTGTCACGTTCTCCATGCTCGACGCTCCAGATCCTTGCACGTTCGCACGTAGTAACTGCTGGAAACCGTTTTCCCTCCAAAGCTTTGAATTTCAAACTGCTCCACTCTGGACCATCGAACACGTTCGTCAAGAGACATCTTCGACGAAAACTCCTTCGACGTCGAAGGCAATCAGCCTCCTTCCTTGGAAGAAATCTTCTAAGTATTTGGCCATCTTTCGACGGTCATTTCGACAAGCTTAGCCAGTCGAAAGCATCTTTCAGCTTTTAATGGCTGTCATCAATTGAAACAAAGGTGTCGAATTTAGGAGCCAACAAATTGCCCCCCAAGAATGCCTTATTTCGACTCTTGAAAAGAAAAAGGCATTCTTTGAAAACGCCATTCGACACCTGTTTGTCCACGCTGAGTCACAAGTTAACTTGTGCACTTTTTGTTGCTTTTTACCAACTATTGGCAATCCCAAGAAACCATCATTGATTTGATCCTAGGACGTCACTGTCAGTACGGCGTGCAGAACCAAAACATCACTTCATAATTTGTCATTATGACAAATTCAAAAAACGAGGGCGCACGCTGCGTCTCTCTGTTTCTGCAGAAACGGCCAAAACAACAGGATGCTGCCACGCGTCCCACTACTCCCTGCAGCATTAAATGACATTTAATGCCCTCGTTATTGGGAATTTCTCCCACTACTATAAATAGTAGTGAATATCCCATTGTGGGACTTTTCACGCAAACAATCTCTCAAACTCCCTTGCTTTCTTGCAAACTTGTTTCTCTTTGCAGAAAAACTCTTCCCTTTCCAACTTCATCTTCATCTTCAACAATGGCTTCTGCTTCAACTGCCCCCAAGACTAACGCACCAACTGAACAACTTGCTAAACCCAAGGTTTTTGTAACCGCTCCGGTAGTGAACGCTACAGGGAAACGAAGGGTCCCTGAACCATCTGATATCTCCGTCCGCGACGCTTACTCGCGTCACTTGATGATTCCGGTTGGATACTCCAACCAAATCTTCGCAATGGCTGGACCCATGAACCCTAGCATCTCTGAAGCTCTGAAGATCAAGAGCTACTTTCCCATTGTCGAGAAGCTCAAGCCAGTAGCTTGTGCTAAGAAGGATCCAGAAGACAACGAAGACCCCACACACGAGAAGATCGACCTTCGTTTCTTCAACAGAAGTGTTAGAGTTTTTAGGTCTTGCCCTAATCTCACCCAGGACTATGTTGCTTGGCTAACAAAGCTGGAAAAACATCAAACTCCAGTCTGGAAGGAGATGGGCATCTTTGACCTAATAATGCTGTCGAAGACAGGTTTAAACTACTCCCCAGAGATGCTTATAGCTTCGATGCTGTTCTGGGATAACTCTCACTTCACCTTTCACCTTCCATGTGGGATGTTAACTCCCACACTCTTCGACGTAGCAGCCATCACTGGCCTTCGACCAACCGGAGATTACTTCGACCCGGAAGAGATGTCGGAGGACCAAATTGGCTTTTCTGAGACGAAGCCAACATTCACCACCTTTATCAACCACTTTCATGACAAGTCGACAGACACAGTGTCCGACGTTGAACACATAGCGTTTCTAGCCTTATGGCTAACTCGCTTCGTGTTCTGTTCGAAGTCCCTGCAAGTGACCAAAAAGATGGTCACTCTGGCCACCCAACTGCATCACCGTCGGAACATCTGTCTGGCAGAACTAATTCTGGCCAGTCTTTATGACTCCATCAGCAATGGGGTTACTCTTTTGAAGCATATCGAAGATAGGAACAGTCCGCTACTCGCTGGGCCTTTCTGGTTACTTCAACTGTGGCTCAACGCCACTTTCGAATCCTTCTTACCCAAGAAGAATCAGATAAACGAACAAGCCCCAGCGATAGCCAATAGACGGATCGAAGGAATTAGGCTGGCTCTACTGACGCCTGTGGAAGATGGGCTAGAGTTCCAACAAACCTTCACTAACTTCGTGCTGATGTTCGCTCGAAGGAAGGAATTTGTTTCGACTATGGCTCCATTCGCTCAGCGAAAGGTGGGGCCAGCTTGGTTCACAAGGCCACATCCCAAGGAATCGAGTGGTCCCAATGTTGATGAGCACACCATACTGTGGGAGGCATTCCTTACCCCAAGGATTATGCCTCTTCGATTTAAGAGTTCTAAGACTCATCTGAGTCTGCTGGCCTATCAACCAAACCTGGTATCTCGCCAGTTTGGTATCATCCAAACCCTGCCTTCTCCCATTTTCCAAAAAGAGAAGTCAATGTTGTACTTCTGCAACGATTATACAGAAGACGCTGCTACCAGGCATATTGGAAGATATGCTGGTCGAACCATCCTCTCGCTGTTCAACTACCAGCTTAACTTCCTTTGTTCGCCATCTTTTGAAGAATGGTGGAGAAGCTATTACGCTGAGTACTTCTTCGACGAGAAGGACTTTATAGCAGAGTTGCAGAAGTCTTTTGTCCTCGTATTTGACAAAGTAAAGAAATGTAAGTTCATACTCTCACATTACTTTTTATCTTTCTCTTCGACTGTTAGCTTGTTAACTTTCCTTTTCGCTTTCAGTTGTTCGAAAACCTTTGGTCAAGAAGGCTCCAGGAGGCCCACAAGGAGGAGTCCCTTCGACCAAACCTCCACCGCCGGCGAAGACTATAGCGCCGGCGAAGACAACGGGCAACCAACAGGGGGAAGGCTCTTCGAGGAGGCCTCCTGCATCGGTAACCAGATTTTCTTCATTTTCATTCTGGCTTTCGATTTTTTTATTTTCGACGTAATTATTCCATCGAATTTCCTATTGGTTTTATAGGCCCCTTCGCCCAAGAAAAGGGCAGCCTTTGTGATCGAATCGGGGAGTGATGAAGAAAGTGATTCTCCTCCTTCCCCCTTAAAGAGGCGAAAGTTAACAAAGGACGCTTCTGTTCCTACTCCAGCTCCTGAAGGTCGAACCGTCAGAATAAAAGTTGGTGTAAGAAAGCCTAGGCCACCTGCAGTGGTCATCGAAGAACCAACTGAGGAGGAACTGAACGCTCTAGTTACCCAGCCTGTCGAAAGTGATAATTCCAGCCCTGGGGCTGAAGCCAATCCACAGGTAATCTATTAGACCCTTCTTGTAACTTAGGCATAAATACCAGTATTTGATTATATCTCTTTCGACATCTGAAGATTTGTCTTCTTCCTCTTTTTCAGGAAACTACTGGAAGTTCCCCACCAAGGACTTCAGAAACTCTAGAATCTGCTGACCTCAGCAGGCCTCAGGTGCAAGATTTGGGCAATGACGAAGCCCACACTGAGCATGAGGCCAATGCTGAGACAGTGGAGAAGACAACTGAAGAACCTATGGCGGAGGAAACACAGCCAGAAAAGGTTCCTGTGGTGGTTTTGTCGTCAGAAGAGAATCCTGAAGGAAGAGACCAAGGCAATGGCGAAGAGAATCAAGATGCTGTTGTCGAAGAACATGAAGGTGGTACTGGCGAAGAACACCAGGATGACGCCAGCGAAGAACCACAGAATGACGCTGGCGAAAGACCCCAAGGTGAAGTTAACGAAGAACCACGAGTCGACGCTAGTACCGCCTCAGTTCAAGTCGAAGAACAACCAAACAAGGCACTCAGCATTCAACAGCCTCCAGTCCAAGATAATGCTATGGCAAGGGTCACCTCCTCAAAGCATAGGTCGAAAGAAGACTTGGAAATCTTGAAACGAACTGACCCTATCAGCTACCTCAATGCAATCGTCGAGAGTAAGAGTTCTTCTGACACTAGTCAAGAAATTCCTACTCTGTCAGGGAAATCTACTGAGACTTCTCCTCTTGATGATGCGTTGGCGAAGGTCAAGGCCCAGTTCTTCAAGAGAGATTTAATGAAGGCTTTAGAGGGGGACCCCACTGCTCCATCTTGCTTAAAAGAGGTTTTGAATGCTGTTGATTTCGATGCTGTAGCCCCAGAAATCTCGGACTTAATCATGGAATTACATTCTATGATTGACCAAGTCTCAGCGGATTACCGTCGCCAACGAACTTTCAACAGTCAGCTCGAAACGCTGCATGGCAGGAGCTTATCTGCATGGACTGCTGTCACGAGTTCGACTTCTCGAATTGCCGAGTTGTCGAAACAGAAAGCGTCTGCACAGGAAAGGTTCGATGCTATTGAGCGAGAGAATGTCTCCTTCCGAGCACAAATTGCAGAGATAGAGGCGAAGATAAACGCCAACACTGTGCTCCAGGAGGAAATTCTTTCGACCATCCCAGACGCTGAGAGCCAGACTGAGGTCAAGCAAGGCCTGGAGTTCGCTGAGAGGGCCCAAAGCCTCGACGCTCAAATTGCCAAACTGGAGCAAGAGAAATCTTGGTGCAAGAAGAGGTTGGATTTGCAGCATGCTAAGTATCTTCGACTTAAGAATTCTCTTTCTTTTTGATTCTCTTTTGTAATCATTTTCTGTAATCGCTTTCGACAACAATTGCCATTTTGGCAGAAATTAATAAAAATTTCCATTTTGGCATTTTCATGATTAATTTAGTTTATTATTTTATTTTTATCTCTTGAAGTATAGGCTTATATTTTTTCAAATATTTACCATTTACTCTCAAGAGCCTTTTATCACCACTTATCTCTTCGACTTCATAGGCTCCACCAGAAAAAGTTTGGATAACTCTGAAGGGTCCTTCCCATTTGGGTGACCATTTCCCCATGCTTCGATCCCGTCGATCCATGGGAAGAATTACCTTCCAAACTAAATCTTCAGGCAAAAATGCCTTAGGTTTTACCTTTCTATTATAAGAGTCTTCGACTCTTTTCTTCTGAAGCCTGAGTAAGTCGAGAGCGTGTAATCTCTCTTCGTCTAAATCCACCAATTCGTCTAACATCATGTTCCAATAAACCTCAGAAGGAATATCATAATGCCTCTGAACTCTTGCAGATTGAAGACAAATTTCTGCTGGCAATACTGCATCATGGCCAAAAGTTAGCCTATATGGTGTTGTACCAGTGGCTTCTTTTGGGGACGTTCGACAAGCCCATAAAATCTGGTCTAACGTCTTATGCCAATTCTTTGGTTTCTTCCCAACATGCTTCTTTATCAAGCCAATTACCACTTTGTTAGCTGCTTCGACTTGACCATTCGCCTGTGCATAGTAAGGCGTGGATGTTAAGAGTTTGAAACCTGTTTCCTGAGCAAATTCCTGCATCTTTCGACCAGTAAAAACTGAACCTTGGTCAGTTGTTATTGTCTCAGGGATTCCATACCTAAATATAATGTTCTTTTGAATAAATTCAATGACATTTTCTTGGTCTACATTGACTAAAGGGACTGCTTCGATCCACTTAGTAAAATAATCAATGCCTACCAATATGTATTTTTGACTCTTTGATGATGCTGGTCGAATCTCTCCAATAAGATCCAACGCCCATCCTCGAAAGGGCCAAGGCTTCACTATCGAGTGAAGTTCGCTTGCTGGTACGTGCTGGATGCCTGTATGAACTTGACACTCTTGGCAACCTTTGGCGAACTCAACACAATCTTTCAGCATAGTGGGCCAATATAGTCCTTGTCGAAACAACAACCATTTCATCTTATGGCCTGCTTGGTGAGCCCCACATGCCCCAGCATGCGTAGTCGAAAGGGCTATGTATGCTTCAGTTTCACTTAAACATTTCAGCAACACCCCTTCAGGCGTCTTCTTGAATAACTCATTACCCATGAGTACAAAACTCAACGCCCTGTATTTTGCTTTTCGTTCTGTCGGAGCTCCTGGATTTTGAAGATAGTCCACAATGGGTTTCCTCCAATCCTGGTCTGACAAATTATCAATGAACGAAATCTCGAAGTTTGAGTGATCAGCGTATCCTAACCTTGTTGATTCCAAGTCTGTTGGTGATAGACAAGTCGCTCTTATCTTCTCTCGAACTTCGATTGCTCTTTGTAATCTCGTTTTTGAAATTTTATACCCAGATGCAATCTGTGCCAAGTCATTGGCTATTTGATTTTCGACTCTGGGTATGTGTCGAATATTGACACTTTCAAATTGTTTCAATAAACGATTTGCAATCACAAAGTACATCATGAGATTCTCTCTTATGCATTTATACTCCTTTGTGACTTGCTTGATGACTAACTCTGAGTCTCCCATTATTTCGACTCGAGTTGCCCCCAATTCCAACAATATTTCAAGGCCAGTAATTAGAGCTTCATACTCAGCCTCGTTGTTCGAACAAGAACCTTCGATTTGGTACTTGAATGTTGTTGGAATTTTGTCTGGAGAAATAAGCAGGACTCCTACTCCTGTTCCATTTTTATGGCTGGAACCATCGAAGTAGAATTTCCAAGGTTCTATCTCCACATAATTAATATCCTCGACTTGAATAGAGTGGTCGACTATGAAGTCTGCAACCACTTGTCCTTTTACTGCCTTAAGAGGCATAAAGGTCAAGGAGTATTCAGTCAATGCTAATGCCCACTTGCCAATTCGACTATGCAAGATAGGTTTCGACAACATATATTTGAAAACATCAAAATGAGACGAAACATAAACATCAACTGGTTTTATATATTGTTTGAGCTTTGTACAAGAGAAATACAGACATAGACACAATTTTTCAACTTCGCTATATCTAGTTTCGGCATCATTCAAAACTCGACTGAGATAATAAATGGGTCTTTCGACTCCATTCTCATCCTCTTGGGCTAACATACTTCCCAGAGTTTTGTCAGATGCAGCTATGTACAATCTCATACTCCTATTGCTACAAGGAGGCACCAAAATAGGTGGCTTAGTGAGGTACCCTTTGATTTTGTCGAAGGCTTCTTGTTGCTCTTGCCCCCATTCGAACCCCTCCTTATTCAGTCGAAGCAAGGGTGAAAAGGCCTGAGCTTTCCCACTTAGGTTAGATATAAACCTTCTCAAGAAATTTATCTTGCCTAAGAGAGATTGCAATTCCTTCTTATTCGATGGCGCTTTCGCTTCCAAAATTGCCTTCGTCTTGTTCTGATTGATTTCGATCCCTTTCTTGTGGACAACGAAGCCCAAGAAATCTCCAGCTTTTACACAGAACGCACACTTCAAAGGGTTCATCTTCAGACCATGTTCTCTCATTCTTTCGAATGATTGTCGAAGGTGGTCAATGTGACTCTTCCTGGAAACAGATTTTATAACAATATCATCAATATAAACTTGCATAAACGTGTTGATAAAATCATGGAAGATAGTATTCATTGCTCGCTGGTACGTTGCCCCAGCGTTCTTTAGGCCAAAAGGCATCACTACCCATTCGTAAGTGCCTAAGGCCCCAGGGCATCGAAAAGCTGTTTTCGACACATCCTCTTCAGCAATGAAAATTTGATTATATCCTGAATAACCATCGAGCATACTCAGGTATTCGTAGCCAGCGGCAGAATCGACTAGCATTTCCGCCACAGGCATTGGATATTCATCTTTGGGGGTGGCAGCATTCAGATCTCTGAAATCTATGCACACCCTTAATGTGCCATTTTTTTTAATTACTGGCACTATATTGGCAATCCATTCGACATACCTTGTAACACGAATGAACTTGCATTTCAGAAGTCTTTCGACCTCCGTTTTGATCTTCGACAATATTTCTGGAGCGAAGCGTCTTGGATTTTGCTTGATTGGCTTCTTTCCAGGTTTGATTGGCAACTGAAGTTCTACCAATCCTCTGTCGAGACCAGGCATTTCGTCATAATCCCATGCAAAACAGTCTTTAAACTCTTTCAGCAATTGGATTACTTCCAACCTAAGTTCTGGATCGATTTTGGCGCTGATGTAAGTTGGCCTATTCTCCGATCCTTCGCCTAAGTTGATTTCTTCTAAAGGGTCTTGTGCTAACATCTTGATGTTGTTCGCCAAGGGATCCTTTTCGAAGCCCAAAGGCTCATCGTCATAGATCGCGTCGAGCCTCTGTTCCTGCATTCCTTCTGTCGGGATATCAGGAGGTTCTGGGTCAAAATCTTTTCCAGGACCTATATCTGGTGGCTCTGGGTCGAAATCTTTTCCAGGACCTATATCTGGTGGCTCTGGGTCGAAATCTTTTCCAGGACCTGCAGAAGGTAGTACTTGGTCATTGGCCTTGGTGGCCATGTATTTTACTTCGGCTTCGAGAGCCGTTATCATCTTGGTTTCAGCCACATAGGCCGAAATTCGCTTCAGAGATTGTGACTCAGTCATTATCACTGAATTCACTTCCCCAACCAGTTGGTTGGATACCAGTTAGCCCACTGAATTCTATGTGTGACACGTCCTCTCTGTCCCATTGGAAACCATGCTCAGGATGCAGGTATAGGGAACAAAAGGTGTTTGGCGCTGGCGCCATGTCGAAATCAGGAGCTGGACATGGCCCTATGTGAGCCAAGTTTTTGTCGAAATCTGTTACACCCAAGTGGTTTACTTCGCCAAGGTAGTAACTCTGATCAGCCTCTATGTTTTCGACCAACCCATCTGGGCGCCATAGAAGCAGCCTTTGATGCATCGATGAAGGCACAGCACCTACACCATGTATCCACTCACGACCTAACAAAAGGTTGTAGTTAGGTTTGGCTGAAATGACCATGAACATTGTTGGTCGAAGGATCGACCCAACTTTTATGTCGAGCTGGATCACTCCCATGGTGGTCCCAATGCCTCCCTCATAGTTGGACAGGACCATATTGTGAGGTTTTATTTCTTCATCCCTTTTGCCAATCTTTATTAGCACAGAATGAGGGATAATGTTGATAGTGGCCCCACAGTCAACCAATATCTTGTTCACAGTGGTCTCTTCGAGCTTGGCCCTTATGAACAAAGGTTTGAGGTGATTCTTCATCGCCTCTGTGGGTGGCTCGAAGAAGCCATTTTGTTCTTCTGTAGTGCCATTGTCCATGACAAAATAGCACACTGGCCTGTGTCTGGCCATTTCTTGTTCCATCTCCCAGTCGCTGGTTTCGACTTCTACTTGTCGATTGAATTCCCTAGGCAGCATTGAAACAACGTTCACCATTATATCCAGGGTATCATCGGACTCAGCATCATCTTCGTCTTCGACTTCGCTCTGGTTAGGCCAAACTAGCCTGTTTGTAACTGGTTCTCTCTCAAGAGGCTTTCTTTGTTTCCTTTGAGGCACATTCGAACTAGTCTCAGCCTTAGGTTCATTGGTAGCCTCCCTTTCAGCTTTTCGCCTTCTTTGATACCTCCTCCATTGGGATCTCGACATAGGATTTTTTCCCTTATAGTTGCTGGACACTTGAGCAACCTTGGGTGCAGCAACTTGAGGATCTTTCTTCTGGATTAAAGAGGAACCTCTTGGCACTTCGAAAGAATGCCATTTCTCTTCACTTGGCCTTTTCCGGCCAGATGTTTTGTACCAAGTGTCTACTGGTACATTTGTTGGAGGCCTAAAAGTCGAAGGCCTCTTGTCTTGATTAGAACCCCTTCTGGGATCATGTCGAAGGTTAGAATTCTCCCTTCTTTTGTTCGCTGCTCTCACGCCTTGTATGTGCTCAGCAGCTTTTTTATCAAAGATAGAACTACATCTTGGACATAGCATAACCTCTGATTTTTTCTTCTGGCATCTTTGTAAAAAATCTGCCAAGTTTTCGTTTTCCTTAGGGAAAGCCGTTTTATTCGCCTGCTCTTGCCTTATGGCTTCTTCTGAAGATTTAGGGTCAGAAAGTTCAACCATGTTGATGTTCATGGTATCTTTAGTAGCAAGAGTTAGTTGTTTCATTTGTGTTTCCAGTTTCTCCGTCTGGCCTTGTACAGTGGCCAATTGGGAACTGGGCTTTGGTCCAGTTTTTTGTACTTCAGCAGTCTTCGACTTTGGGTCTTCGACCGCTTTCTGGACAGCCTCGATTGTCTTCCTGGATAAGTTTCCAGAAAAACTGCCAAAGATTGGCATGTTGATATGGTCCTTAGAGACTTCGACCATGTTAATGCCTGGCTTCTTCGACTGGATCTTGGTAGCCTCTATCATGTTCACCTCAGAGGGTTCTGCATAGTGGGCTTCAGCCTTCATTGGATTGGAGTCGACAGCCATGGGGGATTTGTCAGCAAACTTTAATCTCCCTTCCTCAATAGCGTCTTGGACAAGATTCCTGAAAAGAAAACATTGAGAAGTTTTATGGCCCAAAAAATTATGATATTTGCAAAAACCTCTCTTCTTTCTTTGATCAAGAGGAGGCACTTTTACCCCAGGGGGTACTATCATTTGGCCATCTTTAACTAGCAAGTCGAATATTTCATCACATTTTGTGATGTCAAAACTATACGTCTTTTTTGGGAACCTATCATTGGTCTTGTCTGGACCAATGGGATTTTTCCCATTTGAGGGGACTAACTGTTTACAAGAGTATGGAGGCCCTTGTTTCAGTTCTGCTAAATCGACCTCTCCTTCCTCGACAGCTAAAGTATCGTCGAAGGATTCTAGCTCTTCGTCATCCATCTCAACGTAAGCTATTCTCTCTCTCTTGTGAGTTTTTGTTGCCTTAGCTTTTTCAGCTTTAAGGCGTTCGACTTGTCGAACTCTATCGGCCAGTTGGGCCATGTCTCTTAGGTACTGGGTATCTAGCTTCTTCCTAATGGAATAGTCTAAACCGCCTGCGGCCATTTCGACCAGCTCATGTTCTGGCACTTGTGTGAAACATCTCGCCTTAAGCAACCTAAACCTATTTAGATATTCGTCTATAGGTTCAGTGAAACGTCTCTTAACACTCGCCAGTTCTTTCAGGCTTATCTTGGTTTGCCCCATATAGAATTGTTCATGGAACAATCTTTCCAATTGGGTCCAATGGTGGATCGAATTGGGGGGGAGAGTTGTAAACCAAGTAAAAGCGTTCTTGGTTAAGGAACTTGGGAAGTATTTGATTCTTAGGTTTTCATTATTTGAAATGTCTCCTGCTTCGATCAAATACCTAGCCACATGTTCGACAGTAGATTCTGTCGTGTCCCCAGAGAACTTGGTAAATTTGGGGACTTTGGTTCTAGGGGGTAAGTCAGTTTGTAACACATATTCTGACAATGGAGAAGTAAAATTGGGCCTTCGAAAGCCCATGTTCATTCCATTCTGAGTCATGATTCTTTCGATCATGGTTGCCAGATTGTTTTCCAACCCCATGTTTTGGTATTGGACATGCTGAACCACTTCGTCAGCATTTTGGTTTCTGTTAACTAACCTAACCTCTGGGGCTATTACCCTAGGTTCTTCGACAGGTTGTTCTACAGGCTGTTGGGCCTGATTGATGGTGGTTTCTTCCTCTACAAATATCCCCTGATTTCCTCTTATTTGCGCCCTTTGGGGCTGTCGAATAGGTGGGGGTACTCCAAAGAAGTCAGCCAAACGCGTCATTTGCGCTGTAACTTGCTGATTCGACTGAGTAGTATTTTGTATTAGAGGATTTAGCACTGTACTCAAAGTTTGTGCCAACATTTGCACCATATCATGGTTGCTTTCGTCCATCTGTTGCCTCAAGACTGCTGTCGAGGCATTTGTAAGGCCATGGGCTACTTGGGACGTTCCTCCTAAGAGTTGGGTCCTATTTCTATTCGCCATGCCTACTCCAGAGCCTTGGAGTGGCGAAGTGGCACTCACGAAAGGGTCTGAATAAGTGGACGCAGCATTCGTCAGGCTTGCCAATTCAGAAGTTGGTATACCATAGAATGGAATAAATCCTGGGGGAACCACTGGCCTTGGGCCAGTATTTCCCCTTGGAGGGGGGGTTCCCAAAGTCATTCTGGGGCCTGCAAACGAAGTTGTTGGCCCCGTGGTTGTGACTGACACTGCTGGCATCGAACCAGCATTCGTCGCTTCACTCACGGTCATATTAACCGTTGTTCCCACACTCGTTTGTGGGATTTCATTGTTGTTTGGCGGATTCGCCATCTCTTCCCTTCTTCTGGCAGTATTATTATCGTTGGTGTATATTCTACCACTCCTCAATAACATACAACTCGAAAAGGTGAGATTTTTCAACAATCAACACACAGTCCCACTGGGCGTGCCAATTTGTTTACCTTGGGATTTGGTAAACAACCGCTGATCCTCCAAATGGTTACTTATTTGGTTACTCGCAGGATCGATCAGATTGATCCTATGGACATAGGTTGATTTTGAAGTTTAATTAATGTGGATAAGGCTTTAAGTAAATTGTTTAAAGTAAATTGCATAAAGGAAAAGGCTTGGTAAAATAAACGAGGCTTGAATGTAAAGGTTCGACAGGAATCTTAAAGGGAAAAAGCATGTAAAATACTGGAAAAGTAAATGACTTGAATTGATTAAATTGGTGTTTCACACATACATTTCTCAACAATTCGTTCGCTCACACTGGGTACTTGAATCTAAATGAGTGACTATGTATCTATTGTGAACACACGCGAGAAACTACACGTCTACTCCTATTTATACAAAAACATTCCAAGTAACCGTCGGGCAGTTACACTGCTTCGAGATCAAGCCACTTGTCACGTTCTCCATGCTCGACGCTCCAGATCCTTGCACGTTCGCACGTAGTAACTGCTGGAAACCGTTTTCCCTCCAAAGCTTTGAATTTCAAACTGCTCCACTCTGGACCATCGAACACGTTCGTCAAGAGACATCTTCGACGAAAACTCCTTCGACGTCGAAGGCAATCAGCCTCCTTCCTTGGAAGAAATCTTCTAAGTATTTGGCCATCTTTCGACGGTCATTTCGACAAGCTTAGCCAGTCGAAAGCATCTTTCAGCTTTTAATGGCTGTCATCAATTGAAACAAAGGTGTCGAATTTAGGAGCCAACACTATTACAACAATTAGGGGAGGGGGATACACATTTGTACATGGGGGGTTCAACGAGAAAAATAGACAAAAAAGAAAATAGCGAAAAACAAGATATATAGAGAGAGAGAGGGAGCCCGCGCGCTGCTGAGAGGTCATCAGAAGTTCTAACTCAGATCCGCTGCCAGATGATCAACCTCTTGGTTAAACTGTATGAGTCAGAACTTCTGACTCTGGCACCTGCAAAACAGAACCTTGTTAGTGGGGAAATCAGAAGTTCTGATTCCCCTGCGCTGCAAGACAAAAGTTTGTTAGTGGAGAAACCAGAAGTTCTGATTCTGCTGAAAAGGCAATAACTCTCAGAGGTTCTGATATCATTGACAGCAAAACAGGCTTCAGATGTGCTAACGTCAAAGTCAGCACTTGGCTTTTCCCTGTACTAATCAGAACATCTGCAATTCTGTTGTTATTCCACAAAACAGGAAACATATTTGGAACAGATCCAGCAAATACAAAAATGTTTCAGAGGTCAGAACCAACAAGGTCACAGGCAAGTCCTATACTGGCTCAGAACGTTCTGAGGTATGAAAATCCTCAGAACATAAACAGCAACAACATGATATTTACATTATGTTTATTTGAGTATGCACAGCTGATGATGCTTAACAGCGTGATGAGGGTCAGCAGGTGCTTACCTGACTTTTGGAAAAGTTTGTGGGTGAAAGTTAGCTTTTGGCTCTGGTGGTGTTCTGGACAGATTTTCTTTGAAAAGGGTAGGTAAAGGTGTATATGTACGTAGGGTCAGAAGTTTGGAAAGGGTGTTTTTTTGTTCACAAAGAAAACTGGGTATTTTGATGAAGTTTGAAGGTAAGAACTTCAAAGTTATGAAACAAACTGGAGATTTTGGCAGAGTTTCAGAATGCTATGTTGCTAAGGGTTGCTGTTTCTCTCTTAGCAATTTTTCTGTTTCTTTTTTGAACGCCCTTTTGCAGTGGTGAAGACTCTCTATTTATAGGGAAAGTTCCTGTGGGTGCCTTGAACATTAAAGCGCCAACAGAGTTTGAATTTGTTCTTTGACAGAAATTCCTGGGAAGTTGTGATAACAGATAGCCTTCAACCTAGGCTGCAGTAGCAGGCGTAGATTGGGGAGAGGTGACCTCTGAAGTGGGCGGTGGCGTGTAGACCCATGCCAGAATCTGCACAAAAGCGTTTTCCAAGCCACACGTGAATGTTCAGGAGTGGTTGGAAGCATTAATGGGTATTAAATGGTGATAAGACCTATCAACATCAATATTTTGGTAATGGAAACCAACGTTGAATCAGCAGCGTAAACCATGCTCTGGCCTTGGCTTCCTGTTGTCTTAGTAAGCTCTGGAGATTCTCCTGATTTTCTGATACGTTCCTTGGATTTACTTCTGGACCTCCTGGGCTTAGAGATTCTGTATCAGTGTAACACCCACTCTTCTGACCTTTTCATCTTCTGATTTCAGCATGTTCTGAAAGAGCCTTCAGACTTCCCTGCTTCTCTTGCATTCCTTTAGCAAATTCTGACTGAGCTTGTGTAACTGCTGAAGGGGCATGTTCTGTCTGAGGCTTACATACTGAACCACGTTTACAACTTCTGATCGAGCTGATGTAGCTGCTGAAAAGCCAACTTCTGACTACGCTGAGCCAAGCTTGCAACTTCTGACCATTTTATCTGGAATTGGTCCAGAAGTTCTGAAGCGCTGATTCTTCTTAAACACTCATTTTTTAGAGAAACGTTCCAAGTACTTAGAATTTGATTTTTCTCCAGATAAAAGCGTTATTTTTGGAGCTCGTGAGATCATCTTGCTCTTGTAAGTGGCTTGCTTGGGCAAAAAGATAACTCAAGACTTGGATTTGTTTCAGAGGGACCTTGAAAATCCAAGATGGTTTCCTGAAGAAAGAGAGGGAAAATTTTGGGGTACAACAGTTGCCCCTGTTCAATCTTCTTGAACCTGAAGAGTCAGATTGGCAAGTTTTCCTTTCGCGACTCGAAGGTAAAAGGAGATTGGACACCAGAGTGCCCTTAAATTTGCACTCGTCAAAGCAATGGATGCGGAAATGGGCTTAAAGATGCCATTTGGAGATGGGCTTAAAGATGCCATCTGGAAGGGTGGCAGAATCTTGTCGGGGATGGGCTTAAAGATGCCATCTGGAATGAAAATCAGAAAGGTGTCCCTGTATTGAACCATCTCTGAACTGGGGCTTGAATAAGCAATAGATTGACATCCGTACCTGGAGGCATCCGTAAGCTGTTTTCAAAAGTTGCATCTGAACAAGCGATAGATTAACATCCGTTGTTGGGAGGAATCCATAAACTGTTTTCAGAAGTCTGGAGAAGAATCTGAACAAGCGCTAGGTTAACATCCGTTACTTGGAGAACCCGTGAACTGTTTTCAGAAATCTTGAAGTTGAATAAGCAATAGAGCGGTAACCGTTGTTGGGAAGCGTCCATAAACTGTTTTCAAAAGTTGCATCTGAACAAGCGATAGATTAACATCCGTTGTTGGGAAGTGTGATCGGTGGATCTGGAACTGACTGTTTAACGCTGGTTCGCGAAATGTCGCGGAAGCAAGAGTCGCCACCGTCTTTTATTTTCTCCAAATGGAAAGGACAAAAGCACAGAAAAATTCCTTAAAGAGACTGCTCTCGGTTCGGGAGGTAGGTTATAGAAAGGGAAGGTATTAGCACCCTTTCTATCCATGGTTATCCATGGGCTCTTAGATACTTGCTCATTTGTGTTTTCAAAAATGGTTTGTTTGCTTTTCAACTGTGGGTTTTAAAAAAGTTTCTTTGAAAATTCCAGTTCGACTCTTGTATCGGTCCTTAAGAGTGTTTGAAAAAATGCTTTCGAAAGCTTTTTGAAAAGGTGTCGGTGTGAAAAGTATTTTTGAATTTGTTTTGAAATTTAGAGCAAGTATCTAGAGTCGTCTACCTACCCTAAGGAATTCATCTGTGTAAATGTCCTTTAAAGTAGTGCCATCCCACCATTGAGAGGTAGGTAGCACCACCGTTGGAGGTGTTCGGGTCAATTCGAGGTTCGGGACATGGTGATCACCAGAGCAATGGGAAGACACCTTAGAAGCTACCCTCATGCCAGGTTCCCGGATCATGAGGACTTACTAAGACATCCTCTACTCGACGATCACCTTTCGAGGCAAGGCAACAGTGAGGCGTACCCTAGGGGTGGTGTGTGCGATTCGTGTGTCGTTTTCATTTGTATTTATCTTGGCATATTATTGGTGTTCTACGCTTGTTTTTATTTTGTCCATACATTCTTTCATGCCATTATTAACAATTAAACGTTGCGGAAAGATAAAGTTCCTAAGCTATTACAAAGGCGCGGGTCCACATCGCCAAAATTTCCAGAACCCGATTTGACAGAAAATAGAGAAATAAAGGTAAAGTGCGAGAAATAAAATGTCCGAGTTTACAAGGCTTTGGGAGAATTACATTAATATTATAAGAAATAAAATAAAATGCGCGAATTGGAATTAAAATTGGAAGCGAGGGCGTTGGACCCTTTTTAATGAAATTAAATTAAATGATTATTTATTGAAATAAAAGAAGTGTTTTTTAGGTTTTTTTTTGTATTTATGAAATAAGAAAATTAAAATTAAAATTAAAAGAAACCCTAATTCTAAGTTATTTTTAATTATTTGAGAAAAATGTTAAAGTTTAACTTAATTTACTAAAGAATTTATGTACATGTTTATTTACAAAATAAATTAGTAATTAATAATAATAATAATGATGAGAAAATTATTTATTAAAAAAATGATGAAAAAGTTAAAAAACCTAATTTCTACATATTTAATTTATTAAGAAAAATATTAAAGTTTTGAAACCTAAATTAATCTAATTAATTGTTTAGAGTTTATTTACAAAAATAATAATAGTGAAATTAATATTAATAAAATAAACATTTTGATTTTTATGATTTTCCTGTTTTTTACTATTTTTTATATTTTATGAAAATAAGTTAAATTAAAGGAATTAATTAAAAAAATAAATAATTGAAATAAATAAAATAAGGAAAAGAAAGAAAATACAATACCTTGGGGGGTTTCTGTCCCCTTTTTGGAGGTGAATTGGAGTGGTTTGGTCATTTGTGTTCTGGCCTCATCATGCATAAGTTGTTCTACTTTGGCCATTTGGCTTTTGGCTTTTGGCCATTTGCGTTTTGGCTTTTGGCCATTTGTGTTCTGGCTTCAACATTCCTTTAATGTCTGGCTTAATGTCTGCCTCGCCATGTATTGGTGTCATGCATAAAATGTTCTGTTTTGGCCATTTGGCTTTTGGCCTTTTGGCCTCAACGTTCCTTAATGAACGTGGGAACCTGTCTAAATCTGCAGTGTTGAACCTCAAGAACACATTAAATAAAATCATAAAAATTCAAATAAAACCAACATATGAAGAAATTTAATGTTTAGGCACAATATGGCATGTAGGAATGATTATACCCTTTTGATCACGGAGATCAAATCAACCTTACCCTTACTGGAAAAGTAGTGACATGAATGCTTTTATGCCCTTTGGATCATGGAGATCAAGTCAGCCTTACCCTTACTGAAGAAGTAATAAGATGTTGGTTTGTAACTGAGATGGCTTATTTGTAGTGAATAAGATGTTGGTTTGTAACTGAGATGACTTGTTTGTAGTGAGAGAGGGATTTGTAATAAGGATTTCAAGGTTTGTTGTGGCAAGGTTTTTTTTCTCTCTTTTCCTCCTTCTTTTTTTTTCTCTCTTTTTCTCCTTATTTTTTTCTCTCTCTTTTTTCTTCTCCCTTTTTTGCTTTTTTGTGTGACAAGAAGGTGATTATATAGTGGAAATTAGGGTAAAGAAAATGGGCTTTGAATGTGCAATTGGGCCTCCAATATTCACTTGAATTCGTCACTTTCCAGGCTAAATCGCAGGGACTTAAGTGCATTTTTTGAAGTTGAAATGTGAAAACAAAATGTAGCCGGCATCGAGAACTAACTCCTGTCCGAAAATCGACTCAATCGGATAAACGGTGAATTAGTTATGAATTTTTGAAGTTTCAGCTCAGACAAACTTATTTTGGGCTCCAGTGTCGACTCTGACACGTTCTTCAATAAAAAACTGGTATTGATCGGTGCATAATCCGGTCTCGACTTTTGAAGCAAAGTTGTAGATCTACGAGTCAGGGACCTTGTGTAAAAATATGAGCCCAATCCGATAAAAATTGACCGAGTTATGAATTTTCGAAGTTTCGGCCCAGATGAAATAATATTCAGCATTCAGGATTTTCAGCGTG
Organism: Vicia faba; assembly: GCA_948472305.1. Lineage (NCBI taxonomy): Eukaryota > Viridiplantae > Streptophyta > Magnoliopsida > Fabales > Fabaceae > Vicia > Vicia faba. Next base: position 803,981,334 of record OX451741.1, read on the forward strand.
TCACGCACTCTGAGCAAAAAACGAAGGCCTTTTGAATACCGTTTGAACTCAATACCTTCTGTGAAAATGTAGCCAACTCAATTTGTGAAATTTTGGCGCCGGAACCAGCTCGATACGATGAAAATCGACCAAGTTATGATTTTCTGAACATGACGCAAATAAACTTCTGTCACAAATTTTCTGCACGAAAATACTTGATAAATCCACATTTTTGAAGACCTTCTGATTGAAATTGGCTTCCAGCCGTGAGAGATGAAAACGTATATAATGTCAAGACGGAATTTTGGCCACCAGAACGGGTTCAAAACGAGTCACGATCTTCAAGTTATGAATTTTTTAGCGCGTAAAAACTACACCTTCAGCACACTTTTTCACTATATTTCTTCGAGAAAACTCACACATTTGGATACCTTCTTTAAAGAATTGACTCTTGAGCCGAACCTGAATTTGAGAATACGTTATCAGAGATATCTTGGCGAAAGAACACCTGAATATGACGCGCCGGGTTGGACTTGTGAATTTTTCTTGAGATGTTTTGAGAAATATGGGAGGGCAAATTTTGGGGTGAAACAGTTGCCCCTGTTCAATCTTCTTAGACCTGAGGATGCAGATTGGCGGACGTGCCTTTCGTAATCCGAGGGTAGAAGATGATTGAACACTAGAGTGCCCAGAAATTTGCGCTCACATAGTAGCAGTGATGGGGGAATGGGCTTATAGATGCCATTTAGAGATTAATGGATAGGATGATGGGCTTATAGATGCCATCTGGATGTTGATCGCGTAAGAGATTCCTTAGCGAGAACCTGCATACCTGCAAAAGAAAAATGAGTACCTGACATGTTGCAGGAGCTGATTTTAGATGCTTGGTATAGATATGTCTTGACTGGTTACAGGAGCTGAATCTGGAGCTTCAAAAGATGATGAATGAACCAGGTACGGTTACTGCCCTAGCATGAATGGTAAGAGAACCTTGGATGATTTTAACTTCAACAACGCTCGTTGAGAAAATCTTGGTGGGAAATACCATCTTCGCAGGATCGGAACGAGAACCAAAGACCATTATAATCTAACAGGGAATCACCTCACTCGCCGTCGGAGAGGGAATCGTAGGAAAAGGAATTGTCACCTCACTCACCGTCGGAGAGGGGACCATAGGAGACTATCACCTCACACTCACCGTCGGAGAGGGAAACATCTTGAAAAAGGAATTACCACCTCACTCGCCGCCGGAGAGGGAACCATAGGAGACTATCACCTCACACTCACCGTCGGAGAGGGAAACATCTGAAGAAGGAATTACCACCTCACTCGCCATTGGAGAGGGTACCATAAGAGACTATCACCTCACACTCACCGTCGGAGAGGGAAACATCTGAAGAAGGAATTACCACCTCACTCGCCGTTGGAGAGGGTACCATAGGAGACTATCACCTCACACTCACCGTCGGAGAGGGAAACATCTGAAGAAGGAATTACCACCTCACTCGCCGTTGGAGAGGGTACCATCTGAAATCATAATCTGGGATAACTTCTACTGAGTCTTTATCAGAAAAATCTGTTGGGAGTCGATTTAGCTGGACTAGAGAAGACCTTGAAATATGTTTGAGAATTTCAACTGCATCTTTCCTGAAAGGTAAAGGTCAGTCGTATGCAATGCATGATATGGATCAAGCAATGATGTTCTCAACATAAATGAGATTTGTATGACATAATGCGTCTATGCATGCTATAATGACTTTTATGAATGTTTTCGTTTAGGAAAGTAAATCCTTGACGGGTGCCGGGAAGTCATATCCTGGGCTGATGTTTGAAGAATAAGCTTTTGCTTCCGCTGGGGATGATAACTGCAAGAATACCGGTAGGAGAAGATGACTCCGTTGCGGAATAAACTTGGCAAATGGAAGATTCTGCGGGGAGAAAAGATACTCTAGCGACCTTGTTGGGAAGCAATACTCTGTGGGGGAGAGAGATGCCTTGCTGAGTGTTGATAATAATTTGCTGGGGTAAGAAGACTTCGTCGAGGACGCTCTTTCCGTGGGTTTTGGCTGAGGATAACCCAGTTATATCCTGTTAAGGAAATAACTCTTTAAATCAAGCCGGACGATGCGTTCGCGTTCTGCGAGGGGATAAGCTTCCAGAATCTACTGGGGATATGCTTATTGCTTGGGGATATGAATTCTAAATTTCCTGGGAAACTAGATTGTATTCTCTTGGGGGAGTTTTGAATTGCGGGGGAAGTGATTCCTTTGAATATTTGATATGCCGCCGGGGAACAATCTTTAGGTCGAAACTGCCGGAGATGCTTGTTAAGAATGCTTGTATGCTGCTGGGAAACGTTGAGATCTGCTGGAGGATACCCAACTTCCTTAAGTTTGATAATAGCTTTGCTTGAGGAGAGTGTACGGACTTGCTAGCTCACTCTCTGAGGAGTCGAGATATCTGGTTATCTTCTTCAGCTGAACCTACCTTGATACCCTGATGGACAGCACAATTAGATCGCTTGGACGGCTCATCATTGCCCCTGCTTCTGAGGTGGGAGAGGAAGACCTGTGAGGAGCTGATAGTTGTTGATGGACCCACCTTCTTCTGGTAGGCAGGTGACAAGATGACAGGACATAGTCGTACGCTTTGATCCCTAATTTTTGCCTGGACTGCCCTTTTGGGTTTTCAGTCCACCGGGATACCCATTTTTTGCCCAAGCCGCCTTTTCAGGTTTTCGACTTGCCGGGTGTACATATTTTTTCATTTCATCCCTTCATTTTGCCCGAACCCTTTTGGTTCGCCGGGAAGCCCTTATTTTTGCCTAGGTGTGTCAACCTAGCGGGTCTTTGATTTTGCGCAATACTTTTTCGACTATGTCCACACTCTCAGAATGTAGGGAGTTGCCCCTGTTGGAAGTATTTTGCCATGCCCCAGATAATGGGCAATGCTCCTACTGTGCCCCTTGATTGGAGGTACTTCTGTTCACAAGGTGTTCATCGTGCGAATTTCCCTGCTGTTCAAACAAATAGTTATATGCAAACAAGGTTATTTTAAGAATGCAAAAGCCTATGTCTGTCTTGAATTTTGAAAATGCATTTTGTGTAATACAGTGCGATATCAACTCAAGATTTTACAGCAAACCTTCAGGAGTCAGGATACCTTCGTAGCAGTATGCTTTCGAACTAACCCATGCTTCAGCTAGGACTTTTAAGGGTTATAACGTGGCATGGTTCACGGTTTAAGAAACAAAGGATCAAGGCTCAAATTTTATTTGTATCCACCCGCTCTTCGTGATGTTCTCCAAACCTAAACTCAGTTGATCATATGTTAGACCTTGTTTGAGTCTTTGCTTTGATATACTAGTGATGCTTCGGATATTGAACGTTTATTTGAATAGGCAGTCATCTCCTTTTTTGCTGAGGGTTTGTAGGACCTCTTTCTTTTTGATTTCGTTATCCCTATTTTTTTTTGCCTGAACTGTTTCCTTTTTGGAACTACAGTCAGCGGGATGCCCCAGTTTCATAAGTCCCTTTTATAGGTTTTGACTTTTTGGGCTTTTTGTTTATGATTTTTTTTGATAACAACTGCCTGTCTTTATGATTGTTCTGAACCATCACTGTTTTTTTTTTTTATTTTACAAGGACCTCTTTGGTGCCATTTGTTGTGCACTTGGATCAACTGAGAGACTACCCTGCCCCAAGTTATGATTAAGGGTTTTAAATTTCGAAAAGAAAAACTCCTACTTCTTTGGCTCAGATGGGTTGACGAGGGATTATCATCCTTATAACTCCAGTGTTTGGGAATTGAAACAATGCCTGTACCTCATCAGCGGGGTCTGTTCAAAAGCATACTGTAGATTGTGGTATCGTTTTCGTCATCCTCCCTCAAGAGGCTTAGAATTATTATTTAAGAGTTGATCATCAGAAAAAATATGAAAATAATTTGCATATAGTGAATACGAATATATTGCTTCAAAACAGACATATGCGATGCATCAATGAAATAACAATGTTTAACATGAGTAAATGTTTAAACAATCAAAGAACAAACACAACTTGAACATTCGAATGAACAAAATTTTCCTAGTCTCAGGGCTTGTCACTTCAAATGGTGAACCTTTGAGGGATGGTAGAAAAATTTAGCCTGACCATCTTGTGTGAACTCCAGTGCCCCTTCATCAATCAAGTCCTGGATCTTGTTCTTCAGAGCCCAACATTCATTTGTATCATGCCCCGGGCTATCAGAATGATAAGCGCAGCGAACGTTGGGGTTATACTTTGGTGACGTTGTCTTTTGAAACTTCGGAGCCTCTTTTAGAGTTACTAGCTTGGTCTCCAGCAATTGTGGCAAGATCTGGGATAAGGTCATGCTGAGCCGAGTGCACTGCCTTCTCTCGCTCTTTTGTTGGTTGCGATGTTGAATTTGTGACACTGGAGCCGTTTGGGGAGCTCCCTCCTTGACTCTTTGTCTCAAAGGTGGTCGAACGATGACTGGCTTTTTATCCTTAGACTTTTGCCCCAGCTGGTTACCCTGAAGCAGTTGGTTGACAAGAACTCCGAGCTCTTCTTGTTTTTGAGCTAACCCTTGAATGCCAGTCCCCTGCCCCAGCATTTGGGCTTTCATTGCATCCATCTCAGCTTGTAGGTGTTTCAGCCTTTCATCCTCAGCACTGTTCCCGACAAAGGTCCCCTTGAGAAGTGTCCTTAGTTCCTCCTGCCCCTTGGATAGATTCAGAAGGATTTCCCCGAACCGAGTTTCTTGAGCAAGAAAGTCCTGGTTGTCTGGTTGGAAGGCCATTGCTCGCGGGGTAAACAGAGAAACTTGTTAAGATTTGAAACTGGTAGCTTTGATTGAAGGAAACCCATGCTGTTGAGGATTCTTCTTGAAGGGTCAAAGGCTCACCATATCCAGTGGGTCATAGCCCCTGACTTTAGTCATCATGTCTGGTTTTGATTTCCAAACAACCTTGGTTAAGGGAACCTTCTTCAAGAGTCAGAGCTCACCATATCAAGTGGGTCATAGCCTCTGACAACTTTGGCTAGAGGAAAATAAATCCTCTTTGCCCCTTGCTAGATGTTTGATTCATCGTGACCTGCATCACAAGCCCTTGAGATCCTTGAAATGGGTTAGGATGTATGCAATGGTATGATGGTATGATGTCATGTTATGCGTGGGGTGATATAAGTAACCCTGTTATGAGTCCAGATTAAGGACTGTAAACCAAAACCTGCAAGAAACTTAAGTAAAACCTGTCATGAGTCCTAATTAAGGACTAGAACAAACCCTGCAAGAAACTTGGTAAACCTTGTTATGAGTCCTGGTTAAGGACTAAAACAAAAACCTGCAAGAAACTTAGGTACCCTGTTATGAGTCCTAATTAAGGACTAAAACAAAAACCTGCAAGAAACTTAGGTACCCTGTTATGAGTCCCTATTTAAGGACTATAGACAAAACCTGCAAGAAGCTCAAGTGTCAGACAACAAGCATGCAAATAGTCAAGTACGAAGGCACGCAAGTCACACAAAAGAGCCCTTAGAGTTTAGGCCAGCATGAGGTCTGGGTATTACCCTCTTGAAGTTGGTGGGTTCAACCTGTCCTATCAAAGTAACCGGGTTCTAAGGTTCCCAATATCACGGGATTGCTTTCATTGTTCATCGTTTCGATTTAGCCACTGAACTGGCGACCGAAATATTCCAGGAAAGCAACCCTCAATTGGGTGTAGTATCGAGTATCAACCAACCTCGGACTGCACCAAAGTCAGTTATCTCACTACCCTAAAGAGGCCAAGATAGTTCAATTAAGGTTCCTAAGGTCTGTTGATGCTTTACGACACCACGCGGAGGCCCCGTACTCTCCTTGACTGAACTCAAGGGTTACCGGTACACACCAAAGTGCCACATCAACGTAGCAGACTGTTTCAACCATGTCGGTATACCCCGCACAGTTCCCTCACAGCCTTGTTGCTACTTTCTAAGAAGGTATCCCCCAGATCCGGGTTAGGATCTATAGAACTCCCAAGACAGTACCCACAATAATAAAGCAAACAATTCAGACAATTGAAAACACAAATGATCTTAGTCCTAAGGTACACCTCACTTTAAGTATCCCCAGCAGAGTCGCCAGTTCTGTGATCGGTGGATCTGGAACTGACTGTTTAACGCTGGTTCGCGAAATGTCGCTGAAGCAAGAGTCGCCACCGTCTTTTATTTTCTCCAAATGGAAAGGACAAAAGCACAGAAAAATTCCTTAAAGAGATTGCTCTCGGTTCGGGAGGTAGGTTATAGAAAGGGAAGGTATTAGCACCCTTTCTATCCATGGTTATCCATGGGCTCTTAGATACTTGCTCATTTGTGTTTTCAAAAATGGTTTGTTTGCTTTTCAACTGTGGGTTTTAAAAAAGTTTCTTTGAAAATTCCAGTTCGACTCTTGTATCGGTCCTTAAGAGTGTTTGAAAAAATGCTTTCGAAAGCTTTTTGAAAAGGTGTCGGTGTGAAAAGTATTTTTGAATTTGTTTTGAAATTTAGAGCAAGTATCTAGAGTCGTCTACCTACCCTAAGGAATTCGTCTGTGTAAATGTCCTTTAAAGTAGTGCCATCCCACCATTGAGAGGTAGGTAGCACCACCGTTGGAGGTGTTCGGGTCAATTCGAGGTTCGGGACATGGTGATCACCAGAGCAATGGGAAGACACCTTAGAAGCTACCCTCATGCCAGGTTCCCGGATCATGAGGACTTACTAAGACATCCTCTACTCGACGATCACCTTTCGAGGCAAGGCAACAGTGAGGCGTACCCTAGGGGTGGTGTGTGCGATTCGTGTGTCGTTTTCATTTGTATTTATCTTGGCATATTATTGGTGTTCTACGCTTGTTTTTATTTTGTCCATACATTCTTTCATGCCATTATTAACAATTAAACGTTGCGGAAAGATAAAGTTCCTAAGCTATTACAAAGGCGCGGGTCCACATCGCCAAAATTTCCAAAACCCGATTTGACAGAAAATAGAGAAATAAAGGTAAAGTGCGAGAAATAAAATGTCTGAGTTTACAAGGCTTTGGGAGAATTACATTAATATTATAAGAAATAAAATAAAATGCGCGAATTGGAATTAAAATTGGAAGCGAGGGCGTTGGACCCTTTTTAATGAAATTAAATTAAATGATTATTTATTGAAATAAAAGAAGTGTTTTTTAGGTTTTTTTTGTATTTATGAAATAAGAAAATTAAAATTAAAATTAAAAGAAACCCTAATTCTAAGTTATTTTTAATTATTTGAGAAAAATGTTAAAGTTTAACTTAATTTACTAAAGAATTTATGTACATGTTTATTTACAAAATAAATTAGTAATTAATAATAATAATAATGATGAGAAAATTATTTATTAAAAAAATGATGAAAAAGTTAAAAAACCTAATTTCTACATATTTAATTTATTAAGAAAAATATTAAAGTTTTGAAACCTAAATTAATCTAATTAATTGTTTAGAGTTTATTTACAAAAATAATAATAGTGAAATTAATATTAATAAAATAAACATTTTGATTTTTATGATTTTCCTGTTTTTTACTATTTTTTATATTTTATGAAAATAAGTTAAATTAAAGGAATTAATTAAAAAAATAAATAATTGAAATAAATAAAATAAGGAAAAGAAAGAAAATACAATACCTTGGGGGGTTTCTGTCCCCTTTTTGGAGGTGAATTGGAGTGGTTTGGCCATTTGTGTTCTGGCCTCATCATGCATAAGTTGTTCTACTTTGGCCATTTGGCTTTTGGCTTTTGGCCATTTGCGTTTTGGCTTTTGGCCATTTGTGTTCTGGCTTCAACATTCCTTTAATGTCTGACTTAATGTCTGCCTCGCCATGTATTGGTGTCATGCATAAAATGTTCTGTTTTGGCCATTTGGCTTTTGGCCTTTTGGCCTCAACGTTCCTTAATGAACGTGGGAACCTGTCTAAATCTGCAGTGTTGAACCTCAAGAACACATTAAATAAAATCATAAAAATTCAAATAAAACCAACATATGAAGAAATTTAATGTTTAGGCACAATATGGCATGTAGGAATGATTATACCCTTTTGATCACGGAGATCAAATCAACCTTACCCTTACTGGAAAAGTAGTGACATGAATGCTTTTATGCCCTTTGGATCATGGAGATCAAGTCAGCCTTACCCTTACTGAAGAAGTAATAAGATGTTGGTTTGTAACTGAGATGGCTTATTTGTAGTGAATAAGATGTTGGTTTGTAACTGAGATGGCTTGTTTGTAGTGAGAGAGGGATTTGTAATAAGGATTTCAAGGTTTGTTGTGGCAAGGTTTTTTTTCTCTCTTTTCCTCCTTCTTTTTTTTTCTCTCTTTTTCTCCTTATTTTTTTCTCTCTCTTTTTTCTTCTCCCTTTTTTGCTTTTTTGTGTGACAAGAAGGTGATTATATAGTGGAAATTAGGGTAAAGAAAATGGGCTTTGAATGTGCAATTGGGCCTCCAATATTCACTTGAATTCGTCACTTTCCAGGCTAAATCGCAGGGACTTAAGTGCATTTTTTGAAGTTGAAATGTGAAAACAAAATGTAGCCGGCATCGAGAACTAACTCCTGTCCGAAAATCGACTCAATCGGATAAACGGTGAATTAGTTATGAATTTTTGAAGTTTCAGCTCAGACAAACTTATTTTGGGCTCCAGTGTCGACTCTGACACGTTCTTCAATAAAAAACTGGTATTGATCGGTGCATAATCCGGTCTCGACTTTTGAAGCAAAGTTGTAGATCTACGAGTCAGGGACCTTGTGTAAAAATATGAGCCCAATCCGATAAAAATTGACCGAGTTATGAATTTTCGAAGTTTCGGCCCAGATGAAATAATATTCAGCATTCAGGATTTTCAGCATGTCACGCACTCTGAGCAAAAAACGAAGGCCTTTTGAATACCGTTTGAACTCAATACCTTCTGTGAAAATGTAGCCAACTCAATTTGTGAAATTTTGGCGCCGGAACCAGCTCGATACGATGAAAATCGACCAAGTTATGATTTTCTGAACATGACGCAAATAAACTTCTGTCACAAATTTTCTGCACGAAAATACTTGATAAATCCACATTTTTGAAGACCTTCTGATTGAAATTGGCTTCCATCCGTGAGAGATGAAAACGTATATAATGTCAAGACGGAATTTTGGCCACCAGAACGGGTTCAAAACGAGTCACGATCTTCAAGTTATGAATTTTTTAGCGCGTAAAAACTACACCTTCAGCACACTTTTTCACTATATTTCTTCGAGAAAACTCACACATTTGGATACCTTCTTTAAAGAATTGACTCTTGAGCCGAACCTGAATTTGAGAATACGTTATCAGAGATATCTTGGCGAAAGAACACCTGAATATGACGCGCCGGGTTGGACTTGTGAATTTTTCTTGAGATGTTTTGAGAAATATGGGAGGGCAAATTTTGGGGTGAAACAGGAAGAATCCATAAACTGTTTTCAGAAGTCTTGAGGTTGAATAAGCAATAGAGCAACATCCGTTGTTGGGAAGCGTCTGTAAACTGTTTTCAGAGGTTGCATCTGAACAAGTTGGTAGATTAACATCCGTTATTGGGAAGAATCCATAAACTGTTTTCAGAAGTCTTGAGGTTGAATAAGCAATAGAGCAACATCCGTTGTTGGGAAGCGTCCGTAAACTGTTTTCAGAGGTTGCATCTGAACAAGTTGGTAGATTGACATCCGTTGTTGGGAAGAATCCATAAACTGTTTTCAGAAGTCTTGAGGTTGAATAAGCAATAGAGCAACATCCGTTGTTGGGAAGCGTTCGTAAACTGTTTTTAGAGGTTGCATCTGAACAAGTTGGTAGATTAACATCCGTTGTTGGGAAGAATCCATAAACTGTTTTCAGAAGTCTTGAAAATAAACTGAACAAGCGATAGGTTAACATCCGTTACTTAGAGAACCCGTAAACTGTTTTCAGAAATCTTGAAGTTGGAGAAAGAACCGGCGTAGGGTTCCCTGATGATGAGCTCGTGTGAAACTGCATCTGAATGAATCTGGAATAAGAATCAGAATATTGTCATGTCTGGGTCACATCTGAACTATTCCTGGAAAGAATTTCGGGAGATAATGATTTTTGTCTGTCGACTGATCTTACCTAAAAAGGTAAAGGGTTAGTTATATGCAATGTCATGATGCATGATGCAATGTACGTTATATGATATGAATGTAAATGGACGTGCATGTAAGCTGGAGAGCTGTCTTGCAAAGGATAGATGAATCCGAGATGGCTGAAGATAAAAGTATCTTGACTGCTGCCGAGAAGAATAATTCCTGGTTGTTGCTGGAGAATAAGGAGCTTGGGTTGTATACCAATCTTCTGGGGAATTCCTGATGACTTCTACTGGGGAGTTCCAATCTAACAGACTCATGCTGGGGAGATAGGACTGAGAATCTTCAGTTTGGCGGGAAGTATTTCTGGCGACTTCACTGGGGAACTCAAGATTTGTCCTCCAAAATTCTATGGGGAGAAGGTTCATTAGTCTGGCTCCGCTGGGGATTGATAATTTTGAAGCCTTAGCTCAGCTGGGGATACTGAAACTTAAACTCTGAGGGGAATTGAATTCCGGAGGATTCTCTGGCTGGGGGTTGTATTGGTAAGTTATGCTGGGGAACTCTGATGAACTCCGCGGGAGGTAGGAAGCATTTGGCCGGGTGCGATCTTCCGTGGCAGTTAGCTGAGGATAACCCAGTTATAAGCCCTTGTGAGGAATAACTTTGAATAAAACTCGGGTGAGACGTCCGTACTCTGCAGGGGATAAGCCTCCAGAATCCACTGGGGATAAGCTTCAGGGTTTGCTGGGGATATAGATTCCAAATCTCCTGGGGGTTTCCTTTGAAAGGGTATCAAGATATCCAACTGTATCTTCAACCTATCAGTAATCCTCTTTCTTGATTCATAAGGAAATGATCATGTTCAAATGCATATGCCTATTTAACAAAACATTGGACGTTTCTCAAAATAAAACAGATAGTGCAAGAGAAAAAGTGAAAGGAAATGACACAAATTTCTGGGAAAAGTATTTGTATTAACTTTCTCTGGGTATATTTGTACAAAGGAGACAATCATCCTAGTAAGAGGATTTTGTCGTAAATATTGAAAGATTTATACAAAATAAAAGATGGCTATGTGAAATAATTCCATGAGATTCCATTCCGCTATAGCCTTCACAACTCTGAATATCTGTCCATTCAATGCTTCGTTTGCCGATGACTGGATTGATCCGAAGCCTGAAACTGGTTGATGAAGAGATTGTCTTTGAAGTGATCCGACGAGACATAGTCATACGCTTTAATTCCCTAACTTTTGCCTGAATCGCCCTTTCGGGTTTTCGATCCACCGGGAAACCCCTTTTTGCCCAAGCCGCCCTTTCGGGTTTTCAACTTGCCGGGTGTACAGATTTTTTTTATTTTATTTATTTTTTTTTATCCCTAACTTTTGCCTGAACCGCCCTTTCGGGTTTTCGGTCCACCGGGATGCCCATTTTTGCCCAAGCCGCCCTTTCGGGTTTTCGACTTGTCGGGTTATTTTATGCGTAGTATCTTTTGACTATGTCTGCGTTCGCAGGGTGCGGCAAATCGTCGCCGTCCATGGTGGTCAGAATCATTGCACCACCAGAAAATATGCTCTTGATCACAAATGGTCCTTCATATGTAGGAGTCCATTTGCCCCTGGGATCACTTTGCGGCAAGATAATCCGCTTGATTACGAGATCTCCGACTTGATACACTTAACGTATGACTTTCTTATTGAAGGCCTTGATCATCCATTTTTGATACGTATGACCATGGCACATAGCAGCGAGTCGTTTCTCGTCGATCAGGTTGAGTTGATCAAGTCGGGTCTGCATCCAATCATCTTCATTCAAACCCGCATCCTTCATAATCCTTAGAGAAGGAATCTGAACTTCCATAGGCAGGACAGCTTCCATGCCATATACCAAAGAAAATGGGGCTGCCCCGGTTGAAGTACGTGCCGTCGTACGGTATCCATGCAGAGCAAACGGTAACATCTCATGCCAGTCTTTGTAAGTGACTGTCATTTTCTGAATGATCTTCTTAATGTTTTTGTTCGCAGCTTCAACAGCACCGTTCATCTTCGGCCGATAGGGAGATGAATTGTGATGCTAAATCTTGAACTGTTCGCACAAAGCGGTGATCATTGTGTTATTCAGATTTGTGCCGTTGTCTGTGATGATCCTGTCTGGAACACCATACCGACATATGAGATTTTGCTTGATGAAGCGGGCAACCACATTTTTAGTAACAGAGGCGAAGGAAGCTGCTTCGACCCATTTGGTGAAATAGTCAATGGCAACCAGGATGAAGTGATGTCCGTTGGAAGCCGTGGGCTTGATCTCTCCAATCATGTCAATGCCCCACATTGCAAAGGGCCACGGAGCAGTCAGAACATTGAGAGGAACCAGAGGGATATGAACTTTGTCAGCGTAGACTTGACATTTGTGGCAAGTACGGGAATGTTGATGGCAGTCAGCTTCCATGGTAGACCAGTAATAGCCTGCCCTTAGGATCTTCTTAGCCATTGTATGCCCGATCAAGTGAGTGCCAAATGTGCCGCTGTGTATCTCAGTCATGATCAACTCTGCTTCAGCTTTGTCTAGACATCGGAGTAATACACAATCATGGCTTCGTTTGTAAAGGATGTCGTTGCTCAGGAAGAACTTAGCAGCAAATTTCCTTAAGAACTTCTTGTCGTTTACGGAAGCTCCTTCGGGATAATCTCTGGTCTCGAGATACCTTTTGATTTCATGGAACCAGGGTTGTTCCACTACTTCTTCGGTATTAATCTCATGACAATGCGCAGGTTCATCCATTCGCTTGATGGTGATTTGGGGAGCCTCGTTATCTCAGTTGAGTTTAAACATGGAGGACATTATGGCTAGAGCATCTGCTAGCTGATTCTCTTCTCGCGGGAAATGCTCGAAGGTAATTTGCTCGAAATGAGGCAACAACGTCAAGACATGTTCTTTGTATGGGATAAGATTAGGATGCTTGGTATCCCACTCTCCTTTGATTTGACTGATAATCAAAGCCGAGTCCCCAAATACGATCAAAGATTTGATCCCTAAGTCTATAGCAGCCATGAGACCAAAGATGCAAGCTTCGTATTCAGCCATGTTGTTTGTGCAGCTAAAGCAAAGTCGGGCCGTGAAAGGTGTGTGACAGCCTTCCAGAGAAATGAGTACTGCGCCGACACCGTTTCCAAGTGCATTTGAAGCACCATCAAAGTATAGGGTCCATCGGGATCCCATTTCGGGTCCGTCATACGGTCCGTCACCTTCAATGTTGTCCAAATTCATGATGTCCTCGTCTGGGAAGTCGAATCTCATGGGTTGATAATCTTCGATAGCTTGATGAGACAGATGGTCAGCTAGTACACTCCCTTTTATAGCTTTTGGGGTGGTGTACTGTATGTCATACTCAGTCAGGATCATTTGCCATCTGGCTATCCTTCCAGATAAGGCGGGCTTTTCGAAGATATACTTGATAGGATCCATTTTGGAAATCAACAAGGTAGTATGAGTCAACATATACTGTCTTAGTCGGCGAGCAGCCCATACCAAAGCGCAGCAAGTTTTCTCGAGCAGTGAGTAGCGAGTCTCACAGTCGGTAAACTTTTTGCTAAGGTAATAAATAGCATGCTCTTTTCGACCAGACTCGTCATGCTGGCCCAAAACACACCCCATTGAGTTATCCAAGACGGTCAGATACATGATTAATGGTCTTCCTTCGACGGGTGGCATCAGAATAGGAGGTTCTAGCAAATACTCCTTGATCTTATCAAAAGCAGCTTGGCAGTCATCGTTCCATTCGACTACCTGATCTTTCTTCAAGAGTTTGAAAATTGGCTCACAGGTAGAAGTCAGATGGGAGATGAATCTGGCAATATAATTCAAGCGTCCCAAGAACCCTCTAACCTCCTTTTCAGTACGGGGAGCAGGCATCTCTTGCATTGCTTTTACTTTTGCTGGATCGTCTTCAATGCCTTTGTTGCTTACAATGAATCCCAGAAGTTTACCAGACCTAATTCCAAAAGTGCACTTACTTGGATTCAGCCTGAGTTTGTATTCTTTCAACCTGGAAAACAGCTTTTCTAGATGTTCAAGGTGCTCTTCCTCTGTTTGTGACCGAGCTATCATATCGTCTACGTAAACTTCAATCTCATGATGTATCATATCATGAAACAAAGCTACCATGGCGCGTTGATAAGTTGCCCCTGCATTCTTCAGCCCGAACGGCATCACCTTGTAACAGAAAGTGCCCCATTGTGTGACAAAAGTTGTTTTCTCCATATCCTCGGGGGCCATTTTAATTTGATTGTAGCCCGAGAATCTATCCATGAAGGAAAACACTTTATGCTGAGCTGTATTGTCGATCAAAATGTCAATGTGTGGGAGTGGAAAATCATCTTTGGGGCTGGCCCTATTCAAATCCCAGTAGTCCACACACATCCTGACTTTGCCATCTTTCTTAGGTACTGGCACGATGTTAGCGACCCATTGAGGATAGGACGTAACAGCTAGGAAGCCAGCGTCGAATTGCTTCATTACTTCTGCCTTGATCTTTTCAGACATGTCAGGCCTCATTCGGAGGACTTTTTGCTTGATCGGTGGACAATCCTCTCTTGTGGGGAGACGGTGAACCACGATGTCTGTGTCTAAACCCGACATGTCTTCATAAGACCAAGCGAAGATTTCAACATACTCATTCAACAACTGTATCAGGCGTTCCTTGATATTTGGTTCCAGATTGGAACCTACTTGTACCTCCTTCCGGTCTTCCTCGGTTCCCAAGTTGATAGTTTCCAATGACTCTTCATGCGGTAAGATGGCCCTTTTCTCTTGCTGTAGAAGTCTGGCTAGTTCCCCTGGTACTTCACAACCTTCGTCATCTTCATACTCGGCTTGATTGACCAGATCTTCAGAGTTATTGAAGGATATAGCAGAATTGTCACCCATGGAATCTGGAGTGGATGGGTACCTGCATTTGTGAGTGTGGGTGTGTGTAAGGGATAGCCATCCTTAAACAAAAAATGCAAAAGGAAAGAAAATGAACACAAGCAGTTTATCAAATGAAAAACGTCCAATGAATCATTAAACATGGCATATGGATATGAAAGATAATCAAAACCCTTACAAATGGACCTACATGCCCCGGGCAAGACATGAGGTGAAAAGATAGTGTACGGATTGTTTGAAAATAAATATTACAGACCAAATAGGAAATGTTTAACAGATAAATTACTGATGAATAAAAGTGATGGGGACAAAGTCTTTTGCCTCCCAGTTGCACAATCCTCCTTTGACAGTTGGGTAAATCCACTCTTTGATGTTGCTCTCTTTGTCTTCATCCTCCAAAGCGTTGATTCCGTAGGGAGAAATTTTGACTGGCGCCCTTTCAATCTTCGAACGGCGCATAGCTTTCTGGCCTGCGGCAGTGAACCCTAATCCAAATTTGTCGGTCTTATGTTGAATATCAGGCAACTGCCCCCATGCTGAATTCTTCCCTTCCTTTATTGCGGCCCTTGCGTCTTCCAGCGATGCCATCCTGGCCATTTGACTCGGTGTCTCAGCTGCCAACTTTGCTACTGTTATCTCAGGAAGGACTTCTTCGAAATTCTGAAAAGGAGTCTCAATGAACTCCCCTTCTACCTCCACGTACCGGAAAGAATTCAAGTGGCTAATCATGTACTCCTCTTCACCATGGACAATAATGATCTTTCCCTTGACAGGGTACTTCAACATCTGATGTAAGGAGGAGGTGACTGCCCCAGCATGGTGTATCCAAGGCCTACCCAGCAAGCAAGAGTATGACGGACGAATGTCCATCACATAGAAAGTAGATTTGAACACCTCAGTGCCTATCTTGATGGGAATTTCGACCTCCCCATGGACCATTCTCTTCGAACCATCGAAAGCTCTGACAACAATATCACTCGGCTTCAACTCCAACCCTTCACAATCTAGTCGGTCCAAGGCCTTCTTAGGCAAAACATTCAGCGACGAACCAGTGTCGACCAAGACATGTGCGAGAGTAGTTCCTCGACACTCGACTGAAATGTGCAAAGCATCATTGTGGTTTCTACCTTTAGGAGTTAGGTCGGCATCAGAGAAACCTAATCCATTGTCCGCAGTCAGGCTAGCCACGCAATTTTGAAATTGATCTGTAGAGGTTTCCTGGGGCACATGGGCTGCCTTCAGGAATTTTATCAGGGCTTTAGCGTGCACTTCTGAGCAAAGTAGCAGTGCCAGCATGGAGATCTTTGAGGGGGTTTGCCCCAGCCGTTCTACCACATCGTAATCACTCCTCTTGATTATCCTCAAAATCTCATCCATTTCCTTCTTGGAGGTTTCAGGGATAACCAAGGGTTGAGCCCTCGTCCTGATGAGCTCATCTTGGATTCCCTTACCTTTGTCAGCAGTGGTAGGAGGGATAGTACTAGGGACAACAACATATTCAACCAAAGGGGTTCTGGCGGAGAGTTTTATTGGTGCCGGGATGACCTTGTCGGCAGATGAGGGTCCAAAGATTGCTCTTGGAGGGGCAATCTCTGGAGAAAATATTCTCCCGCTCCGGGTGATTTTGCTCGTGCCTGCAATGTTACCAATGCTGGCTTCTTCATCATCCGAACTTTCTTCAATTATCTCGATTTGTTTAATACCATGGTAGTAGACGTCACCGCCATAGTTCCATGGTATTGACTTCTCAGAAACATAGGGAACGGGCCCTGGCATTGTTATCTTCAAAGGAACAGATTTCGTAGCTGGTGTAATCTTAACAGGCTTTTTGACGGCCTTGGAAAGATTGGCGTGAATGGTTATGATCGAGACATCTTCAGTATGGGTTGGAGTAGCAGAAACTTTTTCAAACAAAATTTGTCGACTATCCACAAGGCCTTGGATGCCTTTCTTCAGTAACGGACAATCAAACGGCAGAGAGTAACAACAATAGCAGTCTTCTTTACATCCCGGGAAGATCCCGACCCTTAACAGATTCAACTTGATGGTTAACAATGGAGTTATCAGATCATTGACATCAGCAACATACAAATCTTCTTCAATGGCATTGACATTTCGGCCGTGCTTCGGCATGGGTGCAGATATCACATTAGGCTTCTCCGAAGCGTCAAACTCCACCTCCTTCGCCTCTATCAGGTCTTGGATTTTATGCTTGAGTGCCCAACAATCATTGGTGTCGTGCCCGACACTGTCAGAATGGTAGGCGCATTTAGCATGAGGATGATAATGCGGAGAGGATGTATTCACATTATTTGGTGCCTCTTTGATAGTGGCGAGGTTCAACTTCAACAGATGGGGAAGCACTTGCGCTGGAGTCATATTAATACGGGTGAACTGCCGTTGTGGCCGTTCCACTCGTTGTTGATTTGGTCTGGACTGGTTATAGCGAGGCTGCTCACTTGAAGGATTTTGAATCATTACGGCCCCCACAGTTGGCCGACGTTCCGTCTTTCCTGCTCTTCTCTGAGAATATACCACAGTCGTCTCCTTCTTAAAAGGTTTCTTCTCAACACTTGTAGCAACACCCTTTTGAATCTTTCCTGACTTGATGCCAGCTTCTATTCTTTCGCCCGTTAAGATCAAATCGGTAAACCCCGCGGAAGAGTTACCAATTAGATGATTGAAAAATGGCCTAGATAGGGTCCCTAACAACATATCAACGAGTTCACGGTCGGTTAAAGGAGGCTGCACCCTGCCAGCCAAATCCCTCCATTTTTGTGCATATTCTTTGAATCCTTCGCCTGTTCCCAATGACATACCCTGAAGTTGGGTACGAGTAGGGGCAAGGTCAGAATTGTACTGATATTGTTTGTAAAAAGCGGTGGCCAAGTCTTCCCAATTACGGACGCTGGTTCCCTCTAGCTGATAAAACCACTCCAATTGAGCTCCAGAAAGGCTGTCTTGAAAGAAATGAATCCAAAGGTTTTTATCTGCCGTATAGGGTTGAATCTTTCTCACGTAGGATCTGAGATGCATTTTTGGACAAGACAGCCCATCATACCTCACAAACACTGGCACTTTGAATTTTGGGGGAATCACAATCCCGGCGACCAAACCCAAGTCTTCAAAATCCAAACCCGGTACTCTTTGTAACTCCATGGCAGCCAACCTGTCTTCTAAACCCTTGTATTTATCATCGGCTGGAGGGTACTGCTGATCAGAATAATCTTCATCCTCTTCGACCTCTTCTTCTTCCACATCGGACTCGGAAGGTACCGCAGCCCCACCTCCTTTGCTAGTCCCTTCATCAGAAATAGGAGGAAATTCAAGCACTCTCCGAGCTTCTCCGTCAAATCTTCTCCCTAAAGTATCCACCCCGAGTGTCTTTTTCTTCTTTTTCACTGGGTCTTTGTTCCCCAGTTGGGTCTTGATATCCTCCTGACCCTTAGCTAAGGTCATCAGGAGCTGCTGGAACTGTGCATTTTGAGCTTGTAGGTCTTTGACTGTTTGGTCGAGATCCATCCTACTGACATAAACATCAGACAGATAAGGAAACCTGGAGTGAGACCTGCTTATGCACATGATGAATGATATGCTTATGTATGCAATGCATTCAAGGATTTAGAACATTCAAAATTGTTGCAGACAAAGAAGAACGCACGTCATATTGATAAGAAGAAATTTGTTAGTACATAAATTCCCCATGGGCCAAATATTACAAAATGACTTCTCAAGGCAGAAAGACATTGCGCATCCTCTTTGGTGCGATGTAGGTGTTGAGGGCCTCTTGCTCATGGAGTCGGCGGGTAAGCTCTAGAACCTTCTTCTCACTAGCGTAGAAGCTGGCTTCAAAAGTGTTCCGTTCCTCCTTGAGCTGAATCCAACTTTTCTGCATTTCCTCCCACGATGTAGGCATGTCAGGATGTAGGATGGTGTAGGGAACCTCTCCTTCCTTGACGGGCTCTTTAATCACAGGGAGAACATGAGGATAAGGCATCATCAGACTTTGGGCTCGGGCTCGTACCCACTTGAGATAAGGCTCAAGAGGGATGGAGTTCTTGTGTCCCAGAGTCTTGCTATCAACCTTGTTGGGTCTTCCCCAAGCTCTGATGAATCTTTGGCGAAGTCCTTGCGCATCGTTGTCGAAGTCAAAAACTAGGTCAGGAATCAACATGTCATGAGGGCCATCCCTCTGTGCATATCCAAATTGCCTCAAGGCTAGGCAAGGGTTGTAGGTGATACCTCCTCTAATTCCAAGTAAAGGAACATTAGGAAACTCTCCACAACGATCGACGATGATGACATTTTCTCTGCACCGAGAACACCAATGTACATCAGAGTGAGTAAGAGTCATCAACCGTTGGGACCACCTTGAACCTTGGTCATTCTTCAAGACAGATTGTGGAAGGTGCGAAATAAACCACCTTGCAAGGAGAGGAGTACAGAACATGAGAACACCCCTCTTTCTCATTGTTCGTGTGTAAAATGAGTGAAGAATGTCCCCAAGCAATGTTGGTATTGGGTTTCTGGACAAGAAGATTTTGACGGCGTTGACATCTACCAATTGGTCAGAATTTGGGAACAAAACCAACCCATAGATAAGGAGTGCCACAATTTCTTCAAAGGCTTGTAGGTCTAATGAATTCCAACATTCTTGTGCCTTCTCAAACAAGAATTTTGCTAAGAATCCTTTGACGCCGCTTCTGGTTTCCCAATGCCCCTTGATGTCGAAAGGTTGTAGATGTAATGCTCGAGCAACATCTTCCGGCTTTGGTTCCTTTTCCGTACCGTTGAAGGGTAGTTGATTAAGGATAGGAACTCTCAGGAGTTGAGAAAACTCCTCCAAAGTGGGCACCAACTGGTAATCAGGGAAAGTGAAACAGTGGTGAAGAGGGTCAAAGAACTGGAATAGCACTTTCATCATGTCTTCTTCAATGTTGGTGTTGACTAGGTTGAGCAGTCTACCATGTCTTTCACTGAAGGATGAGTTTTCCGGAATTCTTGAGGTGAGCTCCTTGAGTTGAAGAGAGATTCTCACAAGGTTGACTTGAATGGTGTTTCTGCGAGGAATTTCCATGACCTACAAAATAAGAACAAAGATGAAGATCCAAATCCTTGAAATGGTTAGTGAATGCATATGATGTTTTATGATGTTTATGATGTATGCACAAAACATATGTACCAGCAATTCACACCAACCCTAGTTTCAGGCTTGCATGGGGTTTCATAGGTAAGTACCCTCTTGAGTGTAGTTGGCTTAAAAACCTGTCCTATAAATAGTAACTGGGTTCTAAGGAGCTCAATATCACGGGATTGTTTTCATTGTTCATTGTTTTGGTTTAGCCACTTAACTAGCGACCAAAATATTCCAAGAAAACAACCCTCAATGAGTGTAGTATCGAGTATCTACCAACTTCGGACTGCACCAAAGCCGGTCATCTCACTACCCCTAATAAAAGGCCAAGATGGTCAAGTAAGGTTCTAGGTCATTAGTGCTTAGTGACATCACTCAGCGGCCCCGTACTCTCCTTGATTGAACTCAAGGGTTACCGGTACTCACAAATATGTCGCACTAATATAGCTATTGCTTCGACCGTGTCGGTATACCCCGCACATTTTCCACAACGTATTGCTATCTATGAATGTTTCCCAAAATCCGGGTGTAGGATTGCAAACCCAAACAATAGAGCCAAGATATAAAGCAAACAATTCAAACAATTAGTCATGCAAGAGGGTGATCTAAGCCCTAAGGTTACTCCACTTTAAAAGTATCCCCAGCAGAGTCGCCAGTTCTGTGGTACGGTGGGAGAACTGACTGTGGTTTTGCGTTTGTTTCGCAAATGTTTCGGTTGAGCAAGAGTCGCCACCGACTTTTTATTTTATCCTAAGGAAAGGTTTAAAAAGCACAGCAAAAACCTTTGAGATTTTTCTTGGGTTCGGGGAGTAGATTATAGAAAGGGAAGGTATTAGCACCCTTTCTATCCATGGTTATCCATGGGCTCTTAGGTACTTGCTTAGATCAACTTGCCTTGGTTTTCAATTGTTTGAAATGGTGCTTTGTGCATGGCTTTTGAAAATGTTTTGAAAAAGATGCCTTGTCTAGGCTACCCTTGTAACAATTCTTTACTCGAATGTTTTACAAAAGGTGTTTGTCTTTTTGAAAAGATGTTTCAAGGTTTTTTGAAAGTTTGTTTTGAAAGTGTTAGTGAAGTGTGGTTTGAAAAATAGGAAAGTATTTTTTTGATTTGCAAGTTGACAAGTACTCAAGAGCTATCTACCCTAAAGTTCTCAAAGATTTATGCTATGTTTTAACCCTTTTAACAATTTTGTTCCACCATTGTACTTGGTGGACAATCTTGTGTTAGGATGTGAAAGGGACGGGCGCGGGTCATCGTTTAGACCATAATTGCAATAGTGCTAAGTATCCTTGGGCAATTTTTCCTTGAAAGGGACTTGATCATTTTAGGCAACTTTCGAAAGCGTCATCGAGGGACTATGATCATTTGAATTGTTTGTTTTGCCCAAAGAGACCTAACATGCAATATGGCCTAATTTTGAAAGGCAACAAGTGGATGTAACCCTAGGGGTGTTAGTGTGCAAGTGTGTTTTATTGCATACAAGAGTTTTTTCTTTGAATTAGGTTTTTCTATTTCATTGATTTTATCTTGCCATACATGTCCTAATTACTAGCAATAAGAAGCGGAAATATAAAATCCTACGCTATTACAACAATTAGGGGAGGGGGATACACATTTGTACATGGGGGGTTCAACGAGAAAAATAGACAAAAAAGAAAATAGCGAAAAACAAGATATATATAGAGAGAGAGAGGGAGCCCGCGCGCTGCTGAGAGGTCATCAGAAGTTCTGACTCAGATCCGCTGCCAGATGATCAACCTCTTGGTTAAACTGTATGAGTCAGAACTTCTGACTCTAGCACCTGCAAAACAGAACCTTGTTAGTGGGGAAATCAGAAGTTCTGATTCCCCTGCGCTGCAAGACAGAAGTTTGTTAGTGGAGAAACCAGAAGTTCTGATTCTGCTGAAAAGGCAATAACTCTCAGAGGTTCTGATATCATTGACAACAAAACAGGCTTCAGATGTGCTAATGTCAAAGTCAACACTTGGCTTTTCCCTGTACTAATCAGAACATCTGCAATTCTGTTGTTATTCCACAAAACAGGAAACATATTTGGAACAGATCCAGCAAATACAAAAATGTTTCAGAGGTCAGAACCAACAAGGTCAAAGGCAAGTCCTATACTGGCTCAGAACATTCTGAGGTATGAAAATCCTCAGAACATAAACAACAACAACATGATATTTACATTATGTTTATTTGAGTATGCACAACTGATGATGCTTAACAACATGATGAGGGTCAGCAGGTGCTTACCTGACTTTTGGAAAAGTTTGTGGGTGAAAGTTAGCTTTTGGCTCTGGTGGTGTTCTGGACAGATTTTCTTTGAAAAGGGTAGGTAAAGGTGTATATGTACGTAGGGTCAGAAGTTTGGAAAGGGTGTTTTTTTGTTCACAAAGAAAACTAGGTATTTTGATGAAGTTTGAAGGTAATAACTTTAAAGTTATGAAACAAACTGGAGATTTTGGCAGAGTTTCAGAATGCTATGTTGCTAAGGGTTGCTGTTTCTCTCTTAGAAATTTTTCTGTTTCTTTTTTGAACGCCCTTTTGCAGTGGTGAAGACTCTCTATTTATAGGCAAAGTTCCTGTGGGTGCCTTGAACATTAAAGAGCCAACAGAGTTTGAATTTGTTCTTTGACAGAAATTCCTGGGAAGTTGTGATAACAGATAGCCTTCAGCCTAGGCTGCAGCAGCAGGCGTAGATTAGGGAGAGTTGACCTCTGAAGTGGGCGGTGGCGTGTAGACCCATGCCAGAATCTGCACAAAAGCGTTTTCCAAGCCACACGTGAATGTTCAGGAGTGGTTGGAAGCATTAATGGGCATTAAATGGTGATAAGACCTATCAACATCAATATTCTGGTAATGGAAACCAACGTTGAATCAGCAGCGTAAACCATGCTCTGGCCTTGGCTTCCTGTTGTCTTAGTAAGCTCTGGAGATTCTCCTGATTTTCTGATACGTTCCTTGGATTTACTTCTGGACCTCCTAGGCTTAGAGATTCTGTATCAGTGTAACACCCACTCTTCTGACCTTTTCATCTTCTGATTTCAGCATGTTCTGAAAGAGCCTTCAGACTTCCCTGCTTCTCTTGCATTCCTTTAGCAAATTCTGACTGAGCTTGTTTAACTGCTGAAGGGGCATATTCTGTCTGAGGCTTACATACTGAACCACGTTTACAACTTCTGATCAAGCTGATGTAGCTGCTGGAAAGCCAACTTCTGACTACGCTGAGCCAAGCTTGCAACTTCTGACCGTTTTATCTGGAATTGGTCCAGAAGTTCTGAAGCGCTGATTCTTCTTAAACACTCATTTTTTAGAGAAACGTTCCAAGTACTTAGAATTTGATTTTTCTCCAGATAAAAGCGTTATTTTTGGAGCTCGTGAGATCATCTTGCTCTTGTAAGTGGCTTGCTTGGGCAAAAAGATAACTCAAGACTTGGATTTGTTTCAGAGGGACCTTGAAAACCCAAGATGGTTTCCTGAAGAAAGAGAGGGCAAATTTTGGGGTACAACAGATACCATTGCTCAGGAAGAACTTGGTAGAGAATCTTCTTAAGAACTTTTTGTCATTGACTGAAGCTCCTTCAGGGTATTATCGCGTCTCGAGATACCTTTTGACTTCGTGAAACCAAGGTCGGTCCATTACTTCTTCGGTATTAATCTCGTGACAATGTGCAGGTTCATCCATTTGCTCAATGGTGATTTGGGGAGCCTCATTATCCCAGTTAAGTTTAAACATGGATGACATTGTAGCTAGAGCATCTGCTAGCTGATTTTCTTCTCGCGGGAAGTGCTCGAAGGAAATCTGCTCGAAATGTGGTAGTAATGTCAAGACATGTTCTTTGTAAGGGATGAGGTTTGGATGTTTAGTATCCCACTCTCCTTTGATTTGACTGATAACCAAAGCTGAGTCCCCAAACACAACCAAAGATTTGATTCCCAAGTCAATTGCAGCCTTGAGACCAAAGATACAAGCTTCATACTCGACCATGTTGTTGGTGCAGTTAAAGCAAAGTCTAGCGGTGAAAGGTGTATGGCAACCTTGTGGAGAAATGAGCACAACACTGATACCGTTCCCAAGTGCGTTGGAGGCACCATCAAAGTACAGAGTCCATCGGGATCCTTGTTCAGGTCCGTCATACGGTCCGTTATCTTCAATGTTGTCCAATGTCATAATGTCCTCGTCAGGGAAGTCAAACTTCATGGATTGGTAGTCTTTGACAGCTTGATGAGCTTGATGGTCAGCTAGTACACTCCCCTTTATAGCTTTTTGGGTCGTGTACTGGATATCATACTCAGTCAGGATCATTTGCCATCTAGCTATCCTTCCAGATAAAGCAGGCTTCTCAAAGATGTACTTGATCGGATCCATCTTAGATATCAGTAGAGTGGTATGAGTCAGCATATACTGCCTTAGCCGGAGAGCAGCCCATACCAAAGCGCAGTAAGTTTTCTCGAGCAGTGAGTAGCGGGTCTCACAGTCGGTAAACTTTTTGCTAAGGTAATAAATGGCATGCTCTTTTCGGCCAGACTCGCCATGTTGGCCCAATACGCATCCCATTGAATTATCCAAAACAGTCAGGTACATGATTAGCGGTCTTCCTTCAACGGGAGGCATCAAGATAGGAGGTTCTAGCAAATACTCCTTGATTTTATCAAAAGCAACTTGACAGTCATCATTCCATTTAACCACATGATCTTTCTTCAACAACTTGAAGATTGGCTCACAGGTAGATGTAAAGTGAGAAATGAACCTTGCAATGTAGTTTAGGAGTCCCAAGAAACCTCTGACCTCCTTCTCAGTGCAAGGGGCATGCATTTCTTGTATAGCTTTTACTTTGGCAGGATCAACCTCGATGCCTTTGTTGCTGACAATGAAACCCAAGAGTTTACAGGACCTAACTCCGAAAGTGCACTTATTAGGGTTCAGTCTGAGCTTGTACTTCTTCAACCTGACAAACAGCTTTTGCAAATGGTCGAGGTGTTCTTCTTCTGTTTGTGAACGGGCTATCATGTCATCTACATAAACTTCAATCTCATGATGTATCATGTCATGAAACAAAGCTACCATGGCTCGCTGGTAGGTTGCCCCAACATTCTTCAGTCCGAATGGCATCACTTTATAGCAGAAGGTACCCCACTGTATAACAAAAGTAGTCTTCTCCATGTCTTTGGGGGCCATTTTGATCTGGTTATACCCTGAAAATCCATCCATGAAAGAAAATACCTTGTGTTGAGCTGTATTGTCAACCAAGATGTCAATGTGCGGTAGTGGAAAATCATCTTTAGGGCTAGCCCTGTTTAAGTCTCTGTAATCCACGCACATTCTCACTTTGTTGTCCTTCTTAGGCACGGGCACAATGTTAGCAACCCATTATGGATATGAAGTAACAGCAAGAAACCCAGTGTGATACGGTGGGAGAGAACTGACTGTTTTTTGGAATGTTGGTTCGCGTTTTGCGTTTGTATTCGCAAAATGTCGCGATAAGCAAGAGTCACCACCGTCTTTTATTTTATCCAACAAGGAAAGGAAAAAAGCACAGAAAATTTCCTTTTTCGAGATATTTCTCGGGTCCGGGGGGTAGATTATAGAAAGGTAAGGTGTTAGCACCCTTTCTATCTGTGGTTATCCACGGGCTCTTAGGTACTTGCTCAAAGTGTTTTCAAAATTTGCTTTTCTTTGTGTTTGTGGGTTGGAAAGAAGTTTTTGTTTGACAGGTGTAAGTGCGAAAAGTTTTGTTTTGTTTTTCAAGAGCAAGTAATTAAGAACCATCTACCTTCTCGAAACAGGAATCAATTTGTGCTAATGTCCTTTAGACAATGCTATCCCACTATTGATGAGTATGTAGCACCGTCGTTGGAGTTTAAGGGTCAATTCGGTTAAGGGATGTGTGGTCACTAAAGCAATGTTAGGACGCCTTAGCGGTAACCCTAATGTTTTTAGATCATTTTTCCGAGGCAACCGTTTCGAGGAAACTATGATCTTTGGACAAGAGGGCGACCTCTAAAATTTCCTATACTCAATGACCACGTTCGAAGGCAACCAAGCGAGGTGTACCCTAAGAGTGCGCATGTGTGAGTGTATTATTTCGGTTAATTTTATCTTTGTACATGTCAATGGTTATCTATGTTGATTTTAAGTTCATACATTCGATCTTGTCATGCATTCCCTATTACCAAACATCTAACAATTTATAGATTACGGAAATTAAATTGCGGAAATTAAATCTAAACTATTACAAGGCGTCGGGTATTTACATCGCCAAAAATAACCCTTAAAATTAAAATGCGGAAATTAAATAAAGCGATAAAATAATCAAAGGCCTAATTTAACTATTACATTCCGGGAAACAATTACATCAATATAGTAAAATGGATCACGTGCGAGAAAATTGAATCGGGCGCATTTTTTTAGGGTTTTGACCCTTTTGGAAAGAAAGTGATTTTTTGTTATTTATGGATTAAAAGGAAATAATACTAAGTTATTTAAATAAATAAATAAATTAATTAAAAAAAAGATATTTTTGGATTTTTGGATATTTAAAGAAATAAAATGAATTTGATTTAAAGTTAGTAAAACCTAATTATCTACATTGATTTTAAATATTGCAAAAAATATTAAAAGTTAAACCTAATTAAAACTAAATTAATTGAATTAATATTTATTTACAAAAATAAAATGCTGAATTTAATTTTAATAAATAAAATATATTTTTTGGTTTTTTGATTTTATGAGGAAAAGTTTAATTAGTTAATGATAATAAAAATGATTAATCAACAATAAAATAAAAGGAAAAAAAAAGAAATAGCAAGAAAAAGAAATAACCAAAGGGGGTTTAGGCCCAGATCAGGGGTGAGATTAGCAGCTTTCAAGGCCCATTTTCGCTGCAAGCCTGATTGACTTTTGCAATTCCATGTGCATTGGTTGACTAGAGCGTATGGTACACGTCTCATATGGACCACCAGATCTGGCCTAGGGCCATCTGGCAAGCACTGGAATGATGGTGTATGATGGACCACGCAGTTGGCTTTGCACTGGATCACCTGTGAAAAAATAATAATAGGCATTTGGGGGACCTGGGATTCGAACCCAGGTCCTATTGGTTTTGAACGCTCACCTTTGCCACTACACCACTACGCCTCGTTTGTTAATGTAATAGATAACAATTATTATAAGGAAAAAAAATTAATATGCTGGAATTAAAAACAAAAACACGTGAAGTTTGAAACAGCGAATGGGAGGGGGACGCGTCATCGTCTTCCTCATGGAAACCTGGTTTTTATACCCGCGGATTTACATCCACAGCTAAATGCGCATGTGCATCCTAAAATCAATTTCAGGCCATGGAAATTAGTTCCAAGGCCATGGTCATGCTCGTCTCTCCCTCCTGAACACGCCTATGTCCATTACTTGCCTTGATTTTGCCTGAAACTAAAACGCCCAAAAACGAATACCAAGAACCCTAGAATCGGCTAGGGGGTTATAGGCTATAAAAACATAATTAAATAATGCAGAAAGTTTAGAAATCACACATGGATCATGAACATGCCAATAATTTGTCAAAAAAAACGCAAGAATGAGGAGTTGTGAATTTGGCTACAGGGCGGTAAAACACGAAGCTTACAGTGCGATTGAAGGAGGGAGAGAGCTTGCTTTTGATTGCTTCTCACTCAGTGGATGTCCAACAATTGAATCACGTTGAGTTTTGGCCTTGAAAACACCTCTATGTGCAATTTCAGTTTCAAGCTTTTTCAAGTTTTTTTCAAGTTTGGTTTTGATGTTTATGCAGCCTATAGCCTCCAATTCTCGTGCCTTTGCATTGTATAAGTAATATGGAATGAATTAGGTCAAGTTTTGGACTTTGAATCTTTATGCATTGATGTTTGGAGATATGATTTGATTCTCCATTGAAAAGCTTCCAAATTGATAAAAAAATCCAATATTTTGTTCATGATATGGCTTGATTCGGATTTGATTATGTCCATGATGACATTTAAGACCTATATCAATCAAAAAGATCCTAAATGATCAATATTTGGATTTTATTTGGATTTAAATTGATTTAAAATGAATTAATTCAATAAAAATCAAATAAAATAGAAAAATCAATAAATGGACACAAGACTGAAGATAAGACACGTGTGTAGTGTGACAAGATCAAATCAAGTGGAAAAAAGTGGGCCCATTAGACAAAATTTGAAGTTTTGGGGATAGTTGACTTTTGGCAATTTTGCAAAAATGCCCAACTTCAACAATGCATAAATTCTTCAATTTTGAACTTTTGGAAGTGTTCTTGGACTTTTTAAAACCCTTGAGATGTCCTATAACCAACCCTTTTGGTCTCATCTCATTTTGATATTCCATGCTCAAGTTATAAGCTTTGGCAAAAAAGGTGTTTTTGTTGACTTTCAAAAATGACCTATAATGTCCAAATTTGTAACTTTTTGTGAATGCATTTCTTGATCTTAGGGTGTGAATATGGATTTTAGGAAATTGAATCCTCTTCAAAATGAGCTTTTGATGGGTCATTTCTCATAAAGTATGAGAAAGTTATGCTTGGTCAAAGTTGAGTTGACTTTTCCTATAAAACCCTAATTTAGCAACTTTTGAGTCTTGATGAATGTTGAGCAATCCTTGATGAATCATGATCAACCCTTGATCAAATGATGAAATATCCTTCAAAATGAGAATGTTTACAAAAAATCTGGAGGTTTGACTGTTTATAGGTCTCAGTTGACTTTTGCCCTAGCACAGTCGATTTTTGGACCTCTTGAGCAATTGACTGACCAAACTTCCTCTGCAAGGCTTGAAACCTGACATGGATGAACTTGAGAACATATTAGGACATTGGGGAGCACTTGAGGTCATTTGGATGCAAGGACCTTGGTGCAACACAAAACCCTAATTTGAGGTTGACTGCCTTAGGAGATGATTTGACTGTCCAACTCTTGAGCCATCTTGAGCAACTTGGAGATTCTTCTTGCAATGTCTTGAGAAATATGGGAGGGAAAATTTTGGGGTACAACACCCAGCATTGAACTGTTTCATCACTTCGACTTTGATCTTTTCAGACATATCGGGCCTCATTCGGCATACTTTCTGTTTGATTGGTGGACAGTCTTCTCTTGTAGGGAGACAGTGAACCACAATATCTGTATCGAGTCCTGACATGTCTTCATAAGACCAGGCGAAGATCTAAACATATTCATTCAATAGCTGAACTAAGCGCTCTTTGACACTTGGCTCAAGGTTGGCACCCACTTTAACCTCTTTTCTGTCTTCATTAAAACTCAAGTTGATTGTCTCTAACAGCTCCTCATGGGGCAGAATAGCCCTTTCTTCCTGTTGTAGAAGTCTAGACAACTCTCCTGGTACCTCACAGTCTTCATCACCTTCGTATTCGGCATGATTGACCAGATCTTCAGAGTCACTGAAGGCCATAGCAGAATTGTTACCCATGGTATCCGGAATGGAAGGGTACCTGTATTTTTTGAGTGTGGGTGTGTGTAAGGGATAGCCACCTTTAAACAAATAAAATGTAAAAAGAAAGAAAATGAACACAAAAGTTTATATGTGAAAACGTCCATGATTCATTAAAAATGGCATATGAAGATGAAAAATCAAGCCCTTACAAATGGACCTATATGCCTCGGGTAAGGCATAAGGCAAAAAGTGTACGAATTGTTTAAGAATTATTACAGACCAACATAAATGTTCGAAAGATAAATTACTGATTTATGAAAGTAATGGGAACAAAGTCCTTTGCCTCCCAGTTGTTCAGTCCTCCTTCAATAGTCGGGAAAATCCAGTCTTCAAAGTTGCTCTCATCTTCACCATCCTCCAAAGCATGAACTTCATGATGGGTGATCTTCAATGGTGGCCCTCCAGCCCGGGAGTGACGCACAACCTTTTGAGCAGAAGAAGTGAAACACAAGCCGAACTTATCTGTCTTGTAAGGAAAATCTGGCAGCTGACCCCATACTGTGCTTCCTCCTTCCTCAATCACAGCCTTCTCATCTTTAAGGGATGACATCCGGGACACAGGTTTGATAATGATGGGTACAAAAGTCATCGTCTTGGCTGCTGCAACTTCAGGAGAAACCTATTCAAAGTGTTGGAAAGGGGTTTCTATGAATTCGCCATCTAACTCCACATAGAGGAAAGAATTAAGATGGCTAATCATATACTCCTCCTCGCCATGAACTGTTATAATTTTCCCCTGGACTGGGTATTTGAGCATTTGGTGCAGAGAAGAAGTGACAGCCCCAACATTGTGGATCCAGGGTCTTCCCAACAAGCAAGAGTATGAAGGACGGATGTCCATCACATAAAATGTGGAGTTGAAATTTTCCGTTCCCACTTTAATCGGGATGTCCACCTCCTCGTGGACCATCCTTTTAGAACCGTCAAAGGCTCTGACAATGATATTGCTGGGCTTCAGGGTCAAACCTTCACAGTCCAATCTGTCCAATTCTTTCTTCGGCAAGACATTTAAAGACAACCCGATATCAACCAGAACGTGAGCTAAAGTAGTCCCTCTGCATTCGACCGAGACATGCAGCGCGTCATTATGCTTTCTCCCCTTAGATGTTAAATCGGCATCGTAGAAGCCAAGACCGTTGTCGGCTGTTAGGCTAGCTACACACTCCTGGAACTGGTTCGTAGAGGTTTCCTGAGGCACGTGGTCCGTCTTCAAGAATCTGATCAAAGCTTTGGCATGAGCTTCGGAACAGAGCAACAGGGCCATCATAGAGATTTTTGAAGGGGTTTTCCCCAGTTGTTCTATGGCATCATAGTCGCTTTTCTTGATTATTTTTAAAATCTCCTCAATTTCCTTTTGAGTGGTCTCGAGGATGACCAAAGGCTGAGCCCTGGTCCTGACGGACGCTTCTTGGATCCCCTTACCTTTATCAGTAGCAACAACCGAGGGTACAACTACAGGAGTAACAATTTCTTCGATAACTGGAGTTCTCACAGATATGTTGGCTGGTACAGGAGTAACCTTAGGAGCATTTGAGGGTCTGAAGATTGCCCTTGGAGGAGCAATCTCCGGAGAGAAAATTCTTCCGCTGTGGGTGATTTTACTCGTCCCAGCAATATTTCCTATGTCAGGAGTCTCTTCATCGGAACTTTCTTCAACTGATTCAATTTGCTTAACACCGTGGTAGAAGATCTCTCCTCCATAATTCCACGGTATTAATTTGTTGGACTTGTATGGGATAGGCCCCTACATAGTTATCTTCAGAGGTACAATCTTTGGATCGGATGTAATCTTAACAGGTCTTTTGGAGACCTTGGAAAGATTGGCAGAAATGGTAATTATAGCAACATCGTTGACAGGAGTCGGAATAACAAGAGTTTTCTCAAAGAGGATTTCTTGATTATCCATTAGGCGTTGGATTCCTAACTTCAACAACGGACAGTTGGATTGTAAGGACGAACAAAGGTAACAATCTTTTTCACAGCCTGGGAAAATCCCGGCTTTCAACAGATTCATCTTGATTATTGGTAACGGAGTCATCAAATCATCAACAACGGCAACAAAAAGATCTTCTTCAATAGCATGGGCGTTGTGGCCATGCTTTGGCATTGGAGCAGAGATCACATTCGGATTTTCGGGGCGTCGAATTCCACTTCCTTAGCGTCTATTAAATCCTGAATCTTATTCTTGAGGGCCCAATAGTTGTTGGTGTCGTGCCCCAGGCTGTCTGAATGATAAGCACATTTGGCGTTGGCATGGTAAAAAGGAGAAGTTGTATTCGGGTTCTTCGATGCCTCTTTCAAGGTTGTAAGGTTTAACTTCAAGAGATGGGGTAGAACCTGTGCGAGTGTCATGTTTATCCGGGTATATTGTTGTTGTGGTCTTTCCACCCTTTGTTGGTTGGTTCTAAGTTGATTGTTTCTGGACTGATCAACTGCAAACTTCTGAATCATTACAGCACCCACCGCTGGCCGGCGCTCAACCCTTCCCTGACCTCTTTGAGAGTAAACAGTTGAAACTTCCTTCTTTGTTGGAAAATACTGTTTGATGGCAGCGGAAGCAGATGTATCTTTTTGAATTTTACCGCTCTTGATTCCGGCTTCAACTCTTTCACCAGTCAGAATCAACTCATTGAACCCCGCAGATGAACTTCCTATCAGGTGATTAAAGAATGGACCTGACAGAGTCCCCAAAAACATATCAACAAGCTCTCTTTCAGACAATGGTGGCTGCACCCTTCCAGCCAAGTCCCTCCATTTCTGGGCGTACTCCTTAAAGCCTTCATTAGAGACCATACCCATACTCTGTAATTGAGTACGAGTAGGTGCTAAGTCCGCATTATATTGATATTGTCTGTAGAAGGCAGCATCCAAATCCTCCCAATTGTATGCATCAGACCTCTCAAGCTGGTAGAACCAATCCAATTGCGGACCCGACAAACTATCCTGAAAAAAGTGGATCCACAGGTCCTTGTCAGAAGAATGAGGTTGAATTTTTCTGACGTAAGACCGTAGGTGCATCTTTGGGCAAGACACCCCATCGTATTTAGCAAACAGTGGAACTTTAAACTTGGGGGGAATGACAATCCCAGAAACCAACCCTAACTCTTCAAAATCCAGCCCAGACACTCTTTGTACTTCCATAGCTGCCAGACGTTCTTCCAGATTCTTGTACTTGTCATCTGCAGGAGGGTACTGCTGTTCTGAATAGTCTTCATCATCCTCCTCCTCTTCTTCTTCAGCCTCAGACTCAGATGGTACTGCAGCTCCCTTTCCTTTTCCTACCCCTTCATCAGATGTTGGGGGGAAGTCCAGGACCCTTCTAGTTTGACCTTCAAATCTTCTACCCAAAGTAGCCACACCAACTCTTTTCTTTTTCTTTTTCTCCTTTTCCTTCTCTAATAGTGCTTTAAGATCCTCCTGACCCTTTGCCAAGGTCATGAGGAGTTGTTGGAATTGTGAATTCTGTGCTTGAAAATCTTCGACCGTCTGCTCTATATCCATCTTGCTGAAATAAACAACAGAGAGATAAGGAAACCTGGTGTGAAGACCTGTTTATGCATATGATGAATGATATGTATTCATGTAATGCATTCAAGGATTCAGAAATTCAAATTTGTTGTAAACAAAAAGAACACACGTCATATTAATAAAAATAGAATTTGTTAGTACATAAATGCCCCATGGGCAAAATAACTACAAAATTCTAATGTAAAAAGATGTTGCGCATCCTCTTTGGCGCAATGTAGGTGTTGAGAGTCTGCTCTTCGTGAAGTTGACGAGTAAGTTCTAAAACCTTCTTCTCACTGGCGTAGAATTGGGCTTCAAAAGTGTTGCGTTCTCCCTTGAGCTGTATCCAACTCCTTTGTAAATCTTCCAATGATGTTGGCATGTCAGGATGTAGGAGGGTGTATGGAACCTCTCCTTCCATAACAGACTCTTTGATCACAGGGATAATGTAGGGGTAAGGCATCATAAGACTCTGGGCGCGGGTTCGTACCCACTTGAGGTAAGGCTCAAGGAGGATGGAATTCTTGTGTCCCAGTGTCTTACTGTCCACCTTGTTGGGCATCCTCCAAGCTCGGATGAACCTTTGTCGAAGTTCTTGAGCGTCGTTGTCAAAGTCAAAAACCAAGTCTGGAATCAGCATGTCATGAGGGCCATCCCTCCGGGCATACCCAAACTGTCTCAGAGCCAAATAGGGGTTGTAGGTGATGCCTCCACTAATGCCAAGTAGTGGGAAATTAGGGAATTCCCCACAACGATCAATGATGATGACATTTTCTCTGGACCGAGAACACCAATGAACATTTGAATATGTAAGAGTCATCAATCGTTGTGACCACCTCAAGCCTTGCTCATTCTTCAAGACTGATTGGGGAAGGTGAGAAATAAACCACCTTGCTAGATGAGGAGTACAACACATGAGAATACCTCTTTTCCTCATTGTTCGTGTGTGAAATGAGTGTAGGATGTCCCCAAGCAATGTAGGCACAGGATTCCGAGATATGAAAATCTTGACAGCATTCACATCTATAAGCTGATCAGGGTTTGGGAACAAGACCAAACCATAGATGAGAAGTGCTACAATCTCCTCAAAATCTTGTAGATCTAGAGAATTCCAACATTCTTGGCCTTCTCAAACAGAAACTGCCAAGAAACCCTTGACACCACTTCTGGTTTCCCAATAACCTTTGATATCAGATGGTTGCAAGTGTAAGGCTTGAGCAACATCTTCAGGATTTGGCTCTCTTTCCATACCGTTGTAGGGTAGTTGATGGAGAATAGGAATCCTCAGGAGTTGAGAAAATTCCTCCAAAGTAGGCACTAACTGGTAATCAGGAAATGTGAAGCAGTGGTGTAGGGGGTCAAAGAACTGGAAGAGAACTTTCACCATGTCTTCCTCTATGTTGGACTTGACCAAGTTGAGAAGTCTACCATGTCTTTCAGTGAAGGGAGAATTCTCTGGAATCTTGGAAGCAAGCTCCTTGAGTTGAGGAGGAATTCTCACAAGGTTGACCTGGATTGTTTTCCTGCGAAGTGATTCCATAACCTACAAAACAGGAACAAAGATGAAGATCCAAACCCTTGAAATGGTTAGTGGATGCATATGATGCTTCATGATGTTCATGATGTATGCACAAGTATATGTACAAGCAAGTCACACAAGTTTCTAGTTTCAGGCTTGCATGGGGTTTCATAGGTAAGTACCCTCTTGAAGTTTAGTTGGCTCAACCTGTCCTATAAATAGTAACCGGGTTCTAAGGAGCTCAATATCACTGGATTATTTTTTGTGTTCATTGTTTTAGTTTAGCCACTTTATTGGCGACCGAAATATTCCAAGAAAACAACCCTCAATGAGTGTAGTATCGAGTATCTACCAACTTCGAACTGCACCAAAGCCGGTCATCTCACTACCCCTAAAAAGGTCAAGATGGTCAAGTAAAGGTTCTAAAAGTCCATTAGTGCTTCATGACATCACTCAACGGCCCCGTATTCTGTTTGATTAACTCAAAGGCTACCGGTACCCACAAATATGTCGCACTAATATAGCTATTGCTTCAACCATGTCGGTGTACCCCGCACAGTTTCCATAATGTATTGCTATTTACCTATGAATGTTTCCCAAATCCGGGTAGAGGATTTCAAACCCAAACAATAGAACCAAATGTAAAGCAATCAAAGCAAACAAGGTAAGCATGTAAAGGTGATCTAAACCCTAAGATAACCCCACTTTTAGATTAAGTCCCCAGCAGAGTCTCCAGTTCTGTGATATGGTGGGAGAACTGACTTGAGGTTTTGCATTTGTGCTTGCAAATGTTTCGGTTTAGCAAGAGTCACCATCGACTTTTTATTTTATCCAAAGGAAAGGTCAAAAAGCACATGAAAGACCTTTGAGATGTTTTCTTTGGTTCAGGGGGTAGATTATGAAAAGGGAAGGTGCTAGCACCCTTTTCATCCATGGTTTTCCATGGGCTCTTAGGTACTTGTTTAAATCACTTGATTTTGCTTTTCAATTGTTTGAAATGGTGCTTTGTGTGTGTGGTTTTGAAAGTATTTTTAAAAGAGGCCATCGTTGTGCCAACCTTTGTAATGATTCTTATTTGAATGTATACAAAGGTGTTAGTCTTTTGAAAAGATGTTTCAATGTTTGAAAGTTTGTTTTGGGAAAATGTTTTGAAATGGTGTTGTGACGTGTTTTTTAAAATAGCAAGGATGTTTGTAAGTTTTGATCAAGTAACTAGGATCATCTAACCTAACTCAAAGATCTTTCCTACACATTTTTAACCCTTTGACAGTGTTGTTTTACCATTGCATTTGGTAAACAACCTTGTATTTGGATGTTAAACGGGACAGGCGCGGGTTGTCGTATTGACCATGATAGCAATTGTGCTAAATATCTTAGCAAGTTTTTGTTTGAGGGACTAGATCATTTTGTATAGGCAACCAAGGTAGCGTCATCGAGGGACTATGATCTTTTGTTTTGATTTTGTTTTGCCAAGATACCTAGCATGCATACCATGGCCATTTTAAAGGCAACAA
Source organism: Vicia faba (assembly GCA_948472305.1). NCBI lineage: Eukaryota > Viridiplantae > Streptophyta > Magnoliopsida > Fabales > Fabaceae > Vicia > Vicia faba. Next base: position 804,017,500 of record OX451741.1, read on the forward strand.
GTGGATGAAACTCTAGGGGTGCTTGTGTGTATTATGTTGTCATTTTCATGCTCTTTGTCTTGTGTTTAGACAAGCTATTTGTTTGATTTTGGATTTTTGCATACAAACCCTAATCTTTCTATCATGGCATATTTGAAAGCAATAAATACGTAAAAGTAAATCTAATATTATTACAACATGATTATAGGGAGAGGGGTACAAGTTTGAATAGGAGGATATTTGCAAGAAATTAAAACCCTAAGTCAACTATTACAACCAAATTGAATTAATTGTGCAAATAAATAAATAGACAATATTTAAATATGCAAATAAATATGAGTATGCAAAATACTTTTGTATTATTTTTATGTATGTAAAAATAAACTATTTTTTTGTATAAAAAAAAGAGAAAATAAAAGATTATTTTTATTAAGGGTGAAAACCCTAATTTGTTTTAAGAATATATATATATATATATATATATATATATATATATATATATATATATATATATATATATATATATATATATATATATATATATATATATATATATATATATATATATTATTTATTTATGTACAAGTAAATAAAATAAAATATATACAAATGTTTAGAAAATAAAAATATATGAGAAAATATTATTTAAGTGTATAAATAATAAAAATAAAAATATATGGTATTTTTTGTATTATTTACAAGTTTTTATTTAAGAAAATAAAAGTATATTATTAAAATAATTATTTCTATGTCCAAAAAATGATAAAAATAATAAAATAAAATGTGAAAATTTATGAAAATATTTTTGGTAATTTTTAATGTTTAGAAAAATAAAATAAAGTCAGAAACTAAAAAAGAAAATGAAAAAAATATGAAAATATAAAACAATGGGCCAAGGGGGTGTAAACAGCAATAGAGGGGTGTCAATAGCAAGTAAATGCTAAGGCCCAACCCAGAGTCAGCTTCGTCTTCAACCTTTGAACAAGAAAACGCGCGCTATGTACAAATTCGTATCTCCTGTTTCAATGCTTAAAAACGAAAACTTGTAACATGAAAGTTGTAGAGCATAATCATACGAATCTAACCATATAAAAAACTTAATCTAACTCTCAAAGACCAGAGAGAATTTCTCTGGACCTAATTTCTAACCTAGTTTTTTCAGAAAGTTCATCATTCAAATTCTCCCAACACAGTTAACTTAAATGAAATCTATGCATATGTACAGCTTAAGGGCAATGAGTACTACATTTTTTATTCACAAACCTAAGCCTAATGATTCCTAAATAGAGAGATAGAAGTTTGAACTTTACCTATTTCATTTGAACTCGAGTATGGCAATGTAGGGGTTTTCAGTAAGGCCTGATATGTTTGCGAGCTTGCTTGAAGTTCCTTTGACCTTCCCCAATGCTTAGTTTGCTTGGACTTGCTTGAATAGGTCTGTAGAAGTCAACCTGCACAGTCATAATTCAAAAATGGTGAAGCTTGAAAACAAGGTTACAGTTGCTGGCCAATGGTTGGGATAGCTTAGGTGAGTTGTTTAGAAGGTGTTTGAAGTGTTTGCAAGCAAAACGCACTAGTGGATTTTGCTTTGGATGTCAAAATGCAGAAGTTGCCCTGTTTTGCAAGTTTTTGGTGTTTTGATGTTCAAGGGTGTTTGAGGACTGGCTAGATCGTGTTTTTGACCTTAGGCAATATGCAAAAGTTGTTTGAAATGGTTACAACACTTGGTTTTATCAGATACCAAAGTTATGTGATTTTGGCAAGTTGACTTGGTTTTGAAGAAAAGTGTGAAGTGACCAAGGGCAGGCCTGTACAGGCTAGCTTCAAGCATGCACAAAGTTGTTGTACCTTTGCCTAAGTTTATGGAGTTTGTTTTCTGAAAAGAGATGGGTTCAAGGCTCAAGGGAAACAAATTGACATAAAGCCACCTTTATCAAAATGGCATTGTTAACTTTTTGCCATTTTTAGATTAATTCAATGTGTAAACCTCTATTGATCATAAGAATGCCTTAATCCATTGAGTTTGCATTAAATTTTTGAGTGTGGAAGGGTTTAAGGACCTTTAAGCAAGTACAAGCAAGGCTGGATTGAAATTGCAACTTGTAGCAACATGAAAAATGTCATGGATCAAAGTGACTTTTTGCTAAATTCAAACCTTCGATTCTCCCTAACCACAAATGATTTTGGAGAGTTCTTGGACATTTTGGAAATATTGTAACATGCTCTACAATCAATCTTTGAAATGAAGTTTTAAATTCCAATTGGAACTAGGTGAAAAATTGCCATGAAGATAGGTCAAAATCCTGCCTAAACTAGGGCAAAATTTCACTAAGTTAAAAGTTTCATGGACCCTTGTTCACAAAATCATAACTTGAGATCCAAGCATCTTTTGGGAGAACTTTGTGAATAAAAGTTGTAGATTTTTTGGAGTACTTTAACTTTCATGTTGAAAGTTTTGTTTGAATCCAATTGCATCATGGTGAAAATGTTGGGCAATGTTGGGAAAAAATGAGAAATTTTCATAACTTAAAAAATTTCTAAGTTATGAAATTTTTCAATCTTAAACCCTAATTTCCAAAATTAGGTTTCTTGATGAACAAGTTTCATGTTTTGACACATCTTGATGAAAAATGACCCTTGGCACTTGATTTTGACCAAAAAGTCAAAGTTTGACTTTTCAGTGTACAGTTGATTTTTGAGCAGTTGATTGGAAAATTCATCTTTCAATCCAATGCTTTTGAGATCTTTTGAACCTTGTGATTAGGTAAAGATGATGCCATTGAGTCCTTGAATCTATGCTTGAACCCAATTTGCCATTGGCTAGGTGAAAAATCAGAAATTGCCCCTTCTGTAGTCAAAACCCTAAAATGACCATTTTGCCCTTTTGATGATCTGATCAAATTTCTTGAGGAGTTGTGGTCCAAACTTGATCAAATGGTTCATATGAGTCTATAATGTTGATGTGGATAAAAAATTATGAGGTTTGACTGTAAATTGGCCACAGTTGACTTTTTCCCTAATATAGTTGACTTCTAGGTCAATTGTCCAATTGACTGGGCAAAAATTTGATTTAAGGCTTGAAACTTGGTTTGGGAAATCTTATAAGTCCAACATGAAGTATGAAACTCACATGGGGCATCGAAAGTCCAAAAATCCTTGTGCAAACTCAAACCCTAATTTCAGGTCAACAGTGGAAGGAGATGTCTTGAGCAGAGCAAACCCTAGCTTGGTCTTGAGTTCAAAGAGTCTTGTGAGGGGAAGTCTTGATAAAATGAGAGGGAAAATTTTGGGGTACAACAAAGGGCTTCAAAGAATACGCTCAAAAGTAGAGAGACCTGGCTGGCAGGGTGCAGCCACCCTTAACTGTCAGGGAGCTGATTGACATCTTTATGGTAACTTTGACGAGACATTTCTTCAATCACCTAATCGGAAGCTCTTCGGCCGGGTTCACCGAGCTAATACTGACAGGCGAAAGAGTAGAGGCTGGCATTAAGAATGGTAAAATCAAAGTGGGTGCATCTTCAAGTGCTGGGAAACAACCTTTCAATGGGAAGAAAGAGTCTGATAATGCGTACGGTCAAAAAGGTCGTAAACAGAGTAACCACGACCAGCACGTGGGGGAAATCCTGATCTCTAATCCTGCATCGGTGCAACAATGTCAACAAGGGAATAAGCGTAACAAGGTTACGCCTAAAAGACAATTCACCAAGATCAACATGCCACTGGCCCAAGCATTACAACACATGTTGAAGGCAGAGTTGATTACGTTAAAGGCTCATCTCCGGAATCCCAATACTTCTGCTCCTACTTATCATCCCAATGAAAGGTGTGCATACCATTCTGATAGTCCTGGACACGACACGAATATATGTTGGGCTCTGAAGAATAAGATTCAAGACATGATTGATGCCAAGGAGATTGAGTTCGACCCTCCAGAGGCTCCCAACGTGATTACTGCTCCTATGCCAAATCATTGAGAGCGTCGTTTTCATTTTGAATTTTCAATTGTAATTTCTTTTGTTATCTAAACACTTATCTATTAATGTCAAACTTCGTTTCATTAATGCATTGCATATGTTTGTCTTGAATTAATCAATTCATTTTCATTATATTTAAACTATGCTTTTTTTCCCTTTATAACATTCAACTTTTGTTTTAAAAAGTTGCAAGCCTTTAGAGGGAGGATGACGAAAACAATGCCATAATCTCATAGAGTATGCTTTTAAGCAGACCTTGTTGATGATGTACAGGCGTTCTTTCAATTTCTAAACACTGGAGTTATAAGGAAGATAATCCCTATTCAACCCCTTTGAGCCTAATAAGTAGGAGTTTTCTTTTTCACACAAATTGAAACCTTTAATCAAAAACAGGGGCATGGTAGTTTCTCAGTTAATTCAAATACTCGTTTAGTCGCAAACTTTCACTTCGTATACAATGAATGACATCAAAAACATTCCTTTAGAATCGAATGACAGGATGGTTCCCTATCACATAGGCAACCATTATCTCTAAAAAAGAAAATTCCACTAATTCAAAACCTACGAAGGAGACTTAAGAAAAAAAGCTGGGGCATCCCGCTGACCTAATCTCAAAACAAGAACAGTCAGGAAAAAATCAAGGATGGTAAATAAAAAAAGAGGACACTACAAATCCTGGAAAACATGAAAAACGTTTCAAAAATGACTGCCTTCTGATAAACTTAACTTATCCGAACCATTACCAAAACGTCATTCAGACTCAATAGGAGTTCAAACGCACAATTGCCTAAGTTTAGGATTGAAGAACATCACGAAGAACGGGCGGATACAAATACACTTTGAGCCTTATCCTTTGTTTCTTAAACCATGAACCAAGCCACGTTACAACCCTTCAAAAGTCCTAATTGAAGCATGGGGTAGTTCAAAAGCATACTGTTACAAAAGGTATCCTGACTCCAGTAAGGCTTTACTCTAAATCCTAAATTTGAATTCACGTTCTTACAAAAATTCTTTATTTGCTAAAATTCATTTTCAAAACTTCAAGACAAGCATAAACTTTGCATTATTTGAATATCGTTGTTTGCATATGGCTATTTGTTTGACAGCAGAGAAATTCACACGACGAATATCCAGTGAACAAAAACTCTCTCAGTGAACAAAATCACTTCAAATGGGATGACACTTCCAATGAAAAATCTCATATAAGAAAAGGGGAATGACATGTCATTGTCTAATTCGTCTGGGGGCAATCAAGTCAAGACTCCAAGAAATATCCCAAGAAATGCTGAATAGCCAGGGGCAGATTTGCATCTCAATCACTTGGGGCATTGAACGTGAATTCCAATAAAGGGTTACGTACGGTCAGACAAACATTTCCTGGCAATACTACAAACACTTGCTACTAGGGGCAGTGACAAATCCCCCACAAAGTCCTTTTCATAGGGTGATCCCTAGCCAAAGTTTCAATCTCTGAAAACTTCTCCCCAACTGAGTTGATCTCAAGAATCCTCGAGGAGTTCTGCCAAAAGAAAACACCTCTTCAACAGATTGGCGAAATGGTTTATTTTCCCAACAAACGGCAAGATTCCATAGCTTGAATTTTCCTCTCAGACTATCACAAATCAAGGGACCACAACCCCTCTTCCCCAGTAGATTTTTCTACAACCCCCAGTGATTTGCTGCAAAGCCTGGGAGCCAAACCAGATAACAGTTAACTTCTTTATCCCCGATAAGTTGTTAACTTCCTTTCTCTTCCATCAAGAGATAACTCCCTAGTAGAGCAACGAACAACTAAGACTCCTAAATTCTTTTCCCCAAGCAGGAATCAACACTCTCCACAGAGTTTTCCTCAAGCAAAGTCAACATCCCCCAGCGAGTTCTCCTCAAACAAAAAAACAGGAAGCCCCAGCGGAAACATCCTACAACACGGTCTAGTGAGGTGCATACTCTTCATCCCCAACGGCAGTCCGGGATATAGCCTCCCAAAACTCCCCAACATTTTGTCAAGGATTTATTTTCCAAGAAAAAAATACATTCCAACAACATTTCGCATTTCATGCATCATATTACATACATGATAAATGCATACAGCATAATCTCATTTATTTTGAGAACATCATCAAGGTATGCATACATATGCATGCAACTAACCCTCTTCCTTGCATGGAAAATTCAATCAACAAAAGTCCTTTTTGGTAAATACGACAACCATTTTCAAAAGGTCAGAGATTAATACTTGAAACCAGACAGGACAACTATCTCAATGACCAACAAAAGCAAGTCCCAGATTAATACCTGTAACAAGCCATGACAACTATTTGTGGACGACTGATTATAGATTAATAATTGTAACAAGATAGGATAACTATCTACATGAGGAGAGTTAAGATTAATACCTGTAACAAGCCAGGAAAACTATCTTTCTTTCTCAGGTTAGAGATTAATACCCGAAACCAGACGGAGAACTATCTATGTAACCAACATTTTCAAGTTCCAGATTAATACCTGTAACAAGCCAAGAAAACTATATGTGGACGACTAATTGTAGATTAATACTTGTAACAAGCCAGGAAAACTATCTACATCAAGAGATTGAAGATTAACACCTGTAACAAGCCAGGAAAACTATCTTTCTTTCTCAGGTCAGAGATTAATACCCGAAACCATACGGGGAACTATCCATGTGACCAACATTTTCAAGTTCCAGATTAATACCTGTAATAAGCCAGGAAAACTATTTGTGGACGACTGATTATAGATTAATACCTGTAATAAGCCAGGAAAACTATCTACATGAAGAGATTGAAGATTAATACCTGTGACAAGCCAGAAAAACTATCTTTCTTTCTCAGGTCATAGATTAATACCTGAAACCAGACGGGACAACTATCTCAACGACCGACAAAAAACAAGTTCCAGATTAATACCTCAAACCAGACAGGAAAAATATCTGTTAGCGACTGCTCATAGATTAATTCCTGAAACAAGCCAGGACAATTATCTACACGACCAGCTGAAGTAATCCTACACGGTCTCCTTCTCATACACTCTTCTAGAAACAGTTAAGATGCAATCTAGATATGGCTGACATTCTGATACTTACTCCATATTCTCTTCTAGAAACAGTTCAGATGCGATCTAGATACGACTGACATTCTGATACTTACTCCAGATTCTCTTCTAGAAACTGTTCAGATGCCCTCTAAAGGCTCAGAGCTTTTAATCAAGAGTTGAATATCACGAAAAGGAAGTATAAAGAAGTTTAAACATAATGAAAACAAATTAATTCAAGACAAACATGTGTAATCACAAAAGAAACAATTCAAGCAAAAGACAGGGATAGCAAAATCGAAAAAAGAGATTACTACAAATCCTCGACAAAAAAAGAAGAGGTTACAAAAATGACTGCTTCTTCAAACAAATGTTCAATTGCTGAACTATCACCAGAATATAAAGGACAAGATGCCAAACTCAATTGGGATTCAAAATGCACAATTAACTGAGCTTAAGACTGAAGAACATCACGAAGAATGGGTGGATACAAATAAATTTTGAGCCTTTATCCTTTGTTTCTTAAACCGTGAACCAGGCCACGTTACAACCCTTAAAAGTCCTAGCTGAAGCATGGGTTAGTTCGAGAGCATAATGTTGCAAAGGTATCCTGACTCCTGTAGGACTTGCTACGAATCCTGAGTTGATATCACATTCTTGCAAAAAAAAATTTACTACACAAAACACATTTTCAAAAAAAAATTCAAGACGGGCATGAGTTTTGCATTCTTTAAATAACATTGTTTGCACATGGTTAATTGTTCAAATGGAAGAGAAATTTACACAATGAATATCCAGTGAACAAAAACCTTCTCAATGAAAAGGATCACCTCAAGTGGAAAAACACTTCCAACCAAGGGACACGGAATGATCATTGTCCATCATTTGGGGCAGTCAAGTCAAGATTCAAAGAATCTCTCAAAAATGCCAAAGAGCCTGGGGCAGATCTCCATCTGAATCACTTGGGGAATTAGACATGAATTCCAGCAACAAATCTTGTACATAAAACAAACATCTTCTGGAAGTGTGGCAACACTTACTACTATGGACAGTGACAATTCTCCGTACCCGGTGAATATGGACATAGTCGGAAAATACTATGCATGAACAAATACCCGCTAGGTTGACTGGCCTAGGCAAAAATAAGGGCATCCCGGCGAACCAAAAGGGTTCGGGCAAAAATTAGGGATATACATATGGAAAAAAATGTACACCCGGCAAGTCGAAAACCTGAAAAGGTGTCTTGGGAAAAAAAGGTTATCCTAGTGGGCTGAAAATCTGAAAAGACAATCCAGGCAAAAGTTAGGGATTAAAGCGTACGACTAAGTTCCGTCATCTCGTCACTTATTTAGTCAGTAGAAGGTTTATCATCCCGATCAGCATTTATCAAGCACCCTAGGAGTTGGGATGCCACTCAACTACCCACAAAGTCTCTGCAGGTACTTTCTCCGGCAAGTACAAAGGCAGGGGCATCTTACGTAAGGTCTCCATTATATCCTCAGTTTACAGCCTAGTGATGTCAGGTATTCTTGTATCCCCGGCAGAACAGGAATTTCCATCTACTGCTCTGACATCATGTTTTCCCCAGTGAAGTCGTCAAACTTCTCAGGATTCCCCAATAGGATTTCACAAAATCCTCAGGCAGTGCACAAATATTTCCTTCCCCAACAGAGTTTATTCCTCTAGCAGCAGAAGATCATCTCCCAGCAACTCAGCTTTAACAAAATCCGAAGACCTACATTCTTCATCGCCAACTGCAATCAGGGATTTATTTTCCCTAATTCAACAATGTTGCAATAGAACAACGAATACATTCACATATTGCATTCATACATCATTCTATAAACGTCATAGCATATGCAGTACAAATGCATATGACACAATCTCATTTATTTTGAGAACACCATTACACAATGCATTTCATACATCATGACATTGCATATAGCTAACGCTTTACTTTTTCAGGAAAGATCAATCGACATATATTTATCATCAATAATTTCTGACAGGTCCAAGATTAGCTCCAATAACTAAACAGAGTAATTATTTGCGCAACCAAATACAGCTTTACACGGGCTCTTCATGAAGCAACCTTACGCGGGTTCCTTCTCCTTCTGAAATACAGATTTACACGGGCTCTTCACGAAGCAACCTTACGCGGGTTCCTTCTCCTTCTGAAATATAGCTTTACACGGGCTCATCATGAAGCAATCTTACACGGGTTTCTCCTAACTTCCAAATACAGTTTTACATGGACTTATCCCGAAGTAACCCTACCCAGGTTCCTTCTGAAGTTTTACACGGACTTATCCCAAAGTAACACTACCCAGGTTCCTTCAGAAGTTTTACACGGACTTATCCCGAAGTAACTCTACCCAGGTTCCTTCTAAATTTTTATAAGGACTTATCCCGAAGTAACCCTACCTGGGTTCCTTTTGAAGTTTTACACAGACTTATCACGAAGTAACCCTACCCAGGTTCCTTCTGAAGTTTTACACGGACTTATCCCGAAGTAACCCTACCCAGGTTCCTTCTGAAGTTTTACAAGGACTTATCCCGAAGCGACCCTACCCAGGTTCCTTCTCGGTTCAGATGCAGTTTTACCCGAACTCATCATGAAGCAACCGAAACCAGGTTCCTTCTTACAATTTCTTGATGTGGTTTTACCCGAACTCATCATGAAGCAACCCTACCCAAGTTCCTTCTTACAATTTTCCGATGTGGTTTTACCCGAACTCATCATGAAGCAACCAAACCCAGGTTCCTTCTTACAATTTCCCGATGTGGCTTTACCCGAACTCATCATGAAGCAACACTACCCAGGTTCCTTCTTACAATTTCCCGATGTGGTTTTACCCGAACTCATCATGAAGCAACCCTACCCAGGTTCCTTCTTACAATTTCCCGATGTGGTTTTACCCGAACTCATCATGAAGCAACCCTACCCAGGTTCCTTCTTACAATTTCCCGATGTGGATTTACCCGAACTCATCATGAAGCAACCCTACCCAAGTTCCTTCTTACAATTTTCTGATGTGGTTTTACTCGAACTCATCATGAAGCAACCCTACCCAGGTTCCTTCTTACAATTTCCCGATGTAGTTTTACCCGGACTCCTCCTAAAGCTGCCCTACCAAGGATCCCTCTCATACATATCCCGAAGTAACCCTACCCAGGTTCCTTCTCTTACACTTCCAGATGACGTCTTACCTGGACTCATCCTAAAACAGCCCTACACAAGTTTCTTCTGATACGTTTCCAGGTAGTAGTTAATTTCATTCTCCCCAACAAATTACTACCAAGCCTGGATTTCAACCAGAAAACAACAAACTTTCATCTCTCCAATCCAATGATAACCCCTCAGTAGAGCCATGGACAACTGAAATTCCTAAACTCTATTCCCCAAGACAGAGATTGTGAAACTGTGGTAGAACCGACTGTTATACTGGTTTGCATTTTTTGTTCACAAATGTCGCGGTAAGTAAGAGTCGCCACCAACTTTTATTTCATCCAACAAAGGAAAAGGAAAAAAAACAGAAAAAACCTTTTTCGAGATATTTCTTAGTACGGGGGGTAGATTATAGAAAGGGAAGGTATTAGCACCATTTTTATCCGTGGTTTTCCACGGGCTCTTAGGTGCTTGCTCATTTTTTAAATCGCTTGTGTGTGCTTGTTTTGAAAAAGTTTTGTTTACTTTGTAATAACCCTTGTATCGGTCCTCAAGAGTGTGACAAAGTTGTTTTTAAAACTGTTTATGTGAAAAGTTTTAATTTTGAGCAAGTACTTAAGATTTCTACCTACTCGAAAAAAGTTTGTTTGTTTTTGTTTCCTTTAGACAGTGTTATCCTACTATTAAGGAGTAGGTAGCCCCATCGTTGGAGTTTTAAGGGACATTAGAAGGAACGAAATGGTCACTGAAGGCAACATGTAAGGATACCTTAGCAGTTCAAAGGGACTCTCATCATATATTTGTAGGCAACATCGAGGGACAAGATCATTTCTCGTAGGTAACTCGAGGGACGTTAGGGACCATGATCTTTTATGATGACTTTTATACCGAGGGTCTTTGCTAAGGTATCCCTATGTTCGGGGACACGACCACTATTTTCTGAGGCAACCAAGTGAGGCATACCCTAAGGGTGCAAGTGTGCAACAGTGTTTGTTTTCAGATATTTATCTTATGATTAAATGATCTATTTAATTGATTAAGCATACAAACCTAGGTTGCTAACAATTATATACAAGCATATAAAATAAAAGCGAGAAAATAAAAGAGTCATACACTATTGCAAGGCCTCGGGGAGGGGTTTACATAACCAAAAACCGGGGATTAAACAGTAAATAATATGCGGTAAGCCCTAATTAAAAACTATTACAAACCCGAAGCAAATACAATAATTGGAAAATAAAATATTGCGCGCGAGAATTAAGTACGGGAATCAAAGTTTAAATTCTAAAAATCTAATCAATTAAAGAGAAAATATTTTTTTGTATTTTATTATTGAGAAAATATTTGAAATCTTAACCTAAATCTAATTAATTAAAGGAAAATATTTTTTGGTATTTTATTGAGAAAATTAAATATTTGTGAATTAAAACTAATTTGTCTAATTAAATTTAATTATGAAAACAACCAAGTCAATATCATTAAATTAATTATTTTCCAAAAAAAAAAAACTAATTTTAATAAAAAAACCTAATTCTACATTTTTGTGGTTTTCTTGATTTTATGATTAAATAAAAAAAATGATTTTTTTGTTGTTTTGTAAAAAGAAATTAATCAAATAAAACAAAAGAAAATAAAGAAAGAAAGTAATTGGGCATGTGTTAAAAGCAGATTAGGGGGTGTGAAGCTGAATTTCATTGAGCCCAAATCCTTTGGTCTAATCAGGCGTTTGGATCCAGTGCTGGCCACGTTTGAGGGTTCACCATGGTCTGCATGTGTTAAGTGTTAGATCTGGATATGATGAGATCTTGTGGTATGGTGATGGAAGTGCATGAGGAGCGCGCAGGGACCTGGAGCATTGGTTCTGAAAACACAAATTAGTGAAAATTAACTTTGCAAAAGGTTGGATCGAACCCACCCCCTTTTGGACTAAAGCCTTATCATGGCCTACCTTGCCAACTAAACCAAGAGTGTTAATTGTAAACAAAATAATAAAAAATAAATATAAGGCAAATAAAGATCTACGGCCACATGTCAAAAACGCGCGTTGTGGGTCCCCAATGGTTTGAATAGACAAATCAGTGAGCACCACGCCATCACCTTCTTCATGGATCCGTCGTTTTAGATGGGGAACTTTTACCTACAACAGTTTTCCGTCACTATAGGTTGTAGTGACGGATTTTGTTCGTAACTAAAAACCTGCAAAATTCAAAAACGTAGTACAAGCAGAATAAATTCAAACCAAAGGCATGGATCAATTGCAAATCATCTCCTGAGCATGATAGTACCCCTAATTTTGTCCAATTTTGCCTTTATATAGAATTCCCAATTTGGGACCTCAAAACCCTAACAATGGCATCGTGCAATTCCTACACTTAAACTTCAATCAAACCAATCAAAAACATTGCAAATATGATAGTAAGCATGGATATATAATCAAAACATGTTTATGATGGATAAATTATTGAAAACGAATCTTGAAAAAAGATGCAAACCGTGGCACTGTGAGGCGTGATTTTTGGAGGTTTTAAGGCTTGAGGATGATTGGAATGCCTTCAGAAAATGTCCAGGAACTGATTGCTGGCCTCAGAATTTCTTGAAACGGCCTATAGAATCAAAACCGACCTGCACTTTTTCCACAAAAATTTGACACTTCTTCTTTTGTTTTCACGACCCCAAACCCTCTTTTATGCTTTAGATATGTTAGGTATATATGATAAAATGATTTAGGTCAACAAAAATTAATCATATCTTTGCAAATTATGGAGATTTGATTTCATTTTTTGCCTTGTATGATTTGTTTCCAAAATAGACCAAATTAAGATATTTTTCAATCAATTAGCTCTTGCACGATTTGGATGATTTGCTAGCTGTTCCTTGACTCATACAATGCTCATAAAATCAAATCTTTGATTTTATTTGATTATTCTACTATTTATTTTGATTTAAATGGATATAAAATCAAAATAAATCATAAAAATAATAAAATAATAAGGGGATAAGCTCAGGGGTCGTGGATACTCTTAGAAACAAGTTTCAAACAAGAAAACATGGGCCCATTTGGAAAAAAAAGTCATTTTGATCAATGTTGACTTCATGCACATTTCCAAATATTGGTCAACTTTGACAATACACATCTCTCTCATTTTTAACCCTAAGAAGGTGTTCTCTGACTTTTTAGAAAGATTAGGATGTCCTATAAACAACCCTTTTGGTTTCATCTCAATTGGATCTTCCATGTTCATGAAAGAAGCTTTGACCCAAAAGGTGTTTTTGTTGACTTTTTAAAACGACCTATAATGTCCGAATTCATATCTTTTCATGAGTGCATTTCTTCAACTTGAGGGTTGAAAATTAGTTTTAGGTAATTTAATCCTCTTCAAAATGAGCCTTGGATGGGAAACTTCTGATAAAGTATGAGAAAGTTATGCCTGGTCAAAGTTTGGTTGACTTTTCCTATTAAAACCCTAATTTAGCAACTTTTGAGTTTTGATGAATTTGGGGCATTCCTTGAGGAATCATGATAAACCCTTGATCAAATGATGGATATTACTTCAAAATGTTGATTTTGAGCAAAAATATTGAGTTTGACTGTATATGGGCCACAATTGACTTTTGACCTAGTTTAGTTAATTTTTAGGCATTTGAGCAGTTGACTGAGCAAACTTCTTGTGCAAGGCATGAAACTTGACATAGATGGTCTTGAGAACATATCAAGACCATGGAAAAGATTTGAGACCTTTGGAGTTCACCCCTCTTTATGAAAATGGAAACCCTAGTTTGAGGTTCATTGTCTTAGGAGAGCATTTGTCTGGTTAGTTCTTGGGCATCCTTGAGCAAGTTGAGGACCTCAATGAGTATGTTTTGAGTAAAATGAGAGGTAAAATTTTAGGGTACAACAGCTTCCCCTGTTCAATCTTCTTAAACCTGAGGATGTAGATTGGCTGGTCTGCCTTTCGTGATCTGAGGGTGGAAGATGATTGAACACTAGAGTGCCTAGAAATTTGCACTCGCATGAAGTAATACTGATCGATAATTGGGAATGGGCTTACAGATGCCATTTGGAAGCCGAAGGAGAACCATCGGAGATGGGCTTAAAGATGCCATCAGAAAATATATCGGTTGCATAAGAGGTTCCTTTGCGAGAATTCCTGTACCTGCCGTTGAGGAGGACTTTGTATGGGAATGTTGATTTATGTCTTGGGAAATAGAGGCTAGGAGCTTCGGTTGTCCATTACTCTACCGGGGAATTAACTCTTGATTGATGAGACAAAAGTGAGCTGCATATCTGGTTGGGGTCCAGTTCTTACAATGTTGTAAACTGTTGTCTGGAGATAAGAGAGAAGAAACCTGGATGGTAAGGTTATGAGAAGGAACCTGGGTCGTAGGGTTACTTCAAAACGAAATCCTGGATAGTAGGGCTAATGAGAAGGAACCTGGGTCGTAAGGTTACTTCGATATGAAAGCCTGGATAATATGGCTATGAGAAGGAACCTGGGTCGTAGGGTTACTTCGAGATGAAAGCCTGGATAGTAGGGCTATGAGAAGGAACCTGGGTCGTAGGGTTACTTCGAGATGAAATCCCGAATATCAGGGCTATGAGAAGGAACCTGGGTCGTAGGGTTACTTCGAAATGAAAGCCTGGATAGTAGGGCTATGAGAAGAAACCTGGGTCGTAGGGTTACTTCGAAACGAAAGCTTGGATAGTATGGCTATGAGAAGGAACCTTGATCGTAAGGTTACTTCGAAATGAAAGCCTGGATAGTAGGGATTATGAGAAGGAACCTGGGTCGTAGGGTTACTTTGAGATGAAATCCTTAATAGTAGGGTTACTTCGAAGCGAAATCCTGGATAGTAGGGATATGAGAAGGAACCTGGATCGTAGGGTTACTTCGAAATGAAAGCCTGGATAGTAGGGCTTATGAGAAGGAACCTGGGTCGTAGGATTACTTCGAGACGAAAGCCTGGATAGTAGGGCTATGAGAAGGAACCTGGATAGGAGGGTTACTTCGAAGCGAAACCCTGGATAGTAGGGCTATGAGAAGGAACCTGTGTCGTAGGGTTACTTCGTGGGGAGTTTGGGTAAAACTGCATCTGAACTGAGAAGAAACCTAGGTAAGGTTGCTTCGTGAGGAGTTTGGGTAAAACTGCATCTGAATCGAGAAAGAACCTAGGTAAGGTTGCTTCGTGAGGAGTTTCAGTAAAACTATATCAGAACCGAAAAGGAACCTAAGTAAGGTTGCTTCGTGAAGAGTTTGGGTAAAACTGCATCTGAACCGAGAAGGAACTTAGGTAAGGTTTCTTCATGAGGAGTTTTGGTAAAACTACATCGTAACCGAAAAGGAACCTATGTAAGGTTGCTTCGGGATAAGTCTGAGCAAAATTTCAGAATGAACCTGGGTAAGGTTACTTCAGGATAAGTCTATGAAAAACTTCGGAAGGAAGGGGTAAGGTTACTTTGGGATAAGCGAGTAAAAATTCAGGAGGAACCTGGGTAAGGTTACTTTGTGATAAGTTCGTGTAAAATTTTAGGAGGAACCTGGGTAAGGTTACTTTGTGATAAGTTCGTGTAAAACTTCAGGAGGAACCTGGGTAAGGTTACTTTGTGATAAGTTCATGTAAAACTTCTGGAGGAACCTGGGTAAGGTTATTTTGGGATAAGTCCGCGTAGGGGTATGGGAAGGAACCTGGATAGTAGGGTTACTTCATGATGAGTTCGTGTGAAACTTTATTTAGAAATGTATGAGAAAGGACCCGTGTAAGATTTTTTAGGATAAACCCGTGTGAAGCTGCATTTAGGAGAAACCTGTGTAAGATTGCTTCGTGACGAACCCGTGTAAAGCTGCATTTGGTCGCGCAGATAATTACTCTGTTTAGTTTCAGGAGCTAATCTTGAACCTGCTGGAAGTTGTTGATGATAACCATCTTTCCTGAAAAGGTTCATGATTAATCGTATATGATGCATGAAATGCATTATATGATGACGTTCTCAAAATAAATGAGATTATGTTGTATGCAATATGTATGCGCATGTCATGATGTATGAACATGAAATTCTATTGTGGCACGTCCGAGTTTGGGAAATAAATCCCTGACTGCTGTTGAAGAGTACTGGAAATTGCATTCCTGATCGTTGTAGAAAAAGTGGTTCTTCTACTTCCACTGGGGATGGTGAACAAAGTTGACTATGCTGGAGATTTGCTGCTTATTTATAGCTACTCTGTCGGGGGAGAGACTTTGTTTGAGAATAACTTTGCAGGAGAATAACTCTGTTGGGGATGAGATTCCGCATTCAGAGAAATAACTTTGCTCGGGAGAAAACTATATGAACCGCTTGCGATTACAAAATTCGGCTGGGGAATATAGACGTCGGCTCTGCGAAAGAGCTTGGCTGGGGAAATTAACTCCTGTTTGGGGAAGCAGAAATCAAAACTTTGGTTGCCTCTACTCTGTGGGGAGTGTAGATGCTACTGGGACGCATGCTGAGGATACGATAATGAATTTGCATCAAGACTTTTTTGCCCCTGTACCTGCTGGAGAAAGTGCCTGTGGAGGCCTTGTGGATTGAGTGTTATCCCAACTTATGAGGTGCTTGGTAACTGCCGATTGGAATGATAAGTCTTCTACTGATAAGCAAGTGATAAGATGACGGGACATAGTCGTACGCTTTAATCCCTAACATTTGCCTGGACTGCCTTTTCAGATTTTCAGTCCACCGGGATACCCTTTTTTTCCCAAGCCGCCTTTTCAGGTTTTCGACTTGTCAGGTGTACAGATTTTTCATATGTATATCCATAACTTTTTCCCGAAACTTTTTTGGTTCACCGGGATGCCCTTATTTTTGCCTAGGCCAGTCAACCTAGCGGGTATTTTTCATGCGTGATCTTTTCCGACTATGTCCACGCTCTCAGGATGTAGGGAGTTGTCATTGTCCATAACGTTGTGTTGTAGTACCGTCAAAAATGTTTTCTTGATGGCACATGATTTGTTGCTGGAATGCGTGCGTAATGCCCCAAGTGATTCAGATGGAGATTTTGCCCCTAGTTATTTGGAACTTTTGGAGAGCCTGCCCCAGGTGTGCTAGATATCATGTCATTCCCCTTGCTTATGGAAGACCTGTTATTGGAAGTTCCTTCCTGCTGAGGTGATTCTGTCCATTGAGAGGATGTTTGTTCATTGAATATCCATTGTGCGGATTTCTCTGTTGTCAAACAATTATTCATATGCAAACAATGTCATTTAAAGGATGCAAAACTCATGTCTGTCTTGAAAAGATTTTTTTTTTGAAAATGTGTTTTGTATGGTAACACAAAATTTGCAAGAATGTGATATCAACTCGGGATTCGTAACAAGTCCTACAGGAGTCAGGATACCTTTGTAATAGTATGCTTTCAAACTAACCCGCACTTCGGCTAGGACTTTTAAGGGTTATAACATGGCCTGGCTCACGGTTTAAGAAACAAAGAATAAAGGCTCAAAATTTATTTGTACCCACCCGTTCTTCGTGATGTCCTTCAGTCCTATGCTCAGCTAATTGCGTGTTTAGAATCCCAGTTGAATCCTGGAGTACTGTCCTTGATGTTCCGGTGATGGTTCGGATAGTGAAAGTTTATTTTAAATAGGCAGTCATTTTTGTAACCTTCTTTCTGTTGAGGATTTGTAGGACCTCTTTCTTTTTTATTTTACTATCCCTGTCTTTTGCCTAAACTATTTCTTTTTGTAATTACAGTCAGCGGGATGCCCCAGTTTTTCTTAAATCTCCTTCATTGGTTTTGACTTAACGGGATTTTCTTTTGCAAATTAATAACTGTCTGCTTTGCTGATTATGTGAAACCATCACCATCTTCTGATTTAGAGGGACGTCTTCGAGGACATTTACTGTGTGCGAAGAGGAAGATTGCGACTGAATGCGCCTCTGAATTAACTGAGAAAACTACCCTGCCCAAGGTTATGATTAAGGGTTTTAATTTGAGTGAAAGAAAAACTCCTACTTCTTTGGCTCAAAGGGGTTGACTAGGGATTATCTTTCTTATGACTCGACTGTTTGAGATTTAAAACAACGCCTTACATTGTTAGCGGGGCCTGTTCAAAAGCATACTGTAGAGATTGTGGTATCTTCTTCGTCATCCTCCCTCTAAGGCTTAGAGTTTTTAGTCGAGAGTTGAATATCACGAAAAGGAAGTATAAAGCAGTTTAAGCATAATGAAAACAAAATAATTCAAGACAAACATGTGTAATTCATTAATGAAATAATAAAGTTTGACATGACAATAATTGTTCGAATAAGTAAAGAAAATACAACTTGAGAATTCAAATGAACAAAAATGCTTTCAATCCTAGCCATGTTTTGGCAAGGGAGCAGTGATCACATTGGGAGTCTCAGGAGGGTCGAATTCGATCTCCTTGGCGTCAATCATATTTTGAATCTTGTATTTCAGCGCCCAATAATTGTTAGTATCGTGCCCCAGGCTACCAGAATGATAAGCACACCTTGCATCCGGGTTGTAGTTAGGAGAAGAAGTCTTAGGATTCGGATGAAGGTTTATCACCGTAATCATATTCATCTTCAACATGTGTTAGAATGCTTGTGACAATGACATGTTGATTTGGGTGAACTACCTTTGAGGTCTTTCCACCCTTGGCTGATTGTTTCGTTGTTGTGTTCATTGTGCGTGTTCCGAATTAGAGATCAACACTGCCCCTACAGATTGGTGGTAGTCTGCCTTGTTACGCCCCTTCTGGATGTGCACAACATTGTCTTCCCTCTTTCCACCAAATGAATTCTTCTCTGTACTTGAAGAGGTATTTTTCTGGATCTTGCCACTCCGGATCCCAACTTCTACTATTTCTCCAGTCAATATCAGCTCGGTGAAACCAACTGAGGAGCTACCAACCAAGTGATTAAGAACGGACCAGACAGTGTACCAAGGAACATATCCACCAACTCCCTGTCAGGCAAAGGGGGTTGGACTCTCCCTGCCAGATCTCACCATTTCTGCGCATAGTCCTTGAAACCTTCGCTTGCACCCATGGACATACTCTGGAGTTGAGTACGGGTAGGGGCAAGGTCAGCTTTATATTGATACTGCTTGTAAAAAGCAGCAGCCAGATCTTCCCAATTACAGACATTGGTTCCCTCCAGTTGATAGAACCATTCAAGCTGAGTCCCAGACAGACTATCCTGAAAGAAATGGACCCACAAGTTCCTATCAGCAATGTGAGGCTGAATCTTCCTCACATAGGAACGGAGATGAAGCTTGGGACAAGACACCCCATCATACTTCGCGAAAATTGGAGCTTTAAACTTTTGTGGGATGACTACCCCCGACACCAATCCCAGCTCTTCAAAATCCAGTCCGGGTATTCTCTGAATCTCCATAGCGCTCAACTGATCCTCTAACTACTTGTATCTATCCTCAGTGGGAGGATACTGCTCATCATCATAGTCTGTGTCATCCTCGGAAACTCTCGAACTAGGGTCTTCCCCCCTGTTGTACCCCAAAATTTTCCCTCTCATTTTATCAAGATTTCCCCTCACAAGACTCCTTGAACTCCACACAGGATTAGGGTTTTGCTTTGCTCAAGACATCTCCTTGCACTGATGACCTAAATTAGGGTTTGAGTTTGAACAGGTATTTTTGGACTTTCAATGCCCAAAATGACTTTCATACTTCATGTTGGACTCATAAGTTTGCCCATACCAAGTTTCATGCTTTGAATCAAATTTTTGCCCAGTCAATTGGACAATTGACCTAGAAATCAACTGTATTGGGGAAAAAGTCAATTGTGGCCAATTTACAGTCAAACCTCGTGAACTTTGACCCACATCAATATTATGAACTCATATGAACCATTTGATCAAGTTTGGATCACAACTCCACAAGAAATTTGATCAGATCACCAAAAGGGCAAAATGGTCATTTTTAGGGTTTTGACTGCACAAAGGCAATTTTTGAGTTTTGACCTAGCCAATGGAAAATTGGGTTCAACCATGGATTCAAGGACTCAATGGCGTCATCTTGACCTATTCAACAAGTTCAAAAGATCTCAATTGCATTGGATTGACAGATGAATTTTTCAGCCAACTAATCAAAATTTGACTGTATACTAAAAAGTCAAACTTTGACTTTTTGGTCAAAATCAAGTGCCAAGGGTCATTTTTCATCAAGAAGTGTCAAAACATGAAACTTGTTCATCAAGAAACCCATTTTTGCAAATTAGGGTTTAAAGTTGAAAATTTTCATAACTTAGAATTTTTCTAAGTTATGAAATTTTCTTAATTTTTCCTAACTTTGCCCCACATTTTCACCATGATGCAATTGGATTCAAACAAAACTTCCAACATGAAAGTTGTAGTCCTCCACAAAGTCTACAATTTTATTCAAAAAGTTTTCCCAAAAGAATCTTGGATCTCAAGTTATGATTTTCGGAACAAGGGTCCCTAAAACTTTTAACTTAGTGAAATTTTGCCCTAGTTTAGGCAGGAATTTGACCTATCTTCATGGCCATTTTTAACATAGTTCCACTTGGAATATCAAGTTGCATTTCAAAGATGGATTGTAGATCATGTTGCAACCTTTCCAAAATGTCAAAGAAATCCTCAAATACATTTGTGGTTAGAGAGAATCGAAGGCTTGAAGTTGGCAAACACTCACTTTTCATCCATGACATATTCATGTTCACACAAGTTGCAATTTCAAGTCAGCATGCTTTGCACTAGATTGCAGGCCTCTAAACCACTTCACACTCAATAATTTAATGAAAATCCATTGGTCTAAGATATTGTTTTGGTCATTAGGGCATTGTACACAAAACTAATCCCTAAGTAGAAAAAGCTAAGTTTCCATTTTTGCTTAAACTCATGCTTTATGTCAAAATTGATTTCTTGAGCATTGATCCATATCTTATGTAGCTAATCAAATCTAAAAGTTGGAGGGGCCAAGGGCAAAGTATGCAAACATAAGGATAGCCTGTACAGGCCTGTTTCAATCACTTCCCACATTTTGCTTCAAAAACAAGAAACTTGTCCAAAACATGAGAACTTGAACATCAGCCCAAAGAAACTTGTGCAAGCATTTTGAACATCTTTCTCACACCCCTTTGAGCCAGAAACACGATTGCTTGATCCTCTAAACATCTCCTAGCCATAAATCACATTCCATTGGCAAAACAGGGCAGAATATGCAACTTGACTTCCATAGCTCATTTGGCTCGTGCGTTTTAGCCAAAACTTGTTCAAACACATTCCATTCCATCCATACAAGCTATCCCAAACCTCAAAAACTAACTGTAACTCCATTTACAGGGTTTGCAATTTTAATTTTGAGCTTGTGCAGGTTGAGTTTTATAGGCTAATTCAAGTACATTCAAGGCAAGCAGGCTATTGGAGAAGGTCAAGTGAAGTTCAAGCAAGCTCCCAGACATCTAAGGCCTTGTTGAAAAGCTCCACATTTCCATACACGAAGTCAGTTGAAATATGTTTTTGTCAACTTCCTATCTCTCTATTTAGGAATATTTAGCCTTAGGTTTGTGAATAAGAAATGTAGTATTCATTGCCATGAAGCTGTACATATGCTCAGTTTTCATTTATATTAAGCATGCTAAGAGAATTTTATCCATGAACATACTGAAAAAATTAGGTTAGATTTTAGGGCCAGAGAAATTCTCTCTGGTCTTTGAGAGTTAAGACAAGTTGTTTATATGGTTGGATTTGTCTTGAAGTGCTCTACAAGTTTGATGTTATGTGTTTTTGCAATAGAGCTCGTATACAGGATCTGGCAGTTGTATAGGGCGCGCGCACGTTTTTAATAATCTGAAGGTTGAAGATGAAGTGGTGGGCTGGGCTTGGCCTGGCTCACTATTGACACCTCCCCTTTTCCTTTTTGCACCCCCTGGCCCAATTTCTTGTTATTTTATATTTTTGAATTTTTATTTTCATTTCTGATTTTATTTATTTATTCCCAAATATAAAAAATGCTCAAAAATATTTTTATAACTTTTTCACATTTATTTTGCATTTTATTTTTATTTTTTCCTAACATAAAAAACAATTTAATTACTTTTATCTAATTTATTCAAAACATGAAAAATATATATAAATTATACTTTTATTTTTATTCTTTATTTTTATTCATACTGAAAATATTATTCTAAATATATTTTATTTTTGTATATATATTTTATTTTATCATATTTATGTAATATATATATATATATATATATATATATATATATATATATATATATATATATATATATATATATATATATATATATATATATATATATATATATATATATATATATATATATATATATATATATATATATATATATATATATATATATATATATATATATATATATATATATATATATATATATATATATATATATATATATATATATATATATATATATATATATATATATATATATATATATATATATATATATATATATATTATTAGATATTTTAGAATAAAAATATAAAATATTATACTTTCATTTTTATTATTAAATATACTTAAAAATACTTTTTCTAAACATATTTTATTTTATTTTTACACATACTATTTTATTTTTATTGTATATAAATAAAATAATTAATATATTTATTTTCTTAAAGAAATTAGGGTTTTACCCTTAACCAAATAAATTAATCTTTTTATTTATTTCTTTATTTTCCACATTAAATATTTTACATACTTAGAAAATAAACACTAAAAAAACCTTTTTGCATAATTCATATTATTTGATATATTTATGTATTTTGTTTATTTAAATATTGTCCATTTATTATTTATGCATTTGAATTCAATTTTGATGTAATAGTAAACTAGGGTTTTTATTTCTTGTCAAATACACCCCCATTCAAAGATTGTACCCCATCCCCATAATCATGTTGTAATAGCTTAGACTTTTAATTCTCGCACTTTATGCTTTTAATTATGCCATGATTAGAGATTAGGGTTTGTATACAAAAATCAAAATCAACAAGTAGCTTGACCTAATCAAAGACAAAAATGCATGAAAATCAAACACAATGCACACTTGCACCCCTAGGGTTACAATCCACTTGTTGCCTTGAAAATGGGCCATGTTATGCATGTTGGGTACTTTGGTAAAACAAAAACAAAACAAAAGATCATAGTCCCTCGATGACGCTATCTTGGTTGCCTAAACAAAAATGATCAAGTCCCTCAAAAATTTGCCAAAAATACCTAACACGATTGCTATCATGGTCTATACGATGACCCACGCCTGTCCCGTTTAACATCCTAATACAAGGTTGTTCACCAAATGCAATGGTGAAACAACACTGTCAAAAGGGTTAAAAACATATAGGAAAGATCTTTGAGTGAAATAGGGTAGATAACTCTTAGTTACTTGATCAAACTTGCAAAACATCCTTCCTATTTTCAAAACACATTTCACAACACAATTTCAAATCATTTCCCAAATCAAACTTTCAAAACATTGAAATCTTTTCAAAAGACAAAAACACCTTTGTATACATTCAAACAAGAATCATTACAAAGGTTGCCACAACAATGGCCTCTTTTCAAAACATCTTTCAAAAACCACACACAAAGCACCATTTCAAACAATTGAAAAGCAAAAGCAAGAGACCTAAACAAGTAACTAAGAGCCCATGGATAACCATGGATGAAAAGGGTGCTTGCACCTTCCCTTTTCATAATCTACTCCCCGAACCCAAGAAAACATCTCAAAGGTCTTTCCTGTGCTTTTTGACCTTTCCTTTGGATAAAATAAAAAGTCGGTGGCGACTCTTGCTAAACCGAAACATTTGCGTACAAAAAACGCAAAACCTCAAGTCAGTTCTCCCACCGTATCACAGAACTGGAGACTCTGCTGGGGATAACTTTAAAAGTGGAGTAACCTTAGGGTTTAGATCACCTTTGCATGCTTATCTTATTTGCTTTGATTGCTTTACATTTGGTCCTATTGTTTGGGTTTGAATCCTCCACCCGGATTTGGGAAACATTCATAGGTAAATAGCAATACGTTGTGGAAACTGTGCGGGGTATACCGACATGGTTGAAGCAATAGCTATATTAGTGCGACATATTTGTGGGTACCAGTAGCCTTTGAGTCAATCAAAGAGAATACGGGGCCGCTGAGTGATGTCATGAAGCACTAATGAACTCTTAGAACCTTACTTGACCATCTTGGCCTTTTTAGGGGTAGTGAGATGACCGGCTTTGGTGCAGTCCGAAGTTGGTAGATACTCGATACTACACTCATTGAGGATTGTTTTCTTGGAATATTGCGATCGCCAGTTAAGTGGCTAAACTGAAACAATGAACACAGAATATAATCCAGTGATATTGAGCTCCTTAGAACCCGGTTACTATTTATAGGACAGATTGAGCCAACTAACTTCAAGAGGGTACTTACCTATGAAACCTCATGCAAGCCTGAAACTAGGATCTTGTGTGACTTGTTTGTACATATGCTTGTGCATACATCATGAACATCATAAAGCATCATATGCATCCACTAACCATTTCAAGGGTTTGGATCTTCATCTTTGTTCTTATTTTGTAGGTCATGGAATCTCTTCGCAGGAAAACAATTCAGGTCAACCTTGTGAGAATCCCTCCTCAAGTCAAGGAGCTTACTTCCAAGATTCCAGAGAATTCTCTCTTCAGTGAAAGACATGGTAGACTTCTCAACTTGGTCAACTCCAACATTAAAGAAGACATGGTGAAGTTTCTCTTTCAGTTCTTTGACCCCCTACACCACTATTTCACATTCCCTGATTACCAACTAGTACCTACTTTGGAAGAATTTTCTCAACTCCTGAGGATTCCTATTCTCCATCAACTACCCTACAACGGTACAGAGAGAGAACCAAAGCCTGAAGATGTTGCTCAAGCCTTACACTTGAAACCATTTGATATCAAGGGTAATTGGGAAACCAGAAGTGGTGTCAAGGGTTTCTTGGCGAAGTATCTATTTGAGAAGGCACAAGACTGCTAGAATTCTCTAGATCTATAAGCTTTTGAAGAGATTGTAGCACTCCTCATCTATGGGTTGGTCTTGTTCCCAAATCCTAATCAGCTTATAGATGTGAACGCTGTCAAGATTTTCATATCTCGGAATCCTGTGCCTACATTGCTTGGGGACATCCTACACTCATTTTACACACGAACAATGAGGAAAATAGGTGTTCTCATGTGCTGTACTCCTCTTCTAGCAAGGTGGTTTATTTCTTAACTTCCCCAATCAGTTTTAAAGAATGAGCAGGGTTTAAGGTGGTCACAACGGTTGATGAACCTAACATATTCTGATGTTCATTGGTGTTCTCGGTCCAGAGAAAATATCATCATCATTGATCGTTGCGGGGAATTCCCTAATGTCCCACTACTTGGCATTAGGGGAGGCATTACCTACAACCCCTGTTTAGCTCTAAGACAGTTTGGATATGCTCGAAGGGATGGCCCTCACGACATGCTAATTCCTGACTTGGTTTTTGACTTTGACAACGACGCTCAAGGACTTCGACAAAGGTTTATCCGAGCTTGGAGAATGCCCAACAAAGTGGATAGTAAGACACTGGGACACAAGAATTCTATCCCCCTTGATCCTTATCTCAAGTGGGTACAAACCCGCGCCTAGAGTCTTATGATGCCTTACCCCTACATTCTGCCCGTGATCAAAGAGCCTGTTATGGAAGGAGAGGTTCCATACACCCTCCTACATCCATACATGCCAACATCATTAGAAGAATTGCAAAGGAGTTGGATACAACTCAAGGAAGAACGAAATACTTTTGAAGCCAACTTCTATGCCAGTGAGAAGAAGGTTTTGGAACTTACCCGCCGAATTCACGAAGAGGAGACTCTCAACACTTACATCGCACCAAAGAGGATACGCAACGTCTTTTTACAGTAAGAAGCTTTGTAATATTTTGTCCATGGGGAATTTATGTACTAACAAATTTCTTCTTATTAATATGACGTGTGTTCTTTTTGTTTGCAACAAATTTGAATTTTTGAATCCTTGAATGCATTACATGAATAACATATCATTCATCACATGCATAAACAGGTCTTCACACCAGGTTTCCTTATCTTTCTGTTGTTTATTTCAGCAAGATAGATATAGAGCAGACGGTTAAAGATCTGCAAGCACAAAAATTCTCAGTTCCAACAACTCCTCATGACCTTGGCAAAGGGTCAAGAGGACCTTAAAGCACTGTTAGAGAAAGATAAGGAAAAAGACAAAGAGAAAAAGAAGAAAAGGACTGGTATGGCCACTATGGGAAGAAGGTTTGAGAGCCAGGCTAGAAAGGTCCTCGAGTTCCCCTCAACGTCTGATGAAGGGGTTGGTAAAGGTAAAGGAGTTACAATGCCCTCCGAGTCTGAAGCTGAAGAGGAAGAGGAAGAAGAGGAGGAGGATTACTCTGAGCAGCAATATCCTCCTGCGGATGATAAGTATAAGAATCTAGAGGATCGGCTAGCCGCCATGGAAGTACAAAGGGTTCCCGGGTTGGATTTCGAAGAACTAGGGTTGGTTATTGGGATCGTCATTC
This sequence comes from Vicia faba, assembly GCA_948472305.1. NCBI lineage: Eukaryota > Viridiplantae > Streptophyta > Magnoliopsida > Fabales > Fabaceae > Vicia > Vicia faba. The sequence goes on from OX451741.1 coordinate 804,044,234, forward strand.
CTCACAAGTTCAAGGTACCTACATTTGCTAAATACGACAGTTTGTCCTGTCCAAAGATGCATTTGCGGTCCTACGTCAGAAAGATCCAACCTCACTCTTCTAATAAGGATCTATGGGTCCACTTTTTTCAAGATAGCTTGTCGGGTACGTAATTGGACTGGTTTTATCAACTTGAGAGACCGGATGTTCATAATTGGGAGGACTTAGCTACTGCTTTCTACCGACAATACCAATACAACGCGGATTTAGTGCCTACTCGTACTCAACTATAGAGTATGGGTATGGACTCTAATGAGGGATTTAAGGAGTATGCCCAGAAGTGACGAGATTTGGCTGGAAGGGTGCAGCTACCGTTGTCGGATAGAGAGCTGGTTGACATGTTTTTGGGGACCCTGTCAGATCCATTCTTTAATCACTTAATCGGGAGCTCATCTGCAGGGTTCACCAAATTAATACTGACAGGTGAAAGGGTCGAAGCTGGCATTAAGAGTGGTAAAATTCAGAAGGATGCAACTGCTTCCACTTTCACTGCTGTCAAGAAAACCTTCCCAGCTAAGAAAGAAGCTTCTGCTGTTTACTCCCAGAGAAATCAAGGAAGGACAGAGCGCCGACCAACGGTGAGGGCTGTGATGATTCATAACTCTTCAACCGATCAACCTCGAAGCAGTCAACCTAGGGCTAACCAAAATAGGGTGGAAAGGCCACAACGAAAATTCACTCGGATCAATATGACACCGGCTCAGGTCCTCCCTCGTCTGTTAAAGTTAAACCTTACCAACTTGAAAGAAACACCGAAAAACCCAAATACCTCTTCTACCTATTATCATTCAAATGCAAAATGTGCATACCATTCGGACAGTGTAGGGCATAACACCAACAACTGTTGGGCCCTTAAAAACAAGATCCAAGATTTGATAGATGCCAAGGAAGTAGAGTTTGATGCTCCCGAAAAACCTAATGTGATATCCGCTCCTATGCCGAAACATGGTCATAATGTCCATGCAATTGTGGAAGATCTTCATGTTACCACTATTGATGAATTAATGACTCTGTTGCTAATGATTAAAATGAATCTGTTGAAAGCCGAGATTTTCTCGGGATGTGAAAAAGATTTTTACTTCTGTTCAACCTTGCAATCTGACTGCCCACTATTGAAATCAGGCATCCAACGCCTGATGGATACTCAAGAGATCCTCTTTCAGCAAACTCTTGTTGCTACTATCACTCATGTTACTCTTGTTACCTTTGTTACTCCAATCAATGACATTGCTATAATCACCATTTCCGACAATCTTTCCAAGCCCTACAAAAGGCCTGTTAAGATTACACCTGGTCCAAAGTTTGTATCGCTGAAGATTACCATGCCAGGGCCTATCCCATATAAGTCCAACAAGACGATACCATGGAATTATGGAGGAGATATCTTTTACCATGGTGTCAAGCAGATTGAATCAGCCGAAGAGAATTCCGATGAAGAAACTCTTGATGTGGGAAATATTGCAGGGACAAGTAAGATAACTCGTAGCGGAAGAATCTTCTCTCCGGAGATTTCTCCTCCACGGGAAGTCTTTGGACCTTCAACCAGTCAAGATATCTATGCGAAGTCCAGTGATCAAAGAAATTGTTACTCCCGAAGTTGAACCCTCTGCTGTTATTGCTGATAAAGGTAAGGGAATCGGAGAAGCGCCTGTCAGGACGAGGGCTCAAGCTTTGGCTATCCCCGAGACCACCCAAAAGGAAATGGAGGAAATCTTAAAGATAATTAGGAATAGCGACTATGATGTCGTAGAGCAGCTGGGGCAAACCCCTTCAAAAATCTCTATGCTGGCTCTATTACTCTGCTCCAAGGCTCATGCCAAAGCCTTGATCAAATTTCTAAAGACGGCACACGTGCCTCAAGAAACTTCTGCGGACCAATTTCAAGAGTTCGTGGCTAGCCTTACAGCCGATAATGGTCTTGGCTTTTCTGATGCTGATTTGACGTCTAAGGGAAGAAAGCATAATGATGCACTGCATGTCTTGGTAGAGTGCAGAGGAACTACACTTGCTCATCTTCTGGTTGATACCGGTTCATCTTTAAATGTTCTACCAAAGAAAGCATTAGACAGATTGGACTGTGAAGGTTTGACCCTAAATCCCAGTAATATCATTGTTAGAGCCTTCGACGGTTCCAAGCGGATGGTTCACGGAGAAATGGACATACCAATCAAAGTGGGTACGGAAATTTTCAACTCTACATTTTATGTGATGGACATCCGTCCTTCATATTCATGCTTGTTGGGAAGACCATGGATCCACAGTGCTGGGGCAGTCACTTCTTCTCTACACCAGATGCTCAAATACCCGGTCCAGGGTAAAGTCATAATAGTTCATGGTGAGGAGGAGTATATGATAAGCCACCTTAACTCTTTTCACTATGTGGAGTTAGATGGTGAATTCATAGAAACGCCTTTCCAACACTTTGAAGAGGTTTCTCTTGAGGTTGCGGTAGCCAAGACAATGACTGATGTGCCCATTATTACCAAGCCTATGTCCCGTATGTCATTCTTTAAAGATGCGGAGGCTGTAATCAAGGAAGGGGAAGTACAGTGTGGGGTCAACTGCCAGATTTTCCTCACAAGACAGACAAGTTCAGATTGGGTTTCACTGCTGCTGGCCAGAAAGCTGTGCGTCACTCCCGGGATGGAGGACCACCCTTAAAAATCACTCACCATGGAGTTCATGCTTTAGAAGATGAGGATGAAGAAGGCAATTTTGAAGATTGGATCTTTCCAACCATTGAAGGGGAACTGAACAACTGGGAGGCGAAAGACTTTGTTCCCATTACTTTCATCAATCAGTAATTTATCTTTTGAACATTTATGTTGGTCTGTAATAACTTTTAAACAATTCGTACACTCTTTTGCCTTGTGCCTTTCCCGGGGCACATAGGTCCATTTGTAAGGGTTTTGATTTTTCATTTTTCATATGCCATTTTTAATGAATCATGGACGTTTTCATTTATAAACTTTTGTGTTCATTTTCTTTCTTTTTACATTTTATTTTGTTTAAGGATGGCTATCCCTTACACATACACACACTCACAAAATGCAGGTACCCATCCACTCTGGATTCCATGGGTGACTATTCTACTTTGGCCTTCAGTGACTCTGAAGATTTGGTCAATCATGCCGAGTACGAAGGTGATGAAGACTGTGAAGTGCGTGGAGAGCTGGCTAGTCTTTTGCAATAAGAAGAAAGGGCTATTCTTCCCCATGAAGAGTTGTTAGAGACTATCAATTTCGGAACATAGGAAGACAAAAAAGAGGTTAAAGTGGGTGCCAACCTAGAGCTAAGGGTCAAAGAGTGCTTAGTTCAGCTGTTGAATGAGTTTTTTGAAATCCTCGCCTGGTCCTATGAAGATATGCCGGGACTGGATACAGATATTGTGGTTCACCGTCTCCCTACAAGAGAAGACTGTCCACCAATCAAACAGAAAGTCCGCCGAATGAGGCCCGACATGTCCGAAAAGATCAAAGTTGAAGTAATGAAGCAGTTCAATGCTGGCTTTCTGGTTGTTACCTCTTATCTATAATGGGTTGCTAACATTGTGCCTGTGCCTAAGAAGGACGGCAAAGTCAGAATGTGTGTGGACTACAAAGACCTAAACAGGGCTATCCCTAAAGATGATTTTCCAATACCACACATAGACATCTTGGTTGACAAAACAGCTCAACACAAGGTATTCTCTTTCATGGACGGATTCTCGGGATACAACCAGATCAAAATGGCCCCCGAAGACACGGAGAAGACTACTTTTGTTATGCAGTGGGGTACCTTCTGCTATAAAGTGATGCCATTCGGACTGAAGAATGCCGGGGCAACCTATCAGCGAGCCATGGTAGCTTTGTTTCATGACATGATACATCATGAGATTGAAGTCTACGTAGACGACATGATATCCCGTTCACAGAGAGAAGAGGAACACCTCAACCATCTGCAAAAGCTGTTTGTCAGGTTAAAAGAATACAAGCTCAAACTGAACCCTAGCAAGTGTACTTTCGGAGTTAGGTCCGGTAATCTTTTGGGATTCATCGTCAGCAACAAAGGCATTGAGGTTGATCCTGCTAAAGTCAAAGCTATACAAGAAATGCCTGCCCCCCGCACTGAGAAGGAGGTTAGAGGTTTCTTGGGACGCTTAAACTACATTGCAAGGTTCATCTCTCACCTAACATCTACCTGTGAGCCAATCTTCAAGCTGTTGAAGAAAGATCAGGTGGTTGAATGGAATGATGATTGTCAAGTTGCTTTCGATAAAATTAAGGAGTATTTGCTGGAACCTCCTATCTTGATGCCACCCGTCGAAGGAAGGCCTTTAATCATGTATCTGACCGTTTTGGATAATTCAATGGGGTGCGTACTGGGCCAACATGACGAGTCTGGACGAAAAGAGCATGCCATTTATTACCTTAGCAAAAAGTTTACCGACTGTGAGACTCGCTACTCACTGCTTGAGAAAACTTGATGCGCTTTGGTATGGGCTTCTCGCCGGCTAAGGCAGTATATGTTGACACATACCACTCTATTGATTTCTAAAATGGATCCGATTAAGTACATCTTCGAGAAGCCTGCTTTATCCGGAAGAATCTCTAGATGACAGATGATCCTGACTGAGTATGATATCCAATACACAATCCAAAAAGCTATAAAGGGGAGTGTATTAGCTGACCATCTAGCTCATCAAGCTGTCGAAGATTACCAATCTATGAGGTTCGACTTCCCTGACGAGGATATTATGACATTGGACAACATTGAAGGTAACATACCGTATGACGGACCTGAACAAGGATCCCGATGGACCCTGTACTTTGATGGTGCTTCAAATGCACTTGGCAACAGTATCGGTGCGGTACTTATTTCTCCATAAGGTTGCCATACACCTTTCACTGCTAGACTCTGCTTCAGCTGCATCAACAATATGGCCGAGTATGAAGCTTGTATCTTTGGTCTCAAGGCTGCTATTGACTTGGGAATAAAATCTTTGATCGTATTTGGGGACTCAGCTTTGGTTATCAGTCAAATCAAAGGAGAGTGGGATACTAAACATCCTAATCTTGTCTCATATAAAGAACATGTCCTGACATTGTTACCTCATTTCGAGCAGATTACCTTCGAGCACTTTCTGCGAGAAGAAAATCAGCTAGCGGATGCTTTAGCTACGATGTCTTCCATGTTTAAACTCAACTGGGATAATGAGGTTCCCCAAATCACCATCGAGCAAATGGACGAACCAGCACACTGTCATGAGATTAATACCGAAGAAGTAGTGGAACAACCTTGGTTTCATGAAATCAAAAGGTATCTCAAGACCCGAGAATACCCTGAAGGAGCTTCAGTCAACGACAAAAAGTTCTTAAGGAGATTTGCTGCCAAGTTCTTCCTGAGCAATGGTATCCTATATAAGCGCAACCATGATTGTGTTCTACTTCGTTGTGTGGACAAAGTTGAAGCTGAGTTGATCATGACTGAAATACATAGTGGCACATTTGGCACCCACTTGATCGGACATACGATGGCTAAGAAGATTCTAAGGGCAGGCTACTACTGGTCTACCATGGAAGCTGACTGTCATCAATATTCCCGTACTTGTCACAAATGCCAAGTCTATGCTGATAAGTTACATATTTCTCCAGTTCCTCTCAATGTTCTAACAACTCCTTGGCCATTCGCGATGTGGGGAATCGACATGATTGGAGAAATCAAGCCTACGACATCCAATGGACATTGTTTCATCCTTGTGGCTATTTACTTTACCAAGTGGGTCGAAACAGCTTCCTTCGCCTCCGTTGCAAAGAATGTGGTTGCCCGCTTCATCAAGCAGAACCTCATATGCCGGTATGGTATCCCCGACAGGATCATCACAGACAACGGTAAAAACCTGAATAACACTATGATCACCGCTCTATGCAAGCAGTTCAAGATTCAACATCACAATTCATCTCCCTATCGGCCAAAGATGAACGATGTAGTTGAAGCTGCAAACAAAAATATCAAAAAGATCATTCAAAAGATGACAGTCACCTACAAAGACTGGCATGAGCTGTTACCGTTTGCTCTGCATGGATATCGTACCACGACACGTACTTCAACAGGGGCAACCCCTTTTTCTTTGGTATATGGCATGGAAGCTGTTTTACCTATGGAAGTTTATATTCCTTCCTTGAGAATTATGAAGGATGTTGGTTTAAGTGAAGACGATTGGATTCAGACCCGGCTTGATCAACTTAATTTGATCGACGAGAAACGACTTACTGCTGTTTGTCATGGTCAGACGTATCAAAAACGGATGATCAAGGCTTTCAACAAGTAAGTCAGACGTCAGGTATATCAAGTCGGAGATCATGTAATCAAGAGGATCGTCTTGCCGCAAAGTGATCCCAGGGGCAAGTGGACTCCTACTTACGAAGGACCATTTGTGATCAAGAACATCTTTTCTGGTGGGGCAATGATTCTAACCACCATGGACGGCGATGACCTACCGCACCCTGCGAACGCAGACATAGTCAAAAGATACTACGCATAAAACAACCCGACAAGTTGAAAACCCGAAAGGGCGACTTGGGCAAAAATGGGCATCCCGGTGAATCGAAAACCCGAAAGGGCGATTCAGGAAAAAATTAGGGATAAATAAAAAAAATCTGTACACCCGGCAAGTTGAAAACCCGAAAGGGCGACTTGGGCAAAAAAGGGTTTCCTGGTGGATCGAAAACCCGAAAGGGCGGTCCAGGAAAAAGTTAGGGAATTAAAGCGTATGACTATGTCTCGTCGGATCACTTTAAGGGCAATCTCTTCGCGGACAAGTTCCAGACTTCTGATCAATCCAATTATCTGCGAACGAAGCAACGAATGGACGAGATACTCAGAGTTATGAAGGCTATAGCAGAATGGGAACCCCATGGAATTGTTACACATAGCCATCTTTCTTTGTATAAATTTTTCTCATTTTTTATGACAACATTCTCTTACTAGGATGTCTGTCTCCTTTGTACAAAATATTTACACAAAGTTAATACAAAGATACTTCAAAGTGCAGAAATTTGTTTGCCTTTTCTTTCTTTTTACACTTGTGTTTTATTTGAAAACGTCCAATGATTTATTAAAATGAGCATATGCATTTGAATATAATCATTGCTTACAAATAAAACAGAATGAGAAAGGATAATTACTGATAAGTTGAAAGTATAGGAAGACGTCTTTATGCTGTTCCGGAGGAAATCCCCTGAAATATGTCACCCAGATTCTCGACAAAGCTGAAACCTTGAAATAGATATCCCCAACGGAGTTCTCCTCAAAGCAGGAATCCCTAGTAGATTGGCATGCAACCCAAACTCCTGATTTCCCCAGCAGGATAAGCATTCCCCTTACAGAGTTATTTCCCAGCAGAACGAAGATTTTTGTTCTCCAGTGGAAGCCTCCCAGGTTTCAATTCCCCAGTAGAGATCGTCAGAATTTTCCTCGTCCACCAGGAAAGTCATGAAGAATTCTCAGTTCCCCACAGAAGTTGTCAAGGCTCCTGTTAATCCCCAGTGAGTCACCAAGGATTTTCAATCCCCAGCAGTAGTCCAAAGGGTTCCTCAGTCTCAACAATCAAAGGTTTTGAATCTCCGACAGAAGTCAAGGATTTTTGTTCCCCGACAACATTCAAAGATTTCATTATCTCCAGCCATCAAGGATTTATTCTCCTCAGCAAGATGGCTACTCAGCTTACATGCGCATCCATTACATTCATATATCACAAACATTGATAAGAAACACCTTATTGCATCATACATTTCATGCAACATAATTTTGTGTGTTTTAGCTAACATTTTACCCTTTTTAGGATAAGATTAAAAGCTACCTTTAACAGATGTTCAAGGATTTCAGATACAGTACAGATACACCCCAGACACGGCGGTCATTCTACTACTCATTCAGACTTCAACAATCAGATACAGACTAGATACGCTCCAAACATGGAAGCCGTTCTACTTCTCATTCAGATTCAACTATCAACTTCAGGTTCAGATACACTCCAGATACGGAAGTTATTCTGTCACTTGCCCAGATCCCAGTTACAGTACGGATACACTCCAGACACGAAAGTCATTCTGCTACTCATATAGATCTCAATTTCAGATACAGTCCGGATACGCTCCAGACACGGTTGCCATTCTATCACTCATTCGGAATTTATCCCCCGCCCAGAGATGCTCCATACACGGATGTCTTTCTGTCGCCCATTCAGAATACAGATACACTCCAGACACGGCAGTCATTCTGATATTCATTCGAGAATCAAATACAAGTTACAGTACGGATACACTCCAGACACGGACGCCATTCTCTTGCTCATACGAATCCAATCTCCAGATACAACTCAGATACATTCCAGATACAGTTGCCATTCTGATGTTAACTTATCAGCAAAGGCCGCCACGGCAGTTTACCCCAGTAAATATGACACCTGCTCAAATCCTTCCACATCTCCTGAAATTGAATCTTGCTAATTTAAAAGAGGCGCCAAAGAATGTAAATACCACCTCTCCATCCTACAACTCAAAAGCCAAGTGTGCTTACCATTCCGACAGCATTGGACACGATACCAATAATTGTTGGGCACTCAAGAACAAAATTCAAGATTTAATTGACGCCTAAGAGGTTGAATTTGATGCTCCTGAAAAACCCAATGTTATATCCGCGCCAATGCCCAAACACGGCCACAATGTGCATGCTGTTTTGGAAAATCTCCATGTTACTCATATTGCCGATCTGTTGACTCCATTGTTTGTAATTAAAGAAAATTTGTTGAAAGCCGGGATCTTTCCTGGTTGTGATGAAGACTACTATTTTTGTTTGAACATTCAAGGTGATTGTCCAATGTTGAAGTCGGGTGTCCAACGCCTGATGGATACTCAAGAAATACTTTTCCAGAAAACCCCTGTTAACACTTTTAATCCAATTACTCCTGATACTTGTGATACCTCAACCAACGATATTGCCATCATAACCATTTCCGACAATCCTCCCAAGGCTTGCAAAAGGCTTGTCAGGATTACACCCAACTCTGAATGTGTACCTCTAAAGATCACAATGTCGGGACCGGTCCCGTACCAATCAAGCAAAATGATATCGTGGAACTATGGGGGAGAAATCTTCTACCACGGCATCAAACAAATTGAAACAGTCCAAGAAATCTCTGAAGAAGACCCTGATATAGGAAACATCTTGGGTACTATAAAGATCACCCGCAATGGCCGAATCTTTTCTCCAGAGATCGCTCCTCCCCGAGCAGTCTTCGGACCCTTAAAAGCTTCTGCACCTGTTGGACCCTCTGTGCAAGGCCCAGTGATTGAAGAGTTAAACACTCCTGAAGAAAGAACATCCGCTGATAGCACCGACAAAGGTAAGGGGATACTGGAAATGCCTGTCAAGACGAAGGCTCATGCCGTGGTTATCCCCGAAGCCACTCAGAAGGAGATGGATGAAATCCTGAAAATAATCAGAAAAAGTGACTATGACGTTGTGGAACAATTAGGGCAAACCCCTTCTAAAATTTCAATGTTAGCTCTCCTGCTCTGTTCATAGGCCCATGCTAAGGCCCTAATTAAATTCTTGAAGATGGCACATGTCCCCCAAGAGACCTCGGCTGACCAATTTCAAAATTGTGTGGCCAGTCTTACTGCTGACAATGGCCTGGGCTTTTCCGATGCTGACTTAACTCCCAAAGGAAGGAAACACAATGATGCGTTACATGTTTCAGTCGAGTGTCGAGGGACCACCCTCGCTCATGTCTTGGTTGATACTGGTTCTTCCCTGAATGTGCTGCCAAAGAAGGCCTTAGACCGTTTGGATTGCGAAGGTTTGATCCTCAAACCTAGTAACATAGTCGTCAGAGCTTTCGATGGTTCCAAAAGAATGGTTCATGGAGAGGTTGATATTCCTATCAAAGTAAGCACCGAAGTGTTCAACTCCACCTTCTACGTGATAGACATCCGTCCGTCATACTCATGTTTGCTGGGAAGACCGTGGATCCATTATGCCGGGGCAGTTACATCCTCTTTGCACCAGATGTTGAAGTATCCTGTTAAGGGTAAAATCATAATTGTGCATGGCGAGGAAGAGTACATGATTATTCATCTCAATTCCGTTCGATATGTGGAGTTAGATGGCGAGTTCATCGAAACGCCTTTTCAACATTTCGAGGAAGTTTCCCCCGAGGTAGCAGTTGCGAAGACAGCAGTTGAGGTACCTATCTTTCCCAAGCATGTGGCCAAGATGGCATCTCTCAAGGACGCAGAGGCTGTGATTAAGGAGTGGAAGAGCACAGTATGGGGACAATTGCCTGACTTTCCCCATAAGACGGACAAGTTTGGTTTAGGGTTTATTGTTGCAGGACAGAAGGCTATGCATCGCTCTAAGATTGGAAGATCACCTGTCAAGATTTCTCACCATGGAATCAATACTGTAGAAGATGAAGATGAGGAGAGCCACCTTGAGGATTGGATTTTTCTGACTATCGAAGGGGGTTTGAGCAATTGGGAAGCAAAGGATTTCGTTCCTATCACCTTTATCAACCAGTAATTTTATCTTTGAACAATTTCCCATTTTTATGGTCTGTAATAACTAAAACAATTCGCACACTATTTTCACCTCATTCCTTGCCCGGGGCATGTAGGTCCATTTGTAAGGGTTTGATTTCCTTCATAATCATATGCCATGTTTTATTTAATCATTGGACGTTTTTCATCTATAAACTGCTCATTTTCTTTCCTTTTTCATTTTTGTTTGTTTAAGGATGGTTATCCCTTACACACACCCACACTCACAAATGCGGGTACCCATCCACTCTGGATTCCATGGGTGACTATCCTGTTTTAGCCTTTGATAACTCTGAAGATTTGGTCAATCACGCTGAGTATGAAGTTGACGAAGATTGTGAAGTGCCGGGAGAGCTAGCCAGACTTCTTCAACAAGAAGAGAGGGCCATTCTGCCTCATGAAGAGTTGTTAGAAACCATCAACTTAGGGACAGAGGAGGACAGGAAAGAAGTAAAAGTGGGTGCCAACTTAGAACCGAGTGTCAAGGAGCGCTTAGTGCAGTTGTTAAATGAATACGTTGAAATCTTCGCTTGGTCTTATGAAGACATGCCAGGACTAGACACTGATATCGTGGTTCACCGTCTCCCTACAAGAGAAGATTGTCCACCGAGCAAGCAAAAGGTTCGCCGAATGAGGCCTGACATGTCTGAAAAGATTAAGGCTGAAGTAATGAAGCAATTCAACGCCGGCTTTCTGGCTGTTACAACCTATCCACAATGGGTTGCTAACATTGTGCCCGTACCCAAAAAGGACGGCAAGGTCAGAATGTGCGTGGACTATCGGGATTTGAACAGGGCTAGCCCTAAAGATGATTTTCCGCTGCCACATATCGATATTTTGGTTGACAAAACAGCCCAACACAAAGTATTTTCTTTCATGGACGGATTCTCGGGTTACAACCAGATCAAAATGGCCCCCGAGGACATGGAGAAAACAACCTTTGTTACACAATGGGGTACCTTCTGCTACAAGGTGATGTCGTTCGGACTGAAGAACGCAGGGGAAACCTATCAACGCGCCATAGTAGCTTTATTTCATGATATGATACTGTTTACCGTGGGAATTGGTAAACAACCGCTGATCTTCCAAAAGGTTACTTATTTGGTTACTCGCAGGATCGATCAGATTGATCCTAAGACATGGTTGATTTTGGGGTTTTGACTAAGTTTGATAATGGTTAAATGACAAGAAAATAAAGAAGCTTTATGTAAATTGCATGAAGAAAAGAACTTGATAAAATAAAGGAAGGCTTGAAATAAAGGCTTTCGACTGGAAAAGTAAAGGAGAAAGCAAGTAAAGTTTCTGGAAAATAAATGACTTTGATTAATAAAAGTGGTGTTTCACACATACATTCTCAACAATTCTTTCTCACACGCTGGGTACTCGAATCTATATGAGTGACTTGTATATAATTGTGAGCACACGCGAAAAACTGCGTGAACTACTAATATTTATACTAAACATCCCAAGTAACCGTCGGGCAGTTACACTGCTTCGAGATGACTCCACTTGGCACGTTCTCAGTGTTCGACGCTCCAGATCTTTGCACGTTGCACTTAGTAACCGCTGGGAACCGTTTTCCCTCCAAACGTTTTAATTTCAAACCGTTCCACTCTAAACAATCGAACACCTTCGTCGAGAAGCATCTTCGACGAGAAACACCTTCGACGTCGAAGGCAACCAAATTCTCCCTTGGAAGAAATTCTCTAAGTACATTGCCATCCTCTGACGAACACTTCGACAGAACCAGCTGGTCGAAACCATCCTTTAGCTTTAATGGCTGATATTAATAAAAACAAGGGTGTCGAATTTAGGAGCCAACAAATTGCCCCCCAAGAATGCCTTATTTCGACTCTGAAAAGAAAAAGGCATTCTTTGAAATTCCATTCGACACCTATCTTTTCACTCTTAGTCACAAATTAAATTGTGCACTTTTTGTCTTCTACCAACCACTGACAATCCCAAGAAAAAGCCATCATTTCATCCGTACCTAAGACGTCACCTCAGTACGGCGTGCAGCGTGCCAAATGTCTTTCACAAATTGTCATCATGACAATTTCCCAAGAACGAGGGCGCACGCTGCACCCTTTCATTTCTGCAGAACGGCTATGTCAACAGGGGAACGCCACGTGTCCCACTACCTTCTGCAACATTAAATGGCATTAAATGGCCTCGAATTTGGGGATTTCCCAACTACTATAAATAGCGCCAAGTACCCATTGTGGGACTTTTTCACGCTATCTTGCCTTCAAACTTCCTTGAACATAAAATCTCTGCAAACTTTGCAAACAACTTGTTCTTCACTTCATCTTCAACCTTAACATGAACAATGGCCTCAGGTTCTTCTACCGCTCCTAGTTCTAACATCCCTTCCAGAAATGCTAAACCCAAGATCTTCTCCACTGTCCCCGTAGTTACTCCTACAGGCCAACGAAGGGTTCCTGAACCCCTAGACATTGCTGAACGTGAAGCCTATTCACACCAAATCATGATTCCGGTTGGATACTCCAACCAAATCTTCGCCATGTCTGGCCCGCTAAACCCAAGCATCGCTGAAGCCATGAAGATCAAAAGCTTCTTTCCAGTGCTTGAAAAGCTCAAACTTGTTGGATGCTCTAAAAAAGATGCAGAGGATAACGAAGATCCCGCTAAGGAGAAAATTGATCTTCGCTTCTTCAATAGGGGTGTTAGGGCTTTCAGGTCTAGCCCTAGCCTCACTCCTGACTACAGTGCTTGGCTGGAAAAAATGGAAAAAAGCCAGGCTTCGATCTGGAAGGATCTGGGGATATTCGACCTAGTTATGTTGTCGAAGACGGGTCTCAACTACTCCCCAGAAATGTTGATAGCTTCCCTGCTTTTCTGGGATTACACTCATTTCACCTTCCACCTTCCCTGTGGAATGCTAACACCCACGCTGTTCGACGTGGCTGCCATCACTGGCCTTCGACCCACTGGGGATTATTTCGACCCAGAGGAAATGTCGGAGGATCAGATTGGATTCTCTGCCACAAAACCAACCTACACCACCTATATCAACCATTACCACGATAAGTCGACGGCCACTGTGTCGGATGTAGAGCATATCGCGTTTCTAGCCCTATGGCTGTCACGCTTTGTGTTCTGCACAAAGTCTTTACAGGTGACAAAGAAGATGGTCACCCTCGCCACCCAACTCCACCATGGCCAAAATATTTGTTTGGCAGAATTAATCTTGGCGAATCTGTACGAGTCGATTAGCAGCGGAGCGACTCTGTTGAAGATCATCGAGAATAGAGCCAGCCTGTTGCTTGCAGGATCTTTTTGGCTACTTCAGCTGTGGCTCAATGCCACTTTCGAGTCTTTCTTACCACAGAAGACTCAAATAAATGAGCAAGCTCCGGAGATAGCAAATAGGCGCATCGAAGGCACAAGATTGGCTCTACTGACCCCGACTGAAGATGGGCTGGAGCTTCAACAAACTTTTGCAAACTTCGTCTTGATGTTTGCAAGAAGAAAAGAATTTGTTTCGACCATGGCTCCCTTTGCTCGACGAAAGGTTGGTCCAGAATGGTTCACGAGGCCCCATCCTAAGTCGTCAGGTGACCCTCAGGTCGAAGAACATACAATAATGTGGGAAGCATTTCTCACACCAAGAATAATGCCCCTGCGATTCAAGAGCTCCAAGACTCACTTGAGCCTGATCGCGTATCAACCAAACTTGGTCTCTCGCCAGTTTGGTATCATTCAAACACTTCCTTCTCCTATTTTTCCCAGGGAGAAATCCATGTTATATTTTTGCAATGACTATACTGAAGACGCTTCCACCAAGCATATCGGCAGGTATGCTGGTCAAACAGTCCTTTCGTTGTTCGACTATCAGCTTAACTTTCTCTGCTCACCATCCTTCGAAGAGTGGTGGAAAAGTTACTACGCTGAAGAGTTCTTCGACGAGAATGACTTCGTGGACGAACTTCAGAAGTCTTTTGTTATAGTCTTGGACAAAATAAAGAAATGTAAGTTCATTCTTCCAAATTATTTTGTCTTTCCCTTTCGACTGGTAGCCTGTTAATTATGACTTGTCTTCTTTCAGTTGTTCGAAAGCCTGCAGCCAAGAAAGCTGCAGAAGGCCACCAGGGAGGAGGTCCCTTGACAAAACCTCCACCACCGGCGAAAACTATAGCACCGACGAAAACTATAACCAGCCATCAGGGGGAAGGTCCTTCGAAAAAACCTTCTGCACCGGTAACCAGACTTTTATTATTTTCTTCTGGTTTTAACATTCTGACTTTCGATGTAGCTTCTAAATCGAACTCCAATTGGTTTTTAGGCACCTTCACCCAAGAAACGACCTGCTCTGACGGTCGAATCTGGGAGTGACGAAGAAGACGATTCTCCCCCTGCCCCTCTAAAGAGGCGAAAACTGAAGAAAGAAGTTCCTTCCCCTGAGACTCGAACAATCAGAATAAAGGTTGCTGGGAGAAAACCCAGGCCACCTCCAGTAATTATTGAAGAGCCAACGGAGGAGGAACTAAATGTTCTTCTCAATAAACCTGTCGAAAGCGACAATTCCAGCCCTGGGGCTGAAGTTCCTCTGCAGGTAATTTCTTTGACCCTTTTTAACTCAGGTGTCGATGCTCGCGTTCGATTATGTCTCTCTCTAACCTAGAAGATTCTTCTTCTTCTTTTTTCCAGGAAACCACTGAAAGCTCAAGGCCAAAGACTTCTGAAACACTAGATTCTGCTGAACTCAGTAGGCCACAAGAGAAAGAATTGGCGAACGATGAAGCCAATGCTGAAACAGATGAAGCCAATGCTGAGACAGAAGAACAACAAACAGAAGATCCACAAACAGAAGAGCAACAACCAAAAGAGATTCAAGTGGTTGATCTGTCGGAGGAACAACATGACGAAGGAGGTCATGCTGATGCTGGTACTGCTGATCTTCAAGTCGAAGAAAGTCAAGTCGAGGCAAATGCTACTCAACAGCCTCAACCCCAAGACAACGCTGCTGCAAAGGTTACCACCTCAAGAAAGCATAGGTCGAAAGAAGACTTAGCACTCTTGAAGCAAACTGATCCCGTTGGCTATCTGAATGCCATTATCGAGAGCAAGGGAAGTTCGTCTGATATTAGTCAGAAGGCTTCTACTCAGTCGGGGAAGTCCACTGAGACTTCTCCTCTCGATGAGGCTTTGATGAAGGTTAAGGCTCAGTTCTTCAAGAAAGATTTGATGAAAGCTTTGGAGGGGGACCCTACTGCTCCATCGTATTTGGGGGCTGCTTTGAATGTCGTAGACTTGCTAGCTGTGACTCCGGAGGTTTCAAGCTTTATCATGGAGTTACACTCCATTATTGACCAAGTCTCAGCAGACTATCAGCGACAAAGGGGTTTCAACAGCCAGCTTGAAGCGTTATATGGCAAAAGTTCTTCTGCATGGACTGCTGTAGCAGAGACGACTTCTCGAATTGCAGAGTTGTCGAAGCAAAAGGCATCTAAGCAGGAAGAAATTGATGCCATAGATCGAGAGAATGCTTCCATAAAGGCGCAAATCGAAGAGCTAGAGGCCAAGATGAATGCCAATACTAAGCGCAAGGAGGAACTTCTCTCGACTGTTCCAGACACCGAGAGTCAAGCTGAAATCACACAAGGCCTAGAGTTTGCTGAGAAAGCCCAAGCCTTCGACGACCAAATTGCCAAGCTTGCCCAGGCGAATGCCTTGTGCAACAAAAGACTGGAGTTGCAGCAGACGAAGTACCTTCGACTCAAAGATTCGATCCCCTTCTGATTGACTCAGCCCTTTAACCATATATTGTAATATGTATTTGACAATATTGCCATTTTGGCTAATTTATAAAATTTTCCATTTTGGCTTATTTATGGTTAATTTAGTCATTACTTGCTATTTATTTTTATCTCTTGGAGCATAGGTTTATACTTTTTCAAATATTTGCCATTTACTCTCAAGAGCCTTTTATCTTCACCTAACTCTTCGACTTCATAAGCTCCACCAGAAAAAGTCTGGATGATTCTAAATGGTCCTTCCCATTTGGGTGACCATTTTCCCATGCTTCGATCCCTTCGATCCATGGGAAGAATCACCTTCCAAACTAATTCTCCAGGCGAGAATGCCTTAGGTTTCACTTTTTTATTGTAAGAGTCTTCTACTCTTTTCTTCTGAAGCCTTAGTAGGTCAAGAGCGCGCAGTCTTTCTTCGTCTAAATCTACTAGTTCGTCTAACATCATATCCCAATAAACTTCAGAGGGAATATCATGGTGTCTCTGAACCCTTGCAGATTGAAGACAAATTTCTGCTGGCAACACTGCGTCATGACCAAAAGTTAGCCTATATGGTGTTGTACCTTTGGCTTGCTTTGGGGACGTTCGACAGGCCCACAAAATCTGGTCTAACGTCTTATGCCAATTTTTTGGCTTCTTCCCAACATGCTTTTTTATCAAGCCAATCACTATTTTATTCGCTGCTTCGACTTGACCATTTGCCTGTGCGTAATAAGGCGTTGATGTTAGGAGTTTAAAGCCTGTTTCCTGAGCGAATTCCTGCATCTTTCGACCGGTGAAAACTGATCCTTGATCAGTAGTTATAGTCTCAGGTATTCCATATCTAAAGATAATGTTCTTTTGAATAAATTCAATGACATTTTCTTGGTCTACATTGACTAAAGGAATAGCTTCGATCCACTTAGTAAAATAATTAATGCCTACCAATATATACTTCTGGCTCTTTGATGATGCTGGTCGAATCTCTCCAATAAGGTCCAACGCCCATCCTCTAAAGGGCCAAGGTTTCACTATCGAGTGAAGTTCGCTTGCTGGTACATGTTGGATGCCTGTATGGACTTGACATTCTTGACAACCCTTGGCGAACTCGACACAATCTTTCAACATGGTGGGCCAGTATAGTCCTTGTCGAAACAACAACCATTTCATCTTATGGCCTACTTGGTGAGCCCCACATGCTCTAGCGTGCGTAGTCGAAAGGGCTATGTATGCTTCAATTTCACTTAAGCATTTTAGCAATACCCCTTCAGGCGTTTTTTTAAATAACTCA
The DNA here is from genome assembly GCA_948472305.1 of Vicia faba. Classification (NCBI taxonomy): domain Eukaryota; kingdom Viridiplantae; phylum Streptophyta; class Magnoliopsida; order Fabales; family Fabaceae; genus Vicia; species Vicia faba. The sequence continues at coordinate 804,061,897 of OX451741.1, forward strand.
TTACCCATGAGTACGTAACTCAACTCCCTATACTTTGTTTTTCGTTCTATCGAAGCTACTGGATTTTGAAGATAATCCACAATGGGTTTCCTCCAATCTTGCTCTGACAAATTGTCTATGAACGAAATTTCGAAGTTACTTTGATCAGCATACCCTAGTCTTGTCGACTCCAAGTCTGTTGGTGACAAACAAGTTGCTTTTATCTTTTCTCGAACTTCGATTGCTCTTTGTAATCTCGTTTTTGAAATTTTGTACCCAGATGCAATTTGTGCCAAATCGTTGGCTATTTGATTTTCCAATCTGGGTATGTGTCGAATGTTGACCATTTCAAATTTTTTCAATAAACGGTTTGCTATCACAAAGTACATAATGAGATTTTCTCTTATGCATTTATATTCTTTTGTGACTTGCTTAATGACTAACTCTGAGTCTCCCATTATTTCGACTCGAGTTGCCCCTAATTCCAACAATATCTCAAGGCCAGTAATTAGAGCTTCATACTCAGCCTCATTGTTCGAACAAGAACCTGATATCTTGTACTTGAATGTTGTTGGAATTTTTTCTGGAGAAATAATCAAGATTCATACTCCTGTTCCATCTTTATGGCTGGAACCATCGAAGTAGAATTTCCAAGGTTCTATCTCCACATAATTAATACTCTCAACTTGAATTGAGTGGTCGATTATAAAGTCTACAACCACTTGTCCTTTTACTGCCTTAAGAGGCATAAAGGTCAAGGAGTATTCAGTTAATGCTAGTGCCCACTTGCCAATTCGACTGTGCAAGATGGGTTTCGACAACATGTACTCGACAAGATGGGTGATTCACTTCGCCCAGGTAATAGCTTTGGTCCGCTTCTATGTTTTCGACCATTCCATCAGGACGCCATAGCAGCAACCTCTGGTGCATTGATGATGGTACAGATCCAACACCATGAATCCATTCACGGCCCAACAAAAGATTATAGTTAGGTTTGGCCGATATGACCATAAACATAGTTGGTCGAAGGATAGATCCCACCTTGATGTCCAGTTGGATCACACCCATAGTGGTCCCTATGCCGCCTTCATAATTCGACAGGACCATGTTGTGAGGCTTGATGTTCTCATCACTTTTGCCTATTTTTCTTAGCATAAAGTGAGGAATAATGTTGATGTTTGCCCCATAATCCACCAAGATTTTATTTACTGTGGTTTCTTCGAGTTTAGCCCTTATAAATAAAGGCTTGAGGTGATTTTTCATCGCCTCTGTAGGTGGTTCGAAGAACCCATTTTTCTCTTCAGTAGCGCCATTATCCATGACGCAATAGCACACTGGCCTATGTTTGGCCATTTCTTGCTCCACTTCCCAATCGCTTGTTTCGACCTCCACCTGGCGGTTGAACTCCCTGGGCAGAACTGAGACTATGTTCACCATGATGTCCAAAGTGTCATCAGACTCAGAACCATCTTCGTCATCAACTTCACCCTGGTTAGGCCAAACTAGCCTATTGGTTACTGGTTCTCTTTCTAGAGGCTTCCGCTGCTTTCTCTGAGGAACATTTGAACTGGTTTCTGCCTTTGGTTCATTAGCAGCTTCCCTCTCAGCTTTTCGTCGCCTCTGGTATCTCCTCCATTGAGATCGAGACATGGGATTTTTCCCTTTGTAGTTGCTTGACACCTGTGTTACTTTAGGGGTAGCAACCTGAGGCTCTTTCTTATGTGTTAAAGACGAACCTCTTGGCACTTCGAAGGAGTGCCATCTTTCCTCGCTTGGCCTCTTTCGACCAGATGTTTTGTACCATGTATCTACTGGCACATTAGTTGGAGGCCTGAAAGTCATTGGCCTCTTTTCTTGGTTTGAACCCCTTTGGGAGGCTCTTCTGGGGTCATGTCGAATTTCAACACTTTCCCTTTTTTATTTGCTGCTCTTACACCTTGAATATGTTCAGCAGCTTTTTTGTCGAAGATTGAACTGCATCGAGGGCACAACATCACTTCCGACTTCTTTTTCTGGCATCTTTGCAGGAAATCTGCCAGATTTTCATTTTCCCGAGGGAAAGCAGTTTTGTTAGCTTGTTCTTGCCTCATGGCCTCCTCTGATGCTTTTGGTTCAGAGACTTCGACCATGTTGACATTCATGGTATCTTTGGTGGCAAGAGTCAACTGCTTCATTTGAATCTCCAAGTCCTCTGTCTGACCTTGAACTGCAGCCAAGTGAGAACTGGGTTTTGTTCCAGATTTTTGGGCTCCAACTGTCTCCAGCTTTGGGCTTTCGACCGCCTTCTGAACCGCTTCAATTGTCTTTCTGGATAGATTCCCAGAAAAACTGCCAAAGATTGGCATGTTGACATGGTCCTTTGAGACTCCGACCATTGTGATTCCTGGCCTCTTCGACTGGCTTCTGGATGCCTCGATCACGTTCACCTCTGAAGGTTCAGCATAATGGGCTTCAGCCTGCAACGGGTTAGAGTCCACAGTCATGGGGGTCTTGTCAGCAAACTTCAACCTCCCTTCTTCGACAGTGTCTTGCACAAGATTCCTGAAAAGAAAACATTGAGACGTTTTATGGCCCAGAAAATTATGATATTTACAAAAGACTCTCTTCTTTCTTTGATCAAGAGGAGGCACTTTTACCCCTGGGGGTATTATCATTTGGCCATCTTTTACAAGCAAGTCAAAGATTTCATCACATTTTGTAATATCAAAACTATAAGTCTTTTTGGGGAACCTATCGTTGGTCCTTTCTGGACCAGTGGGATTTTTTCCACTTGAGGGGACTAACAGTTTGCAAGAATATGGTGGTCCTTGTTTTAGTTCCGCTAAATCGACTTCGCCTTCTTCGACAGTTATAGTTTCGTCGAAGGTTTCTGGATCTTCGTCATCCATCTCAACATACGCTATCCTCTCTCTTTTATGAGTTTTCGTTGCCTTGGCTTTCTCAGCTTTAAGGCGTTCGACCTGTCGAACTCTATCGGCCAGTTGGGCCATGTCTCTCAGGTATTGAGTGTCTAACTTCTTTCTAATGGAATAATCTAAACCGCCTGCGGCTATTTCGACTAACTCATGTTCTGGCACTTGTGTAAAACATCTTGCTTTAAGAAACCTAAACCTATTTAGATATTCGTCTATAGGTTCAGTGAAACGTCTCTTTACACTGGCCAATTCTTTCAGGCTTATCTTGGTTTGTTCCATGTAGAACTGCTCATGGAACAATCTCTCCAACTGGGTCCAATGATGGATCGAATTGGGGGGAAGAGTTGTAAACCAAGTAAAAGCGTTCTTTGTTAAAGAACTTGGGAAGTACTTAATCCTCAGGTTTTCGTTGTTTGAAATATCTCCTGCTTCGATCAAGTATCTCGCCACATGTTCGACAGTAGATTCTGTCGTGTCCCCAGAGAATTTAGTGAACTTAGGGACTTTACATCTAGGAGGTAAGTCTGTTTGTAACACATATTCTGACAGTGGGGATGTGAAGTTGGGCCTACGAAAGCCCATGTTCATCCCATTCTGCGTCATGATTCTTTCGATCATGGCTGCCAGATTATTTTCCAAGCCCATATTCTGGTATTGGACATGCTGGACTACTTCGTCAGCATTTTGGTTTCTGTTAACTAACCTTACCTCTGGGGTTATAACCCTAGGTTCTTCGACAGGATATTCCAATCGTGCCCTAAGGTTTTCTTCGACATGCTGCTGGACTTGGTTGATAGTGGTTTCTTCCTCTAAGAGTATACCTTGGTTTCCCCTTATTTGCGCCCTTTGGGGCTGTCGAATAGGTTGGGGTACTCCAAAGAAATCAGCCAAACGCGTCATTTGCGCTGTCATCTGCTGATTCGATTGGGTTGTGTTTTGTATTAGAGGGTTCAACACTGTACTTAAAGTTTGTGCCAACATTTGAACCATATCATGGTTGCTTTCGTCTATTTGTTGCCTCAAGACTGCTGTCGAGGCATTTGTAAGGCCATGTTCTACTTGGGACGTTCCTCCTAAGAGTTGGGTCCTATTTCTGTTCGCCATACCTACTCCAGAACCTTGGAGTGGCGAAGAGGCACTCACTAAAGGGTCTGAAAAAGTGGACGCAACGTTCGTCAGGCTAGCCAAGTCAGAAGTTGGCATGCCATAGAGTGGTTCTCGATTTTGACCGCCTGTTATAAATCCTGGGGGAACATAAGGCCTTGTGCCTAGATTTCCCCTTGGTGGGGGAGTTCCCAAAGGCACTCTGGGGCCAGTGAACGGAGGTAATGGCCCCGTCATTGTGGCCGTTACTGCTGGTGTTGAACCAGCAGTTATCGCTTCACTTACGGTTGGGATAACCGTTGATCCCACATTCGTTTGTGGGATTTCGTTATTGTTTGGCGGATTCGCCATCTCTTCTCTTCTTCTGGCAGTATTGGTATTGTTAGTGTATATTCTACCACTTCTCAATAACATGCAATACTTCTCGAAAAGATGATATTTTGTATAGAAAGGTTAAACTTCAAAATCAACACACGGTCCCACTGGGCGTGCCAATTTGTTTACCGTGGGAATTGGTAAACAACCGCTGATCTTCCAAAAGGTTACTTATTTGGTTACTCGCAGGATCGATCAGATTGATCCTAAGACATGGTTGATTTTGGGGTTTTGACTAAGTTTGATAATGGTTAAATGACAAGAAAATAAAGAAGCTTTATGTAAATTGCATGAAGAAGAGAACTTGATAAAATAAAGGAAGGCTTGAAATAAAGGCTTTCGACTGGAAAAGTAAAGGAGAAAGCAAGTAAAGTTTCTGGAAAATAAATGACTTTGATTAATAAAAGTGGTGTTTCACACATACATTCTCAACAATTCTTTCTCACACGCTGGGTACTCGAATCTATATGAGTGACTTGTATATAATTGTGAACACACGCGAAAAACTGCGTGAACTACTAATATTTATACTAAACATCCCAAGTAACCGTCGGGCAGTTACACTGCTTCGAGATGACTCCACTTGGCACGTTCTCAGCGTTCGACGCTCCAGATCTTTGCACGTTGCACTTGGTAACCGCTGGGAACCGTTTTCCCTCCAAACGTTTGAATTTCAAACCGTTCCACTCTGAACAATCGAACACTTTCGTCGAGAAGCATCTTCGACGAGAAACACCTTCGACATTGAAGGCAACCAAATTCTCCCTTGGAAGAAATTCTCTAAGTACATTGCCATCCTCTGACGAACACTTCGACAGAACCAGCTGGTCGAAACCATCCTTTAGCTTTAATGGCTGATATTAATAAAAACAAGGGTGTCGAATTTAGGAGCCAACAAATACATCATGAGATCAAAGTTTACGTAGACGACATGATAGCTCGATCATAAACATAAGAAGAACACCTTGAACATTTGCAGAAGCTGTTTGCCAGGTTGAAGGAATATAAACTCAGACTGAATCCAAGCAAGTGCACTTTTGGAGTTAGGTCTGGTAAACTTCTGGGATTTATTGTCAGCAACAAGGGCATTGAGGTCGATCCTGCTAAAGTAAAGGCTATACAAGAAATGCCTGCCCCCCGTACTGAAAGGAGGTTAGAGGATTCTTGGGATGCTTGAACTATATCGCCAGGTTCATCTCTCACCTGACGTCTACCTGTGAACCAATTTTCAAACTGTTGAAGAAAGATCAGGTAGTTGAATGGAACAACGATTGTCAAGTTGCTTTTGATAAGATCAAGGAGTATTGTGATCGGTGGATCTGGAACTGACTGTTTAACGCTGGTTCGCGAAATGTCGCGGAAGCAAGAGTCGCCACCGTCTTTTATTTTCTCCAATATGGAAAGGACAAAAGCACAGAAAAATTCCTTATTGAGATTGCTCTCGGTTCGGGAGGTAGATTTATAGAAAGGGAAGGTGTTAGCACCCTTTCTATCCGTGGTTATCCACGGGCTCTTAGATACTTGCTCATTGTATTTTCAAAATGTTTGTTTGCTTTTCAAGTGTGAGTGGGTTTTGAAAAAGTTCCGTTTAAAATTTCAGTTCGACTCTTGTATCAGTCCTCAAGAGTGTTTAAAAAGTTGTTTTGAAAGCTTTTTGCAAAGTGTCGGTGTGAAAAGAAGTTTTTGATTTGTTTTGAATTAGAGCAAGTATCTACGAGTCATCTACCTACCCTAAGGAATTAGTCTGTGTAAATGTCCTTAAGGTAGTGCCATTCCACCATTGAGAGGTAGGTAGCACCACCGTTGGAGGTGTTCGGGTCAATTCGAGGATTAGGGACAGTGTGGACACCGAGCAATAGTAAGATACCTTAGAAGCTACCCTTATGCCATTGATCTTTTTATTCCGAGGCGACCGTTCCGAGGCAACTTATTCGAGGCGACTAGATCAATGAAACATAAGGACTCACTAAGACGTCATGTACTCGACGACCACGTTTCGAGGGGCAAGGCAACAGTGTGATCACCAGAGCAACAGTAGGACACCTTAGAAGCTACCCTTATGCCATGTTCATGGACATAAGGACTTACTAAGACGTCCTGTACTCGACGACCACGTTTCGAGGGGCAAGGCAACAATGAGGCGTACCCTAGGAGTGGTGTGTGAATTGTGTGTCATTTTCAGATGTTATTTGTCTTGTCATGCATTGGGTGTTCTATGCTTTGATTTTATTTGGGCATTCATTCTTTCATGTGATTAAAAGTTAAAAAGGTGCGGAAATTAAAGTGCGGAAAATAAAGGTTCTATGCTATTACAAGGCGCGGGTCTACATCGCCAAATTAACAAAGACCCGATTTTGAATAAAGAGTGCGGAAAATAAATGTCCTAATTATTATTACAAAGCTTTGGGGCAATTACATAATAATCGAACAAATTAAATACGCGCGAATAAAGAAAAAGGGAATTAATTTTTTTGTCTTTTTTTGGTAATTAAATGAAATTGAAAACTAATTAATTATTTTAATTACAAGAAAATATTTTTTGACCTTTTTTATGTTTTTATGAAATAAAATAAAAAAAGAATTAAAAATGTCAAAAGAAAAAGCCTAAGTCTAAATTTGTTTTTATTTATTGTGAAAAAAGGTTAAAATTAACTAATTAAACTAATTAATTTGTTAGTATTTTATTTACAAAAATAATTACTAAAGTGAAATTAATAATAATAATAATAATTACATTTTTTTTTTGTTTTTTTCTGAATTTATGAAAATAATTATTTGTGAACTAACTAAATAATAATAATAATTAATAAAAGGAAAGAAAATAAGAAAAGAAATGCTAAACCAAGGAGGTGAAGGCTGGATTTTGGAGGTTTTACTCAAAATCATCCTTAGGCATCAAAAATTCCATCTAAGCCCATGGTTGTGATCGTCCATGTCTCCTGATCACGTCTATGCTTATGGTTTGTCCCAATTTCACGTGTAGACAAAATACCTAAAAACAAAACCAACGAACCCTAGGCACATGTATTGTTATACGAAGCCTAAAAATGAAATTGAATATAGCAGTTACATTGGAAATTAGGCATGGAGTATGAATATGCTATTATTTTCCAGAAAAAGTGCAAGAATGGAGAAACATGATTTCGTGTACAGGGGTGAGTTTGAGACAACTTACAACGCTTGGTAGTGGACCTTAGGACGCGTTTGTGGTTGCTTTGGCTTCAGGGAGTGGCAAGGAAGAAAGCCACGTGCTTGCTTTGATCTGAAAATGTTTGCAACACCGCTTTAGATCTCTCACTTTTTTGGACAAATTTTGAACTTTTCCTCTGGCCGTTTGTGCACACTCTCCTTTTTTTCTAGGTTCTGAATGAGGCTTGCAAGGCTTGTATATATAGGCTTGGATGAGAATCAGTCACATTAAGGAGCTTTTAAGCCTTGCAATGAAGTTTTGATTTTCTCCAAAATCACCATTGAAATAACTTGCCATATTTGCTCCAAATTTGAATTTTTTTGCTTGAAATAGGTCTTGAACGAATTTGGTATATGTTTTATGGTGTATCAAAGCTATTCAAACCACAAAATATCCTCCCATTAATTTTCTTGATTTTTATTTGAATTTTAAAGATTTAAAATGAATTAAATCAAATAAAATTAAACAAAAATAGAAAAATTAATTTTTATTCTTGAAATAAAACATGGGACACGTGGGAGGTATGGCAAAGCTGAATCAAGTGGAAAAAGTTGGCCCCTTTTGTCAAAAATGAAGTTTCAAGGATAATTGACTTTGGCCCTTTCACAAAAATTTCCCAACTTCTCCAATGCATATCTTGCTCAATTTTGAAGCTATGAACATGTTCTTGGACATTTTGGAAAGGTCTTGAAGTCCTCTAACCAATGCGATGTTTCTGAATGTATGTTTTCGTCTTAGGAAAATAAATCCTTGACGGATGCCGGGAAGTTAAATCCTGGGCTGATGTAGAGCTTTTGTTTCCACTGGGGATGATGATTGCAAGAATACCGGTAGGAGAAAATAACTCCGTTGGGGGATAAACTTGACGAAGAGATTACTCTGCGGGGAGAAAATTACTCTAGCTTCCTTGCTGGGGAATAGTACTCTGTGGGGAGAGAGGTACTCTGTTGATATGAATGAGAACTCCATTGGGGATACCATTGTTAAGTTTTGTTGGAAGATATGATGAACTCCGCTGGGGGATAGGAAGACTTTGTCAGGGACGATCTTTCCCTGGTTATTGGCTGAGGATAACCCAGTTATATCCTGGTAGGGAAATAACCTTTGAATAAAGCCGGGGGACGCGTTCGTGCTCTGCAGGGGATAAGCTTCCAGAATCTACTGGGAATAAGCTTACTGCTGGGGAGATGATTCAAATTGTCCTGGGGAAATCTTGAACTATGCTGGACTCTCCTGGGGAAATTTTGTATCGGAAGTGGCTCCACTGAATGTCTGGTATACCGCCGGTGAACAATCTTAGATCAAGACTGCCGGGGATGCTTGTTAAGAATGTTCGTATACTGCGCTGAGGAATGTTGAGATCTTCTGGGGATAATCCAACTTCCTTAAGGCTGACAGTAGCGTATCTCTGCTTGGGGAGAGTATTACTGACTTGCTGGAGATATTGTGCCTTTTTAGGGCTGATTGGGAGACCAACTCTGCTCGGAGGAGAGTACTGTTGAATCCTGTCTTATTCCATGGGGAGTGAAGGTATCTTGGTCACGTTCTTCAGCTGAATACATGCCTTGGTACCTGGAGGACAGAGAAGCTTGACCATTTTGGGTAACTCTTATTGCCCCAGCTTCTGTGGGAGAAGGTACCTGTAGAGGTGCTTGAGGACTGTCGTTTTGACAAATCTTCTTCTGGTAGGCAAGTGACAAGATGACGGGACATAGTCGTACGCTTTGATCCCTAATTTTTGCCTGGACCGCCCTTCCGGGTTTTCAGTCCATCAGGGTACCCCTTTTTGCCCAAGCCGCCTTTTCAGGTTTTCGACTTGCTAGGTGTACAATTTTTTTCATTTTCATCCCTTATTTTTGCCCGAACTCTTTTGGTTCGCCGGGAAGCCCTTATTTTTGCCTAGGTGTGTCAACCTAGCGGGTCTTTGATTGTGCGTAGTATCTTTTCGATTATGTCCACGCTCTTAGGATACAGGAAGTTGTCACTGTCAGTAGTGCAGTGTTACCATGCCGCCAGAAGATCTTTGTTTGATCGTCCAATACCCCGAGTGATCCAGACGGAGACTTACCCTTAGCTGGTTGGCTTTTTGAGAGATTCTTAGAATCTTGACTTAACTGCCCCAGATGATGGACAATGATCATGCCCTGCCCCTTGGTTGGAGGTGCTTTTGTTCATTTAGACATTCGTCGTGCGAACTTCTATGCTGTTCAAACAAATAGTCATATGCAAGCAATGTTATATTAAAATGCAAAGCTTATGTCTGTTTCTAAGTTTTTGAAAATGCATCTTTTTTTAGTAAAAACAAGTGAATTTTGTAAAACTGTAATGTCAACTCGTTATTTTACCGCAAGCCCTAAAGAGTCAGGATACCTTTGTAACAGTATGCTTTCGAACTAACCCATGCTTCAGCTAGGACTTTTAAGGGTTATAATGTGGCCTGGTTCACGGTTTGAGAAACAAAGGATAAAGGCTCAAATTTTATTTGTACCCACCCGCTCTTCGTGATGTTCTTCAAACCTAAACTCGGCTGATCGTGCATTAGACCTTGTTTGAGTCTTTGCTTTGATATACCAGTGATGGTTCGGATACTGACAGTTTATTTTGAATAGACAGTCATTTCGTTTTGTGTTGAGGGTTTGTAGGGCCTCTTTCTTTTTGATTTTGTTATCCCTGTATTTTTGCCTGAATTGTTTCTTTTGTAATTACAGTCAGCGGGATGCCCCAGTTTTGTAAGTCTCCTTCATAGGTTTTGACTTATTGGGCTTTCGTTTTTGAAAGATAACGACTGCCTGTCTTGACGATTGTAGGGAACCATCATTGTTTTTTTTATTATTTTGTAAGGACCTCTTTGGTGCCATTCGTTATGCACTTGGATCAGCTGAGAGAACTACCCTGCCCCAGGTTATGATTAAGGGTTTTAATTTTCGAAAAGAAAAACTCCTACTTCTTTGGCTCAGAGGGGTTGATGAGGGATCATCTTCCTTATAACTCCAGTGTTTAGGAATTGAAACAATGCCTGTACCTCATCAGCGAGGTCTGTTCAAAAGCATACTGTAGAGATCGTGGTATCGTTTTCGTCATCCTCCCTCAAGAGGCTTAGAATTATTAATTGAGAGTTGACATCAAAAAATGAAAGCAATTTTGAAAATAGAGAATGCGAATATATTGATTCAAAACAGACATATGCGATGCATTGATAAAGTAATAAAGTTTGCTATGACAATAATTGTTTGAACGATCAAAAGAAAATTACAACTTGAAAATTCTAATGGACAAAAAGTCTTCTCATCTCAGGACTTATTACTTCAAATGGTGAATCCTGTAGGGATGGTAGAAGAACTCAGCCTGACCCACTTGGGTGAAATCCACTACTCCTTCATTAATCAGGTCCTGTACTTTGTTCTTCAGAGCCCAGCAGTCGACAGTGTCATGTCCAGGGCTATCAGAGTGGTATGCACATCTTTTGTTGGGATGATAGTTAGGAGCAGAAGTGTTTGGATTCTGAAGAGGAGCCCTTAGTGTAATCAGATTCAAACTCAATAGGTGTTGTAAAGCTTGAAACAGCGACACGTTGAGCTGGGTGAATTGCCTCCTGGACCTGCTTGGCTTACTTTGATCAACCTGTTGCTCTGGGCGGGGTTGTGGTTGGACCTGTGAAGTGGTAGCAATTTGGAGAGGTCTGTTCTTCACCATGCCAGACTCTTGTCCTCTTGGAAGCTGATCAATGACCTGGTCTCTGACTTGGACTGGTTGCTTCATGTTGTGTCTGTTTTGATGAAGTTGATTGACCATGGTCCTCAGCTCCTCTTGCTCCCGAGCTAAGCCCTGGATGAGAGCCATTTGCCCCAGCATCTGGGTTCTCATTGTATCTACCTCAGCTTGCAGACGTTTCAGTCGTTCGTCTTTATCATCTTTGGGACTTTTCTTGGCCAAATTCCCCATGAGGAGCGTCCTAAACTCTTCCTGCCCCTTGGATAGGCTTAGGAAGATCTCCCTGAACTGAGTCTCTTGAGCATGAAGACCCTGGTTATCTTGTTAGGAAGCCATTGCTGAAATAAACAGCGAAAAAGGTAAGTGACCTGCAACAGGGGTACCTGTAATGCAATGATGTGTATGTTATGCATGCAATGTTTTCAAGGATCTCGCGGGGTAAACAAGAAAATTGTTAGAATTTGAGTCTGGTAGCTTGATTGAAGGAACTTCATGTTATTCAGAGTCCTTCTTCAAGAGTCAAGGCTCACCATATCGAGTGGGTCATAGCCCCTGACAACCTTGGCTAGAGGAAAATAAATCCCCTTTGCCCCTTGCCAGACATGTTGGTTCATCATGACCTGCATCACAAGCCCTTGAGATCCTTGAAACGGATTAGTCCTTATGCGGGATGTATGCAATGGTATGATGTTATGCTATGCATGGGGTAATGTAGGTAAACCCTGTTATGAGTCCCAATTAAGGACTGTAAACAAAACCTGCAAGAAACTCAGTAAACCCTGTTATGAGTCCTAATTAAGGACTATAAACAAAACCTGCAAGAAACTCAGATGTCAGATAACGAGCATGCAAGTAGTCAAGTTGGAAGGCACACAAGTCACACAAAGAGCCCTTAGAGTTTAGGCCAGCATGAAGTTTGGGGTATTACCCTCTTGAAGTTGGTGGGCTCAACCTGTCCTATTAGAAGTAACCGGGTTCTAAGGGTCCCAATATCACTGGATTGCTTTCATTGTTCATCGTTTCGATTTAGCCACTGAACTGGCGACCGAAATATTCCAGGAAAGCAACCCTCAATTGAGTGTAGTATCGAGTATCAACCAACCTCGGACTGCACCAAAGTCAGTTATCTCACTACCCTAAAGAGGCCAAGATAGTTCAATTAAGGTTCATAAGGTCAGTTGATGCTTCACGACACCACGCGGAGGCTCCGTACTCTCCTTGACTGAACTCAAGGGTTACCGGTACACACCAAAGTGCCACATCAACGTAGCAGACTGTTTCAACCATGTCGGTATACCCCGCACAGTTCCCTCACAGCCTTGTTGCTACTTTCTAGAAGGTATCCCCAGATCCGGGTTAGGATCTATAGAACTACCAAGACAGTCCCACAATTTAAAGCAAACAAGTCAAAGCAATTGAAAACACAGTGATCTTAGTCCTAAGGTACACCTCACTTTTATAAGTAATATCCCCAGCAGAGTCGCCAGTTCTGTGATCGGTGGATCTGGAACTGACTGTTTAACGCTGGTTCGCGAAATGTCGCGGAAGCAAGAGTCGCCACCGTCTTTTATTTTCTCCAATATGGAAAGGACAAAAGCACAGAAAAATTCCTTATTGAGATTGATCTCGGTTCGGGAGGTAGATTTATAGAAAGGGAAGGTGTTAGCACCCTTTCTATCCGTGGTTATCCACGGGCTCTTAGATACTTGCTCATTGTGTTTTCAAAATGTTTGTTTGCTTTTCAAGTGTGAGTGGGTTTTGAAAAAGTTCCGTTTAAAATTTCAGTTCGACTCTTGTATCAGTCCTCAAGAGTGTTTGAAAAGTTGTTTTGAAAGCTTTTTGCAAAGTGTCGGTGTGAAAAGAAGTTTTTGATTTGTTTTGAATTAGAGCAAGTATCTACGAGTCATCTACCTACCCTAAGGAATTAGTCTGTGTAAATGTCCTTAAGGTAGTGTCATCCCACCATTGAGAGGTAGGTAGCACCACCGTTGGAGGTGTTCGGGTCAATTCGAGGATTAGGGACAGTGTGGACACCGAGCAATAGTAAGATACCTTAGAAGCTACCCTTATGCCATTGATCTTTTTATTCTGAGGCGACCGTTTCGAGGCAACTTATTCGAGGCGACTAGATCAATGGAACATAAGGACTAACTAAGACGTCTTGTACTCGACGACCACATTTCGAGGGGCAAGGCAACAATGTGATCACCAGAGCAACAGTAGGACACCTTAGAAGCTACCCTTATGCCATGTTCATGGACATAAGGACTTACTAAGACGTCCTGTACTCGACGACCACGTTTCGAGGGGCAAGGCAACAATGAGGCGTACCCTAGGAGTGGTGTGTGAATTGTGTGTCATTTTCAGATATTATTTGTCTTGTCATGCATTGGGTGTTCTACGCTTTGATTTTATTTGGGCATTCATTCTTTCATGTGATTAACAGTTTAAAAGGTGCGGAAATTAATGTGTGGAAAATAAAGGTCCTATGCTATTACAAGGCGCGGGTCTACATCGCCAAATTAACAAAGACCCGATTTTGAATAAAGAGTGCGGAAAATAAATGTCCTAATTATTATTACAAAGCTTTGGGGCAATTACATAATAATCGAACAAATTAAATACGCGCGAATAAAGTAAAAGGGAATTAATTTTTTTGTCTTTTTTTGGTAATTAAATGAAATTGAAAACTAATTAATTATTTTAATTACAAGAAAATATTTTTTGACCTTTTTTATGTTTTTATGAAATAAAATAAAAAAAGAATTAAAAATGTCAAAAGAAAAAGCCTAAGTCTAAATTTGTTTTTATTTATTGTGAAAAAAGGTTAAAATTAACTAATTAAACTAATTAATTTGTTAGTATTTTATTTACAAAAATAATTACTAAAGTGAAATTAATAATAATAATAATAATAATAATTACTTTTTTTTTTGTTTTTTTTCTGAATTTATGAAAATAATTATTTGTGAACTAACTAAATAATAATAATAATAAATAAAAGGAAAGAAAATAAGAAAAGAAATGCTAAACCAAGGAGGTGAAGGCCGGATTTTGGAGGTTTTACTCAAAATCATCCTTAGGCATCAAAAATTCCATCTAAGCCCATGGTTGTGATCGTCCATGTCTCCTGATCACGTCTATGCTTATGGTTTGTCCCAATTTCACCTGTAGACAAAATACCTAAAAACAAAACCAACGAACCCTAGGCACGGGTATTGTTATACGGAGCCTAAAAATGAAATTGAATATAGCAGTTACATTGGAAATTAGGCATGGAGTATGAATATGCTATTATTTTCCAGAAAAAGTGCAAGAATGGAGAAACATGATTTCGTGTACAGGGGTGAGTTTGAGACAACTTACAGCGCTTGGTAGTGGACCTTAGGACGCGTTTGTGGTTGCTTTGGCTTCAGGGAGTGGCAAGGAAGAAAGCCACGTGCTTGCTTTGATCTGAAAATGTTTGCAACACCGCTTTAGATCTCTCACTTTTTTGGACAAATTTTGAACTTTTCCTCTGGCCGTTTGTGCACACTCTCCTTTTTTTCTAGGTTCTGAATGAGGCTTGCAAGGCTTGTATATATAGGCTTGGATGAGAATCAGTCACATTAAGGAGCTTTTAAGCCTTGCAATGAAGTTTTGATTTTCTCCATAATCACCATTGAAATAACTTGCCATATTTGCTCCAAATTTGAATTTTTTTGCTTGAAATAGGTCTTGAACGAATTTGGTATGTTTTATGGTGTATTAAAGCTATTCAAACCACAAAATATCCTCCCATTAATTTTCTTGATTTTTATTTGAATTTTAAAGATTTAAAATGAATTAAATCAAATAAAATTAAACAAAAATAGAAAAATTAATTTTTATTCTTGAAATAAAACATGGGACACATGGGAGGTATGGCAAAGCTGAATCAAGTGGAAAAAGTGGGCCCCTTTTGTCAAAAATGAAGTTTCAAGGATAATTGACTTTGGCCCTTTCACAAAAATTTCCCAACTTCTCCAATGCATATCTTGCTCAATTTTGAAGCTATGAACATGTTCTTGGACATTTTGGAAAGGTCTTGAAGTCCTCTAACCAATTCCTTTGGTCCCATGTCATTTTGATTTACCAATATCAAGTTATGGTCTTTGACTTAAAGTGCCTTTTTGTTGACTTTTAAAAATGACCTATAATGTTGAAATTGATAACTTTTTGTGAGAGCATTTCTTGGACTTGGAATGTGAAGATGAGTTGTAGGAAATGTCTTCCCCTTCAAGATGAGCATTGGATGGGATTTTTCTGATGAACCATGAAAAAGTTATGCCTTGGTCAAGTTACAGTTGACTTTTCAGCTGTCCAAAAATGGATACTTTTGCATCTTGATGATTTTTGAGCCATTCTTGTGGAATCATGATCAAGACTTGATCAAATGATGATTGTGGCTTCAAAATAAGATGTTGACCAAAAATTTTGACTTTTGACTGCCAAATGACCATTTTGCCCCTACAGTTGACTGTGAAGCAATTAGGGTTTTTGACTGTGCAACTTGACCTTGTGAGCCTTGAAACTTGACATGTAGGTGCTTGACAATGTACATGAGCATATGGGACTTGATTGAGCCCTTGAAAACCTTAACTTCCTTGCAAAAAACCAAAACCCTAATTTGACTGGCTTTAGGAGAGTGGTTGACTGTGTAGCCCTTGAGTAGACTTTGAACCATTTGAGGTGATGCTTGGCAAAGCTTTGAAGATTATGGGAGGGCAAATTTTGGGGTACAACAAGTATTTACTAGAACCTCCTATCCTGATGCCACCCGTCGAAGGAAGGCCGTTGATCATGTATCTGACTGTTTTGGACAACTCAATAGGGTGCGTACTGGGCCAACTTGACGAGTCTGGTCGAAAAGAGCATGCCATTTATTACCTTAGCAAAAAGTTTACCGACTGTGAGACTCGATACTCACTGCTCAAGAAAACTTGCTGCGCTTTGGTATGGGCTGCTCGCCGGCTAAGGCAATATATGTTGACTCATACCACTTTGCTGATTTCCAAGATGGATCCAATCAAGTATATCTTCGAGAAGTCTGCTTTATCTGGAAGAATAGCTAGATGGCAGATGATTCTGACCGAGTATGACATCCAGTATACTACCCAAAAATCTATAAAAGGGAGTGTACTAGCTAACCATCTAGCTCATCAAGCCGTCGAAGATTATCAATCTATGAGATTCGACTTCCCTGACGAAGACATCACGACTCTGGACAGCATCGAAGGTAACAGACCGTATGATGGACCTGAACAAGGATCCCGATGGACCCTGTACTTTGATGGTGCTTCAAATTCACTTGGCAACGGTATCAGAGCGGTACTCATTTCTCCAGAAGGTTGCCATACACCTTTCACCGCCCAACTTTGTTTCAGCTGTATCAACAACATGGCTGAGTATGAAGCTTGCATCTTTGGTCTCAAGGCTGCTATAGACTTGGGAATCAAATCTTTGGTCGTATTTGGGGATTCGACTTTGGTTATCAGTCAAGTCAAAGGAGAGTGGGACACCAAACATCCTAATCTTATCCCATACAAAGAACATGTCCTGACTTTGTTGCCTCATTTCGAGCAGATTACTTTCGAGCATTTCCCGCGAGAAGATAATCAACTAGCAGATGCTCTGGCTACAATGTCTTCCATGTTTAAACTTAACTGGGATAACGAGGCTCCCCAAATTACCATCAAGCGAATGGACGAACCTGCGCACTGCCATGAGATTAATACCGAAGAAGTAGTGGAACAACCCTGGTTTCATGAAATCAAAAGGTATCTCCAGACTAGAGAATACCCCGAAGGAGCTTCCGTCAATGACAAAAAGTTCTTAAGGAGATTTGCTGCCAAGTTCTTCCTAAGCAATGGCATCCTTTATAAGTGCAACCATGATTGTGTTCTACTTCGATGTGTGGACAAAGCTGAAGCAGAGTTGATCATGACTAAGATACACAGCGGCACATTCGGCACCCACTTGAGCGGACATACAATGGAAAAGAAGATTCTGAGGGCAGGCTACTACTGGTCTACCATGGAAGCTGATTGTCATCAACATTCCCGTATTTTCCATAAATGCCAAGTCTACGCTGACAAGGTACATATTCCTCCTGTTCCTCTCAACGTTCTGACAGCTCCTTGGCCATTCACAATGTGGGGCATTTACATGATTGGAGAGATCAAGCCCACGGCGTCCAATAGACATTGCTTCATCTTGGTCGTTATTGATTACTTCACCAAATGGGTCGAGGCAGCTTCTTATGCCTCAATTACAAAGAATGTGGTTGCCCGCTTCATCAAGCAGAACCTCATATGTCGGTATGGTGTCCGTGACAAGATCATCACAGACAATGGTACAAATTTAAACAATACTATGATCACCGCTCTATGCGAACAGTTCAAGATTTATCATCATAATTCATCTCCCTATCGTCCGAAGATGAACGGTGTTGTTGAAGCCGCGAACAAAAATATCAAGAAGATCATTCAGAAAATGACAGTTACCTACAAAGACTGGCATGAGATGTTACCGTTCGCTCTGCATGGATATCGTACCACGACACGTACTTCAACAGGGGCAACCCCATTATCTTTGGTATATGGCATGGAAGTTGTCCTACCTATGGAAGTTCAGATTCCTTCTCTAAGGATTATGAAAGACGCTGGTTTGAGTGAAGACGATTGGATTCAGACCCGGCTTGATCAACTCAATTTGATCGACGAGAAGTGACTTACTGTTATTTGCCATGGTCAGGCGTACCAAAAACGGATGATCAAGGCTTTCAACAAGAAAGTCAGGCGTCAGGTATATCAGGTCAGAGATCTTGTAATCAAGCGGATCATCTTGCCGCAAAGTGATCCCAGGGGCAAATGGACTCATACTTACGAAGGACCGTTTACGATCAAGAGCATCTTTTCTGGTGGGGCAATGATTCTGACCACCATAGACGGTGATGACTTGCCACACCCTGCGAACGCGGACATAGTCAAAAGATACTACGCATGAAATAACCCGACAAATCGAAAACCCGAAAGGGCGGCTTGGGCAAAAATGGGCATCCTGGTGAACCGAAAACCCGAAAGGGCGGTTCAGGCAAAAATTAGGGATAAAACAAAAAAAATATGTACACCCGACAAGTTGAAAACCCGAAAGGGTGACTTGGGCAAAAAAGGGTTTCCCGGTGGATCGAAAACCCGAAAAGGCGATTCAGGCAAAAGTTAGGGAACTGAAGCGTATGACTGTGTCTCGTCGGATCACTTTAAAGAACAATATCTTCATCAACAAGCTCCGAGCTTCTGACCAATCCAATCATCTACGGACGAAGCAACGAATGGACAAGATATTCAGAGTTGTGAAGACTATAGCAGAATGGGAATCCCATGGAATTGTTACACATAGCCATCTTTCTTTTGTATAAAATTCTTTCAATTTTTACGACAACATTCTCTTACTAGGATGTCTGTCTCCTTTGTACAAAGATACTCATAAAAGTTAATACAAATACACTTCCAAGTGCAGAAATTTGCTTGCCTTCCTTTTCTTTTTACACTTATGTTTTATTTGAAAAACGTCCAATGTTTTGTTAAATAGGCATATGCATTTGAACAAAATCATTGCTTACAAGTAAAACTAATTTGAGAAAGGATGGTTACTGATAGGTGGAAGGTATAGGAAGATATCTTTATGCCATTTCAGAAGAAATCCCCTGTGTTACATCATTCAGACCCTCAACAAGGCTAAATTTGGGGTATATTTCCCCAGCGGAGTTAAGCTTCAAGATCTTTAGCAGGGCCGGTGCATTCCAAAACTTAATTCCCCTCAGAGTCAAGTTTCAAGATCCCCAGCAGAGCCCAAAAAACCCTGAAAATCCTATCCTCAATGGAACCAAAATAGTGAACATTCTCCCCACAAAGATACTTCCCAGCAGATCGAAGATTCTCAGTCTCACTTCTCCAGCATAAGTCTCCCAGGTTTTAGCTTCCCAGTAGAGATTTTCAAAGTTTTCCTTATTCCCCAAGCAGTCAGCAGTCAGCAAGGATTTCTCATCTTCGGTAATCAAAGATTTTTGGAGTCCCCAACTTCGGTCATGGATTTATTTTCCCTGGCAGCAGTCAAAGATTTCCTTACTAGGACTTATCTTCCTCAGCAAGACAGCTACTCAGCTTGCATGCATAATCATCACATTCATATATCATAAACATTGATGAAACGCAATTCATTCCATAATACATATCATGCAACATGATTTTGTGTTTTAGCTAACATTTTTACCCTTTTCAGGATAAGATTAAAAGGCCATTGTTAACAATTTTTCAGATACAGTACAGATACACCCCAGACACGGCGGTCATTGTATTACTCATTCAGAATTTCAAGTCAAATATAGTACAGATACACCCCAGACACGGCAGTCATTCTACTATTCATTCAGACTTCAGCAATCCGATACAGACTAGATACACCTCAGACACGGCGGTCACTCTACTACTCATTCAGACTTCAGCAATCCGATACAGACTAGATACGCTCTAGACACGGCAGCCATTCTATCTCTCATTCAGATTCAATTATCAACCTCAAGTTCAGATATGCTCCAGACACGGATGTCATTCTGACCCTTACATCAGCAGTTTGATTCCCTCAGCGCAGTCGCCACGGAAGTCATTCTACTACTCATCAGATCTCAACTTCAGATACAGTCCAGATACGCTCCAGACGCGGTTGCCATTCTGTCACTCATTTAGAGTTTATCCCCAGCACACAGTTGCTCCGTGCACAGATATTTCTCTATTACCCAGATACAATACAGATACACTCCAGACACGACAATCATTCTGATATTCATTCAACGTTCAAATACAGTTACAGCTCAGATACGCCCCAGACACGGACGCCATTCTTTGGCTCATATAGACTCAGTCTCTAGATACAGTTCAAATGCATTCCAGACACGGATACCATTTTTATGCTTATTCTTCTGACCTACAACATTGCAATTCAACAAACATTCTTGGATGGCATCTTTAAGCCCATCTCTAGCAAGATTCCACCATCTCCAAATGGCATCTTTAAGCCCATTTCCTCAACTATATTTTGACGAGTGCAAATTTATGGGAACTCTAGTGTCCAATCCTCTTTTACCTTCGAGTCGCGAAAGGCAAACTTGCCAATCTAACTCTTCAAGTTCAAGAAGATTGAATAGGGGCAGCTGTTGTACCCCAAAATTTACCCTCTCATTCTTCAAGGCCTTTCTCACAAGGATTCTCAAGGTTCAAGCTTGCACAAGTACTTTGGAATTTTCCAGTACCAAAATTAAAAGGAAACCGTGAAAAAGGGAGAAAACAGATAAAAATATGATTTTGACAAAATTTGGAGAAATACAAGTGTTCTTCGTTTCAGCTCCTTCGATTGGCCTTTTGGCCTCTTTTGATACAGGCTTTGGTTGCATCCTTCGACTGGGCGTTGGCCTCTGGCACGCTGGCTTTGATTTACAAGGCAGGAGTTTCCTACATGCCACCTTCGATTGCATCTCTGGCCTTACTGGGTTCACAATGCCATGACTGCCTATTGCATGTTTCGTTTGGATGTCTGATGCTTGCATGCCTATACAAACATCCCCTCCATGCTTTCCTTGACTCATAAAGTAATGACTTCTTACATACAAACTTTCATTTGAGCCACAACTTGCACGCAAAAGGCATCCCCCTTGCTAGCATGCACAAGGTACAAAGCCTCCTATAACTTCCTTCGATTCCAAGGCAAAAAGCTCCTTTTTGGTGTCCTTCGATTTGCACTTTTTTGCCTCATGTATGCCTCTTTCGAATTTGGACATTTTGCCTCCTGCATACCTCTTTCGTTTGGGCATGTGGCTCCCTTCGTGCAAGTCTTTGTTTGAGCATTGACCTTTTGTGTGCTTGCTTGGAGTCACAAAGTTTAGACCTCCTCCATGCAGGCTTCGACAAGACATTGACTATGTTTGTACTAGCTTCGACTGGACAACATTTCTCTTTAGTATGCTGCATTTCCATCCTTGACAAACTTCAGCACATGGTTGATGGCCCCTTCAAAAGACATATAGCGGTGGACTCGAGGGGCATACATATGAGTCCTTGTCGAAGGGTACACCTTACTAGTCCATTCGAAGGACACATTTGGCCCTTTTCAAAGAAGTATACATGATCCATTCAAGGGACATGTCTCGGAATCCCATTCGAAGGACATGCTTGAGGGCCCATTCGAAGGATTTACAAAGCCCACCTTAAGGCATGTTTTGGTTACCCATCCAAGGGGCACACATTTGGCCCCTTCAAACGATGCACAAAGGTGATTCGTTCGAAGGACACTTGTTGGAGGAAACTCAAACAGTATGTTTGGAAGAAGAATCTGGTCGAAGGAGGGTCAAAATGAAAGGATGAAATATTCAAAGATGCTTGCTGCCAAGTTCAGGCATGGTACACTGGCCAAAACTGCTGCACAACAGTCTTGAAACACTGCCCCATTCTTGCACCGAAATAGCATACAAGCACTGTCCCTCGAAGGCTACAAAGAGCAGTTTACTCAAATTGTTCAAATTATTTTGTTTTCCCTCCAAAAGCTTCAGCCAACTTTGCCTATAGATAAGAGGCTCCAACATATGTTTAGGAGGACTTTTTGGCCAGGGGAACGAATCTTCAAAAAATTCTCAAACACCATAAAGCTCTCAAACACTTAAACACTCATCAAACACATGCCCAGAATCCAAACACTTATCCCCTTAGAATCTGAAACATCCCTATACCTTGTTACCCTTCGAAACCAGTAGGAAGAACCTCACACTTTTTCTTCTCTTTCGAATCCAGTATTAAAGACATAACCCCTGGTTCCTCCCTTCGAATCCAGAAGCATTCAAGGAAATCACTTAAAGGCCCAGCACACGTTCCAGCCTCAAGCAAGGTAAGTCATTCTTAACCTTGAACCCTTCATTTCTAGCATAACATGTAAATAAGCTTCCTTTTCGTTTCAAACATGTACGTAGTGTTTGTTACCTTTTCGTTTCCACCCTTTTAGTTTGTTTTTATTGCCTCTCCTTTTGGTTTTTCTCTTTGGTTTATTACAAATGCTTTAAGAACTAACCTGGCCCTGAGGTAATGATAGCATGGCCTTAGGCCATGTTGCTATTTAATATCTCAAACGAAATAAACAGGAGACAGGAGTATGAAACGAAGCCTCAGGCTTCCTCACTGACTCCAGGCCCAATCGAAGGAGGAAGAAAGGCAGATTACATCTTATACTGGTTCCACTGGTCCCAATCGAAAGGCACAACATGATGTCCCACTGGTCCCAATCGAAAGGCACAACATGCTGACCGTGAGGCCTCAGTCGAAAGTCATGCCTTCACCCTTTTCAGGCCAAATCGAAGAGAGCCAGAAAGTGCAGAATCGAAGGGTTTTCTGCCTCAATCGAAATACCTTCATTTTTATTGCTTTTATTTTATTTTTGCCTTTATATTTTCATGCAATTAAATATGGTTGTAATAGTGTAGGATTTTATCTTTCTGTGCTTTATTACTTTTATATGCTTGCTAGTAAATAGGATATGTATGGCCAGATAAAATCAACAAGTAGACAATCACTAATAAAAAAAACAAAGCATGAAAATAACACACATGCACACTTGCATCCCTAGGGTTTCAATCCACTTGTTGCCTTAAAAAATGGGCCATGATATGCATGTCAAGTACTTTGGCAAAACAAAAACAAAACAAAAGACCGTAGTCCCTCAATGACGCTATCTGAGTTGCCTAAACAAAATGATCAAAGTCCCTCAAGAAAATTGCCAAAGATACTTGACATTATTGCTATCATGATCTATACGATGACCCGCGCCTGTCCCGTTAACATCCTAACACAAGGTTGTTCACCAAATACAATTGTGAAACAACACTGTTAAAAGGGTTAAAAACATAAGAAAGATCCTTGAGTAAAATAGGGTAGACAACTCTTAGTTACTTGATTAAAAGCTTGCAAAAACATCCTTGCTATCTTCAAAACACACTACACAACACAATTTCAAAATCCAACTTTCAAACATTGAAAACTTCTCAAAAGACAAAAACACATTTGTATACATTCAAACAAGAATCATTACAAAGGTTGCCACAACAGTGGCCTCTTTTTCAAAACATCTTCAAAAACCACACACAAAGCACCATTTCAAACAATTGAAAATCAAAGCAAGTGATCTAAGCAAGTAACTAAGAGCCCATGGATAACCATGGATAGAAAGGGTGCTAATACCTTCCCTTTCTATAATCTACTCCCCGAACCCAAGAAAACATCTTAAAGATCTTTCCTGTGCTTTTTGACCTTTCCTTAGGATAAAATAAAAAGTCGATGGCGACTCTTGCTAAACCGAAACATTTGCGAACACAAACGCAAAACCCAAGTCAGTTCTCCCACCGTATCACAGAACTGGCGAATCTGTTGGGGAGAATTTATAAAAGTGAAGTAACCTTAGGGCTTAGATCATCCTTTGCATGATTATTGTTTGCTTTGATTGCTTTATATTTTGGTTCTCTTGTTTGGGCTTGAAATCCTCCACCCGGATTTGGGAAACATTCATAGATAGCAATACGTTGTGGAAACTGTGCGGGGTATACTGACACGGTTGAAGCAATAGCTATATTAGTGCGACATATTTGTGAGTACCAGTAGCCTTTGAGTCAATCAAAGAGAATATGGGGCCGCTAAGTGATGTCATTAAGCACTAATGAACTAGAACCTTACTTGACCATCTTGGCCTTTTATTAGGGGTAGTGAGATGACCGGCTATGGTGCAGTCCGAAGTTGGTAGATACTCGATACTACACTCATTGAGGGTTGTTTTCTTGGAATATTTTGGTCGCTAGTTAAGTGGCTAAACCAAAACAATGAACATAGAAAACAATCCAATGATATTGAGCTCCTTAGAACCCGGTTACTATTTATAGGACAGGTTTTGAGCCAACTAAACTCAAGAGGGTACTTACCTATGAAACCTCATGCAAGCCTGAAACTAGGGTTTTGTGTGCCTTGCTTGTACATGTGTTTGTGCATACATCAAACATCATAAAGCATCATATGCATCCACTAACCATTTCAAGGGTTAGGATCTTCATCTTTGTTCTTGTTTTGTAGGTCATGGAATCTCTTCGCAGGAAAACAATTCAAGTCAACCTTGTGAGAATCCCTCCTCAACTCAAGGAGCTTACTTCCAGGATTCCAGAGAATTATCTCTTCAGTGAAAGACATGGTAGACTCCTCAACTTAGTCAACACCAGCATTGAAGAAGACATGGTGAAAGTTCTCTTCTAGTTCTTTGACCCCCTACACCACTATTTCACATTCCCTGATTACTAGTTGGTGCCTACTTTGGAGGATGCCTAACAAAGTGGATAGTAAGACACTGGGGAACAAGAATTCCATCCCCCTTGAGCCTTACCTCAAGTGGGTACGAACCCTCTCTCAGAATCTTATGATGCCATATCCTCACATTCTCCCCTTGATTAAAGAGCCTGTTAAGGAAGGAGAGGTTCCATACACCATCCTACATCCTGACATGCCAACATCATGGGAGGAAATGCAAAAGAGTTGGATCCAACTCAAAGAAGAACATAATACTTTTGAAGCCAAGTTCTATGCCAATGGGAAGAAGGTTTTAGAGCTCACCCGCCGACTTCACGAGGAGGAAACTCTCAACACCTACATCACACCAAAAAGGATGTGAAACGTCTTTTTACATTAAGAATTTTGTAATATTTCGCCCATGGGGCATTTATGTACTAACAATTTCTTCTTAATATGACGTGCGTTCTTTTTGTTTACAACAAATTCTAATTTTTGAACCCTTGAATGCATTACATGAATAGCATACCATTCATCATATGCATAAACAGGTCTTTAAGCCAGGTTTCCTTATCTTTCTGCTGTTTATTTCAGCAATATGGATTTGGAGCAAACAGTGAAGGACTTACAGGCACAAAATTCACAATTTCAGCAACTCCTCATGACCTTGGAAAAGGGTCAGGAGGATCTCAAAGTTCTGCTAGAGAAGAGTAAAGAGAAGAAAAAGAAAAAGAGACTGGGGGTAGCTACTTTCGAAAGAAGATTTGAGGGTGATGCTAGAAGGACTCTTGAGTTTCCATCAACGTCCGACGAAGGGATTGGCAAGGGGAAAGGAGTTACTGTACCTTCTGAATCTGAGGTAGAAGAGGAGGAAGAGGAAGCAGACGAGGACTATTCAGAACAACAATATCCACCAACAGATGACAAGTATAAGAACCTTGAAGACATATTGGCAGCTATGGAGTTGCAGAGGGTGCCCGGATTGGATTTTGAGGAGCTGGGGCTTGTAGCTGGGATTGTTATCCCTCCTAAGTTCAAGGTTCCAACATTCGCCAAGTACGACGGTCTGTCTTGCCCTAAGATGCACTTGAGGTCGTATGTTAGAAAGATCCAGCCACATTCATCCGACAAAGACCTCTGGATGCACTTTTTCCAAGACAGCTTGTCTGGCACTCAGTTAGATTGGTTTTATCAGCTCGAGAGATCAGAGGTCCACAATTGGGAAGACTTGGCAGCCGCTTTCTATCGTCAGTATCAGTACAATGCTGATTTGGTGCCTACCCGTACTCAGCTACAGAGTATGGGGATGGCTTCAAACGAAGGGTTTAAGGAGTACGCCCAGAAGTGGCGCGACCTGGATGGAAGGGTGCAGCCACCGCTATCAGATAGGGAATTAGTTTACATGTTTTTGGGAACCCTGTCTGGCCCCTTCTTCAACCATCTAATCGGAAGCTCTTCTGCGGGATTTACTGAGTTGATTTTGACTGACGAGAGGGTGGAAGCCGGTATCAAAAGTGGAAAAATTCAAAAGGATGCTTCCGCATCCACAGCTGCTAGAAAACCATTCCCAGCCAAGAAAGAAGCATTTGTTGTATACACCCAGAAAAATCGGGAAAGAGAGGAACGTCGGCCAACACTAGGGGCCGTATTAATACAGAAGTCCGCATCAGACCAGCTTAGAAACAGCCAGCCAAGGAATGATCAGCCCAGAACTTATCAGCAAAGGCCGCCACGGCAGTTTACCCCAGTAAATATGACACCTGCTCAAATCCTTCCACATCTCCTGAAATTGAATCTTGCTAATTTAAAAGAGGCGCCAAAGAATGTAAATACCACCTCTCCATCCTACAACTCAAAAGCCAAGTGTGCTTACCATTCCGACATCATTGGACACGATACCAATAATTGTTGGGCACTCAAGAACAAATATCAGGATTTAATTGACGCCAAAGAGGTTGAATTTGACGCTCCTGAACAACCCAATGTTATATTCGCGCCAATGCCCAAGCACGGCCACAATGTGCATGCTGTTTTGGAAAATCTCCATGTTACTGATATTGCCGATCTGTTGACTCCATTGTTTGTAATTAAAGAAAATTTGTTTAAAGCCGGGATCTTTCCTGGTTGTGATGAAGACTGCTATTTTTGTTTGAACATTCAAGGTGATTGTCCAATGTTGAAGTCGGGTGTCCAACGCCTGATGGATACTCAAGAAATACTTTTCCAGAAAACCCCTGTTAACACTTTCAATCCAATTACTCCTGATACTTGTGATACCTCAACCAACGATATTGCCATCATAACCATTTCCGACAATCCTCCCAAGGCTTGCAAAAGGCCTGTCAGGATTACACCCAACTCTGAATGTGCACCTCTAAAGATCACAATGCCGGGACCTGTCCCGTACCAATCAAGCAAAATGATACCGTGGAACTATGGGGGATAAATCTTCTACCACGGCATCAAACAAATCGAAACAGTCCAAGAAATCTCTGAAGAAGACCTTGATATAGGAAACATCACGGGTACTAGCAAGATCACCCGCAGTGGCCGGATCTTTTCTCCAGAGATCGCTCCTCCCCGAGCAGTCTTCGGACCCTTAAAAGCTTCTGCACCTGTTGGACCCTCTGTGCAAGGCCCAGTGATTGAAGAGTTAAACACTCCTGAAGAAAGACCATCCGCTGATAGCACCGACAAAGGTAAGGGGATACTGGAAATGCCTGTCAAGACAAAGGCTCATGCCGTGGTTATCCTCGAAACCACTCAGAAGGAGATGGATGAAATCCTGAAAATAATCAGAAAAAGTGACTATGACGTTGTGGAACAATTAGGGAAAACCCCTTCTAAAATTTCAATGTTAGCTCTCCTGCTCTGTTCAGAGGCCCATGCTAAGGCCCTGATTAAATTCTTGAAGACGGCACATGTCCCCCAAGAGACCTCGGCTGACCAATTTCAAAATTGTGTGGCCAGTCTTACTGCTGACAATGGCCTGGGCTTTTCCGATGCTGACTTAACTCCCAAAGGAAGGAAACACAATGATGTGTTACATGTTTCAGTCGAGTGCCGAGGGACCACCCTCGCCCATGTCTTGGTTGATACTGGTTCTTCCCTGAATGTGCTGCCAAAGAAGGCCTTAGACCGTTTGGATTGTGAAGGTTTGATCCTCAAACCTAGTAACATAGTCGTCAGAGCTTTCGATGGTTCCAAAAGAATGGTTCATGGAGAGGTTGATATTCCTATCAAAGTAGGCACCGAAGTGTTCAACTCCACCTTCTACGTGATGGACATTCGTCCGTCATACTCATGTTTGTTGGGAAGACCATGGATCCATTATGCCGGGGCAGTTACATCCTCTTTGCACCAGATGTTGAAGTATCCTGTTAAGGGTAAATCATAATTGTGCATGGCGAGGAAGAGTACATGATTAGTCATCTCAATTCCTTTCGATATGTGGAGTTAGATGGCGAGTTCATCGAAACGCCTTTTCAACATTTCGAGGAAGTTTCCCCCGAGGTAGCAGTTGCGAAGACAGCAGTTGAGGTACCTATCTTTCCCAAGCATGTGGCCAAGATGGCATCTCTCAAGGACGCAAAGGCTGTGATTAAGGAGGGGAAGAGCACAGTATGGGGACAGTTGCGTGACTTTCCCCATAAGACGGACAAGTTTGGTTTAGGGTTTACTGCTGCAGGACATAAGGCTATGCGTCGCTCTAAGATTGGAAGATCACCTGTCAAGATTTCTCACCACAGAATCAATGCTGTAGAAGATGAAGATGAGGAGAGCCACCTTGAGGATTGGATTTTTTCGACTATCGAAGGGGGTGTGAGCAATTAGGAAGCAAAGGATTTCGTTCCTATCACCTTTATCAACCAGTAATTTTATCTTTGAACAATTTCCCATTTTTATGGTCTGTAATAACTAAAACAATTCGCACACTATTTTCACCTCATGCCTTGCCCGGGGCATGTAGGTCCATTTGTAAGGGTTTGATTTCCTTCATAATCATATGCCATGTTTTAATTAATCATTGGACGTTTTTCATCTATAAACTGCTCATTTTCTTTCCTTTTTCATTTTTGTTTGTTTAAGGATGGTTATCCCTTACACACACCCACACTCACAAATGCAGGTACCCATCCACTCCGGATTCCATGGGTGACTATCCTGTTTTAGCCTTCGATAACTATGAAGATTTGGTCAATCACGCTGAGTACAAAGTTAACGAAGATTGTGAAGTTCCGGGAGAGTTAGCCATACTTCTACAACAAGAAGAGAGGGCCATTCTGCCTCATGAAGAGTTGTTTGAAACCATCAACTTAGGGACAGAGGAGGACAGGAAAGAAGTAAAAGTGGGTGCCAACTTGGAACCGAGTGTCAAGGAGCGCTTAGTGTAGTTGTTAAATGAATACATTGAAATCTTCGCTTGGTCTTATGAAGACATGCCAGGACTAGACACTGATATCGTGGTTCACCGTCTCCCTACAAGAGAAGATTGTCCACCGAGCAAGCAAAAGGTTCGCCGAATGAGGCCTGACATGTCTGAAAAGATTAAGGCTGAAGTAATGAAGCAATTCAACGCCGGCTTTCTGGTTGTTACAACCTATCCACAATGGGTTGCTAACATTGTGCCCGTACCCAAAAAGGACGGCAAGGTCAGAATGTGCGTGGACTATCGGGATTTGAACAGGGCTAGCCCTAAAGATGATTTTCCGCTGCCACATATCGACATTTTGGTTGATAACACAACCCAGCACAAAGTATTTTCTTTCATGGACGGATTCTCGGGTTACAACCAGATCAAAATGGCCCCCGAGGACATGGAGAAAACAACCTTTGTTACACAATGGGGTACCTTCTGCTACAAGGTGATGTCGTTCGGACTGAAGAACGCAGGGGCAACCTATCAACGCGCCATGGTAGCTTTGTTTCATGATATGATACATCATGAGATCGAAGTTTACGTAGATGACATGATAGCTCGATCACAAACAGAAGAAGAACACCTTGAACATTTGCAGAAGCTGTTTGCCAGGTTGAAGGAATATAAACTCAGACTGAATCCAAGCAAGTGCACTTTTGGAGTTAGGTCTGGTAAACTTCTGGGATTTATTGTCAGCAACAAAGGCATTGAGGTCGATCCTGCTAAAGTAAAGGCTATATAAGAAATGCCTGCCCCCCCGTACTGAAAAGGAGGTTAGAGGATTCTTGGGATGCTTGAACTATATCGCCAGGTTCATCTCTCACCTGACGTCTACCTGTGAACCAATTTTCAAACTGTTGAAGAAAGATCAGGTAGTTGAATGGAAAAACGATTGTCAAGTTGCTTTTGATAAGATCAATGAGTATTTACTAGAACCTCCTATCCTGATGCCACCCATCGAAGGAAGGCCGTTGATCATGTATCTGACTATTTTGGACAACTCAATGGGGTGCGTACTGGGCCAACATGACGAGTCTGGTCGAAAAGAGCATGCCATTTATTACCTTAGCAAAAAGTTTACTGACTGTGAGACTCGCTACTCACTGCTCGAGAAAACTTGTTGCGCTTTGGTATGGGCTGCTCGCCGGCTAAGGCAGTATATGTTGACTCATACCACTTTGCTGATTTCCAAGATGGATCCAATCAAGTATATCTTCGAGAAGCCTGCTTTATCTGGAAGAATAGCTAGATGGCAGATGATTCTGACCGAGTATGACATCCAGTATACTACCCAAAAAGCTATAAAAGGGAGTGTACTAGCTAACCATCTAGCTCATCAAGCCGTCGAAGATTATCAATCTATGAGATTCGACTTCCCTGAGGAAGACATCATGACTCTGGACAGCATCGAAGGTAACGAACCGTATGATGGACCTGAACAAGGATCCCGATGGACCCTGTACTCTGATGGTGCTTCAAATGCACTTGGCAATGGTATCGGCGCGATACTCATTTCTCCAGAAGGTTGCCATACACCTTTCACCGCCCGACTTTGTTTCAGCTGTACCAACAACATGGCTGAGTATGAAGCTTGCATCTTTGGTCTCAAGGTTGCTATAGACTTGGGAATCAAATATTTGGTCGTATTTGGGGACTCGACTTTGGTTATCAGTCTAGTCAAAGGAGAGTGGGACACCAAACATCCTAATCTTATCCCATACAAAGAACATGTCCTGACTTTGTTGCCTCATTTCGAGCAGATTACTTTCGAGCATTTCCCGCGAGAAGAGAATCAGCTAGCAGATGCTCTGGCTATAATGTCTTCCATGTTTAAACTCAACTGGGATAACGAGGCTCCCCAAATTACCATCAAGCGAATGGACGAACCTGCACACTGCCATGAGATTAATACCGAAGAAGTAGTGGAGCAACCCTGGTTTCATGAAATCAAAAGGTATCTCCAGACTAGAGAATACCCCGAAGGAGCTTCCGTCAATGACAAAAAGTTCTTAAGGAGATTTTCTGCCAAGTTCTTCCTAAGCAATGGCATCCTTTATAAGTGCAGCCATGATTGTGTTCTACTTCGATGTGTGGACAAAGCTGAAGCAGAGTTGATCATGACTGAGATACACAACGGCACATTCGGCACCCACTTGAGCGGACATACAATGGCAAAGAAGATTCTGAGGGCAGACTACTAATGGTCTACCATGGAATCTGATTGTCATCAACATTCCCATATTTGCCATAAATGCCAAGTCTACGCCGACAAGGTACATATTCCTCCTGTTCCTCTCAATGTTCTGACAGCTCCTTGGCAATTCACAATGTGGGGCATTGACATGATTGGAGAGATCAAGCCCACGGCGTCCAATGGGCATCGCTTCATCTTGGTCGCTATTGATTACTTCACCAAATGGGTCGAGGCAGCTTCCTATGCCTCAGTTACAAAGAATGTGGTTGCCCGCTTCATCAAGCAGAACCTCATATGTCGGTATGGTGTCCGTGACAGGATCATCACAGACAATGGTACAAATTTAAACAATACTATGATCACCGCTCTATGCGAACAGTTTAAGATTTATCATCACAATTCATCTCCCTATCGGCCAAAGATGAACGGTGTCGTTGAAGCCGCGAACAAAAATATCAAGAAGATCATTCAGAAAATGACAGTTACCTACAAAGACTGGCATGAGATTTTACCGTTTGTTCTGCATGAATATCGTACCACGGCACGTACTTCAACAGGGGCAACCCCATTCTCTTTGGTATATGGCATGGAAGCTGTCCTACCTATGGAAGTTCAGATTCCTTCTCTAAGGATTATGAAAGACGCTGGATTGAGTGAAGACGATTGGATTCAGACCCGGATTGATCAACTCAATTTGATCGACGAGAAGCGACTTACTGCTGTTTGCCATGGTCAGGCGTACCAAAAACGGATGATCAAGGCTTTTAACAAGAAAGTCAGGCGTCAGGTATATCAGGTCGGAGATCTTGTAATCAAGCGGATCATCTTGCCGCAAAGTGATCCCAGGGGCAAATGGACTCCTACTTACGAAGGACCGTTTGCGATCAAGAGCATCTTTTCTGGTGGGGCAATGATTCTGACCACCATGGACGGTGATGACTTGCCACACCCTGCGAACGCGGACATAGTCAAAAGATACTACGCATGAAATAACCCGACAAGTCGAAAACCCGAAAGGGCGGCTTGGGCAAAAATGGGCATCCTGGTGAACCGAAAACCCGAAAGGGCGGTTCAAGCAAAAATTAGGGATAAAACAAAAAAAATATGTACACCTGACAAGTTGAAAACCCGAAAGGGCGACTTGGGAAAAAAGGGGTTTCCTGGTGGATCGAAAACCCGAAAAGGTGATTCAGGAAAAAGTTAGGGAATTGAAGCGTATGATTGTGTATCGTCGGATCACTTTAAAGAACAATCTCTTCATTAACAAGCTCCGAGCTTCTGACCAATCCAATCATCTACGGACGAAGCAACGAATGGACAAGATATTCAGAGTTGTGAAGGCTATAGCAGAATGGGAATCCCATGGAATTGTTACACATAGCCATCTTTCTTTTGTATAAAATTCTTTCAATTTTTACGACAACATTCTCTTACTAGGATGTCTGTCTCCTTTGTACAAAGATACTCATAAAAGTTAATACAAATACACTTCCAAGTGCAGAAATTTGCTTGCCTTCCTTTTCTTTTTACACTTATGTTTTATTTGAAAAACGTCCAATGTTTTGTTAAATAGGCATATGCATTTGAACAAAATCATTGCTTACAAGTAAAACTAATTTGAGAAAGGATGGTTACTGATAGGTGGAAGGTATAGGAAGATATCTTTATGCCATTTCAGAAGAAATCCCCTGTGTTACATCATTCATACCCTCAACAAGGCTAAATTTGGGGTATATTTCCCCAGCGGAGTTAAGCTTCAAGATCTTTAGCAGGGCTAGTGCATTCCAAAACTTAATTCCCCTCAGAGTCAAGTTTCAAGATCCCCAGCAGAGCCCAAAAAACTCTGAAAATCCTATCCCCAGCGGAACCAGAATAATGAACATTCTCCCCACAAAGATACTTCCCAGCAGATCAAAGATTCTCAGTCTCACTTCTCCAGCATAAGTCTCCCAGGTTTTAGCTTCCCAGTAGAGATTTTCAAAGTTTTCCTTATTCCCCAAGCAGTCAGCAGTCAGCAAGGATTTCTCATCTTCGGTAATCAAAGATTTTTGGAGTCCCCATTTTCGGTCATGGATTTATTTTCCCCGGCAGTAGTCAAAGATTTCCTTACTAGGACTTATCTTCCTCAGCAAGACATCTACTCAGCTTGCATGCATAATCATCACATTCATATATCATAAACATTGATGAAACGCAATTCATTCCATAATACATATCATGCAACATGATTTTGTGTTTTAGCTAACATTTTTACCCTTTTCAGGATAAGATTAAAAGGCCATTGTTAACAATTTTTCAGATACGGTACAGATACACCCCAGACACGGCGGTCATTCTATTACTCATTCAGAATTTCAAGTCAAATATAGTACAGATACACCCCAGACACGGCGGTCATTCTACTATTCATTCAGACTTCAGCAATCCAATACAGACTAGATACACCCCAGACACGGCGGTCACTCTACTACTCATTCAGACTTCAGCAATCCGATACAGACTAGATACGCTCCAGACACGGCAACCATTCTATCTCTCATTCAGATTCAATTATCAACCTCAAGTTTAGATATGCTCCAGACACGGATGTCATTCTGACCCTTACATCAGCAGTTTGATTCCCTCAGCACAGTCGCCATGGAAGTCATTCTACTACTCATACAGATCTCAACTTCAGATACAGTCCAGATACGCTGCAGAC
Organism: Vicia faba; assembly: GCA_948472305.1. NCBI lineage: Eukaryota > Viridiplantae > Streptophyta > Magnoliopsida > Fabales > Fabaceae > Vicia > Vicia faba. The sequence continues at coordinate 804,095,868 of OX451741.1, forward strand.
GCGGTTGCCATTTTGTCACTCATTTAGAGTTTATCCCCAGCACACAGTTGCTCCGTGCAAAGATATTTCTCGGTTACTCTGATACAATACAGATACACTCCAGACACGGCAGTCATTCTGATATTCATTCAACGTTCAAATACAGTTACAGCTCAAATACGCCCCAGACACGGACGCCATTCTTTGGCTCATATAGACTCAGTCTCCAGATGCAGTTCAAATGCATTCCAGACACGGATACCATTTTGATGCTCATTCTTCTGACCTACAACATTGCAATTCAACAAACATTCTTGGATGGCATCTTTAAGCCCATCTCTAGCAAGATTCCACCATCTCCAAATGGCATCTTTAAGCCTATTTCCTCAACTATATTTTGACGAGTGCAAATTTACGGGCACTCTAGTGTCCAATCCTCTTTCACCTTCGAGTCGCGAAAGGCAAACTTGTCAATCTAACTCTTCAAGTTCAAGAAGATTGAACAGGGGGAACTGTTGTACCCCAAAATTTGCCCTCTCATTCTTCAAGGCCTTTCTCACAAGGATTCTCAAGGTTCAAGCTTGCACAAGTACTTTGGAATTTTCCAGTACCAAAATTAAAAGGAAACTGTGAAAAGGGAGAAAATAGATAAAAATATGATTTTGACAAAATTTGGAGAAATACAAGTGTTCTTCGTTTCAGCTCCTTCGATTGGCCTTTTGGCCTCTTTTGATACAGGCTTTGGTTGCATCCTTCGACTGGGCGTTGGCCTCTGGCACGCTGGCTTTGATTTACAAGGCAGGAGTTTCCTACACGGCACCTTCGATTGCATCTCTGGCCTTACTGGGTTCACAATGCCATGACTGCCTATTGCATGTTTCGTTTGGATGTCTGATGCTTGCATGCCTATACAAACTTCCCCTCCATGCTTTCCTTGACTCATAAAGTAATGACTAGTTACATCAAACTTTCATTTGAGCCACAACTTGCACGCAAAAGGCATCCCCCTTGCTAGCATGCACAAGGTACAAAGCCTCCTATAACTTCCTTCGATTCCAAGGCAAAAAGCTCCCTTTTGGTGTCCTTCGATTTGCACTTTTTTGCCTCATGTATGCCTCTTTCGAATCTGGACATTTTGCCTCCTGCATGCCCCTTTCGTTTGGGCATGTGGCTCCCTTCGTGCAAGTCTTTGTTTGAGCATTGACCTTTTGTGTGCTTGCTTGGAGTCACAAAGTTTAGACCTCCTCCATGCAGGCTTCGACAAGACATTGACTATGTTTGTACTAGCTTCGACTGGACAACATTTCTCTTTAGTATGCTGCATTTCCATCCTTGACAAACTTCAGCACATGGTTGATGGCCCCTTCAAAAGACATATAGTGGTGGACTTGAGGGGCATACATATGAGTCCCTGTCGAAGGGTACACCTTACTAGTCCATTCGAAGGACACATTTGGCCCTTTTCAAAGAAGCATACATGATCCATTCAAGGGACATGTCTCAGAATCCCATTCGAAGGACATGCTTGAGGGCCCATTCGAAGGATTTACAAAGCCACCTTAAGGCATGTTTTGGTTACCCATCCAAGGGGCACACATTTGGCCCCTTCAAACGATGCACAAAGGTGATTCGTTCGAAGGACACTTGTTGGAGGAAAGTCAAACAGTATGTATGGAAGAAGAATCTGGTCGAAGGAGGGTCAAAATGAAAGGATGAAATATTCAAAGATGCTTGCTTCCAAGTTCAGGCATGGTACACTGGCCAAAACTGTTGCACAACAGTCTTGAAACACTTCCCCATTCTTGCACCGAAATAGCATACAAGCACTGTCCCTCGAAGGCTACAAAGAGCAGTTTACTCAAATTGTTCAAATTATTTTGTTTTCCCTCCAAAAGCTTCAGCCAACTTTGCCTATACATAAGAGGCTCCAACATATGTTTAGGAGGACTTTTTGGCCAGGGGAACGAATCTTCAAAAAATTCTCAAACACCATAAAGCTCTCAAACACTTAAATACTCATCAAACACATACCCATAATCCAAATACTTATCCCTTTAGAATCTGAAACATCCCTATACCTTGTTACCCTTCGAATCCAGTAGGAAGAAATATAATTTAAATATATTATTTTAAAACCAAAAAGACCAAAAATATTTTATAATACTATAATTTATTTTTAAGACAAAAAATACCAAAAAAATATTCTTCTTACAAACTTAATTTCCTTTTTAATCAATTAATATATTAGGGTTTTATTTAAAATCTTTTCCTAGTAAATTTAGGTTTTACTTTTTACTAATTTAGTTAATTATTTTCTTTTAGTTAATTAGTTTAAAACCAAAACCCCTTCTCTCTAAATAAACCAAACAAAATATTCATTTTCTTTACATTTGCATTCTTGTACATTTACTCATTTTTGTACATTATTTATTCAATTCTTGTATGAATTCAATATGGTTATAATAGATAATTAGGCTTAATTTTCTTGCAATCCCCATTTATAATTTGTACACCCCCCTCCCACAAGTATTGTAATAGCATAGTAATTTTAAATTCCGCAATTAACGCTTTATATACAAATGCTAGTAATTAGGGTTTGTACGGAAAGACTAAAACCAATCAATTAGAAAACCCTAATCAAAGACAAAACCAAGCATGAAAACAATACACTTGCACACAAGCACCCCCTAGGGTAAATCCACTTTGTTGCCTTACAAAATGGCCATATTACGCATGTGAGGTACCTTAACAAAAAAAACAAGCAAAATATAAGATCATAGTCTCTCGATGACGCTATCTATGTTGTCTTTCAAATGATATTAGTCCCTAAAAGAGAATGCTAAGACACCTTGCAACATTGCTAATCATGGTTATACGATGATCCACGCCCATCCCGTTTACATCCAAAGATATGGTTACTTACCAAATCAATGGTAAGATAACAATGTCAAAGGAAAGATAAAATGAACATGAAAGACTTTTGAGTAGATAGAATGCTCCTAATTACTTTCTCAAATTAAAAACAAAAACATCCTTGCTATTTTCAAAACAAACACCTACACTTTCAAAACCTCTTACAAACCTGAAAACATTTTCAAAAAATCAACACCTTTGTATATATTCTTACAAACGAGAATCATTACAAAATTTGCCTAAACAATGGCCTATTTACAAAATACTTTAGAAAAAAACCACACAAAACACAATTTCAAACAAAAGCAAGTGATCTATTCACACCCCTGGCCCATTTTATTTTCTTTTTTCTCATTATTATTTATTTGTTTTTTTTCCTTACATATTTTATCTAATATTAAAAAATCAGAAAAAATATAAAAACATTAGATTTATATTTTGATATAATTTATTTATTTTTTACACAAGAAATTATTTTATTTAATAATACTTTATTTATTTTCCTAATTAATTTTTGTAAATTTAATTAAAAAACTAGGGTTTTAGTAATTTTATTTTACACAATTTAAATATATTATTTTAAAACCAAAAAGACCAAAAATATTTTATAATACTATAATTTATTTTTAAGACAAAAAATACCAAAAAAATATTCTTCTTACAAACTTAATTTCCTTTTTAATCAATTAATATATTAGGGTTTTATTTAAAATCTTTTCCTAGTAAATTTAGGTTTTACTCTTTATTAATTTAGTTAATTATTTTCTTTTAGTTAATTATTTTAAAACCAAAACCCCTTCTCTCTAAAAAAACAAACAAAATATCCATTTTCTTTACATTTGCATTCTTGTACATTTATTCATTTTTGTACATTATTTATTCAATTCTTGTATGAATTCAATATGGTTGTAATAGATAATTAGGCTTAATTTTCTTGCAATCCCCATTTATAATTTGTACACCCCCTCCCACAAGTATTGTAATAGCGTAGTAATTTTAAATTCCGCAATTTATCGCTTTATATACAAAGGCTAGTAATTAGGGTTTGTACGGAAAGACTAAAACCAATCAATTAGAAAACCCTAATCAAAGACAAAACCAAGCATGAAAACAATACACTAGCACACAAGCACCCCCCTAGGGTAAATCCACTTGGTTGCCTTACAAAATGGCCATATTACGCATTTGAGGTACCTTAGCAAAAAACATAAGCAAAATATAAGATCATAGTCCCTCGACGACGCTATCTATGTTGTCTTTCAAATGATCTTAGTCCCTAAAAGAGAATTCTATGACACCTTGCAACATTGCTAATCATGGTTATACAATGACCCACGCCCATCCCGTTTACATCAAAAGATATGGTTACTTACCAAATCAATGGTAAGATAACAATGTCAAAGGAAAGATAAAATGAACATGGAAGACTTTTGAGTAGATAGAATGCTCCTAATTACTTGCTCAAATTCAAAATAAAAACATCCTTGCTATTTTCAAAACAAACACCTACGCTTCCAAAACCTTATACAAACTTGAAAATATTTTCAAAAAATCAACACCTTTGTATATATTCTTACGAACGAGAATCATTACAAAGTTTGCCTAAACAATGCCCTCTTTACAAAATACTTTAGAAAAAAATCACACAAAACACAATTTCAAACAAAAGCAAGTGATATATTCACAACCCTGGCCCATTTTATTTGCTTTTTTCTCATTTTTATTTATTTGTTTTTTTCCTTAAATATTTTATCTAATATTAAAAAATCAGAAAAAATATAAAAACATTAGATTTATATTTTAATATAATTTTTTTATTTTTTACACAAGAAATTATTTTATTTAACAATAGTTTATTTATTTTACTAATTAATTTTTGTAAATTTAATTAAAAAACTAGGGTTTTAATTATATTATTTTACACAATTTAAATATATTATTTTAAAACCAAAAAGACCAAAAATATTTTATAATACTATAATTTATTTTTAAGACAAAAAATACCAAAAAAATATTCTTCTTACAAACTTAATTTCCTTTTTAATCAATTAATATATTAGGGTTTTATTTAAAATCTTTTCCTAGTAAATTTAGGTTTTACTCTTTACTAATTTAGTTAATTATTTTCTTTTAGTTAATTAGTTTAAAACCAAAACCCCTTCTCTCTAAAAAAAACAAAAAAAATATTCATTTTCTTTACATTTGCATTCTTGTACATTTACTCATTTTTGTACATTATTTATTCAATTTTTGTATGAATTCAATCTTGTTATAATAGATAATTAGGCTTAATTTTCTTGAAATCCCTATTTATAATTTGTACACCCCCCTCCCACAAGTATTGTAATAGCATAGTAATTTTAAATTCCGCAATTAACGCTTTATATATAAATGCTAGTAATTAGGGTTTGTACGGAAAGACTAAAACCAATCAATTAGAAAACCCTAATCAAAGACAAAACCAAGCATGAAAACAATACACTTGCACACAAGCACCCCCTAGGGTAAATCCACTTTGTTGCCTTACAAAATGGCCATATTACGCATGTGAGGTACCTTAACAAAAAAAACAAGCAAAATATAAGATCATAGTCCCTCGATGACGCTATCTATGTTGTCTTTCAAATGATATTAGTCCCTAAAAGAGAATGCTAAGACACCTTGCAACATTGCTAATCATGGTTATACGATGATCCACGCCCATCCCTTTTACATCCAAAGATATGGTTACTTACCAAATCAATGGTAAGATAACAATGTTAAAGGAAAGATAAAATGAACATGAAAGTCTTTTGAGTAGACAGAATGCTCCTAATTACTTGCTCAAATTCAAAACAAAAACATCCTTGCTATTTTCAAAACAAACACCTACACTTTCAAAACCTCTTACAAACCTGAAAACATTTTCAAAAAATCAACACCTTTGTATACGTTCTTACAAACGAGAATCATTACAAAGTTTGCCTAAACAATGACCTCTTTACAAAATACTTTAGAAAAAAACCACACAAAACACAATTTCAAACAAAAGCAAGTGATCTATTCACACCCCTGGCCCATTTTATTTTCTTTCTTCTCATTATTATTTATTTGTTTTTTTTCCTTAAATATTTTATCTAATATTAAAAAATCAGAAAAAATATAAAAACATTAGATTTATATTTTGATATAATTTATTTATTTTTTACACAAGAAATTATTTTATTTAATAATACTTTATTTATTTTCCTATTTATTTTTATAAATTTAATTAAAAAACTAGGTTTTTAGTTATTTTATTTTACACAATTTATATATATTATTTTAAAACCAAAAAGACCAAAAATATTTTATAATACTATAATTTATTTTTAAGACAAAAAATATCAAAAAAATATTCTTCTTACAAACTTAATTTCCTTTTTAATCAATTAATATATTAGGGTTTTATTTAAAATCTTTTCCTAGTAAATTTAGGTTTTACTCTTTACTAATTTAGTTAATTATTTTCTTTTAGTTAATTATTTTAAAACCAAAACCCCTTCTCTCTAAAAAACAAACAAAATATCCATTTTCTTTACATTTGCATTCTTGTAAATTTATTCATTTCTGTATATTATTTATTCAATTCTTGTATGAATTCAATATGGTTGTAATAGATAATTAGGCTTAATTTTCTTGCAATCCCCATTTATAATTTGTACACCCCCTCCCACAAGTATTGTAATAGCGTAGTAATTTTAAATTCCGCAATTTATCGCTTTATATACAAATGCTAGTAATTAGGGTTTGTAGGGAAAGACTAAAACAATCAATTAGAAAACCCTAATCAAAGACAAAACCAAGCATGAAAACAATACACTAGCACACAAGCACCCCCTAGGGTAAATCCACTTGGTTGCCTTACAAAATGGCCATATTACGCATGTGAGGTACCTTAGCAAAAAAAACAAGCAAAATATAAGATCATAGTCCCTCGACGACGCTATCTATGTTGTCTTTCAAATGATCTTAGTCCCTAAAAGAGAATGCTATGACACCTTGCAACATTTCTAATCATGGTTATACAATGACCCACGCCCATCCCGTTTACATCAAAAGATATGGTTACTTACCAAATCAGTGGTAAGATAACAATGTCAAAGGAAAGATAAAATGAACATGGAAGACTTTTGAGTAGATAGAATGCTCCAAATTACTTGCTCAAATTCAAAATAAAAACATCCTTGCTATTTTCAAAACAAACACCTACGCTTCCAAAACCTCTTACAAACTTGAAAATATTTTCAAAAAATCAACACCTTTGTATATATTCTTACGAACGAGAATCATTACAAAGTTTGCCTAAACAATGCCGTCTTTACAAAATACTTTAGAAAAAAATCACACAAAGCACAATTTCAAAAAAAAGCAAGTGATATATTCAAAACCCTGACCCATTTTATTTTCTTTTTTCTCATTTTTATTTATTTGTTATTTTCCTTAAATATTTTATCTAATATTAAAAAATCAGAAAAAATATAAAAACATTAGATTTATATTCTGATATAATTTATTTATTTTTTACACAAGAAATTATTTTATTTAAAAATACTTTATTTATTTTCCTAATTAATTTTTGTAAATTTAATTAAAAAACTAGGGTTTTAGTTATATTATTTTACACAATTTAAATATATTATTTTAAAACCAAAAAGACCAAAAATATTTTATAATACTATAATTTATTTTTAAGACAAAAAATACCAAAAAAATATTCTTCTTACAAACTTAATTTCCTTTTTAATCAATTAATATATTAGGGTTTTATTTAAAATCTTTTCCTAGTAAATTTAGGTTTTACTCTTTACTAATTTAGTTAATTATTTTCTTTTAGTTAATTATTTTAAAACCAAAACCCCTTCTCTCTAAATAACAAACAAAATATTCATTTTCTTTACATTTGCATTCTTGTACATTTACTCATTTTTGTACATTATTTATTCAATTCATGTATGAATTCAATATGGTTTTAATAGATAATTAGGCTTAATTTTCTTGCAATCCCCATTTATAATTTGTACACCCCCCTCCCACAAGTATTGTAATAGCGTAGTAATTTTAAATTCCGCAATTTATCGCTTTATATACAAATGCTAGTAATTAGGGTTTGTATGGAAAGACTAAAACCAATCAATTAGAAAACCCTAATCAAAGACAAAACAAAGCATGAAAACAATACACGTGCACACAAGCACCCCCTAGGGTAAATCCACTTGGTTGCCTTACAAAATGGCCATATTACGCATGTGAGGTACCTTAACAAAAAAAAACAAGAAAAATATAAGATCATAGTCCCTCGATGACGCTATCTATGTTGTCTTTCAAATGATATTAGTCCCTAAAAGAGAATGCTAAGACACCTTACAACATTGCTAATCATGGTTATACGCTGATCCACGCCCATCCCGTTTACATCCAAAGATATGGTTACTTACCAAATCAATGGTAAGATAACAATGTCAAAGGAAAGATAAAATGAACATGAAAGACTTTTGAGTAGATAGAATGCTCCTAATTACTTGCTCAAATTCAAAACAAAAACATCCTTGCTATTTTCAAAACAAACACCTACACTTTCAAAACCTCTTACAAACCTGAAAACATTTTCAAAAAATCAACACCTTTGTATACATTCTTACAAACGAGAATCATTACAAAGTTTGCCTAAACAATGGCCTCTTTACACAATACTTTAGAAAAAAACCACACAAAACACAATTTCAAACAAAAGCAAGTGATATATTCACAACCCTGGCCCATTTTATTTTCTTTTTTCTCATTTTTATTTATTTGATTTTTTCCTTAAATATTTTATCTAATATTAAAAAATCAGAAAAAATATAAAAACATTAGATTTATATTTTGATATAATTTATTTATTTTTTACACAAGAAATTTTTTTATTTAAAAATACTTTATTTATTTTCCTAATTAATTTTTGTAAATTTAATTAAAAAACTAGGGTTTTAATTATATTATTTTACACAATTTAAATATATTATTTTAAAACCAAAAAGACCAAAAATATTTTATAATACTATAATTTATTTTTAAGACAAAAAATACCAAAAAAATATTCTTCTTACAAACTTAATTTCCTTTTTAATCAATTAATATATTAGGGTTTTATTTAAAATCTTTTCCTAGTAAATTTAGGTTTTACTCTTTACTAATTTAGTTAATTATTTTCTTTTAGTTAATTAGTTTAAAACCAAAACCCCTTCTCTCTAAAAAAAACAAACAAAATATTCATTTTCTTTACATTTGCATTCTTGTACATTTACTCATTTTTGTACATTATTTATTCAATTCTTGTATGAATTCAATATGGTTATAATAGATAATTAGGCTTAATTTTCTTGAAATCCCCATTTATAATTTGTACACCCCCCTCCCACAAGTATTGTAATAGCATAGTAATTTTAAATTCTGCAATTAACGCTTTATATATAAATGCTAGTAATTAGGGTTTGTACGGAAAGACTAAAACCAATCAATTAGAAAACCCTAATCAAAGACAAAACCAAGCATGAAAACAATACACTTGCACACAAGCACCCCCTAGGGTAAATCCACTTGGTTGCCTTACAAAATGGCCATATTACGCATGTGAGGTACCTTAACAAAAAAAACAAGCAAAATATAAGATCATAGTCCCTCGATGACGCTATCTATGTTGTCTTTCAAATGATATTAGTCCCTAAAAGAGAATGCTAAGACACCTTGCAACATTGCTAATCATGGTTATACGATGATCCACGCCCATCCCGTTTACATCCAAAGATATGGTTACTTACCAAATCAATGGTAAGATAACAATGTTAAAGGAAAGATAAAATGAACATAAAAGACTTTTGAGTAGAAAGAATGCTCCTAATTACTTTCTCAAATTCAAATCAAAAACATCCTTGCTATTTTCAAAACAAACACCTACACTTTCAAAACCTCTTACAAACTTGAAAACATTTTCAAAAAATCAACACCTTTGTATACATTCTTACGAACGAGAATCATTACAAAGTTTTCCTAATCAATGGCCTCTTTACAAAATACTTTAGAAAAAAACCACACAAAGCACAATTTTAAACAAAAGCAAGTGATCTATTCACACCCCTGGCCCATTTTATTTTCTTTTTTCTCATTATTATTTATTTGTTTTTTTCCTTAAATATTTTATCTAATATTAAAAAATCAGAAAAAATATAAAAACATTAGATTTATAATTTGATATAATTTATTTATTTTTTACACAAGAAATTATTTTATTTAATAATACTTTATTTATTTTCCTAATTAATTTTTGTAAATTTAATTAAAAAACTAGGGTTTTAGTTATTTTATTTTACACAATTTAAATATATTATTTTAAAACCAAAAAGACCAAAAATATTTTATAATACTATAATTTATTTTTAAGACAAAAAATACCAAAAAAATATTCTTCTTACAAACTTAATTTCCTTTTTAATCAATTAATATATTAGTGTTTTATGTAAAATCTTTTCGTAGTAAATTTAGGTTTTACTCTATTAATTTAGTTAATTATTTTCTTTTAGTTAATTAGTTTAAAACCAAAACCCCTTCTCTCTAAAAAACAAACAAAATATCCATTTTCTTTACATTTGCATTCTTGTAAATTTATTCATTTCTGTACATTATTTATTCAATTCTTGTATGAATTCAATATGGTTGTAATAGATAATTAGGCTTAATTTTCTTGCAATCCCCATTTATAATTTGTACACCCCCTCCCACAAGTATTGTAATAGCGTAGTAATTTTAAATTCCGCAATTTATCGCTTTATATACAAATGCTAGTAATTAGGGTTTGTAGGGAAAGACTAAAACTAATCAATTAGAAAACCCTAATCAAAGACAAAACCAAGCATGAAAACAATACACTAGCACACAACCACCCCCTAGGGTAAATCCACTTGGTTGCCTTACAAAATGGCCATATTACGCATGTGAGGTACCTTAGCAAAAAAAACAAGCAAAATATAAGATCATAGTCTCTCGACGACGCTATCTATGTTGTCTTTGAAATGATCTTAGTCCCTAAAAGAGAATGCTATGACACCTTGCAACATTTCTAATCATGGTTATACAATGACCCACGCCCATCCCGTTTACATCAAAAGATATGGTTACTTACCAAATCAGTGGTAAGATAACAATGTCAAAGGAAAGATAAAATGAACATGGAAGACTTTTGAGTAGATAGAATGCTCCTAATTACTTGCTCAAATTCAAAATAAAAACATCCTTGCTATTTTCAAAACAAACACCTACGCTTCCAAAACCTCTTACAAACTTGAAAATATTTTCAAAAAATCAACACCTTTGTATATATTCTTACGAACGAGAATCATTACAAAGTTTGCCTAAACAATGCCGTCTTTACAAAATACTTTAGAAAAAAATCACACAAAGCACAATTTCAAAAAAAAGCAAGTGATATATTCAAAACCCTGACCCATTTTATTTTCTTTTTTCTCATTTTTATTTATTTGTTATTTTCCTTAAATATTTTATCTAATATTAAAAAATCAGAAAAAATATAAAAACATTAGATTTATATTTTGATATAATTTATTTATTTTTTACACAAGAAATTTTTTATTTAAAAATACTTTATTTATTTTCCTAATTAATTTTTGTAAATTTAATTAAAAAACTAAGGTTTTAGTTATATTATTTTACACAATTTAAATATATTATTTTAAAACCAAAAAGACCAAAAATATTTTATAATACTATAATTTATTTTTAAGACAAAAAATACCAAAAAACTATTCTTCTTACAAACTTAATTTCCTTTTTAATCAATTAATATATTAGGGTTTTATTTAAAATCTTTTCCTAGTAAATTTAGGTTTTACTCTTTACTAATTTAGTTAATTATTTTCTTTTAGTTAATTATTTTAAAACCAAAACCCCTTCTCTCTAAAAAACAAACAAAATATTCATTTTCTTTACATTTGCATTCTTGTACATTTACTCATTTTTGTACATTATTTATTCAATTCTTGTATGAATTCAATATGGTTTTAATAGATAATTAGGCTTAATTTTCTTGCAATCCCCATTTATAATTTGTACACCCCCCTCCCACAAGTATTGTAATAGCGTAGTAATTTTAAATTCCGCAATTTATAGCTTTATATACAAATGCTAGTAATTAGGGTTTGTATGGAAAGATTAAAACCAATCAATTAGAAAACCCTAATTTAAGACAAAACCAAGCATGAAAACAATACACTTGCACACAAGCACCCCCTAGGGTAAATCCACTTGGTTGCCTTACAAAATGGCCATATTACGCATGTGAGGTACCTTAACAAAAAAAACAAGCAAAATATAAGATCATAGTCCCTCGATGACGCTATCTATGTTGTCTTTCAAATGATATTAGTCCCTAAAAGAGAATGCTAAGACACCTTACAACATTGCTAATCATGGTTATACGATGATCCACGCCCATCCCATTTACATCCAAAGATATGGTTACTTACCAAATCAATGGTAAGATAACAATGTCAAAGGAAAGATAAAATGAACATGAAAGACTTTTGAGTAGATAGAATGCTCCTAATTACTTGCTCAAATTCAAAACAAAAACATCCTTGCTATTTTCAAAACAAACACCTACACTTTCAAAACCTCTTACAAACCTGAAAATATTTTCAAAAAATCAACACCTTTGTATACATTCTTACAAACGAGAATCATTACAAAGTTTGCCTAAACAATGGCCTCTTTACAAAATACTTTAGAAAAAACCACACAAAACACAATTTCAAACAAAAGCAAGTGATATATTCACAACCCTGGCCCATTTTATTTTCTTTTTTCTCATTTTTATTTATTTGTTTTTTTCCTTAAATATTTTATCTAATATTAAAAAATCAGAAAAAATATAAAAACATTAGATTTATATTTTGATATAATTTATTATTTTTTACACAAGAAATTATTTTATTTAACAATAGTTTATTTATTTTCCTAATTAATTTTTTTAAATTTAATTAAAAAACTAGGGTTTTAATTATATTATTTTACACAATTTAAATATATTATTTTAAAACCAAAAAGACCAAAAATATTTTATAATACTATAATTTATTTTTAAGACAAAAAATACCAAAAAAATATTCTTCTTACAAACTTAATTTCCTTTTTAATCAATTAATATATTAGGGTTTTATTTAAAATCTTTTCCTAGTAAATTTAGGTTTTACTCTTTACTAATTTAGTTAATTATTTTCTTTTAGTTAATTAGTTTAAAACCAAAACCCCTTCTCTCTAAAAAAAACAAACAAAATATTCATTTTCTTTACATTTGCATTCTTGTACATTTACTCATTTTTGTACATTATTTATTCAATTCTTGTATGAATTCAATATGGTTATAATAGATAATTAGGCTTAATTTTCTTGAAATCCCCATTTATAATTTGTACACCCCCCTCCCACAAGTATTGTAATAGCATAGTAATTTTAAATTCTGCAATTAACGCTTTATATATAAATGCTAGTAATTAGGGTTTGTACGGAAAGACTAAAACCAATCAATTAGAAAACCCTAATCAAAGACAAAACCAAGCATGAAAACAATACACTTGCACACAAGCACCCCCTAGGGTAAATCCACTTGGTTGCCTTACAAAATGGCCATATTACGCATGTGAGGTACCTTAACAAAAAAAACAAGCAAAATATAAGATCATAGTCCCTCGATGACGCTATCTATGTTGTCTTTCAAATGATATTAGTCCCTAAAAGAGAATGCTAAGACACCTTGCAACATTGCTAATCATGGTTATACGATGATCCACGCCCATCCCGTTTACATCCAAAGATATGGTTACTTACCAAATCAATGGTAAGATAACAATGTTAAAGGAAAGATAAAATGAACATAAAAGACTTTTGAGTAGAAAGAATGCTCCTAATTACTTTCTCAAATTCAAATCAAAAACATCCTTGCTATTTTCAAAACAAACACCTACACTTTCAAAACCTCTTACAAACTTGAAAACATTTTCAAAAAATCAACACCTTTGTATACATTCTTACGAACGAGAATCATTACAAAGTTTTCCTAATCAATGGCCTCTTTACAAAATACTTTAGAAAAAAACCACACAAAGCACAATTTTAAACAAAAGCAAGTGATCTATTCACACCCCTGGCCCATTTTATTTTCTTTTTTCTCATTATTATTTATTTGTTTTTTTCCTTAAATATTTTATCTAATATTAAAAAATCAGAAAAAATATAAAAACATTAGATTTATAATTTGATATAATTTATTTATTTTTTACACAAGAAATTATTTTATTTAATAATACTTTATTTATTTTCCTAATTAATTTTTGTAAATTTAATTAAAAAACTAGGGTTTTAGTTATTTTATTTTACACAATTTAAATATATTATTTTAAAACCAAAAAGACCAAAAATATTTTATAATACTATAATTTATTTTTAAGACAAAAAATACCAAAAAAATATTCTTCTTACAAACTTAATTTCCTTTTTAATCAATTAATATATTAGTGTTTTATTTAAAATCTTTTCGTAGTAAATTTAGGTTTTACTCTTTATTAATTTAGTTAATTATTTTCTTTTAGTTAATTAGTTTAAAACCAAAACCCCTTCTCTCTAAAAAACAAACAAAATATCAATTTTCTTTACATTTGCATTCTTGTACATTTATTCATTTTTGTACATTATTTATTCAATTCTTGTATGAATTCAATATGGTTGTAATAGATAATTAGGCTTAATTTTCTTGCAATCCCAATTTATAATTTGTACACCCCCCTCCCACAAGTATTGTAATAGCGTAGTAATTTTAAATTCCGCACTTTATCGCTTTATATACAAATGCTAGTAATTAGGTTTTGTACGGAAAGAGTAAAACCAATCAATTAGAAAACCCTAATCAAAGACAAAACCAAGCATGAAAACAATTCACTAGCACACAAGCACCCCCTAGGGTAAATCCACTTGGTTGCCTTATAAAATGGCCATATTACGCATGTGAGGTACCTTAGAAAAAAAATAAGTAAAATATAAGATCATAGTCCCTCGACGACGCTATCTATGTTGTCTTTCAAATGATCTTAGTCCCTAAAAGAGAATGCTAAGACACCTTGCAACATTTCTAATCATAGTTATACAATGACCCACGCCCATCCCGTTTACATCCAAAGATATGGTTACTTACCAAATCAATGGTAAGATAACAATGTCAAAGGAAAGATAAAATGAACATGAAAGACTTTTGAGTAGATAGAATGCTCTTAATTACTTGCTCAAATTCAAAGCAAAAACATCCTTGCTATTTTCAAAACAAACACCTACACTTTCAAAACCTCTTACAAACTTGAAAACATTTTCAAAAAATCAATACCTTTGTATACATTCTTACGAACGAGAATCATTACAAAGTTTGCCTAACCAATGGCCTCTTTACAAAATACTTTAGAAAAAAACTACACAAAGCACAATTTCAAACAAAAGCAAGCGATCTATTCACACCCCTGGCCCATTTTATTTTCTTTTTTCTCATTATTATTAATTTGTTTTTTTTCCTTAAATATTTTATCTAATATTAAAAAATCAGAAAAAATATAAAAACATTAGATTTATATTTTGAAATAATTTATTTATTTTTTACACATGAAATTATTTTATATAATAATACTTTATTTATTTTCCTAATTTATTTTTGTAAATTTAATTAAAAAACTAGGGTTTTAGTTATTTTATTTTACACAATTTAAATATATTATTTTAAAACCAAAAAGACCAAAAATATTTTATAATACTATAATTTATTTTTAAGACAAAAAATACCAAAAAAATATTCTTCTTACAAACTTAATTTCCTTTTTAATCAATTAATATATTAGGGTTTTATTTAAAATCTTTTCCTAGTAAATTTAGGTTTTACTCTTTACTAATTTAGTTAATTATTTTCTTTTAGTTAATTAGTTTAAAACCAAAACCCCTTCTCTCTAAAAAACAAACAAAATATCAATTTTCTTTACATTTGCATTCTTGTACATTTATTCATTTTTGTACATTATTTATTCAATTCTTGTATGAATTCAATATGGTTGTAATAGATAATTAGGCTTAATTTTCTTGTAATCCCCATTTATAATTTGTACACCCCCTCCCACAAGTATTGTAATAGCATAGTAATTTTAAATTCCGCAATTTATCGCTTTATATACAAATGCTAGTAATTAGGGTTTGTACGGAAAGACTAAAACCAATCAATTAGAAAACCCTAATTAAAGACAAAACCAAGCATGAAAACAATACACTAGCACACAAGCACCCCCTAGGGTAAATCCACTTGGTTGCCTTATAAAATGACCATATTACGCATGTGCGGTACCTTAGCAAAAAAAACAAGCAAAATATAAGATCATAGTCCCTCGATGACGCTATCTATGTTGTCTTTCAAATGATCTTAGTCCCTAAAAGAGAATGCTAAGACACCTTGGAACATTGCTAATCATGATTATACAATGACCCACGCCCATCCCGTTTACATCCAAAGATATGGTTACTTACAAAATCAATGGTAAGATAACAATATCAAAGGAAAGATAAAATGAACATGAAAGTCTTTTGAGTAGATAGAATGCTCCTAATTACTTGCTCAAATTCAAAATAAAAACATCCTTGCCATTTTCAAAACAAACACCTACACTTTCAAAACCTCTTACAAACCTGAAAACATTTTCAAAAAATAAACACCTTTGTATACATTCTTACGAACGAGAATCATTACAAAGTTTGCCTAAACAATGGCCTCTTTACAAAATACTTTAGAAAAAAACCACACAAAGCACAATTTCAAACAACAGCAAGTGATCTATTCACACCCCTGGCCCATTTTATTTTCTTTTTTCTCATTATTATTTATTTGTTTTTTTTCCTTAAATATTTTATCTAATATTAAAAAATCAGAAAAAATATAAAAACATTAGATTTATATTTTGATATAATTTATTTATTTTTTACACAAGAAATTATTTTATTTAATAATACTTTATTTATTTTCCTAATTAATTTTTGTAAATTTAATTAAAAAACTAGGGTTTTAGTTATTTTATTTTACACAATTTAAATATATTATTTTAAAACCAAAAAGACCAATAATATTTTATAATACTATAATTTATTTTTAAGACAAAAAATACCAAAAAAATATTCTTCTTACAAACTTAATTTCCTTTTTAACCAATTAATATATTAGGGTTTTATTTAAAATCTTTTCCTAGTAAATTTATGTTTTACTCTTTACTAATTTAGTTAATTATTTTCTTTTAGTTAATTATTTTAAAACCAAAACCCCTTCTCTCTAAAAAACAAACAAAATATCCATTTTCTTTACATTTGCATTCTTGTACATTTATTCATTTTTGTACATTATTTATTCAATTCTTGTATGAATTCAATATGGTTGTAATAGATAATTAGGATTATTTTTCTTGCAATCCCCATTTATAATTTGTACACCCCCCTCCCACAAGTATTGTAATAGCATAGTAATTTTAAATTCCGCAATTTATCGCTTTATATACAAATGCTAGTAATTAAGGTTTGTACGGAAAGACTAAAACCAATCAATTAGAAAACCCTAATCAAAGACAAAACCAAGCATGAAAACAATACACTAGCACACAAGCACCCCCTAGGGTAAATCCACTTGGTTGCCTTACAAAATGGCCATATTACGCATGTGAGGTACCTTAGTAAAAAAACAAGTAAAATATAAGATCATAGTCCCTCGATGACGCTATTTATGTTGTCTTTCAAATGATCTTAGTCCCTAAAAGAGAATGTTAAGACACCTTGAAATATTTCTAAGCATGGTTATACAATGACCTACGCCCATCCCGTTTACATCCAAAGATATGGTTACTTACCAAATCAATGGTAAGATAACAATGTCAAAGGAAAGATAAAATGAACATGAAAGACTTTTGAGTAGATAGAATGCTCCTAATTACTTGCTCAAATTCAAAACAAAAACATCCTTGTTGTTTTCAAAACAAACACCTACACTTCCAAAACCTCTTACAAACTTGAAAATATTTTCAAAAAATTAACACCTTTGTATACATTCTTACGAACGAGAATCATTACAAAGTTTGCCTAAACAATGCCCTCTTTACAAAATACTTTAGAAAAAAATAACACAAAGCACAATTTCAAACAAAAGCAAGTGATCTATTCACAACCCTGGCCCATTTTATTTTCTTTTTTCTCATTTTTATTTATTTGTTTTTTTCCTTAAATATTGAAATTCTGGCAGCAGATACTTAATGTCACAGTGAATGTTATGACACCGTATCTGACACACTTCAAGACAGTAATTTTAAATGCAGTAAAGAACATAATCAATTGTTTACCCAGTTCAGTGTGTAACAACACCTACTCTGGGGGCTACCAAGCCAGGGAGGAAATTCATTATAAGAGATATTAATTTAGGAATAAACCAACCAGTTTATCTCCTTCACTTAATACCTACCCAATGCAACTTCAATCTAAGATCAACTTAAACCTGAGTTCCTGCTCACTCCCCCTCAATCACAGCAGTGATACTAAACTATTGATTAATGAAATTATGAAGATACTCTTCAGTACACACACTTGATTTTGCTTCACAGCTTTAATCAAGTGACAAACACTCTTGCTTCAAAGCTTTGAGTGATACACAACTCTAACTTGACTTTGCTTCAAAGCTTTAATCAAGTGACACAAACACTCGTGCTTCAAAGCTTTGAGTGATACACAACCCTTACAATAAAATCCTACTCCAAGTCACTTATCACAATGATAATTGCTTGGATCACAGTAGTTACAACTATACAATCCCTTATTGATCTTCTGTCAAAAAGTGTGCTTCACCAACAGTCTTCATGAGGAATATATAGGCAGTTATTCTTTAGTTAGGGCTTCCACGAAAATAGTTAGGGTTAATTAGGGTTAACCTCAAGACTTGTTCATAGGTCTTTAACAACCAGATTAGGGTTAAGCAGAGTTAACCTAATGTCCACGTGAGAATCTGATCTGGACTGTAAACCAGATTCCTGAAAATTCTCAGAAATAACAAATCTGCATAAATGTTAGATCAGTACAGGATGTCTTAACATTGGTTATGACAACAAGAATCTTGTTTACTGATTTTGGTAGAATGCAATAAATATGATCATTGCTTAATGATCAGCTAAATACTCATATTGAGTAGCTCCTGTATGACATTCTTTTTCTGCAGAATGTACCTTGTATCCAAGAATGTTATGACATCAGTCATGACATTCACACAACTGGTTTTACCAAAAAAAATGCCAACAACCAAACACTTACAAACTCCCCCTTTGTCAAATTTTTGGCTAAAACCCCTAAACAATCAGAGATTAAAAAGCAGCTGAATTTTTAATAACATCTACCAAGTCTAATTCTACCAAAATTATCACAAAATATTCTCCCCCTCTTTAGCCATAAATAGGCCAAAGATACTTGTACTTTTAAGTTATACAGTCATCCAAAAGGATTAATAAAAACACAGAGAGAAAAAATCAAAAGTCATTTGCAGTAACAGGTACCAGCAGCAAACTTGTCAACTACACTGATCTTCAAGCATTGTCATCTTCAGAGGAGGCACTATCTTCAGCATTGTGCTGGTCTTCATCAGCATCCTCTTCCCTTCTTTGTCCTTCATTCTCCTCCTATTCTAGTCTAGCAATCAGGTCCTCAAGAGTCATTTTCCTTGTATCAAGCTCTTTGTAGGTTTCCTTCAGCACAGTTATAACATCAGTTTTCTTGGAATGAGATTTGACAGTTGATGTCTCAGTAGATGTCGTGACAATGTCAGGAACATGTGTTCCCTGAAATAGCTTATAGTGCAAACCAAGAGCAGGGGCTCTTTTGCATACAGTATCTTTTTCAACTAGAATGTCAGGATACTGAGCAATGACTATACCACACAGGAGAGAGGGAAAGGCAATAGGACCTTTAATAGCACAACTTCCAACATGTTTCAATGTTTGATCAAAGATATACTTGCCATAGTCAAAGTTTGTCCTGGTTCCAACAGCATAAATAAATCTTCCCAAGCCTGTGGAGATGGTTGATTTATGGTTGGTGGGAACCCAGTTAGTTGCACCAATTTTGTGTAGAATGGCAAATTTCATGCTCAGCTTGCTTGCATTCAGCTTCCCTTTTAAGGGCCAGCTCTTGACTTGATTTACAGTGATGGTTTGACACACTTGGTTGTCAGTAACCTCAAGCTCAGGGCAAGCATCATCAGGTCTTCCTAGGAATTTGTTTATTTCAGAGGGAGAGAAATTTACCTTCCTTCCTCTCACATACACACACTTAAAATCAGCTGACTTTCCATCAGCACATCCATCAGATAAATTTACTATGAATTCTTTGACAAGAATTTCATAGCAGTTGGTAAACTTTACCACAGTATTTATTAGACCAGCAGTCTTGATTAGATCCATGATCTCATTACATTCCATGGCACTGTTGTTCAGCTCTCTTTCCAAGGCGATCCTTTTCAAAAATACATACTTTCACCTGTTTGCATTCTCTGGATGGTGAAAGGAGATGTTGTCAATGGCAACTTCAGGGACTTTAGGCATTTTGCTCGAAGAGAGTTTCTTTCTGAGAGGAATGTCTGGAACATTACTCTCAACATCAAACTCAAATTCTGATTCCTCATCAGATTCAGAGGGTTCAGGCTCCTTCCTTTTCTTGGCTATTGGTTGTCTCAAAGGTTTTGAGAGACTACCAACAGGTACTCTAGTTTTCACCTTCCCTTTCTCTTTTGTCAATCCAGCCTTCACAGCTTCTACTCCAGTCTTGTTCTCAGACCTGGTTTTCTTATGAACAACTTCAGTAGCCTTATCTTTGGAGAGGCTTTTGGCAGCATCCTGCTTTCCTTTTCTGTTCATCATCCTTCTAGCTATGCTAGGGTTGATATTGGCAATTAAGTCACTGTCAGAGTATTCTTCATCAACATCAATAATCGGGGGTTCAACATCCTTCTCAGTAGGGTTCTGGTGATCATCACGATTTTCAGGAGATTTCCTAATGTTGTCATCAGGTGTCTCAACATTCTGAGTGACATCTGGATTCATTTCAACATTTGGACTAGCATATTCTTAGTTCAAAGGTACAGAAATGCCAGGTACAAAGTGATTCTCATTTAGAATCCTAGTGACAAGTCTAGCTATAGCTTGATGAACATAAACAGAACCTTCCCTATTTGCTATTTCTGGAGGAACAGAAGATGATGGTTGAGAGGATTTACCAGATGGAGAGGCTTGTGATCTTCTTGCATGTCTGGTTCGCAGCTTCTTGACCTTAGTGGGGTCAGCTTCCAGTTCACGAAGAGGAGTTATCTCCAGAACATCAGAATCCATGCAGTTTGTGATTGCCCAAGGTTCACGATCAGAGGATGCGGAAGAAGCAGTCGCCTTTGAAGAGGATGATGACATGGATAGTTGAGACATTTTGAGTGATTTAGAAAACAGGTAACAGTGATAGTGAAATCTTCGTTTGAGAGATTGGAGATTGTTGCAGAAACGCGAGAGGAGGGAGATATATGAATGTCTATTCAACTTCTTAAAATTTTGGAAAGAAATAGAGAAACAGATGATTAGCCCAATCAGAGTAGACTTAACTAAAATATCTCTCTCATCCCTTGTTTTAAGCAAAATTAATTGCTACATTTCTTCATGTTGGCAAATACCCAGCTTGCCCCTCAAATTTTCAAATTGACTAGCATCAAGTGCCTTGGTAAAAATGTCAGCCAGTTGTAGTTCATTGGCAACATGTTCAAGTTTAATCGCCTTTTCCTCCACAAGATCTCTGATGAAGTGATGTCTAATGTCAATATGCTTGGTCCTGCTATGCTGAATAGGATTCTTGGAAATGTTGATAGTACTCAGATTGTCACTGTACAATGTCATAACATCTTGTGTGACATTATACTCAGTAAGCATCTGTTTCATCCAGATCATTTGAGAACAGCTACTACCAGCTGCTATGTATTCAGCTTCAGCAGTAGATAGAGACACACAGTTCTGTTTCTTGCTGAACCAAGAGACAAGATTATTTCCCAAGAAGAAACATCCTCCAGAGGTGCTCTTTCTATCATCAGCACTTCCAGCCCAATCAGCATCACAGTAACCAGTCAGAGTTGGTTCACATCCATGAGAGTACAGCAAGCCATAGTTGTAAGTTCCACTCACATACTTCAGAATTCTTTTCACTTGGTTGATATGACTTACTTTGGGTTCAGCCTGGTATCTTGCACATACTCAAACTGCAAAAGCAATGTCAGGTTTGCTGACTGTTAAGTATAGCAGACTTCCTATCATGCTTCTGTACAAGCTTTGATCCACCTTAACCCCACTTGAATCTTTGGACAACTTTAAATGAGTAGGTGCAGGAGTCCTTTTGTGAATGGCATTCTCCATCCCAAACTTCTTGACAATGTTCTTTGCATACTTACTTTGAGACAGAAAAATTGAGTCTTCCATCTGTGTGACTTGCAGTCCAAGAAAGTAGGTCAATTCTCCCATGAGGCTCATTTCAAATTCAGCTTGCATCTGGTCAGCAAAATGTTTAACCATTTTATCTGACATTCCCCCAAACACTATGTCATCAACATAAATTTGAGCTACCATTATCTTTCCTCCTTCATTTTTGACAAAAAGAGTTTTATCCAAGCCTCCTTTCCTGTATCCTTTTTCAGAGAGGAATTTTGTCAACCTGTCATATCATGCTCTAGGAGCTTGTTTCAGGCCATATAAAGCTTTCCTCAATTTGTAGACATGATCAGGGCAGTTTGGATCCACAAATCCTTTAGGCTGTTCCACATAAACTTCCTCATTTAAGTACCCATTAAGGAAGGCACTCTTTACATCCATCTGAAATAACTTGAACTTAAGGAGACAAGCAATTCCCAATAGGAGTCTAATTGATTCCAGTCTGGCTACAGGAGCAAAAGTCTCATCAAAATCAACCCCTTCAACTTGAGTATATCCTTGAGCAACAAGTCTTGCCTTACTCCTGGTGACAACTCCTTCAGCATCTGATTTGTTCTTGTAGATCCATTTTGTGCCAATGATGTTTGTTCCTCTTGGTCTAGGAACTAACTCCCATACTTCATGTTGCTTGAATTGGTTCAATTCATCTTGCATTGCTCCAATCCAGTATTCATCAGTTAAAGCCTCCTTAACATTTCTTGGTCCAATCTTAGATACAAAGCAAGAGTTTGTGATGATTTCCCTAGATATTGTAATGACTCCACTGTTAGGATCTCCTATGATGAGTTCCTTAGGATGATCTTTCTGAATTCTAATGGAAGGGTCTTTGTTAGCTTCTTTTGATTCAGATTCTGATGAAGTAGTTTTAGGAACATCATCCTTTTGAGTTGAGGTCTCAAAGAATGTCTCAACATCATATGGGACATTTGTTTCCTCATGGTAATCATCAACTATGACATTTATAGATTCCATCATAACTTTGGTCCTGGAATTGAATACCCTATAAGCTCTGCTGTTGGTAGAGTATCCTAGGAATATTCCTTCATCACTTTTAGGGTCCATCTTTCTCCTTTGTTCACGATCTGTCAGAATATATCATTTGCTTCCAAATACATGGAAGTACTTCACTGTAGGCTTTCTTCCTTTCCAAAGTTCATAAATGGTGGATGATGTTCCCTTTCTCAAGGTGACCCTGTTATGGACATAACAAGCTGTATTCATAGCTTCAGCCCAAAAATGAATAGGAAGTCTTTTGGCATGTATCATTGCTCTGGAAAATTCCTGTATAGTCTTGTTTTTCCTTTCCACAACTCCATTTTGTTGAGGAGTTATGGGTGAAGAGAATTCATGATTAATTCCTTCTGAGGAGCAGAACTCATCAAACTTACTGTTTTCAAATTCCTTGCCATGATCACTTCTGATTCTGACAATGCATCCTTCTTTTTCTCTTTGAATTCTTTTGCACAGTTCCTTAAATACTTCAAATACATCAGACTTTTCCCTAATGAAGTTAATCCAGGTGAATCTGGAAAAATCATCCACAACAACATAGGCATATCTTTTTCCACCAAGACTTTCCACCTGCATTGGTCCCATCAGATCCATATGTAGAAGTTCTAGTACCTTAGAGGTGGTCAGATGTCTTATCTTTAGATGTGACATTCTAGTCTGCTTTCCAACCTGACATTCACCACAGACTCTCCCTTCATCAATTTGCAGCCTTGGAATCCCTCTGACTGCCTCCATGGATATAATCCTTTTCATTCCTCTTAGATGTAAATGACCAAGTTTTTGGTGCCACAGTTTCACTTCTTTTTCTTCTTTGGCAATAGAGCACACAGAAGAATAATTAGTGTTCTCAGACTCCCATAAGTAGCAGTTATCTTTAGATCTGACTCCTATCATTACAACTTCTTGTCTTTCATTAGTTACAAGACATTCAGACTTGGTGAAGTTGACCTTGAATCCTAGATCACATAATTGACTGATACTTATGAGATTAGCAGTCAAGCCTTTTACCAGCAATACTTCATTTAGGTTTGGAACTCCAGGGCAGTCCAAGTTTCCAACTCCTTTGATTTCTCCT
Source organism: Vicia faba (assembly GCA_948472305.1). Classification (NCBI taxonomy): domain Eukaryota; kingdom Viridiplantae; phylum Streptophyta; class Magnoliopsida; order Fabales; family Fabaceae; genus Vicia; species Vicia faba. Next base: position 804,120,465 of record OX451741.1, read on the forward strand.
CTAGCACCATCTCCAAAAGTCACATAACTAGTAGTGTGAGGTTTAACATTATTGAGAAGATTCTTGATTCCATTCATGTGTTTAGAGCATCCACTGTCAAAGTACCAGTCTTCCTTTGCAGAGACTCTAAGGGAGGTGTGAGCTATCAGTGCAGCAGCCTTTTTCTTCCACTGTTGAGTATATGGTGCCTTGTTAGACTTAGGTTTGACAACTGGGGTCTGATTAGGATATCCATATAATCTGAAGCAGAATGGTTTTATGTGACCAAACCTCCCACAATGATGACATCTCCATCTTTGATACTTTTTCTTCATATTTCTCTGTTTCGATGTTGAGTGTTATGTTGTGACATCTGCTTTGACATTTGTTTATCACGCCTGATTTTCTTCTTGTCTACAATAGATTTCTTTGCTGCCACAAATCCTAGACCAGACTTGTTTCCCACATTTTGTCCAACCTGAAGGATTTCTTCTAATTTGTCAGTTCCATTTGTCAGCATCTTGACAGATTTGGTCATTTGGTCAAGTTTTGAGTTTAGCATTTGAACTTCACTTTCGAGATGACTTATAGTATCAGTGCCTGCCTTCTTCTCAGCCTCCAACTTTACTATGAGTTTTTTTTTGTCTCTCATTTTGCTGACAGACTTCAGCACTTCTGATACATAACTTCTTGTAGGAGTCAGCCAGTTCTTCAAATGTTACTTCCTCATCACAAGAGTCACTATCAGAGTTACAAATACCAGTTAGTGCAGTAACTAGTTTGGCAGATTCTTCTTCAGAATTACTTTCTGAGTCACAATCAGACCAAGTAACAGACATTCCTTTCTTTTTTTTCTTAAGAAAGGTAGGACATTCAGCTCGAATGTGCCCATATCCTTTACATCCATAGCATTGGATTCCTTTGCTTTGATTTCCCTTCTCTCCAGACTTTGGTCTTCTGCTGGAGTCATAAGATCTGTTAATGTCAGAGGGGATGTTCTTGACATTTGACCTTGACTTTGGGTCCATTCTCTTGATGAGTTTGTTGAACTGCCTTCCAAGCATGGCTATAGCTTCTGAAATATTTTCTTCTTCATCCTCCTTGTTTTCATCTTCAGTATTAGATACAAGTGATATGCTCTTGTTTTTCTTGTCAACATTGTCACTGATCCCCATCTCAAAGGTCTGAAGTGACCCAATGAGTTCATCAACCTTCAAGTTACAGATATCCTGAGCTTCCTCTATAGCAGTTACCTTCATTGTAAATCTTTTAGGCAAGGATCTGAGAATCTTTCTCACCAGTTTTTCTTCTGACATCTTTTCTCCCAATGCTCCTGAGGTGTTGGCAATTTCCAAGATGTTCATGTGAAACTCATGAATTCTCTCATCTTCCATCATCCTTAGGTTCTCAAATTTGGTAGTCAGCATCTGAAGCCTTGACATTTTTACTTTGGATGTGCCCTCATGGGTAGTTTTGAGAGTGTCCCAAACATCCTTATCCAGTTCACATTGATGTACTAGTCTGAATATGTTTCTATCAATTCCATTGAACAAGGCATTTAAAGCTTTGGAGTTACCCAGGGCTAATTCATCTTCTTCTTTGCTCCATTCTTCCTCAGGTTTCAGACTGGTTGTCCCATCTTTCCCAGTTATGGTGGGATGGTTCCATCCTTTGTCAGCAGCTCTCCAAGCCTTTTTATCCAGTGATTTTAAGAAGGCAATCATACGAGGTTTCCAGTAGTCATAATTTGATCCATCCATAATGGGTGGTCTGTTCCCAAATCCTCCTTCTTTGTCCATAGCGCCAGAAAATAATATCCCTAGATCTCACCCAGTAAGACAGGCAGGGTGCCTGCTCTGATGCCAATTGAAATTCTGGCAGCAGATACTCAATGTCACAGTGAATGTTATGACACCGTATCTGACACATTTCAAGACAGTAATTTTAAAAGCAGTAAAGAACACAATCAATTGTTTACCCAGTTCAGTGTGTAACAACACCTACTCTGGGGGCTACCAAGACAGGGAGGAAATGCACTATAAGAGATATTAATTTAGGAATAAACCAACCAGTTTATCTCCTTCACTTAAGACCTACCCAATGCAACTTCAATCTAAGATCAACTTAAACCTGAGTTCCTGCTCACTCCCCCTCAATCACAGCAGTGATACTAAACTATTGATTAATGAAATTATGAAGATACTCTTCAGTACACACACTTGATTTTGCTTCACAGCTTTAATCAAGTGACAAACACTCTTGCTTCAAAGCTTTGAGTGATACACAACCCTAACTTGACTTTGCTTCAAAGCTTTAATCAAGTGACACAAACACTCGTGCTTCAAAGCTTTGAGTGATACACAACCCTTACAATAAAATCCTACTCCAAGTCACTTATCACAATGATAATTGCTTGGATCACAGTAGTTACAACTATACAATCCCTTATTGATCTTTTGTCAAAAAGTGTGCTTCACCAACAGTCTTCATGAGGAATATATAGGCAGTTATTCTTCAGTTAGGGCTTCCACGAAAATAGCTAGGGTTAATTAGGGTTAACCTCAAGACTTGGTCATAGGTCTTTAACAACCAGATTAGGGTTAAGCAGAGTTAACCTAATGTCCACGTGAGAATCTGATCTGGACTGTATAAACCAGATTCCTGAAAATTCTCAGAAATAACAAATCTGCAAAAATGTTAGATCAGTACAGGATGTCTTAACATTGGTTATGACAACAAGAATCATGTTTACTGATTTTGGTAGAATGCAATAAATATGATCATTGCTTAATGATCAGCTAAACACTCATATTGAGTAGCTCCTGTATGACATTCTTTTTCTGTAGAATATACCTTGTATCCCAGAATGTTATGACATCACTCATGACATTCACACAACTGGTTTTACCAAAAAAAAATGCCATCAACCAAACACTTACAAATATTTTATCTAATATTAAAAAATCAGAAAAAAAATATAAAAACATTAGATTTATATTTTGATATAACTTATTTATTTTTTACATAAGAAATTATTTTATTTAATCATACTTTATTTATTTTCCTAATTAATTTTTGTAAATTTAATTAAAAAACTAGGGTTTTAGTTATTTTATTTTACATAATTTAAATATATTATTTTAAAACCAAAAAGACCAAAAATATTTTATAATACTATAATTTATTTTTAAGACAAAAAATACCAAAAAAGTATTCTTCTTACAAACTTAATTTCCTTTTTAATCAATTAATATATTAGGGTTTTATTTAAAATCTTTTCCTAGTAAATTTAGGTTTTACTCTTTACTAATTTAGTTAATTATTTTCTTTTAGTTAATTATTATAAAACCAAAACCCCTTCTCTCTAAAAAACAAACAAAATATTCATTTTCTATACATTTGCATTCTTGTACATTTACTCATTTTTGTACATTATTTATTTAATTCTTGTATGAATTCAATATGGTTTTAATAGATAATTAGGCTTAATTTTCTTGCAATCCCCATTTATAATTTGTACACCCCCCTCCCACAAGTAATGTAATAGCGTAGTAATTTTAAATTACGCAATTTATCGCTTTATATACAAATGCTAGTAATTAGAGTTTATACGGAAAGACTAAAACCAATCAATTAGAAAACCCTAATCGAAGACAAAACCAAGCATGAAAACAGTACACTTGCACACAAGCACCCCCTAGGGTAAATCCACTTGGTTTCCTTACAAAATGGCCATATTACGCATGTGAGGTACCTTAACAAAAAAAAAAGCAAAATATAAGATCATAGTCCCTCGATGACGCTATCTATGTTGTCTTTCAAATGATATTAGTCCCTAAAAGAGAATGCTAAGACACCTTGCAACATTGCTAATCATGGTTATACGATGATCCACGCTCATCCCGTTTACATCCAAAGATATGGTTACTTACCAAATCAATGGTAAGATAACAATGTCAAAGGAAAGATAAAATGAACATGAAAGACTTTTGAGTAGATAGAATGCTCCTAATTACTTGCTCAAATTCAAAACAAAAACATCCTTGCTATTTTCAAAAGAAACACCTACACTTTCAAAACCTCTTACAAACTTGAAAACATTTTCAAAAAATCAACACCTTTGTATACATTCTTACGAACGAGAATCATTACAAAGTTTGCCTAAACAATGGCCACTTTATAAAATACTTTAGAAAAAAACCACACAAAGCACAATTTCAAACAAAAGCAAGTGATCTATTCACACCCCTGGCCCATTTTATTTTCTTTTTTCTCATTATTATTTATATGTTTTTTTTCCTTAAATATTTTATCTAATATTAAAAAATCAGAAAAAATATAAAATCATTAGATTTATATTTTGATATAATTTATTTATTTTTTACACAAGAAATTATTTTATTTAATAATACTTTATTTATTTTCCTAATTAATTTTTGTAAATTAAATTAAAAACTAGGGTTTTAGTTATTTTATTTTACACAATTTAAATATATTATTTTAAAACCAAAAAGACCAAAAATATTTTATAATACTATAATTTATTTTTAAGACAAAAAATACCAAAAAAATATTCTTCTTACAAACTTAATTTCCTTTTTAATCAATTAATATATTAGGGTTTTATTTAAAATCTTTTCCTAGTAAATTTAGGTTTTACTCTTTACTAATTTAGTTAATTATTTTCTTTTAGTTAATTATTTTAAAACCAAAACCCCTTCTCTCTAAAAAACAAACAAAATATTCATTTTCTTTACATTTGCATTCTTGTACATTTATTCATTTTTGTACATTATTTATTCAATTCTTGTATGAATTCAATATGGTTGTAATAGATAATTAGGCTTAATTTTCTTGCAATCCCCATTTATAATTTGTACACCCCCCTCCTACAAGTATTGTAATAGCGTAGTAATTTTAAATTCCGCAATTTATCGCTTTTTATACAAATGCTAGTAATTAGGGTTTGTACGGAAAGACTAAAACCAATCAATTAGAAAACCCTAATCAAAGACAAAACCAAGCATGAAAACAATACACTAACACACAAGCACCCCCTAGGGTAAATCCACTTGGTTGCCTTAAAAATTGGCCATATTACGCATGTGAGGTACCTTAGCAAAAAAAAACAAGCAAAATATAAGATCATAGTCCCTCGACGACGCTATCTATGTTGTCTTTCAAATGATCTTGGTCCCTAAAAGAGAATACTAAGACACCTTGCAACATTGCTAATCATGGTTATACGATGACCCACGCCCATTCTGTTTACATCCAAAGATATGATTACTTACCAAATCAATGGTAAGATAACAATGTCAAAGGAAAGATAAAGTGAACATGAAAGACTTTTGAAGAGATAGAATGCTCCTAATTACTTGTTCAAATTCAAAACAAAAACATCCTTGCTATTTTCAAAACAAACACCTACACTTCTAAAACCTCTTACAAACTTGAAAATATTTTCAAAAAATCAACACCTTTGTATACATTCTTACGAACGAGAATCATTACAAAGTTTGCCTAAACAATGCCCTCTTTACAAAATACTTTAGAAAAAAATCACACAAATCATAATTTCAAACAAAAGCAAGTGATCTATTCACAACCCTGGCCCATTTTATTTTCTTTTTTCTCATTTTTATTTATTTGTTTTTTTCCTTAAATATTATATCTAATATTAAAAAACCAGAAAAAATATAAAAACATTAGATTTATATTTTGATATTATTTATTTATTTTTTACACAAGAAATTATTTTATTTAATAATACTTTATTTATTTTCCTAATTAATTTTTGTAAATTTAATTAAAAAACTAGGGTTTTAGTTATATTATTTTACACAATTTAAATATATTATTTTAAAACCAAAAAGACCAAAAATATTTTATAATACTATAATTTATTTTTAAGACAAAAAATACCAAAAAAATATTCTTCTTACAAACTTAATTTCCTTTTTAATCAATTAATATATTAGGGTTTTATTTAAAATCTTTTCCTAGTAAATTTAGGTTTTACTCTTTACTAATTTAGTTAATTATTTTCTTTTAGTTAATTATTTTAAAACCAAAACCCCTTCTCTCTAAAAAACAAACAAAATATTCATTTTCTTTACATTTGCATTCTTGTACATTTACTCATTTTTGTACATTATTTATTCAATTCTTGTATGAATTCAATATGGTTTTAATAGATAATTAGGCTTAATTTTCTTGCAATCCCCATTTATAATTTGTACACTCCCCTCACACAAGTATTATAATAGCGTAGTAATTTTAAATTACGCAATTTATCGCTTTATATACAAATGCTAGTAATTAGGGTTTGTACGGAAAGACTAAAACCAATCAATTAGAAAACCTTAATCAAAGACAAAACCAAGCATGAAAACAATACACTTGCACACAAGCACCCCCTAGGGTAAATCCACTTGGTTTCCTTACAAAATGGCCATATTACGCATGTGAGGTACCTTAACAAAAAACAAGCAAAATATAAGATCATAGTCCCTCGATGACGCTATCTATGTTGTCTTTCAAATAATATTAGTCCCTAAAAGAGAATGCTAAGACACCTTGCAACATTTCTAATCATGGTTATATGATGATCCACGGCCATCCCGTTTACATCCAAAGATATGGTTACTTACCAAATCAATGGTAAGATAACAATGTCAAAGGAAAGATAAAATGAACATGAAAGACTTTTGAGTAGATAGAATGCTCCTAATTACTTGCTCAAATTCAAAACAAAAACATCCTTGCTATTTTCAAAACAAACACCTACACTTTCAAAACCTCTTACAAACCTGAAAACATTTTCAAAAAATAAACACCTTTGTATACATTCTTACGAACGAGAATCATTACAAAGTTTGCCTAAACAATGGCCTCTTTACAAAATACTTTAGAAAAAAACCACACAAAGCACAATTTCAAACAATAGCAAGTGATATATTCACACCCCTGGCCCATTTTATTTTCTTTTTTCTCATTATTATTTATTTGTTTTTTTTTCCTTAAATATTTTATCTAATATTAAAAATCAGAAAAAATATAAAAACATTAGATTTATATTTTGATATAATTTATTTATTTTTTACACAAGAAATTATTTTATTTAATAATACTTTATTTATTTTCCAAATTAATTTTTGTAAATTTAATTAAAAAACTAGGGTTTTAGTTATTTTATTTTACATAATTTAAATATATTATTTTAAAACCAAAAAGACCAAAAATATTTTAAAATACTGTAATTTATTTTTAAGACAAAATATACCAAAAAAAATTTCTTCTTACAAACTTAATTTCCTTTTTAACCAATTAATATATTAGGGTTTTATTTAAAATCTTTTCCTAGTAAATTTATGTTTTACTCTTTACTAATTTAGTTAATCATTTTCTTTTAGTTAATTATTTTAAAACCAAAACCCCTTCTCTCTAAAAAACAAACAAAATATCCATTTTCTTTACATTTGCATTCTTGTACATTTATTCATTTTGGTACATTATTTATTCAATTCTTGTATGAATTCAATATGGTTATAATAGATAATTAGGCTTAATTTTCTTGCAATCCTCATTTATAATGTGTACACCCCCCTCCCACAAGTATTGTAATAGCGTAGTAATTTTAAATTCCGCAATTTATCGGTTTATATACAAATGCTAGTAATTAGGGTTTGTACGGAAGGACTAAAACCAGTCAATTAGAAAACCCTAATCAAAGACAAAACCAAGTATGAAAACATTACACTTGCACACAAGCACCCCCTAGGGTAAATCCACTTGGTTGCCTTACAAAATGGCCATATTACGCATGTGAGGTACCTTAACAAAAAAACAAGCAAAATATAAGATCATAGTCCCTCGATGACGCTATCTATGTTGTCTTTCAAATGATCTTAGTCCCTAAAAGAGAATGCTAAGACACCTTGCAACATTGCTAATCATGGTTATACGATGACCCACGCCTATCCCGTTTACATCCAAAGATATGGTTACTTACCAAATCAATGGTAAGATAACAATGTCAAAGGAAAGATAAAATGAACATGAAAGACTTTTGAGTAGATAGAATGCTCCTAATTACTTGCTCAAATTCAAAACAAAAACATCCTTGTTATTTTCAAAACAAACACCTACACTTTCAAAACCTCTTACAAACTTGAAAACATTTTCAAAAAATCAACATCTTTGTATACATTCTTACGAACGAGAATCATTACAAAGTTTACCTAAACAATGGCCTCTTTACAAAATACTTTAGAAAAAAAACCACATAAAGCACAATTTCAAACAAAAGCAAGTGATCTATTCACACCTCTAGCATATTTTATTTTCTTTTTTCTCATTTTTATTTATTTGTTTTTTTTTCCTTCAATATTTTATCTAATATTAAAAAATCAGAAAAAATATAAAAACATTAGATTTATATTTTGATATAATTTATTTATTTTTTACACAAGAAATTATTTTATTTAATCATACTTTATTTATTTTCCTAATTTATTTTTGTAAATTTAATTAAAAAAATTAGGGTTTTAGTTATTTTATTTTACACAATTTAAATATATTATTTTAAAACCAAAAAGACATAAAATATTTTATAATACTATAATTTATTTTTAAGACAAAAAATACCAAAAAAATATTCTTCTTACAAACTTAATTTCCTTTTTAATCAATTAATATATTAGAGTTTTATTTAAAATCTTTTCCTAGTAAATTTAGGTTTTACTCTTTACTAATTTAGTTAATTATTTTTTTTAGTTAATTAGTTTAAACCAAAACCCCTTCTCTCTAAAAAACAAACAAAATATCCATTTTCTTTACATTTGCATTCTTGTACATTTATTCATTTTTGTACATTATTTATTCAATTCTTGTATAAATTCAATATGGTTGTAATATATAATTAGGCTTAATTTTCTTGCAAACCCCATTTATAATTTGTACACCCCCTCCCACAAGTATTGTAATAGCGTAGTAATTTTAAATTCCACAATTTATCGCTTTATATACAAATGCTTGTAATTAGGGTTTGTACGGAAAGACTAAAACCAATCAATTAGAAAACCCTAATCAAAGACAAAACCAAGCATGAAAACAATACACTTGCACACAAGCACCCCTAGGGTAAATCTACTTGGTTGCCTTACAAAATGGCCATATTACGCATGTGGGGTACCTTAGCAAAAAAAACAAGCAAAATATAAGATCATAGTCCCTCGACGACGCTATCTATGTTGTCTTTCAAATGATCTTAGTCCCTAAAAGAGAATGCTAAGACACCTTGCAACATTGCTAATCATGGTTATACGATGACCCACGCCCATTCCGTTTACATCCAAAGATATGATTACTTACCAAATCAATGGTAAGATAACAATGTCAAAGGAAAGATAAAGTGAACATGAAATACTTTTGAGTAGATAGAATGCTCCTAATTACTTGCTCAAATTCAAAATAAAAACATCCTTTCTATTTTCAAAACAAACACCTACACTTCCAAAACCTCTTACAAACTTGAAAATATTTTCAAAAAATCAACACCTTTGTATATATTCTTACGAACGAGAATCATTACAAAGTTTGCCTAAACAGTGCCCTCTTTACAAAATACTTTAGAAAAAAATCACACAAAGCACAATTTCAAACAAAAGCAAGTGATCTATTCACAACCCTGGCCCATTTTATTTTATTTTTTCTCATTTTTATTTATTTGTTTTTTTCCTTAAATATTTTATCTAATATTAAAAAATTAGAAAAATATAAAAACATTAGATTTATATTTTGATATAATTTATTTATTTTTTACACAAGAAATTATTTTATTTAATCATACTTTATTTATTTTCCTATTAATTTTTGTAAATTTAATTAAAAAACTAGGGTTTTAGTTATTTTATTTTACATAATTTAAATATATTATTTTAAAACCAAAAAGACCAAAAATATATTATAATACTATAATTTATTTTTAAGACAAAAAATACCAAAAAAATATTATTCTTACAAACTTAATTTCCTTTTAAATCAATTAATATATTAGGGTTTTATTTAAAATATTTTCCTAGTAAATTTAGGTTTTACTCTTTACTAATTTAGTTAATTTTTTTTTTAGTTAATTTTTTTTTTGAATCAAAGATATATTAACTCAAAAAACAATGAATACACGACGATCGCTAGGATCTAGCCCTCAAAACTACACAAAATAAACAAGTTATGCCTAAGGCATCATTAAAGAAGCTAAGTGAGATCTAAGTTTGGGATAACTCCATCCTCTGTAAACAATCACATTCAGAATCCTCTCAACAATATTCCTGTCCTCACTGACATTACGAAAAATGAAATCATTCCGCAAATGCCAACATTCATGAATGATTTCAGCAAGAGCCATTCTCACCAAATCACATTTCCAGCCCTTACCACGACACTTCCTAAGCAACCAACTCATTTCCTCAGACCAGATACCAAGAACATGTATAATCCGAAGCCAATGCAACATCGCTTGCCAAATTCTATTCAAATTGGTACACTCGAAAAAAAGGTGATTTATAGATTCCTCCTTATCACAAAACGCACACATGCTGTTTGAAGTCATACCAAACCTGAACAATCTAGCCTTAGTTGCTAAACCCCCATGGCAAGTCATCCAGAGGGTAAAAATGGACTTGGGTCGTGCCTTGTTTCGGAGGATGAGGTTACACCATATGACTTTATCCCTGGCTGATGTCAACTCATTGTACACTTTTTTAGTGTAGAACTTACCCTCCTTCAGCATGCTCCCCCACAGGCCAGTAAAATTCGGCACAAGCGCACGTTGTTCCAAAATGGATTTGAAAATACCTGAATCATTCAATTTGGGAGCATACCTGAATCGTAAAATCCGCATGTTATTTTAGTTAATTATTTTAAAACCAAAACCCCTTCTCTCTAAAAAAACAAACAAAATATCAATTTTCTTTACATTTGCATTCTTGTACATTTATTCATTTTTGTACATTATTTATTCAATTCTTGTATGACTTCAATATGGTTGTAATAGATAATTAGGCTTCATTTTCTTGCAATCCCCATTTATAATTTGTACACCCCCCTCCCACAAGTATTGTAATAGCGTAGTAATTTTAAATTCCGCAATTTATCGCTTTATATACAAATGCTAGTAATTAGGGTTGTATGGAAAGACTAAAACCAATCAATTAGAAAACCCTGATCAAAGATAAAACAAAGCACGAAAACAATACACTTGCACACAAGCACCCCCTAGGGTAAATCTACTTGGTTGCCTTACAAAATGGCCATATTACGCATGTGAGGTACCTTAGCAAAAAAACAAGCAAAATATAAGATCATAGTCCCTCGATGACGCTATCTATGTTGTCTTTCAAATGTTCTTAGTCCCTAAAAGAGAATGGTAAGACACCTTGCAACATTGCTAATCATGGTTATACGATGACCCACGCCCATCCTGTTTACATCCAAAGATATGGTTACTTACCAAATCAATGGTAAGATAACAATGTCAAAGGAAAGATAAAATGAACATGAAAGACTTTTGAATAGATGGAATGCTCCTAATTACTTGCTCAAATTCAAAACAAAAACATCCTTGCTATTTTCAAAACAAACACCTACACTTTCAAAACCTCTTACAAACTTGATAACATTTTCAAAAAATCAAAACCTTTGTATACATTCTTACGAACGAGAATCATTACAAAGTTTGCCTAAACAATGGCCTCTTTACAAAATACTTTAGAAAAAACCACACAAAGCACAATTTCAAACAAAAGCAAGTGATCTATTCACACCCCTGACCCATTTTATTTTCTTTTTTCTCATTTTTATTTATTTGTTTTTTTTTCCTTAAATATTTTATCTAATATTAAAAAATCAGAAATAATATAAAAACATTAGATTTATATTTTGATATAATTTATTTATTTTTTACACAAGAAATTATTTTATTTAATAATACTTTATTTATTTTCCTAATTAATTTTTGTAAATTTAATTTAAAAACTAGGGTTTTAGTTATTTTATTTTACACAATTTAAATATATTATTTTAAAACCAAAAAGATCAAAAATATTTTATAATACTATAATTTATTTTTAAGACAAAAAATACCAAAAAAATATTCTTCTTACAAACTTAATTTCCTTTTTAATCAATTAATATATTAGGGTTTTATTTAAAATCTTTTCCTAGTAAATTTAGGTTTTACTCTTTACTAATTTAGTTAATTATTTTCTTTAGTTAATTAGTTTAAAACCAAAACCCCTTCTCTCTAAAAAACAAACAAAATATTCATTTTCTTTACATTTGCATTCTTGTACATTTATTCATTTTTGTACATTATTTATTCAATTCTTGTATGAATTCAATATGGTTGTAATAGATAATTAGGCTTAATTTTCTTGCAATCCCCATTTATAATTTGTACACCCCCCTCCCACAAGTATTGTAATAGCGTAGTAATTTTAAATTCCACAATTTATAGCTTTATATACAAATGCTAGTAATTAGGGTTTGTACGGAAAGACTAAAACTAATCAATTAGAAAACCCTAATCAAAGACAAAACCAAGCACGAAAACAATACCCTAGCACACAAGCACACCCTAGGGTAAATCCACTTGGTTGCCTTACAAAATGGCAATATTACGCATGTGAGGTACCTTAGCAAAAAAACAAGCAAAATATAAGATCATAGTCCCTCGATGACGCTATCTATGTTGTCTTTCAAATGATCTTAGTCCCTAAAAGAGAATGCTAAGACACCTTGCAACATTGCTAATCATGGTTATACAATGACCTACGCCCATCCCGTTTACATCCAAAGATATGGTTACTTACCAAATCAATGGTAAGATAACAATGTCAAAGGAAAGATAAAATGAACATGAAAGACTTTTGAGTAGATAGAATGCTCCTAATTACTTGCTCAAATTCAAAACAAAAACATCCTTGCTATTTTCAAAACAAACACCTACACTTCCAAAACCTCTTACAAACTTGAAAACATTTTCAAAAAATCAACACCTTTGTATACATTCTTACGAACGAGAATCATTACAAAGTTTGCCTAAACAATGGCCTCTTTACAAAATACTTTAGAAAAAAACCACACAAAGCACAATTTCAAACAAAAGCAAGTGATCTATTCACAACCCTGGCCCATTTTATTTTCTTTTTTCTCATTTTTATTTATTTGTTTTTTTCCTTAAATATTTTATCTAATATTAAAAAATTAGAAAAAATATAAAAACATTAGATTTATATTTTGATATAATTTATTTATTTTTTACACAAGAAATTATTTTATTTAATCATACTTTATTTATTTTCCTATTAATTTTTGTAAATTTAATTAAAAAACTAGGGTTTTAGTTATTTTATTTTACATAATTTAAATATATTATTTTAAAACCAAAAAGACCAAAAATATTTTATAATACTATAATTTATTTTTAAGACAAAAAATACCAAAAAAATATTCTTCTTACAAACTTAATTTCCTTTTTAATCAATTAATATATTAGGGTTTTATTTAAAATCTTTTCCTAGTAAATTTAGGTTTTACTCTTTACTAATTTAGTTAATTATTTTCTTTTAGTTAATTAGTTTAAAACCAAAACCCCTTCTCTCTAAAAAACAAACAAAATATTCATTTTCTTTACATTTGCATTCTTATACGTTTATTCATTTTTGTACATTATTTATTCAATTCTTGTATCACTTCAATATGGTTGTAATAGATAATTAGGCTTCATTTTCTTGCAATTCCCATTTATAATTTGTACACCCCCCTCCCACAAGTATTGTAATAGCGTAGTAATTTTAAATTCCGCAATTTATCGTTTTATATACAAATGCTAGTAATTAGGGTTTGTATGGAAAGACTAAAAGCAATCAATTAGAAAACCCTAATCAAAGATAAAACCAAGCACGAAAACAATACACTTGCACACAAGCACCCCCTATGGTAAATCTACTTGGTTGTCTTACAAAATGGCCATATTACGCATGTGAGGTACCTTAGCAAAAAAAACAAGCAAAATATAAGATGATAGTCCCTCGATGACGCTATCTATGTTGTCTTTCAAATGTTCTTAGTCCCTAAAAGAGAATGTTAAGACACCTTGCAACATTGCTAATCATGGTTATACGATGACCCACACCCATCCCGTTTACATCCAAAGATATGGTTACTTACCAAATCAATGGTAAGATAACAATGTTAAAGGAAAGATAAAATGAACATGAAAGACTTTTGAGTAGATAGAATGCTCCTAATTACTTGCTCAAATTCAAAACAAAAACATCCTTGCTATTTTCAAAACAAACACCTACACTTTCAAAACCTCTTACAAACTTGAAAATATTTTCAAAAAATCAACACCTTTGTATACATTCTTACGAACGAGAATCATTACAAAGTTTGCCTAAACAATGGCCTCTTTACAAAATACTTTAGAAAAAAACCACACAAAACACAATTTCAAACAAAAGCAAGTGATCTATTCACACCCCTGACCCATTTTGTTTTCTTTTTTCTCATTTTTAATTATTTATTTTTTTTCCTTAAATATTTTATCTAATATTAAAAAATCAGAAAAAATATAAAAACATTATATTTATATTTTGATATAATTTATTTATTTTTTACACAAGAAATTATTTTATTTAATAATACTTTATTTATTTTCCTAATTAATTTTTGTAAATTTAATTAAAAAACTAGGGTTTTAGTTATTTTATTTTACACAATTTAAATATATTATTTTAAAACCAAAAAGACCAAAAATATTTTATAATACTATAATTTATTTTTAAGACAAAAAATACCAAAAAAATATTCTTCTTACAAACTTAATTTCCTTTTGAATCAATTAATATATTAGAGTTTTATTTAAAATCTTTTCCTAGTAAATTTAGGTTTTACTCTTTACTAATTTAGTTAATTATTTTTTTTAGTTAATTAGTTTAAACCAAAACCCCTTCTCTCTAAAAAACAAACAAAATATCCATTTTCTTTACATTTGCATTCTTGTACATTTATTTATTTTTGTACATTATTTATTCAATTCTTGTATGAATTCAATATGGTTGTAATATATAATTAGGCTTAATTTTCTTGCAAACCCCATTTATAATTTGTACACCCCCTCCCACAAGTATTGTAATAGCGTAGTAATTTTAAATTTCGCAATTTATCGCTTTATATACAAATGCTTGTAATTAGGGTTTGTACGGAAAGACTAAAACCAATCAATTAGAAAACTCTAATCAAAGACAAAACCAAGCACGAAAACAATACACTTGCACACAAGCACCCCAAGGGTAAATCTACTTGGTTGCCTTACAAAATGGCCATATTACGCATGTGGGGTACCTTAGCAAAAAAACAAGCAAAATATAAGATCATAGTCCGTCGAAGACGCTATCTATGTTGTCTTTCAAATGATCTTAGTCCCTAAAAGAGAATGCTAAGACACCTTGCAACATTGCTAATCATGGTTATACGATGACCCACGCCCATTCCGTTTACATCCAAAGATATGATTACTTACCAAATCAATGGTAAGATAACAATGTCAAAGGAAAGATAAAGTGAACATGAAATACTTTTGAGTAGATAGAATGCTCCTAATTACTTGCTCAAATTCAAAATAAAAACATCCTTGCTATTTTCAAAACAAACACCTACACTTCCAAAACCTCTTACAAACTTGAAAATATTTTCAAAAAGTCAACACCTTTGTATATATTCTTACGAACGAGAATCATTACAAAGTTTGCCTAAACAATTCCCTCTTTACAAAATACTTTAGAAAAAAATCACACAAAGCACAATTTCAAACAAAAGCAAGTGATCTATTCACACCCCTGACCCATTTTATTTTCTTTTTTCTCATTTTTATTTATTTGTTTTTTTTCCTTAAATATTTTATCTAATATTAAAAAATCAGAAAAAATATAAAAACATTATATTTATATTTTGATATAATTTATTTATTTTTTACACAAGAAATTATTTTATTTAATAATACTTTATTTATTTTCCTAATTAATTTTTGTAAATTTAATTAAAAAACTAGGGTTTTAGTTATTTTATTTTACACAATTTAAATATATTATTTTAAAACCAAAAAGATCAAAAATATTTTATAATACTATAATTTATTTTTAAGACAAAAAATACCAAAAAAATATTCTTCTTACAAACTTAATTTCCTTTTTAATCAATTAATATATTAGGGTTTTATTTAAAATCTTTTCCTAATAAATTTAGGTTTTACTCTTTACTAATTTAGTTAATTATTTTCTTTTAGTTAATTAGTTTAAAACCAAAACCCCTTCTCTCTAAAAAACAAACAAAATATCAATTTTCTTTACATTTGCATTCTTGTACATTTATTCATTTTTGTACATTATTTATTCAATTCTTGTATGAATTCAATATGGTTGTAATAGATAATTAGGCTTAATTTTTTACAATCCCCATTTATAATTTGTACATCCCCCTCCCACAAGTTATGTAATAGCGTAGTAATTTTAAATTCCGCAATTTATCGCTTTATATATAAATGCTAGTAATTAGGGTTTGTACGGAAAGACTAAAACTAATCAATTAGAAAACCCTAATCAAAGACAAAACCAAGCATGAAAACAATACACTAGCACACAAGCACCCCCTAGGGTAAATCCACTTGGTTGCCTTACAAAATGGCCATATTACGCATGTGAGGTACCTTAGCAAAAAAAACAAGCAAAATATAAGATCATATTCCCTCGATGACGCTATCTATGTTGTCTTTCAAATGATCTTAGTCCCTAAAAGAGAATGCTAAGACACCTTGCAACATTGCTAATCATGGTTATACAATGACCCACGCCCATCCCGTTTACATCCAAAGATATGGTTACTTACCAAATCAATGGTAAGATAACAATTTCAAAGGAAAGATAAAATGAACATGAAAGACTTTTGAGTAGATAGAATGCTCCTAATTAATTGCTCAAATTCAAAACAAAAACATCCTTGCTATTTTCAAAACAAACACCTACACTTCCAAAACCTCTTAGAAACTTGAAAATATTTTCAAAAAATCAACACCTTTGTATACATTCTTACGAACAAGAATCATTACAAAGTTTGCCTAAACAATGCCCTCTTTACAAAATACTTTAGAAAAAAATCACACAAAGCACAATTTCAAACAAAAGCAAGTGATCTATTCACAACCCTGGCCCATTTTATTTTCTTTTTTCTCATTTTTATTTATTTGTTTTTTTATTTAAATATTTTATCTAATATTAAAAAGTTAGAAAAAATATAAAAAATTAGATGTATATTTTGATATAATTTATTTATTTTTTACACAAGAAATTATTTTATTTAATCATACTTTATTTATTTTCCTATTAATTTTTGTAAATTTAATTAAAAAACTAGGGTTTTAGTTATTTTATTTTACATAATTTAAATATATTATTTTAAAACCAAAAAGTCCAAAAATATTTTATAATACTATAATTTATTTTTAAGACAAAAAATAACAAAAAATTATTCTTCTTACAAACTTAATTTCCTTTTTAATCAATTAATATATTAGGGTTTTATTTAAAATCTTTTCCTAGTAAATTTAGGTTTTACTCTTTACTAATTTAGTTAATTATTTTCTTTTAGTTAATTAGTTTAAAACCAAAACCCCTTCTCTCTAAAAAACAAACAAAATATTCATTTTCTTTACATTTGCATTCTTGTACGTTTATTCATTTTTGTACATTATTTATTCAATTCTTGTATCACTTCAATATGGTTGTAATAGATAATTAGGCTTCATTTTCTTGCAATCCCCATTTATAATTTGTACACCCCCTCCCACAAGTATTGTAATAGCGTAGTAATTTGAAATTCCGCAATTTATCGCTTTATATACAAATGCTAGTAATTAGGGTTTGTATGGAAAGACTAAAACTAATCAATTAGAAAACCCTAATCAAAGATAAAACCAAGTACGAAAACAATACACTTGCACACAAGCACCCCCTAGGGTAAATCTACTTGGTTGCCTTACAAAATGGCCATATTACACATGTGAGGTACCTTAGCAAAAAAACAAGCAAAATATAAGATCATAGTCCCTCGATGACGCTATCTATGTTGTCTTTTAAATGTTCTTAGTCCCTAAAAGAGAATGGTAAGACACCTTGCAACATTGCTAATCATGGTTATACGATGACCCACGCCCATCCCATTTACATCCAAAGGTATGGTTACTTACCAAATCAATGGTAAGATAACAATGTCAAAGGAAAGATAAAATTAACATGAAAGACTTTTGTGTAGATAGAATGCTCCTAATTACTTGCTCAAATTCAAAACAAAAACATCCTTGCTATTTTCAAAACAAACACCTACACTTTCAAAACCTCTTACAAACTTGAAAACATTTTCAAAAAATCCACACCTTTGTATACATTCTTACGAACGAGAATCATTACAAAGTTTGCCTAAACAATGACCTCTTTACAAAATACTTTAGAAAAAAACCACACAAAGCACAATTTCAAACAAAAGCAAGTGATTTATTCACACCCCTGACCCATTTTATTTTCTTTTTTCTCATTTTTATTTATTTGTTTTTTTTCCTTAAATATTTTATCTAATATTAAAAAATCACAAAAAATATAAAAACATTAGATTTATATTTTGATATAATTTATTTATTTTTTACACAAGAAATTATTTTATTTAATCATACTTTATTAATTTTCTTAATTAATTTTTGTAAATTTAATTAAAAAACTAGGGTTTTAGTTATTTTATTTTACACAATTTAAATATATTATTTTAAAACCAAAAAGACATAAAATATTTTATAATACTATAATTTATTTTTAAGACAAAAAATACCAATAAAATATTCTTCTTACAAACTTAATTTCCTTTTTAATCAATTAATATATTAGGGTTTTCTTTAAAATCTTTTCCTAGTAAATTTAGGTTTTACTCTTTACTAATTTAGTTAATTATTTTTTTTAGTTAATTAGTTTAAACCAAAACCCCTTCTCTCTAAAAAACAAACAAAATATCCATTTTCTTTACATTTGCATTCTTGTACATTTATTCATTTTTGTACATTATTTATTCAATTCTTGTATGAATTCAATATGGTTGTAATATATAATTAGGCTTAATTTTCTTGCAAACCCCATTTATAATTTGTACACCCCCTCCCACAAGTATTGTAATAGCTAGCGTAGTAATTTTAAATTCCGCAATTTATCGCTTTATATACAAATGCTTGTAATTAGGGTTTGTACGGAAAAACTAAAACCAATCAATTAGAAAACCATAATCAAAGACAAAACCAAGCATGAAAACAATACACTTGCACACAAGCACCCCTAGGGTAAATCTACTTGGTTGCCTTACAAAATGGCCATATTACGCATGTGAGGTACCTTAGCAAAAAAAAACAAGCAAAATATAAGATCATAGTCACTCGACGACGCTATCTATGTTGTCTTTCAAATGATCTTAGTCCCTAAAAGAGAATGCTAATACACCTTGCAACATTGCTAATCATATTTATACGATGACCCACGCCCATTCCGTTTACATCCAAAGATATGATTACTTACCAAATCAATGGTAAGATAACAATGTCAAAGGAAAGATAAAGTGAACATGAAAGACTATTGAGTAGATAGAATGCTCCTAATTACTTGCTCAAATTCAAAATAAAAACATCCTTTCTATTTTCAAAACAAGCACCTACACTTCCAAAACCTCTTACAAACTTGAAAATATCTTTAAAAAATCAACACCTTTGTATACATTCTTACGAACGAGAATCATTACAAAGTTTGCCTAAACAATGCCGTCTTTACAAAATACTTTAGAAAAAAATCAAACAAATCACAATTTCAAACAAAAGCAAGTGATCTATTCACAACCCTGGCCCATTTTATTTTATTTTTTCTCATTTTTATTTATTTGTTTTTTTCCTTAAATATTTTATCTAATATTAAAAAATTAGAAAAAATATAAAAACATTAGATTTATATTTTGATATAATTTATTTATTTTTTACACAAGAAATTATTTTATTTAATCATACTTTATTTATTTTCCTATTAATTTTTGTAAATTTAATTAAAAAACTAGGGTTTTAGTTATTTTATTTTACATAATTTAAATATATTATTTTAAAACCAAAAAGACCAAAAATATTTTATAATACTATAATTTATTGTTAAGACAAAAAATACCAAAAAATTATTCTTCTTACAAACTTAATTTCCTTTTAAATCAATTAATATATTAGGGTTTTATTTAAAATCTTTTCCTAGTAAATTTAGGTTTTACTCTTTACTAATTTAGTTAATTATTTTCTTTAAGTTAATTTTTTTTTTTGAATCAAAAATATATTAACTCAAAAAACAATGAATACACGGCGATCACTAGGATCCAGCCCTCAAAACTACACAAAATAAACAAGTTATGCCTAAGGCATCATTAAAGAAGCTAAGTGTGATCTAAGTTTGGGATAACTCCATCCTCTGTAAACAATCACATTCAGAATCCTCTCAACAATATTCCTGTCCTCACTGACATTACGAAAAATGAAATCATTTCGCAAATGCCAACATTCATGAATGGTTTCAGCAAGAGCCATTCTCACCAAATCATATTTCCAGCCCTTACCACGATACTTCCTAAGCAACCAACTCATTTCCTCAAACCAGATACCAGGAACATGTATAATCTGAAGCTAATGCAATATCGCTTGCCAAATTCTATTCAACTTGGTACACTCGAAAAAAAGATGATTTACAGATTCCTCCTTATCACAAAACGCACACATGCTGTTTGAAGTCATACCAAACCTGAACAATCTAGCCTTAGTTGCTAAACCCCCATGGCAAGTCATCCAGAGGGTAAAAATGGACTGGGTCGTGCCTTGTTTCGGAGGATGAGGTTACACCATATGACTTTATCCCTGGCTGATGTCAACTCATTGTACACTTTTTTTAGTGTAGAACTTACCCTCCTTCAGCATGCTCCCCCACAGGCCAGTAAAATCCGGCACAAGCGCACGTTGTTGCAAAATGGCTTTGAAAATACCTGAAATGTTTAATTTGGGAGCATACCTGAATCGTAAAATCCGCACGTTCTTTTAGTTAATTATTTTAAAACCAAAACCCCTTCTCTCTAAAAAACAAACAAAATATTCATTTTCTTTACATTTGCATTCTTGTACATTTACTCATTTTTGTACATTATTTATTCAATTCTTGTATGAATTCAATATGGTTTTAATAGATAATTAGGCTTAATTTTCTTGCAATCCCCATTTATAATTTGTACACCCCCCTCCCACAAGTATTGTAATAGCGTAGTAATTTTAAATTACACAATTTATCGCTTTATATACAAATGCTAGTAATTAGGTTTTGTACGGAAAGACTAAAACCAATCAATTAGAAAACCCTAATCAAAGACAAAACCAAGCATGAAAATAATACACTTGCACACAAGCACCCCCTAGGGTAAATCCACTTGGTTGCCTTGCAAAATAGCCATATTACGCATGTGAGGTACCTTAACAAAAAAAACAAGCAAAATATAAGATCATAGTCCCTCGATGACTCTATCTATGTTGTCTTTCAAATGATATTAGTCCATAAAAGAGAATGCTAATACACCTTGCAACATTGCTAATCATGGTTATACGATGATCCACGCTCATCCCGTTTACATCCAAAGATATGGTTACTTACCAAATCAATAGTAAGATAACAATGTCAAAGGAAAGATAAAATGAACATGAAAGACTTTTGAGTAGATAGAACTCTCCTAATTACTTGCTCAAATTCAAAACAAAAAAATCCTTGCTATTTTCAAAACAAATACCTACACTTTCAAAATCTCTTACAAATTGAAAACATTTTCAAAAAATCAACACCTTTGTATACATTCTTACGAACGAGAATCATTACAAAGTTTGCCTAAACAATGGCCTCTTTACAAAATACTTTAGAAAAAAACCACACAAAGCACAATTTCAAACAAAAGCAAGTGATCTATTCACACCTCTGGCCCATTTTATTTTCCTAATTAATTTTTGTAAATTTAATTAAAAAACTAGGGTTTTAGTTATTTTATTTTACACAATTTAAATATATTATTTTAAAACCAAAAAGACCAAAAATATTTTATAATACTATAATTTATTTTTAAGACAAAAAATACCAAAAAAATATTCTTCTTACAAACTTAATTTCCTTTTTAATCAATTAATATATTAGGATTTTATTTAAAATCTTTTCCTAGTAAATTTAGGTTTTACTCTTTACTAATTTAGTTAATTATTTTCTTTTAGTTAATTAGTTTAAAACCAAAACCCCTTCTCTCTAAAAAACAAACAAAATATCAATTTTCTTTATATTTGCATTCTTGTACATTTATTCATTTTTGTACATTATTTGTTCAATTCTTGTATGAATTCAATATGGTTGTAATAGATAATTAGGCTTAATTTTCTTGCAATCCCCATTTATAATATGTACACCCCCCTCCCACAAGTATTGTAATAGCGTAGTAATTTTAAATTCCGCAATTTATCGCTTTATATACAAATGCTAGTAATTAGGGTTTGTACGGAAAGACTAAAACTAATCAATTAGAAAACCCTAATCAAAGACAAAACCAAACATGAAAACAATACACTAGCACACAAGCACCCCCTAGGGTAAATCCACTTGGTTGCCTTACAAAATGGCCATATTACGCATGTGAGGTACCTTAGCAAAAAAAACAAGCAAAATATAAGATCATAGTCCCTCGATGACGCTATCTTTGTTGTCTTTCAAATGATCTTAGTCCCTAAAAGAGAATGCTAAGACACCTTGCAACATTGCTAATCATGGTTATACAATGACCCACGCCCATCTCGTTTACATCCAAAGATATGGTTACTTACCAAATCAATGGTAAGATAACAATGTCAAATGAAAGATAAAATGAACATGAAAGACTTTTGAGTAGATAGAATGCTCCTAATTACTTGCTCAAATTCAAAACAAAAACATCCTTGCTATTTTCAAAACAAACACCTACACTTCCAAAACCTCTTACAAACTTGAAAATATTTTCAAAAAATCAACACCTTTGTATACATTCTTACGAACGAGAATCATTACAAAGTTTGCCTAAACAATGCCCTCTTTACAAAATACTTTACAAAAAAATCACACAAAGCACAATTTCAAACAAAAGTAAGTGATCTATTCACAACCCTGGCCCATTTTATTTTCTTTTTTCTCATTTTTATTTATTTGTTTTTTTTTCCTTCAATATTTTATCTAATATTAAAAAATCAAAAGAAATATAAAAACATTAGATTTATATTTTGATATAATTTATTTATTTTTTACACAAGAAATTATTTTATTTAATCATACTTTATTTATTTTCCAAATTTATTTTTGTAAATTTAATTAAAAAATTAGGGTTTTAGTTATTTTATTTTACACAATTTAAATATATTATTTTAAAACCAAAAAGACATAAAATATTTTATAATATTATAATTTATTTTTAAGACAAAAAATACCAAAATAATATTCTTCTTACAAACTTAATTTCCTTTTTAATCAATTAATATATTAGGGTTTTATTTAAAATCTTTTCCTAGTAAATTTAGGTTTTACTCTTTACTAATTTAGTTAATTATTTTTTTTAGTTAATTAGTTTAAACCAAAACCCCTTCTCTCTAAAAAACAAACAAAATATCCATTTTCTTTACATTTGCATTCTTGTACATTTATTCCTTTTTGTACATTATTTATTCAATTCTTGTATGAATTCAATATGGTTGTAATATATAATTAGGCTTAATTTTCTTGCAAACCCCATTTATAATTTGTACACCCCCTCCCACAAGTATTGTAATAGCGTAGTAATTTTAAATTCCGCAATTTATCGCTTTATATACAAATGCTTGTGTGATACGGTGGGAGAATTGACTAGGGTTTTGCGTTTGTTTTCGCAAATGTTTCGGATGAGCAAGAGTCGCCACCGACTTTTTATTTTATCCTAAGGAAAGGTTTAAAAAGCACAGCAAAAACCTTTGAGATTTTTCTTGGGTTCGGGGAGTAGATTATAGAAAGGGAAGGTATTAGCACCCTTTCTATCCATGGTTATCCATGGGCTCTTAGGTACTTGCTTAGATCAACTTGCCTTGGTTTTCAATTGTTTGAAATGGTGCTTGATGTGTGGTTTTGAAAATGATTTGAAAAGATGCCTTGTATAGGCTACCCTTATAACAATTCTTTACTCGAATGTTTTACAAGAGGTGTTTGTCTTTTGAAAAGATGTTTCAAGGTTTTTTGAAAGTTGGTTTTGAAAGTGTTTGTGAAGTGGGTTTTGAAAATAGGCAAGTGTTTTCTTTGTAAATTGACAAGTACTTAAGAGTTATCTACTCTAAAGTTTTCTCAAAGATTTTTGTTATGTTTTAAAACTTTTGACAATTTTGTTCCACCATTGCATTTGGTGGACAATCTTGTCTTAGGAGGTGGAAGGGACGGGCGCGGGTCATTGTTTAGACCATAATTGCAATAGTGTTAAATGTCTTTGGACAATTTTTCTTTTAAAAGGGGACTTGATTATTCATTTAGGCAACATTTTGAGGGACTATGATCATTTGATAGTTTGTTTTACCCAAAGAAATCTAACATGCAACATGGCCCAATTATTTGAAGGCAACAAAGTGGAATACCCTAGGGCTGCAAGTGTGATATGTGTTGTCCATTTTCATGCTTATTTATCTTGAGATTAGGTCCAACTATTTTGTTCGTTTTATTCGCACACAAACCCCAATTCTAGCATAGTATGTTTAGAAAGCATTTAAAGTGCAAAATTTAAATTCCTACACTATTACAACACAATAATATGGGGAGGGGGGTATAATGTTTCAAATGGGGTATATTTAGACAAGAATTTAAACCTAACTATTACATCATTTTCTTTGAATATTTACAATACAAATAATTGCATAATTAAATGGAAATGAAATAAATATGCAAAATGTAAAAAGAATTTTTATGTGTATGAAAAAAAAAGTATTATTTATGTAAAAATAAAAAGAGAAATAAAAAGGTATTATTTTTTGGAGTGTTCTCAAATTTAGGGCAAAACCCTAATTTTTTAATCAAAAAGGGATATTAATCAATTAATTCATATAATATTTACTATTTACATACAAAAATAAAATAAAATATAGTATATTTATAAAAATGTCTTTTTAGTGCTAAATATTAATAAAAATAAAAATATGTATATTTTTGATATTTTTACCCTAAATGTATTAATATATATATATATATATATATATATATATATATATATATATATATATATATATATATATATATATATATATATATATATATATATATATATATATATATATATATATATATATATATATATATATATATATATATATATATATATATATATATATATATATATATATATATATATATATATATGTATATTTATATTATTTACAAGGCATGTATTATATATATTAATTAACAATATTTAATATTAAAATAAAAAAGTATTTTTCTATAAAATATTTTCAGGAAGTAAAAATAAGATAAAAGTGTATAAAATATATTTGTGCTATTTTAGTATTTTAAATAGAAAAGTATATGTATTTATTGATTTATGTACAAACTAAAGGAAGAATCAAATAAATACATGATAAATTCAAAAATGATGAAGAAAAATATTTTTATATTTTTAATATGCTGACAAAAAATAAATGAGCCAATCAAAAAAAGAAAAAGTCAAAAACATTAAAAAATGAATGAAATGGGCTCAGGGGGTGTAAAACAAAAAAAGTGGTGTGAATAAGAAAAACACTCAGGCCCAGCCCAAGAAGCCACTATCTTCAACCTTCAGACAGAACCAGTTCAAAAACGCGCGCCCTTCTTCTCAAACTTTTAACTCCTGATTCCTGGCTTTTCAATGAAAACTCATAACATAAAAAATGTTCAGCATGAAGAGACGAATCCAACCATATGCAGAACTTGATCTAACTCTCTAAGATGAGGGAGAATTTCTTCTCCCCCAAATCCTAACCTAGATTTTCTGCCATTTTCAAACCTTAAATTCTCACAGCTCAAGCAAAAGAAATGAAAAGTAAAAACATGTACATGTTCAGTGGCATGAGTAGAACATTGTTTCTTCACAAACTTAAAGCTAATGAGGCCTAATAAGAGAGATACGAATTCAAAAACTTACCTGTTCAGTTGAAGTTCTATCTGGCAATGTAGAAGCTTTCAGGGCAAGATGATGATTGGAAAAGCTTCCTTGAGGTCCAGGGATGCTATTCCAATGTTTACTTTGTCTTGAAAACTTTTGAATCGTGCTAGAGCACTTCACCTGCAAAACAAGAAACTGAAAATGGTGGAACTGGTTAGAGGGATTACAGGTCGTGTTTCAAGTCATGGTTAGCTTGCATAGATGCTAGGGAATGTATGTGAACTGGTTTGGGCAAGAGAGCTTGAGGGAAATGGAAGATGGCACTCAAACTGCAGGCCTGGCCCTGTTTTTGCAGTTTGAAGGTGATTCTGGGATTTGGGATGTATGAGAGGTGTTAGGGTCGTGCAATAGCTTGGTTGAGATCTCTTGAGTGTGTTTCACCAGTTCACTTAAGTGTTTGCAAGCTGATATGAGAGTTGTGTTTTGTTATGATGTGTTTTTTACACTTTAAGCAAGCAATGGTTACTTTGTGCCTCTAGCCTGTACAGGCCCTCATACTATGTTGCATAATCCCTCCTTGATCAGTGTGATTAACTCATAAACTTGTGCCAATTAGATATGGACTGTACTTCTTAGATTTGTAATTGGACATAAAGCTACCTTTTGCAAAAATAGAAAGAATGCTTTATCTATTTTGGGATTAATCCTTTATGCAATGTTAGAACACAAAGAACATGGTCTTGGAACAAAGAATATGCATTAAATTTATGAGTGTTGGATGGTTTAAGGACCTGTAATCAAGATATGCAAGTTGAGATTGAAATGCATAGTGTTATGAACATGTACATGGTCAAGAACAAAAGTGACTTTTTCTCATTTTGCAAAATTCGATTCTCCCTAACCATGAGGTTGTCTGAGAAGTTCTTGGACATTTTGGAAAGATTGGAATGTGTACTACAATCCATCTTTGAAGTGCAAATTGAAATTCCAAGTGGAAGTGTATGGAAAATGGCCTTGAAGTTAGGTAGAAAACCTTGTCAAAATAGGTTAAAATTTCACTAAGTTAAGAATGGTTTAGTGCCCTTATTCAAAAATTTGTAACTTGAGATACAAGCCTCAAATGGGAAAACTTTGTGAATCAAAGTTGTAGATTATGCAACAAGCTACAACTTTCATGTTTTGACTTTTGTTTGAATCCAAATGGATCTTGGTGAAAAAGTGGGGCAAAGTTGGGAAAAAATTAGGGTTTTTTATAACTTAGAAAAATTCTAAGTTATGAAAAATTCTAATTTCTAACCCTAATTTGCATCTTGTGATTTCTTGGTGAACAAGTTTCAT
Organism: Vicia faba; assembly: GCA_948472305.1. NCBI lineage: Eukaryota > Viridiplantae > Streptophyta > Magnoliopsida > Fabales > Fabaceae > Vicia > Vicia faba. Next base: position 804,148,089 of record OX451741.1, read on the forward strand.
GATTTGGCATGTTTTGATGAAAAATGAATCTTGACTCTTGATTTTGACCAAAAAGTCAAAGTTTGACTTTTCAGTATACAGTCAAAATTGATCAATTGACTGGGAAATTCAACTGTCAATCTTGTGTACTTGGGATCTTTTGAGTTTGTTGAGCATGTCAAGATAATTCCATGGGGTACTTGAGTCCATATATGAGCTTGGTTTGCCATTGGCTAGGTCAAACAGTCAAAAATTGCCTTTGTGCAGTCAAAACCCTAAAAATAACCATTTTGCCCTTTTGGTGATCTGATCAAATTTCTTATGGAATTGTGATCCAAACTTGATCAAATGGTCCATATGAGTTCATAATGTTGATGTGGGTCAATTTTCATGAGGTTTGACTGTCAATTGGCCACAGTTGACTTTTTCCCCAATACAGCTGATTTCTAGGTCAACTGTCCAATTGACTGAGCAAAACTTGGAATCAAAGCTTGAAACTTGGTGTGGATAAACTTGGGAGTCCAAAATGAAGCATGAAAGTCATCTTAGGCATTTTAGGTCAAAACATCTTTGTGCAAACACAAACCCTAATTTGGGTCAACAGTGCAAGGAGAAGTCTTGAGCAGATGAAACCCTAACTGGATCTTGATCTCCAAGGGCTTTGTGATGAGATATCAATGAGAAATGGGAGGGAAAATTTTGGGGTACAACAGTTGCCCCTGTTCAATCTTCTTGAATTCGAAGAGTCAGATTGGCAAGCTTGCCTTTCGTGACTCGAGGGTAAAAGGAGATTGGACACTATAGTGCCCTTAAATTTGCACTCGTCAAAGCAATGGATGCGGGAATGGGCTTAGAGATGCCATTTGGAGATGGGCTTAATGATGCCATCTGGAAGAGTGACAGAGACTTGTCGGGGATGGGCTTAGAGATTCCATCTGGAATGAGTATCAGGAAGGTGTCCATGCTTTGGACCATCTTCGAACTGGGGGTCTGAATAAGCAATAGATTGACATCCGTTGTTGGGAGTAATCCGTAAACTGTTTTCAAAATTTGCATCTGAACAAGTTGATAGATTAACATCCGTTGTTGGGAAGAATCCATAAGCTGTTTTCAGAAGTCTTGAGAAGTAACTGAACAAGCGATAGGTTAACATCCGTTACTTGGAGAACCCGTAAACTGTTTTCAGAAGTCTTGAAGTTGAATAAGCAATAGAGCAGCATCCGTTGTTGGGAAGAGTCCGTAAACTATTTTCAAAAGTTGCATCTGAACAAGTTGATAGATTAACATCCGTTGTTGGGAAGAATCCATAAGCTGTTTTCAGAAGTCTTGAGAAGAAACTGAACAAGCGATAGGTTAACATCCGTTACTTGGAGAACCCGTAAACTATTTTCAGAAATCTTGAAGTTGAATAAGCAATAGAGCAGCATCCGTTGTTGGGAAGCGTCCGTAAACTGTTTTCAAAGGTTGCATCTGAACAAGTGATAGATTAACATCCGTTACTTGGGAAGAATCCATAAACTATTTTCAGAAGTCTTGAGAAGAAACTAAACAAGCGATAGGTTAACATCCGTTACTTGGAGAACCCGTAAACTGTTTTCAGAAGTCTTGCATTTGGAAGAAGAACCGGTGTAGGGTTCCCTGATGATGAGCTCGTGTAAAACTGCATCTGGATAAGTCCGGAATAAGCATTAGAATGTTGCCATGTCTGGGTCACATCTGAACTATTCCTGGAAAGAATCTCGGAAGATAATGATTTTAGTCCCACGACTGATCTTATCTGAAAAGGTAAAGAGTTAGTTGTATGCAATGTCATGATGCATGATACAATGTATGTTATATGATATGAATGTAAATGGATGCGCATGTAAACTGGAGAGCTGTCTTGCAAAGGATAGATGAATCCGAGATGGCTGAAGATAAAAACATCCTGACTGCTGCCGGGAAGAATAAATCCTTGGCTGTGACTGGGGAATAAGGAGCTTGGGTTGTATACCAAACCTCTGGGGAATTCCTGATGACTTCTACTGGGGAGCACCAATCTAGCAGACTTATGCTGGGGATACAAGACTGGGAATCTTCAGTTCAGTGGGAAGTGTCCCTGGCGACTTCACTGGGGAACTCAAGATTTATTCTCCTAAAACTCTGTGGGGAGAAGGTTCATTAGTCTGACTCCGCTGGGGATATTGAAACTTAAACTCTGAGGGGAATTGAATTCCGGAGGATTCTCTGGATGGGGATTTGCAAAGATAAGTTACTGCTGGGGAATTTTGATGAACTCCGCTGGGGATAGGAAGAATTTCGGCGAGTGCGATCTTCCGTAGTTGTTAGCTGAGGATAACCCAGTTATAAGGCCTTGCGAGGCATAACTTTGAATAAAACTCGGGAGAGACGTCCGTACTCTGCAGGGAATAAGCTTCCAGAATCTACTGGGGGTGAGTTTCAAGATTTGCTAGGGATATGGATTCCAAATCTCCCGGGGGTTTCCTTTGAAGGGTATCAAGATATCCAATTGTACCTTTGACCTATCAGTAATCCTCTTTCCCGACTCATAAGAGAATGATTATGTTTCAAATGCATATGCCTATTTAACAAAACATTGGACGTTTTTCAAAATAAAACAAATAGTGCAAGAGAGAAGAAAAGGAAATGACGCAAATTTCTGGGAAAAGTATTTGTATTGATTTTCTTTGAGTATGTTTGTACAAAGGAGAAAATCATCCTAGTAAGAGGATTCTGTCGTAAATATTGAAAGATTTATACAAAATAAAGGATGGCTATGTGAAATAATTCCATGGGATTCCTTTCCGCTATAGCTTTCACAACCCTGAATGTCTGTCCATTCAATGCTTCGTTTGACGATGACTGGATTGATCAGAAGCCTGGAACCGGTTGATGAAGAGATTGTCCTTGAAGTGATCCGACGAGACATAGTCATACGCTTTAATTCCCTAACTTTTGCCTGAATCGCCCTTTCGGGTTTTCGATCTACCGGGAAACCCCTTTTTGCCCAAGCCGCCCTTTCGGGTTTTCAACTTGCCGGGTGTACAAATTTTTTTTTGTTTTTATCCCTAATTTTTGCCTGAATCGCCCTTTCGGGTTTTCGATCCACCGGGATGCCCATTTTTGCCCAAGCCGCCCTTTCGGGTTTTCGACTTGTCGGGTTATTTTATGCGTAGTATCTTTTGACTATGTCTGCGTTCGCAGGGTGCGGCAAATCGTCGTCGTCCATGGTGGTCAGAATCATTGCTCCACCAGAAAATATGCTCTTGATCACAAATGGTCCTTCATATGTAGGAGTCCATTTGCCCCTGGGATCACTTTGCGGTAAGATAATCCGCTTGATTACGAGATCTCCGACTTGATACACTTGACGTCTGACTTTCTTATTGAAGGCCTTGATCATCCGCTTTTGATACGTCTGACCATGGCATATAGCAGCAAGTCGCTTCTCGTCGATCAGATTGAGTTGATCAAGTCGGGTCTGCATCCAATCATCTTCATTCAAACCTGCATCCTTCATAATCCTTAGAGAAGGGATCTGGACTTCCATAGGCAAAACAGCTTCCATGCCATAAACCAAAGAAAATGGGGTTGCCCCAGTTGAAGTACGTGTCGTTGTACGGTATCCATGCAGAGCAAACGGTAGCATCTCATGCCAGTCTTTGTAAGTGACTGTCATTTTCTGAATGATCTTCTTAATGTTTTTGTTCGCAGCTTCAACAGCACCGTTCATCTTCGGCCGATAGGGAGATGAATTATGATGATAAATCTTGAACTGTTCGCACAATGCAGTGATCATCGTGTTACTCAGATTTGTACCGTTGTCTGTGATGATCCTGTCTGGAACACCATACCGACATATGAGATTTTGCTTGATAAAGCGGGCAACCACATTTTTAGTGACAGAGGCGAAGGAAGCTGCTTCGACCCATTTGGTGAAATAGTCAATGGCAACCAGGATGAAGCGATGTTCGTTGGAAGCCGTGGGCTTGATCTCTCCAATCATATCAATCCCCCACATTGCAAAGGGCCATGGAACAGTCAGGACATTGAAAGGAACCGGCATAGACTTGACACTTGTGGCAAGTACGGGAATGTTGATGGCAATCAGCCTCCATAGTAGACCAGTAATAGCCTGCCCTTAGGATCTTCTTAGCCATTGTATGCCCGCTCAAGTGAGTGCCAAATGTGCCGCTGTGTATATCAGTCATGATCAACTCTACTTCATCTTTATCTACGCATCGGAGTAATACACAATCATGGCTTCGTTTGTAAAGGATGACGTTGCTCAGGAAGAACTTAGCAGCAAATTTCCTTAAGAACTTCTTGTCATTCACGGAAGCTCCTTCAGGATAATCTCGGGTCTCGAGATACCTTTTGATTTCATGGAACCAAGGTTGTTCCACTACTTCTTCGGTATTAATCTCGTGGCAATGCGTCGGTTCATCCATTCGCTCGATGGTGATTTGGGGAGCCTCATTATCCCAGTTGAGTTTAAACATGGAGGACATTGTGGCCAGAGCATCTGCTAGCTGATTCTCTTCTCGCGGGAAATGCTCGAAGGTAATTTGCTCGAAATGAGGCAACAATGTCAGGACATGTTCTTTGTATGGGATGAGATTAGGATGTTTGGTATCCCATTCTCCTTTGATTTGACTGATAACCAAAGCTGAGTCCCCAAATACGATCAAAGATTTGATCCCCAAGTCTATAGCAGCCTTGAGACCAAAGATGCAAGCTTCATACTCAGCCATGTTGTTTGTGCAGTTGAAGCAAAGTCGGGCCGTGAAAGGTGTGTGACAACCTGCCGGAGAAATGAGTATTGCGCCAATACCGTTTCCAAGCGCATTTGAAGCACCATCAAAGTACAGGGTCCATCGGGATCCCTTTTCAGGTCCGTCATACGGTCCGCTACCTTCAACGTTGTCCAAATTCATGATGTCCTCGTCTGGGAAGTCAAATCTCATGGGTTGATAGTCTTTGATAGCTTGATGAGCCAGATGGTCAGCTAATACACTCCCTTTTATAGCTTTTTGGGTGGTGTACTGGATGTCATACTCAGTTAAGATCATTTGCCATCTAGCTATCCTTCCAGATAAAGCGGGCTTTTCAAAGATATATTTGATAGGATCCATTTTGGAAATCAACAAGGTAGTATGATTCAGCATATACTGTCTTAGTCGGCGAGCAGCCCATACCAAAGTGTAGCAAGTTTTCTCGAGCAGTGAGTAGCGAGTCTCACAGTCGGTAAACTTTTTTCTAAGGTAATAAATAGCATGCTCTTTTCGACCAGACTCGTCATGCTGGCCCAAAACACACCCCATTGAGTTATCCAAGACGGTCAAATACATGATCAATGGTCTTCCTTCGACAGGTGGCATCAGAATAGGAGGTTCTAGCAAATACTCCTTGATTCTATCAAAATCAGCTTGACAATCGTTGTTCCATTCCACTACCTGATCTTTTTTCAAGAGTTTGAAAATCGGTTCACAGGTAGAAGTCAGATGTGAGATGAATCTGGCAATATAGTTTAAGCGCCCCAAGAACCCTCTAACCTCCTTTTCAGTACGGGGAGCAGGCATCTCTTGTATTGCTTTTACTTTTGCCGGATCGACTTCAATGCCTTTGTTGCTTACAATGAATCCCAGGAGCTTACCAGACCTAACTCCAAAAATGCATTTACTTGGATTCAGCCTGAGCTTGTATTCTTTTAACCTGGCAAACAACTTCTCTAGATGTTCAAGGTGCTCTTCCTCTGTTTGTGACCGAGCTATCATATCGTCTACGTAAACTTCAATCTCATGATGTATCATATCATGAAATAAAGCTACCATGGCGCGTTGATACGTTGCCCCTGCGTTCTTCAGCCCGAACGGCATCACCTTGTAACAGAAAGTGCCCCATTGTGTGACAAAAGTCGTTTTCTCCATATCCTCGGGAGCCATTTTGATTTGATTGTAGCCCGAGAATCCGTCCATGAAGGAAAACACTTTATGCTGAGCTGTATTGTCGATCAAGATGTCAATATGAGGTAGCGGGAAATCATCTTTAGGGTTGGCCCTATTCAAATCCTGGTACTCCATACACATTCTGACTTTGCCATCTTTCTTCAGTACTGGCACGATGTTAGCGACCCATTGAGGATAGGACGTAACAGCCAGAAAGCCAGCATCGAATTGCTTCATTACTTCTGCTTTGATCTTTTCAGACATGTCAGGCCTCATTCGGCGAACTTTTTGCTTGATCGGTGGACAGTCTTCTCTTGTGGGGAGACGGTGAACCACGATGTCTGTGTCTAAACCCGGCATATCTTCATAAGACCAAGCGAATATTTCAAAATACTCATTCAACAACTGTATCAGGCTTTCCTTGACATTCGGTTCCAAATTGGCACCCACTTGTACCTCCTTCCGGTCTTCCTCGGTCCCTAAGTTGACAGTTTCTAATGATTCTTCATGCGGTAAGATGGCCCTTTCCTCTTGTTGCAGAAGTCTGGCTAGTTCCCCGGGTACTTCACAACCTTCGTCATCTTCATACTCGGCTAGATTGACCAGATCTTCAGAGTTGTTGGAAGATATAGAAGAATAGTCACACATGGAATCCAGAGTGGATGGGTACCTGCATTGGTGAGTGTGGGTGTGTGTAAGGGATAGCCATCCTTAAACAAAAAATGCAAAAGGAAAGAAAATGAACATAAGCAGTTTATCAAATGAAAAACGTACAATGAATCATTAAACATGGCATATGGATATGAGAAATAATCAAAACCCTTACAAGTGGACCTACATGCCCCGGGCAAGGCAGGAGGTGAAAAGATAGTGTACGGATTGTTTGAAAGTAAATATTACAGACCAAATAAGAAATGTTTAACAGATAAATTACTGATGAATAAAAGTGATGGGGAAAAAGTCCTTAGCCTCCCAATTGCTCAATCCTCCTTTGACAGTTGGATAAATCCACTCTTCAATGTTGCTTTCTTTGTCCTCATCTTCCAAGGCGTTGATTCCGTAGGGAGAAACTTTGACTGGCGCCCTTTCAATCTTCGTACGGCGCATAGCTTTCTGGCCGGCGGCTGTGAACCCTAACCCAAACTTGTCAGTCTTATGCGGAAAGTCGGGTAACTGCCCCCATGCTGAATTCTTCCCTTCTTTTATTGCGGCTCTTGCGTCCTCCAGAGATGCCATCCTGGCCATCTGCCTCGGTGCCTCAGCCGTCAACTTCGCTACTGCTATTTCAGGAAGGACTTCTTCGAAATGTTGAAACGGTGTCTCGATGAATTCCCCTTCAACCTCCACATACCGGAAAGAATTTAAGTGGCTAATCATGTACTCTTCTTCACCATGGACAGTGATGATCTTTCCCTTGACAGGATACTTCAACATCTGATGTAAGGAGGAGGTGACTGCCCCAGCATGGTGTATCCAAGGCCTACCCAGCAAGCAAGAGTATGACGGACGGATGTCCATCATATAGAAAGTGGATTTAAACACCTCGGTGCCTATCTTGATGGGAATTTCAACCTCTCCATGGACCATTCTCTTCGAACCATCGAAAGCTCTGACAACAATATCACTCGGCTTCAATTCCAACCCTTCACAATCTAGTCGGTCCAAGGCCTTCTTAGGCAAAACATTCAGCGACGAACCGGTATCAACCAAAACATGTGCAAGAGTGGTTCCGCGACACTCGATTGAAATATGCAAAGCATCATTGTGGTTTCTGCCTTTAGGGGTTAGGTCGGCATCAGAAAAACCTAATCCATTGTCCGCAGTCAGGCTAGCCACGCAGTTTTGAAATTGATTCGCAGAGGTTTCCTGGGGCACATGAGCTGCCTTCATGAATTTTATCAGGGCTTTAGCGTGCGCTTCTGAGCAAAGTAGTAGTGCCAGCATGGAGATCTTGGAGGGGGTTTGCCCCAACTGTTCCACCACATCGTAATCACTTCTCTTGATTATCCTCAAAATCTCGTCCATTTCCTTCTTGGAGGTTTCCGGGATAACCAAGGGTTGAGCCCTCGTCCTGACGGGCTCATCTTGGATTCCCTTACCTTTGTCAGCAGCGGTAGGAGAGACAGTACTAGGAACAACAATGTCTTCAATCAAAGGAGTTCTAGCAGAGAGTTTTATTGGTGCAGGGATGACTTCGTTAGCTGATGAGGGTCCAAAGACTGCTCTTGGAGGGGCAATCTCTGGAGAAAATATTCTCCTGCTCCTGGTGATTTTGCTGGTGCCCGCAATGTTACTAATGCTGGCTTCTTCATCATCCGAACTTTCTTCAATTACCTCGATTTGCTTGATACCATGGTAGTAGATGTCACAGCCATAGTTCCAAGGTATCGACTTCTCAGAAACATAGGGAACAGGCCCTGGCATTGTTATCTTCAAAGGAACAGATTTTGCAGCTGGTGTAATCTTAACAGGCTTTTTGACGGCCTTGGAAAGATTGGCGTGAATGGTTATGATTGAGACATCTTTAGTATGAATTGGAACAGCAGAAACTTTTTCAAACAAAATTTGTCGACTATCCATAAGGCCTTGGATGCCTTTCTTCAGTAGCGGACAATCAAAAGGTAGAGAGTAGCAACAATAGCAGTCTTCTTTACATCCCGGGAAGATCCCGGCCCTTAACAAATTCAACTTAATGGTTAGCAGTGGAGTGGTCAGATCACTGACATCAGCAACATACAAATCTTCTTCAATGGCATTGACATTTCGGCCGTGCTTCGGCATAGGTGCAGATATCACATTAGGCTTCTCTGGAGCGTCAAACTCTACCTCCTTAGCCTCTATCAGGTCTTGGATTTTATGCTTGAGTGCCCAACAATCATTGGTGTCGTGTCCAACACTGTCTGAATGGTAGGCGCATTTAGCATTGGCATGATAATGCGGAGAGGACGTATTCATATTCTTTGGTGCCTCCTTGATGGTGGCAAGATTCAACTTCAATAGATGGGGAAGCACTTGCGCTGGAGTCATATTAATACGGGTGAACTGTCGTTGTGGCCGTTCCACTCGTTGCTGATTTGGTCTGGACTGGTTATAGCGAGGCTGCTCACTCGGAGTGTTTTGAATCATTACGGCCCCACGGTTGGCCGACGCTCCATCTTCCCTGCTCTTCTCTGAGAATATACCATAGTTGTTTCTTTCTTGAAAGGATTCTTCTCAACACTTGCAGCAACACCCTTCTGAATTTTTCCTGACTTGATGCCAGCTTCTATTCTTTCGCCTGTTAAGATTAAATCGGTAAACCCTGCGGAAGAGTTACCAATTAGATGATTGAAAAATGGCCCGGATAGGGTCCCAAGAAACATATCAACGAGTTCACGGTCGGTTAAAGGAGGCTGCACCCTGCCAGCCAAATCCCTCCATTTTTGTGCATATTCTTTGAATCCCTCGCTTATTCCTAGTGACATACCCTGAAGTTGGGTACGAGTAGGAGCAAGGTCAGAATTATACTGGTATTGTTTGTAGAAAGCGGTGGCCAAATCTTCCCAATTTCTGACACTGGTTCCTTCTAGCTGATAAAACCACTCCAACTGAGCTCCTGATAGGCTGTCTTAAAAGAAATGAATCCAGAGGTTTTTGTCTGCTGTATAGGGTTGAATCTTTCTCACGTAGGACCTGAGATGTATTTTGGGACAGGACAGCCCATCATACCTCACAAACACTGGCACTTTGAATTTTGGGGGAATCACAATCCCGGCCACCAAGCCCAAGTCTTTAAAATCCAAACCCGGTACTCTTTGTAGTTCCATGGCAGCCAATCTGTCTTCTAAACCCTTGTATTTATCATCAGCTGGAGGATATTGCTGGTCAGAATAATCTTCATCCTCTTCAACCTCTTCTTCCTCCGCATCAGACTCGGAAGGCACCGCAACTCCATCTCTTTTACTAGTCCCTTCATCAGAAGTAGGAGGAAATTCAAGCACTCTCCGAGCTTCTCTGTCAAATCTTCTCCCCAAAGTAGCCACCCCAATCCTCTTTTTCTTCTTCTTCACTGGGTCCTTATTCCCCAATTGAGTCTTGATATCCTCCTGACTTTTAACCAAGGTCATCAGGAGTTGATGGAATTGTGCATTCTGAGCTTGTAGGTCTTTGACTGTTTGCTCGAGATCCATCCTACTGAAATAAACAGCAGACAGATAAGGAAACCTGGAGTGAGACCTGCTTATGCACATGATGAATGGTATGCTGATGTATGCAATGCATTCAAGGATTTAGAACATTCAAAATTGTTTCAGACAAAGAAGAACGCACGTCATATTAATAAGAAGAAATTTGTTAGTACATAAATGCCCCATGGGCCAAATATTACAAAATAAACTTCTTAAGGCAGAAAGACATTGCGCATCCTCTTTGGTGCGATGTAGGTGTTGAGGGCCTCTTGCTCACGGAGTCGGCGGGTAAGCTCTAGAACCTTCTTTTCACTGGCGTAGAAGCTAGCTTCAAAAGTATTCCGTTCTTCCTTGAGCTGAATCCAACTTTTCTGCATTTCCTCCCACGATGTAGGCATGTCTGGATGTAGGATGGTGTAGGGGACCTCTCCTTCATTGACGGGCTCTTTAATCACTGGGAGTACATGAGGATAAGGCATCATTAGACTTTGGGCTCGGGCTCGTACCCACTTGAGATAGGGCTCAAGAGGGATGGAGTTCTTGTGTCCCAGAGTCTTGCTATCAACCTTGTTGAGTTTTCCCCAAGCTCTGATGAATCTTTGGCGAAGTCCTTGCGCATCGTTGTCGAAGTCAAAAACTAGGTTAGGAATCAACATGTCATGAGGGCCATCCTTCCGTGCATATCCAAATTGCCTCAAAGCTAGGCAAGGGTTGTAGGTGATACCTCCCCTGATTCCAAGTAAAGGAACATTAGGGAATTCTCTGCAACGATCGACGATGATGACATTTTCTCTGGACCGAGAACACCAATGCACATCAGAATGAGTAAGAGTCATCAACCGTTGGGACCACCTTGAGCCTTGGTCATTCTTCAAGACAGATTGCGGAAGGTGCGAAATAAACCACCTTGAAAGGATAGGAGTACAGCACATGAGAACACCCCTCTTTCTCATTGTTCGTGTGTAAAATGAGTGAAGGATGTCCCCAAGCAATGTTGGTATTGGATTTCTGGACAAGAAGATTTTGACGGCGTTGACATCTACCAATTGGTCAGGATTTGGGAACAAGACCAACCCATAGATAAGGAGTGCCACAATTTCTTCAAAGGCTTGTAGGTCCAATGAGTTCCAACATTCTTGTGCCTTTTCGAACAAGAACTTTGCTAAGAATCCTTTGACGCCGCTTCTGGTTTCCCAATGCCCCTTGATGTCGGATGGTTGTAGATGTAATGCTCGAGCAACATCTTCCGGCTTTGGTTCCTTTTCCGTACCGTTGAATGGTAGTTGATTAAGGATAGGGATTCTTAGGAGTTGAGAAAACTCCTCCAAAGTGGGTACCAACTGATAATCAGGGAAAGTGAAGCAGTGGTGAAGAGGGTCAAAGAACTGGAATAGCACTTTCATCATGTCTTCTTCAATGTTGGTGTTGACTAAGCTGAGCAGTCTACCATGTCTTTCACTGAAGGATGAGTTTTCCGGAATTCTTGAGGTGAGATCCTTGAGTTGAGGAGAGATTCTCACAAGATTGACTTGGATGGTCTTTCTGCGAGGAATTTCCATGTCCTACAAAACAAGAACAAAGATGAAGATCCAAAACCCTTGAAATGGTTAGTGAATGCATATGATGTTTTATGATGTTTATGATGTATGCATAAAACATATGTACAAGCAAATCACACCAAACCCTAGTTTCAGGCTTGCATGGGGTTTCATAGGTAAGTACCCTCTTGAGTGTAGTTGGCTTAAAAACCTGTCCTATAAATAGTAACCGGGTTCTAAGGAGCTCAATATCACGGGATTGTTTTCATCGTTCATTGTTTTGGTTTAGCCACTTAACTAGCGACCAAAATATTCCAAGAAAACAACCCTCAATGAGTGTAGTATCGAGTATCTACCAACTTCGGACTGCACCAAAGCCAGTCATCTCACTACCCCTAATAAAAGGCCAAGATGGTCAAGTAAGGTTCTAGGTCATTAGTGCTTAGTGACATCACTCAGCGGCCCCGTACTCTCCTTGATTGAACTCAAGGGTTACCGGTACTCACAAATATGTCGCACTAATATAGCTATTGCTTCGACCGTGTCGGTATACCCCGCACAGTTTCCACAACGTATTGCTATCTATGAATGTTTCCCAAAATCCGGGTGTAGGATTGCAAACCCAAACTATAGAGCCAAAGTATAAAGCAAACAAATCAAACAATTAGTCATGCAAGAGGGTGATCTAAGCCCTAAGGTTACTCCACTTTTAAACATTTCCCCAGCAGACTCGCCAGTTCTGTGATACGGTGGGAGAACTGACTAGGGTTTTGCGTTTGTTTTCGCAAATGCTTCGGATGAGCAAGAGTCGCCACCGACTTTTTATTTTATCCTAAGGAAAGGTTTAAAAAGCACAACAAAAACCTTTGAGATTTTTCTTGGGTTCGGGGAGTAGATTATAGAAAGGGAAGGTATTAGCACCCTTTCTATCTATGGTTATCCATGGGCTCTTAGGTACTTGCTTAGATCAACTTGCCTTGGTTTTCAATTGTTTGAAATGGTGCTTGATGTGTGGTTTTGAAAATGTTTTAAAAAGATGCCTTGTATAGGTTACCCTTATAACAATTCTTTACTCGAATGTTTTACAAGAGGTGTTTGTCTTTTGAAAAGATGTTTCAAGGTTTTTTGAAAGTTGGTTTTGAAAGTGTTTGTGAAGTGGGTTTTGAAAATAGGCAAGTGTTTTCTTTGCAAATTGACAAGTACTTAAGAGTTATCTACTCTAAAGTTTTCTCAAAGATTTTTGTTATGTTTTAAAACTTTTGACAATTTTGTTCCACCATTGCATTTGGTGGACAATCTTGTCTTAGGAGGTGGAAGGGACGGGCGCGGGTCATTGTTTAGACCATAATTGGAATAGTGTTAAATGTCTTTGGGCAATTTTTCTTTTAAAAGGGGACTTGATCATTCATTTAGGCAACATTTTGAGGGACTATGATCATTTGATAGTTTGTTTTACCCAAAGAAATCTAACATGCAACATGGCCCAATTATTTGAAGGCAACAAAGTGGAATACCCTAGGGGTGCAAGTGTGATATGTGTTGTCCATTTTCATGCTTATTTATCTTGAGATTAGGTCCAACTATTTTGTTCGTTTTATTCGCACACAAACCCTAATTCTAGCATAGTATGTTTAGAAAGCATTTAAAGTGCGAAATTTAAATTCCTACACTATTACAACACAATAATATGGGGAGGGGGGTACAATGTTTCAAATGGGGTATATTTAGACAAGAATTTAAACCTAACTATTACATCATTTTCTTTGAATATTTACAATACAAATAATTGCATAATTAAATGGAAATGAAATAAATATGCAAAATGTAAAAAGAATTTTTATGTGTATGAAAAAAAAGTATTATTTATGTAAAAATAAAAAGAGAAATAAAAAGGTATTATTTTTTGGAGTGTTCTCAAATTTAGGGAACCCTAATTTTTTAATCAAAAAGGGATATTAATCAATTAATTCATATAATATTTACTATTTACATACAAAAATAAAATAAAATATAGTATATTTATAAAAATGTCTTTTTAGTGCTAAATATTAATAAAAATAAAAATATGTATATTTTTGATATTTTTACCCTAAATGTATTAATATATATATATATATATATATATATATATATATGTATATTTATATTATTTACAAGGCATGTATTATATATATTAATTAACAATATTTAATATTAAAATAAAAAAGTATTTTTCTATAAAATATTTTCAGGAAGTAAAAATAAGATAAAAGTGTATAAAATATATTTGTGCTATTTTAGTATTTTAAATAGAAAAGTATATGTATTTATTGATTTATGTACAAACTAAAGGAAAAATCAAATAAATACATGATAAATTCAAAAATGATGAAGAAAAATATTTTTATATTTTTAATATGCTGACAAAAAATAAATGAGCCAATCAAAAAAAGAAAAAGTCAAAAACATTAAAAAATGAATGAAATGGGCTCAGGGGGTGTAAAACAAAAAAAGTGGTGTGAATAAGAAAAACACTCAGGCCCAGCCCAAGAAGCCACTGTCTTCAACCTTCAGACAGAACCAGTTCAAAAACGCGCGCCCTTCTTCTCAAACTTCTAACTCCTGATTCCTGGCTTTTCAATGAAAACTCATAACATAAAAAATGTTCAGCATGAAGAGACGAATCCAACCATATGCAGAACTTGATCTAACTCTCTAAGATGAGGGAGAATTTCTTCTCCCCCAAATCCTAACCTAGATTTTCTGCCATTTTCAAACCTTAAATTCTCACAGCTCAAGCAAAAGAAATGAAAAGTAAAAACATGTACATGTTCAGTGGCATGAGTAGAACATTGTTTCTTCACAAACTTAAAGCTAATGAGGCCTAATAAGAGAGATACGAAATCAAAAACTTACCTGTTCAGTTGAAGTTCTATCTGGCAATGTAGAAGCTTTCAGGGCAAGATGATGATTGGAAAAGCTTCCTTGAGGTCCAGGGATGCTATTCCAATGTTTACTTTGTCTTGAAAGCTTTTGAATCGTGCTAGAGCACTTCACCTGCAAAACAAGAAACTGAAAATGGTGGAACTGGTTAGAGGGATTACAGGTCGTGTTTCAAGTCATGGTTAGCTTGCATAGATGCTAGGGAATGTATGTGAACTGGTTTGGGCAAGAGAGCTTGAGGGAAATGGAAGATGGCACTCAAACTGCAGGCCTGGCCCTGTTTTTGCAGTTTGAAGGTGATTCTGGGATTTGGGATGTATGAGAGGTGTTAGGGTCGTGCAATAGCTTGGTTGAGATCTCTTGAGTGTGTTTCACCAGTTCACTTAAGTGTTTGCAAGCTGATATGAGAGTTGTGTTTTGTTATGATGTGTTTTTTACACTTTAAGCAAGCAATGGTTACTTTGTGCCTCTAGCCTGTACAGGCCCTCATACTATGTTGCATAATCCCTCCTTGATCAGTGTGATTAACTCATAAACTTGTGCCAATTAGATATGGACTGTACTTCTTAGATTTGTAATTGGACATAAAGCTACCTTTTGTAAAAATAGAAAGAATGCTTTATCTATTTTGGGATTAATCCTTTATGCAATGTTAGAACACAAAGAACATGGTCTTGGAACAAAGAATATGCATTAAATTTATGAGTGTTGGATGGTTTAAGGACCTGTAATCAAGATATGCAAGTTGAGATTGAAATGCATAGTGTTATGAACATGTACATGGTCAAGAACAAAAGTGACTTTTTCTCATTTTGCAAAATTCGATTCTCCCTAACCATGAGGTTGTTTGAGAAGTTCTTGGACATTTTGGAAAGATTGGAATATGTACTACAATCCATCTTTGAAGTGCAAATTGAAATTCCAAGTGGAAGTGTATGGAAAATGGCCTTGAAGTTAGGTAGAAAACCTTGTCAAAATAGGTTAAAATTTCACTAAGTTAAGAATGGTTTAGTGCCCTTATTCAAAAATTTGTAACTTGAGATACAAGCCTCAAATGGGAAAACTTTGTGAATCAAAGTTGTAGATTATGCAACAAGCTACAACTTTCATGTTTTGACTTTTGTTTGAATCCAAATGGATCTTGGTGAAAAAGTGGGGCAAAGTTGGGAAAAAATTAGGGTTTTTTATAACTTAGAAAAATTCTAAGTTATGAAAAATTCTAATTTCTAACCCTAATTTGCATCTTGTGATTTCTTGGTGAACAAGTTTCATGATTTGGCATGTTTTGATGAAAAATGAATCTTGACTCTTGATTTTGACCAAAAAGTCAAAGTTTGACTTTTCAGTATACAGTCAAAATTGATCAATTGACTGGGAAATTCAACTGTGAATCTTGTGTACTTGGGATCTTTTGAGTTTGTTGAGCATGTCAAGATAATTCCATGGGGTCCTTGAGTCCATATATGAGCTTGGTTTGCCATTGGCTAGGTCAAACAGTCAAAAATTGCCTTTGTGCAGTTAAAACCCTAAAAATGACCATTTTGCCCTTTTGGTGATCTGATCAAATTTCTTATGGAATTGTGATCCAAACTTGATCAAATGGTCCATATGAGTTCATAATGTTGATGTGGGTCAATTTTCATGAGGTTTGACTGTCAATTGGCCATAGTTGACTTTTTCCCCAATACAGCTGATTTCTAGGTCAACTGTCCAATTGACTGAGCAAAACTTGGAATCAAAGCTTGAAACTTGGTGTGGATAAACTTGGGAGTCCAAAATGAAGCATGAAAGTCATCTTAGGCATTTTAGGTCAAAACATCTTTGTGCAAACACAAACCCTAATTTGGGTCAACAGTGCAAGGAGAAGTCTTGAGTAGATGAAACTCTAACTGGATCTTGATCTCCAAGGGCTTTGTGATGAGATATCAATGAGAAATGGGAGGGAAAATTTTGGGGTACAACAGCTTGTAATTAGGGTTTGTATGGAAAGACTAAAACCAATCAATTAGAAAACCCTAATCAAAGACAAAACCAAGCATGAAAACAATACACTTGCACACAAGCACCCCTAGGGTAAATCTACTTGGTTGCCTTACAAAATGGCCATATTACGCACGTGAGGTACCTTAGCAAATAAAAATAAGCAAAATATAAGATCATAGTCCCTCGACGACGCTATCTATGTTGTCTTTCAAATGATCTTAGTCCCAAAAAGAGAATGCTAAGACACCTTGCAACATTGCTGATCATGGTTATACGATGACCCACGCCCATTCCGTTTACATCCAAAGATATGATTACTTGCCAAATCAATGGTAAGATAACAATGTCAAAGGAAATATAAAGTGAACATGAAAGACTTTTGAGTAGATAGAATTCTCCTAATTACTTTCTCAAATTCAAAATAAAAACATCCTTGCTATTTTCAAAACAAACACCTACACTTCCAAAACCTCTTACAAACTTGAAAATATTTTCAAAAAATCAACACCTTTGTATACATTCTTACGAACGAGAATCATTATAAAGTTTGCCTAAACAATGCCCTCTTTACAAAATACTTTAGAAAAAAATCACACAAAGCACAATTTCAAACAAAAGCAAGTGATTTATTCACAACCCTGGCCCATTTTATTTTCTTTTTTCTCATTTTTATTTATTTGTTTTTTTCCTTAAATATTTTATCTAATATTAAAAAATTAGAAAAAATATAAAAACATTTGATTTATATTTTGATTTAATTTATTTATTTTTTACACAAGAAATTATTTTATTTAATCATACTTTATTTATTTTCCTATTAATTTTTGTAAATTTAATTAAAAAACTAGGGTTTTAGTTATTTTATTTTACATAATTTAAATATATTATTTTAAAACCAAAAAGACCAAAAATATTTTATAATACTATATTTTATTTTTAAGACAAAAAATACCAAAAAAATATTCTTCTTACAAACTTAATTTCCTTTTAAATCAATTAATATATTAGGGTTTTATTTAAAATCTTTTCCTAGTAAATTTAGGTTTTACTCTTTACTAATTTAGTTAATTATTTTCTTTTAGTTATTTTTTTTTGAATCAAAGATATATTAACTCAAAAAACAATGAGTACACGGCGATCGCTAGGATCCAGCCCTCAAGACTACACAAAATAAACAAGTTATGCCTAAGGCATCATTAAAGAAGCTAAGTGTGATCTAAGTTTGGGATAACTCCATCCTCTGTAAACAATCACATTCAGAATCCTCTCAACAATATTCCTGTCCTCACTGACATTACGAAAAATGAAATCATTCCGCAAATGCCAACATTCATGAATGATTTCAGCAAGAGCCATTCTCACCAAATCATATTTCCAGCCGTTACCACGATACTTCCTAAGCAACCAACTCATTTCCTCAGACCAGATACCAGGAACATGTATAATCTGAAGCCAATTCAATATCGCTTGCCAAATTCTATTCAACTTGGTACACTCGAAAAAAAGGTGATTTACAGATTCCTCCTTATCACAAAACGCACACATGCTGTTTGAAGTCATACCAAACCTGAACAATCTAGCCTTAGTTGCTAAACCCCCATGGCAAGTCATCCAGAGGGTAAAAATGGACTGGGTCGTGCCTTGTTTCGGAGGATGAGGTTACACCATATGACTTTATCCCTGGCTGATGTCAACTCATTGTACACTTTTTTTAGTGTAGAACTTACCCTCCTTCAGCATGCTCCCCCACAGGCCAGTAAAATCTGGCACAAGCGCACGTTGTTGCAAAATGGCTTTGAAAATACCTGAAATGTTTAATTTGGGAGCATACCTGAATCGTAAAATCCGCACGTTCTTTTAGTTAATTATTTTAAAACCAAAACCCCTTCTCTCTAAAAAACAAACAAAATATTCATTTTCTTTACATTTGCATTATTGTACATTTACTCATTTTTGTACATTATTTATTCAATTCTTGTATGAATTCAATATGGTTTTAATAGATAATTAGGCTTAATTTTCTTGCAATCCCCATTTATAATTTGTACACCCCCTCCCACAAGTATTGTAATAGCGTAGTAATTTTAAATTACACAATTTATCGCTTTATATACAAATGCTAGTAATTAGGGTTTGTACGGAAAGACTAAAACCAATCAATTAGAAA
Source organism: Vicia faba (assembly GCA_948472305.1). NCBI lineage: Eukaryota > Viridiplantae > Streptophyta > Magnoliopsida > Fabales > Fabaceae > Vicia > Vicia faba. Next base: position 804,166,792 of record OX451741.1, read on the forward strand.
ACCCTAATCAAAGACAAAACCAAGCATGAAAACAATACACTTGCACACAAGCACCCCCTAGGGTAAATCCACTTGGTTGCCTTACAAAATGTCTATATTACACATGTGAGGTACCTTAGCAAAAAAAACAAGCAAAATATAAGATCATAGTCCCTCGATGACTCTATCTATGTTGTCTTTCAAATGATATTAGTCCATAAAAGAGAATGCTAATACACCTTGCAACATTGCTAATCATGGTTATACGATGATCCACGTTCATCCCGTTTACATCCAAAGATATGGTTACTTACCAAATCAATAGTAAGATAACAATGTCAAAGGAAAGATAAAATGAACATGAAAGACTTTTGAGTAGATAGAATGCTCCTAATTACTTGCTCAAATTCAAAACAAAAACATCCTTGCTATTTTCAAAACAAACACCTACACTTTCAAAACCTCTTACAAACTTGAAAACATTTTCAAAACATCAACACATTTGTATACATTCTTACGAACGAGAATCATTACAAAGTTTGCCTAAACAATGGCCTCTTTACAAAATACTTTAGAAAAAAACCACACAAAGCACAATTTCAAACAAAAGCAAGTGATCTATTCACACCTCTGGCCCATTTTATTTTCTTTTTTCTCATTATTATTTATTTGTTTTTTTTTCCTTAAATATTTTATCTAATATTAAAAAATTAGAAAAATTATAAAAACATTAGATTTGTATTTTGATATAATTTATTTATTTTTTACACAAGAAATCATTTTATTTAATAATACTTTATTTATTTTCCTAATTAATTTTTGTAAATTTAATTAAAAAACTAGGGTTTTAGTTATTTTATTTTATACAATTTAAATATATTATTTTAAAACCAAAAAGACCAAAAATATTTTATAATACTATAATTTATTTTTAAGACAAAAAATACCAAAACAATATTCTTCTTACAAACTTAATTTCCTTTTTAATCAATTAATATATTAGGATTTTATTTAAAATCTTTTCCTTGTAAATTTAGGTTTTACTCTTTACTAATTTAGTTAATTATTTTCTTTTAGTTAATTAGTTTAAAACCAAAACCCCTTCTCTCTAAAAAACAAACAAAATATCAATTTTCTTTACATTTGCATTCTTGTACATTTATTCATTTTTGTACATTATTTGTTCAATTCTTGTATGAATTCAATATGGTTGTAATAGATAATTAGGCTTAATTTTCTTGCAATCCCCATTTATAATTTGTACACCCCCCTCCCACAAGTATTATAATAGCGTAGTAATTTTAAATTCCGCAATTTATCGCTTTATATACAAATGCTAGTAATTAGGGTTTGTACGGAAAGACTAAAACTAATCAATTAGAAAACCCTAATCAAAGACAAAACCAAACATGAATACAATACACTAGCACACAAGCACCCCCTAGGGTAAATCCACTTGGTTGCCTTACAAAATGGCCATATTACGCATGTGAGGTACCTTAGCAAAAAAAACAAGCAAAATATAAGATCATAGTCCCTCGATGACGCTATCTTTGTTGTCTTTCAAATGATCTTAGTCCCTAAAAGAGAATGCTAAGACACCTTGCAACATTGCTAATCATGGTTATACAATGACCCACGCCCATCCCCTTTACATCCAAAGATATGGTTACTTACCAAATCAATGGTAAGATAACAATGTCAAATGAAAGATAAAATGAACATGAAAGACTTTTGAGTAGATAGAATGCTCCTAATTACTTGCTCAAATTCAAAACAAAAACATCCTTGCTATTTTCAAAACAAACACCTACACTTCCAAAACCTCTTACAAACTTGAAAATATTTTCAAAAAATCAACACCTTTGAATACATTCTTACGAACGAGAATCATTACAAGGTTTGCCTAAACAATGCCCTCTTTACAAAATACTTTACAAAAAAATCACACAAAGCACAATTTCAAACAAAAGTAAGTGATCTATTCACAACCCTGGCCCATTTTATTTTCTTTTTTCTTATTTTTATTTATTTGTTTTTTTTCCTTCAATATTTTATCTAATATTAAAAAATCAAAAGAAATATAAAAACATTAGATTTATATTTTGATATAATTTATTTATTTTTTACACAAGAAATTATTTTATTTAATCATACTTTATTTATTTTCCTAATTTATTTTTGTAAATTTAATTAAAAAATTAGGGTTTTAGTTATTTTATTTTACACAATTTAAATATATTATTTTAAAACCAAGAAGACATAAAATATTTTATAATATTATAATTTATTTTTAAGACAACAAATACCAAAATAATATTCTTCTTACAAACTTAATTTCCTTTTTAATCAATTAATATATTAGGGTTTTATTTAAAATCTTTTCCTAGTAAATTTAGGTTTTACTCTTTACTAATTTAGTTAATTATTTTTTTTAGTTAATTAGTTTAAACCAAAACCCCTTCTCTCTAAAAAACAAACAAAATATCCATTTTCTTTATATTTGCATTCTTGTACATTTATTCATTTTTGTACATTATTTATTCAATTCTTGTATGAATTCAATATGGTTGTAATATATAATTAGGCTTAATTTTCTTGCAAACTCCATTTATAATTTGTACATCCCCTCCCACAAGTATTGTAATAGCGTAGTAATTTTAAATTCCGCAATTTATCGCTTTATATACAAATGCTTGTAATTAGGGTTTGTATGGAAAGACTAAAACCAATCAATTAGAAAACCCCAATCAAAGACAAAATCAAGCATGAAAACAATACACTTGCACACAAGCACCCCTAGGGTAAATCCACTTGGTTGCCTTACAAAATGTCTATATTACACATGTGAGGTACCTTAGCAAAAAAAACAAGCAAAATATAAGATCATAGTCCTTCGATGACGCTATCTATGTTGTCTTTTAAATGATCTTAGTCCCTAAAAGACAATGCTAAGACACCTTGCAACATTGCTAATCATGGTTATACAATGACCCACGCCCATCCCGTTTACATCCAAAGATATGGTTACTTACCAAATCAATGGTAAGATAACAATATCAAAGGAAAGATAAAATAAACATGAAAGACTGTTGAGTAGATAGAATGCTCCTAATTACTTGCTCAAATTCAAAACAAAAACATCCTGATTATTTTCAAAACAAACACCTACACTTTCAAAACCTCTTACAAACTTGAAAACATTTTCAAAAAATCAACATCTTTGTATACATTCTTACGAACGAGAATCATTACAAAGTTTGCCTAAACAATGGCCTCTTTACAAAATACTTTAGAAAAAAACCACACAAAGCACAATTTCAAACAAAAGCAAGTGATCTATTCACACCCCTAGCATATTTTATTTTCTTTTTTCTCATTTTTATTTATTTGTTTTTTTTCCTTCAATATTTTATCTAATATTAAAAAATCAAAAAAAAATATAAAAACATTAGATTTATATTTTGATATAATTTATTTATTTTTTACACAAGAAATTATTTTATTTAGTCATACTTTATTTATTTTCCTAATTTATTTTTGTAAATTTAATTAAAAAATTAGTGTTTTAGTTATTTTATTTTACACAACTTAAATATATTATTTTAAAACCTAAAAGACCAAAAATATTTTATAATACTATAATTTATTTTTAAGACAAAAAATACCAAAAAAATATTCTTCTTACAAACTTAATTTCCTTTTTAATCAATTAATATATTAGGGTTTTATTTAAAAAAAATTCCTAGTAAATTTAGGTTTTACTCTTTACTAATTTAGTTAATTATTTTTTTAGTTAATTAGTTTAAACCAAAACCCCTTCTCTCTAAAAAACAAATAAAATATCCATTTTCTTTACATTTGCATTCTTGTACATTTATTCATTTTTGTATATTATTTATTCAATTCTTGTATGAATTCAATATGGTTGTAATATATAATTAGGCTTAATTTTCTTGCAAACCCCATTTATAATTTGTACACCCCCTCCCACAAGTATTGTAATAGCGTAGTAATTTTAAATTCCGCAATTTATCGCTTTATATACAAATGCTTGTAATTAGGGTTTGTACGGAAAGACTAAAACCAATCAATTAGAAAACCCTAATCAAAGACAAAACCAAGCATGAAAACAATACACTTGCACACAAGCACCCCTAGGGTAAATCTACTTGGTTGCCTTACAAAATGGTCATATTACGCATGTGAGGTACCTTAGCAAAAAAAACAAGCAAAATATAAGATCATAGTCCCTCGACGACGCTATCTATGTTGTCTTTCAAATGATCTTAGTCCCTAAAAGAGAATTCTAAGACACCTTGCAACATTGCTAATCATGGTTATACGATGACCCACGCCCATTCCGTTTACATCCAAAGATATGATTACTTACCAAATCAATGGTAAGATAACAATGTCAAAGGAAAGACAAAGTGAACATGAAAGACTTTTGAGTAGATAGAATTCTCCTAATTACTTTCTTAAATTCAAAATAAAAACATCCTTGCTATTTTCAAAACAAACACCTACACTTCCAAAACCTCTTACAAACTTGAAAATATTTTCAAAAAATCAACACCTTTGTATACATTCTTACGAACGAGAATCATTATAAAGTTTGCCTAAACAATGCCCTCTTTACAAAATATTTTAGAAAAAAATCACACAAAGCACAATTTCAAACAAAAGCAAGTGATCTATTCACAACCCTGGTCCATTTTATTTTCTTTTTTCTCATTTTTATTTATTTGTTTTTTTCCTTAAATATTTTATCTAATATTAAAAAATTAGAAAAAATATAAAAACTTTAGATTTATATTTTGATATAATTTATTTATTTTTTACACAAGAAATTATTTTATTTAATCATACTTTATTTATTTTCCTATTAATTTTTGTAAATTTAATTTAAAAACTAGGGTTTTAGTTATTTTATTTTACATAATTTAAATATATTATTTTAAAACCAAAAAGACCAAAAATATTTTATAATACTATAATTTATTTTTAAGACAAAAAATACCAAAAAAATATTCTTCTTACAAACTTAATTTCCTTTTAAATCAATTAATATATTAGGGTTTTATTTAAAATCTTTTCCTAGTAAATTTAGGTTTTACTCTTTACTAATTTAGTTAATTATTTTCTTTTAGTTTTTTTTTTGAATCAAAGATATATTAACTCAAAAAACAATGAATACACGGCGATCGCTAGGATCCAGCCCTCAAAACTACACAAAATAAACAAGTTATGCCTAAGGAATCATTAAAGAAGCTAAGTGTGATCTAAGTTTGGGATAACTCCATCCTCTGTAAACAATCACATTCAGAATCCTCTCAACAATATTCCTGTCCTCACTGACATTACGAAAAATGAAATCATTCCGCAAATGCCAACATTCATGAATGGTTTCAGCAAGAGTCATTCTCACCAAATCATATTTCCAGCCCTTACCACGATACTTCCTAAGCAACCAACTCATTTTCTCAGACCAGATACCAGGAACATGTATAATTTGAAGCCAATGCAACATCGCTTGCCAAATTCTATTCAACTTGGTACACTTGAAAAAAAGGTGATTTACAGATTCCTCCTTATCACAAAACGCACACATGCTGTTTGAAGTCATACCAAACCTGAACAATCTAGCCTTAGTTGCTAAACCCCCATGGCAAGTCATCCAGAGGGTAAAAATGGACTGGGTCGTGCCTTGTTTCGGAGGATGAGGTTACACCATATGACTTTATCCCTGGCTGATGTCAACTCATTGTAGTCTTTTTTTAGTGTAGAACTTACCCTCCTTCAGCATGCTCCCCCACAGGCCAGTAAAATCCGGCACAAGCGCACGTTGTTGCAAAATGGCTTTGAAAATACCTAAAATGTTTAATTTGGGAGCATACCTGAATCGTAAAATCTGCACGTTCTTTTAGTTAATTATTTTAAAACCAAAACCCCTTCTCTCTAAAAAACAAACAAAATATTCATTTTCTTTACATTTGCATTCTTGTACATTTACTCATTTTTGTACATTATTTATTCAATTCTTGTATGAATTCAATATGGTTTTAATAGATAATTAGGCTTAATTTTCTTGCAATCCCCATTTATAATTTGTACACCCCCCTCCCACAAGTATTATAATAGCGTAGTAATTTTAAATTACGCAATTTATCACTTTATATACAAATGCTAGTAATTAGGGTTTGTACGGAAATACTAAAACCAATCAATTAGAAAACCCTAATCAAAGACAAAACCAAGCATGAAAACAATACACTTGCACACAAGCACCCCCTAGGGTAAATCCACTTGGTTGCCTTGCAAAATGGCCATATTACGCATGTGAGGTACCTTAACAAAAAAAACAAGCAAAATATAGGATCATAGTCCCTCGATGACTCTATCTATGTTGTCTTTCAAATGATATTAGTCCATAAAAGAGAATGCTAATACACCTTGCAACATTACTAATCATGGTTATACGATGATCCACGCCCATCCCGTTTACATCCAAAGATATGGTTACTTACCAAATCAATGGTAAGATAACAATGTCAAAGGAAAGATAAAATGAACATGAAAGACTTTTGAGTAGATAGAATGCTCCTAATTACTTGCTCAAATTCAAAACAAAAAAATCCTTGCTATTTTCAAAACAAACACCTACACTTTCAAAACCTCTTACAAACTTGAAAACATTTTCAAAAAATCAACACCTTTGTATACATTCTTACGAACGAGAATCATTACAAAGTTTGCCTAAACAATGGCCTCTTTACAAAATACTTTAGAAAAAAACCACACAAAGCACAATTTCAAACAAAAGCAAGTGATCTATTCACACCCCTGGCCCATTTTATTTTCTTTTTTCTCATTATTATTTATTTGTTTTTTTTCCTTAAATATTTTATCTAATATTAAAAAATCAGAAAAATTATAAAAACATTAGATTTACATTTTGATATAATTTATTTATTTTTTACACAAGAAATTATTTTATTTAATAATACTTTATTTATTTTCCTAATTAATTTTTGTAAATTTAATTAAAAAACTAGGGTTTTAGTTATTTTATTTTACACAATTTAAATATATTATTTTAAAACCAAAAAGACCAAAAATATTTTATAATACTATAATTTATTTTAAGACAAAAAATACAAAAAAAATATTCTTCTTACAAACTTAATTTCCTTTTTAATCAATTAATATATTAGGGTTTTATTTAAAATCTTTTCCTAGTAAATTTAGGTTTTACTCTTTACTAATTTAGTTAATTATTTTCTTTTAGGTAATTAGTTTAAAACCAAAACCCCTTCTCTCTAAAAAACAAACAAAATATCAATTTTCTTTACATTTGCATTCTTGTACATTTATTCATTTTTGTACATTATTTATTCAATTCTTGTATGAATTCAATATGGTTGTAATAGATAATTAGGCTTAATTTTCTTTCAATTCCCATTTATAATTTGTACACCCCCCTCCCACAAGTATTGTAATAGCGTAGTAATTTTAAATTCCGTAATTTATCGCTTTATATACAAATACTAGTAATTAGGGTTTTTACGGAAAGACTAAAACTAATCAATTAGAAAACCCTAATCAAAGACAAAACCAAGCATGAAAACAATACACTAGCACACAAGCACCCCCTAGGGTAAATTCACTTGGTTGCCTTACAAAATGGCCATATTACGCATGTGAGGTACCTTAGCAAAAAAAACAAGCAAAATATAAGATCATAGTCCCTCGATGACTCTATCTATGTTGTCTTTCAAATGATATTAGTCCATAAAAGAGAATGCTAATACACCTTGCAACATTGCTAATCATGGTTATACGATGATCCACGTTCATCCCGTTTACATCCAAAGATATGGTTACTTACCAAATCAATAGTAAGATAACAATGTCAAAGGAAAGATAAAATGAACATGAAAGACTTTTGAGTAGATAGAATGCTCCTAATTACTTGCTCAAATTCAAAACAAAAACATCCTTGCTATTTTCAAAACAAACACCTACACTTTCAAAACCTCTTACAAACTTGAAAACATTTTCAAAACATCAACACATTTGTATACATTCTTACGAACGAGAATCATTACAAAGTTTGCCTAAACAATGGCCTCTTTACAAAATACTTTAGAAAAAAACCACACAAAGCACAATTTCAAACAAAAGCAAGTGATCTATTCACACCTCTGGCCCATTTTATTTTCTTTTTTCTCATTATTATTTATTTGTTTTTTTTTCCTTAAATATTTTATCTAATATTAAAAAATTAGAAAAATTATAAAAACATTAGATTTGTATTTTGATATAATTTATTTATTTTTTACACAAGAAATCATTTTATTTAATAATACTTTATTTATTTTCCTAATTAATTTTTGTAAATTTAATTAAAAAACTAGGGTTTTAGTTATTTTATTTTATACAATTTAAATATATTATTTTAAAACCAAAAAGACCAAAAATATTTTATAATACTATAATTTATTTTTAAGACAAAAAATACCAAAACAATATTCTTCTTACAAACTTAATTTCCTTTTTAATCAATTAATATATTAGGATTTTATTTAAAATCTTTTCCTTGTAAATTTAGGTTTTACTCTTTACTAATTTAGTTAATTATTTTCTTTTAGTTAATTAGTTTAAAACCAAAACCCCTTCTCTCTAAAAAACAAACAAAATATCAATTTTCTTTACATTTGCATTCTTGTACATTTATTCATTTTTGTACATTATTTGTTCAATTCTTGTATGAATTCAATATGGTTGTAATAGATAATTAGGCTTAATTTTCTTGCAATCCCCATTTATAATTTGTACACCCCCCTCCCACAAGTATTATAATAGCGTAGTAATTTTAAATTCCGCAATTTATCGCTTTATATACAAATGCTAGTAATTAGGGTTTGTACGGAAAGACTAAAACTAATCAATTAGAAAACCCTAATCAAAGACAAAACCAAACATGAATACAATACACTAGCACACAAGCACCCCCTAGGGTAAATCCACTTGGTTGCCTTACAAAATGGCCATATTACGCATGTGAGGTACCTTAGCAAAAAAAACAAGCAAAATATAAGATCATAGTCCCTCGATGACGCTATCTTTGTTGTCTTTCAAATGATCTTAGTCCCTAAAAGAGAATGCTAAGACACCTTGCAACATTGCTAATCATGGTTATACAATGACCCACGCCCATCCCCTTTACATCCAAAGATATGGTTACTTACCAAATCAATGGTAAGATAACAATGTCAAATGAAAGATAAAATGAACATGAAAGACTTTTGAGTAGATAGAATGCTCCTAATTACTTGCTCAAATTCAAAACAAAAACATCCTTGCTATTTTCAAAACAAACACCTACACTTCCAAAACCTCTTACAAACTTGAAAATATTTTCAAAAAATCAACACCTTTGAATACATTCTTACGAACGAGAATCATTACAAGGTTTGCCTAAACAATGCCCTCTTTACAAAATACTTTACAAAAAAATCACACAAAGCACAATTTCAAACAAAAGTAAGTGATCTATTCACAACCCTGGCCCATTTTATTTTCTTTTTTCTTATTTTTATTTATTTGTTTTTTTTCCTTCAATATTTTATCTAATATTAAAAAATCAAAAGAAATATAAAAACATTAGATTTATATTTTGATATAATTTATTTATTTTTTACACAAGAAATTATTTTATTTAATCATACTTTATTTATTTTCCTAATTTATTTTTGTAAATTTAATTAAAAAATTAGGGTTTTAGTTATTTTATTTTACACAATTTAAATATATTATTTTAAAACCAAGAAGACATAAAATATTTTATAATATTATAATTTATTTTTAAGACAACAAATACCAAAATAATATTCTTCTTACAAACTTAATTTCCTTTTTAATCAATTAATATATTAGGGTTTTATTTAAAATCTTTTCCTAGTAAATTTAGGTTTTACTCTTTACTAATTTAGTTAATTATTTTTTTTAGTTAATTAGTTTAAACCAAAACCCCTTCTCTCTAAAAAACAAACAAAATATCCATTTTCTTTATATTTGCATTCTTGTACATTTATTCATTTTTGTACATTATTTATTCAATTCTTGTATGAATTCAATATGGTTGTAATATATAATTAGGCTTAATTTTCTTGCAAACTCCATTTATAATTTGTACATCCCCTCCCACAAGTATTGTAATAGCGTAGTAATTTTAAATTCCGCAATTTATCGCTTTATATACAAATGCTTGTAATTAGGGTTTGTATGGAAAGACTAAAACCAATCAATTAGAAAACCCCAATCAAAGACAAAATCAAGCATGAAAACAATACACTTGCACACAAGCACCCCTAGGGTAAATCCACTTGGTTGCCTTACAAAATGTCTATATTACACATGTGAGGTACCTTAGCAAAAAAAACAAGCAAAATATAAGATCATAGTCCTTCGATGACGCTATCTATGTTGTCTTTTAAATGATCTTAGTCCCTAAAAGACAATGCTAAGACACCTTGCAACATTGCTAATCATGGTTATACAATGACCCACGCCCATCCCGTTTACATCCAAAGATATGGTTACTTACCAAATCAATGGTAAGATAACAATATCAAAGGAAAGATAAAATAAACATGAAAGACTGTTGAGTAGATAGAATGCTCCTAATTACTTGCTCAAATTCAAAACAAAAACATCCTGATTATTTTCAAAACAAACACCTACACTTTCAAAACCTCTTACAAACTTGAAAACATTTTCAAAAAATCAACATCTTTGTATACATTCTTACGAACGAGAATCATTACAAAGTTTGCCTAAACAATGGCCTCTTTACAAAATACTTTAGAAAAAAACCACACAAAGCACAATTTCAAACAAAAGCAAGTGATCTATTCACACCCCTAGCATATTTTATTTTCTTTTTTCTCATTTTTATTTATTTGTTTTTTTTCCTTCAATATTTTATCTAATATTAAAAAATCAAAAAAAAAATATAAAAACATTAGATTTATATTTTGATATAATTTATTTATTTTTTACACAAGAAATTATTTTATTTAGTCATACTTTATTTATTTTCCTAATTTATTTTTGTAAATTTAATTAAAAAATTAGTGTTTTAGTTATTTTATTTTACACAACTTAAATATATTATTTTAAAACCTAAAAGACCAAAAATATTTTATAATACTATAATTTATTTTTAAGACAAAAAATACCAAAAAAATATTCTTCTTACAAACTTAATTTCCTTTTTAATCAATTAATATATTAGGGTTTTATTTAAAAAAAATTCCTAGTAAATTTAGGTTTTACTCTTTACTAATTTAGTTAATTATTTTTTTAGTTAATTAGTTTAAACCAAAACCCCTTCTCTCTAAAAAACAAATAAAATATCCATTTTCTTTACATTTGCATTCTTGTACATTTATTCATTTTTGTATATTATTTATTCAATTCTTGTATGAATTCAATATGGTTGTAATATATAATTAGGCTTAATTTTCTTGCAAACCCCATTTATAATTTGTACACCCCCTCCCACAAGTATTGTAATAGCGTAGTAATTTTAAATTCCGCAATTTATCGCTTTATATACAAATGCTTGTAATTAGGGTTTGTACGGAAAGACTAAAACCAATCAATTAGAAAACCCTAATCAAAGACAAAACCAAGCATGAAAACAATACACTTGCACACAAGCACCCCTAGGGTAAATCTACTTGGTTGCCTTACAAAATGGTCATATTACGCATGTGAGGTACCTTAGCAAAAAAAACAAGCAAAATATAAGATCATAGTCCCTCGACGACGCTATCTATGTTGTCTTTCAAATGATCTTAGTCCCTAAAAGAGAATTCTAAGACACCTTGCAACATTGCTAATCATGGTTATACGATGACCCACGCCCATTCCGTTTACATCCAAAGATATGATTACTTACCAAATCAATGGTAAGATAACAATGTCAAAGGAAAGACAAAGTGAACATGAAAGACTTTTGAGTAGATAGAATTCTCCTAATTACTTTCTTAAATTCAAAATAAAAACATCCTTGCTATTTTCAAAACAAACACCTACACTTCCAAAACCTCTTACAAACTTGAAAATATTTTCAAAAAATCAACACCTTTGTATACATTCTTACGAACGAGAATCATTATAAAGTTTGCCTAAACAATGCCCTCTTTACAAAATATTTTAGAAAAAAATCACACAAAGCACAATTTCAAACAAAAGCAAGTGATCTATTCACAACCCTGGTCCATTTTATTTTCTTTTTTCTCATTTTTATTTATTTGTTTTTTTCCTTAAATATTTTATCTAATATTAAAAAATTAGAAAAAATATAAAAACTTTAGATTTATATTTTGATATAATTTATTTATTTTTTACACAAGAAATTATTTTATTTAATCATACTTTATTTATTTTCCTATTAATTTTTGTAAATTTAATTTAAAAACTAGGGTTTTAGTTATTTTATTTTACATAATTTAAATATATTATTTTAAAACCAAAAAGACCAAAAATATTTTATAATACTATAATTTATTTTTAAGACAAAAAATACCAAAAAAATATTCTTCTTACAAACTTAATTTCCTTTTAAATCAATTAATATATTAGGGTTTTATTTAAAATCTTTTCCTAGTAAATTTAGGTTTTACTCTTTACTAATTTAGTTAATTATTTTCTTTTAGTTTTTTTTTTGAATCAAAGATATATTAACTCAAAAAACAATGAATACACGGCGATCGCTAGGATCCAGCCCTCAAAACTACACAAAATAAACAAGTTATGCCTAAGGAATCATTAAAGAAGCTAAGTGTGATCTAAGTTTGGGATAACTCCATCCTCTGTAAACAATCACATTCAGAATCCTCTCAACAATATTCCTGTCCTCACTGACATTACGAAAAATGAAATCATTCCGCAAATGCCAACATTCATGAATGGTTTCAGCAAGAGCCATTCTCACCAAATCATATTTCCAGCCCTTACCACGATACTTCCTAAGCAACCAACTCATTTTCTCAGACCAGATACCAGGAACATGTATAATTTGAAGCCAATGCAACATCGCTTGCCAAATTCTATTCAACTTGGTACACTTGAAAAAAAGGTGATTTACAGATTCCTCCTTATCACAAAACGCACACATGCTGTTTGAAGTCATACCAAACCTGAACAATCTAGCCTTAGTTGCTAAACCCCCATGGCAAGTCATCCAGAGGGTAAAAATGGACTGGGTCGTGCCTTGTTTCGGAGGATGAGGTTACACCATATGACTTTATCCCTGGCTGATGTCAACTCATTGTAGTCTTTTTTTAGTGTAGAACTTACCCTCCTTCAGCATGCTCCCCCACAGGCCAGTAAAATCCGGCACAAGCGCACGTTGTTGCAAAATGGCTTTGAAAATACCTAAAATGTTTAATTTGGGAGCATACCTGAATCGTAAAATCTGCACGTTCTTTTAGTTAATTATTTTAAAACCAAAACCCCTTCTCTCTAAAAAACAAACAAAATATTCATTTTCTTTACATTTGCATTCTTGTACATTTACTCATTTTTGTACATTATTTATTCAATTCTTGTATGAATTCAATATGGTTTTAATAGATAATTAGGCTTAATTTTCTTGCAATCCCCATTTATAATTTGTACACCCCCCTCCCACAAGTATTATAATAGCGTAGTAATTTTAAATTACGCAATTTATCACTTTATATACAAATGCTAGTAATTAGGGTTTGTACGGAAATACTAAAACCAATCAATTAGAAAACCCTAATCAAAGACAAAACCAAGCATGAAAACAATACACTTGCACACAAGCACCCCCTAGGGTAAATCCACTTGGTTGCCTTGCAAAATGGCCATATTACGCATGTGAGGTACCTTAACAAAAAAAACAAGCAAAATATAGGATCATAGTCCCTCGATGACTCTATCTATGTTGTCTTTCAAATGATATTAGTCCATAAAAGAGAATGCTAATACACCTTGCAACATTACTAATCATGGTTATACGATGATCCACGCCCATCCCGTTTACATCCAAAGATATGGTTACTTACCAAATCAATGGTAAGATAACAATGTCAAAGGAAAGATAAAATGAACATGAAAGACTTTTGAGTAGATAGAATGCTCCTAATTACTTGCTCAAATTCAAAACAAAAAAATCCTTGCTATTTTCAAAACAAACACCTACACTTTCAAAACCTCTTACAAACTTGAAAACATTTTCAAAAAATCAACACCTTTGTATACATTCTTACGAACGAGAATCATTACAAAGTTTGCCTAAACAATGGCCTCTTTACAAAATACTTTAGAAAAAAACCACACAAAGCACAATTTCAAACAAAAGCAAGTGATCTATTCACACCCCTGGCCCATTTTATTTTCTTTTTTCTCATTATTATTTATTTGTTTTTTTTCCTTAAATATTTTATCTAATATTAAAAAATCAGAAAAATTATAAAAACATTAGATTTACATTTTGATATAATTTATTTATTTTTTACACAAGAAATTATTTTATTTAATAATACTTTATTTATTTTCCTAATTAATTTTTGTAAATTTAATTAAAAAACTAGGGTTTTAGTTATTTTATTTTACACAATTTAAATATATTATTTTAAAACCAAAAAGACCAAAAATATTTTATAATACTATAATTTATTTTTAAGACAAAAAATACAAAAAAAATATTCTTCTTACAAACTTAATTTCCTTTTTAATCAATTAATATATTAGGGTTTTATTTAAAATCTTTTCCTAGTAAATTTAGGTTTTACTCTTTACTAATTTAGTTAATTATTTTCTTTTAGGTAATTAGTTTAAAACCAAAACCCCTTCTCTCTAAAAAACAAACAAAATATCAATTTTCTTTACATTTGCATTCTTGTACATTTATTCATTTTTGTACATTATTTATTCAATTCTTGTATGAATTCAATATGGTTGTAATAGATAATTAGGCTTAATTTTCTTTCAATTCCCATTTATAATTTGTACACCCCCCTCCCACAAGTATTGTAATAGCGTAGTAATTTTAAATTCCGTAATTTATCGCTTTATATACAAATACTAGTAATTAGGGTTTTTACGGAAAGACTAAAACTAATCAATTAGAAAACCCTAATCAAAGACAAAACCAAGCATGAAAACAATACACTAGCACACAAGCACCCCCTAGGGTAAATTCACTTGGTTGCCTTACAAAATGGCCATATTACGCATGTGAGGTACCTTAGCAAAAAAAACAAGCAAAATATAAGATCATAATCCCTCGATGACGCTATCTATATTGTCTTTCAAATGATCTTAGTCCCTAAAAGAGAATACTAAGGCACCTTGCAACATTGCTAATCATGGTTATACAATGACCCACGCCCATCCCGTTTACATCCAAAGATATGGTTACTTACCAAATCAATGGTAAGATAACAATGTCAAAGAAAAGATAAAATGAACATGAAAGACTTTTGAGTAGATAGAATGCTCCTAATTACTTGCTCAAATTCAAAACAAAAACATCCTTGCTATTTTCAAAACAAACACCTACACTTCCAAAACCTCTTACAAACTTGAAAATATTTTCAAAAAATCAACACCTTTGTATACATTCTTACGAACGAGAATCATTACAAAGTTTGCCTAAACAATGCCCTCTTTACAAAATACTTTAGAAAAAAATCACACAAAGCACAATTTCAAATAAAAGCAAGTGATCAATTCACAACCCTGGCCCATTTTATTTTCTTTTTTCTCATTTTTATTTATTTATTTTTTTCCTTAAATATTTTATCTAATATTAAAAAATTAGAAAAAATATAAAAACATTAGATTTATATTTTGATATAATTTATTTATTTTTTACACAAGAAATTATTTTACTTAATCATACTTTATTTATTTTCCTAATTTATTTTTGTAAATTTAATTAAAAAATTAGGGTTTTAGTTATTTTATTTTACACAATTTAAATATATTATTTTAAAACCAAAAAGACATAAAATATTTTATAATACTATAATTTATTTTTAAGACAAAAAATACCAAAAAAATATTCTTCTTACAAACTTAATTTCCTTTTTAATCAATTAATATATTAGGGTTTTATTTAAAATCTTTTCCTAGTAAATTTAGGTTTTACTCTTTACTAATTTAGTTAATTATTTTTTTTAGTTAATTAGTTTAAACCAAAACCCCTTCTCTCTAAAAAACAAACAAAATATCCAATTTCTTTACATTTGCATTCTTGTACATTTATTCATTTTTGTACATTATTTATTCAATTCTTGTATGAATTCAATATGGGTGTAATATATAATTAGGCTTAATTTTCTTGCAAACCCCATTTATAATTTGTACATCCCCTCCCACAAGTATTGTAATAGCGTAGTAATTTTAAATTCCGTAATTTATCGCTTTATATACAAATGCTTGTAATTAGGGTTTGTACGGAAAGACTAAAATCAATCAATTAGAAAACCCTAATCAAAGACAAAACCAAGCATGAAAACAATACACTTGCACACAAGCACCCCTAGGGTAAATCCACTTGGTTGCCTTACAAAATGTCTATATTACGCATTTGAGGTACCTTAGCAAAAAAAACAAGCAAAATATAAGATCATAGTCCTTCGATGACGCTATCTATATTGTCTTTCAAATGATCTTAGTCCCTAAAAGAGAATGCTAAGACACCTTGCAACATTGCTAATCATGGTTATACAATGACCCACGCCCATCCCGTTTACATCCAAAGATATGGTTACTTACCAAATCAATGGTAAGATAACAATGTCAAAGGAAAGATAAAATGAACATGAAAGACTTTTGAGTAGATAGAATGTTTGTAACACCCCTTCTAAATACCCCAATTAAAGGTAAAGATAAAAAAATCAGAGAAATAAAATTGCACGGAAGGGATGCCACAACACACATCACATTCCAAAGTTTTTAAGGAAAACGGACAGGGTATGTTCGAAAGTATAAGCATTCCAACACAAAACAAACATACAATAAATATTTACTTCATTCTCTCGTGCAAACGCAACGGAGTTTCATAATTTCACATCATCTCCATTTATGGAGGAATCAAAACATAATTCAAGGCATCAAGCCATCATAATTCACATAAGCATATGTTATCAAGTCTCACATATACAAAACACCATATACACGAATAAGGATTATATACATCATAATCCAAATACAAAATAATCGAGTTCGACACTAAATAAATCCCCCCCCCCCATGTGTTACTACCAGAGCATCGACTCGACTCTAATCAAAATAAAACAGATTGCAATCCAATGCATCCGTTAGCTAGCGCCTCGCGCTACCGTCCTCGGTACCTGCACAATGCCATCAAAAGCATTGGCCAACAAAAGGGTAAGAATTCCAATAATCATATAACATGTAATTTTAAGTAAATGAAATGGCAATAAATAAAGCAATACATAATGATCATGTTCATTTTATCACCTGTAGCATCCTTACTCAAGGAATCCATTTCCAACACATTAACCATGTAAACCGATTATCCGAATACTCACATCCTTGGCACATAACCATAATTCTAACAACAACAATATTGGCACATAATCAAACACATCAACACACATACATATCATGCATAATTATACATGTGACTCACAACACGACTCAACGTATGCAAATGCGGTACCGACTCGTGGACCCAAGGTTCCACCATCTATGTTTCCATTCTGGATCAAGGTCACTACGTCTTTTCCCACAATAGGGTCACCGTCTAGATATTGTGGACCCAATGTTCCACCACCTATGTTTCCCTTCCGGATCAAGGTCACTACGTCTTTTCCCACAATAGGGTCACCGTCTAGATATTGTGGACCCAATGTTCCACCACCTATGTTTCCCTTCCGGATCAAGGTCACTACGTCTTTTCCCACAATAGGGTCACCGTCTAGATATTGTGGACCCAAAGTTCCACCGTCTCTGTTTCAAGACCACCATGCCATGCAATGTACAATATAACCAATGCATGCAATTAAGACTCACAACAATCTTAACATACACATGCCATCAAATCCAACCAATGGAACATCAACTATTGTACATGCATGCATACATATAATTTATCAATCTCAACGTCAAGTAAAATGTATACAAACGAGATTACTTACTCAACCAAAACATAAACCATCCACTATCAACAATTCCAAATCGGAAAGTATATTTCAACATAAAGTCATTATCAATGAACCGGCATTATTCTCAATGTTCTCATCACGATCGAGTCACCGGAATGTAACTCGAACGGTTAGATTCGGGATTAAACTCAACTTATTTCATTCGCACTAAAATCGGGTCGATTCTTAAAAGTCGAAATTTCGCAAGACGAACTTCA
This sequence comes from Vicia faba, assembly GCA_948472305.1. Taxonomy (NCBI): domain Eukaryota; kingdom Viridiplantae; phylum Streptophyta; class Magnoliopsida; order Fabales; family Fabaceae; genus Vicia; species Vicia faba. Next base: position 804,185,210 of record OX451741.1, read on the forward strand.
CTACGTCAAGCTACACGTCGGATTACGCTAGCACATCAATTTTCTTTGGATTCAGAGCAACTTGCTCCGTCGACGAATCTACCAAAATCGGAACACAAACGGGTTCTAAAGGAAGTGCGAAGATTAAAATTTTGGAGGCTACAGACGCATCAACACGGGCACCCGTGTGCTGCAACACGGCCCGTGTTGAGAGGCCACCAGAACGAGCCAAGAAAATTCCAAGTCAGAACAGCAACACGGGCACCCGTGTGCTGCAACACGGCCCGTGTTGTGAAGCCTGCGTGAAAACTCCACTCTTTTGAGTTTTTCTCATTCAACTACCATGGTTTTCTTTCCCATTTCAATACTCTTAATTTCTACAAGTTAGCACCTAATACACCCACAAACCATACTCCTAATCCAACTTTTCTAAACCATTCTAACAATCAACCAACAAAACCCTAAAAAATCAACTATCAATTTTACCCCTAAATCCAAAATATATCATACAAAACCTAACAATATGAGATGGAGAATCAAACCCCTTACCTTGGTGTGGCTTTTCTTGAAACAAGATGATGGAGATGTTGCAACTCCAAGCCTAGCTCTCTTTCTCCTCTTCTCCTCTTTTCTTTCTTCTTTCTCCTCCTTTCTTTCTTCTTTCTCCTCCTTTCTTTCTTCTTTTACTAACTCTCCTTTTCTATTTTATAAAACTCCCCTTCTACTACTAACTTTCCTCCCTCTATCTTTCTAAAATTGTAATTTGGCCCCAACAATTATTTAATTCAAATTATAATATATAACCCTATTAAACAATATTACATTAAATAATATTTATTCTATATAAACCTAATCATGCCAATTAATCAAACAAAGTCAAATATTACTACACACCAAATTAATATTACTCAAAATAGTATTTTATCATTATGAATATTTTTATTTCAAATAACCGAATTAACATTTAATCAAAAAAAGGGGTGTTACAACTCTCCCCCACTTAAAAGATTTTCGGCCTCGAAAATTTTGACCAAAACGAACAAATCGGGACATGCCTACGCATTCGTCCACCCAATCCTTGCGTTAATTAAACAACATACAAAATACACCTAACACAAGGGCATCTCCCTAGCCATAACGTTTAGACAAGAACAACCATGCCGAGATGCGAAGCCCACACAATGCACTCGACAATCAGCTAACACCCAACAACTAAACAAGTCGCAGACACACCTGTTCGCTCGAGAACTAAACAAACAAGATCGGTACCATCCTAACGTCTCAACCATAGAATTAGTCATACACTCGAACCGACGCCTCGGAAACGAGTCACCAAAGGTAGGAACATAAAGTCCTACGACACAACACTGACACCATCGCTAAAACAAAAACAACAAAATGGTTATACAAACCAAAACTGAAACAATCAGAAAGGATAAAACCACGCGTGCTACGCAAACACTAAAAGATGCCATCATTCACGCATAAGTAAGAACTCAAGAATTACACTTGCAGTTATCGCTCTCATTCCAGAAAATCACAAGGTCACATCGTCCTTGTAGATTACCAACGTACCACCCTTGAACAATACCAAGTTACCCAAACATAACTGAACTGCGACACACCACTCATCCTAGGACGTATACTGACGACTTGCGACTATAACTCACTAGCCCAAATCCAACAATCCCGCATACTTGCTAAAACTCAATGCTCGATACCTAAACCATGATGTGTCACTTTATGCATAAGATGCCAACCGTAAAACAACTTGGTTAATCCTCAACTTCCCAATCACCCAAAATGGATACGTTCAAAGCGTATACCCATCAAGACACCCCGCAACATCAGCTTCATCAACTCGAAGAATCAATCTTTCATTCTTGATTGATCAACGCCCGTTGATCCTCTGAAATACACGACATAGTTTGACCTCTTCAAATACTGTCCAAATATTTCACTTGTGAAACTTCAATGTATACACTTGACTTCCACGAAGTCTTCCCTTATAACAATTCAATTCCCAAAGTTTAATTACGTAATCACTATCCTCACATCGTCGTAACGATTAATACACTGGTTTCTTATTCGAAACATCTCTCATATCTTTCAATCTTCTAAAGTGGTAATCCAAACCAAAACACTCTCTCAAGAACTCTACTCATCAATTTCGTCTCATACTCCTGAAATTACAACATAGTTTGGACTTAGAACCATAACATCAATTTCTATGGAATCCAACATAAACACCGTCGCGACCGACTTCAGTCACAAATAGAACATCTTCCTCTATAAAACATCAATCATCTTTAAGTACTTGTGGTTACCAAACCATCACCAAATTCCTTACCGCCAAGACTTATTTTAGTCGTAATCTAATAATCCACCGCGACCATTAGTATCCGGCGAAATCCATATGGTAGTAGTGAACGAATCCTTAATAACCTTCTGAGTTTAATCTCAACAAGCGTCTCAAAACAAACATGCAACATTCTTTCAAAATAATAAATCTCAAATAAGATATTCTTGGGTTATCCTCAATATCAACTTAATAAACTCAACAACAGACGAAGTCTCTTTATAGATCATACTCAACTTGAATTGTCTTCAACAATTCCAATCTCCTTGTCGTTAACATCTGTACCTATAAGGTTCCAATGAGCATAACTGCATCAAACTCTAACTCCCGCATCCGATAATTTTCCATAAGAAAAATCAAATCGTTCTAAGGTAGTAATACACTTTTCCAACTCTGTGTCGAAATGCATCTTACGTCCAAAACAAAATATCACAACACGTCGCACCAGGTTCTTCAGTACAAAACAAAACCAAAATCAAGGCATTCGCTAAACTTTTCACCGGTCAAAACAAATTCGCTTCCCATGGCGAAGTCCAATTAGTGACTCAACCATTTCGGGTCAAGATACTCACGATCAATACCAACTCATAAAAATATCTTCCATCGAACTCACAAAGTTAACCATCCAAAACAAAAGAACTTCTAAACTATGAATTAGCCCCTTAAAGTCTTCGACAAGACACAAAATAAATCTTCACGGAACTGTCTAAAATATTGTCATCTAAGTTGCTTACTTAAGACACTCACATCCAACAGTTCCAAAACTCCTTCTTTAGAGGGCTCAACATGCTCCAATCTAACTCCACTACTGATAACGCAACACTCGGATGCTTGCCACAATCCCTTAACTTGATGTAAACCAAATAATATCCATGAACACGAAACAACTCTTCAGCTACTCATGAGAGTACTGTTGGAACATTTTAAAATCTTACCTGACACATTAGTCACACTAATGACATCAGCTTATACTCGCCCGGACCATACACTATCTTGAAAAGCATTACCTGAACATCTTCAACCCTCACACTAACCCATAGGCAGCCAGACTTCAAAACGATCTCACTAAACACATAAACTCCAAATAACTGCTTCACTTAAATATCAATCCTCTGAAGCAGACACTCGTCCTCAACATCCGCTTCATTCCTTGACTACAAATGACACACCAACTTAGGTAACCTTTGCTCTTCTCGAACAACACAATCGGCGCACTCCACGGCGAACCACTTAAACAAACAAACTCTACTAAAACCAATATTCAAGTTGACTCTTCAACTCTAATTCAGAAACAAACATCCCTTAAGGATACTTCGAATCCCAACTAGTTCCAGAAACTAAATCCATCAAAACTTCACCTCGCACTACAGCGGTAATTCACTCACATTTCCACAAAAGGTTTCGGAAGAATCACAACAAGAAGCTCGCTTGCCAAAAATCTTATTTCTCACCAAAATCCAAATTCGCCCACAACTCAAGTAACCATGCACTGCCTTGTGCCAACTCATCTGCTTCACACTTTAATAAGTTGGCAAGACAAGTCTATCCCAAACAACACAATTCTCGACTACTATCAACAAGAGATTAAGGATGATCAGTCCCTCAATTTGTCGATGGACAGTCGACAATCATGAGGTGGAATTAACCATCGTTACCAAACCACACATCATCTTCAATCTTACCCCTCAAGCTACTTAAACATAACCATGCTTGAAGCATCAACTGTTCGGCACTACTTACATCTTACAATCGGCGATATACTGAACCAACCTCTTGCACAAAACTTCAGAGAAGAAACTTCTCCCCCACTTATTTCACACGTACCTCTGCAGACAACGAAAAGGACGCAAACAAGTACCGACAGTGTTTCGCACACATGTCGCGTACCAAAAGGGATTAAACACATAAACAACCTGGCCGATAGACCGACCTGCTCTGATACCACTATTGTAACACCCCTTCTAAATACCCCAATTAAAGGTAAAGATAAAAAAATCAGAGAAATAAAATTGCACGGAAGGGATGCCACAACACACATCACATTCCAAAGTTTTTAAGGAAAACGGACAGGGTATGTTCGAAAGTATAAGCATTCCAACACAAAACAAACATACAATAAATATTTACTTCATTCTCTCATGCAAACGCAATGGAGTTTCATAATTTCACATCATCTCCATTTATGGAGGAATCAAAACATAATTCAAGCCATCAAGCCATCATAATTCACATAAGCATATGTTATCAAGTCTCACATCTACAAAACACCATATACACGAATAAGGATTATATACATCATAATCCAAATACAAAATAATCGAGTTCGACACTAAATAAATCCCCCCCCCCCCCATGTGTTACTACCAGAGCATCGACTCGACTCTAATCAAAATAAAACAGATTGCAATCCAATGCATCCGTTAGCTAGCGCCTCGCGCTACCGTCCTCGGTACCTGCACAATGCCATCAAAAGCATTGGCCAACAAAAGGGTAAGAATTCCAATAATCATATAACATGTAATTTTAAGTAAATGAAATGGAAATAAATAAAGAAATACATAATGATCATGTTCATTTTATCACCTGTAGCATCCTTACTCAAGGAATCCATTTCCAACACATTAACCATGTAAACCGATTATCCGAATACTCACATCCTTGGCACATAACCATAATTCAAACAACAACAATATTGGCACATAATCAAACACATCAACACACATACATATCATGCACAATTATACATGTGACTCACAACACGACTCAACGTATGCAAATGCGGTACCGACTCGTGGACCCAAGGTTCCACCACCTATGTTTCCATTCCGGATCAAGGTCACTACGTCTTTTCCCACAATAGGGTCACCGTCTAGATATTGTGGACCCAATGTTCCACCACCTATGTTTCCCTTCCGGATCAAGGTCACTACGTCTTTTCCCACAATAGGGTCACCGTCTAGATATTGTGGACCCAATGTTCCACCACCTATGTTTCCCTTCCGGATCAAGGTCACTACATCTTTTCCCACAATAGGGTCACCGTCTAGATATTGTGGACCCAAAGTTCCACCGTCTCTGTTTCAAGACCACCATGCCATGCAATGTACAATATAACCAATGCATGCAATTAAGACTCACAACAATCTTAACATACACATGCCATCAAATCCAACCAATGGAACATCAACTATTGTACATGCATGCATACATATAATTTATCAATCTCAACGTCAAGTAAAATGTATACAAACGAGATTACTTACTCAACCAAAACATAAACCATCAACTATCAACAATTCCAAATCGGAAAGTATATTTCAACATAAAGTCATTATCAATGAACCGGCATTATTCTCAATGTTCTCATCGCGATCGAGTCACCGGAATGTAACTCGAACGGTTAGATTCGGGATTAAACTCAACTTATTTCATTCGCACTAAAATCGGGTCGATTCTTAAAAGTCGAAATTTCGCAAGACGAACTTCACTACGTCAAGCTACACGTCGAATTACGCTAGCACGTCAATTTTCTTTGGATTCGGAGCAACTTGCTCCGTCGACGAATCTACCGAAATCGGAACACAAACGGGTTCTAAAGGAAATGCGAACATTAAAATTTTGGAGGCTACAGACGCATCAACACGGGCACCCGTGTGCTGCAACACGGCCCGTGTTGAGAGGCCACCAGAACGAGCCAAGAAAATGCCAAGTCAGAACAGCAACACGGGCACCCGTGTGTTGCAACACGGCCCGTGTTGTGAAGCCTGCGTGAAAACTCCACTCTTTTGAGTTTTTCTCATTCAACTACCATGGTTTTCTTTCCCATTTCAATACTCTTAATTTCTACAAGTTAGCACCTAATACACCCACAAACCATACTCCTAATCCAACTTTTCTAAACCATTCTAACAATCAACCAACAAAACCCTAAAAAATCAACTATCAATTTTACCCCTAAATCCAAAATATATCATACAAAACCTAACAATATGAGATGGAGAATCAAACCCCTTACCTTGGTGTGGCTTTTCTTGAAACAAGATGATGGAGATGTTGCAACTCCAAGCCTAGCTCTCTTTCTCCTCTTATCATCTTTTCTTTCTTCTTTCTCCTCCTTTCTTTCTTCTTTCTCCTCCTTTCTTTCTTCTTTTACTAACTCTCCTTTTCTATTTTATAAAACTCCCCTTCTACTACTAACTTTCCTCCCTCTATCTTTCTAAAATTGTAATTTGGCCCCAACAATTATTTAATTCAAATTATAATATATAACCCTATTAAACAATATTACATTAAATAATATTTATTCTATATAAACCTAATCATGCCAATTAATCAAACAAAGTCAAATATTACTACACACCAAATTAATATTACTCAAAATAGTATTTTATCATTATGAATATTTTTATTTCAAATAACCGAATTAACATTTAATCAAAAAACGGGGTGTTACAACTCTCCCCCACTTAAAAGATTTTCGGCCTCGAAAATTTTGACCAAAACGAACAAATCGGGACATGCCTACGCATTCGTCCACCCAATCCTTGCGTTAATTAAACAACATACAAAATACACCTAACACAAGGGCATCTCCCTAGCCATAACGTTTAGACAAGAACAACCATGCCGAGATGCGAAGCCCACACAATGCACTCGACAATCAGCTAACACCCAACAACTAAACAAGTCGCAGACACACCTGTTCGCTCGAGAACTAAACAAACAAGATCGGTACCATCCTAACGTCTCAACCATAGAATTAGTCATACACTCGAACCGACGCCTCGGAAACGAGTCACCAAAGGTAGGAACATAAAGTCCTACGACACAACACCAACACCATCGCTAAAACAAAAACAACAAAATGGTTATACAAACCAAAACTGAAACAATCAGAAAGGATAAAACCACGCGTGCTACGCAAACACGAAAAGATGCCATCATTCACGCATAAGTACGAACTCAAGAATTACACTTGCAGTTATCGCTCTCATTCCAGAAAATCACAAGGTCACATCGTCCTTGTAGATTACCAACGTACCACCCTTGAACAATACCAAGTTACCCAAACATAACTGAACTGCGACACACCACTCATCCTAGGACGTATACTGACGACTTGCGACTATAACTCACTAGCCCAAATCCAACAATCCCGCATACTTGCTAAAACTCAATGCTCGATACCTAAACCATGCTGTGTCACTTTATGCATAAGATGCCAACCGTAAAACAACTTGGTTAATCCTCAACTTCCCAATCACCCAAAATGGATACGTTCAAAGCGTATACCCATCAAGACACCCTGCAACATCAGCTTCATCAACTCGAAGAATCACTCTTTCATTCTCGATTGATCAACGCCCGTTGATCCTCTGAAATACACGACATAGTTTGACCTCTTCAAATACTGTCCAAATATTTCACTTGTGAAACTTCGATGTATACACTTGACTTCCACGAAGTCTTCCCTTATAACAATTCAATTCCCAAAGTTTAATTACGTAATCACTATCCTCACATCGTCGCAACGATTAATACACTGGTTTCTTATTCGAAACATCTCTCATATCTTTCAATCTTCTAAAGTGGTAATCCAAACCAAAACACTCTCTCAAGAACTCTACTCATCAATTTCGTCTCATACTCCTGAAATTACAACATAGTTTGGACTTAGAACCATAACATCAATTTCTATGGAATCCAACATAAACACCATCGCGACCGACTTCAGTCACAAATAGAACATCTTCCACTATAAAACATCAATCATCTTTAAGTACCTGTGGTTACCAAACCATCACCAAATTCCTTACCGCCAAGACTTATTTTAGTCGTAATCTAATAATCCACCGCGACCATAAGTATTCGGCGAAATCCATATGGTAGTAGTGAACGAATCCTTAATAACCTTCTGAGTTTAATCTCAACAAGCGTCTCAAAACAAACATGCAACATTCTTTCAAAATAATGAATCTCAAATAAGATATTCTTGGGTTATCCTCAATATCAACTTAATAAACTCAACAACAGACGAAGTCTCTTTATAGATCATACTCAACTTGAATTGTCTTCAACAATTCCAATCTCCTTGTCGTTAACATATGTACCTATAAGGTTCCAATGAGCATAACTGCATCAAACTCTAACTCCCGCATCCGATAATTTTCCATAAGAAAAATCAAATCGTTCCAAGGTAGTAATACACTTTTCCAACTCTGTGTCGAAATACATCTTACGTCCAAAACAAAATATCACAACACGTCGCACCAGGTTCTTCAGTACAAAACAAAACCAAAATCAAGGCATTCGCTAAACTTTTCACCGGTCAAAACAAATTCGCTTCCCATGGCGAAGTCTAATTAGTGACTCAACCATTTCGGGTCAAGATACTCACGATCAATACCAACTCATAAAAATATCTTCCATCGAACTCACAAAGTTAACCATCCAAAACAAAAGAACTTCTAAACTATGAATTAGCCCCTTAAAGTCTTCGACAAGACACAAAATAAATCTTCGCGGAACTGTCTAAAATATTGTCATCTAAGTTGCTTACTTAAGACACTCACGTCCAACAGTTCCAAAACTCCTTCTTTAGAGGGCTCAACATGCTCCAATCTAACTCCACTACTGATAACGCAACACTCGGATGCTTGCCACAATCCCTTAACTTGATGTAAACCAAATAATATCCATGAACACGAAACAACTCTTTAGCTACTCATGAGAGTACTGTTGGAACATTTTAAAATCTTACCTGACGCATTAGTCACACTAATGACATCAGCTTATACTCGCCCGGACCATACACTATCTTGAAAAGCATTACCTGAACATCTTCAACCCTCACACTAACCCATAGGCAGCCAGACTTCAAAACGATCTCACTAAACACATAAACTCCAAATAACTGCTTCACTTAAATATCAATCCTCTGAAGCAGACACTCGTCCTCAACATCCGCTTCATTCCTTGACTACAAACGACACACCAACTTAGGTAACCTTTGCTCTTCTCGAACAACACAATCGGCGCACTCCACGGCGAACCACTCAAACAAACAAACTCTACTAAAACCAATATTCAAGTTGACTCTTCAACTCTAATTCAGAAACAAACATCCCTTAAGGATACTTCGAATCCCAACTAGTTCCAGAAACTAAATCCATCAAAACTTCACCTCGCACTACAGCGGTAATTCACTCACATTTCCACAAAAGGTTTCGGAAGAATCACAACAAGAAGCTCGCTTGCCAAAAATCTTATTTCTCACCAAAATCCAAATTCGCCCACAACTCAAGTAACCATGCACTGCCTTGTGCCAACTCATCTGCTTCACACTTTAATAAGTTGGCAAGACAAGTCTATCCCAAACAACACAATTCCCGACTACTATCAACAAGAGATTAAGGATGATCAGTCCCTCAATTTGTCGATGGACAGTCGACAATCATGAGGTGGCATTAACCATCGTTACCAAACCACACATCATCTTCAATCTTACCCCTCAAGCTACTTAAACATAACCATGCTTGAAGCATCAACTGTTCGGCACTACTTACATCTTACAATCGGCGGTATACTGAACCAACCTCTTGCACAAAACTTCAGAGAAGAAACTTCTCCCCCACTTATTTCACACGTACCTCTGCAGACAACGAAAAGGACACAAACAAGTACCGACAGTGTTTCGCACACATGTCGCGTACCAAAAGGGATTAAACACATAAACAACCTGGCCGATAGACCGACCTGCTCTGATACCACTATTCTAACACCCCTTCTAAATACCCCAATTAATGGTAAAGATAAAAAAATCAGAGAAATAAAATTGCACGGAAGGGATGCCACAACACACATCACATTCCAAAGTTTTTAAGGAAAACGGACAGGGTATGTTCGAAAGTATAAGCATTCCAACACAAAACAAACATACAATAAATATTTACTTCATTCTCTCGTGCAAACGCAACGGAGTTTCATAATTTCACATCATCTCCATTTATGGAGGAATCAAAACATAATTCAAGGCATCAAGCCATCATAATTCACATAAGCATATGTTATCAAGTCTCACATCTACAAAACACCATATACACGAATAAGGATTATATACATCATAATCCAAATAAAAAATAATCGAGTTCGACACTAAATAAATCCCCCCCCCATGTGTTACTACCAGAGCATCGACTCGACTCTAATCAAAATAAAACAGATTGCAATCCAATGCATCCGTTAGCTAGCGCCTCGCGCTACCGTCCTCGGTACCTGCACAATGCCATCAAAAGCATTGGCCAACAAAAGGGTAAGAATTCCAATAATCATATAACATGTAATTTTAAGTAAATGAAATGGCAATAAATAAAGCAATACATAATGATCATGTTCATTTTATCACCTGTAGCATCCTTACTCAAGGAATCCATTTCCAACACATTAACCATGTAAACCGTTTATCCGAATACTCACATCCTTGGCACATAACCATAATTCAAACAACAACAATATTGGCACATAATCAAACACATCAACACACATACATATCATGCACAATTATACATGTGACTCACAACACGACTCAACGTATGCAAATGCGGTACCGACTCGTGGACCCAAGGTTCCACCACCTATGTTTCCATTCCGGATCAAGGTCACTACGTCTTTTCCCACAATAGGGTCACCGTCTAGATATTGTGGACCCAATGTTCCACCACCTATGTTTCCCTTCCGGATCAAGGTCACTACGTCTTTTCCCACAATAGGGTCACCGTCTAGATATTGTGGACCCAATGTTCCACCACCTATGTTTCCCTTCCGGATCAAGGTCACTACGTCTTTTCCCACAATAGGGTCACCGTCTAGATATTGTGGACCCAAAGTTCCACCGTCTCTGTTTCAAGACCACCATGCCATGCAATGTACAATATAACCAATGCATGCAATTAAGACTCACAACAATCTTAACATACACATGCCATCAAATCCAACCAATGGAACATCAACTATTGTACATGCATGCATACATATAATTTATCAATCTCAACGTCAAGTAAAATGTATACAAACGAGATTACTTACTCAACCAAAACATAAACCATCAACTATCAACAATTCCAAATCGGAAAGTATATTTCAACATAAAGTCATTATCAATGAACCGGCATTATTCTCAATGTTCTCATCGCGATCGAGTCACCGGAATGTAACTCGAACGGTTAGATTCGGGATTAAACTCAACTTATTTCATTCGCACTAAAATCGGGTCGATTCTTAAAAGTCGAAATTTCGCAAGACGAACTTCACTACGTCAAGCTACACGTCGGATTACGCTAGCACGTCAATTTTCTTTGGATTCGGAGCAACTTGCTCCGTCGACGAATCTACCGAAATCGGAACACAAACGGGTTCTAAAGGAAATGCGAAAATTAAAATTTTGGAGGCTACAGACGCATCAACACGGGCACCCGTGTGCTGCAACACGGCCCGTGTTGAGAGGCCACCAGAACGAGCCAAGAAAATGTCAAGTCAGAACAGCAACACGGGAACCCGTGTGCTGCAACACGGCCCGTGTTGTGAAGCCTGCGTGAAAACTCCACTCTTTTGAGTTTTTCTCATTCAACTACCATGGTTTTCTTTCCCATTTCAATACTCTTAATTTCTACAAGTTAGCACCTAATACACCCACAAACCATACTCCTAATCCAACTTTTCTAAACCATTCTAACAATCAACCAACAAAACCCTAAAAAATCAACTATCAATTTTACCCCTAAATCCAAAATATATCATACAAAACCTAACAATATGAGATGGAGAATCAAACCCCTTACCTTGGTGTGGGTTTTCTTGAAACAAGATGATGGAGATGTTGCAACTCCAAGCCTAGCTCTCTTTCTCCTCTTCTCCTCTTTTCTTTCTTCTTTCTCCTCCTTTCTTTCTTCTTTCTCCTCCTTTCTTTCTTCTTTTACTAACTCTCCTTTTCTATTTTATAAAACTCCCCTTCTACTACTAACTTTCCTCCCTCTATCTTTCTAAAATTGTAATTTGGCCCCAACAATTATTTAATTCAAATTATAATATATAACCCTATTAAACAATATTACATTAAATAATATTTATTCTATATAAACCTAATCATGCCAATTAATCAAACAAAGTCAAATATTACTACACACCAAATTAATATTACTCAAAATAGTATTTTATCATTATGAATATTTTTATTTCAAATAACCGAATTAACATTTAATCAAAAAACGGGGTGTTACAATGCTCCTAATTACTTGCTCAAATTCAAAACAAAAACATCCTTGTTATTTTCAAAACAAACACCTACACTTTCAAAACCTCTTACAAACTTGAAAACATTTTCAAAAAATCAACATCTTTGTATACATTCTTACGAACGAGAATCATTACAAAGTTTGCCTAAACAATGGCCTCTTTACAAAATACTTTAGAAAAAAACCACACAAAGCACAATTTCAAACAAAAGCAAGTGATCTATTCACACCCCTTGCATATTTTATTTTCTTTTTTCTCATTTTTATTTATTTGTTTTTTTTTTCCTTCAATATTTTATCAAATATTAAAAAATCAAAAAAAATATAAAAACATTAGATTTATATTTTGATATAATTTATTTATTTTTTACACAAGAAATTATTTTATTTAATCATACTTTATTTATTTTCCTAATTTATTTTTGTAAATTTAATTTAAAAATTAGGGTTTTAGTTATTTTATTTTACACAATTTAAATATATTATTTTAAAACCAAAAAGACATAAAATATTTTATAATACTATAATTTTTTTTTAAGACAAAAAATACCAAAAAAATATTCTTCTTAGAAACTTAATTTCCTTTTTAATCAATTAATATATTAGGGTTTTATTTAAAATCTTTTCCTAGTAAATTTAGGTTTTACTCTTTACTAATTTAGTTAATTATTTTTTTTAGTTAATTAGTTTAAACCAAAACCCCTTCTCTCTAAAAAACAAACAAAATATCCATTTTCTTTACATTTGCATTCTTGTACATTTATTCATTTTTGTACATTATTTATTCAATTCTTGTATGAATTCAATATGGTTGTAATATATAATTAGGCTTAATTTTCTTGCAAACCCCATTTATAATTTGTACACCCCCTCACACAAGTATTGTAATAGCGTAGTAATTTTAAATTCCGCAATTTATCGCTTTATATACAAATGCTTGTAATTAGAGTTTGTACAGAAAGACTAAAACCAATCAATTAGAAAACCCTAATCAAAGACAAAACCAAGCATGAAAATAATACACTTGCACACAAGCACCCCTAGGGTAAATCTACTTGGTTGCCTTACAAAAGGGCCTTATTACGCATGTGAGGTACCTTAGCAAAAAAAAACAAGCAAAATATAAGATCATAGTTGTGATACGGTGGGAGAACTGACTTGAGGTTTTGCGTTTGTTTTCGCAAATGTTTTGGTTGAGCAAGAGTCGCCACCGACTTTTTATTTTATCCTAAGGAAAGGTTAAAAAGCACAGTAAAAACCTTTGAGATGTTTTCTTGGGTTCGGGGAGTAGATTATAGAAAGGGAAGTTATTGGCACCCTTTCTATCCATGGTTATCCATGGGCTCTTAGTTACTTGCTTAGATCAACTTGCCTTAATTTTCAATTGTTTGAAATAGTGCTTTTGTGTGTGTGGGTTTGAAAAATGTTTTGAAAAGAGGCCAATGTGGTGGAAACCTTTGTAATGATCCATGTTGGGATGTATACAAAGATGTATGTCTTTTGAAAAGGTTTTCATTTTTTTTTTAAAGTTGTTTTTGAAAGTGTAGTGATGTGTGGTTTGGAAATAGGCAAGTGTTTTGTTTTGCAAGTTTGATTCAAGTAACTAAGAGTTTGTCTACTCCTAAGTTTCTCAAAAGATTTCTCCTATGTTTTTAACCCTTTTAACAATTTTGTTCCACCATTGCATTTGGTGGACAATCTTGTGTTAGGATGTGAAAGGGACGGGCGCGGGTCATCGTTTAGACCATAATTGCAATGGTGCCAAGTATCTTTGGGCAATTTTTCCTTGGAGGGACTTGATCATTTTTTAGGCAACTTTCGAAAGCGTCATCGAGGGACTATGATCATTTGAATTGTGTTTGTTTTGCCAAAAGAGACCTAACATGCAATATGGCCCATTATTGAAGGCAACAAGTGGAATACCCTAGGGGTGCAAGTGTGATTAGTGTTGTCCATTTTCATGCTTGTTTATCTTGAAATTAGGTCAAACTATTTTGGTTAATTGATTTGCATACAAACCCTAGTTCTAACATGGCATATTTAGAAAGCGTTAAAGTGCAAAAAATAAAGTTCCTAAGTTATTACAACACAATATATGGGAAGGGGGGTACAAATGTTCAAATGGGGGTATTTTGACAAGGAATTTAAACCTAGACTATTACATCAAATTGGATTATACAATTTATTTAATATACAATAATATAAATAAAAATGGAATAAATATGCAAGATGTAAAAAATGTTTTTTTATATGTATGAAAAAAAGTGTTTTTTATATGTCAAATAAACAAAATAAAAAGTATTAATTTTTGGAGTTTTTATGTATTTAGGGCAAACCCTAATTTCATTAAATAAAAAGTATTAATTATTTAATATGTACAATGTTTAATAATTATGTACAAAAATAAAATAAAAATGAAGTATATTTGTCAAAAAGGTATTTTTAATGTTAAATATTAATAAAAATAAAAATGTATATATTTTGTATTTTTGTCCTAAATATTCTAATAAATATATATGTATTTGTATTATTTACTAAATATATTGAATATATACAAAATAATAATATTTAATATTTATAAAAAAAAAGTATATTTTTATTATAAAATGTTTTCAAGAGATAATATGAAATAAAAGTCAGAAAAATATGTTTGTATTATTTTTTTTTAGCTATTTTTAATAATAGTATATAAGTATTTATTTATGTACAAAAACTAAATAAAGACCAATAAATATCAAAATAAATGCAAAAATTGTGGAAAAAATGATTTTTATATTTTTTCATACTTAAATAAAAATATAGAAATAAAATCAAAAGGAAAAAATGGAAAATGATAAGTAAAAATCAAAATGGGTCAGGGGGGTTCAAAAGTAAAAGCAAGGTGCAAAAAGAAAAAAAACATTCCAGGCCCAGCCCAGAACCTATCTTCTTCAACCTCCAGCAAACCTTGTTCAAAAAACGCGCGCTTGGTACATGGATTCAAACATCCTGATTCCTGGACTTTTAATGAAAACTCACAACACAAAAAATGTAAAGCATCATCTCACGAGTTCATACATATAAAGAACATGATTTAACTCTCAGAAATGAGAGAGAATTTCTTCTCCCCCAATTCCTAACCTAGTTTTTGTTCCATGTTCAGACATCAAATTCTCATAGCACACATAACATAAATGAAAACTAATTACATGGGCTTGTTCAGGGCTATGAATGTGACATAATTTCTTCATAAACCTAAAGCTAACAATGCCTGGATAGAGAGATATGAGTTCATGAACTTACCTATTCAGTTGGAATCGTATCTGGTGATGGAGGTGCTTTCAATGCAAGGTGATGGTTGGTACAGCTTCCTTGATGTCCAGGGATGCTATTCCAAGCTTTAGTTTGCTTTGAAACCTAGTGAATCGTGTTATGGAACTTCAACTGCAAAACAAGAAAATGAAAATCGTGATGTTGCTTGGGAGTGTTACAGGTCGTGTTTGAGGCTTGGAATAGTTTCAAGGGATGATGTGGGATATGTTTGAAGTGGTTTTAGCAAGAATGCATGAATGGATTGAGTTATGGAACTCAATCTGCAGCAGGTACCCTGTTTAGGCATTTTTAGGGTGATTCTGTATTTGAGAAGGCAATGGAGATGGTTGGCTCGTGTTTTAGTTTAGGTTTGATGATTAGAAAGTGTTTGATAACTTTGCTTAAGCTCTGGTTCACAGGAATGAGAGTTGTGTCTTGTTATGCTATATTTCTTCAACTTTAAGCAACAAAGTGTCCACTTGAGTTTTAGACTGATAGAGGCCCCCCTAATGTGCTGCTAACCTTCCCCTTGATCAGTGTGTTTTGTTCATAAACTTGTGCCAAAATGATTTGCACTGTACTTGCTTGGATTGCTAATTGACATAAAGTTCTACTTTTCAAAAATGGCAAAAATGCTTTATCTAATTAAGGCTTAATCTAACATGTAATGTCCAAATGCACAAAATAATGCTAACACACAATGGATTGGCATTTAATTATTGAGTGCAAATGGGATTAGAGGCCTGTAACTAGCTTATGCATGCTGATTTGAAAAGTTGCCCAAGTTATGAACATGTAAATTGGCCAAGAACAAAGTGAGTTTTTCCCAACTTGCCAAATTCGATTCTCCCTAACCATGAGGTTGTTTGATGAGTTCTTGGACATTTTGGAAATATTGAAATGTGTACTACAATCCATCTTTGATATGCAAATTGAAATTCCAAGTGGAAGTATGTGAAAAATTGTCTTGAAGTTAGGCAAAAATCCTGCCTAAAATGGTTCAAAATTTCTCTAAGTTAAGAATGGTTTGGTACCCTTGTTCCAAAAATTGTAACTTGAGCTACAAGCTTATTTTGGGAAAACTTTGTGAATCAAAGTTGTAGATTTTGCAATAGACTACAACTTTCATGTTTTGACTTTTCCTTGAATCCAAATGAATCTTGGTTAGAAAGTGGGACAAAGTTAGGAAAAAATTAGGGTTTTTCATAACTTAGAAAAATTCTAAGTTATGAAAAATCTTCATTTCAAACCCTAATTTGCAATTCTTGATTTCTTGATGAACAAGTTTCATGATTTGGCATGTTTTGATGAAAAATGAATCTTGACACTTGATTTTGACCAAAAAGTCAAAGTTTGACTTTTCAGTATACAGTCAAAATTGATCAATTGACTGGGAAATTCAACTGTCAATCTTGTGCATTTGGGATCTTTTAAACTTGTTGAGTATGTCAAGACAATTCCATGGGTTACTTGAGTCCATATGTGAGCTTGGTTTGCCATTGGCTAGGTCAAACAGTCAAAAATTGCCTTTGTGCAGTCAAAACCCTAAAAATGACCATTTTGCCCTTTTGGTGATCTGATCAAATTTCTTGTGGAATTGTGATCCAAACTTGACCAAATGGTTCATATGAGTTCATAATGTTGATGTGGGTCAATTTTCATGAGATTTGACTGTCAATTGGCCACAGTTGACTTTTTCCCCAATACAGTTGATTTCTAGGTCAATTGTCCAATTGACTGGGCAAAATTTGGAATCAAGACTTGAAACTTGGTATGGATAAACTTGGGAGTCCAACATGAAGCATGAAAGTCATCTTAGGCATTTTAGGTCAAAATATATTTGTTCAAACACAAACCCTAATTTGGGTCAACAGTGCAAGGAGAAGTCTTGAGCAGAGGAAACCCTAACTGGATCTTGAGCTCCAAGGGTCTTGTGATGAGAAAATGT
Organism: Vicia faba; assembly: GCA_948472305.1. NCBI lineage: Eukaryota > Viridiplantae > Streptophyta > Magnoliopsida > Fabales > Fabaceae > Vicia > Vicia faba. The sequence goes on from OX451741.1 coordinate 804,203,076, forward strand.
TGAGGAAATGGGAGGGCAAATTTTGGGGTACAACAGTTGCCCCTGTTCAATCTTCTTGAACCTGAAGAGTTAGATTGGCAAGTTTGCCTTTCGTGACTCGAGGGTAAAAGGAGATTGGACACTAGAGTGCCCGGAAATTTGCACTCGCATGTTGGAGTATCAGCAAATGTGATGTCGGGAATGGGCTTATAGATGCCATTTGGAGATATGGTGGATAGGAGGATGGGCTTATAGATGCCATCTGGAGACGTGACGGAACCTTGTCGGGAATGGGCTTATAGATGCCATTTGGAAGTGTTGATCGCATAAGAGATTCCTTAGCGAGAACTCGTGTACTTTGAGAAAGACAGATGCTTTCCTGGCTTATTACATGTTTTGATGTTCAATCTCTTCATGCAGACATGCCCTGGCTAGATACAGGTGTCGAGTCTTGGAATTAGTTGCTCACAGATATGCCCTGGCTGGATACAGGTATCGAATCTGGAATTAGTCATCAACAGATATGCCCTGGCTGGATACAGGAATCGAATCTTCGAACTCTTCAGATGTGCCCTGGCTAGATACAGGAATCGAATCCGGAATTGTGACAGTTGATAGATATGCCCTGGCTGGATACAGGAATCGAATCTTCAAACTCTTCAGACGTGCCCTGGCTAGATACAGGAATCGAATCTTCAAACTCTTCAGATGTGCCCTGGCTAGATACAAGAATCGAGTCTGGAAATAGTCGTCAACAGATATGCCTTGGTGTAATACAGTGGGAGAACTGACTTGAGGTTTGCGTTTGTATTCGCACTTGTTCGGTTAAGCAAGAGTCGCCATCGACTTTTTATTTTATCCTAAGGAAAGGTTAAAAAGCACAGCAAAAACCTTTGAGATGTTTCATGGGTTCGGGGGGTAGATTATGAAAAGGGAAGGTATTAGCACCCTTTTCATCCATGGTTATCCATGGGCTCTTAGTTACTTGGTTTTTTAGATCACTTGCCTTGATTTTCGATTGCTTGAAATTGTGGTGTGTTGTGTGTGTGTTTTTGAAAATGTTTTTGAAAGAGATGCCTTGTTTTAGGCAACCAATGTAATGACTCGTGTTTGAGTATATACGAAGGTGTGTATCTTTTCGAAAAGATGTTTCAAAATGTTTTTGTTTGAAAGTGTGTATGAAGTGTGGTTTTTGAAAAGAAGGCAAGTGTTTTTTGCAAGTTGATCTCAAGTAACTAAGAGTTTTGTCTACCCCTATTGTACTCAAAGTTTTTCTCTATGTTTTCAACCCTTTTTAACAATTTTGTTCCACCATTGAATTTGGTGGACAATCTTGCGTTTAGGAAGTTTAACGGGACGGGCGCGGGTCATCGTATGGACCATGAATGCAATGGTGCCAAGTGTCTTTGGTAATTTGCTTTGAAGGGACTATGATCATTCTATTTAGGCAACTTTTGAAAGCGTCATCGAGGGACTTATGATCATTTGAATTTGTTTTGCCAAAGAAACTCGACGTGCAAGCATGGCCCATTTTGGAAGGCAACATGTGGGATTACCCTAGAGGGTGCAAGTGTGATTGTGTATTGATTTCATGTATTTGTCTTTGTATTAGGTTATCTAGCGTTCGGTTTTATGTACATGCAAACCCTAGGTCTAACCATGGTATAATTGAAAGCGGTAAATTGCAAGAATTTAAAGTCTACGCTATTACAAATAGTATCCGGGAGTGGGGGTACAAATTTACAAATGGGGATGAGACTTTAAGAATGTAGTGTCCAATAATTTACAACCAAATTGAATTGCGATAAAAGTGTAAACAATATATAGCAAGGTATAAGGATAGTAATTGTATGTGTATCAAGTGTATAATGTGAAATGTATTGTGTAAGTGTACATGTATTGTTTATTTACAAGTTAAGAAAATGTGAATTTAAATGTATTATTAAGTATTGTTAACCTAATGGTGAGAATTAAATGTTTTCTTTATTTAATCTTTTATAGTCTTGTATTTTTCTTTAATATGTACAAAAAGAATGTTTTAATTAAATGTTTTAAATTCCAATTAAATTATGTATATTAAAAAATGTATTTGTCTTGATTATATACAAAGAAAGTATTTTTAGAAACAAAAGAAAAGTATTATCTTAAGAAAAAATTAATATTCAATGTGTAAGATTTTAAAGAAAGTGTAAGTTTAATTATAGAGAAAAAATATTATTTTTATAAGTTTCTATATAAAATTTAATTATGCTATATATAAAAAAGTATTGTTAGTGTAAAAATAAAATGAAATTAGTATTAAGTAAGTTATAGAAAGTAGTTAATTAATGTAAAATATATATTAGTTAAAGTAATAAAAGGATAGAAAAAATGTTAGTAAAAGAAATGAATGGGCTTGGTGGGGGGTGCCAAATGGAGATTCGTTTGGGCTTAGGGCGCTGAAAATGGGCGAGGCCCAGTTGTTGAGACAAAGGTTTTAGGGTTATGAGAATTTGTTTTCAGTTGGGGGAAGGCTTTAGGGTTACAGAAACGGCGCGCCGTTCGTCGTTGTGCTTCGTTCGTCCTCTTCCACCTTCGCCTGAGTTCCTCTTGCCCATGGCCCCAGCGTCCTCAACCTTCCTCTTCCCTTCAATGGATCGTTAGGGTGACAGATTTCAAGGTAATGATCTTTGTCTTTCGCATTAGGGTTTCGTTATTTGCATGTTATGATTTCGCCTCTTATTGATCCTGATTTCATATTGTTATGGTTATTTGAGGTGTGTGAAAGAAAGAGAGGGAGGGATACTACCTTTGGAGACGGAGGAGGAAAAGGTTGAGAGGAGCTGTGGCGGCCAAGGCGGTGAGGGACGGTGATGCTGAGCGTTAGCTTGCTTTACTGGGAGTTCTGGTAATTTGTCTTTCTTTTCCTTTTAGGGTTTAATGATGACTTGGCCTGAGAGCCCTTTTTATCTCTTTGCCTCTTTGTTGCCTTGTTGCCTTTCCTGTATGCTTGAATATTCTTCTTTTCCTCGTCTCTGAGTTGCCTTTTGTATGCTGAGATTGATGCCTTGCTTGATGCCTTGTGTTTGGTTTGCTAGACCAATGACGAGCTCCCTGAGTTCTGAGGGGCCCTGAATGTATGCTTCTGATATGTTGTTTTACTGAGTTGTTACCTCATCTTCTCCTGGTCGCCTTTGTATGCTTGAGATAAATGCTTGAATGTTGTGTTTGATAGCCCAATGATGAAGAAATTCTGAGGGCTTGTGGTTTTTGACTTATTTAGACAAAGGTTTGGATGGATCTGGTTTGAAAGGTTTACAGGTTGTGGCTTTTGAAATGTTTTGGCTTTTTAGGCCATTACAGGTTGGGTTGTGGTGAACTGGTTTTGGTTGTTTATGTTGCAGTTTATATGTTTGTATCAGTTTGACAGGTTGGTATTGTTTGCTGGTTTATGCTTAGGCAGGTTTAATGCTTAGGTGAGTTTACTGGTTTTGGGTTTTTAGGCCATTACAGGTTTTTGAACCAAGGCTTTGGTAAGGCTTGAACAGGTTTTATGCAGGATGGTACAGGGTTGGTGATGGTTTGAGAGCTTACAAATTTGTTTAGGCTTTTGGCTATCACAGCTTTGTGCAGGATGTAAGAGGCTTCAGCAGGTTTGTGGCTATATCAGTTGTTTTGGAGGTTTGGTGACTGGTACAGGTCTTGGCCTTGGATGTGGTTTGGATCTTGGTGAGGCTTTGGTTATGGCCTTACTGATCTTTGGCTGAAGGTTTGCTTTCAGTAGGTTTGACAGGGTATGAGGGTTTATGTTGTTGTCTTTTTTTTGCAGGGTGGAAGCAATTTTGAGTTATATCTCTTTCTTGTGATTTCTCTCTCTCTTCTTACTGTGTTATGAACAGATTGCTTTTTATATTTTTCTTCATGCCTAAAGCCTAAGCCTGCAAAACCTGCACTTCTTTTTCTCTTCTCTCTCTCTCTTCAGTACAGTTTTAGCATTAAAATAATGTTTATGCTTTGTACTTAAAGCTGAAAGGGCAGCACTGGGAAATGATGATATAAGAGCTTGCTTGCATTACATGTTTCACTGCATATTGTGATCGGTGGATCTGGACTGACTGTTTAACGCTGGTTCGCGAAATGTCGCGGTAAGCAAGAGTCGCCACCGTCTTTTATTTTCTCCAAATGGAAAGGACAAAAGCACAGAAAAATTCCTTAAAGAGATTGCTCTCGGTTTGGGAGGTAGATTATAGAAAGGGAAGGTGTTAGCACCCTTTCTATCCATGGTTATCCATGGGCTCTTAGATACTTGCTCATTTGTGTTTTCAAAAGGTGATTTGTTTGCTTTTCAATTGTGGGTTTTAAAAAGTTTCTTTGAAAATTCCAGTTCGACTCTTGTATCGGTCCTCAAGAGTGTTTGAAAAATTTGCTTTTGAAAGCTTTTTGAAAAGGTGTCGGTGTGAAAAGTATTTTTTTGATTTGTTTTGAAATTAGAGCAAGTATCTAGAGTCATCTACCTACCCTAAGGAATTCGTCTGTGTAAATGTCCTTTAAAGTAGTGCCATCCCACCATTGAGAGGTAGGTAGCACCACCATTGGAGGTGTTCGGGTCAATTCGAAGTTCGGGACATGGTGATCACCAGAGCAATAGGAAGACACCTTAGAAGCTACCCTCATGCCAGGTTCCCGGATCATGAGGACTTACTAAGACATCCTCTACTCGACGATCACATTTCGAGGCAAGGTAACAGTGAGGCGTACCCTAGGGGTGGTGTGTGATTTTGTGTGTCATGTTCATTTATATTTATCTTGTTCATGTCAGGTGTGATCTACGCGTTATTTTTATTTTTGTCATTCATTCTTGCATGCATTTATTAATAGTTAAAAAGATGCGGAAATTAAAAGTTCTAAACTATTACAAAGGCGCGGGTCCACATCGCCAAATTTAATCCAGGATCCGATTTGACAGAAAATAAAGGAAAGTGCGAGAAATTAAATTTACACGGCTTTGGGAGAATTACATCAATATTTAAAAGAAGGAATAAATAAAATGCGCGAAGAGAATAAAAAATCGCAAGCGAGGGCGTTGGACCCTTTTTAATGAAATTAAATTATGATTATTAAATTAATGAAATTAAAATGAAAAAGAAATTGTTTTTTGAGGTTTTTGTATTTATGGTTTTTTATGAGATTTAAACGAAATTAAGAAATTAATTAATTAACCCTAATTCTACAATTTTGATTTATTAAGAAAAACATGTTAAAGTTAAACCTAAAATTAATTTAACTATTTACATGATAATTCAATTACAAAAAATAATATTTAATAATTAATTATGGTGAAAAAGAAAAAAGAATAAAAGTAATTAAAACCTAATTCTACAAATTTTAAGTTTATTAGAAAAAATATTAAGATTTAAAGCTAAATTTAACCTAATTAGTTAGTGAGATTTATTTAAAAATATTAAAATAAAATATATTAGTTTTTGTCTTTTCTGATTTTTTTTGTTATTTTTATATTTTATGAAAATAATTAATTTAAGGAATAAAAAAAAGAAATAATTGAAATAGATAAAAATAAGAAAGAAAAGAATTGTAAAACCTTGGGGGGTTCTGTCCCCAATTGGAGGTATGATTTAGCATTTTAGGCCCATCTGTTTCAAGGCCCCAGTTGACCTTTCCTAGGAGCGTGCACACGCGTTGACCTGTGCCTATGATGCTCTTCAAATTATGGCCCTTTGATTGATCTCAGTACGCACGTGGTAAGCCTGGATGTGGAGAGTATGGTGAACCCTTGTATTGAAACTACACAGAAGCGTTATTAACAAAATAATATGGAATAGAAAGGGGGACCTGGGGTTCGAACCCAGGTCCCAGAGGTTACCAGTGCTTCGCTTGACCAGTGGAGCTATTGATGCGCTTTGAATATATAATAACAAATAAATAACATAAGAGAAAACAAGCGTTAGTGGACGGATTTAGCGCGAAATTCAAATAAACCAACCACGCCTTGACGCTTCATCATCTTCTCCATGGCTTTTGTACCTGAAACGAAAATTACATTTAAATAGCGGGGGTTTTAAACCCCCACAATCTGATGAACACGAAAATAGCGATTAGGAATCTGGCGCTCATAAATTGAGCGTGACTAGTGCTTTGGATTTGTCATGATCTCCTGATTCCAATGATGCCACTTAGGTTAGCTAATTTTTCTGGACGAATGAATCCCTAATTTTTCAGGTCTGAAACCCTAAGGTGCTTCAATGGTGATTCTTCATACAACGCGTGAAAACTCAATTAAATCATATGGTTAGTTTCAGAATCAATCAATTAGTATGAATCCACAAAAAAAATGCAATGGAAATGCTTGGAAATTGAAATACGAATATGGATAAAATTAGAACAATCTTGAGTTCTGTATACCAATTCTGGGCGTTTGAGTTGATGGTTTTTATTCAAACACCTTCCTTGATGTCTCAGCAAGGCAATAGGATGGTTATTTGCCTTTGAATCGCACTGGAAGTTGGTTTTCAGTTTTAGAATTTTTTGTCAAAAACTCAAACTTGGTTATGCTTTTCTGGCGCAGCTTTGTGGTCCTGAACATTAGGGTTTGCATGAGTATATATGTGTGAACGATTAGGGTTCAAAATTGGATCAAAAAACCTTTTGCATTGATGGAATGGATATTGATTTTCATGGCATATATTTTCCAATCTTTTTCATGCATATTTGCTTCAAATCATGTCCAATTACCATGATTCTTTCCAAATCTGATCATGCACGAAATCTTGAGTGTATTTCATGCATAAAAAGATTTAAAAACTTAGGTTTGGTATTTTTCATATATTTTAATTAATTAAATGAATTATTAGCAATTAAAAATCCAAATAAATAAATAAAAATGATGAAAAACTTCCCTTTGGGCCAAATGGTCGTGCACATGTTTTGGATGATGATTCTTGGAAGAAAATGTGGCCCATTAGCAATTTTAAGACATTTGAAGCAAAGTTGACTTTTCAAAATATCCAAAAATTTCCCAACTTCCACAAGGCATATCTTGCTCAATGTTTAAGCTTTGATCATGTTCTTGGACATTTTGGAAAGGTCTTGAAGTCCTCTAACCAATGTCTTTGGTCCCATGTCATTTGGGTTTACCAATCTCAAGTTATGGCCTTTGACTTAAAGTCCCTTTTTGTTGACTTTTGAAAATGACCTATAATGTTGAAATTGATAACTTTTTGTGAGAGCATTTCTTGGACTTGAAGTGTGAAGAGGAGTTGTAGGAAATGTCTTTCTCTTCAAAATGGGCTTTGGATGGAATTTTTATGATAATCCATGTGGAAGTTATGCCTTGGTCAAGTTACAGTTGACTTTTTCAACTGTCCAAATATGGAAACTTTTGCATCTTGAGACTTTTTGAGCCAAGCTTTGAGAATCATGATCAAGCATTGATCAAATGATGTTTGTGGCTTCAAAATGAGATGTTGATCAAAAATTTGAACTTTTGACTGTCAAATAACCATTTTGCCCCTACAGTTGACTATAGTGCAATTAGGGTTTTTGACTGTGCAATTTTGTGCTGTAAGCCTTGAAACTTGGAATGAGGATGCTTGACCATGTTTGTAGGCATATGGGACTTGATTGGACCCTTGGAAACTTCATTTTCTTTGTCAGAACCAAAACCCTAATTTTTGACTGTTAGGAGGCCCTTGAACTGTGCAACCCTTGGGGAGATTTTGAAGCTTTGACTTGGCAAATTTTGAAGAATATGGGAGGGCAAATTTTGGGGTACAACACATATCCTTTCATATCTTCTTTTTGACATCTTCTTGTACTTTTGTATCTTTGATATCTTTCCAAATCTTCCTTTTTTGACAGCTTTGAGTAGCCTTGTGACAGTATCTTGTACTTTTGGCAGAAAGTTTGAGTTTGGACTTTTAGTTGTACATGCTGTTTGCTTTTGAACTATACAGTTGGTTTGACAATTTTGACTTATGAATTTCAACTTTGTGCATTCCAAATTAGCAAGCAAATATTCATCCCTCTTTGTGAACCGGGAGAAATCCCGTGATTTGCAAAGAGGGCTAACTGATCCCAGTCAGTTGTCCTTAATGATGAACTTTTTATCTGTCTTTTATTTATTTATCTGCTTCTAACTTTTCTTCTTTTCTTTTTGCAGATAAAAAGTTAAATGGAGAGGAATAGCAAAAGATGAAGAATTGAAGATTTAGAAAAATATTAGGATAGTTTTTACTTAAATTTAAATAAATGTAATATTATTATTGTAAACATTTTGTAAACAATTATAATTATACAAGTAATTTAAAGATAAATAAAAAAATCCTTTTATTTGATTAATTCTTTTATTCTTTTCAAGATATTTATCTAATTGTTATAATTCTTAAATTAAAATAAAAATGGAAATAAATTCCAATTATCTTAATTTAAAAATAAATAATCAATTGGTAAATATTATGGTCTTATGACAAACCTGACGCTCCAATTATCCAAAGCAACGCATAGTTTCAAACCAAGCGACAGTTAATTAAACAAAATGTCCATCTGCCTCTTTTCACTGATTAAATCCAACAAATGCGAACAAACAGCAGCCTCAGTTCTCAATTCAGGGTAACTTGAAAAACATTGATAAAACTAAACTCTTCTTGAGAGATATGCGCACAAAACCCTGATTCTGATCAAATGCCAAAGAAACGTTCGACTGGTCAAAGCTGAGCCAAAAAATTAACCAAACCCTAAACCAACTGTTTGAAACACTCTAGAGCCCTGAAAATCAGTAAACCCTAATTTTGTCTGACTGACGAGAAAAGTCTGTTTGACCGATTCTTGAGCCAGTTTGAAAAATCAGGAAACGCCTGAAGCTGTGATTTCTTGTGGAAAAATGCGAGGGCAAATTTTGGGGTACAACAGTTGCCCCTGTTCAATCTTCTTGAACCTGAAGAGTTAGATTGGCAAGTTTGCCTTTCGCGACTCGAAGGTAAAAGAAGATTGGACACTAGAGTGCCCAGAAAATTTGCACTCGGCGATGTGACGGTAGAGGGAATGGGCTTAAAAGATGCCATTTGGTGATGGGCTTAAAGATGCCATCTAGTGACTGCTGGTAGGAGGATGGGCTTAAAGATGCCATCTGGAAATGGGCTTAAAGATGCCACCTATAAATGTTGAACTGTATGTTAATGGTGAGTGGACGAGTATCAGAAAGGTATCCATGTTTTGGAACGTCTCTGAACTGGGGGGTCTGAGCCAGCAATAGATTGACATCTGGTGTTGGGAAGAATCTGTAAACTGTTTTCAGGGGTTGGAGCAGCATCCGTTGTTGGGAAGCGTCCGTGAAGCAGTTGCATCTGAACAAGTGATAGATTAACATCCGGTGTTGGGAAGAATCCGTGAACTATTTTCAGAAGTCTGAAGGAGGAACCGGTGTAGGGTTTCCTGATGATGAGTCCGTGTAAAACTGCATCTGGATGAATCTGGAGCAAGTATCAGAATGTCGCTGTGTCTGGGTCACATCTGAACTGTCTCTGAGTGAATCTGGAATAAGTATCAGAATGTCGCCATGTCTGGGTCACATCTGAATTGCTTCTGAGTGAATCTGGAATAAGTATCAGAATGTCGCCATGTCTGGGTCACATCTGAATTGCTTCTGAGTGAATCTGGAATAAGTATCAGAATGTCGCCATGTCTGGGTCACATCTGAATTGCTTCTGAGTGAATCTGGAATAAGTATTAGAATGTCGCCATGTCTGGGTCACATCTGAACTACTTCTGGATGAATCTCGGGAGATGATTTTTGTCTGTCGACTGATCTTACCTGAAAAGGTAAAGGGTTAGTTGTATGCAACGTTATGATGTATGATGCAATGTATGTGACATCAATGTTTATGACATGAATGTGATGAATGCGCATGTAAGCTGATGAGCTATTTTGCTGAGGATAAATGAATCCTGGATGGCTGAAGATAAAAGAATCTTGACTGCTGCCGGGGAGGGCAAGAATCTTCTGATTGTTGAAAAATGAGAAGTCTTGGGACCACTGTTGGGGGAATCAGAAGTTTGGGTTGTATGCCAAACTACTGGGGATTTCCTGTCTTGAGGAGATCTTCAGTCTTCTTGGGGATTGACAGTTGGAAGTTTTAGCTTTGCTGGGGATAACGAAACTTGATTCTGAGGGGAATTAGCTTTTGGAAGGTTCTCAGGCTGGGGATTGCGAGATTCCTCTGATTGTTGCAGGTGTTGGTCTGGAATAAGTTATTGAACGTCGCCCTCTCTGGGTCACATCTGAACTATTTCTGGAAGCAGGCTTGGATAAGTTATAGAATGTCGCTAAATCTTGGGTCACATCTTGAACTATATCATGAATGAAAATCTGAATAAGTTGCGGAATATCGCCGAATCAGGGTCACATCTGGAACTATATCTGGAATGAAAATCTTGAATAAGTTACGGAATGTCGCCGAATCAGGGTCACATCTGAACTATATCTTGAAGGAAAGTCTGAATGAGTTATAGAATGTCGCCAAATCTGGGTCACATCTTGAACTATATCTGGATGCAAGTTTGAATGAGTTATAGAATGTCGCCATCTCTGGGTCACATCTGAAACTATATCTAGAAGGAAGTCTGAATGAGTTATAGAATGTCGCCATCTCTGGGTCACATCTTGAACTATATCTAGAAGGAAGTCTGAATGAGTTATAGAATGTCGCCAAACTTGGGTCACATCTGAAACTATATCTGGAAGGAATCTGGAATGAGTTATAGAATGTCGCCAAACTTGGGTCACATCTGAAACTATATCTGGAAGGAATCTGGAATGAGTTATAGAATGTCGCCAAAATTGGGTCACATCTTGAACTATATCTGGATGCAAGTTTGAATGAGTTATAGAATGTCTTCATCTCTGGGTCACATCTTGAACTATATCTGGATGCAAGTTTGAATGAGTTATAGAATGTCGCCATCTCTGGGTCACATCTGAAACTATATCTAGAAGGAAGTCTGAATGAGTTATAGAATGTCGCCATCTCTGGGTCACATCTTGAACTATATCTAGAAGGAAGTCTGAATGAGTTATAGAATGTCGCCAAACTTGGGTCACATCTTGAACTATATCAATCTTCTGAGGTAATGAGGGAATTGTTGAGCACTTTTGACATTCGAATACCCCAAGTGGTGATGAAGGAGTCTTGAATCAGATTACTCTGCGGATTGAGAGATTTCTTGAAATCTTGACTAGACTGCCCCATGTTAACTGGACTTTGAAAGATCTGTCGAAACCTTGACTGGACTGCTCCAGGTTAACAGGATGGTGACATGTCATGCCCCTTGTTGATAGGAGATTTGTCGTTGGAAGTGTTATCCTTTTGAAGTGATTTTGTTCACTGAGAGAGTTTTCGTTCCTCCGAACATTCGCTGTATGAATTTCTTCGCTGTCAAACAAAAAGTCAAATGCAGACAGTGATATTCAAGCAATGAAAAGTTATGTTTGTCTCGAAGTTTTGAAAAATGCGTTTTTTAGCAGAAAACTTTTTATAAGACAAGTCAACACAAGATTTAGAGCAAAGCCTTACAGGAGTCAGGATACCTTTTGTAACAGTATGCTTTCGAACTAACCCATGCTTCAATTAGGACTTTTGAAGGGTTGTAACGTGGCTAGGTTCACGGTTTAAGAAACAAAGGATAAAGGCTCAAAGTGTATTTGTACCCACCCGCTCTTCGAGATGTTCTTCACACCTAAGCTCAGTTAATTTGCGCGTCGCACTCTGGAACGACTTTTTGGGTGATGGTTCACTAGTTGAATTTGGGGAGACAGTCATCATCTCCTTTTTCTTTTTCAACATTTTTCATGTTGTTGAGGATTTGTAATGACCTCACTATTTTGATTTTGATTTGTTATCCCTAACTTTTGCCTGACTGTTCCCATTTTTGAGATTACAGTCAGCGGGATGCCACAGCTTTCTTAAGCCTCCTTTATAGGTTTTGGCTTGGTGGGCTTTTCTCTTTTGAGAGATTGACTGTCTATGTGATAGGGAACCACCCTTGTCTTTTGATTCCAAAGGAATTCTTTCTTTTTTTTGACGTTGTTCGTTGTATTACGAACTGAGAGTTTGCGACTTCAATGCGCTTTTCTCTTGAATTAACTGAGATACTACCCTGCCCTGGGTTTATATCAAAGGTTTTGATCGTTTAGAACAGAAAACTCCTACTTCTTTGGCTCAAAGGGGTTGACTAGGGATTAACTTCCTTATAACTCCGGTGTTTGGGAATTGAAAGAAATGCCTGTACATCATCAGCAAGGTCTGTTCAGAAGCATACTGTATAAGATCATGGTATTGTTTCGTCATCCTCCCTCTAAAGGCTTGCAGCTTTTTATCAAGAGTTAGATATCATAAAGAAAAGCATAAGAGTAGTGAAACGCATGGATGAATTCAAGACAAACATATGCAATGCATTAATGAAAACAGAGTTTTGACATCAACAGTTAATTGTTTGAATAACAAAAGAAAATTACAACTTTGAAAATTCAGATGAAGCAAAAGTCTCTCAGTTTGAGCTTCGTCACTTCAGGTGGAGAACCCTTTAACGGAAGATTTTCATCTCGCCGTCTGGCATGAATTCCAGCACTCCAATGTCGATCAGATCTTGAATCTTGTTCTTCAAGGCCCAACAGTCATTGGTGTCGTGTCCCGGGCTGTAGGAATGGTAAACACAAAATGCGTCGGGACGATAGTTAGGAGAGGAGGTATTGAGCTTCTGAGGAGGATCCCTTAAGGTAAGTAGGTTGACCTCCAACAGGCGCTTCAGTATGAAGAATGATGGTATTTCAGTCTCCGTGAACTGTCTTCCCGACGTTTCTGGCTTACGCCGATTACCCCGTTGACGCGGGCGAGGTTGTTGATGGGCTTGTGACCCTGAAGCAAGCGAAGGAGCCTTCCCCTTATCTTCTTGAGTGGATGGAGGCTGAGCGGTGACTTGCTCTTCAACCTCAGATGTTTGCCCCAATTGGTTGTTTGGAAGCAGTTGGCGGACAAGAACTCTGAGTTCCTCTTGTCTTTGAGATAGGTCTTGGATGAGAGCCATCTGGCCCACCAACTGTCCCATCACTTGGGTCCTCAAGGTTGTCAAATCAAACTACAGCTCCGCAAGTTAATCACTCCTGGCATTGTTGGAATTCTCCAAGCTCTTTGTGATGAGAGCTTTCATTTCTTCTTGCCCTAGAGACAAGTTCAGGAACATTTCCTGCAGCTGAGCAGTCTGGTCTTGGATGTCTTTGACAGACCTTTCTAGAGCCATCTCTTACTGAAATAAACAGCAGGAGAGTAAGGAAACCTGAAAAAGGAAAGACTGTCAAAATGCAATGCGTGATATGTGGATGCATGCTTTCAAGGATCTCTTGGGGTAAACACAAGAAAATGTTAGAGGTTGAACTTTGCTCTTGGATTGGAGAACTTCGCATTGGTGGATGTCTTTCTACTAGAATCAAGCTCACCATGTCAAGTGGGTCATCGCCACTGATTCAAGTTGTTGCACTTGATCTTTGATTGGAGAACTTTGTATCGGTGGATGTCTTTCTACTAGAATCAAGCTCACCATGTCTAGTGGGTCATAGCCACTGATTCAAGTTGTTGTACTTGAACTTTGATTGGTGAACTTTGTATCGGTGGATGTCTTTCTACTAGAATCAAGCTCACCATGTCTAGTGGGTCATAGCCACTGATTCAAGTTGTTGTACTTGAACTTTGATTGGTATTGGTTAGAGGAGAAACCTCTTGCCCTTTGGTAGACGTCCGGTCCAACGTAACCCTGCATCAAAAGAACCCTCGAGATCCTTGAAATGGTTATTGAAAATGCTATGGTATGATGTCATGATAATATGTACATGTATGCAAAAAAGCAAGTGAGTGTATATACAGGCAAACATATTCACACAAAGCAAACAAGTCCTTAGGTTCAGGCTTGCATGGGGTTTAGGTAAGTACCCTCTTGAAGTTAGTTGGCTCATCCTGTCCTAAAATAGAAACTGGGTTCTAAGGAGCTCAATATCATTGGATTGTTTTCTGTGTTCATTGTTTCGGTTTAGCCACTTACTGGCGACCAAAATATTCCAAGAAAACAACCCTCAAATGAGTGTAGTATCGAGTATCTACCAACTTCGGACTGTACCAAAGTCGGTCATCTCACTACCCCTAAAAAGGCTAAGATGGTCAATTAAGGTTCTAAGAGTTCGTTAGTGCTTCACGACATCACTCAGCGGCCCCGTACTCTCCTTGACTGAACTCAAGGGTTACCGGTACTCACAAATATGTCACACTAACATAGCTTACTGCTTCAACCGTGTCGGTATAGCCCGCACAGTTCCCTCGCAGTTTTTTTGCTATTTACCTAAAAAGGTGCCCCAAATCCGGGTGTAGGATTTACAACAAACCCAAACAAGAACCCAAAAGATAAAGCAATCAAGTCAATCAAAGCAAGAAAGTAAAGGTGATCTAAACCCTAAGGTAACCCCACTTTTAAGTTCATCCCCAGCAGAGTCGCCAGTTCTGTGATACGGTGGGAGAACTGACTTGAGGTTTGCGTTTGTATTCGCACTTGTTCGGTTGAGCAAGAGTCGCCATCGACTTTTTATTTTATCCTAAGGAAAGGTTAAAAAGCACAGCAAAAACCTTTGAGATGTTTTATGGGTTCGAGGGGTAGATTATGAAAAGGGAAGGTATTAGCACCCTTTTCATCCATGGTTATCCATGGGCTCTTAGTTACTTGGTTTTTTAGATCACTTGCCTTGATTTTCGATTGCTTGAGATTGTGGTGTATTGTGTGTGTGTTTTTGAAAATGTTTTTGAAAGAGATGCCTTGTTTTAGGCAACCAATGTAATGACTCGTGTTTGAGTATATACGAAGGTGTGTATCTTTTCGAAAAGATGTTTCAAAATGTTTTTGTTTGAAAGTGTGTATGAAGTGTGGTTTTTGAAAAGAAGGCAAGTGTTTTTTGCAAGTTGATCTCAAGTAACTAAGAGTTTTGTCTACCCCTATTGTACTCAAAGTTTTTCTCTATGTTTTCAACCCTTTTTAACAATTTTGTTCCACCATTGAATTTGGTGGACAATCTTGCGTTTAGGAAGTTTAACGGGACGGGCGCGGGTCATCGTATGGACCATGAATGCAATGGTGCCAAGTGTCTTTGGTAATTTGCTTTGAAGGGACTATGATCATTCTATTTAGGCAACTTTCGAAAGCGTCATCGAGGGACTTATGATCATTTGAATTTGTTTTGCCAAAGAAACTCGACGTGCAAGCATGGCCCATTTTGGAAGGCAACATGTGGGATTACCCTAGAGGGTGCAAGTGTGATTGTGTATTGATTTCATGTATTTGTCTTTGTATTAGGTTATCTAGCGTTCGGTTTTATGTACATGCAAACCCTAGGTCTAACCATGGTATAATTGAAAGCGGTAAATTGCAAGAATTTAAAGTCTACGCTATTACAAATAGTATCCGGGAGTGGGGGTACAAATTTACAAATGGGGATGAGACTTTAAGAATGTAGTGTCCAATAATTTACAACCAAATTGAATTGCGATAAAAGTGTAAACAATATATAGCAAGGTATAAGGATAGTAATTGTATGTGTATCAAGTGTATAATGTGAAATGTATTGTGTAAGTGTACATGTATTGTTTATTTACAAGTTAAGAAAATGTGAATTTAAATGTATTATTAAGTATTGTTAACCTAATGGTGAGAATTAAATGTTTTCTTTATTTAATCTTTTATAGTCTTGTATTTTTCTTTAATATGTACAAAAAGAATGTTTTAATTAAATGTTTTAAATTCCAATTAAATTATGTATATTAAAAAATGTATTTGTCTTGATTATATACAAAGAAAGTATTTTTAGAAACAAAAGAAAAGTATTATCTTAAGAAAAAATTAATATTCAATGTGTAAGATTTTAAAGAAAGTGTAAGTTTAATTATAGAGAAAAAATATTATTTTTATAAGTTTCTATATAAAATTTAATTATGCTATATATAAAAAAGTATTGTTAGTGTAAAAATAAAATGAAATTAGTATTAAGTAAGTTATAGAAAGTAGTTAATTAATGTAAAATATATATTAGTTAAAGTAATAAAAGGATAGAAAAAATGTTAGTAAAAGAAATGAATGGGCTTGGTGAGGGGTGCCAAATGGAGATTCGTTTGGGCTTAGGGCGCTGAAAATGGGCGAGGCCCAGTTGTTGAGACAAAGGTTTTAGGGTTATGAGAATTTGTTTTCAGTTGGGGGAAGGCTTTAGGGTTACAGAAACGGCGTGCCGTTCGTCGTTTTTCTTCGTCCGTCCTCTTCCACCTTCGCCTGAGTTCCTCTTGCCCATGGCCCCAGCGTCCTCAACCTTCCTCTTCCCTTCAATGGATCGTTAGGGCGACATATTTCAAGGTAATGATCTTTGTCTTTCTTATTAGGGTTTCATTATTTGCATGTTATGATTTCGCCTCTTATTGATCCTGATTTCATATTGTTATGGTTATTTGAGGTGTGTGAAAGAAAGAGAGGGAGGGATACTACCTTTGGAGACGGAGGAGGAAAAGGTTGAGAGGAGTTGTGGCGGCCAAGGCGGTGAGGGACGGTGATTCTGAGCGTTAGCTTGCTTTACTGGGAGTTCTGGTAATCTGTCTTTCTTTTCCTTTTAGGGTTTAATGATGAATTGGCCTGAGAGCCCTTTTTTTTATCTCTTTGCCTCTTTGTTGCCTTGTTGCCTTTCCTGTATGCTTGAATATGCTTCTTTTCCTCGTCTCTGAGTTGCCTTTTGTATGCTCAGATTGATGCCTTGCTTGATGCCTTGTGTTTGGTTTGCTAGACCAATGATGAGCTCCCTGAGTTCTGAGGGGCCCTGAATGTATGCTTCTGATATGTTGTTTTACTGAGTTGTTACCTCATCTTCTCCTGGTCGCCTTTGTATGCTTGAGATAAATGCTTGAATGTTGTGTTTGATAGCCCAATGATGAAGAAATTCTGAGGGCTTGTGGTTTTTGACTTATTTAGACAAAGGTTTGGATGGATCTGGTTTGAAAGGTTTACAGGTTGTGGCTTTTGAAATGTTTTGGCTTTTTAGGCCATTACAGGTTGGGTTGTGGTGAACTGGTTTTGGTTGTTTATGTTGCAGTTTATATGTTTGTATCAGTTTGACAGGTTGGTATTGTTTGCTGGTTTATGCTTAGGCAGGTTTAATGCTTAGGTGAGTTTACTGGTTTTGGGTTTTTAGGCCATTACAGGTTTTGGAACCAAGGCTTTGGTAAGGCTTGAACAGGTTTTGTGCAGGATGGTACAGGGTTGGTGATGGTTTGAGAGCTTACAAATTTGTTTAGGCTTTTGGCTATCACAGCTTTGTGCAGGATGTAAGAGGCTTCAGCAGGTTTGTGGCTATATCAGTTGTTTTGGAGGTTTGGTGACTGGTACAGGTCTTGGCCTTGGATGTGGTTTGGATCTTGGTGAGGCTTTGGTTATGGCCTTACTGATCTTTGGCTGAAGGTTTGCTTTCAGCAAGTTTGACAGGGTATGAGGGTTTATGCTGTTGTCTTTTTTTTGCAGGGTGGAAGCAATTTTGAGTTATATCTCTTTCTTGTGATTTCTCTCTCTCTTCTTACTGTGTTATGAACAGATTGCTTTTTATATTTTTCTTCATGCCTAAAGCCTAAGCCTGCAAAACCTGCACTTCTTTTTCTCTTCTCTCTCTCTTCAGTACAGTTTTAGCATTAAAATAATGTTTATGCTTTGTACTTAAAGCTGAAAGGGCAGCATTGGGAAATGATGATATAAGAGCTTGCTTGCATTACATGTTTCACTGCATATCCTTTCATATCTTCTTTTTGACAGCTTCTTGTACTTTTGTATCTTTGATATCTTTCCAAATCTTCCTTTTTTGACAGCTTTGAGTAGCCTTGTGACAGTATCTTGTACTTTTGGCAGAAAGTTTGAGTTTGGACTTTTAGTTGTACATGCTGTTTGCTTTTGAACTATACAGTTGGTTTGACAATTTTGACTTATGAATTTCAACTTTGTGCATTCCAAATTAGCAAGCAAATATTCATCCCTCTTTGTGAACCGGGAGAAATCCCGTGATTTGCAAAGAGGGCTAACTGATCCCAGTCAGTTGTCCTTAATGATGAACTTTTTATCTGTCTTTTATTTATTTATCTGCTTCTAACTTTTCTTCTTTTCTTTTTGCAGATAAAAAGTTAAATGGAGAGGAATAGCAAAAGATGAAGAATTGAAGATTTAGAAAAATATTAGGATAGTTTTTACTTAAATTTAAATAAATGTAATATTATTATTGTAAACATTTTGTAAACATTTTGTAAACATTTTGTAAACAATTATAATTATACAAGTAATTTAAAGATAAATAAAAAAATCCTTTTATTTGATTAATTCTTTTATTCTTTTCAAGATATTTATCTAATTGTTATAATTCTTAAATTAAAATAAAAATGGAAATAAATTCCAATTATCTTAATTTAAAAATAAATAATCAATTGGTAAATATTATGGTCTTATGACAAACCTGACGCTCCAATTATCCAAAGCAACGCATAGTTTCAAACCAAGCGACAGTTAATTAAACAAAATGTCCATCTGCCTCTTTTCACTGATTAAATCCAACAAATGCGAACAAACAGCAGCCTCAGTTCTCAATTCAGGGTAACTTGAAAAACATTGATAGAACTAAACTCTTCTTGAGAGATATGCGCACAAAACCGTGATTCTGATCAAATGCCAAAGAAACGTTCGCCTGGTCAAAGCTGAGCCAAAAAATTAACCAAACCCTAAACCAACTGTTTGAAACACTCTAGAGCCCTGAAAATCAGTAAACCCTAATTTTGTCTGACTGACGAGAAAAGTCTGTTTGACCGATTCTTGAGCCAGTTTGAAAAATCAGGAAACGCCTGAAGCTGTGATTTCTTGTGGAAAAATGTGAGGGTAAATTTTGGGGTACAACACCTGGCTAGATACAGAAATCGAATCTTCGAACTCTTCAGATGTGCCCTGGCTAGATACAGAAATCGAATCCAGAATTGTGACAGTTGATAGATATGCCCTGGCTGGATACAGGAATCGAATCTTCAAACTCTTCAGACGTGCCCTGGCTAGATACAGGAATCGAATCTTCAAACTCTTCAGATGTGCCCTGGCTAGATATAGGAATCGAGTCTGGAAATAGTCGTCAACAGATATGCCCTGGCTAGATACAGGAATCGAATCTTCAAACTCTTCAGATGTGCCCTGGCTGGATACAGGAATCGAATCTGGAAACTGATCACTCACAGATGTGCCCTGGCTAGATACAGGAATCGAATCTGGAATTGTGACAGTTGAAGGTAGTTGTCTTTTGGGTTGTTTTTTTCCCTGAAAAGGCAAAACATCAGTTGTATGCAATGTCATGATGTATGACATGCATGATGTCACGATGTTCAAAATGAGATAGTGTTGTATGCACTTTATCATGTATGTAAGCAAGATGTATGAAATATGAAATGTTTATGAATGCATTTTTGTCTAAAAAAATAAATCCTTGACGACCGGCCGGAGAATTAAATCCTGGGCTGACGTTGAAAAGTGGAGCTCTTTGCTTCCGTTGGGGGATGATGGTTGCAAGAATACACCGGTAGGAGAAGATGACTCCGTTGGGGAATAAACTTGTTTGAGAGATTACTCTGAGGGGAATTACTCTGTGGGAAGAGATACTTCGCTGAAGTTTGATGGGAGCTCCGCCGAGGATTTCAATGATGGACTCCGTTGGGGATGACAATGATTAACTCCGCTGGGGATTCTGTTGATAAGTTATGTTGGGGAACTTTGATGAACTCCGCTGGGGATTGAAAGAACTTCGCCGAGGGTGATCTTCTGTGGCAATTAGCTGAGGATAACCCAGTTATAAGCCCTTGTGAGGAATAACTTTGAATAAAGCCCGGGGAGACGTTCGTACTCTACAGGGGATAAGCTTCCAGAATCTACTGGGGATAAGCTTCAAGACCTGCTGGGGATAAGAATTCCACTTTCCTGGGGAAACTTTTGGAATTGCACTGGGGAATGGTTCCACTGGGGTGTCTGTATTCTGCCGGGGAACAATCTTAGATCAAGACTGTCGGGGATGCTTGTTGATGAATGCCTATACTCCGCTGGGGAATGTTGATATCTTCTGGGGATACACAACTTCCTTCAGGCTGACCGTCGACTAACTCTATTGGAGGAGAGTATTGCTTACTTGCTAGGGGAACATGGTGCCTATCGTAGGGCTGATGATAGACTAACTCTTCCTGGGGGGAAGTATTGCTGAATCCTGTCTTACTCTGTGGGGAGTTGAGGCAACTTGGTCACATTCTTCAGTTGAATCTACCTTGGTACCCTGGCGGACAAAACAACTAGACTGCCTGGACAATTCCACATTGCCCCTACTTCTGATGTCACCTGTAATTAGTCTTTTGTTTCATATGCAAGTATTTATGAATTAGCAATTTAATGTCAAATGCATATATCAAAAATGAACATTGGACGTTCTTCGCAAGACAAAACAGAAAAAGGAAAAACAATTGACAATTTGTTTGGAAAACTGAATTTGTATTGATTTTGAAATTTGCCTGTAAATAGGCTTTTTTTTTGTACAAGAGGCCGACGTCCTAGTAAGAGAACGTCGCCGAATAACATAAAGTTTATACAATTTTGAAAAGGAAACAAAACAGCTATGTGCACAATATTCCCACTGGGTTCCAACTCTGCTATCGCCTTTATGTCTTCAAGCGTCTCATCACTTTGCTGCTTAGTTGAAGATGAAGCTGATTGATCGATGCCGAAGTCTGAGCCAGATAGTTGATGCCGAATTCTGGATGCAAGGTAATCCAATGAGACATAGTGTTACGCTTTATCCCTAAATTTTGCCTGGACCGCCCTTTCGGGTTTTCGGTCCACCGGGATACCCATTTTTGCCCAAGCCACCTTTTCAGGTTTTCGACTTGCCGGACGTACAAATTTTTTTCATTTCATCCCTTATTTTTTCCCGAACCCTTTTGGTTCGCCGGGAAGCCCTTATTTTTGCCTAGGTATGTCAACCTAGCGGGTCCTTTATTCATGCGTAGTATCTTTTCACTATGTCTGCATTGGCGGGGTGAGGAAGGTCGTCACCATCCATGGTGGTCAGAATCATGGCTCCTCCTGAGAACACATGTTTAACCACAAATGGCCCTTCGTACGTAGGGGTCCATTTGCCCCGGGGATCACTTTGAGGAAGGATGATGCGTTTGATCACCAGGTCCCCAACTTGATACTCTTGTGGTCTGACTTTCTTGTTAAATGCCCTGATCATCCGTTTTTGATACGTCTGACCATGACAGATAGCAGTGAGCCTCTTTTCGTCAATTAGGTTTAATTGATCAAGTCTTGTCTGGATCCAGTCATCTTCACTCAAGTATGCATCCTTCATTATCCGGAGAGAGGGTATTTGGACTTCAATTGGCAAGACTGCCTCCATGCCATAGACCAAGGAAAAGAGAGTTGCCCCTGTTGACGTCCGTGCTGAGGTACGGTACCCATGAAGAGCAAACGATAACATCTCGTGCCAATCTTTGTAGGTCACTGTCATCTTCTGCACAATCTTCTTGATGTTTTTATTAGCTGCTTCTACAGCCCCATTCATCTTCGTCCGGTAAGGAGAAGAGTTGTGGTACTGTATCTTGAATTGCTCGCAGAGCTCAGTGATCATCTTGTTGTTAAGATTGGTACCATTGTCCGTAATGATTCTTTCTGGGACGTCATACCGACAGATCAGGTTATGCCGAATGAAACGTGCCACGACACTCTTGGTTACAGTAGCATAGGAAGCTGCTTCCACCCACTTCGTGAAGTAATCAATTGCTACCAAGATGAAGCGATACCCGTTGGATGTTGTTGGTCGGATCTTGCCGATCATATCAATGCCCCATATTGCAAAAGGCCAAGGTGCCATCAGGACGTTCAGAGGAACCGGAGGGATATGCACCTTATCAGCATAGATCTGGCATTTATGACAAGTTCGAGAATGTTGGTAACAGTCGGCTTCCATTGTGGACCAGAAATATCCTGCCCTAAGGATTTTCTTTGCCATGGTATGTCCACCGGAATGTGTTCCGAATGTACCTTCGTGTAGTTCTACCATGATCTTCTCTGCTTCAGTCTTATCCACACAACGCAGTAGAGTTGAATCATGATTTCGTTTGTAGAGAATACCGTTGTTGAGGAAGAATTTTGCCGTGAACCTTCTCAGAAACTTCTTATCATTGACAGACGCGCCTTCAGGGTATTCCTGAGCTTCCAAGTATCTCTTCACCTCATGATACCAGGGTTTTTCAGTCACCGCTTCGGCCTCAAGATCACAACAGTATGCAGGTTCGTCCAACTTCCAGATAACGATCCGGGGAGCCTCATTGTCCCATTTGACTTTGAACATTGAAGACATCGTAGCTAGTGCGTCCGCTAACTGATTCTCCTCTCTTGGGAAGTGCTCAAAAGTTATCTCTTCAAAGTGGGGAAGCAAAGTCAACACATACTCCTTGTAAGGAATAAGATTTGGGTGTTTCATATCCCACTCGCCTTTGATTTGATTGATCACGAGAGCGGAATCTCCGAAGACACTCAGAAACTTGATCCTTAAGTCGATTGCAGCTTGAAGACCCATGATACATGCCTCATATTCTGCCATGTTGTTGGTGCAGTTGAAACACAGCCGGGCAGTGAGTGGAGTATGAGTTCCTTTGGGAGATATGATCACAGCGCCGATTCCATTACCCAAAGCGTTCGAGGCTCCGTCGAAATGCATAGACCATCGGGATCCTTCCTCAGGTCCTTCATCCGGTCCGGGTACTTCACAATCAGTTACTACCATGATATCTTTGTCCGGAAATTCAAAGTTCAATGATTGGTAATCGTCCACAGGTTGGTGTGCCAAATGATCTGCCAATACACTTCCCTTGATTGCTTTTTGAGTCGTGTACTGGATATCATATTCCGTCAACATCATTTGCCATCTTGCTATTCTTCCAGACAGAGCAGGCTTTTCGAATATGTACTTGATGGGATCCATCTTTGAAATCAACAGAGTAGTGTGAGTCAACATATACTGTCTCAGCCGGAGAGCAGCCCATACCAGAGTGCAGCAAGTTTTCTCGAGCAGTGAGTACTGAGACTCACAGTCGGTAAACTTTTTGCTCAGGTAATAAATAGCGTGCTCTTTTCGGCCAGACTCGTCATGCTGCCCCAGCACACACCCCATTGAGTTGTCAAGTACTGTCAAGTATAGTATTAGAGGTCTCCCTTCAACCGGAGGCATAAGAATGGGTAGTTCTTGGAGATACTCCTTTATCTTTTTGAAAGCAGCCAGACATTCATCGTTCCAACGTACTACTTGATCTTTCTTCAGCAATTTGAAGATTGGCTCACAGGTAGCAGTTAGATGTGAGATGAATCGGGCAATGTAATTCAGTCGTCCTAGAAAGCCTCTGACTTCTTTTTCTGTCTTAGGAGTCGGCATCTCTTGTATGGATTTCACCTTGGCAGGGTCCACTTGAATACCCTTGTCGCTTACAATGAAACCTAGCAATTTTCCAGACCTCACCCCAAAGGTGCATTTGTTTGGATTCAACCTCAGCTTGTATAACTTCAGTCGGTCAAACAGCTTCCACAGATGGTCAAGGTGTTCCTCCTCAGTTTGGGACCTTGCAATCATGTCATCGACGTATACTTCAATCTCATGGTGGATCATGTCTGAAATAAAGCAACCATGGCACGTTGGTAGGTTGCCCCAGCATTTTTCAACCCGAATGGCATGACCTTGTAGCAGAAGGTGCCCCACTGAGTCACAAAGGTAGTCTTTTCCATATCTTCAGGAGCCATATTGATCTGATTATACCCTAAAAAACCATCCATGAAGGAGAACACCTTGTGTTGAGCAGTATTGTCAACAAGAACTTCGATGTGAGGTAGGGGAAGTCATCCTTGGGGCTTGCCCTGTTTAGATCCCTGTAATCGACACACATTCTGACCTTACCGTCCTTCTTTGGCACTGGCACCACGTTGGCAACCCACTGAGGGTAAGAAGTCACTGCTAGAAACCCGGCATCGAATTGCTTCATAACCTCAGCTTTGATCTTTTCGGACATCTCTGGACGCATACGGCGGACCTTTTGTTTTACCGGAGGGCAATCTTCCTTGGTAGGCAGGTGATGAACCACAATGTCGGCATCTAAACCAGGCATGTCTTCGTAAGACCAAGCAAAGATCTCCATGTAATCATGAAGCATCTGGATCAATCGTTGCTTCACGCTGAGCTCTAGATTGGCACCAATCTTGACTTCTTTTCTATCTGTCTCAGTACCCAGGTTTATCGTCTCCATCGGCTCTTCATGCGGCTGAATGGCCCTCTCTTCCTGGAGTAGCAGTCTTGCGAGTTCACTAGGAACTTCGCAATCATCTTCACCTTCCTCTTCGGCCAAGTTGATCGGATTTTCGAAGTCATAACTGGCAGTAGCAGAGTTGTTACCAGTGAGATCCAGAGTGGATTGAAACCTGTATAAGTGAGTGTGTGTAAATATAGCTGTTTTGCAATATATAACACAGAAAGAAAAAGAGCACAAGATTTGAAATGCAACAAACGTCCAATGTTTTGATTAATGATATATGGAAATGTCATACAAAAAGCCCTCACAAATGGAGCCACGGTGCCCCGGGTAGGACACCGAGCCAATAAAAGTTTCAACATATTGTTTGTTACAAATTGAAAATCAAAAGAGTTCATTACTGCGTGACAAATGTAATAGGTGTAAAATCTTTTGCCGTCCAGTTGCTTGGTCCGTTGTTGGTGGTTGGATAGATCCAACTGTCAAACTCTGCTTCCTCTACATCCTCCTCGATAGCATTCACCCTTGGGTTGGTGATGAACACCGGAGCCTTTCTGATCCTTTCTTTGCGAACAGCCCTCTGAGCCTCTGCAGTGAAGCCCAGCCCAAACTTGTCGGTCTTTTGAGTGAAGTCAGGAAGCTGACCCCAGTTTACGCACTTGCCTTTCTCGATCACAGCCCGGGCATTCTTCAAGGAAGCCATCTTCAAAGGAACGTCTTCTTCAACCACTGTCTCAGCTGAAGCCAACGTTGGAGGTACTTCCTCAAAATGTTGAAAGGGGGTTTCAATAAACTCCCCGTCCATCTCGATATACCGGAATGAATTCAAGTGACTAACCATGTATTCCTCTTCACCCTGCACAGTAACAATCTTCCCTTTGATAGGGTATTTGAGCTTTTGGTGTAGAGTGGATGTTACCGCCCCAGCCTTGTGAATCCAAGGTCGACCCAGCAAACAGGAATAAGACGGACGAATATCCATCACGTAGAATGTTGAGTTAAAGACTTGAGAACCCACACGAACAGGAATGTCTACCTCACTATGCATCATTCTCTTAGAACCGTCGAAGGCTCTAACAATGATGTTACTAGGTTTCAATTCCAGGCCCTCGCAATCCAACCTATCTAAGGCCTTCTTGAGCAATACATTCAGGGAAGAACCGGTATCCACCAACATGTGTGCAAGAGTAGTGCCCCTGCATTCTATAGAGATGTGCAGGGCATCATTGTGGTTTTTTCCTTTGGCGGTAAGGTCTGCATCTGAGAAACCCAAGCCATTGTCAGCTGTCAAATTAGCCACACAATCAGTGAACTGATCTACAGAGGTCTCTTGCGGAATGTGGGCCGTTTTCAGAAATGAAATCAGGGCCTTGGCGTGGGCCTCTGAGCATAGCAGCAATGATAGCATAGAGATTTTGAAGGGGGTATGCCCCAGTTGTTCAACGACATTGAAGTCACTCTTTTTAATGATTTTAAGGATTTCCTCCATCTCTTGTTGGGAGGCTTCAACAGCAGTCTTTTTTGGTGCCTCCGTCCGGGCAGGCAAATCGGTAGAAACTTCTTTGCCCCGAGCATCAGAGGACTCGGCGGCAGTAGTAGACACAGGAACTTGATTTGAAACATGCACACTTGCGGGTGTGATGATAAGAGGTTTTCGGATAACTGGTGGTGCAATGTCAGGCGAGAAAAGCCTGCCACTGCGAGTAATCTTGGCGGGACCAGTGATGTTACTGATACTGGCACCGGTGTTGAACTCCTGCTTCACTCCAAGCACATACACGTCTGCCCCATAGTGCCATGGGACAGCCTTGTCAGATTCATAGGGGAGAGGCCCAGGAACAGTAATGGTAATAGGTGCAACAGACATAATTTTGACTGGCTTCCTCGGGGGAGCCTTGGTAGGATTATTGAAAATTGTGACGACAGATACTTCTTCAGCGGAAACAAACGGAACAGCAGTTTTCTTGAACAGAATTTCTTTGCTATCCATCAGGCTTTGGATGCCTGATTTCAGCAGCGGACAACCGGTAGGGATAACAGCACATAGGAGGCAACCCTTGCTACAACCCGGAAATAAACCGACTAGTAGTAGGTTCCTCTTAATAGTCAATAGAGGGGTAGCAACATCATTCACCGAAACAGTATACAAATCTTCCTCGACGGCATTTACTCTATGCTGGGGCATATGAGCAGTTACAACATTTGGCCTCTCAGGCGCCTCGAACTGAATTTCCTTCGCATCGATAAGGTCTTGAACCTTATTTCTCAAGGCCCAGCAATCATCAGTAGTATGCCCGGGGCTATCGGAATGATAAGCACAACGGGCATTTGGGTTATACTTAGGAGATGCAGTATTCACGACCTTTGGAGCCTCTTTGATGGTCACCAAGTTGGTTGATAACAGTTGCGGTAAGATTTGTGACAAGGTCATACTCAACCGAGTGTATTGCCTCTTGGGCCTCTCACCCCTTTGTTGATTGTACTGCTGAGGAGCAGCAACAGGTTTTGAAATTACCAAGGCATTAACGGCTTGACGGCTTTCTGGCTTGACTTGTCTTCTAGGCCCATAGACTGCACTAGCTTCCTTCTTGAAAGGCCTCTTCTCAGTACTTGCGGAGGCAGCTTTCTGTATCTTTCCTGACCTGATGCCAGCTTCTATCCTTTCACCCGTCAGGATCAAATCCGTAAACCCAGCGGAGGAATTACCAACCAGATGATTGAAGAATGGACCATACAGGGTCCCTAGAAACATGTCAACCAGCTCACGATCAATCAAAGGAGGCTGCACCCTGCCAGCCAAATCTCTCCATTTTTGCGCATATTCTTTGAACCCTTCGCCCGTTCCTAGAGACATACCCTGCAGTTGGGTACGCATAGGAGCGAGATCAGAATTGTATTGATATTGTCTATAAAATGCGGTAGCCAAATCTTCCCAATGTCGGATACTGGTTCCATCTAGCTGATAGAACCACTCAAGCTATGACCCCGAAAGGCTATCTTGGAAGAAGTGGATCCAAAGATTTTTGTCTGCCGTGTAAGGTTGGATCTTCCTTACGTACGACCTGAGATGCAGTTTTGGACAGGAAGCCCCGTCGTATTTGGCAAAGGCAGGCGCCTTAAACTTGTGTGGGATTACTACCCCAGAAGATAACCCTAAATCTCCGAAATCCAGCCCCGGCACATTTTGAATCTCCATGGCACTCAAGCGGTCCTCTAATTGCTTGTATCTGTCAGCAGTGGAAGGGTATTGTTCGTCATTGTAATCCGTCTCGTTTTCAGAGACTGCAGGACTAGGAGCCCCTCCCCTTGGGGACTGTCTTTCTCTGCAGAGGAAGTAGTTGGATCAGCCTCGTTATGGAGTGTGTTCCCAAACCTGCGTCCAGTATTGAACAACGCAGTCCTCTTCTTCTTCTTCTTCTTTAGGAGCAGAGCCTTCAACTCTTGTTGCCCTTGGGCCAGGTTCATCACCATCTCTTGAAACTGGGCACTCTGGGCCTGGAGGGCCTTGATTGCTTGTTCACTGGATGATTCTGGATTCATGATGACTGTTCAAAATAAACAGCGAAAAAGATTAAGCAACCTGTAGAAAAAAGGGTACTTGTTATGCACATGATGCATGAGATGCTATCTATGCAATGCATTCAAGGATTTTAGAAATTCACAATTTTTGCAGACAAAAAAGAACGCACGTCATATTAATAAGAAGAAATTTGTTAGTACATAAGTGCCCCATGGGCCAAATATTACAAAAACAACTTCTCAAGGTAAAAAGACGTTGCGCATCCTCTTTGGCGCAATGTAGGTGTTGAGGTCCTCTTGCTCATGGAGTCGGCGGGTGAGCTCTAAAACCTTCTTCTCGCTGGCATAGAAGCTGGCTTCAAAAGTGTTTCGTTCCTCCTTGAGTTGGATCCAACTCTTCTGTATCTCCTCCCACGATGTAGGCATGTCAGGATGTAGGATGGTGTAGGGAACCTCTCCTTCCTTGACGGGCTCTTTAATCACAGGGAGAACATGAGGATAAGGCATCATTAGACTCTGGGCTCGGGCTCGTACCCACTTGAGATAAGGTTCAAGAGGGATGGAGTTCTTGTGTCCCAGTGTCTTGCTATCAACCTTGTTGGGCATCCTCCAAGCTCTGATGAATCTTTGGCGAAGTCCTTGCGCATCGTTGTCGAAGTCAAAAACTAGGTCAGGAATCAACATGTCGTGAGGGCCATCTCTTCGTGCATATCCAAATTGCCTCAAAGCTAGGCAAGGGTTGTAGGTGATACCTCCTCTGATTCCAAGTAATGGAACATTAGGGAACTCTCCACAACGATCGACGATGATGACATTTTCTCTGGACCGAGAACACCAATGTACATCTAAGTGAGTAAGAGTCATCAACCGTTGGGACCACCTTGAGCCTTGGTCATTCTTCAAGACAGATTGTGGAAGGTGCGAAATAAACCACCTTGCAAGGAGAGGAGTACAGCACATGAGAACACCCCTCTTTCTCATTGTTCGTGTGTAAAATGAGTGAAGGATGTCCCCAAGCAATGTTGGTATTGGATTTCTGGACAAGAAGATTTTGACGGCGTTGACCTCTACAAGCTGGTCAGGATTTGGGAACAAGACCAACCCATAGATAAGGAGTGCCACAATTTCTTCAAAGGCTTGCAGGTCCAATGAGTTCCAACATTCTTGTGCCTTCTCAAACAAGAATTTTGCTAAGAAACCTTTGACGCCGCTTCTAGTTTCCCAATGCCCCTTGATGTCAGAAGGCTGTAGATGTAATGCTCGAGCAACATCTTCCGGCTTTGGTTCCTTTTCCGTACCGTTGAAAGGTAGTTGATTAAGGATAGGAATTCTCAGGAGTTGAGAAAACTCCTCCAAAGTGGGCACCAACTGATAGTCGGGGAAAGTGAAACAGTGATGAAGAGGGTCAAAGAACTGGAATAGCACTTTCATCATGTCCTCTTCAATGTTGGTGTTGACTAAGCTGAGCAGTCTACCATGTCTTTCACTGAAGGATGAGCTTTCCGGAATCCTTGAGGTGAGCTCTTTGAGTTGAGGAGAGATTCTCACAAGGTTGACTTGGATGGTTTTTCTGCGAGGAATTTCCATGACCTACAAAACAAGAACAAAGATGAAGATCTAAACCCTTGAAGTGGTTAGTAAATGCATATGATGCTTTATGATGTTCATGATGTATGCATAAACATATGTACAAGCAATTCACACCAAACCCTAGTTTCAGGCTTGCATGGGGTTTCATAGGTAAGTACCCTCTTGAGTGTAGTTGGCTTAAAAACCTGTCCTATAAATAGTAACCGGGTTCTAAGGAGCTCAATATCACTGGATTGTTTTTATTGTTCATTGTTTTGGTTTAGCCACTTAACTAGCGACCAAAATATTCCAAGAAAACAACCCTCAATGAGTGTAGTATCGAGTATCTACCAACTTCGGACTGCACCAAAGCCGGTCATCTCACTACCCCTAATAAAAGGCCAAGATGGTCAAGTAAGGTTCTAGGTCATTAGTGCTTAGTGACATCACTCAGCGGCCCCGTACTCTCCTTGATTGAACTCAAGGGTTACCGGTACTCACAAATATGTCGCACTAATATAGCTATTGCTTCGACCGTGTCGGTATACCCTGCACAGTTTCCACAATGTATTGCTATCTATGAATGTTTCCCAAAATCCGGGTGTAGGATTGCAAACCCAAACAAGAGATCCAAGATATAAAGCAATCAAGACAAACAATTAGTCATGCAAGAGGGTGATCTAAGCCCTAAGGTTACTCCACTTTTAAATTTCTCCCCAGCAGAGTCGCCAGTTCTGTGATACGGTGGGAGAACTGACTTGAGGTTTTGCGTTTGTTTTCGCAAATGTTTCGGTTGAGCAAGAGTCGCCACCGACTTTTTATTTTATCCTAAGGAAAGGTTAAAAAGCACAGCAAAAACCTTTGAGATGTTTTCTTGGGTTCGGGGAGTAGATTATAGAAAGGGAAGGTATTAGTACCCTTTCTATCCATGGTTATTCATGGGCTCTTAGTTACTTGCTTAGATCAACTTGCCTTAATTTTCAATTGTTTGAAATAGTGCTTTTGTGTGTGTGGGTTTGAAAAATGTTTTGAAAAGAGGCCAATGTGGTGGCAACCTTTGTAATGATCCATGTTGGGATGTATACAAAGATGTATGTCTTTTGAAAAGGTTTTCATTTGTTTTTGAAAGTTGTTTTTGAAAGTGTAGTGATGTGTGGTTTGGAAATAGGCAAGTGTTTTGTTTTGCAAGTTTGATTCAAGTAACTAAGAGTTTGTCTACTCCTAAGTTTCTCAAAATATTTCTCCTATGTTTTTAACCCTTTTAACAATTTTGTTCCACCATTGCATTTGGTGGACAATCTTGTGTTAGGATGTGAAAGGGACGGGCGCGGGTCATCGTTTAGACCATAATTGCAATGGTGCCAAGTATCTTTGGGCAATTTTTCCTTGGAGGGACTTGATCATTTTTTAGGCAACTTTCGAAAGCGTCATCGAGGGACTATGATCATTTGAATTGTGTTTGTTTTGCCCAAAGAGACCTAACATGCAATATGGCCCATTATTGAAGGCAACAAGTGGAATACCCTAGGGGTGCAAGTGTGATTAGTGTTGTCCATTTTCATGCTTGTTTATCTTGAAATTAGGTCAAACTATTTTGGTTAATTGATTTGCATACAAACCCTAGTTCTAACAAGGCATATTTAGAAAGCGTTAAAGTGCGAAAAATAAAGTTCCTAAGTTATTACAACACAATATATGGGAAGGGGGTACAAATGTTCAAATGGGGGTATTTTGACAAGGAATTTAAACCTAGACTATTACATCAAATTGGATTATACAAATTATTTAATATACAATAATTAAATAAAAATGGAATAAATATGCAAGATGTAAAAAATGTTTTTTTATATGTATGAAAAAAAGTGTTTTTTATATGTCAAATAAACAAAATAAAAAGTATTAATTTTTGGAGTTTTTATGTATTTAGGGCAAACCCTAATTTCATTAAATAAAAAGTATTAATTATTTAATATGTACAATGTTTAATAATTATGTACAAAAATAAAATAAAAATGAAGTATATTTGTCAAAAAGGTATTTTTAATGTTAAATATTAATAAAAATAAAAATGTATACATTTTGTATTTTTGTCCTAAATATTCTAATAAATATATATGTATTTGTATTATTTACTAAATATATTGAATATATACAAAATAATAATATTTAATATTTATAAAAAAAAGTATATTTTTATTATAAAATATTTTCAAGAGATAATATGAAATAAAAGTCAGAAAAATATGTTTGTATTATTTTATTTTTTTTTAGCTATTTTTAATAATAGTATATAAGTATTTATTTATGTACAAAAACTAAATAAAGACCAATAAATATCAAAATAAATGCAAAAATTGTGGAAAAAATGATTTTTATATTTTTTATTACTTAAATAAAAATATAGAAATAAAATCAAAAGGAAAAAATGGAAAATGATAAGTAAAAATCAAAATGGGTCAGGGGGGTTCAAAAGTAAAAGCAAGGTGCAAAAAGAAAAAAAAACATTCCAGGCCCAGCCCAGAACCTATCTTCTTCAACCTCCAGCAAACCTTGTTCAAAAAACACGCGCTTGGTATATGGATTCAAACATCCTGATTCCTGGACTTTTAATGAAAACTCACAACACAAAAAATGTAAAGCATCATCTCACGAGTTCATACATATAAAGAATATGATTTAACTCTCAGAAATGAGAGAGAATTTCTTCTCCCCCAATTCCTAACCTAGTTTTTGTTCCATGTTCAGACATCAAATTCTCATAGCACACATAACATAAATGAAAACTAATTACATGGGCTTGTTCAGGGCTATGAATGTGACATAATTTCTTTACAAACCTAAAGCTAACAATGCCTGGATAGAGAGATACGAGTTCATGAACTTACCTGTTCAGTTGGAATCGTATATGGTGATGGAGGTGCTTTCAATGCAAGGTGATGGTTGGTACAGCTTCCTTGATGTCCAGGGATGTTATTCCAAGCTTTAGTTTGCTTTGAAACCTAGTGAATCGTGTTATGGAACTTCAACTGCAAAACAATAAAATGAAAATGGTGATGTTGCTTGGGAGTGTTACAGGTCGTGTTTGAGGCTTGGAATAGTTTCAAGGGATGATGTGGGATATGTTTGAAGTGGTTTTAGCAAGAATGCATGAATGGATTGAGTTATGGAACTCAATCTGCAGCAGGTACCCTGTTTAGGCAGTTTTAGGGTGATTCTGTATTTGAGAAGGAAATGGACATGGTTGGCTCGTGTTTTAGTTTAGGTTTGATGATTAGAAAGTGTTTGATAACTTTGCTTAAGCTCTGGTTCACAGGAATGAGAGTTGTGTCTTGTTATGCTATGTTTCTTCAACTTTAAGCAACAAAGTGTCCACTTGAGTTTTAGACTGATAGAGGCCCCCCTAATGTGCTGCTAACCTTCCCCTTGATCAGTGTGTTTTGTTCATAAACTTGTGCCAAAAGGATTTGCACTGTACTTGCTTGGATTGCTAATTGACATAAAGTTCTACTTTTCAAAAATGGCAAAAATGCTTTATCTAATTAAGGCTTAATCTAACATGTAATGTCCAAATGCACAAAATAATGCTAACACACAATGGATTGGCATTTAATTATTGAGTGCAAATGGGATTAGAGGCCTGTAACTAGCTTATGCATGCTGATTTGAAAAGTTGCCCAAGTTATGAACATGTAAATTGGCCAAGAACAAAGTGAGTTTTTCCCAACTTGCCAAATTCGATTCTCCCTAACCATGAGGTTGTTTGATGAGTTATTGGACATTTTGGAAAGCTTGGAATGTTTACTGCAATCCATCTTTGAAATGCAAATTGAAATTCCAAGTGGAAGTATGTGAAAAATGGTCTTGAAGTTAGGCAAAAATCCTGCCTAAAATGGTTCAAAATTTCTCTAAGTTAAGAATGGTTTGGTACCCTTGTTCCAAAAATTGTAACTTGAGCTACAAGCTTCTTTTGGGAAAACTTTGTGAATCAAAGTTGTAGATTTTGCAATGGACTACAACTTTCATGTTTTGACTTTTCCTTGAATCCAAATGAATCTTGGTTAGAAAGTGGGACAAAGTTAGGAAAAAATTAGGGTTTTTCATAACTTAGAAAAATTCTAAGTTATGAAAAATCTTCATTTCAAACCCTAATTTGCAATTCTTGATTTCTTGATGAACAAGTTTCATGATTTGGCATGTTTTGATGAAAAATGAATCTTGACACTTGATTTTAACCAAAAAGTCAAAGTTTGACTTTTCAGTATACAGTCAAAATTGATCAATTGACTGGGAAATTCAACTGTCAATCTTGTGCATTTGGGATCTTTTGAACTTGTTGAGTATGTCAAGACAATTCCATGGGGCCCTTGAGTCCATATGTGAGCTTGGTTTGCCATTGGCTAGGTCAAACAGTCAAAAATTGCCTTTGTGCAGTCAAAACCCTAAAAATGACCATTTTGCCCTTTTGGTGATCTGATCAAATTTCTTGTGGAATTGTGATCCAAACTTGACCAAATGGTTCATATGAGTTCATAATGTTGATGTGGGTCTATTTTCATGAGATTTGACTGTCAATTGGCCACAGTTGACTTTTTCCCCAATACAGTTAATTTTTAGGTCAACTGTCCAATTGACTGGGCAAAATTTGGAATCAAGACTTGAAACTTGGTATGGATAAACTTGGGAGTCCAACATGAAGCATGAAAGTCATCTTAGTCATTTTAGGTCAAAATATCTTTGTTCAAACACAAACCCTAATTTGGGTCAACAGTGCAAGGAGAAGTCTTGAGCAGAGGAAACCCTAACTGGATCTTGAGCTCCAAGGGTCTTGTGATGAGAAAATGTTGAGGAAATGGGAGGGCAAATTTTGGGGTACAACAATAGTCCCTCGACGACGCTATCTATGTTGTCTTTCAAATGATCTTAGTCCCTAAAAGAGAATGCTAAGACACCTTGCAACATTGCTAATCATGGTTATACGATGACCCACGCCCATTCTGTTTACATCCAAAGATATGATTACTTACCAAATCAATGGTAAGATAACAATGTCAAAGGAAAGATAAAGTGAACATGAAATACTTTTGAGTAGATAGAATGCTCCTAATTTCTTTCTCAAATTCAAAATAAAAACATCCTTGCTATTTTCAAAACAAACACCTACACTTCCAAAACCTCTTACAAACTTGAAAATATTTTCAAAAAATCAACACCTTTGTATACATTCTTACGAACGAGAATCATTACAAAGTTTGCCTAAACAATGCCCTCTTTACAAAATACTTTAGAAAAAAATCACACAAAGCACAATTTCAAACAAAAGCAAGTGATCTAGCAAGTAACTAAGAACCCATGGAAAACCATGGATGAAAAGGGTGCTAATACCTTCCCTTTTCGTAATCTACCCCCCTAACTCAAGAAACAATCTCAAAGGTCTTTCCTGTGCTTTTTCACCTCTCCTTTTAGATAAAATAAAAGTCAGTGGCGACTCTTGCTAACCGCAACATTTGCAATCAAATACAAAACACCCAAGTCAATTCTCCCATCGTATCACAGAGCTGGCGACTCTGTTGGAGAATATTCTAAAAGTGGTGTTACCTTAGGGTTAGATCACATTTACTTGCTTTCATTGTTTGACTTGTATGCTTTACTTTTTGGTTCTTTGTTTGGGTTTGAATCCTCTACCCGTATTTGGGATACCTTATAGGTAAGTAGCAATATGTTGTGGAAACTGTGCGGGGTACACCGACATGGTCTAAGAAATAGCTATGTTAGTGCGAAATATTTGTGGGTACCAGTATCCCTTGAGTAGTCAAGGAGAATACGGGGCCGCTGAGTGATGTCATGAAGCACTAATGAACTTTTAGAACCTTTACTTGACCAACTTGGCCATTGGGACGTAGTGAGATGACCAGCTTTGGTGCAGTCTGAAGTTGGTAGATACTCGATACTACACTCATTGAGGTTTGGTTTTTTGGGATATTTATGTCGTCATTAAAGAGGCTTGCGCTGAAACAATACCCAAAGAAACAAATCAGTGATATTAAGCTCTTTAGAACCCGGTTACTATTACTAGGACAGGTTTGAGCTAACTAAACTTCAAAAGGGTACTTATTTATGAGACTTCATACAAGCCTAAACCTAAGGACTTGTTTGTTTTGTTTGTATATATATACTTGTACATAACATCATAAACATCATAACATAATACTCATATTCACTAACCATTTCAAGGATCTTGGGATTTATCTTTGTTTTGTTTTGCAGGACATGGATTATATTCGCAGGAAAACCATTCAAGTCAATCTTGTAAGGATCCCTCCTCAACTTAAGGAGCTAGCATCAATGATTACTGAAAATTCTCCATTTACCGAAAGACATGGTCGCGTACTAAACTTGGTCACCTCCAACACTCATGAAAACATGATGAAGGTGCTCTTTCGGTTCTTTGATCCTTTACACCATTGCTTCACATTTCCTGATTATCAACTTGTGTAAACTTTGGAAGAATTCTCCCAACTCTTGAGGATTCCCATTCTCAATCAACTACCTTTCAACGGTACAGAAAGAGATCCAAAGCCAGAAGAGATTGCTCAAGCCCCACACTTGTAATCATTTGATATCACAACTAATTGGGAAACAAGGAGTGGTGTCAAGGGTTTCCTAGCAAAGTTCTTGTTTGAGAAAGCCCAAAATTGTTGTAACTCTTTAGATTTGCAAACTTTTGAGGAAATTGTGGCTCTCCTCATCTATGGGATGGTTTTGTTTCCAAATCCTGACTAACTCATAGATGTGAATGCCGTCAAAATCTTCATGTCTCGTAACCTGGTGCCTACTTTGCTAGGGGACATCCTACATTCTTTTCACACTCGCACTATGAGGAAAAGAGGTATCCTTATGTGTTGTACTCCTATTTTGGCAAGATGGTTTATTTCGCATCTTCCCAAATTTGTATTGAAGAACGAGCAAGGTTCAAGATGGTCACATAGGTTGATGACACTCAAACATTCAGACATTCATTGGTGTTCCCGATCTATAGAGAATGCTACTACTATCGACTGTTGTGGAGAATTCCCTAATGTCCCTTTACTTGGCATTAGAGGAGGTATCACCTACAACCCCTGGTTAGCCTTAAGACAGTTTGGTTACGCCCGAAGGGATGGCCCACATGAGATGCTTACAAGGTTTGGTATTTGACTACGAGAACGACGATCAAGGTCATCGCCAGAGATTTATCCGAGCTTGGAGGATGTTGAACAAGGTAGATAGCAAGACATTTGGGCATAAGAATTCCATCCCTCTTGAGCCTTACCCAAATCGGTACGAGCTCGTGCTCAAAGTCTTATGATGCCTTACCTCTCCATTCTCCCAGTGATCATAGAGCATGTTGTGGAAGGAGACGTTTCATACACTATCCTGCATCCTGACATGCCTACCTCTCTTGAAGACTTACAAAGGGATTGGATACAGCTTAAGGGGGAGAGAGACACTTTCGAGGCCCAATTCTACGCCAGCGAGAAGAAGGTTTTGGAACTCACTAAGCAACTTCATGAGGAGCGGAACCTGAACGCCTACATCGCACCAAACAGGATGCGCACAACTTTTTTATCTTAGAGTTTTTGTATTTCTTTGTAAGCCCAAAAGAGGCATGATGTACTAAAGCTTTGATTTATTAATATAACTTGTGTTCCTTTTTGGTCTAAAGCAAATTTAAATCTATAATTTCCTTGAAATCATTGCATATACATTTACCATCCATCATAACATAAGCAGGTTTCTTACGACAAGTCTCCTCATCTTTCTATTGTTTATTTCAGTATGATGGATCTCGAGCAGACAGTAAAAGACCTCCAGGCATAGAATGCTCAGTTTCAACAGATGTTCTTGACTCTAGCCAAAGGACAAGAAGATCTGAAAACCTTGTTGATTAAAGAAAAGAAGAAGAAAGCAAAGAAAATAACTGGAGTTCTGAATATGGGAAGAAGGTTCCAAGGACAAGCCAGACGGACCCTAGACTTTGCAACGTCATCTGGTGAAAAGGATAATCAAGAAGTGAAGGGCAAGGAAGTAGTTGTCCATCCAGAATCTGAAGAGGAAGAAGAGGAGGATTACTCTGAAGAGCAGTATCCCTCGGCCGATGACAAATACAAACATCTGGAAGAACGACTAAGTGCAATGGAGATTCAGAAAGTGCCCGGGTTGGACTTTGAAGAGTTGGGTTTAGTGTCTGGGATTGTTATTCCACCAAAATTCAAGGCACCAGTGTTCGCTAAATACGAAGGGGTCTCGTTTCTCAAGATGCATCTCCGATCTTATGTGAGGAAGATACAGCCTCACACTGCTGACAGAGATTTGTGGGTCCACTTCTTTCAAGACAGTCTATCCGGGACTCAGCTAGATTGGTTCTATCAACTGGAAAGGGCCAATATCCATAATTGGGAAGACCTTGTTGATGTCTTCTTTAAACAGTATCAGTACAACATAGATCTTGCTTCCACCCGTACTCAACTCCAGAGTATGGCTATGGTTTCAAGTGAAGGTTTCAAAGACTATGCACAAAAATGGAGGGACTTAGCATGAAGAGTCCAGCCTCCCCTTTCTGAAAGAGAACTAGTAGACATGTTTTTGGGTACCCTGTCAGGTCCTTTCTTCAATCATCTAATTTGGAGCTCCTCGGCAGGCTTTACGGAATTAATCTTGATCGGAGAAAGAGTGGAAGTTGGGATTAAGAGTGGGAAGATTCAAAAATACGCATCCTCTGCTGCTGTAAGAAAATCATTTATTGGGAAGAAACAAGTTGGTGTTGTGTATCCTCAAAGAAATCAAGATAGAAATGAACATCGTCCAATGGTGGGGGCTATCATGATCCCTAAGCTTGCACCTACTCAACAAAGAAGCAACCAACCTAGAACAAAAAGACCAGTAAGACAATTTACCTGGATTAAGATTACATTATCTCAAGTCCTGCCATATTTGTTGAGATCTAATCTGGTAACTTTGAAAGAAGCTTCGAAGAATCCTAACACAACCTCTCCTCATTACCATCCTAATGCTCGTTATGCATACCATTCAGAAAGTCTAGGCCATGATACTAACAACTGTTGGGCTTTGAAAAACATGGTGCAAGACCTTCTTGAAGCCAAGGAAATTGAATTCGATGCTCCTGAGATCCCAAATGTTATCACTGCTCCTATGCCCAAGCACGGCCGTGATGTTAACACTATTGAAGATGATATGTTTGTTACTTTTGTTGATGAACTTGTTACTCCTCTCCTGACTATCAAGAGGAACATGTTGAATGCCGGTTTATTTTTGGGCTGTGACGAAAGCTGCCACCTCTGTTCCTCCCTACCAACTGGATGTCATTTATTGAAAGCAGGTGTTCAACGCCTAATGGATGACAAAGAGATTTTGTTTGAAAAGACTTCCGTTCCAACCATTTCTTACAAAGATGTTTCAATAGTAACCATTTCCGCCAATCCTTCCAGGGTCTCCACCAAAAGACTCGTTAGGATTACATCAGTTCCTAAAGTAGCTCCACTGATAATTACTATGCCTAGACCAATCCCGTACTAATCAGATAAAACTGTCCCATGGAATTATGGGGGCGGCGTCTACTATCACGGCGTCAAACAGGATTGGCTGGCCGATGAAGACTCAATTTTTGAGAAGGCTGACCCCGACATTAGCAACATTGCGGGAACCATCAAGAAAACCCAAAGTGGCAGAGTATTCTCCCCAGAGATTGCTCCTCCGAAGACTGTTACTGGTCCTGTGATCATCCCTATTTTTGTTCCCGTTGACACCACTACTACTACAATCTGTTAGAACATAGTTTGATTCTATAATCCTTAGTTAGAGTTTTGATGATAACAAATACAAAGAATAAATAATAAATACAAAGAACAAATATGCACCCTAAAAATTATGTTTTATGTATACAGAAGTTCTGACCATATCAGCATCAGAAGATAAGCCATAAGAGCTACACGCTGAAGTAATCAGAACATGCGCTGAAGATTGATGACCAGATCCTGTGCTTAAGCAAAGTAAACTCTGATTCTGAACAAGAACATGGCAATCCAAGTTATCAATATTCTGAAGCGTCATCATCAATTAAGGAGATAAGATTCGGAAGCGTTACTGATCATTCAAGACATCATCAATTCCAACGGCTTCTTTCAGACAGGATCTTCTCCAAATGGAAAGTGTGTTAATGACATTAAGCATGATTTATGATCAACGTCATTCCACTGCCTATATAAACAAAGTTAGCATTCAAAATCAAGAATGATTTTGCCATATTACCACTCACGCATATTCAAAGCTGCAAGCAATATCATTTACATTTCCAAGCTATAATCCTGTGTAATTTATCACAGTTGTGATAAACAGTTTTTGTTAGAAAAATAATAACACATATCTTGTTTAATTGTATTGAAACAGTGTTCCTTGAGATTAACCGGATTGTGGTTGTACTCAAGAAGACTTTAACAGTTGTTAAAGTAGATTTTGTAATCCTTTGAGATTAATGGATTAAGACCTCGTTGGAGAGAGGCGAAATCACCTTGACGGGTGGACTGGAGTAGTTTGAGGTTAAACGAACCAGGATAAAAATATTGTGTCATTAAGCTTTTAATTTCAAGTTTTCAATTCAACCCCCCCCCCCCCCCCCCCCTCTTGTGTTTTTCACATCTTCAATTGGCATTAGAGCGCCTGGTTCTGAGCTTAAACACTTAACCGTGTCAGTACAAGATCCAAGCTTCAGAAAAACACTATGGTGGGAACAAGCCAAAACATCAGCAATGACAACCATGAAGACAAGGACAGATTCAGTGGAAAACCTCCAGTCTTTGATAGAGAAAACTTTGACTACTGGAAAGACAGAATTGGGAGTTTCTTTCTGGCTCATGATGCTGATTTGTGGGACATGGTGACTGATGGATACACGCACCCAGTGGATGGACGTGGTCAGAAGATAGACAGAAAAATGATGTCTAATCAACAAAAGCTTGAATTCAGAAACCATCACAAGGCCAAAACTATACTCCTCAGCGCCATCTCATACTCAGAATATGAGAAAATATCAAACAGAGAGACTGCCAAGAACATGTTTGACTCTCTGAGAATGATGCATGAATGCAACATTCAAGTCAAAGAAACCAAGGCCCTTGCGCTCATTCAGAAGTATGAGGCATTCAAGATGGAAGATAGTGAATCAATAGAAACTATGTTTTCAAGATTCCAAATCCTTGTTGCTGGACTGAAGGTTCTTGACAAAGGGTATTCTACTGTTGATCACGTTAAGAAGATCATCAGAAGCTTGCCCAAGCAATGGAGGCCAATGGTCACATCACTTAAGCTAGCCAAAGATCTCAATAAAATATCTCTGGAGGAACTTGTCAGCTCCCTCAGAAGCCACGAGATAGAACTAGAAGAAGATGAGCCTCAAAATCAAGGTAAGCCACTAGCTTTAAAATCTAACAGAAAATCTGACTCTAAGGTTTTGCAGGCTATGGAAGAAA
Organism: Vicia faba; assembly: GCA_948472305.1. Classification (NCBI taxonomy): domain Eukaryota; kingdom Viridiplantae; phylum Streptophyta; class Magnoliopsida; order Fabales; family Fabaceae; genus Vicia; species Vicia faba. The sequence continues at coordinate 804,244,075 of OX451741.1, forward strand.
CTTCTGATGGATCCTCATCAGAAGAAGATGAATTGTCTCTCCTCTCCAGAAGGGTGAACCAACTATGGAAGAAGAGACAAAGGAAGTTCAGAAATCCCAGAAGATCAGAGAATCAGAATGAATCCTCCTCCAGATACAGAAAGTCTGAGTCTTCCTCTAGACACAAAAGATCTGAAGGTTCTTCAGGATACAGAAAGCCAAACAACAAGGACATCATCTACTATGAATGTAACGAGCAAGGGCACTACAAAAGTGACTGCCCAAAGCTTCAGAAGGAAAATCCCAAAAAGAAGTTCTTCAAGGAAAAGAAGAAAAGCCTCATGGCTACATGGGATGATTCTGACACATCTGAAGTTGACTCAGAATCAGATGATGAAAGAGCAAACATAGCACTCATGGAAAATGTATCAGAAGACAGTGAAGCTTCTGGTTCAGACTCAGAATCAGACACTGAAGATGTATTTCCTGATTTTACCATAAACTTTACCAAGGCTGAACTTGTAGAAAGCCTAAATGAAATTCTGGAAAGGTATCAGCAAATCAGAGTCAAATTCAGGAATCTGAAAAGGAATCTTGCCTCTGACTATGAAAAGTCTGAGAGTCTCAGATTAGAGAATTCTGAGTTAAAAGAAAAAATTTCAAAATTAGAAAAAAAATTGCAAAACCCTCAGAAGGAAACAATCTCTGAAACTCCCAGTAATGCTGATAAGATCATCAAAGAGTATGATCACAGCTTTCAGAAGTTTCTAGCTAAAAACATGGACATAAGCAAGATGGCTTCAATGATCTATGGAGTTAGCAGAAATGGCAGAAAAGGGATAGGATATCAAGGTAAGGTATCTACACCAAAAAATGCCATGGACTTAGTTATAAAACGCACACCACTCAATTCACATTTTATATATGGGCACACACATGACATAAAATACACAAGAAGTGATTATTCTGTCAAACCAAAATTCAATCAGAATTTTGGTAAAACTAACAAATCAGGACCCAAGAAAATGTGGGTACCTAAGGATAAAATTATACATGTAGCAGATATCTTTAGCAACAAGGCTAAGACACCAATCATTGTACCTGGACTTTGGCTGCTCGCGACACATGACAGGAAGAAGGCATATGTTCCAAAGCCTGGAAGTTAAGCCTGGAGGCTACATGGGCTTTGGAGGTAATCAGAGAGGAAAGATCATTGGCTCTGGAACAGTAGGTAATGGAAATCTTCCCTCTATAAATAATGTATTACTAGTTGATGGATTAATCCATAACCTGTTATCCATAAGTCAATTAAGTGATAATGGTTATGATATAATCTTCAATCAAAATCCATGCAAAGTTGTTAGTCAGAAAGATGGGACTATCCTATTTAATGGAAAGAGGAAAAACAACATTTATAAAATAAAACTTTCTGAACTAAAGAGTCAGAATGTAAAATGCCTACTTTTTGTTAACAACGAGCAATGGGTCTGGCACAGAAGATTGGGGCATGTTAGTATGAGAAGAATATCTCAGATTAACAAACTCAATCTGGTCATAGGACTTCCTAATTTGAAGTTCAACTCAGATGCTCTGTGTGAAGCATGTCAGAAAGGCAAATTTGCAAAACCTACTTTCAAATCCAAAAAATTTGTTTCCACCTCTAAGCCATTAGAACTTCTGCATATTGACTTATTTGGACCAGTAAAAACTGCTTCAGTCAGTGGCAAGAAGTATGGGTTAGTAATCGTAGATGACTATAGCAGATGGACATGGGTAAAGTTCTTAAGACACAAGGACGAGTCACATTGTGTTTGTTACCTTCTGCAACCAAGTTCAGAATGAAAAGGATATTAGAATTGTCAAAGTCAGAAGTGGTCATGATGGAGAATTTGAAAATAAAAATTTTGAATTATTTTTTAATGAAAAAGGCATTTTGCATGACTTCTCTTGTCCTAGAACTCCCCAACAAAATGGAGTTGTAGAATGAAAGAACAGAACATTGCAAGAAATGGCCAGAACCATGATAAATGAGACTAACATTGTTAAGATCTTCTGGGCAGAGGAAATTAACACAGTGTGTTACATTCAGAATAGAATCTCTATAAGACCTATTCTGGAAAAGACTCCATGTGAATTGTGGAAGAACAGAAAGCCCAACATTTCTTATTTTCATCCATTTGGATGCACATGCTTTATTCCGAATACAAAAAATTATTTGAACAAGTTTGACTCTAAAGCACAAAAGTGTATTATGTTAGGATACTCTGAACACTCAAGAGTGTACAGAGTATACAATACAGAAACACAAATTGTTGAGGAGTCAATCAGTGTTAGGTTTGATGATAAGCTTGACTCTCAAAAGTCAAAGCAGAATGAATTCCTTGAAGGTATGGAAGTTGAACTCACAGGTACTGAAGACAACTCATCAGAAGTTCTCAACAGAGACACTCCCTCAACATCAGAAAGAGTTACTGCAAGCAATCCAACACATTCTATTGATCAACTTCAGAAAAGGCTATCCAGAAGCAGCATTGATCACCCAGAAGATACAATACTGGGAAAGAAGGATGATCCAATCAGAATAAAATCAACATTCAGAAACTCTGAAGAATCTCTCATGGGACTGGTCTCTCTGATTGAACCAAAAACTATTGATGAAGCACTTTTGTACAATGACTGGATTCTAGCAATGCAGGAGGAACTAAATCAATTCACCAGAAATGACGTATGGGATTTGGTTCCCAAACCAAAAGGATTCAACGTCATTGGTACAAAGTGGGTGTTCAGAAACAAACTGAACGAGCAAGGTGAAGTCATCAGAAACAAAGCACGACTGGTAGCACAAGGTTATAGTCAGTAAGAGGGAATAGACTATACATAAACCTTTGCTCCAGTCACCAGGTTAAAATCTATCATACTTTTAATACCATTTGCTATAAATAAAGGCATCACTCTGTATCAGATGGATGTCAAAAGTGCATTCTTAAATGGCTATATAGATGAAGAGGTATATGTACACCAACCCCCTGGGTTTGAAAATTCCAAAAATCCAGAATATGTTTGCAAACTAAAGAAGTCACTCTATGGTCTGAAACAAGCTCCCAGAGCTTGGTATGAAAGACTAAGTAACTTCCTGTTAGAAAAGGAATTCACCGGAGGGAAAATGGACACAACCTTATTATGTAAGACAGTTAAGAATGACATGTTAGTATGTCAGATTTAGGTTGATGACATCATCTTTGGATCTACTAAACCCTCTCTGGGAAGAGAGTTTGCTAAATGTATGCAGGCAGAATTTAAGATGAGCTTAATGGGGGAACTCAAATTCTTTCTGGGCATTCAGATAAACCAAACTCCAGTAGGAACTTACAATCATCAGAGAAAATATGTCAGAGAACTTCTGAAGAAATTTGATCTCTCAGAATGTAAGCCCTCGAAGATTCCAATGAATCCCACGTGCATTCTGGAAAAGGAAGAGGTAAGTAAAAAGGTAGAACAGAAGTTCTACAGAGGTATGATTGGTTCTCTCCTCTATCTGACGGCTTCAAGGCCTGACATTTTATTTAGTGTTTTCTTATGTGCTAGATTCCAATCAGATCCTAGAGAATCTCACTTAATAGTAGTTAAGCGAATTTTCAAGTATCTGAAAGGTACTGCTAATCTGGGTTTGTTTTATAGAAAATCAAATGATTACAGCTTAGTAGGATATTGTGATGCTGACTTCGCTGGAGACAGAGTAGAACGTAAAAGCACTTCTAGAAGCTGCCAGTTTCTGGGAGAAAATCGGATCTCATGGTCCAGCAAGAGACAGTCCACAATAGCATTATCAACAGCAGAAGCTGGATACATAGCAGCTGCTGGATGTAGCACGCAAATGCTCTGGATGAAAATTCAACTTGAAGACTTCAACATATTTGAGAGTAACATCCATATCCTCTGTGACAATACTTCTACTATTTGTCTCAGTAAAAATCTAATTTTGCATTCTAGGGCTAAGCATATAGAAATAAAACATCATTTTATTAGGGACTATATTCAGAAAGGGATTCTTAGCTTAAAATTTATTGACACAGACCATCAATGGGTTGATGTCTTTACAAAACCTCTTTCTGAAGATAGGTTTAACTTCATTATGAAACATCTCAGCATGAAGTTATGCCCAGAATAAATTGTTTTATTTACATATCTTAACCTTTAGAACTTTGTTATTTTCTGTGAACTACTGATCAACCTGTCTTCAGAGTTTTAGAAGTACAGATTGCATCAGAATCTATCCATGAAGATCTGAATGTTTCATTTCAAGAATAGAAGCATGATGTTCACATAATCAAACAGTTGTCATCCATTCATCAGCTACTTTCTAAGGCTGAACACGTGTTCACTTTTCTGAAAGGTCAAAAGTGCTGATTGGGTGCATTGAGACACACGTCATGGGTAACTGTTCCAGTATCTTTCTGAATCCCCTAATTTCAACTGTCATTAATGTTTATAATCATGACTAATTATTTCTCTCTCTTATTGTTTACACTTTCAAGAAAAACTATTTAAACTCAAATCTCACTTTTTACATTCATTTATTTTTACTCTCTAAATACTTTCTATTGTTTCAAGTTCGTATTTTCAAAAAACCCTTTCATCTTCCTCAAATCTTGTGTGAACAATGGCTTCTTCAAGCGTCTAAAACATCAGTACTCAAGAATCTGCTTCAATGGAACAGTACGAAGAACCTTACAGAATGCTACTCAGTCCCATTGACAATCTGGAAGTTCTTTCAGAACTGATTATTGACTTTGAAAGCTTGCAAGAAAACGGCTTTAATCTGTATGAAGACGTTAATGCTCAAGGTTGGAACAGATACTTTGACCGTCTTCTGGGGCCAACATTTAAAATTCTTGTCAAAGAATTCTGGATGCATGCTTCTTCTTCAAATCATCAAGTTACCTCTTATGTCATGGGGAAGAAAATTGTCATTACATAAGACCTAATTTCAAAGTTTATTGGTTACAATGGTGGAGGTGTCAGATGCATTGACATGGCTGAGAGATGCTCTAACGTAGGCTCTATTGCAAGGGAAATATTTACTCATGGACTTCCATCCAGCAAAATCAGAGATATGAAGGATCACCACAGAATTTGGGCAAAAATTATTCTAGGGTGTATCAACCACAGGAAGCCAACTAGCTCTCCTGATTATATCAACATTGATCAGCAGTTTCTGATCTATTTCATTGCCAAGAGGACTAAGTTAAGCCTCCCACACTTGTTGTTTAATCATCTTATAATTAGTGTGAAGGAAACAAGAGAATATGAATGAACCAAAAGGGACTGGATACCCTTATGAAGACTCATATCAGATATTCTGACTGAGAATAGGCTGATAGAACATTTGACTGAAGCCCAGGAAATTAGCACTTTGGAAGCAACCGCTGGGAAGCCTCTGAACGCAAAAAATCTGAAGAAGATGAAAATCATTGAGAATATCAAGAAGGAACCTACTATTACTTCTCATGCAACCATCACTTCAAGAAGGATACCTCTGGATGATTTTCCTCTATTTTCTGAGATTGACTCCAAGCCAGAAATAATAGTCAGATATCTAGACGCTTACAAAGAAGATGGTACTGCACCAGAAATCAATATCCAGGACTTGCATCAGGCTACTCTAGAAGTTGTTTTAAAGAAGACCAAGAAGAGGAAAGCTGCAGCAGAAGGACCATCTCAAAAGACTCCAAAAGCTGCCAAAAAGAAAGGTAATCCTTCCTCTGTTTCTGTTATAGAATCAATAAGTGTATCAACATCTGAAGCCATGCCTATTCAACCAGAACATCCAACTCCACAAAAATTTGAAGAATTTGACATAGGGCTTGATCCATCAGAAACTCTAGGTCTGAATGAAACTCACTCCCTTCCTCATAATCCAAATCTTGAACAAACCCAACCAGAACTTGCCAAAGTTCTGTCTGATATTGATTCATTTGACCAAGACTTTTCAGCTCCTGTACCACAAAATCCAAATTCTCAACTCCCTGAAAATCCAAACTCTGATACCACACCAGAAATTCCGCAACCTCTCTCTCCACAACAAGAAATTCCCCAAACACAATCACCTCAACCTGAAATACAACAACCAGAAGCTCAACCTTATGAGAATCAATATCCTGATATCCATGAACCATAACCTCATTCAGATTCTGAAACAATCCCTATACCTGGAATCACATAACCACTTTCTATTCGCATTCCTCTCACCATCCACGAAATTCCAGAAATTCCTTCATCTCTAGAATCCACACCACCAAACTCCCCTACCAGTCCAATCATCATACCTGACTCTTCCACTCCTTCACCCACTAACAGTCCAGCTGACAACGTAAGACTTTTCATTGATCCAATTATGCTGGATAGACTAGCTTCTATCGCTCACAAAACTGCCATTCCCAAACCCAAACCAACTGAAACCACATTAGATGTTGGTACAAGTTTGTTGATTTTTGAAACAGGAATACATGAATGGATAAATTCTTTGAAGCATGCTAGTCAAGAGATGACTAATCCTGCTGCTTCTGATTACTTGTGGACAAAATTCAGAAACTGGCTTAGTTCTGAAACGCTGAAGCTGAAGGAACAGAGTTATGAACAGGTTCAGCAGAACTTTAGTGCTAAGCTAAGGTTTTTCAAGACCAAGTTCTGAGCCAGCTGCTCAAGAAAGATATTCTCTCTCTGGATAATGCTCCCTGGACAGAGCATCATCCCTCAGATGAAGTTCAACCAGAACCAGAAAGTCTCTCCCTGACTGCTGCTCTAGAAGACATGATCCCAGTAGAAGAAATGGTTCACTCTGAACAAGCTGTAGAATGCTCTGAGCAACGCCCAACTCCTGAAGAAACTCCAGCACCTTCCTTAGTCATGCAAAATCTGGAAGAGTTTAAGAAAGAAAATGCTCTTATCCATGCAAGGTTGGATAAGCAGGAGGACACGAACAAATAGATTAAAAGCATTTTGGGCAAGCAAGAAGAGTCTAATACTCAGATCAAGAGCTTGCTGGAAGCTTTGTTCACACGACTTCCTCCTCCTTCTTAGATCTTTTGTTTTAAATCTGTTTATTTGTAACGCTTAATTTTTTTTACCACTTTTGTTCTGGAACCTATCATTGCATCATGTTTTTTTATATAATTCAACTATTTTGGCTCTGATTATATTGCCTTTTTGATAACTGATAAAAAGGGGGAGAAAGTAGATATTTTCAATAACGGTTTACCGATACAGAAGTCTCAAACATTCTGAATTACTTAACCTCTATCTTCTGAAAAGTTTGAACAGGTACAAACTCTGATGCTCAAGGAACAAAAGTACAAATTCTGATGAAGGATGCAGCTAAACTCTGATGCTCAAGGAACTTAAGAGAAGTAATCAACTCAGGGGGAGTTTCTCTTAAACCTTTTATTCTTTATTTTTAATTGAAAAAATCTAATTTTTGTCATCATCAAAAAGGGGGAGATTGTTAGAACATAGTTTGATTCTACAACCCTTAGTTAGAGTTTTGATGATAACAAATACAAAGAATAAATAATAAATACAAAGAACAAATATGCACCCTAAAAATTATGTTTTATGTATGCAAAAGTTCTGACCATATCAGCATCAGAAGATAAGCCATAAGAGCTACATGCTGAAGTAATCAGAACATGCGCTGAAGATTGATGACCAGATCCTACGCTTAAGCAAAGTAAACTCTTATTCTGAACAAGAACATGGCAATCCAAGTCATCAATATTCTGAAGCGTCATCAGCAAGTAAGGAGATAAGATTCTGAAGCATTACTGATCATTCAAGACAGCATCAATTCCAACGGCTTCTTTCAGACAGGATCTTCTCCAAATGGAAAGTGTGTTAATGACATTAAACATGCTTTATGATCAACGTCATTCCATTGCCTATATAAACAAATTCAGCATTCAAAATCAAGAACGATTTTGCCATATTACCACTCACGCATATTCAAAGCTGCAAGCAATATCATTTACATTTCCAAGCTATAATCTTGTGTAATTTATCACAGTTGTGATAAACAGTTTTTGTTAGAAAAACAACAACACATATCTTGTTTAATTGTATTGAAATAGTGTTCCTTAAGATTAAACGGATTGTGGTTGTACTCAAGAAGACTTTAACAGTTGTTAAAGTAGCTTTTGTAATCCTTTGAGATTAGTGGATTAAGACCTCGTTGGAGAGAGGCGAAATCACCTTGACAGGTGGACTAGAGTAGTTTGAGATCAAATGAACCAGGATAAAAATACTGTGTCATTAAGATTTTAATTTCAAGTTTTCAATTCAATCCCCCCCCCCTTCTTGTGTTTTTCACATCTTCACAATCCCTATGGTTACCCCTACTGACACTCCTACCACCGAGTCGACCAAGACTCGGGGCAAAGTTATTCCGGTTGAGCCTGTCCGGATGAAGGTGCAATCAGTATCTATCCCTGAGGCCTCCCAAAAGGAGATGGAAGAAATTCTGAAAATTATAAAGAGAAGCGACTACATCATAGTCGAACAGCTAGGGCAGACTCCGTCAAAGATTTCCATGTTGTCTCTATTGTTATGCTCCGAGGCTCATGCGAAGGCCTTGGTGAAATTTCTTAAAACTGCCCATGTACCACAAGAAACCTCTGCTGATCAGTTCCAAGACTGCGTGGCCAGTTTAACCGCTGACAATGGTTTAGGCTTTTCAGATGCTGACTTGACACCTAGAGCGAGGAAGCACAACGAGGCATTGCATGTCTCTGTCGAATGCAGGGGCACAACTTTGGCCCATGTCTTGGTTGATATCGGTTCGTCTTTGAATGTGCTGCCTAAGAAGGCTCTTGATAGACTCTACTGTGAAGATCTGACCTTAAAACCCAGCAATATAGTGGTAAGAGCCTTTGACGGTTCAAAGAGAATTGTGCATGGGGAGATAAACATCCCCATAAAAGTTGGAACCCAAACCTTTAATTCAACTTTTTACGTGATGGACATTCGCCCTTCCTACTCCTGCTTATTGGGTCGACCATGGATTCACAACACTGGTGCAGTTACCTCTACATTACATCAGATGCTGAAATATCCAACCGAGAGGAAAATCATTATTGTCCATGGAGAAGAAGAATATATGGTCAGACACTTAAACTCCTTCAAATATGTGTTATTGGATGGTAAATTCATTGAAACTCCGTTTCAGCATTTCGAGGAAGTCCCACAAACTATGGCAATAACCAAGGATGTTTCCCAAATCCCGAAGATTACAAAGCCTCCGATGTCGTCTCTAAAAGATACCTAGGCAGTGATCGAAGAAAGTGGGTGTACTATTTAGGGCCAACTCCCAGATATCCCATACAAATCTGACAAATTTGGTTTGGGTTTCACTTCAGGAGCCCAGAAAGTTGTACGCCGTGCTCGTGTCGGGGGACCACCCTTGAAGATCAGCAACCACGGAATCAACACAATGGAGGATGATGAGGACAGCTACGACCCGGAGGAATGGATTTTCCCGACTGTCAATCGAGGGCTCAGCAACTGGGAAGCTAAATATTTTGTCCCAATTACTTTTATCCAACAATAATTGTCTTTAAATTTTGTCGGACCTGTAATAATTAAACAATTCAGACTTTTAAAACCTTGTGTCTTACCCGAGGCACAACGGTCCATTTGTAAGGGTTGTTACCTCATTTTCATATGTCATCAATGAATCATGGACGTTTTGCATACAAACTTTGTGATCTTTGTCTTTCTTTTTACATTTTTATTTCTTTCAAAGATAGTTATACTCTTACACACACTCACATTCAAAATGCAGATCTACATCCATTCGGGATCACATGGGTAACGATTCTGCTATGGATTTCTGTGACTCTGAAAATCTAATCTACCAAGCTGAAGACGGAGGTGAGGAAGGTTGTGAAGTGCCAGGGGAATTATCCAAGTTACTACAACAAGAAGAGAGGACCATACAGCCCCACAAAGAACCAGTGGACACAGTTAACCTAGGAACCGAGAAGGACAAGAAAGAAGTCAAGGTGGGTGCCAACCTGGAACCAAATGTCAAGAAGCGTCTGACTCAGTTGCTACATGATTATGTCGAGGTCTTTTCCTAGTCGTACGAAGACATGTCGGGACTGGATGTTGATATCGTGGTACATCGTCTACAAACAAAAGAAGATTGTCCTCCGGTAAAACAGAAAGTCCGTCACATGCGACCAGACATGTCAGAGAAGATTAAGGCTGAAATTATGAAACAATTCAACGTCGGATTCTTGGACGTCACCTCCTATCCGCAATGGGTCGCCAATGTTGTTCCCGTGCCTAAAAAGGACGGAAAGGTACGAATGTGCATGGACTGTAGAGTTTTGAATATGGCAAGCCCTAAGGATGATTTCCCACTTCCCCACGTCGATATTCTGGTTGACAATACAACACAGCATAAGGTGTTTCCCTTCATGGATGGTTTCTCAGGCTATAATCAAATCAAAATGGCGCTTGAGGACATGGAGAAAACAACCTTTGTCACATAATAGGGCACATTCGGTTACAAGGTTATGCCATTCGGGTTGAAGAACGCTGGGGAAACCTATCAGCGTGCCATGGTAGCCTTATTTCACGACATGATACATCACGAAATAGAGGTCTATGTGGACGACATGATAGCCAGATCTCAAACTAAAGAGGAACATCTTGACCATTTACATAAACTCTTTGAGAGACTAAAGAAATACAAGCTGAGGTTGAACCTGAATAAATGCACATTTAAGGTGAGGTCCGGTAAACTCGTAGGCTTTGTCGTCAGTGGTAAAGGTATCGAAGTGGACCCTACCAAGGTGAAAGAGATACAAGAAATGCCTTCTCCTTGTACCGAGAATGAAGTCAGAGGATTCTTGGGACGTTTAAAATACATTTCCCGATTCATTTCTCACTTGACCGCTACTTGTGAGCTAATCTTAAAATTACTGAAGAAAGATCAAGTAGTCAAATGGAATGATGAATGCCAAAATGCCTTCGACAAGATCAAAGAGTACCTGCAAGAGCCTCATATTTTAATGCCACCAGTCGAGGGAAGACCCTTGATCATGTATCTAACTGTTTTGGAAAATCCAATGGGGTGTGTGTTAGGGCAGTATGACGAGTCTGGCCGAAAAGAGCATGTTATTTACTACCTGAGCAAAAAGTTTACCGACTGTGAAACAAGATATTCATTGCTCGGGAAAACTTGTTGCGCTTTGGCATGGGCTGCTCGTCGGCTAAGACAGTATATGTTGACCCATACTACCTTATTGATATCTAAAATGGATCCAATAAAATACATCTTCGAGAAACCTGCTCTCTCTGGGAGAATAGCGAGATGGCAGACGATCCTGACAGAATATGACATACAGTATACTACCCAGAAGGAAATAAAGGGCAGTGTACTAGCTGATCACCTTGCTCATCAAGCTGTGGATGACTACCACTCCATGAAGTTCGAATTCCCAGATGAAGACATCATGATGGTACTCAACTGTGAAGAATTCAGACCATATGACGGACCTGAACAAGGATCCTGGTGGACCCTGGTTTTTGATGGGGCATCCAACGCACTCGGTAACGGTATAGGTGTTTTACTCATATCTCCTGAAGGATGTCATACTCCCTTTACGGCAAGACTCTGCTTCAATTGTACAAATAATATGGCAGAATACGAAGCGTGCATTTTTGGTCTCAAAGCTGCCATAGATTTGGGGATCAAATCCTTAAATGTATTCGGAGATTCAGCTTTGGTCATCAGTCAGATCAAAGGGGAATGGGACACCAAACATCCTAACTGTGATCGGTGGATCTGGAACTGACTGTTTTAAAGCTGGTTTGCGAAATGTCGCAGAAGCAAGAGTCGCCACCGTCTTTTATTTTCTCCAAATGGAAAGGACAAAAGCACAGAAAAATTCCTTAAAGAGATTGCTCTCGGTTCGGGAGGTAGGTTATAGAAAGGGAAGGTGTTAGCACCCTTTCTATCCATGGTTATCCATGGACTCTTAGATACTTGCTCACTTGTGTTTTCAAAATGGTTTGTTTGCTTTTCAACTGTGGGTTTTAAAAAAGTTCTTTGAAAATTCCAGTTCGACTCTTGTATCGGTCCTCAAGAGTGTTTGAAAAATTGCTTTCGAAAGCTTTTTGAAAATGTGTTGGTGTGAAAAGTATTTTGTTTTGTTTTGAAATTTAGAGCAAGTATCTAAGAGTCCATGGATAACCATGGATAGAAAGGGTGCTAACACCTTCCCTTTCTATAACCTACCTCCCGAACCGAGAGCAATCTCTTTAAGGAATTTTTCTGTGCTTTTGTCCTTTCCATTTGGAGAAAATAAAAGACGGTGGCGACTCTTGCTTCTGCGACATTTCGCAAACCAGCTTTAAAACAGTCAGTTCCAGATCCACCGATCACAGAACTGGCGACTCTGCTGGGGATACCGTGGATGAGTTATGCTGGGGATATCCTTGTTGTGCTGGAAGTGTTGATAGACTTCGCTGGGGGTAGGAAGATACTTTACCGAGGACGCTCTTTCCGTGGCTTTTGGCTGAGGATAACCCAGTTATATCCTGTTACGGAAATAACTCTTTAAATCAAGCCGGGACGACGCGTTCGTGCTCTGAGGATAAGCTTCCAGAATCTACTGGGGATAAGCTTACTGTTTGGGGAGATGAATTCCAACGTTTCTTGGGGAACTAGATTGGACTCTCCTGGGGAAGTTTTGAGATGCTGGAGGATGATCCCTTAGAATGTTGATATACCGCCGGGGAATAATCTTTAGACCAAGACTGCCAGGGATGCTTTATGTATACTGCTGGGGAAGTATTGAGATCTACGGGGGGATACTCAATTTCCTTGATAATTGTAATTTTGCTTGGAGAGACATGTATTGTTTTACTGAACTACTCTCTGGGGAATTAAGATACTCGGTCATGCTCTTTGGCTGAACCTACCTTGGTACCTCGGAGGATAGAACAATTAGACTGCTCGGACAACTCTTTATTGCCCCTGTTTCCAGTGTCACCTGCAATTAATTCCTTTGTTTCGTATGCAAATATTTATGAGTTAGCAAATTATTGTCAATGCATACATCACAAATTTGAACCTTGGACGTTCTTCGCAAAACAAAACAGAAAAAGAAAACACTTGGGCACGTTTAACTGAAAATGTATTTTTATTGATTTTGAATGGCCTGAATAGGCGTTTTGTGTACAAGAGGCTGACGTCCTAGTAAGAGGTACGTCGCCGATCAAAAGAGTTTATACAAGTTTTGTACAAAAGAAAGTAAAACAGCTGTGTGAAAGATGAATGATCCACTGGGTTTCAACTCTGCTATTGCCTTTATAACTCCGAGCGTCTCATCACTTGATGACCTTGGTTGAAGGTGAAGCTGACTGATTGATGCCGTTTGAACCTGATGTAGATACCGGATTCTGGATGCGAAGTGATCAATGAGACATAGTTTTACGCTTTTATCCCTAACTTTTGCCTGGACCGCCCTTTCGGGTTTTCAGTCCACCGGGATACCCATTTTTGCCCAAGCCGCCTTTTCAGGTTTTCGACTTGCCGGGTGTACAGATTTTTTTCATTTTCATCCCTTCATTTTGCCCGAACCCTTTTGGTTCGACGGGAAGCCCTAATTTTTGCCTAGGCATGTCAGCCTAGCGGGTCTTTTTTCATGCGTAGTATTTTTTAACTATGTCTGCATTGGCGGGGTGAGGAAGGTCGTCACCATCCATGTTGGTTAAGATCATTGCTCCTCCTGAGAACACATGCTTAACCACAAATGGCCCTTCGTACGTAGGGGTCCATTTGCCCCTTGGATCACTCTGAGGAAGGATGATTCTTTTGATAACCAGATCCCCGACTTGGTATTCCTGTGGCCTGACCTTTTTGTTAAATGCCCTGATCATCCGTTTCTGATACGTCTGACCATGGCAGATAGCAGCAAGTCTCTTTTCGTCAATGAGATTGAGTTGGTCAAGTCGTGTCTGGATCCAATCATCTTCGTTCAGATTTGCATCCTTCATTATCTGGAGAGAGGGAATTTGCACTTCGATCGGCAAGACTGCCTCCATACCATAAACCAGAGAGAAAGGAGTTGCCCCGGTTGACGTCCTAGCTGAGGTACGGTACCCATGCAAAGCGAACGGTAACATCTCGTGCCAATCTTTGTAAGTCACTGTCATCTTTTGCACGATCTTCTTGATGTTTTTGTTAGCTGCTTCTACAGCCCCATTCATCTTCGGTCTGTAAGGAGAAGAATTGTGGTGCTGTATCTTGAACTGTTCGCAAAGCTCAGCAATCATCTTATTGTTCAGATTGGTACCGTTGTCTGTAATAATCCGCTCAGGGACGCCGTATCGGCAGATCAGATTGTGCCGAATAAACCGTGCTACAACAGTCTTGGTTACCGTAGCATAGGATGCTGCCTCAACCCACTTTGTAAAATAATCAATCGCCACTAGGATGAATCGATGTCCATTGGATGCCGTAGGTCTTATCTCGCCGATCATGTCTATGCCCCACATTGCAAACGGCCAAGGCGCAGTCAGAACATTCAGGGGAACCGGGGGAACATGCACCTTATCTGCATAGATCTGGCACTTGTGGCATGTCCTGGAGTGTTGGTAGCAGTCAGCTTCCATTGTGGACCAATAATATCCCGCCCGTAGGATCTTTTTAGCCATAGTATGCCCACTGGAATGCGTACCAAAGGTCCCTTCATGTAGCTCTTCCATGATCCTTTCTGCTTCAATTTTGTCCACACAACGCAGTAAGGTTGAATCATGGTTTCGCTTGTACAAGATGTCGTTGCTTAGGAAGAACTTGGCTGCGAACCGCCTCAGGAATTTCTTATCATTGATAGAGGCACCTTCAGGGTATTCCTGGGCTTCCAGATATCTCTTCACTTCATGGTACCAAGGCTTCTCAGTCACCAATTCAGTTTCGAGATCACAACAGTATGCCGGTTCGTCCAATTTCCAGATGATGATCCGGGGAGCTTCATTATCCCATTTAACCTTGAACATTGAAGACATTGTAGCTAACGCGTCCGCTAACTGATTCTCTTCTCTTGGAAAGTGCTCAAAGGTTATCTCCGTGAAGTGGGGAATCATGGTCAACACACATTCTCTGTAAGGGATCAAGTTTGGATGCTTCGTATCCCACTCTCCTTTGATCTGATTGATCACAAGAGCGGAATCTCCGAAGACACTTAGAAATTTGATCCTTAGGTCAATCGCAGCTTGAAGACCCATGATACACGCCTCATACTCCGCCATGTTGTTGGTACAGTTGAAACACAGCCGGGCAGTGAGTGGAGTATGAGTACCTTGAGGAGATATGATGATGGCGCCGATACCATTTCCCAAAGCATTGGAAGCTCCGTCAAAGTGCATAGACCATCGGGATCCTGGTTCAGGTCCTTCATCCGGTCCAGGTACCTCGCAATCTGTTACTATCATAATGCTTTCATCCGGAAACTCGAAGTTCATTGATTGGTAGTCATCTACAGCTTGATGAGCTAAGTGGTCTGCCAATACACTTCCCTTGATGGCTTTCTGGGTTGTGTACTGAATGTCGTATTCCGTCAAGATCATTTGCCATCTTGCAATTCTCCCAGACAGAGCAGGCTTTTCGAATATGTACTTTATAGGATCCATTTTTGAGATCAACAAAGTAGTGTGAGTCAGCATATACTGTCTCAGCCGGCGAGCAGCCCATACCAAAGCGCAGCAAGTTTTCTCAAGCAGTGAGTATCGGGTCTCACAGTCGGTAAACTTTTTGCTAAGGTAATAAATGGCATGCTCTTTTCGGCCAGACTCGTCATGCTGCCCCAGCACACACCCCATTGAATTGTCAAGTACTGTCAGATATAGGATCAGAGGTCTCCCTTCAACCGGTGGCATAAGGATGGGTGGTTCTTGGAGATACTCTTTGATTCTGTCGAAGGCAGCCTGACATTCATCGTTCCAACGCACTACCTGATCTTTCTTCAGCAGCTTGAAGATTGGCTCACAGGTAGCAGTCAGATGAGAGATGAATCGAGCGATGTAATTCAGGCGTCCTAAAAAGCCTCTGACTTCCTTCTCTGTCTTAGGAACTGGCATCTCCTGAATAGCTTTGACCTTAGCAGGGTCCACTTGAATACCTTTATCACTGACCACGAAGCCTAGCAACTTCCCAGATCTTACCCCGAAGGTGCACTTGTTCGGGTTCAATCTTAGCTTGTACGGTTTCAACCGGTCAAACAACTTCTGCAGATGATCTAGATGCTCTTCCTCAGTCTGGGACCTAGCGATCATGTCGTCCACATACACCTCGATCTCATGATGGATCATATCATGAAATAAGGCGACCATGGCACGTTGGTAGGTTGCCCCAGCATTCTTTAATCCGAACGGCATGACCTTGTAACAGAAAGTGCCCCACTGAGTGACAAACGTAGTCTTTTCCATGTCTTCAGGTGCCATCTTGATCTGATTGTAGCCTGAAAAGCCATCCATGAAAGAGAATACTTTGTGTTGGGCTGTATTATCAACGAGGACATCAATGTGAGGTAAGGGGAAGTCATCCTTGGGGCTGGCCCTGTTCAGATCCCTGTAGTCGACACACATTCTGACCTTACCGTCCTTTTTAGGTACCGGCACCACGTTAGCAACCCACTGAGGGTAAGAAGTCACTGCAAGGAACCCAGCATCAAACTGTTTCATGACCTCGGCCTTAATTTTCTCGGACATCTCTGGACGCATCCGACGAACCTTTTGTTTAACTGGAGGGCAGTCTTCCCTAGTCGGCAAATGATGGACAACGATATCGGTATCCAACCCTGGCATGTCTTCGTAGGACCAGGCAAAGATCTCCATATAGTCATGCAGCATCTTGGTTAACCGTTGCTTCACGCTGAGCTCTAGGTTAGCACCAATCTTTACCTCTTTTCTGTCTGCCTCAGTACCCAGGTTTATAGTTTCCACTGGCTCTTCATGGGGTTGAATTGCCCGCTCTTCCTGAAGCAACAGTCTAGCAAGCTCGCCAGGCACTTCACAATCATCTTCACCTTCGTCTTCGGCTAAGTTGATCGGATTTTCGAAGTCATAATTGGCATTAGCAGAGCTGTTATCAGTGAGATCCAGAGTGGATTGGAACCTGTATGAGTGAGTGTGTGTGTAAATACAGCTGTTTTAAAAAATTATGTAAAGGAAAGGAAAGATAGAAAAGGAACACAATATTTGCAATGCGAAAAATACGTCCAAGATTTTCATTCATGATGTATAAAATGACAGTTTGTATGCCCTCACAAATAGAACCACGATGCCTCGGGTAAGACACCGGGCCATAGGGTTTATCATTGTTTATTACAAAATGAAACAAAGAAATTTATTACTTAGTAACCAAAGAAACATGGAGGTTGTCCTTTGCGCTCCAATTGTTGGGTCCACCATCAGCAGCCGGGTAGATCCAGCTATCAAATTCAGCTTCATCAACTTCCTCTTCATCACCAATAGCATTTACCCCATGAGCAGGCAGGGGAGCTGTCACCACATTAGGCTTGTCAGACGCCTCGAACTGTACCTCCTTAGCGTCAATGAGGTCCTGCAGCTTGTTCCTTAGGGCCCAACAGTCATCAGTGGCATGCCCCGGGCTGTCTGAATGGTAAGCACAACGGGCATTCGGGTTGTACTTAGGAGAGGTAGTGTTTGAGAACTTTGGCGCCTCCTTGACAGTCACCAAATTGGTGGATAGCAACTGTGGCAGGATTTGCGATAGGGTCATGCTTAACCGGGTAAACTCTCTCCGGGGTCTATCAGCCCTTTGAGGATTGTTTGGCCGGGGAGCGGCAGCAGGCTTAGCAATCATCACCGCACTGACAGATTGGCGGTGCTCCGGTCTCTCTGATTTCCTGGAGCCATACACGGCACTAGACTCCTTTTTGAAGGGTTTCTTCTCTGCACTAGATGATGCACCCTTTGCAATCTTCCCAGATTTCAGCCCAGCTTCGATTCTCTCTCCAGTCAATATTAAATCAGTGAAACCAGCAGAAGAATTCCCAATCAGATGGTTAAAAAATGGCCCAGACAGGGTCCCCAAGAACATGTCCACTAACTCTCGATCAGTCAAAGGTGGCTGCACCCTGCCAGCTAGGTCTCTCCACTTCTGCACGTATTCTTTAAAACCTTCACTTGCACCTAACGACATACCCTGGAGTTGAGTACGTGTGGGGGCAAGGTCGGCATTATACTGATACTGCTTATAGAAAGCAGTAGCCAGCTCCTCCCAGTTACGAACTTTGGTCCCATCCAGCTGATAGAACCATTCGAGATGAGTCCCTGAAAGACTCTCCTGGAAGAAGTGGATCCATAGATTCTTGTCCGCAGAGTACGGCTGAATCTTCCGAACATAGGACCTCAAATGCAGCTTGGGACAGGATGCCCCGTCATACTTGGAGAAGGTGGGTGCTTTGAATTTATGTGGGATAATCACACCAGTCGACAAACCCAGATCTCCGAAATCCAGCCCAGGTGCCTGTTGCACCTCCATAGCTTTCAGCCTGTCCTCCAGCTGTTTGTATCTGTTGTCTTCAGGAGGGTACTGCTCCTCATCAAAATCTGTCTCGTTGTCGGAGACCACTGGAGTAGGAACCTTGACTTCTGCCTGAGAAGGACTCCTGCCAACAGAAGAACCAGCCTCTTCATGGTGCAGAGTATTGCCCAACCTTCGGCCCGTGTTGAATAGAACAGTTCTTCTTTTCTTCTTCTTTTTTAGGAGCATAGTCTTCAGTTCTTCTTGGCCTTTAGCTAGACCCATGATTAGCTCTTGGAACTGCGCATTCTGCGCCTGGAGAGCCTTGATTGATGTCTCTGTTGATTCAGATCCGGGATTCATGATGCTGAAATAAACAGCGAAGAACTGTAAGCAACCTGAAAAGGGGAAAAACCTGCTATGCACATGATGTATGAAATGCGTATGCAATGCATTCAAGGGTTCGAAGGTTCAAATTTGTTGTAGACAAGAAAAGAACACACGTCATCATTAAAGAAAATCATTGTTTAATACATCAAAGCCTCATGGGCAAAAGTACAAAAATCAAGTCAATCCCAAAATACACTGTGCATCCTCTTCGGAGCTATGTAGGTGTTGAGATTCCTCTCCTCATGCAACAGACGGGTGAGCTCCAAGACTTTCTTTTCACTGGCATGCAGACTAGTCTCGAGAGAATTCCTTTCCTCCTTAAGCTGGATCCAGCTCTTCTGCATCTCTTCCCAGGATGTGGGCATATCAGGGTGCTGAATAACATGAGACACTTCCCCTTCCAAAACAGGCTCTTTGATTACTGGAAGCATGTGAGGATAAGGCATCACTAACTTCTGAGAACGGGCGCGTACCCATTTGAGATAAGGCTCCAAAGGGATGGAGTTCCTGTGCCCCAGTGTCTTGCTGTCTATCCTACTAGGCATCCTCCAGGCTCTGATAAATCTCTGACGAAGTCCTTGAGTATCATTGTCGAAGTCAAAAACTATGTCAGGAATTAGCATGTCATGAGGACCATCCTTCCGAGCATAACCAAACTGTCTCCAAGCCAGGCATGGGCTATAAGTAATACCTCCTCTGATTCCAAGTAAAGGAACATTAGGGTACTCCCCACAACGATCAATGATAGTGACATCTTCTCTGGATCTAGGACACCAATGTATATCTGCATGTGTAAGAGTCATCAGTCGTTGTGACCATCTCAAACCCCGCTCATTCTTCAGGACTGATTGGGGAAGGTGCGAAATAAACCACCTTCCCAGGAGAGGAGTGCAACACATAAGGACACCTCTTTTTCTCATGGTTCGAGTGTAACATGAGTGAAGGATGTCCCCCAGCAATGTAGGTATAGGGTTCCTGGACATAAAGATCTGAACGGCACTGATATCAATGAGCTGATCTGGGTTAGGGAACAACACCAAACCATAAACAAGGAGGGCTACCACTTCTTCAAAAGCTTGCAAGTCAAGAGAGTTCCAACATTCAAGGGCTTTCTCAAACAGAAACCTGGCTAAGAACCCTTTGACACCACTTCTAACTTCCCAATGTCCCTTGAGGTCAGATGACTGTAGGTGCAAGGCTTTAGCAATCTCTTCGAGCTTAGGTTCCTTTTCTGTACCGTTGAAAGGTAGCTGATCAAGGATAGGGATCTTCAAGAGCCGGGAGAACTCCTCCAATGTAGGTACCAACTGATAGTCCAAGAAGGTAAAACAGTGATGCAGGGGATCAAAGAACTGGAACAGGACCTTTATCATATCTTCCTCAATGTTGGTGTTGACCAAGCTGATGAGGCTTCCATGCCTGTCACTGAATGAAGAGTTCTCGGGAATCCTGGATATAAGCTCCTTAAGCTGAGGAGGGATCCTTACAAGATTGACCTGAATTGTCTTTCTACGAGCAGTTTCCATGTCCTACAAAACAAGAACAAAGATGAAAATTCGAACCCCTGAAATGGTTAGTCAATGCATATGATGCAGGATGATGTCATGATGCTATGATTAAACACACCACAGATATTTACAAAGACAAGCATGTAAGGCACACAAGGCACACAAGACAAGCCCTTAGGGTTTAAGGCCAGCATGGGGTCCGGGTAGTACCCTCTTGAAGTTGGTGGGTTCATACCTGTCCTAATCAAAGTAACCGGGTTCTAAGGTTCCCAATATCACGGGATTGCTTTCATTGTTCATCGTTTCGATTTAGCCACTGAACTGGCGACCGAAATATTCCAGGAAAGCAACCCTCAATTGAGCGTAGTATCGAGTATCAACCAACCTCGGACTGCACCAAAGTCAGTTATCTCACTACCCTAAAGAGGCCAAGATAGTTCAATTAAGGTTCCTAAGGTCTGTTGATGCTTCACGACACCACGCGGAGGCCCCGTACTCTCCTTGACTGAACTCAAGGGTTACCGGTACACACCAAAGTGCCACATCAACGTAGCAGACTGTTTCAACCATGTCGGTATACCCCGCACAGTTCCCTCACAGTCTTGTTGCTACTTTCTAAGAAGGTATCCCCCAGATCCGGGTTAGGATCTATAGAACTCCCAAGCAACCCACAATAATAAAGCAAGCAAATCAATACAATTGAAAACACAATTAACCCTAAGGTACACCTCACTTTAAGTTAAGTCCCCAGCAGAGTCGCCAGTTCTGTGATCGGTGGATCTGGAACTGACTGTTTTAAAGCTGGTTTGCGAAATGTCGCAGAAGCAAGAGTCGCCACCGTCTTTTATTTTCTCCAAATGGAAAGGACAAAAGCACAGAAAAATTCCTTAAAGAGATTGCTCTCGGTTCGGGAGGTAGGTTATAGAAAGGGAAGGTGTTAGCACCCTTTCTATCCATGGTTATCCATGGACTCTTAGATACTTGCTCACTTGTGTTTTCAAAATGGTTTGTTTGCTTTTCAACTGTGGGTTTTAAAAAAGTTCTTTGAAAATTCCAGTTCGACTCTTGTATCGGTCCTCAAGAGTGTTTGAAAAATTGCTTTCGAAAGCTTTTTGAAAATGTGTTGGTGTGAAAAGTATTTTGTTTTGTTTTGAAATTTAGAGCAAGTATCTAGAGTCGTCTACCTACCCTAAGGAATTCGTCTGTGTAGATGTCCTTAAAAGTAGTGCCATCCCACCATTGAGAGGTAGGTAGCACCACCGTTGGAGGTGTTCGGGTCAATTCGAGGTTCGGGACATGGTGATCACCAGAGCAATAGGAAGACACCTTAGAAGCTACCCTCATGCCAGGTTCCCGGATCATGAGGACTTACTAAGACATCCTCTACTCGACGATCACCTTTCGAGGCAAGGCAACAGTGAGGCGTACCCTAGGGGTGGTGTGTGCGATTTGTGTGTCATGTTTCAGTTATTTGTCTTGTCATGTTTGTCGTGTTCTACGCTTGATTTTAATTTGTCATTCATTCTTTCATGCATATTTGTTAACAGTTAAAAGTTTGCGAAAAATAAATCTAAGGCTATTACAAATGGCGCGGGTCCACATCGCCAAAATTAAACCGGACCCGATTTAGCGGAAAATAAATAATGCGATAAAATAAAAGTGCGAAGAATAAATTTACATGGCTTTGGGAGATTTACATAATTATAATTAAACGACATAAGATAAATGCGCAAATTAAATACTTGAAACGACGGGCGTTGGACCCTTTTGCAAAGTATTAATGGTTAATGAGAATTAAAAAACTAAATGATTAAATAAAAATGATATTTTGTGCTTTTTTTAGATTTAATGAGAATAAAGGAGTTAATTGAAATTAAATTAAACGGCAAACCCTAATTCTAATATTTTTTTCGTTTATTATGAAAGATTTAAATTATAACCTAAATTAAACTCTAAATTAATTTGTACAATTTTTAATTTATGAAAATAAAATAATAGTATTATGATAAAAGGGAAATAAAAAGAATTAACAATTAAAACCTAAATTCTACATTTTTGGTGTTTTTTATTAAAAAGATTAAAACTATAACCTAATTAAACTAAATATTTACATATATTAATTTATTGATGAAAATAATTAAAATTAAAATATATATTTTTATTTGGACATTTTTTATTTTTATGATGTTTTTTTTTTTGTATTTTTTGTAAAAAAGGATATTTAATTAAATCAGAAAATAAATAAACAAATAAATAATAAAAAATAATAAAGGATAAAAGAAAATTAGAAAAGATGGAACCAGGGGGTTTTCTGTCCCATTATGGAGGTGTAAATTTGAGAGGCCTGGCCCAATTGAGTTTAGACATTCGTTGACTTTTTGGATGGTGTATGATGCAGTTGACCTAACGTATGGTGCCCTTTGAATCTTAGTCATTGATTGGCTTTTGTAGGACGCGTGGCTAATGGGATACTGATGGAACATGGTGGTCCTCCTCAAGCGCGCTGCATAAGAATTATTCATGAAAAATAATATGGAACTTTTGCCAGACCTGGGACTTGAACCCAGGTCATGAGAGTCATATGCATTGGTATTTGCCAGCTGAGCTACGTGAATCAATTGATATATTATAGTAAATGAATAATAAAAAAGCAAAACCAACGCGTGATAACTAAAACGCGCGCAAATTCGAAACAACCAACCATGGCCTGCCAACGCATCGTCTCTTTCATTTTTCTGAAACATAAAGAACAGATGCAACGGTTTTCGTTGTGTTCTCTCAGGGCCCCTAATAGAAAATAGCGAATAGCTTTCCTTGATCCATAAATCCATCGCGAGGTATGTGTCTTGTTCATGGGAGCACGCTGAGTTCAACCATGGTGGTCTCAAAGGCCAATTTTACTGTATTACAAAAGCCCTAAATCTAAGAACCTGCAAACCTAAAAAACGCGCATGGTGGATTCACGTATGGTTAACGAAAAAGCAATCAAACACAATGGTTAGCTCAGGAATATCATTAGGAGTATGAATACATAATTAAAAATGCATAAATATGCTTAAATCATGCTATGTGATTTCAAAATTTTTGAGGTTCAGTCCGGGTTCTTGATACCAATTCAGGGCCTTTTGATGTATGTTCTTGGTTGGAATTTGATCAGGAGTGCCTGAGGATGCTAATGGAATGAGAGTTGATGCTTGAATCGACCTCTAAGCTAGATTTCAGTGTTTGAGTTTTTATGAAAAATTTCAAGAGTGCAATGGAGTTTGGGGCGCAACTTTCCGTCTTTTTGGCATTAGGTCTTGTTCTAGTACTTGTAAGGAAGCAATTAGGTCAACAATTTCAACAAAAATCTCTTGCAATTATGAATTGAAGATTTGATTTTTTTCCATTATACTTTCAATCTTTTTCACATGGTTTTTGTGCAAATCATATCCAATTCAATCCAATTCTTCCTAATCAGCATGTGCACGAAATATTGACCTTATAATGTGCATAAAAAGATTTTTTTAGGTTAGGTTGATATTTTTCATGTATTAAAATGATTTAAATGAATATAAATTAATATAAATTCAAATAAATAATTAAAAAATATGAAAATACTTCCCTTTGGGCCTAATGGTCGTGCATAGGCTTGGCATGAAGAATCTTGGAAGAAAAATGGGCCCATTTGCATTTTTAGGCCTTTTGCATCAATGTTGACTTTTCAAAATTCCTAAAAATTTCCCAACTTCCACAAGGCATAACTTGGTCAATTTTTAAGATTCTCACATGTTCTTGGACATTTTGGAAAGGTCTTTGAGTCCTTTAACCAATGCCTTTGGTTCCATGTCATTTTGATTTACCAATCTCAAGTTATGGTCTTTGACTTAAAGTCCCTTTTTGTTGACTTTTGAAAATGACCTATAATGTTGAAATTGATAACTTTTTGTGAGAGCCTTTCTTGGACTTGGAACATGAAGATGAATTGTAGGAAATGTCTTTCTCTTCAAAATGAGCTTTGGATGGAATTTTTCTGATAATCCATGTGAAAGTTATGCCTTGGTCAATTTCAGTTGACTTTTTCAGCTGTCCAAATATAGCAACTTTTGCATCTTTGATGATTTCTGAGCCAAATTTTGAGAATCATGATCAAGCATTGATCAAATGATGTTTGTGGCTTCAAAATGATATGTTGACCAAAAATTTGAACTTTTGACTGTCAAATGACCATTTTGCCCCTACAGTTGACTGTAGTGCAATCTAGGGTTTTGACTGTGCAATCTTGAGCTGAATGCCTTGAAACTGGACATGAAGATACTTGACCCTCTTTGTAGGCATATGAGACTTGATTGGGCCTTTGAAAAGTTCATTTGCTTGACCAGAACTCAAACCCTAGTTTTGACTGTATAGGGGTCAGTTGAGCTGCACAACCCTGGGGGAATTTTGTGACCTTGACTTTGACAATTCTTGATGAATGTGGGAGGGCAAATTTTGGGGTACAACACTAACCTTATCCCCTACAAAGAACACGTGTTGACATTAATCCCGCATTTTGAGGAGATTACCTTCGAGCATTTCCCGCAAGAAGATAATCAGCTAGCAGACGCACTAGCCACAATGTCATCCATGTTTAAACTTAAATGGGATAACGAAGCTCCCCAGATCACCATTGAATGAATGGATGAACCATCTCACTGTCACGAGATTAATACTGAAGAAGTAGTGGACCAGCCTTGGTTTCACGAAGTCAAGAGGTATCTTGAGGCTTAAGAATATCCGGAATGAGCTTCAGTCAATGATAAGAAGTTCTTAAGGAGAATCTCTGCTAAATTCTTCCTTAGTAATGGAATTCTCTAAAAATGCAACCATGACTCTGTGTTACTTCGGTGCGTAGACAAGGGTGAAGCAGAAAAGATCATGGCTGAGTTACATGAAGGCACTTTTGGCACCCATTCCAGTGGGCATACGATGGCAAAGAAAATCCTACGGGCAGGTTATTGCTGGTCTACCATGGAAGCAGATTGCTATCAACACTCTCGAACCTGCCATAAGTATCAGATCTATGCTGACAAAGTACACGTACCTCTGGTTCCTTTGAATGTCTTGACGGCTCCTTGGCCCTTTCCTATGTGGGGCATCGACATGATTGGGGAAATCAAACCAACAGCCTCTAATGGACACCGCTTCATCTTAGTGGCCATTGACTATTTCACAAAGTGGGTTGAGGCGGCCTCTTTTTCTTCCGTTACCAAGAATGTTGTAGCTCGATTCATCAAACAGAATCTCATCTGTCGGTATGGTATCCCAGAGAGGATCATCACAGACAATGGTACGAATCTAAACAATACTATGATCACCGCCCTGTGCGAGCAATTCAAGATCCAGCATCACAATTCTTCCCCTTACCGGCCAAAGATGAATGGTGTTGTCGAAGTCGCAAATAAGAACATCAAAAAGATCATACAGAAAATGACTGTCACATACAAAGACTGGCATGAGATTCTACTATTCGCTCTCCATGTTTATCGTACCACAACGCGCACATCAACCGGGGCAACACCCTACTCTCTGGTATACGGCATGGAGGTTGTCTTGCCTATTGAGGTCCAGATCCCCTCTATGAGAATTATGAAGGATGCAGGGCTGAATGAAGAAGATTGGATCCAAACTCGTCTTGATCAACTAAACTTGATTGATGAGAAAAGGCTTACTGTTGTCTGTCATGGTCAAATGTATCAAAAGCGGATGATCAAGGCTTTCAACAAAAAGGTCAGACGCCAAGTGTATCAGGTCGGGGATTTGGTGATCAAGCGCATCATACTGCAGCAAGGTGATCCCATGGGCAAATGGACTCCTACATATGAAGGATCATTTGTAATCAAAAGCATATTCTCTGGTGGAGCAATGATCTTAACCACTATGGATGGCGACGACCTGCTGCACCCTGTGAATGCGGACATAATCAAAAGATACTACGCATAAGAGACCCGCTAGGTTGACACACCTAGGCAAAACAAGGGCATCCTGGCGAACCAAAAAGGTTCGAGCAAAAATTAGGGATAAAACAAAAAAATGTGTACACCCGGCAAGTTGAAAACCCAAAAGGGCGACTTGGGCAAATAAGGGTATCCCGATGGACTGAAACCCCGAAAGGGTGGTCCAGGCAAAAGTTAGGGAATTAAAGTGTATGACTATGTACCGTTGATCACCTTACGGACAACCTGCAAACTCGATGGTTCTGATCAACTCAATCAGCTTCGGACAAGGCAACAGATAGATAAGATGCTCAGAGACACGAAGGCTATAGCAAAATGGGAACCCCATGGGATTATTTCACATAGCTATCTTTTCTTTGTATCAAATTTTCATTCTTACAATGGCATTCTCTTACTAGAATGTTTGTCTCATTGTACAAAAATACTTACTCAAAGTCAATACGAAGATATCCCTTTGAAAGTACAAAACTATCTATTTTTCTTTACTCCTATGTTTTATTTACAAAAACGTCCAATGATTTATTTTTGAACATATGCATTTGAATGTAACCACCATTTACAAATGAACAAAATAGAAAGACAATCACTAATGGCTTTAAGAAATAGGGAAATCTCTCTAAGCTATTTCCATAAAATCCCCCGCAGTGTGCAGTTTAATCCCCAGCGGAACAAAACTTCCAGTTATCACTCCCCGGTAGAAATCACCAAATTTATCAGGATTCCCCAACAGGATTTTACAAGCAGTACACGGCGTTTCCCTTACAACAGAGTTTATTTCTCTAAGCGGAGATTCATCAAAACTTTAACTTCACAACATGAAGACTTACACTCCGTATCCTCAGCAATAGTCGGGGATTTATTTTCCTCAATCCAACAAGCAGTGCAGCAGATTAACTCACATACGCATACATCGCATCCATATATCATAAACATCGATAACACGAACGCATGTATCACAATCTAATTATACCATGCATTTCATACAATATGACATTGCATATTAGCTAACATTTTACCCTTTTCAGGATAAGGTTAATCGACAGCTACCATTAACAAGGTTCAAAGTTTTTTGATACAGTTCAGATACGCTCCAGACACGGATGTCATTCTGATACTCATTCAGGTTCTCTTTTAGATACAGTTTAGATACGCTCCAGACACGGATGCCATTCTGATACTCATTCAGACTCTCTTTCAGATACAGTTCAGATACACTCCAGACACGGATGCCATTCTGATACTCATTCAGATTCACTTTCAGATATAGTTCAGATACGCTCCAGATACGGATGCCATCCTGATACTCATTCAAATTCAATCTTCAAATACAGTTCAGATACGCTTCAAATACGGATGCCATCCTGATACTCATTCAGATTCAATCTTCAGATACAGTTCAGATACGCTCCAGACACGGATGTCGTCCTGATACTCATTCAGATTCAATCTTCAGATACAGTTCAGATACGCTCCAGATACGGATGCC
Source organism: Vicia faba (assembly GCA_948472305.1). Classification (NCBI taxonomy): domain Eukaryota; kingdom Viridiplantae; phylum Streptophyta; class Magnoliopsida; order Fabales; family Fabaceae; genus Vicia; species Vicia faba. The sequence continues at coordinate 804,271,966 of OX451741.1, forward strand.
ATCCTGATACTTATTCAGATTCAGCTCTCAAATATAGTTTAGATAGGCTCCAGACACAGATGTCATCCTGATACTCATTCATATTCAATCTTTAGATACAGTTCAGATACGCTCCAGATATGGATGCCATCCTGATACTCATTCAGATTCAGCTCTCAGATGTAGTTCAGATACACTTTAGACACTGATTCCATCCTGATACTCATTCAGATTCAACTCTCAGATATAGTTCATATACGCTCGAGACACATACGTCATTCTGATACTCATTCAGTTTTAGCTTACAGATACGGTTCAACAATCATTTCTGGATGGCATTTACAAGCCCATCTCCAACATCTTTCCATCATACCTCCAAATGGCATTTTTAATCCCATTCCCTATACCATCAATCATCACATCACCGAGTGCAAATTTTTGGGCACTCTAATGTCCAATCATCTTCCACCCTCGAGTCACGAATGGCAAAACTCGCCAATCTAACTCTTCAGGCTTAAGAAGATTGAACAGGGGAAGTTGTTGTACCCCAAAATTTTCCCTCTCACTTATCAAGAGTTTGCTCACAAGATCTCCTTTGGCTCAAGATTGCACTAGGGTTGATCATCTCAAGACACCTCCTTAAGCACTGATGACCAAAATTAGGGTTTGAGATTGCACAAGGATATTTGTACTTCCAATGCCCCATATGACTTTCATGGATCATTATGGACCCTCAAGATTACTCATGTCAAGTTTCAAGCTTTGGATCACACTTTTGCTCAGTCAATTGAGCAGTTGACCTAAAAATCAGTTGTATTAGGGAAAAAGTCAATTATAGCCAATTTACAGTCAAACTTCATAATTTTTTATCCACATCAACATTTTTAACTCATATGTATCGATTGATCAATTTTGGACCATAATTCCTCAAGAAATTTGATTAAATCTTCAAGAGGGCAAAATGGTCAAAATTAGGGTTTTGACTGGGAAAGGGCAATTTCTGATTTTTAACCTAGCAAATGATCAATTGGTTTAAGGCATGATCTCAAGAGTCCAATTGCATCATTTTTACCTAATGACATGGCTCAAAACATTGCTCAATTCCAATGGATTGACAGATGAATTTTCAGTCAACTAATCAAAAGTCAATTGTATACTGAAAAGTCAAACTTTGACTTTTTGGTCAAAATCAAATGCCAAACATCATAATTCATCAAAGCATGTAAAAATATGAAACTTATTCATCAAGAAATCAAAAATTAAATATTTCATTATGAAAAGTTAAATTTTCTAAACTTAGAAATTTTTGTAAGTGTTGGAAATTTCTTATTTTTTTCACAACTTTGAGCAAAATTTTCACCATGATGGAAGATGATTCAAAAGAAATTTCCAACATGAAAGTTGTACATCTCCATGAAATCTACAACATTGCTTTACACAACTCCTTCCAAAAGTTCTTGGATTTCAAGTTATAATTTTAAGAATACATGGTCATGAAACAAAACACTTAGTAAAATTTTGCCCTACTTTGGTCAAGATTTTGACCCAACTTCATGGAACTTTTTCATATAGTTCCAATGGGAATTTTCAGAAGTGATTCAAATATGGTTTGTATAGCATATTACAAGCTTTCCAAAATGTCCAAGAACTCCTTGAGATCATTTTTGAGTAGGGAGAATCGAAGAGATGAAGTTAGGGTTTTCTCACTTGAATTACAAGTCATTTTGTGATGAACAAGATTCAAAATTCAAACTTATGTTGCATAACCTCTACTTTTCAGGCCTCAAACTTGTTAGGCACTCCATAATTAATTGCTTTCATAGCTGTTAGAGGTATCAATTCAAGCATTTAATGCAAGACCATGCTTTATATCCATTTTGGGAAGAAAGTGCACAATGCCATTTTGATAAAGTAGCTTTTTGCATAAAACTTGTTCTTGAGCCTTGAACTTGTTCTCTTCTGATCATACATGTCTTATAACTCAAGAGAAACTTGTTTAGACACTTACAATCACTCAGACCATGCTTGTACTTCCTCTTGAAACTTGTTTTCCCACTTTTCTTCAAAATCAAGTAACCTAGCAATTAGCTTGTAACTTGTACTTCTGACTTTCCAAAGCACTCAAACCTCTTTGCTTATACATACACAATCCATTTTCCACAAATCCCACGCATGCTTGATCCGTGAAAACACCAAGAACACAGAATCACCAAAAACACTTCAAAACTTGTCATTTCTGAGTTTTGAATCCAATCTCCAAATTTGCTCGTGCGTTTCTTGGCCTTTTACTTTCAAAAGCTTCTAAACAACATACACAAACAATCCCAACACCACTGTAACACCTCCATCATCATCCACCATTTTCAAAAACAGCACCTAGCACCTTGACTTTTCCAGAACTCCTCAGGCACTTCTAGCTCAAGCTAAGCATCACATTAGCTTCCTGGGAACTTGAGAAAGCTAATCCAATCATTGGAACTCACTAAAAGCTACTCAAACTCCAAACACGATACCCTCTTGCAAGGTAAGTTTTTTGACTTTTGAACTCTTCATACAGGCATCATTAATAGTTTATTTGTGAATGAAAAATGTAGATATCATTGCCCTAAAGCTAACCATGTCCATAGTTTTCATTTATTTTGCTTGAGCTTAGAGAATTTTAAGATTGAAGTTTCTGAAATTTTTAGGGTTCAGTTTAGGGCCATTAAAATTCATGCTTGTCTTTGATCTATAATTTTATTGCTTTGCATTTCTGAAATCGTGAGGAAATTTGCTACAAGTTTCCTGCTTACAATTTTCATTTTTGTTGAGATTTGAATAAGATACAGAGGTTCTGGATGAGCGTGAGGTTGAAGATGAAGTTGGCCTCAGGAACGTGTTTACCATATATATTTATGGTTTGATTTATATAAACGGATGTATAGTTACCCCAGTGGTAGAAGCGCGCGCCTATGACTATTGGGACCTGGGTTCGAGCCCCAGTGGTACCCTTTTGGATTTTTTTGCATATTTCTCACATTCTGACTTTTTTTGGACAGGCGCCTGGGCCTAACAGTCTTGGGCCTTTGTTTTTTTCACTTCTAACCCCCTTGCTGGCTATTCACACCCCTGGCCCATTTTATTTTCTTTTTTCTCATTTTTATTTATTTGTTTTTTTTCTTAAATATTTTATCTAATATTAAAAAATCAGAAAAAAATATAAAAACATTAGATTTATATTTTGATATAATTTATTTATTTTTTACACAAGAAATTATTTTATTTAATCATACTTTATTTATTTTACTAATTGATTTTTGTAAATTTAATTTAAAAACTAGGGTTTTAGTTATTTTCTTTTACACAATTTAAATATATTATTTTAAAACCAAAAAGACCAAAAATATTTTATAATACTATAAGTTATTTTTAAGACAAAAAATACCAAAAAATATTCTTATTACAAACTTAATTTCCTTTTTAATCAATTAATAGATTAGGGTTTTATTTAAAATCTTTTCCTAGTAAATTTAGGTTTTACTCTTTACTAATTTAGTTAATTATTTTCTTTTAGTTAATTAGTTTAAAACCAAAACCCCTTCTCTCTAAAAAAAACAAACAAAATATCCATTTTCTTTACATTTGCATTCTTGTACATTTATTCATTTTTGTACATTATTTATTCAATTTTTGTATGAATTCAATATGGTTGTAATAGATAATTAGGCTTAATTTTCTTGCAATCTCCATTTATAATTTGTACACCCCCTCCCACAAATATTGCAATAGCGTAGTAATTTAAATTCTGCAATTTATCGCTTTATATACAAATGACAGTAATTAGGTTTTGTATGGAAAGACTAAAACCAATCAATTAGAAAACCCTAATCAAAGATAAAACCAAGCATGAAAACAATACACTTGCACACAAACACCCCCTAGGGTAAATCTACTTGGTTGCCTTACAAAATGGCCATATTACGCATGTGAGGTATCTTAGCAAAAAAAAACAAGCAAAATATAAGATCATAGTCCCTTGATGATGCTATATATGTTGCCTTTCAAATGATCTTAGTCCCTAAAAGAGAATGCTAAGACACCTTGCAACATTTCTAATCATGGTTATACGATGACCCACGTCTATCCCGTTTACATCTAAAGATAGGTTTACTTACCAACTCAATGGTAAGATAACAATGTCAAAGGAAAGAGGAAATGAACATGAAAGACTTTTGAGTAGGTAGAATGCTCATAATTACTTTCTCAAATTCAAAACAAAAACATCCTTGTTATTTTCAAAACAAAAACCTACACTTTCAAAACCTCTTACAAACTTGAAAACATTTTCAAAAGATCAACACTTTGTATACATTCTTACGACGAGAAACATTACAAAGTTTGCCTAAACAATGGCCTCTTTACAAAATACTTTCAAAAAAACCGCACAAAGCACAATTTCAAACAAAAGCAAGTGATCTAGAAAGTAACTAAGAGCCCATGGAAAACCATGGATGAAAAGGGTGCTAATACCTTCCCTTTTAATAATCTACCCCCCGAACTCAAGAAATAATCTCAAAGGTCTTTCCTGTGCTTCTTCACCTCTCCTTTTGGATAAAAGAAAAGTCGGGGTGACTCTTGCTAACCGCAACATTTGTGATCAAACGCAAAACACCCAAGTCAGTTCTCCCACCGTATCATAGTGGTGAAATTTAGAACAACTTTCATGTTTACAATATTTAAAATGATTGAGAATTGAAAGAGTTAGAAATTATAATAATGTTATTGTTATTGCTCGCGCGAGGAAGAAGATGAAGTTCATATTTCAATTTTTGAAAATGAGTTTATAATATATTTATTGGTGGCAGTTTCATAACCGGATGAACTAGCCATCCTAGTGGTAAGCGTGTGTGTGTGTAAGGCGTTAGTGTGCCAGGGAAGGGGTTCGATCCCTGTCTCTAGATTTTTGTTTTCTAACATTTCTCTTTCAGATTCCATTATATGCAATCCAGTGCGCAATGATGCAACCTCATATATTGACCATTAGATCTCATCAAAGGCACATCCAATGCACCCAAATACAAGCCTATGGTGCACTCCCAAGAATTATACACACATGATCCAGCACAGCGCCTGGACTCTCCTCTGTTTGGGCCTTTTATTTTTACTTCTTCTCACCCCCATTTCACTTATGTTGCAGGCCCATTTTACTTTTTTTTTATTTTAATTAACATTTTCTTTTTTTTAATCAGTTTTATTTTAACCAACAAAAATCATAAAATCATAAAAAAATTAGATTTAGGTTTTTTAATTAATTAATTTAATTTTTGTTAAATAAAAATTAATTTAATTTAATCACTTTGATTTTATTTCATTAATTAATTAGTATTAGTTTTTATACTTCATTTACTTTTTCTAAACAAAAAACACAAAAATATTTTCTAAATACTTAGAATTCTTTAGGTTTTAATTAATTAATTTTATTTTCATAAATAAAATTAATTAATTTAATTACACTTTGTTTTATTTTAAATAATTAAATTGTAAATTAATTAGAATTAGGTCTAATTTTTATTTCACATTTTTTCTAAACAAAAACAACAAAATCTTTTCTTAAATGCTTAGAAATATTTTAGGGTTTTCTTAAACATTTTCTCCTTTTCACCACCTTCGCGCACTTTACTTTCGCATTAATATTTTTCAATATTGTAATTGCTCAAAGTTTGTAATAGCTTTAATTAGGACTCCTTTACATTTTTCCCCAATTTATGGTTTGTACCCCCATTCCCGAAGCGTTATAATAGTCTAGGATATTTAATTTCTGTAATTTACTGCTTTCCTTATCCTTGTTACTGTTAGTAATTAAGGTTTGTATGGCAAGATTAAAATCAACCATTAGAAAACCTAATATCAAGACAAATACTTGAAATCAAAACACTCTGCACACGCACACCTCTAGGGTAACCTTACTTGTTGCCTCGGATTTAAATGATCATATCCCTCGAACGTGAGATGCTTTGGCAAAGACCCTCGGTTAAAAGATTGTATTCTCTCGATGACCCTTCGATGCTGCCTTCGGTAAACAATCTTAGTCCCTTATGACAATTGCTAAAGCGTCTTACAAGTTGCCTTCTATGACTGTACGATGACCCACGTTTGTCCCTCATATCCAATGGTAGGGCTTCCTACTAACTAATGGTAGGATAGCACTATCTAAATGAGGAGGAAAAGAACAAAGATTTTTTGAGTAGGTAGATCGCTCGTAATCGCTTGCTCACAAACTAAAACAATTTTCACACTTCACACTTTTAAAACAACTATTTTTAAAACGCTTTATAAACACTCTTGAGGAATGATACAAGGGTTATTATAAAGCAAATTTCCCTACATGAGCATTTTCAAAAACATCTTTCCAACACAAACACTTTCATCCAATAAATATTTTCAAAACAAACATTTTGTATACATTCTCAACCATACGAGAATCATTACAAAAAATTTGTACTTAGGCATTTTCAAAATATTTTCAAAAATACACAAACACAAAGCATTTCAAAAACTGAGCGAGCGATTAAGAGCCCGTAAATAACCATGGATGAAAAGGGTTCTAACACCTTCCCTTTTCATAACCTACCCCTCTTATTTAGAAAATTCTCAAAAGGTCTTTCCTGTTCTTTTAACCCTTTCCTTTATTAGATGAAAGAAAAGTTGGTGGCGACTCTTGCTATCCACAACATTTGCGATAAAATGCAAAACCCAAAAGTCAGTTCTCCCACCGTATTATAGTTTCCTTTAGAAGCCCTTATTAATTCAACACCATATGACCATAACATACTATATTGCTTGCTTAAATATCCTTGAACAACCTGTCTTGCCAACTGCCGCAGCGGGAAAATTGAGATTAAGCTATTGATTAACTTAACTCTGAAAAATCAAGAGTCTCCACCAAACTTTATTTTTTCCAAAAGGAAAAGGGAAAAGGTCAAAAAAATCATAAAAAGTTTTGAAAACCAAAACAAAAGAGAGATTCAGGTATGAGGGTTGGTTATACAAGGGGAATGTATTAGCACCCCTTACATCTATGGTACTCTATAGGAACCACTTGTATTTGTGTATGAAATAAGCTTTTGTTCGTTTATTGATTTTAGGTGAAAAAGATATTCCGTCATATTCGAGTAGAAAACTCAACTTACTATCCACAAGTATAAGGAAATGAACATTTGCATCATATTGATATAGAGAATTTTACTTGGATTTACTCAACAAACCTATCTCAACATTCAAGTGGAAAATGTCAATCAATTTCACAACATATTATAGAAGTATAGGAATTTCCATCACTTCAAGAATAGATTCGTATCCTTTCTTTTAGAAAAAGGTCTGGTAATAAAAAGTTTCCTAAGGCACAAAAGAAGTTTGATGAAGTTTGTCTTTTTTAGGAATTTTGAAAAGAGCTTGAATATGCTTAAGTATTTTAGCATTTATTAAGAAAAATATTTTATGGATTACTTTACAAAGTCGGGGTTTGTTAAGAAAAGATATGAAGTTTGAAAATAATAAGTTTTTGAAATAGGGACAAGATTTTGAAAACTAAAGAAGGGGATGACATGAAGAGACTAGCTTAAAGCATAAAATAAATAACAAGAAATATATGGTATCATTTTAAGCTAGCTCAAGAGAAAGTCTTTGTGTGTGCAAGTGAACTAACCATAAGAAGAGCAAGCATTTAACATTAGTCAAAATGAGTATTCCTTTCCCTTTAGATTTAAGCCACAAGTCAAGCATAATGAGTAGATGAACAATCACACAAGAAGATGAATCTTAAAAGCATCATATGAAATCCAAAGTATCATATGAATATTAATGTATTAGATGAAATTCAAAATATCAGATGAAACTCAATTTTTCATATGAAATTCCAAGTATCAGATGAAACTCAATGTATCGGATGAAATTCCAAGCAAAGGGAGACATAAGTCCTAAGTCCAAAATCCAAAATTCAAAAACTCCTCAAGCAAAAGATAGTAACCAATAGTCCTCAAGAACATATTAAAAGTTTTTTAGGGTTTTACCTTTATTAATGTCTTTTGATCAGAAGAAAAAGAAAAGCCCAAGGGGCAAAAGGAAAAAGGCACAAAAGTAAATGGCATGAAATGTAAATGACATGAAATGTAAAGTGCTTGAAATTAAATTACAAACAAGTAAAAGACAAGAAGTTAAATGACAATAATGTAAAAGTGCGGAAAAGTAAAGTTATCACAATAATATGAAGTTAATGTTAGTGCTAATTATTAATCAACCGATTCAGGACAATTTAGCGCTATGTTAAGCAATCATAAATGAACTTATGTAGAAGTTGCACCTATATGAGGTCGGACAATAACAATGTAGGTGTAGTGCATGTTTAAGAAATGATACAAAGTCATTCTCTGAAAACAATGCAACACCATGTTAAAACACAATAAAAGATGAAGAAGAAGAAGAAGAAGAAGAAGAAGAAGAACAAGACGAGGAGAGAAAGATTGATCAAGCCAAAACAAACACAACATGAGATCATCTATCATCAATTTCAATCACCTATCTATATGGCACAATGGGATAAACTTATCATCAATCCAAATTACCAAAAATGATCCAAATGATCATTTAATGATAAGCTTGAAATGATGAAGGTTCATACAACCAAAGATCCAAAGTCCATTGATCTTAATGAAGCATTGATCAATCAAGCCATGATCCAAGTCAACCAGAAGCCAAACCAAAAATAAATGGAGAAAATCAATTAAAATGAAATAAAAATGGTTTAAAAATGTTTTTTAAGATATAGAATAAAAGGAAAAATCAAATGATGCACTAAAACATCAAATAAATGTTCAAGAAAATTGTGGAAAGTCAGAAAAACTCCTAGGATCAAGATCTCAAAAGTTTGGATCCAAAAATATTTAAAAATGATGGAGAAAAATATTTAATATTAATTAAAATAGAAAAAAAATAGACAAAAATGCTAAAAAATAATTTTAAAAATATGAAGAAAAAAACACATAAGGTAGAAAATATTTTTAGGAAACTATGGAAGAATTTTGGAGTGAAAAATGATTTAGGAGCTATTTTTAATGAATATTTGAAGAAAATGAAAAAAATAAATAAATTAAAATAAAACAAAAGATGAATATAACAGATAGCTGAGGTGGAGCACTCTGATTGGCCAAGGAATTTGAATTTCCCACCATATCGCGCGTTCACTCCATCTTCAACCTTGGAACCCTTGATTTTCGCAGGTCCTGAACTAGTGATTTTAAGCTTAAACAATGCACATTTTAGCTTCACCAAACATCTTCATACATGTCTTTTTTGCTTCAGATCAATTTATTCGATCTGAGCATGGGGAATTTGTAGAAAAACACAGAAAACTTAACAAGCTTCAAAGTAAAATTAAATACCAAATATAAATAATAAATTCCAACGGAGTTAGGGCTTTTATTCAGTGAAGCAAGACGAAGAAGATGGTAACTCGTTTGAGTGAAATAGAAACTCGTATCTACCTTTCCCAAGTAAGCTTCAGAGGTATGAAAATGAAGGAATCGAGTTGGTACTTAGAGGTCACAACAAGCTTCTGTAATGCTTCAGGTAGCTTTAAATGATGCAGATGAAGGATTCTAGGTGAAGCTTTGAAGTTAAAACAAAGAGAAAATGAGAAACTAACTTCTGATTTTTTAGAGGTATCAGGTTCTACGGAGGTAGAGTTTCTTTGGCTCTTGAGGCTTGGTTTTGAGTGAAGAGTGATGCTCTATTTATAGGAGGAATGTTTAGCTCATCATACGTGTGAATTTCATATCCCAATCGTGTAAACTCATTCTAAAATTTTCTGATTTTTGCAACTGTGTGAGGCAAGGTAAAATGCGTGATTTAGGTCTTGAAATGGGTCACTTTGCACTTAGTGGAATTCATTTTGTCATGATAAACAAGATTGCACATGTGTTGCAGTCCCCAAGTTAAGTTCTAGGTCATTTCTAATTATATAGGTCACATATATGGTACATAGTTCATGACATCGTGTACATACTTAGGCCAAATGAAATTCACTCGTGTGTTTTCCAATTTTATTTGTTCCAAATGCTCCTTTCATGGCAAGGAATAAGATGTAAAAAGCCCCAGATCAAAAGGACACTTGAGCTGAAAATGGCAAGCTTGTGAAGTTGAGGTTTTGGCACTGAATTACAGGTCAGGCATTGTATCAACCATGTCATGGACCTTGTTTTGTGCACATGTGGTCTTAAATCCAATTCAAAATTTGAAAAACTTAGAGGCATGATTGGCATTTGACTTCTAAAGAAAATTTGTAGAGGACATCATTCTTAACATTTGGCTCAAAGAAGTGCCCATAAATTTTGATAATTGAAGTTATGGTGTTTGGACTAAAGGGCATGCAACGTCTGCCTTTAGGTCAAACTACTATATTCCAACTTGTCATTTTTTATGTTTTCTTGCATTCCAAGGCACGATGATGATCATATGAACTCCAAATGAGATATCCTTGATAGACCCTTGATTAATCTTGATGAAACCTTTAGGAAAATGATGAAGAAGACATGAAAATAAACACATGAACTTATCTTGAGTTAAATTGAAAACCAAGCATCAAACTTGAACTTATTTTGGTCAACTGGTGTTGAATGAGGATTGACATGAATGTAACCTAAGATTATAGGTCATTCCTTGAAGAATAAGCCTTGTTGACCTTGACTTTTAAAATTTAGGTATTCAGATCAAAGATGTCTTAAGAGATGTCGAGACACCTTTCTCTGATATTGCACACAATAACAAGGTAAATGATAAACACAGTGCCAAAAAAATAAACAACACACAAAATTGTTAACCAAGTTCGGTGAATCAACACACCTACTCTGGAAGCTACCAAGCCAGGGACCAAGTTAACTAGATAGTATCAATTCATAGACCCACAATAAATTTTCCCCTAATTTATAATCTACTCACTTAATCATTACCCGTGTTTAACTTCTACCTAAGACTCACCTAGGTATGAGACCCTTCTCAAATCCCTTCCAATCACACCACAATCACTGAACAATTCTAAACACTTATAAAAAACATAACTCACACTTCAAAGACGCACAATTATTCTCTGCTTCAAAGCTTTGGAATAATTGACAGAACTTACAATTCAAAAAAAGCACAATCATACTCTTTCATCAATATGATAATCGAGAGGATCACATTAAGCATACAAACCCCAATAAAAATACATAGTAATTTCCACACTTGGACTAGGGTTGAATCTTTCCTTTTATAATCTTCAATATACTGGATTTGGGTTTCTTCAAACACGGTTGGACATGATAGAGGCGCTGCAGAATTATCTCCTTAAAGATAGAACATCAATCATTAGTTTCCTCAATTATCTCTATAATTAGAAACTAAGAATACTCCTTTAAATCAACTTGAATCTTCTCAATCTTCAAATTGTGTGCCACATAGGATAGCATAATATTTCTTGAATATTTTGTACTTGTAACAACTAAAAAATCCAATAGTTTAGTTGTACATAATCATGATGTCGAAAGAACCTTCATGAGGCATCGTATTCGACATGTTACACCAGATGATGGAACATCTTCATTCAACATGTTTCTGCTAAGTTCGTTTTATCAAACATAATGCCAACCACACAAATAGAGAAATAATAACTTTGACTTAAGGGATCAAAACCCTAGTTTGGAAACCATCTTGATCTATTGATTCAAAGTCCTAACTTGCAAAATAAGAAAAGGAACAAAGCAATGTTTTTGTATTTTGAATAGAGTTAGTAAAGCACAAAAAAGTAAATACAAAGATACAAGAAAACACAAAGGTGTTTGATCATCTCCCACACAACAAACCCAAAGATCAAAGAGTTAGAAGGTTACCAAGCTTGTTATCTTGAGGAAATGCTATGATATGATAGGTGAGATCTTAGGAGTAAAAATTAGGATATGACACCAACTATCTAGCTTTGAAAGCTCTGCAACCAATGATCTCAGTAGAAAACCACAGTCTTACATCTACTACAACTCCATTTAACTTCATGTTAGAATTGTTCTTCAACTTGTCTATCAACATCTTAGAAACCCATCCAGGTTTGGATTTCTTATTGAAGAACTATCTACCATACTTGTGTTTGTGCAACAAAGTTTTGATCTTAAATGTTGTAGTTCTTAAAACTCTGTTGCATGGTGTAATATAGTCATAATGCTTCTTGTGTTTACAAATAACCTTACCCCTATTGGCATTTTGACAAATGTTGCCTCCCTACCATTCAGAATATTGTATTCCATTATGGCCTTTTTAAATTGTTTCAAAGATGAAAATTTTATCCCTACCTTGAATTTGAAATCTTTTGTAAGTGTTTCCTCTTCATTGAACCTAATCACTGCCGACTTGCCATCACAGTTATCTTCATCAGCCCCACTGTCAAACTCATATGTCATGTAATCTTCTTCTATAACATGTTCCTTATCCATCTCTTATGTGATAAACCCAGGGTTGGTTGGTTGACTTTTATCAATACCATTAGCATTCTCATTTCTAGACACACCTTTAAAGTTAAATCCTTCTTCAAGGTCTTCATCAAAATCATACATTCACTCTTCTTCATTATCTTCAAAGTATATATCATCCACTGAATCTTCACTTGATTCACTCTCATCACTGTCATCTTCCTCACCACTTTCATGTCCCTTTTGTCTCTCTGTAAGCCTCTCCATGTAGGTCAAAACCCCTGTAGTTGGTATGGGCTTGGTAAAAAAAATTCAATTTTACAATGATTGTTCTCAGTAAACAAAGCTAACAAGCCTGCATCTTCATCATTTCTAAATAGTTTAAGATATTTTTCCAAAGAACCCTCTCCATGTTTCCACCATATTTTCACTTCATCTACATTAAATATAGAGTTCATCCCTTTAATAAGGTCACGAGTTTCAAAGAATAACCAAAAATTCGTGTCTTGTCCATTGAATGCATAAATATCTTCACCTTCATCTTTTACAAAAGAACCCTTTGTATAAAACACAATCTTAAATAACTCCATCTTGTAAACAGGGTAGATTTAACATTACAACACAATAATGGACCACACACAATTAAATATCCTAGAGCATAACAATCAACATGACAATGTAACAAAATGGACCACACATAATGCAAAAAAACTATTACTTTACTAGTTAAGTGGGTACCATAAAAAATGCAAAAAAACATGATAATGCACATGTCTTATTCTTGGGACCACAACTTTCAAGCAATATCTTTCAAATGATACAAAAGGAGAAACAATGCAATGTAGCTTCAAACAACGAAATTGTTAAGGAGTTGTAAACGTTTTCACTTCAACTTCAAGAAACAATGATGAATTTTGCACATTTGGAGATTTCGAACAATTGAAGATTTGAAAAGTTAGGGTTTCTTTGTTGCTTGGGGAAAAACGTATGAACTTCTAAGATTTCAACTTAACATAAAATAACTTAAATAATTGAGTCAATATTTTAATCAAAATAAAATAAAAAAATAAATTTAAATATACACATGTTCAGGAAGGTGACCTTCGGTTAGTCCTATTTAACGTTAGGGATCAATTGTGTGATAAAATTTTTTTGAAGGACCATTTCTTGAAAGAAATGTTTGGAGGGACTAAAAATGAAATTTGCTATATTTATAAAGGCCAAAAACATATTTAACCCAAAAATATTTAAAAATTGATTAAATTTTAAAGTTACCTTTTATATGAAATGGTATCGCAACTAATAGTGTCATTTTATATCTTATAATTTTGTATATCCGCCCAAATGCCAAATTAGTCATTAAAATAAAGTGTTTTTCTTTACAAAGTAAAGAAGGTTGATTTTGCTTTTGCTTCTGCTTCTTTTTTACTACACATAACTAATAAAGTAGGTTAATTTTACTTCTTTTTTACTACATATAACTATATTCGGTACCTACAAGTTGGTTGCTTCCAAATGTGACTTACTTTTTAAGATTATCATCCTTAACCATTAGAAGCTACTTGTACATAATTGTACAAAGTAATGTTTTACCAAACAATTTATTGGCCAAAACTTCAAGAAACTAATGGGATATATGTCTAAGTCCTTCCTCTTTTTCCATCTAGGACTCGTAACATTTTCATGCAGTGGTAATAAAATATAAGCAAAATCATATGATAAAATTCTGCATGAATCTTTTTACTAACTGCTCTTACTCCTCTTTCCCATTGTAATTTGTAAAACCTATTAGAAGGTTAGAAAGTAAAATGAAAAATAAAAAAGGAAAAGTATCAAAGGATGGGACAACCAAAAGCAAAAGGAAGTATGATATTGATGTTTCAACATCTTGCATACATTTTGAAGATAAATTGCAGGTTTACCACCCAACAAGCAAGAGTTTCAAAAGCGCCATCCGGATATATAAACCATATTTGGCCTGCCTAAAGTAAGCAGCTCTTGGATCGGCATCAACATCCACAGTGATCTGCATGAAAACAACACCGTATTTGTAACTCGCAAAAACTCAGTGCTTGTGCCCCTAGAGGGACCTCTAACAAGTCACAATATTGGATATAGAATGCTTACTTCATCGAGTCTTGGAAGAGGGTGCATAATCACAGCATGTTTCTGCATTGCATTGAGAATATTCTGATTCACAATAAACTTGCCTCTAGCTTTTTCGTAAAGGTCGAGTCTTTCCCCGAATCTTTCTTTTTGAATACGAGTTTGATAAACAACGTCACACTTTGATGCCACTTCCACTAAATCATAACTTTCTTCCCAATCCACTCCTTTTGATGTCAAATAGTCTTTTATATCATCCTATAGATGTAAATATCAATATTAACAAACCAAGGTCATGCTTTGTAGCGACACAAATGGGAAGGTTGAAATTAAAAATGACAGTATATCTATATCTATATTTACATATGTTCAGATACATTGTGATTGGCACTTAATCTCAATTTAATTTCTAATTACAAATTATTTTTTGATACCAAGCATACTCATAAGTCTTAAACATACACTTTGAATTTAAAAAAAAAAAGTGTTCAAACATTACCTTCATTTTTACCAGTTCAGGAGATACAAAATAAATTTTCACATCCTTGTACTTTGCAAGCAAGTAGGCCAATGAACGAACAGTCCTCCCATTAGCTAGGTCTCCCACAAGCCCGACTTTTATACCATCAAGCTTCCCAATCTCCCTTTCAATGGTATAGACATCCAAAAGTGCCTGAACAGTGTTTGAAAAATTAACTAAGATTTGAACTCAAATTATTATAGTGTACTCGCACTGCAATTGCAGTCTATCCAAAACTTTACAAGGTCTTGAACATGCCTCTAGAAGTCTTATCAAGCATTAGAATAGAAAGATAACAAGAAAATGACTCTTGACAAAAGTGAACTCAAAATCTGTAGGAGCATGATAAAAATGTTATGAAAAACACTTGCAAATGGAAAGACTATATAATAGTTCACAATAAGCTAAAGTTAGGATCTGTGAAAGATACAAGTTTAAGCTAACATTTTGGTCCTCTATTAATAATAAGGCATATAACACTAATCTCATACTCTACGAAGTATGAACTACTCCTCCTTCTTCTTTGGATATTGTCAAATCTCATCCTTATACATAAAAATAGAGTATATTACTTTTCAAAATCTGGAATTCTTGTACTTTCTCAGAAATGTTTGTTAAACCGAAAAATAAAATGCATCCATGATACAACTAGAAGTGTAGAAAAATGAACTAAATGACAATAATAGCCTAAATCAGTTGCATCTAGCAGAATAGTCTGCATACTATCAAGTCTATTTGACATTCCCTGTGGACAGGTATTAGACAGGTATTAGAGTAATTATAAAAAGTAATTGGTATTATTTCAACAAAAAAAAACTCAGTAAGTTGCAAAAATAAAGTGATAATTTCCAAAATAATATAATCCAAAACACGGGAACTTTGGTTGCAACAGAATCCACCAATTGATGCATACCTGGGACGGATGTTGCCCAGGACCATCCCCTGCGTTGACTATTGGAATGCCAGCTATAGCCGCAGCTCTTCTGGCAGCACCGCTTTCAAAGTGTCGAAGAACAATCAAGTCAGAGTAACCTTCAACTGTTCTTATTGTATCTGCAAGCAAAACCATGATGAGAATCTTTAAAGCATGAAATCCACATCAAAGTTGAAATAAAACAAAATCAAGGGAATTCAATCAAAACCTTCAAGTGTCTCTCCTTTAGCCGCAGACGAAAACTCTCTAGCATTTTCAGTTGTCAAAACCTCTCCACCTAGTCTTCTCATAGCAGACTCAAACGAAAGTCTAGTTCTAGTAGACGGCTCATAAAACAACGTAGCCATAAGATAACCCTTTAATATCTGGCTCTCAGGAGAATTCCTTTCAATCTTCTCCATATCTTGCGCAACTTCAAAAATAGCATTTAGAATATCTCTATCAAACTGCTGCGCTTCAATTACATCATCAAGTTGGAACTTCTGCCCCTCGGAAAAGCAACGGATTCCATCTCTTTGCCAGTTTTTTTTCACTTTGTCACATTTTGACAAATTGTTTATACATAGAAATCTTGAGATTGGATAGCATGTTGATTTTAAATAACTAGGTTCCATATAGGAGATTTTACTATGACAGTATACAAAATCTTTAGGGCATTTTGATATCTTTGGAGCAAACACCTCCATTTGCATTGTGCAAGAGAAAAGTGAAGATGAAACAGCCATTTCAGAAGAAGCCGCCCTAAAAACTGGATAATTTAACAACTATAAATCATACTTCAAACACATAAACAAAACAACAAATTAAACCCTAATGGATGAAATAGCAACAAAATTGCATGATGATAATAGTATAGTACCTGTGTTTCAGTGACACTGAATTACAAGAGGTGGCGAAATTGTGAATAGACAAGATCTTCTCTATCACTCTCACACTTGTGATCAAATTATGAGAAAGGAACCTAATTTCTGAAAAATGATAAACAATTATAAAAATGGTAAAATATGTATAGTGTATTAATGGTTCCACTTCTACTACATCCATAATCAATTATAAAAATGTAGAATTGGTAATATGTGATTTTGAAATATTCTTATTTGGTATGCTAAAAATAGAACTCATTTTGCATTTAAAAATAATTATGCTTGAATAGTTAGAATTTGTAATTTTCTTTTAAAATACTTGAATAATTATATTTAAATTAATTCTATTAAATTCAATTATTTTAAAATTAATTTTATCAAACTCAATTATATTACAACAATTCTATCACTCTTAATTTAAACACTCTAAATTAAAGTTTTAAAAAACATATTTTATGCAACAATCAACTAAATGTTTTGAAGGGAAATTTGTTCAAAAGGTAATTACAAATTATTTTAGTTAATTTTTTAATGATTCTTTATTAATTTAATTATATAAATAGATTAAAATTATATTAATAATTAAATTATAATTTAGTGGCAAACTATTTTTAAATATAGTTATTTCAATTTGCTCTTATTTTTTATTGTAATTCTTTAAATACAAACATCAACGTACTCTTAATTTTATTTTATAAAATTAATTGTATTACAAAATAAGATTATATATAAAAGAGCTAAATATGTTTTGGTCCTTTTAAATATCTCATATTTAATTTTTAGTTTTTTTAAAAAATTTCTTTAAAGGATCATTTTTTTAAAAATTTTAATTTTAATTTTTGGTCTCTCATAGTAAAACCGTCGCTAAAATTATTGATAACTTAGTCGCTAAATGAAAACCGTCGCTAATTATGTCGTTAAGTTGTAAAAATCGTCGTTAAATTGTAGGAGAGACTAAAAGTTAAAATTAAAATTTGTAGGAGGACTATTCCTTAAAAGAAATTTAGTTGTTAATTAATCACATTATCCACAATGCTTTTAGCATTCAACTCAAAAAGTTCACTGAGTTGGACCCAAGCTTGTGAACCCATTTCATAGATGCCAGCGGGCCTAGAGCTTCCCCTACATTAAAAGTTGTAATAGGAGAAAACCACTCAGTCTGCGCTGTAATAAATCGACCCTC
Source organism: Vicia faba (assembly GCA_948472305.1). Lineage (NCBI taxonomy): Eukaryota > Viridiplantae > Streptophyta > Magnoliopsida > Fabales > Fabaceae > Vicia > Vicia faba. Next base: position 804,290,021 of record OX451741.1, read on the forward strand.
ATCATCTCAAATGCAAGATCCTATACCTACCTTGTCATCAGTAAAGTATGCATCAATGTTGCATTTGAGACGACCAGCCGACAGTTTTCTCCATTTGACTTCCAGAGGCCTTTGAGATTGATTGTTATTACTAGAACGAATGGTTTAAGCATTCCTCCAACATGTTAACAAAAGAGTAGCTCGAGTACAAACAGTATCCGCAGAGTTTTCTATTTGATTCCAGATTTAATTATTTCTACATTTCCATATACTCCACAAGTTGGTCGAGAATAATGCTTGTTGATCTTGATTTGCAACCTGCAAAAAAGAAAATGATATTGTAGAAAAAAGAGGAGTTAGCCTTCATCAGTTGCTGCAACATGGTCCACATGCCTACTTTTTCCCAACATTCAATACTCTTTGAACAAAGCAACATTCAATACTCTTTGAACAAAGAAGAAACAAGTGTTTAGCATCTTCCATAGTTTCGCTGCAAATTCCGCAAAAAGGAAAATATTGGACACCTTTATCAATTAAACGCATTCAGACATGCACATAATTTCTACATAAACGCTTGAGGAAATTTTTAACCTACGGAGGGGCCTTGATTTTCTAAAGAAGGTCCCACTTCTCACTAATCCTAAGGTGAGAGGTATCAATAGCCTCTTTAATATAATAACGATAAGCGATGTAGACTGAAAATATTCCATTTATTTCAAACCTCCACAGACGTTTATCCTCATGAACTGCTTCGTACAAAGGCGTATTAAGAACCTTAGTCGCTTCAACCTCCCTGATAAGAATATTAAACAAGTTTGAGCTTCACGGCTTGATGTCTCTATTCAATAGATCAGAAATTTTGAGATTATCTACAATCGAATTAGGTAGATAAAGATTGGTCAATGAGGTATTATCAGACAACCAATTTTGACCCCAAACTGGAATATTTTCTCACTAGCCAATACTCCACTTATACCCGCTCCGAACCACAAACTTAGAACGCCAAATACTCCTCCACGCATAACTAGGATTAAGATCGCTGACGGAATCAAGAAAATCACACTTGGGAAAATACTTTGCTTGAAGAGATGGGAGACCAAGTTACCTGGAGTTACTACGAAATTACAAGCTTGTTTACTAAGCATAGTATAATTAAAAGCGCTCAGATTTTTAAATCTCATGCCTCCATCAAACTTGGACATAGATAAACGGTCCCAAGATAGTCAATGAATACCTTTGGCTTGATTGCGATTATGCCCCCGCAAAAAGAAATTCAACATTTTCTCAATTTCATCAACTAAGGATGATGGCAATAAAAATACACTCATGGCATAAGCCATAGTAGAATGGAGAAGTAATATAATAAGCGTCTCCCTTCCAGCTTAAGAAACACTCCTACTACTCCAAGATTTTTTTTCCAAATTCTATCTTTTATGTACTTGAAAGTAGCTTTTTTACTCCTTCTAATCATGGATGGTAGGCCCAGATACTTGCTTGTACCCAAAACTTGTTGGACTCCCAAAATATTTTCTACATGATTCTTAATAATAGGAGAAACATTCCTACTACACAAGAATTCTGATTTTTGTTAATTGATGGCTTGAATCGAAGCTTCTTCATAAATAGCAAGAATATTTTTCAGAGTATGTGCTTCATTAGTTTCTTATCTAAAGAACATAAAATAATCTTCAACAAAAAGAAGTTGATATAAGATCAGAGCATTCTTATAAATTTGAATGATGTGAATATCCCCCTTTGATTCTGCTTGTTTGATCAGAGTTGAAAGTCCTTCTGAACACAAGATGAATAAATATGGAGACAATGGATCTCCCTGTCTCAAACCACGACCCAGAGCAATTGTACGTACAATATTACCGTTCAACACTATAGAGTAGTCTACTGTCTCCACATAAATCATAATCCAATTAACCACTTATGACTAAAGCCCATATGAAAGAGAACGTCCTTGAGGTAATCCCAATCAATTCTATCATAAGCCTTACTAATATAAAACTTAAGAGCCACAATACCGATTTTACCTCTTGTTTTAGCCTTCATGAAATGAGCCACCTCTATAGCTGCCATATCATTATCAAGAATAGATCTTCCGAGAACAAAGGTTAATTTATTATAAAAAATGAATTTGTCAAGGACTTTCTTGAGTCGATTGGCTAGAACTTTCATTTTCGCTTTGTAAAGGACATTGCAAAGAATAATCAGTCTCCAATCATTCATAGAAGTCTGACTATCTTCTTTTGTGATAAGTGAGATATTAGTCATTTTAAGACTTGGAGGAAAAACACCATCTCCAACCAAGAACAACTAGCGTTTAAGACTTCCGCCCCACATAAATCCCATATTTGGTGATAAAAGCCTTGACAACGAAAGCGTAATCAAATTCCACTATAAGCTTATTCCACCATTTTTCTTTTGTTATCTCAATTGATCTCAAAACACCACAAAATTAAGACAAAAGTGAATTATCCCACATTTAAGGCTCATCAGAAGCCGATAAGAACAAATCATCATTGTCTCTGAAGATACATCCACACCATGTAGAAGAAGTACTATATGTAGGTGTTCCATCAATATTGCACTTAATATATCCCAAATAAGGAGGACACTAAATCACTTCCTTTTTTGAAATGTTGTCAGTACATTGACAATGATCACATTTTATGATATTGGTATACGTCTTTCAAGATTCTAGGCCAGTAGAATCCAACTTAGAGTACTTTAGATATGGTTTTCGAAGAGCTTGCATGACCTCCCTAGACATATGAGTGAGAGTGAAACATTATGTTTTCCATTCCCTCCTCAGAAATGCATCTTCGAAAAATTCCATCAACTCATCTCTGGAAAAAGCAGAGGGTTCATCCTAGTAATAATACTTCAACTTTGAAAAGAATTTCTTCTTTCATTGATATTGGTAGTTTAAATCGAGGGGTAATACTTCTCCGATTAGACAATTTACAAAATTGTCATACCATATTGCTTCCTTTTAAACCAAGAAAAATAGTTGATCGTCTGGAAAAGACTCATCAAGTGGTAGCTTAACCCTTTTGATTTCATTGAGTCTCGAAAGATGGCTTACTACCTTATTTTAGGTTCCTTTCTTATTTGGTATTTCTAAGGCATAATCTTGGAGAAGTAGTATCCAACATATTAACCTCGACTTTGCATTCTTTTTACTCAAGATGTATTATATGGTTGCATGATCTGTGTATAATATAATTCTCAATCCTATTAGGTATGATTTAAATTTATCAATAACAAATACTACAACTAATAATTCCTTCTATGTTGTTGCATAAATCATCTGAATTTCATCCAAGGTTATACTGACATAATATATGGAATGGACCTTTTTGTCTTTTCTTTGTCCCTATATAACACATGTCGAGAAATTACTAGTATCCCACATGATCTCAAAAGGAATAATTCAATTTGGAGGTTGCATAATTGAGGTCGGGATAATCACTTCTTTTAGTATGTGGAAATATTTAAGGCATAGTTCAACAAATATAAATGTTGTATCTACTATAAGCATTCTTGTTTGAGATTTAGATAATTTTGAGAAATCTTTGATGAACCGAGAGTAGAATCCCACATGTCCAAGGAAGCTTTTTACTGAGGTAAAGTGGATTAAATTTTCTATTACATGGATTTTCTCCTTATCCACATCAATACCTCTTTTGAACACTAGGTGTCTAATTATTATTTATTCCTTAACGATAAAATGACATTTATTTAATACTAAGTTCACTTTCACACACCTCTCAAGTACCTTTTCTAGGTTGGACGAATAACTATTAAAACTCGAACTGTATACGAAAAAATCTCCTATAAAACTTCCATGATATCTTCTAAAAAACTCTAAAAAGATGGACAACATACAATGCTTAAAAGTTGTCTGCACATTAAACAATCCAAAGGGAATTCGCTGATATGATAGGTGTCATAGGGACACGTAAATGTTGTTTTTTTCTTGGTCGCTAGGATGAATAGAGATATAGAAAAATCCCGAATAACCATCCAAATAACTGAAATATGATTGCTTAGCTAGTCGTTCCAACATTTGGTCAATGAAGCGAATGAGAATATTATCTTTACGAGTAGTTTTTTTTTAATTTTCTATAGTTTATGCACACTATCTATCATATGATTGTCCTGGTTATGGCTACTTCATCTTTGTCATCCTTAATAATTGTAATTCTTGATTTCTTTGGCACTACTTGTACTAGATTAGCCCGTTTATTGTCGGAGATTAGACCAATTACCCCAACGTCTAGCAACTCCTTCTTTACCACTTCTTTCATATTAGGATTCAATCTCCTATGATGCTCTATAAAGAGTTTGTAATCCTCTTCTAGTAGTATATTGTACTTATTCCTTTTATGTCATCAGTAGTGTACCCAATTTTCTTAAGGATACCTCTTCATGACAACAAGAAATTTTACAGTCTCATTACTGTGTAGCTTTGTGTTTATAATGACAAGATGAGTAAAGTTGTATCCTAGAAATTCATACCTAAGGTTTAGTGGTAAGGGTTTTAGCTCTATTTTTATAGTTTCTCGTTGTGTTAATGTCAACCTTTTGTTTTTAGTATTTCAAAGATTTTATTTTGAATAGTAGTAATTTCATCCAATAATCTATTGTATTCCCCAGCTTCCTCATTTTTACTCTCTTGGACAAGATAATTTGGCATCATGAGAAGAATGGAAGGTACTCTGTGAGATCTGCCTATCAATGTCTTAGTATTGCCAAGAATAATTTGCAGCCTGGCCCCTCAGCTGGCACGATGGATAAGTTATGGAAAAGATTCTTTGGAGATCTGCTACGAGGATTCTTCCTACTAAGTCAAATCTTCAAAAGAAGGGGGTGAGTGTGGATGGTAATTGTGTCTTCTGCCAATTTTTCCATGAGTCCTCAGACCATCTCTTTCTACAATGTCGGTTTGCGAAACAAGTATGGTTTTCATCTCCACTTGGCTGTTGTATTCCTCCTTTTGTGAATATTCTTGACTGGTTGGAAACATGTTTGAATGGTGAAGATAACTTTTGTGTCCAATTATCGTGTTATATCCCCTGGAAGATTTGGAAAGCTCGCAACAAACTCTTGTTCGAACAATTGTTGCTTCATTCAGGTTAATGCTGGATGTTTTTAAGATGATTGGTATGCGTTTGGCTGCGTCATTAGAAATGCCAGCAATGGAGTTTTGTTATCTGCTTGCACAAGAACAAGAGGAAGGGTGGAGTCGAGTTTGGCCAAACTGTTGGCAATCAAATGGTGTCTCAGGATTGCGAAGGACCTGCATCTTGATTGTATCAGCATTCATTCTGACGCCCTGTTACGTCCAGCAGTCTGATTCTCTTGTACTCTGATTCCGGTGATCTTTCTGCATCTAAACTCGTTGTTGTTTCTCGTTGATTTGAATTCATGTGTTTCGTCAAAAAAAACTTTGGGGTTCGTTTGAAAATCACATTTCGAACTTTGGTTATTATTAACACCTCCACTCATTCATAATGGGAAATCAAAACAATTAAATACTTTAACAAAAAAATCTGGTGCCATGCATCTTAAGCCATTATACTAGCAGTAATACAGCATACGAAGCAGGGATAGCTATAGCAAATTAAATGTTTATACTAATAGTAATAGCAAAATTTGGAATTTTGTGGTCCAATTGACTTGGATTTCAAGGAATACCCATTTACTTGGTCAAATGGAAGGCAGGAGAGCGAGAATGTTCAGTGTCGTTTCGACAGGGATTTAGGAAATGAATGCTTCATTAACAAATTCTCTATAATTAAGGTTTTTCATCTCCCAACGTTTTGAATTTGATCATGCTGCTATGAGTATTATTTTGGAGGAAATTATAAGGAAAATAAGGAGGAAGCGAATTCATATATTTAGATTCGAAGAAGTTTGGTCAAAGGATTCAAAATGTGAGAATATTGTGGGACAAGTGTGGAATGATCATACAAATAGAGGGTACAATAAATTGAAGGTTATGAAAAGAATCAAAGACTCTTTTAAGGAATATAAAATAGCTGCAGTGTCTCAAGAAATCAAGAAAATTGAAAACTTATTCGGTGGAGGATAGGGAATGGAGAAAAGGTGGGGATTTTAACTCCCTGAGAATGTTGGCTTCAAGACCCTCAATCCAAGACGTATTCTTAATCGCTATTGATAATGATTTGGACATTTAGAAAAAGGACCTGATTCAAGATTGTTTTGATTCGGAGGAAGCTAGACAAACTCTCAATATTCCCATCTCCCTAAAGAAAACAAGTTAATTTGGCATATTGTTTTGATCCGGGGGAAGCTAGACAAACTCTCAATTTTCCCATCTCCCTAAGGCAAACAAGTTAATTTGGCATAGTGAGACGAACGACGAGTACTCAGTTAGGTCAACATACCACGTCAGCATTCATGATAAACTGGCAAAGAAGCAATGGGCCCTCTTGTACTCCTCATCAAAAGCTTTGGAAGAAAGTTTGGTACTCTCCCCTTCATACTAGAATTCAAAACTTTTTGTGGAGGCTAGCAAAGAACATTTTGCCTACAAAGGTGAACCTCCTTAAAAGAGGAATTAGGTTAGATATGTTGGAAGCAATTCATATTCACAAGATGTTGTTATTCAGAAGCAGCAGAGCTTCTGAGATTGTTAGCCATAAGTTGTAAGCTTCTGAGACTGCTTAGTTAAAAGCAGTAGTTTGATGTAACCAGAAGTTGTTATTAATCAGAAGCAGAAGCTTCTGAGGTTATGCTCAGAAGTATGCTTAGCTTTTGGAGTTCTAGATTATGAGTTTGTTAGCGTAGCTGTTAAGTTTAGTATTTTCTAGTTTATACCTTTTAACTTAGTCATTAAATTTACTTTTGTTAGGGCCTACGTGACAATTTACTTTGTGTATAAATAGACTAGTGGTAGTTGTCATTTATAACCATCCAATCATTCCTTTGTAATCTTTCTAGTCGTCATTACTGTAAATATATTATCTCTTACCTTTCTTTCATTTATTAACCTTATGCATTAAAAATTGGTATCAGAGCTCCGCTTGGATTCACGTGAAACAATAGTGAAATGGTGAGGCGTTGTATGATTGATTTTGGTTCTTGAATTCGTGTTGAATCTTGAACAAAATCTGAACAGAATCACATTTTTCTAATTTTGTAGGATTGGGAAATACTATATTTGTGAGATCTGAGTGTTTTGTACAAGATTGAAGATGACCGAAAACGGTAGTCTAAGCACCAAGCTTCCAGTATTTAATGACAAAAACTAGAATCCTTGGATGAATCATATGCATGTGGTGTTCGGTGCTCAAGATGTTTTTGAGCTTTTTACTGAAGGTTATGTTCCAGTTGCAGAAAACACAACGAAAGAACAGAGAAATGCGCAAAGATACAAGAAAGAAAAATCAGAAGGCGTTGTTCTTCATCCATTGGTGTGTGGATGAGAACGTGTTTGAGAAAATTAATGATTCAACGACGGTGAAGGATGCATGGGACACACTGAGTAGGTGTTATGGTGGTGACACATCAGTGAAGAAGGTGAAACTTCAGTCTCTCAGAAAGCAGTATGAGAATCTCAACATGAAGGACAACGAGAAGGTTTCTGAGTACATCTCTAGAGTGATTATGATCACTAATGAGATGAAAGCTTATGGAGAAACCCTTTATGAACAAGTAATCATAGAGAAGGTATTGAGGTTGCTTACTACTCAATTTGATTACATTGTTGTAGCAACATTCTAATGATCTGGACACCATGAGAATGGAAGAGCTGCAAAGCAATCTACAGGTGCAAGAGTTGCATCTGACTGAAAAAACTTGAGAGGAAATTTGAGCAGGCTCTGAAAGCTTCTTTTGTCAAGAAGAATCAAAAGCTGAAAAAACATGGTAGGTCCCAGAAGTCAGAAGTCTTCTATTCTGATGAGAAGAAACATCATAAGGGAAAGGAGAAGTATGACAAGAGAATGGTTCAATGTTACTGTTGTAATAGGTTTGACCATTTTTCTAAAGATTGTTGGTCAAACAAAGAAGAAGCCAAAATAGTCAGAGGAGATTCTGATGATGAACCTGTGCTATTAATGGCTTACGAATCTGATGAGGAACCTATGAAATTGTCATTTTCTGATTCTGAAGGGGAAAAATATGACTAAGAATATTCTAACTCTAAAGGAGTGTTTGAATATAAGTCATAATCAGAATATGACGCTGAAGATTCTGAAAATGAGTCAGAACCTGAGATTTCTGAAGATGAGTCAGAGTTAGAAGATAACTCTACAGCTGGAGACGAGTCAAAATCCGAAGATGATTTTGAGTCTGAAGAAGAATCAGAAGATGAGTTGGAATCTGAAGAATATTATGCTTATGAAGATGAGTCAAAACTTGAAAGTTATGAAGAAGAGCTAGAGTCAGAAGATGATGACTCTGGAAACTCTAAAGATGAGTCAGATGGTGAATATGATTCTGATCCTGATTTTGATGATGATCCAGAATCTGGTGGTGATCATGCTTCTAGAAGGGAGAACTCTGAAAATATAGGTTCTTGAGGAAAAGCTTCTAAAGATAAACCTTCTGAAGGAGGAGCTTCTAAAGGAAATCCAGCCTCTAACGAAGGACATGATTCTAAAGGTGGAACTTCTGAAGGTAGAACTTCTGAAGGCAGAGCTTCTGAAGGTGATCCAACTTTTGAAGATGGTTTTTCTGAAGGTAGTGGTTCTGAACGAGGTCCAGAAGCTAACAAAGGTGGAGCTTCTGGTGCTAGTAAAACTTCTGAAGAAAGTCCAAAAGGAGATATTGTTCTAGAATCAGAAGGAGATTTTGAACAAGTTCAGAGGCCAAATAGATTCAGAAGTATACCAAGGAGTTTTGCAGAGTTTGACAAGTTGCAAGATACTGAGAGAGACTCTGGGGTATAGAGTGTTACTCCCTTATGGTGTTAGATCAAATGCAGAGCTGATATACTATTCAAACTATGATTTGTAACAGAAGAAATACTTCTAGATATTTTTGTTTATATATGGAAAGTCCTATTTCTTTGTGCTCTAAGAAGAAATCAGTGGTTGTGTTGTCAACTTGTGAAGCTCTCAAGAAGAAAGTGAGGCTATGAAAAAAGAGCTTGATGATTTTGAAAGAAACGAGACTGGGGAGTTAACTGAGCTTCTGAAGGAGAAGAAAAACATCAGCGGTATGGATTCTCAAGGAGAAATCAGCATTTCTACATGGAGTATTAAAAGTTGCACACTATAGCAACTATAAGCAACTTGTAAATGTTCTGACGAAGGATGTCAAGACTGAACACTTTATGCTTTGAGGGATGGAGTTGGTGTTGAAGAGTTTTGGTTAGCTGAGTATGAATTAAGGGATGGTGTTAGAAGTAATTCATATTTAAAAGATGTTGTTATTCAGAATCATTAGAGCTTATGAGGTTGTTAGACAGAAGTTGTAAGCTTTTGAGACTGCTTAGGTAGAAGCAGTAGTTTGATGTAATCAGAAGTTGTTATTAATCAGAAGTAGAAGCTTTTGAGGTTACGTCCAGAAGTACGCTTACTTTGTGTATAAGTATGCTAGTGGTAGCTGTCACTTATAACCTTCCAATCATTCCTTTGTAAGCTTTCTAGTTGTTATTACAGTAAATATATTCTCTCTTATCTTTCCTTCATTTATTAACCTTGTGCACTAACAAGATACTCTTTGTCTCTTATGTCATTATGCTCTGAAATCAATGCAATATCTGTTTTTGCAGTGTGATTTTGCAAAACAAACTTTATTCTCTTCTATGTTAGGTTATACAATCTCGGGCGACTTGAATATAAATGACTGGTTGTTGAGCTGATTAGCCTGCGAGAATGTTTTCAGTTCTCAACTGTTGTGTACTATGCTGTGAAAAATATGAAATGCTCACAACTTAATTATATACCAACAAAAATAACTGAGCCCAAAATTGGTGGCGAGAGAGGCGCTCGATCATATGTTAGAATTTAACAAATGGAATCTGAGGCTTTGTGTGAAGAAGAAGATGATTCAGAACAAAGACTTTGAACCTACTCTCAAAGACGTGTTAGTGGTGCAGGTAGATGCTGGAGTTTCCTAAGAAGGTTTTGTGTCTTTTGGATGTGTTATTAAGAACAATGCTAAGAAAATGAGCATCGCTACCAGTAAGAAATAATACATTTTTATGGAACCTTGTGCTGCTGAACTCTTAGCAATCAGATGGAGTCTCCTCCTTGCACGGAATTTGAAGCTTGAAAAAATTCTCATACAATCAGACACAATTAATATGAATTAAGATCCTCTCCATTTTGCCAAATTCACAATTATATGAAATTTGATAGGTCCATTTATTTTTAATATATTACAAATGTCTTTCAAACTATAATAATGGAGAGGAAAAATGAAGAGGATCTTGACTCAATTAATGTAATAGAAGTATCAACTCTATCTAGTCTATTGCTACTATTGACAATATTGCTGCAGATTATAGACATTTGTTAAATAATTTTAATGTTGCCTCTATTATGTTTTTGAGTAGAATTTTCAACGTTGATGCTCATAAGTTGGTAGGTTTAAGTAAGTTGTATGGTTCTAAAAATTGGATCAGAGGTTTTCCTATTGAGGAACCACATGCCTCTGTTTCTGGTTTTTCTTCTTAATGAAATAAGTTTTCCCATGAAAAAAAGTGAAAAGTACATCCTCTTGACACTATTTTAAGCGATTTTTACTTTTTTTTAATACATTTGACTATTAATATATCTGATCTATTTATAGATCAAATACATTAATAATCAAATGTACGGAAAAAGTAAAAGTTGTTTATAATATTATCTGGAGGATATATATTATAAGTACATTAAATGTTAATCTCATCATCTAATTTATGTCTCGATATAGCTACCACCTAATGGAAAAACCAACCAACCCAATGTAAGTAGAGACATAATTGTAACTGATTCAACAGAGTTCGGATTTCAGAATGTTAAAATTCAATTTTTGCTTCAATATTTGCTCAAAGCAAAATGTTCCAAATTCTATGCAGTTTGCAGTGCTTACAACTACATTAGTAAAGGAATTGTGCGTTCGCACATGTCGTGTAAAGTCGATATAAATATTATATAATTATGGTTATGAAATATATATAAAAATATATATGAATTAAGAAAGAAAGAAAAACTTTCTAGTATGATTGTCATATAAATATTACTTTAATTTATCAAATTGTATGTCAGGATATACATAGATTTGATAATTGTTATTAAACTAAATATACGGTAGAAAAACAGGTTTGCCCCGTCGGACATGCCTATAATTTTTATAATTACTTATAATTTTGATTTTACAATTTCTATTAACAAACATTATAAAATAAAACATATTATACACAAAAATTAAAATTCATAATAATTTGATTAGATTTGATGAATTGAATAATAATGTTTGTTAAATTTGTATAGTTATTTAGAAGTTATATGTTTGTTCTTGTTGCGACTCTTTTAAATAATAAATTTAATTTTTTAATTTATTTATAAAATGATAAGTAAAAGATCAATTATTTATAATCTTACACTTTTGTCTGTCTGTTGAAAAAATAGATTCGGCTTGTCGGACATGCCTATAATTTTTAAATTCTTTTGTATTGTAAATTTATTGATGCAATTAGTATTATATAATTTTATCATCTAATAGAAAATAAATTAAAACCCAGTTAAGTTTTATAACAAATTTCTGACAAATCTTGGACAAATAATAATTGTTGGAAAACTTAAAGAAAAAAGTTCTTGAAAAATGGAATGTGATAAGTAAATTGTAAAAATTAATGAACGTTTTAAATTTATAACATGATTTCATCCTTATTTTTTAATCCTGTTTTTGTTGCAACTCTCTTAAATAACAAATTTAACTTTTAATTTATTTATAAAAGGATAAATAAAAAATCAATTAGTTATAGTTTTATAATTTTGTATGTCTGAGTTACTGCTACGCAACTTTCATATTTTAGTCTTTAAAATCATAAATTATTGACACGTTTTAAACATAATCATTCTAATATTGAAGCAACATAATAATTAGAATTAGAAATTTTTTTAAGTAGATTTAAAAAATATGTGTGGTTGTTTTTAGCGTGTTTTGTTGGAGTTGTTGTTGTTGGTTTTTTTCCTCTAATCCTTCTTCTGTTCTACCTCTGTGAATTCATAATAATATTTTATTGAGTCTTAGAGCATCCACATCCATCATATTCATTTGGGTTCTTTAAATGAGACTCATATAATTTTTTATATTATTTTACATTTTTCAATTTTTTAAACAACCCATCTACAATTCTCAAATATCCTAGTAACACATCAAAAAATCTAAAATAGGTCTCACATTTAAAACAAATCAACTACATTCTTGCAATTTTATTTATTAATTTATTATCATGACCCACTTAATTGGAGTGTAGAAGCGTGTTTTAGTATGAGGACGTGTTTTAGTTCAAGAACGTAGAAACAAATGAAATATTCATTTATTATTGACACAATTTCTTTAATAAATATGTAAGAACTCTCAAAGAACACCGATAATCATGCTCTTAGTAGTGTAAATCTTTTCAAAATTGCAATAATAGATTCATAGACTGAATTTTGATGGTTTGAGCGCATTGTGAATTGTGTCCAATAAATGTAATATATTATAAAAAGTTTTTTACTTTTGAATTTTTCACGTAATGTAATTTATAATGGCTAAATAAATATCATAATATGTTGATTGTGGTGTAATTTATAACGACTCAATAAATATCAAATATATAATTGTAATGAATTTGAATTTGAATTGAATAATCATAAATGTCACATTTATTTAATGAAAAATGTATTACCAAAGTAAATAATTGTGGTGTAATTTGTTTCATAAATAATTTATTGTTATATTAATTTTAAAGCATTTAAATTTATATTATTTAGATTATTTTACAATAATTTAATTTAAAAATTAAATAAATATTTTTTAATTTATTAGAATTGAAATAAATATGAATAACAAACTATTTAATAAGAAAACAAAAATTTGAATATAAAAAAACAAAAATCTATAAAGTAATTTTTCAATATTGATTAAACAAAAATGATTTTTTAAACTAACATAACACATGTACTAATATTAATGTTAATTATAAACTATATAATTTATACATGTATAAATGAAAGATTAGGACGAGCACAATCAAAATCATAGTAACATCATTATCATTTAGACACAAAATAATACTATATAAACAGGCAAATCATAAATTAAATTAAATAAATCTTTAATTTTCATAAGAACTAGTCGATAATCCGTGCTGTCGCACGGGGCCGATCGAGAATTCATAAAACGTGGAACTAATGTTGTCATGTAACAGTAAATTCGTTTTTATGTAATTCAATAAAAGTTTATCTAATTCGGCCAAATTTAGTGTATCAAACTTATTTGACAACATTAAAAAATGTAAACTGAAATCATGATTGTGTAACAAAATAAGAAAATGTGATGACTCTTCAAAATAAGAAACTATCACGAGTCTTCAGATACAACGCAACCAGCTTGGAAACGATGTTTTCAACTTTTTGACCTGCACAATAAATTATGCAAAAATTAGATAGCATTTACGGAAACAATTTATATTAAAGAAAATATTTGTTATTATGTACTTACCGATCAACAAAGAGCTTGGAAAACTTCTTTGTATACAACATTTGTAGTGATAGATGTTGATACATTCATACTATCATGTATTAAGATCTTTAGACCACTTTTGCTTGTAACTCTTGAAATGGCTACATACAACTGGCCATGACTGAATACAGGAGTAGGCAAATACAATCCAACTGTATCAAGTGATTGGCCTTGAGACTTATTAATTGTCATTGCGTACGACACAATAATTGGGAATTGTCTCCTAATCAACTTAAATGGCCACGGTGACTCGGAAGGTGACATAGACATTCGAGGGATGTAAAAGATGTTACCAACATTCTTACCAGACATGATCTTTGCCTCAATAACGTGATTTGCCAACCTTGTAACAATTAGTGTAGTTCCGTTACACAAACCATCGTTTTGGTCCAAATTCCTCATAAGCATTATTGGTGTACCAACCTTTAATCTGAGTTTGTGATTTGGGACACCTGAAGTCCTAAGCTTGCTAAGAAATTCTGGAGTAAGACATTCATAGGCTTCAGTGTAACTTGAATCAGTTCTATCAATCGAATCAAAACTCAAATACTCTTTGTCCTCACCTAAGAAATGGGAAAACGCGAATCAATCCATAATGTTTTTTCAAGAATAATTTAATAACGAAACATCTACACGAAAATAAACATCAAAAGAAAAAATAGTTTACCCGGTATCATGTCTAACACGTAATGATTAATTTTATCAACAACTTCAATGGTTGAAGCAAGTATTGCTTTTCCTTGTAGAAATTCTACATTTTGAAAGTCGGCAAGCAAATTTGGGTATGTGCTTTCAACTATAGCTCTTATTGGATCCTCAAAATTGGAAATTAACAAATCCGGAGGAATTTCTATATCAGCTAATCCATCGTTAGGTTCACATATTTTACCGTCGCCAACATTTAATATCCATTTAGAGAATTCTGCAAGTTCATCAGAAGTTGTACCGTCCCTCCCATTCTTTAGTCTCATGTTTTTTGTTAGTGTTAAGACTTGGCAATAGTCCCACACATAAGAAGAACAAATGGAAGCATGAACAATATCAGAACGGCCTGCTCTTGGAACAACTGGAAGTATCTGTCGAAAATCTCCTCCAAATATAACTACCTTGCCACCAAAAATTGTATTTGCAAAACCCTTATCGCTCATGACATCCTTAAGGGTCTTATCCAAGGCCTCAAAACAATTCTTATGAGCCATGGGTGCTTCGTCCCATATTATGACATCAGTAGCTTCGAATAACTGTGAATGCTCAGAGTCTTTGTCAACATTGCAAGTAGAGTTGTCAAGCGTTGGAATGGGAATTTTGAACTTCGAATGGGTTGTTCTACCACCTGGCAATAATAAGGAAGCTATGCCACTTGAAGCAACAGCCAGAACAATTTTTTTATCTGAACGAAGTGGACTTGATAATGTCCTCCACATAAACGTTTTACCGGTTCCGCCGTATCCATGTAAAAAAACACCCCTCCGTTTTGTTTCTTGACGGCGTCCATTATGGTTTCAAAGATTGCACGTTGCTCATCTTGACGTTCAAATGAAAAGAATCAATACAACGGTAGTTTAATGAAAACATCGATGATTTGAATAATGAGGAAATACCTGTTAGAGATGTAAATAGATTCTGGAAGTTTTGTCGCTCTAAATCAGCATCGTAATCACGTTCATCAAAAATCAGTCTATTGCCGACATGTCGCGTAATATACAAATCTGGAAACGGCATATCTTTGAATTCACGCAAGCTTCTTCTATTTGATTGCATCATATTCTCAATCTCAATTAATATGAGGTTTGTCAGTTCTGCAGTTGACAATTGCATGTCTTCCAACACAAATACAAACCAAAATAAAATATAACTATTATGTACAATAGAAATCACAGTGTTGATGAAGATAGACATGCAAAAGGATCGTTAACCTTAAAATGGCAGTATCATGGAAAAGTTCAGTATAATGCAAGAGCATCAGACATTCGGGTTCATTAAAAATGTTATGTTTTTGATCAGTAGCTGTGACAAAAGGTGGTTGAAGGTAAAAGATAAATCACAGAATTATTTTGTTCTGTGTTGGTGGTGAGTAATATCAGATTGCATTAGATATTTTTATTACTGATGAAATAGCAGCATTGAAAGGACTTGCTTACTGGAACTTATGATTCTTTGAAAGGGCAGCATTGAAAGGTGCTGTTGAATGGAAATGATGTGAAGCATTATGGCATAAGAACAGGAAAGTCTGTGTATGGGCAGAACTGTCGAAAAATTTTATGGCAGAACCAGTTTGGTAACAATTGAAATTCTTAAGTTAAGACCCTATCTACATGAGTTGAAATTACATTACGACAATGAGAACCTGTCAAAAGACTTAAGTATGGTTTGAACTGTATGATATGTAACAGATATATGGAAGTATAAAAGGATTGAAATTATTGCATCCAAAGTAGTTTAAAAGGTATTATAAGAAGAAAAACTCATTATAATAGTTTCGTACGGTTTGTAATTGTATGAAATTTAACAGAAGTATTTAGGTATTTGTTAAGTGTACCTCTTATTCCAGTGACAATTCTCTGTTGATGAAGAATACCGTCAGATAGCAACTTCCAAGTCTATTTCCAAACATGTCGCGGTCGATTAACAGTACCAGACAACAGCATCGTGATAAATAGCTTCCTCAAAAAATTACCGGAACCCCAATCTTTGGCCTCATTTATGGCTGCAACATATTCTTTGTCGTCGTTAAGAAATCCCATCTCAAAGCATGCATCTCTAAAACTGTCGCGGACTACTCCACCAACCTTTTTTATATCGTCATAGCAAGTCGGTCCCTTGACAACCGTCAACATCATTCTAAGGTAATAGAGCTCACCAGTGCTTGGAGGAACCCAAATTAACCGGCCAATCGTAAAACATGAGTACAGCAGTAAAACAACAGTACAACATCTGATACTGATTTTAACAACAGTAAAACATGAGTACAGCAGTACCTCTTCACATTTAAACCTCTCCTTTATTTTGGTACGTAGCACTTCATCTGCCTTAAATCCGATTACAGAAATACTGGCCTTGTTTGGTTGAAACACTGCTCTTATAGCCAACTCCTTCTTCAGCATCACATCAAGTTCATAAGGGAATTCAAGGGGATCAAAATCTCCAGTCTAAATGATTAAAACAATATATGTTATTTATGTGGTAATTATCTAACTTACATATTAGCCATATGGAAAATACCTCCATCAAATCCAACTTCATCTGAAGGGCGGACTTCCCAATCAACTTTACACAATCTACATCCCAAAATACGAACTTGTATTTTAACTTTCCATCGGAGGCAAGCACTTCAAGCTTAAATTTGTACCATGCGTGATCAAAATAAGAAATTGTCAGTAATGAAGCGTTTGGTTATATGATGATAATCATTGATATGCAATACTTAGAAGTTACCTTGGGACTGGCTCAGAACTGATGTGTTTGGAATAACACATGAATTTTCCATCCTTCAAAGTCACACTTTTGGTACATTCACTACATCCATCATAATACCATTCTGACTGCCCACATTCAAACTTCTCCAGAGTCGCAACAGTCACACATGTAGTTTCCTGAAACAGAAAGATGGGATGATGTCTCAAAAAATGGATTAGAACCCAGTTGTGATCGGTGGATCTGGAACTGACTGTTTAACGCTGGTTCGCGAAATGTCGCGGAAGCAAGAGTCGCCACCGTCTTTTATTTTCTCCAATATGGAAAGGACAAAAGCACAGAAAAATTCCTTATTGAGATTAGCTCTCGGTTCGGGAGGTAGATTTATAGAAAGGGAAGGTGTTAGCACCCTTTCTATCCATGGTTATCCATGGGCTCTTAGATACTTGCTCATTTGTGTTTTCAAAATGTTTGTTTGCTTTTCAAGGTGAGTGGGTTTGAAAAAGTTTCGTTTAAAATTTCAGTTCGACTCTTGTATCAGTCCTCAAGAGTGTTTGAAAAGTTGTTTTTGAAAGCTTTTTGAAAAGTGTCGGTGTGAAAAGAAGTTTTTGATTTGTTTTGAATTAGAGCAAGTATCTACGAGTCATCTACCTACCCTAAGGAATTAGTCTGTGTAAGTGTCCTTTAGGTAGTATCATCCCACCATTGAGAGGTAGGTAGCACCACTGTTGGAGGTGTTCGGGTCAATTTGAGGGTTAGGGACAGTGTGGTCACCGAGCAATAGTAAGATACCTTAGAAGCTACCCTTATGCCATTGATCTTTTTATTCTGAGGCGACCATTCTGAGGCAACTTTATTCGAGGCAGCTAGATTAATGGAACATAAGGACTCACTAAGACGTCCTGTACTCGACGACCACGTTTCGAGGGGCAAGGCAACAGTGTGGTCACCAGAGCAACAGTAGGACACCTTAGAAGCTACCCTTATGCCATGTTCATGGACATAAGGACTTACTAAGACGTCCCGTACTCGACGACCACGTTTCGAGGGGCAAGGCAACAGTGAGGCGTACCCTAGGAGTGGTGTGTGAATTGTGTGCCATTTTCAGTTATTATTCGTCTTGATCATGCATTGAGTGTTCTATGCTTTGATTTTATTTTTGGCATACATTCTTTCATGTGTTTTAACAGTTAAAAGGTGCAGGAATAAAAATGCGGAAAATAAAGGTCCTACGCTATTACAAGGCGCGGGTCTACAATGCCAAATTAAACCAAGACCCGATTTAAATAAAAGTACTGAAAGTAAATAAGTCTCTAATTATCTATTACAAGGCTTTGGGGCAAATACATTACATTCATAAAAGAAATAAAAAATAAATGCGCAAAAAGGAATTATAATCGAATGCGAGGGCGTTGGACCCTTTAAAGAATTTAAATTGAAATTATTAAATTAATTAAATTAAATAAAGGAAAGGACTTATTTTTTATGTTTTTTGTATTTATGAAATTTAATGAGAATAAAGGAAATTAATATTGAAAGAAATCCTAATTCTAAATTATTTTTAATTATAAAAAAAATGTTTAAGTTGTAACCTAATTTATCCTAATTAATTAATTATAAGTTATTTACAAAAATAATTAATAATTAATAGTGACAAGAACAAAAAGATTATTTATTAAGAAGAAAGAATAAAAAAGGATAAAAGACCTATTTTTATGTTTTTAATTATTTAAGAAAGAAAAGCATTAAAGTTAAAACCTAAAATTAAAACTAAATTGATTATGAAATTTATTTACAAAAATGTTGATGAATTAAATTAAATAAAACATATTTTTATTTTATGATTTTCTGATTTTTTGGTTTTTATGAAAATTGTTTTTGATGAATTAATTAAAATAAATAAAACAAATAAAATAAATGAAAAGAAAGAAAACTATATGCAAACCATGGGGGGTGTTGACCCCAATTGAGGAGGTGGCTTGATGAATTTTGGCCCAACAGAAGGAGGCCCTTTGCTGACTTTTTGAATCATGTGGAGAACGTTTGACTGATGCGTATGGTGGATGGCTGGTAATAGCCACTGGATTGACCATTAGAGACACATGGCAAGCACAAACGCTGGGTGTATGATGGATCACTGAATGGTGTACTGCACGACGTGAATGATTCGAACCCAGGTCCCAGTGTTTACTGGCGAATGCCTTTACCAAGTGGGCTATTGATGCGCGTTTGTATTGTAATGGAAAATAAATAATATGAAACAAAATCAAAATCAACGTTATGAAATAAAAAAAAAAGGCGCTGGAATTCAAACCCTCCATTCACGTCATGCCACGCAGTCTTCTTCTCCAATCGTTCCTATAACAAAAAAAGGATAGCAGGGGTTTTAAACCCCCCCAAAACACATGCTTATGGATAATAGCTAATAGCTCATGTTCAATCATAAATTGAGGGCGATGGGTGATTTGGAATCATTGGAATGTCACGAGTGCAATGGTAGTGGTCTCGTGGTCCAATTTTTTCAGAGGAAAGAAACCCCAATTCACAGCTCCTGCAACCCTAGAAAGTTTCAATGGCATATTTCGCTACAGGCGTTGTTAGTTAAATTAAAGGTTACCATTAGTCTCAGAACCTTCATATTAGTGTAAATCCATATTCAAAATGTATAAAAAATGCATGTATATTGGAACACGATTATGAGAAAAGTTTGAGAAAGTTTGACATCAATATACCAATTCCTTGCGCGTGGGGAGTTGATTCTGATTGGAATAGCTTCCTTGGGATGTCAGCCACGTGTTTGGATAGGAATGAGGACTTGAAACAAGCTCTAGAGGTGTTTTCAGTTTTGAAAATTTTGAGAGAAAAGTGCAATGTTGTTTTGAGGTTGCAGCGCAGCTTCGGTCTTGTTTCTGCTTGTGATAGCTTGTATATGCAATATGTAACATGTTTTGATAAGAATTATGGCCTCATAATGCCTTGCATTCATGCTCAAGATTTTCCATAAACCTCCATTAACAAACTTTCCATCTTTGTACCAATTTTGAATTCTTGCTTGATTAGGCCTTGGTACGAATTTGGGATGTTGTATAATGATGATTCAAAGCTAATCAAAACCAAATATGTCCCTTAATTAACCTTCTTGATTTTTATTTGATTTTAAAGGATTTAAAATGAATTAAATCCAATAAAATCAAATAAAAAATGAAAAAATTAGTTTTAAATTTTGAAATAAAATGTGGGACACGTGGGAAGCATGGCCAAGCTGATTCAAGTGGAAAAAGTGGGCCCCTTTTGTCAAAAAATGAAATTTCAAGGATAAATGATTTTGGCCATTTCACAAAAATTTCCCAACTTCTCCAATGCATATCTTGCTCAATTTTGAAGTTATGAACATGTTCTTGGACATTTTGGAAAGGTCTTGAAGTCCTCTAACCAATGTCTTTGGTCCCATGTCATTTTGATTTACCAATTTCAAGTTATGGTCTTTGACTTAAAGTCCCTTTTTGTTGACTTTTGAAAATGACTTATAATGTTGAAATTGATAACTTTTTGTGAGAGAATTTCTTGGACTTGGAATGTGAAGATGAGTTGTAGGAAATGTCTTCCCCTTCAAGATGAGCATTGGATGGAATTTTTATGATGAACCATGAAAAAGTTATGCCTTGGTCAAGTTACAGTTGACTTTTCAGCTGTCCAAAAATAGAAACTTTTGCATCTTGAGACTTTTTGAGCCAGGCTTTGAGAATCATGATCAAGCATTGATCAAATGATGTTTGTGGCTTCAAAATAAGATGTTGACCAAAAATTTTGACTTTTGACTGCCAAATGACCATTTTGCCCCTACAGTTGACTGTGGAGCAATTAGGGTTTTTGACTGTGCAACTTGACCTTGTGAGCCTTGAAACTTGACATGTAGGTGCTTGACAATGTATATGAGCATGTGGGACTTGATTGAGCCCTTGAAAACCTCAAATTCCTTGCAAGAACCAAAACCCTAGTTTGACTGGCTTAGGAGGATGGTTGACTGTGTAGCCCTTGAGTAGACTTGAGCCATTTGAGGTGATGCTTGTCAAAAACTTTGAAGATTTATGGGAGGGAAAATTTTGGGGTACAACAGTTGCCGCTGTTCAATTTTCTTAGACCTGAGGATGTAGATTGGCTTGTGTGCCTTTCGTGATCTGAGGGTGGAAGATGATTGAACACTAGAGTGCCCAGAAATTTGCACTCACATAGTAGAGTATCAGCAGTGTGATGTCGGGAATGGGCTTACAGATGCCATTTGGAGAGATGGGGGATAGGAGGATGGGCTTATAGATGCCATCTGGAGGTGTGACAGAACCTTGTCGGGAATGGGCTTATAGATGCCATTTGGAACTGTTGGTAAGTGGATGGGCTTATAGATGCCATCGGGAGGTGTCGATCGTGTAAGAGATTCCTTAGCGAGAACTTGCGAACCTGAGAAAGAAAGAAAATTACCTGGTCTGTTACATGAGTTGATCTTCAAACTCTTTATGTAGACGTGCCCTGGCTGGATACAGGTATTGAATCTTTAAACTCTTTAGACGTGCCCTGGCAAGATACAGGAATCGAGTCTGGTACTGTAGTTGTCAACAGATACACCCTGGCAAGATGCAGGAATCAGATCTTCGAACTCTTCAGACGTGCCCTGGCAAGATACAGGAATCGAGTCTGGTACTGTAGTCGTCAACAGATACACCCTGACAAGATACAGGAATCGGATCTTCGAACTCTTCAGACGTGCCCTGGCAAGATACAGGAATCGAGTCTGGTAATGTAGTCGTCAACAGATACACCCTGGTAAGATACAGGAATCGGATCTTCGAACTCTTCAGACGTGCCCTGGCAGGATACAGGAATCGAGTCTGGTACAGTAGTCGTCAACAGATACACCCTGGCAAGATACAGTAATCGGATCTTCGAACTCTTCAGACGTGCCCTGGCAGGATACAGGAATCGAGTCTGGTACTATAGTCGTCAACAGATACACCCTGGCAAGATACAGGAATCAGATCTTCGAACTCTTCAGACGTGCCCTGGCAAGATACAGGAATCTAGTCTGGTAATGTAGTCGTCAACAGATACACCCTGGCAAGATACAGGAATCGGATCTTCAAACTCTTCAGACGTGCCCTGGCAGGATACAGGAATCGAGTCTGGTACTGTAGTCGTCAACAGATACACCCTGGCAAGATACAGGAATCGGATCTTCGAACTCTTCAGACGTGCCCTGGCAAGATACAGGAATCGAGTCTGGTAATGCTAGTCATCAACAGATACACCCTGGAAAGATACAGGAATCGGATCTTCGAACTCTTCAGACGTGCCCTGGCAGGATACAGGAATCGAGTCTGGTAATGCTAGTCGTCAACAGATACACCCTGGCAAGATACAGGAATCGGATCTTCGAACTCTTCAGACGTGCCCTGGCAAGATACAGGAATCGAGTCTGGTACTGTAGTCGTCAACAGATACACCCTGGCAAGATACAGGAATCGGATCTTCGAACTCTTCAGACGTGCCCTGGCAGGATACAGGAATCGAGTCTGGTAATGTAGTCGTCAACAGATACACCCTGGTAAGATACAGGAATCGGATCTTTAGTTGCGACCGTCGATAGTAATTATCTTTGTATTAACCTTTGTCCTGAAAAGACAAAACGTTAGTTGTGCGATGTCATGATGTATGACATGCGAGATATTCTCAGAATGAATGAGATTGTATGTTCATGATGCGTATATGCATGCTATAATGTATGAAGATGTGATGTTTATGAATGTATGTTTTCGTCTTAGGAAAATAAATCCTTGACGGATGCCGGGAAGTCAAATCCTGGGCTGATGTGAATAACATTCTTTGTTTCCACTTGGGAGTGATGGTTGCAAGGATACCGGTAGGAGAAGATGACTCCGTTGGGGAATAAACTTGGAGATTACTCTGTGGGGAGAAAATTATTCTAGCGATCTTGCTGGGGAACAGTACTCTGTGGGGAGAGAGGTATGTTGTTGAGATATTGATGGTAACTTCGCTGGGGATACCGTTGTTATGTTGGGAGTGTTAATAGACTCCGCTGGGGATAGGAAGACTTCGCCGAGGACGATCTTTCCGTGGCTTTTTGGCTGAGGATAACCCAGTTATATCCTGGTAGGGAAATAACCTTTGAATAAAGCCGGGAGACGCGTTCGTGCTCTGCAGGGGGGAAGCTTCCGGAATCTACTGGGGATGAGCTTCCTGCTGGAGAGATGGATTGAACTTTCCTGGGGAAACTTTGAACTATACTGGACTCTCTTGGGGAACTTTTTGAGATATATTGGAGAAGAGATTCCACTGAATGTCTGGTATACCTCAGGGGAACAGTCTTAGACCAAGACTGCCGGGGATGCTTGTTAGGAATGTCTGTATGATGTGTTGGGGAATGTTTGAGATCTGCTGGTGGATACACAACTTCCTTAAGGCTGACAATATAACTCTGCTTGGGGAGAGTACATGGACTTGCTGGCTCACTCTCTGGGGACTTAAGATATCTTGGTTATTCTTCAGCCGAACCTATCTTAGTACCTGGGTGGACAGAGCAATTAGATCGTTTGGACAACTCATCATTGCCCCTGTTTCTAAGGTGGGAGGGGAAGACCTGTGATGTGCTGATAGTTGTTGATGGACAAACCTTCTTCTGGTGGGCAGGTGACAAGATGACAGGACACGGTCGTGCGCTTTGATCCCTATCTTTTGCTTGGACCGCCCTTTCGGGTTTTCGGTCCACCGGGATACCCATTTTTGCCCAAGCTGCCTTTTCAGGTTTTCGACTTGCCGGGTGTACAGATTTTTTCTTTTCATCCCTTATTTTTGCCCGAACCTTTTTGGTTCGCCGGGAAGCCCTTATTTTTGCCTAGGTGCGTCAACCTAGCGGGTCTTTGATTATGCGTAGTATTTTTTCGACTATGTCCATGGTCTCCGAATGTAGGGAGTTGCCCATGTTAGAAGTGTTTTGTCATGCCCCAGAAGATGTTTGATCATGCAAGATTTGTTGCTGGAATTCCTCAAATGACTCAGGCGGAGATTTGCCCCAGGCTATTTGGTCTTTGAGAGATTCTCCGAATCTTGATTGGATTGCCCCAGGTGATGGACCATGATCATGTCGTACCCCTTGATTGGAAGTGCTTTTGTTCACTAGGTATTCATCGTGCGAATTTCCCTGCTGCTCAAACAAATATTCATATGCAAACAAAGTTATGTTAAAAATGCAAAGCTTATGTCTGTTTCGAAGTTTTTTTTTTGGAAATGCATTCTTTTTCATAAAACAAGTGAATGTTTGTAAAACGTGATGTCAAACTCCGTATTTTATCGCAAGCCTTAAGGAGTCAGGATACCTTTCGTAACAGTATGCTTTCGAACTAACCCATGCTTCAGCTAGGACTTTTAAAGGTTGTAGCGTGGCCTGGTTCACGGTTTTAAGAAACAAAGGATAAATGCTCAAATTATTTGTACCCACCCACTCTTCGTGATGTTCTTCAAACCTAAACTCAGATGATCATGCGTTAGACTTTGTTGCGTCTTTGCTTTGATATACCAGTGATGGTTCCGATACTGACGGTTTCTTTTGATTAGGCAGTCATTTTTGTTTTTGTTGAGGGTTTGTATGACCTCTTTCTTTTTGATTTTGTTATCCCTGTTTTTTTTGCCTGAACTGTTCCTTTTGTGATTACAGTCAGCGGGATGCCCCAGTCTTGTAAGTCTTTTTTATAGGTTTTGACTTATTGGGTTTTTATTTTTTAAGATATAATGACTGCCTATCCTTATGATTATTCGGAATCATCACTGTCTTCTTTTGTAAGGACCTCTTTGGTGCCATTCGTTATGCACTTGGATCAACTGAGAGACTACCCTGCCCCAGGTTATGATTAAGGGTTTTAAATTTCGAAAAGAAAAACTCCTACTTCTTTGGCTCAGAGGGGTTGACGAGGGATTATCTTCCTTATAACTCCAGTGTTTAAGGATTGAAACAATGTCTGTACCTCATCAGCGGGGTCTGTTCAAAAGCATACTGTAAGGATCGTGGTATCGTTTCGTCATCCTCCCTCAAGAGGCTTAGAATTATTAATCGAGCATTGATCACCAGAAAAAATATGAAAATAATTTGCATATAGTGAATACGAATATATTGCTTCAAAACAGACATATGCGATGCATTAATGAAATAACAACGTTTAACATGAACAAATGTTTGAACAATCAAAAGAAAATTACAACTTGAAAAATTCTAATGAACAAAAGTCTTCTAGTCTCAGGACTTGTTACTTCAACTGGTGCATCTTATAGGGATGGCAGAAGACCTCAGCTTGACCCACTTGGGTGAAATCCACTACTCCTTCATTAATCAGATCCTGGACCTTGTTCTTCAGAGCCCAGCAGTCGGCAGTGTCGTGTCCAGGGATATCAGAGTGATATGCACACCTTTTGTTGGGATGATAGTTAGGAACAGAGATGTTGGGGTTCCGGGGAGGAGCCCTTAATGTAATCAGATTCAACCTCAGCAGGTGTTGCAGTGCTTGAAACAGAGGCATGTTAAGTTGGGTGAACTGCCTCTTGGACCTGCTTGGCCTACTCAGATCAACCTGTTGCTCTGGGCGAGGTTGTAGTTGGACCTGTGAAGTAGCAGCAGCTTGGGGAGGTCCATTCTTCACCATACCAGACCCTTGTCCTCTTGGAAGCTGATCAGTGACCTGGTTCCTGACTTGGACTGGTTGCTTCATGTTGTATCTGTCTTGATGAAGCTGGTTGACCATGGCTTTCAACTCTTCTAGCTCCCGAGCCAAACTTTGGATAAGGGCCATTTGCCCTAGCATCTGAGTCCTTATTGCATCTACCTCAACTTGCAGATGTTTCAACTGTTCGTCCTTATCATCTTCAGGACTTTTCTTGGCCAAGTTCCCCATGAGGAGTGTCCTCAACTCTTCCTGCCCCTTGGATAGGCTTAAGAAGATCTCCCTGAATTGAGTCTCTTGAGCATGAAGACCCTGGTTATCTTGTTGGGAAGCCATTGCTGAAATAAACAGCGGAGAAGGTAAGTGACCTGTAATAAGGGTACCTGTAATGCAATGATATGGCTGATATGCATGCAATGTTTTCAAGGACCTCGCGGGGTAAACAGAGAAATTGTTAGAATTTGAATTTGGTTAGCTTGATGAGGGAACTTCATGTTGTTGAGAGTCCTTCTTCAAGAGTCAAGGCTCACCATATCGAGTGGGTCATAGCCCCTGACTCAAGTTATCAACCTTGGCTAGAGGAAAATAAATCCCCTTTGCCCCTTGCTGGACATTTGATTCATCATGACCTGCATCAAAAAACCCTTGAGGTCCTTGAAATGGATTAGTCCTTATGTAGGATGCATGCAATGGTATGATGTCATGATGCATGGGGTAATGTGGGTAAACCCTGTTATGAGTCCCTAATTAAGGACTGTAAACAAAACCTGCAAGAAACTCAGTAACCCTGTTATGAGTCCCAATTAAGGACTATGAACAAAACCTGCAAGAAAACTCAGTAAATCATGTTATGAGTCTCAATTAGGGACTATAAACAAAACCTGCAAGAAACTTAGTAACCCTGTTATGAGTCCCAATTAGGGATTATAAACAAAACCTGCAAGAAACTTAGTAACCCTGTTATGAGTCCCAATTAGGGATTATAAACAAGACCTGCAAGAAAACTCAAGTGTCAGATAACAAGTAGTCAAGTTGGAAGGCACACAAGTCACACAATAGAAGCCCTTAGAGTTTAGGCCAGCATGGGGTCTGGGTATTACCCTCTTGAAGTTAGTGGGCTCAACCTGTCCTATTAGAAGTAACCGGGTTCTAAGGGTCCCAATATCACTGGATTGCTTTCATTGTTCATCGTTCCGATTTAGCCACTGAACTGGCGACCGAAATATCCCAGGAAAGCAACCCTCAATTGAGTGTAGTATCGAGTATCAACCAACCTCGGACTGCACCAAAGTCAGTTA
This sequence comes from Vicia faba, assembly GCA_948472305.1. Taxonomy (NCBI): domain Eukaryota; kingdom Viridiplantae; phylum Streptophyta; class Magnoliopsida; order Fabales; family Fabaceae; genus Vicia; species Vicia faba. The sequence goes on from OX451741.1 coordinate 804,317,136, forward strand.
TCTCACTACCCTAAAGAGGCCAAGATAGTTCAATTAAGGTTCCTAAGGTCAGTTGATGCTTCACGACACCACATGGAGGCCCCGTACTCTCCTTGACTGAACTCAAGGGTTACCGGTACACACCAAAGTGCCACATCAACGTAGCAGACTGTTTCAACCATGTCGGTATACCCCGCACAGTTCCCTCACAGCCTTGTTGCTACTTTCTAAGAAGGTATCCCCAGATCCGGGTTTAGGATCTATAGAACTCCCAAGACAGTCCCACAATAATAAAGCAAACAATTCAGACAATTGAAAACACAAGTGATCTTAGTCCTAAGGTACACCTCACTTTTATAATATCCCCAGCAGAGTCGCCAGTTCTGTGATCGGTGGATCTGGAACTGACTGTTTAACGCTGGTTCGCGAAATGTCGCGGAAGCAAGAGTCGCCACCGTCTTTTATTTTCTCCAATATGGAAAGGACAAAAGCACAGAAAAATTCCTTATTGAGATTAGCTCTCGGTTCGGGAGGTAGATTTATAGAAAGGGAAGGTGTTAGCACCCTTTCTATCCATGGTTATCCATGGGCTCTTAGATACTTGCTCATTTGTGTTTTCAAAATGTTTGTTTGCTTTTCAAGGTGAGTGGGTTTGAAAAAGTTTCGTTTAAAATTTCAGTTCGACTCTTGTATCAGTCCTCAAGAATGTTTGAAAAGTTGTTTTTGAAAGCTTTTTGAAAAGTGTCGGTGTGAAAAGAAGTTTTTGATTTGTTTTGAATTAGAGCAAGTATCTACGAGTCATCTACCTACCCTGAGGAATTAGTCTGTGTAAGTTTCCTTTAGGTAGTGCCATCCCACCATTGAGAGGTAGGTAGCACCACCGTTGGAGGTGTTCGGGTCAATTCGAGGGTTAGGGACAGTGTGGTCACCGAGCAATAGTAAGATACCTTAGAAGCTACCCTTATGCCATTGATCTTTTTATTCCTAGGCGACCATTCCGAGGCAACTTTATTCGAGGCAACTAGATCAATGGAACATAAGGACTCACTAAGACGTCCTGTACTCGACGACCACGTTTCGAGGGGCAAGGCAACAGTGTGGTCACCAGAGCAACAGTAGGACACCTTAGAAGCTACCCTTATGCCATGTTCATGGACATAAGGACTTACTAAGACGTCCCGTACTCGACGACCACGTTTCGAGGGGCAAGGCAACAGTGAGGCGTACCCTAGGAGTGGTGTGTGAATTGTGTGTCATTTTCAGTTATTATTCGTCTTGATCATGCATTGAGTTTTCTACGCTTTGATTTTATTTTTGACATACATTCTTTCATGTGTTTTAACAGTTAAAAGGTGCGAGAATAAAAATGCGGAAAATAAAGGTCCTACGCTATTACAAGGCGCGGGTCTACAACGCCAAATTAAACCAAGACCCGATTTAAATAAAAGTACTGAAAGTAAATAAGTCTCTAATTATCTATTACAAGGCTTTGGGGCAAATACATTACATTCATAAAAGAAATAAAAAATAAATGCGCAAAAAGGAATTATAATCGAATGCGAGGGCGTTGGACCCTTTAAAGAATTTAAATTGAAATTATTAAATTAATTAAATTAAATAAAGGAAAGGACTTATTTTTTATGTTTTTTGTATTTATGAAATTTAATGAGAATAAAGGAAATTAATATTGAAAGAAATCATAATTCTAAATTGTTTTTAATTATAAAAAAAATGTTTAAGTTGTAACATAATTTATCCTAATTAATTAATTATAAGTTATTTACAAAAATAATTAATAATTAATAGTGACAAGAACAAAAAGATTATTTATTAAGAAGAAAGAATAAAAAAGGATAAAAGACCTATTTTTATGTTTTTAATTATTTAAGAAAGAAAAGCATTAAAGTTAAAACCTAAAATTAAAACTAAATTGATTACGAAATTTATTTACAAAAATGTTGATGAATTAAATTAAATAAAACATATTTTTATTTTATGATTTTCTGATTTTTTGGTTTTTATGAAAATTGTTTTTGATGAATTAATTAAAATAAATAAAACAAATAAAATAAATGAAAAGAAAGAAAACTATATGCAACCCATGGGGGGTGTTGACCCCAATTGAGGAGGTGGCTTGATGAATTTTGGCCCAATAGAAGGAGGCCCTTTGCTGACTTTTTGAATCATGTGGAGAACGTTTGACTGATGCGTATGGTGGATGGCTGGTAATAGCCACTGGATTGACCATTAGAGACACATGGCAAGCACAAACGCTGGGTGTATGATGGATCACTGAATGGTGTACTGCATGGGAAAGGGTTAAACAAAATAATAGAAATAATTTGAGGGGACCTGGGATTCGAACCCAGATCCCAGTGTTTACTGGCGAATGCCTTTACCAAGTGGGCTATTGATGCGCGTTTGTATTGTAATGGAAAATAAATAATATGAAACAAAATCAAAATCAACGTTATGAAATAAAAAAAAGGCGATGGAATTCAAACCCTCCATTCACGTCGTGCCACGCAGTCTTCTTCTCCAATCGTTCCTGTAACAAAAAAAGGATAGCGGGGGTTTTAAACCCCCCCCCCCCCAAAACACAGGCTTATGGATAATAGCTAATAGCTCATGTTCAATCATAAATTGAGCGCGATGGGTGATTTGGAATCATTGGAATGTCACGAGTGCAATGGTAGTGGTCTCGTGGTCCAATTTTTTCAGAGGAAAGAAACCCCAATTCACAGCTCCTGCAACCCTAGAAAGTTTCAATGGAATATTTCGCTACAGGCGTTGTTAGTTAAATTAAAGGTTACCATTAGTCTCAGAACCTTCATATTAGTGTAAATCCATATTCAAAATGTATAAAAAATGCATGTATATTGGAACACGATTATGAGAAAAGTTTGAGAAAGTTTGACATCAATATACCAATTCCTTGCGCGTGGGGAGTTAATTCTGATTGGAATAGCTTCCTTGGGATGTCAGCCACGTGTTTGGATAGGAATGAGGACTTGAAACAAGCTCTAGAGGTGTTTTCAGTTTTGAAAATTTTGAGAGAAAAGTGCAATGTTGTTTTGAGGTTGCAGCGCAGCTTCGGTCTTGTTTCTGCTTGTGATAGCTTGTATATGCAATATGTAACATGTTTTGATAAGAATTATGGCCTCATAATGCCTTGCATTCATGCTCAAGATTTTCCATAAACCTCCATTAACAAACTTTCCATCTTTGTACCAATTTTGAATTCTTGCTTGATTAGGCCTTGGTACGAATTTGGGATGTTGTATAATAATGATTCAAAGCTAATCAAAACCAAATATGTCCCTTAATTAACCTTCTTGATTTTTATTTGATTTTAAAGGATTTAAAATGAATTAAATCCAATAAAATCAAATAAAAATGAAAAAATTAATTTTAAATTTTGAAATAAAATGTGGGACACGTGGGAAGCATGGCCAAGCTGATTCAAGTGGAAAAAGTGGGGCCCTTTTGTCAAAAAATGAAATTTCAAGGATAAATGATTTTGACTATTTCACAAAAATTTCCCAACTTCTCCAATGCATATATTGCTCAATTTTGAAGTTATGAACATGTTCTTGGACATTTTGGAAAGGTCTTGAAGTCCTCTAACCAATGTCTTTGGTTCCATGTCATTTTGATTTACCAATTTCAAGTTATGGTCTTTGACTTAAAGTCCCTTTTTGTTGACTTTTGAAAATGACTTATAATGTTGAAATTGATAACTTTTTGTGAGAGCATTTCTTGGACTTGGAATGTGAAGATGAGTTGTAGGAAATGTCTTCCCCTTCAAGATGAGCATTGGATGGAATTTTTCTGATGAACCATGAAAAAGTTATGCCTTGGTCAAGTTACAGTTGACTTTTCAACTGTCCAAAAATAGAAACTTTTACATCTTGAGACTTTTTGAGCCAGGCTTTGAGAATCATGATCAAGCATTGATCAAATGATGTTTGTGGCTTCAAAATAAGATGTTGACCAAAAATTTTGACTTTTGACTGCCAAATGACCATTTTGCCCCTACAGTTGACTGTGGAGCAATTAGGGTTTTTGACTGTGCAACTTGACCTTGTGAGCCTTGAAACTTGACATGTAGGTGCTTGACAATGTATATGAGCATGTGGGACTTGATTGAGCCCTTGAAAATCTCAACTTCCTTGCAAGAACCAAAACCCTAGTTTGACTGGCTTAGGAGGATGGTTGACTGTGTAGCCCTTGAGTAGACTTGAGCCATTTGAGGTGATGCTTGTCAAAAACTTTGAAGATTTATGGGAGGGAAAATTTTGGTGTACAACACCAGTCTGTGTAATTCCTCAATCTAAGACAGTCATGTATTAAAGAGCAACTTACAGTCTGCAGATATGCAATATCAGACAGACTCAACACTTCAGCTTTCCATACAAATTTGTCCAAATCAGAAAAAACAGAGGTATTTGTGGTTTCCATTTGCATGCTCGAGGATGAGAGCGTCGGCAGATCATCTTTAAGTCTGATGTACATAGATCAGAATGAAAACAGGTTGTTAGTAATCATAGGTTGCTAATTCATAACTTCATAATAAAATCACTTACTTCTCTCTAAGGTTTTTAACCTCCTCAATAGACAAATCATTGATGAGCAGTTTTGTGCCGTTCCAAGCATTTGATACATTTAAAGGATAATTTCCTGAAAATTGAGATATTTATAAATGACAACACTTAAAGTTGGATATAATAATTGGATATAATAAGAAATAGTCACATAGCATACCTTGAGGTTCCTTGATCCTTGCATTCATAAGTAGGAGAGCAATACTACCATCAGCCTTATGAGTCGTATAATACTCATTCAGTTGCACAGCTAATTTACCCCAAAGAGTACATTGCACATGATGTTTGCTGATTGACAGGAATTACAAAACAAACAACATGAACATGTTAGACTTTTATATTTATCAGCATCAATGTTAACAAACAAAATGAAACACCTACCTCAGATCAGTTAATGAAAACACAACCTTGCTTTTGTTGTTATCAGGAATTATCTGGGCTTGGGATATTTCAGTAACCCCACCAATTATATCTGCACAAAAGTTCACCACAGACAGTTATGTATAACAGAGAAGTCACAATACAATGCGTTCTATTATAACAGTAAAAATGTAACTCACCATATAACAAATTTGTTCTGTATTTACCCTCAATAATAGCATTTATTCCAATTAACTTGAGGTGGTTCAGAGGTATGTTAGCAAGTTGGACCTTTTTGATGGAAGTTGAACCACAGCAAATCAATTTGAACTTATGATCAGTGGATTTGAAGGAGAAATCATTGCTGGAAACTTTGAAATTCTGCATTATGTAGGAACAACCAAGTTCAAGCTGTGTTTTGAATTTTGATACCAAATAAGATGGCACAATGGCTTGAATCAAATCCAACTGTGAAAATACAAACATCTTGAAATCAATATCATATACCAGTACTGTTACAACAAAATCAGAATGGCAAAGCAGAAACGTTTAGATTGTATTATACCTTTGAATCAAACAGAATAAGCTCTAAGTGCTCTCTATTCTGAGAACTGGTAACAGACCACAGATGCTTACATCTAACAGCAACCTTCCACAAATCCTTCGAATCGTCAATGCTACTGATATACTCGATTGGGCGCGCCATCGTCACGCAGCGATTCGTAACAGCGCAGAGAGCCTTGCGTGAATGAAAACGAAAGGGACGTCTGTAGCAATGGCTTGCGTGAATGAAAACGACTGGAAGGTGTTAAGCAATGGAGGTTATACATAAGTACACATTGGGGAAGGATTGAAGGAAGAGTGAAAAACTTTTGGTGTTCCATTTGAATTTGAATTCTGATTAAGAGAGACATAATGGTTTGGAATGGGGAAGAGGAAGAGAGGCACAATGAATGGCAAGGAATAATGAATTGGTATTCCCCATGGTTGGGTTTCTCACGCTGCCTGCACAATAAATTGAATTGGTTCTTTATTTTAAAAAACAGTATAATATGTGGGATTTATTTGGAAAAAAAAATTGAAAATGTGGTGAAAAATTGTGGGAGTGCCACATCAGATTCAAATCAATGTGGTGCAAGATATTTTGGAGTTTCCAATTTTACCCCAATATAATAGACCAACAATGGATTTTTTCAGCTGTGGTGTTGTGGTAATTTCCAGGGACTATCATTTTTATAGATTTATAATAGATGATAAATATTGCATTCAAACAAAAATCAAAAATAGATTAATCAATAATTTCTTACGGAATATAAAACCAAAAATACGTTAATCAATAATTTCATAAATTTAAACAATCGTGCATAAAGGGTACCAAAAAAATTTCATATCTAAAAAAAAAAGGCAGAATTATCAATTTTTACTCTCCTCCTAATAATTCACAATCAATACAACAGTAAGCATAAATAATTTAATAATATTTTAATTTAATCCAGATATATTAAACTGCATTTAAATATTCTCATCCCAATACAATTTATATCTCAGTTCCAATTTCCAATTTTCATCTCAGTGATAATTTTCTCAGTCAAATTTTATCAGTCCTCAAATATGTGTTATCTTTCGAAAAGCATCTCAAGCAATCATTACGGAACTTGATAAATGTTAAATTGTAATTCATATGTGTCAAAGAAGATTTGATTTATTTTAGATTTAAATAGATTTGATTTAAGTCCAGAATTGATTTGATTTGATTTAGTAACAAAAAGATATTTTGGGCTTTGGGCTTAGGGTGTAAGCTCAGTTATAAATAGAGGGAGTAACCCCTATTTTTGAAAGCAAGTCAAGTAAGTCAATTCATTGTAATCACAGATTTTGTAGTTGCAAGTGATTAAGAAAGTTTTCCACAGTTTGTGGGCAGAGAGAAACTCTGCAGAAATATTTGTCTTGTCTTCTTTTCTTTGTTTTTCTCATAACTAATCGTCATTGTGGTAGAAATTCATCATAGTCTTTTGGTGGATTTCCGACATCTGGTATCAAGAGCTTTTTTTTTCGATTCAAGGGAAGTGTCAATCAAGAACGATTGGAGAATTCACGATGACAAGTTATGGGAATGCAAACTATCCAGCAACGCTACTAATTCTGAAAGTTGACAACTATGAGAATTGGTGCAAACAGATGAAAGTCTTATTCAGGTGTCAAGGTCTTTGGGACCTTGTAAAAGATGGAGTCGAAGCGCTTGGCGAAAACGCTTCAGAAGAAGAAAAGAAGAAATACACAGAATCTGAGAAGATGAGTTATAAAGCATTATTTATAATTCATCAATGTGTCAGACCAGACAATTTCGAAAAGGTTAGTGATTCAGAATCTGCAAAAGAAGCTTGGGAGATCCTTGAGAAGTCTTTTGGAGGCGCTGAGAAGGTGAAAGAAGTGAGGTTACAAACTCACAAAAGGACCTATGAACTGCTTCAGATGGAAGACAGTGAAAACATATATGATTTCTTCATTAGAGTTACAAAACTAGTAAATTAAATCAAGATATGTGGAGAAGCGTTAACAACAAGAGTTATTGTGTCGAAGATCTTGAGATCTTTAGCTCCTAAGTTCGACCATATAGTGGTGGCGATAGAAGAGGGGAAAGACTTGTCGAAATTGACAAAGGAAGAGCTTCAAGGGACGCTTGAATCTCATGAACAAAGAATGAACAAAAGAGCTGCAGGAAAATCGAAGAGTGGTGTGGCCTTGCAGGCACATTCAGCAAAAGAGACCAAAGGCAAAGGAAAGTGTTTCGACAGAGGTAAAGGTGGCTACAACAAATCGAATGGTAGAGGAAACCAAATCGAAGGAGACGTGTTGAATCAAAGAAGACCATACCAAGGCAACCAAAGAGGTGGTGTTGCAAATAGAGGAAGAGGTGGTGGTCGAAAACCTGATAAGAGTCACATTCAATGTTACAATTGTCAGAAATATGGACACTATTCGAGTGATTGTCCAGAAAAACGAAAGAATCAAGAAAGTGATGCAAATCTTGCAAAACATGAAGAAGAAGAGATGATGCTGATGGTCACAACAAGAGATGAAGATAGATTCAAGGATCAATGGTACTTGGATTCAGGATGTTCATCACATATGTCTGGAAGGAAAGACTGGTTTGTCAATATAAAGCCATCAAAGAAAAATATGGTAAAATTTGCAAATGACAATACCCTGACAGCTGAAGGTATTGGTGATGTTATGATTATGAGGAAAGATGGCAAAAGGTCAGTAATCTCCAATGTGTTGTACATACCAGGCATGAAGAGCAATTTGCTCAGTATAGGGCAGTTGGTCGAAAAGAATTATAAAGTGTTAATCGAAGATAAGTTGATGAGAGTCGTTGATGCAAATGGGAGAGTAATCTTGAAGGCTCCTATGTCTCAGAATCGAACCTGCAAGATTGAACTAAATGTGATGGAGCACAAGTGCCTTTCGGCTGCAGCTAGCAGAGATGAATGGATATGGCATTATAGACTAGGTCATCTCAACTTCAGAGACATCAGAGATTTGAAGAGAAGAAATATGGTTTCAGGATTGCCTAAAATTGACATTCCAAATGAAGTATGTGAAAAATGTGTGCAGGCGAAGCAACACAAGAATAGCTTCAGCAAGGATGCAGGAAGCAAATCGAAGGCTAGTCTTGAAGTCATATACTCTGATGTATGTGGACCAATCCAGGTGGATTCGATGGGAGGTAACAAATACTTTGTTACATTCATAGATGATTTCAGTCGAAAGCTATGGACTTACCTGATCAAGAAGAAAAGTGAAGTGATCGAAGTATTTACCAGGTTTAAGTCTATGGTCGAAAGACAAAGTGGTCGAAAGCTCAAAGTTTTGAGAACTGATGGTGGAGGAGAATATGTGTCGAAAGACTTCGTCATATTATGTGAAAAGGAAGGGATTGTGCATGAGGTGGTGCCACCTTATACTCCACAACAAAATGGAATTGCAGAAAGGAAAAATCGAACCATCATGAATATGGTGAGAAGTATGTTGAAAGGCAAGAGTTTACCTAAAGAGTTTTGGGGTGAAGTTGTTTCGACTGCAACATACATTTTGAACAGATGCCCTACAAAGAAGCTAGAAGGAATTACTCCAGAAGAATGTTGGTCTGGTGTGAAGCCTAGCTTGAGTTATCTGAAGGTATTTGAATCTATTGCACATAGACATCTGCCAGATCAGTTGAGAAGAAAACTTGATGACAAGTCAAGTCAAATGATCCTAGTTGGATATCATTCGATAGGAGGCTACAAGTTGTTCGATCTAGAGAACAAGAAGATTGTGATCAGCAGGGACGTGATCATAGATGAGTTTAAAGAATTGGATTGGACTGCAAATGTCAAGAAAGATTCAGTGGGAATCCTATTCGAAGAGCCAGAAACTCAAGTCGAAAGAGAAGTTCGACAAGAGGAACCAACAAATATACCAAGTACAAGCAGACCTCAAAGAACAAGACGCATGCCTGCAAGATTGCAAGATTGTGTGATTACATCAGATGATGTAATAGATAATGAAGGTGAGCTGGTACATTATGCTTTCTATGCAGATGTCGAACCTGTTAATGCAGCTGAAGCATTAAAGGATTCGAAGTGGGTGAAAGCAATGAACAAAGAAGTAAAGTCTATCGAAGACAACAACACTTGGTCACTTGTCGAATTGCCTCAAGGCAATAAGGAAATTGATGTCAAGTGGGTATACAAAGTGAAAACGAATTCAAAAGGTGAAGTAACTCGACACAAAGCAAGACTTGTGGCGAAAGGATTTCTACAGAAAGAAGGAATAGACTTCGACGAAGTTTTTGCACCTGTTGCTAGGATCGAAACAATCAGGTTGGTTGTTGGTCTAGCAGGAATCAACAGTTGGCACATATGTCAGATGGACGTGAAGTGTGCATTCCTAAATGGACCCTTAGATAAAAGAAGTCTATGTTAAACAACCAGTTGGTTTTGTGAAACATGACGAAGAAAGAAAGGTGTACAGGCTACATAAAGTCCTGTATGGATTGAAACAAGCTCCAAGGGATTGGAATAAGAAAATTGACAGTTTTCTAAGGGAGAAGGAATTTGTGAAGTGCACAACTGAACACGGAGTATATGTAAGAAGAAGCAAGAGTAAATTGCTTATACTATGTCTCTATGTAGATGATTTGTTGATAACAGGTAGCTGTAAAAGTGAGATCGAAGACTTCAAAGGTGATCTCAGCAAGGAATTCGAAATGTCTGATTTGGGTGAGATTTCATATTTCCTTGGTATCGAATTCTACAAGAGCAGTAGAGGTTTGATGATGCATCAAATAAGATATGCAGGAGAAATTCTCAAGAGGTTTGAGATGGAAGAATGCAACTCAACTTCGACACCTGCAGAACCAAGACTGCAACTGTCGAAAGATACAGATGAAGATGATGTTGATCCAACCCAATACAGAAGACTTATTGGATCATTAAGATATCTTTGTCATACAAGGTCTGACTTAGCATACAGTATAGGTATGGTAAGTAGATTTATGCAGAAGCCAAAGGTATCACATCTAGCAGCAGTGAAGAGGATACTAAGGTATCTCAAAGGAACTTTCGATTATGGCATTTTGTTTCCTGCAGTTGATAAAGGAAAAGAATGCAAGTTAGTGGGATACACTGATTCGAGTTGGTGTAGTGATGCTGAAGATCGAAAGTCAATAGCAGGATATGTGTTTATGCTAGGTGGTGCACCAATTGCTTGGAATTCGAGAAAAGAACCAGTAGTGGCATTATCGTCATGCGAAGTAGAATACTGTTTCCAGTGATTTCTGGTAAACAACCGCCAGTCTTCCAAACTATCGAATAAACTTACTGACTGTTATTCAATTTCTCTGGTAACTCACAGGATCGACTAGATTGATCCTAGGATTCCTTGGTCATTAGGGTAACTCTCATGATCGAACAGATATTCATGGTTGGTATTTGAGTGTTGTGTAGGTGTTTGACTTATTTCGATTTCTCCCTTACAGATCTAAAGGTGTAATCAAAATGTATGTGCGCGAAACTAACTTGCATGAATAAATGTTAATTGTAAAGACATGTAAAATTGCATAAAAGGCAAGTAAATGGCTTCGAATTATAAAAACAGTTAATGTAAAAGATGCTCTGGAACGTAAAAGATTCGAAATATAAAGAAAGCGTTAAATGCAAGAAATCTGTAAATGACTTTAAGTAAAAATAGGCTTTCGAAAGACAAAACTTGAAGATAAAGGCATGAAAAGTATGACAGTTTTCTGAAATGTAAAGTGTTTGAAATGTAAAGAAAGCATTAAAATGTAAGGCTTCAATGAAAAGATTTCGAAATAAAAAGACTTTAAATGAGAAAACTTGTAAATGGTATTTGGCAGAAAGATAAAGGAAAGTGCTGGAAATGATAAAAGGTTTTCATTAAAACATAAACATGTGGTGCTATCATACGTACATTGCTCTTGCATTCGTTTCCCTAGCCATGTGGTAATTTGAATGTTTACTGAGTATTTAGTACAATAGATATGACACACGAAATCCTAATACTAAGACTTCTATTTATACTAATTCGACCATAACGGTCTTGCTATAAGATTATGCCACGTTCAGAACATGCAGAACAATGTCTCTCTCTTGTTTCCACGTGTCTCCAAATGCTCCAGCACATAAATTTCAAACTTCAAATGTCCCGCTTGCATTTGAATTTCAAATGTTTTGGTACTTCTCCGCTTCGAACGCACTTCTCAGACACAGCCTTGTTGTCGTTTCGAGACTTCTTTAGATATGTTCCCATAATTGCCACTCGAAGCTCCAAGCTTTGATATGCTTATTCGAAACACTGCTTCTGCTACTTCGAAACATGACGCTTTGTTTCATTTCGATCGAAACGTTCAATTCATTTGGCTTCTAATAATATTATCAAAATCTTCAGCCAACAAATACATAGCTGCTTCTCTTTGTGCATGTCAAGCAACCTGGATGGTGAACTTGGTCGAAGAGATAACAGGGAAAGATCATGGAACAATTACCATGAAGATAGACAGCATGTCAGCTATTAATTTGGCAAAGAACCCAATAGCACATGGTCGAAGTAAGCACATCGAAATGAGGTTCCATTATCTTCGAGAGCAGGTAGCAGATGGAAAGATGAATTTGGAACACTGCACAACTGAGAATCAGATTGCAGACATCATGACGAAGGGAGTGCAAGTCGAAGTATTCAGAAAGCTAAGGGTCATGATGAACATAGACAGTTTAGACACAATGAACTAGGTGGTGTGTTAAATTGTAATTCATATGTGTCAAAGAAGATTTGATTTATTTTAGATTTAAATAGATTTGATTTAAGTCCATAATAGATTTGATTTGATTTAGTAACAAAAAGATATTTTGGGCTTTGCGCTTAGGGTGTAAGCTCAGTTATAAATAGAGGGAGTGACCTCTATTTTTGAAAGAAGTCAAGTAAGTCAATTCATTGTAATCACAGATTTTGCAGTTGCAAGTGATTAAGAAAATTTTCCACAGTTTGTGGGCAGAGAGAAACTCTGCAGAAATATTTGTCTTGTCTTCTTTTCTTTGTTTTTCTCATAACTAATCGTCATTGTGGTAGAAATTCATCATAGTCTTTTGGTGGATTTCCAACAATAAATACAACAAAATTATAATAATCTTATTATAATAATTTCCGATTTATGACAAAATCAATGACATAACAATGGAGGAAACAAAACAGAGGAAACTAAACATTGTATTGGTTTTTCCGTAAACAAAAAAACATTAGATCTTGAAAACAAGATGAATAGATTTTTCATATTTTTTACAGATCTTAGGATGAAGTGGTTTATTTACGGAGTAATAGATTAATATTTCAGCTCCAAAAGTAAACAAATAGAGTAAAATATTCATCTTATTAAATTTTTTCTCTCTAAGAAAACATATTTATATTGAAACTCGCTTCATATTCTTCATCTCGGTGCAAGTCCTGATCTTTTGAAAATTGAATCATCAAGATTGAAATTTTAATCAAGCAGGCTGTAGAAAAAAATATAAAACATATGAAGCAAAAGGAAATAAATGAGACAAAGAAAACAAAATAAAAAAACAAAATTAATAACTAAGTGATAAAAGATAGAGAACAAGAAGAAAGGAAGGAAACATTGAAAATAAATCTGCCTTTGCTGAGTTTCTAAATCCGAGAAAAAGCAAATTAAAACGGTTAGGGTTTGAACACTAACAATAATATATATAAATATATATATAATATAACTATGGTTAACCTAATGAATATGTGTATTGTGCTTCAAAATTTACCAACGATTGTTGCAGAATCAAGGAGAAGAGAGACTTTGGTGACTATTTTAGTGGCCATGGTAGGGTTTGAGAAAGTATATAGTGAATAACGATTTTTAATAGAAAAAACAAATATGTTGATGAGATTAGATAGTATGTTGATGAGATTAGATTTATCGAATGAGATGATACGATGAAATGAAAGGAAGAGAAAATTAGGGAATGGAGATAGTGAAGAAAATTAGGGAATGGAGATAGTGAAGAAGGTAGATACTGAATGACAGAAAAGAAAGTGTTAGATAGGTGCAGGTCAGAGGAATAAATTTATAAATGTCGATTCAAGAATTAGAAGGGTTGGTGTTTTAAACACTATGCTATCAAATTGGTAGTATTTCCTAATGCTAGAAATGATAAACGCCACATATTGTAATCTATAATACTACTTATTCCAATAAAGATATTATAATTAATTAGAATTTAAGGTAAATAAATGATTTTAATAGATAATTCCATTAAGAGGCATGAAAAACACTCTTAAAACTGCTTTAGTTTGAATAATAAAGTATTTTTTATGGTAATTAGTTTTTATATATTAAAGTAGATTCGAGTGACCATTGGCAGAAATAATTAGAAAAAAAGGCCAAGTAACAATGAGATTTCAGATTCATTCAATTGCACAAAAAGCTCAAACCTAATTAATTCGATAAACAGGTACACCATGGGAGAACGCCAATGATAATTCTAATGCAGCTCAATGCAAAAGAAGAAATGGCCACAAATAAATAACACACACTTTGAATTTCAATCATTAATAAGTGAAAGAAAAAAAGCTAACAAAGCCATATGTTTGGTGTTTGAATATAAGAAAACACCATTTATTCTATTAATTGGATGATAACATATGGACACAGCCATTGTATAAGAACACAGTAATGAGAGAAGAACTAGTGATATACTGCAGCTGCTAAACAAGGATTGGTTCACATAGTTTATTAAAAAGGAAAGTACTAAAACACTAGAATAAGCAAGTAAAGAAAATGAACCAACACACAATCTTTGATTAGTCTTTTCTTGGAACCGTTTTACAGAATTTCATTACATGATATAATAACAGAGAAAATAAACTCACAAATGAAACCCTCTTGTAATCATCCCATAAATCATACATCCAAATTTTCCATTTGGATACTGCTCTTAAGAGGCACATACTCTCCGAGATAGCCACCAAGATGATCATGCAAAGCACTCTTATCAATCCCTTGATGATGATAACTTTTACAAACATAGTAGAACACACTCTGCACCAACAACCCAACCAAATTGACAATAACAAGCACACCAACCAAGAAGCCACCAATAACAATCCTAGCAAAAACACCATAACCATCCCCGCCATGAACCACCACGGCACTAAACACCCCAGCAATAAGCCCACAGATAAACAAATAGCCACAAACCAAAACCGCAGCATACCTAACCCTCCCCTTCAACAACTCATAACTCTTCTTCATAGCAGCAAAACCATAAACAGGTTCCAAAACAGAAACCACACTAGCCAAATGCCACAATGCAGTAATGTAAACATGAGCAACAACAAACAGCAAGAGAATCACAATAATAGAGAAAAACAACAAAAACGTATTATCCGTATCCGCGGCAATAATAAGAAGAACCAAAGAGAAAACAAAGATGGTATTATAAAGAGTCATAAGAAGAGTAACCCATAAGAAAGTAATGAACAATCTCTTAAAAACTTTGGGAATAGCGGACATAGTGGAAGAAAAAGAGACCGGCTTAGATGTATAGAGTGAAGCAACGGTGAAAACAACAGCAGCGGTGGAGAGGAGAGAGAAAGCGAAGAGGAAAATGAGGTAAAAGAATTGAAAAACGAGGAGGAGAGTCCAATCATGAGAGGTTTGTGAGGGATCAGTGAAAGGAGATTGAAGATGGGAAAGTAAGGGATGTGTGAAAAGGGAATGAGCTAGAATAGCGAACGAAAGGGGAAAAATTAGGGTTAGGGTGATTAGGTAGAAGGTTTTAGGGGAAGTTTTGGGGATTGAGATTGATTCGGTTAAGATGTTGTGGATGTTGAGGAATTGGAGTTCTTCAGGAGCTAGATCCATTGTTATTGGGGATGCTAAAATGGATTTGAAGATTGAAATTGAATCTAGGGATTTGGATTTGAACAAGATAGGGAAAAAAGAAAGATGTGGAAGAAGATGGATTTGGAGTAACTTGCTTGCTTTTGTTTTGCTTTTTGTTTTTTTGTGTCGACACGTTTTTCTGAACAAGCTATTTAGATTCCAGATGTTCAAACTTCACCATACCTTCCCAATCTTCATATTATTATACTACTACTATTAGTTAAATGATTAATCAGTTAGTTAATGTATGTGGACTTCGCAATTTTGTTTTTTTAACGCCAGTAACAAATCCGTAATATCTATAATGAATTAAAATTCATATTACATGTTTTTTCCGGTTAATTTTTAAGTATTCATTTATTTATAATAAATTGTATAATTATTTTTATAATTTCAATTATATATAATAACAATAAAAGAAATAATTAAAAGATAAACATTAAAATGATTCGTCTACCGCTGATATCTCATAGATATATTTACATATACATGTGAATCTAGATGCGTTAATAAACTCAGTTGAATTTAGATAAGTTAATTTTAGAATTACACATTTGAATAAAATCGTTTTTCAATTCAAATAAAATTACTTTTTAGATATTTGTCAATTTTTTCAAACCTAAAATTTATGACAGCTTCCATTAAATATCGGTTTTAAATATTTCTTATTATATCATATTTATAATTTTTACAAACCTACAATGTATGACAGCTCTTCGTCAAATTTCAGTTCTAAATGAATATTTACACTCTACGGTATCTTGAAATAAGTTATATAGTTGAAATTAGTTAAAATAATGAGTTATTTGTGTTTATAGTATAACATGAATATTTCTTATATATAGGTCTTTTAACATTAGTTAAATTCTGAGCATTGTAGACTCTAACAATAAGCTTGATTACATAAATTCTTTCTAAAATTTCAACAAACATTCATTACAGAAATTTTTCCCAAATTTCAACAGAATATGTGTTACGACACAAATTCAACTAAATCAGGAAAAATCTGATACAGTCAAATATCATATAGAAATATTTCCGGATATGATATGATTTTCAATTAAAAAAAATATCAATAACAAGTTTGTATACACATTATACGTCTCTCAGTCTCGTTTGACAAGTTTATATACATTTATTCACTTGATTAACATTTATATAGTTACAAACATAGCAAGCGTTTTGGATGTGTCTATTTATAAATTAAAAAAAATTTATTTTGCGCCATTTATAAAACAAATTGTATAATTAGTTTAATTTTTTTCGTTTATACAAATATTTGTAACTTACTCTCATTTATAAAAATTATTATAATTTATTTTCATTTATAAAAATATTTTTATCAACATATAGAATTTTGCTCATATATATATATATTAAGAATTTCATTTAAGATATGTTGATCGTGCGGTTGACCAGAATCTGGAGAGTGACCGGAGGATGATCTTCAGTCGGCCAGAGGATAGAGGGAGTTGTACCTGCAAGGTACTCCAACGATCAAGTAAGAGTGATAGTAAGGAGGTACTAACAGAATATCAGGTAATGAGTAGTAAAAATGTGATACTTGTGCCTCACAGGTGTGAGGGTTTATATAATGCCCATGGCGCGTGACCATTGGTTCCTGATTTTCTCTCTAGATATGCGGGTCCAGAAAATCAGGTAACTGTCAGGACTTGGTCAAATCAGACAGATGTACTTGTAACTAGCCGTTGGTTCCGGGGAGGAGGCTGGTTGCGGGCATCTCTCTGATCGGTCCTGATGGTCTGCACGACGTTGGTGTCAGGCAGGCTGAGAAGACGCTCGATGGACATCTTAGACCGGTGATGAACCAGAAGAGTAAGAGGATGATATTGTCCGACAGGTGCAGGCAGTCCGGATCACGGTCAGTGAGTGACACCTATGAGATGTCTTAGACTGAGTCCACTCAAACTTTCGGGTCAGTCCAAAACATATAATAATATAAAAATAATTTTAATATAAATTTTAATATGTACTCACTAAATGTTAATATATTAAACAATCAAGATTTACTCACTAAATTTTAAAAATAATTTTTTTCCATTGTATCATTTATCAGATCGAGAATATTATAAATTTAAATTGTATCATTTATCTATTGTAATAACATTAAAGTTTTAATAACATACATTTTTTCAATTTTAAAATAAATGATAATTAATATGTTTATGCGTATTTAAAAATATAATATCAAATATTAAGAGTTATATATTAACTTTTTTATTTCTTACAAAATAATTTTTTTTTAAAGTTTAAGATAAAAGAAAAACTTTATATCTAAAAAAAATCAAATTTTAAACTATGTTTTTACAGAGGTATTTTACATATATCTACAAAAAAGAACAAAATAAATTAATCAAAGACAAAATTTAAATAGACTATTTATTTTATAAGATTAAATACACTTATAAAATACATACTTAAAAATCACTTTTTCTTTTATTTCTTTTTAAGAAATTGATATTTATGGTGAAATGAAAGAAATAATAAATAATTATATTCATCATCAATTAAAATATTAAATAATAATTTCATTTTTATTATTGTAGTTATCACTTATCAGTAGAGAAATATAAAAACTCAGATTTAAAAATATTAAAAATTAGAATTAGAATTTATAAAATTAGGGTTTCCGTGACTGTATTGAAAGTTTTTCTACCTCTCAATGCAACCTTTTAGATCAATCTGCATTGAGCATAGTGAAAAATTGATTTTGCCTTGAAAAGTGAAAATACTATTAATAACTATGAGAAATTCATTAAATTTAATAATTTATGTAATAGTAAATAAGTATGATAAAAAATTGTAAGTAAGTTAAAGCAAACAATTAAGTTAATTACATACATTTTATTACTTACTTTTTAAGTATCAGGATCAAAAACATCAATATTCTGAGTCTCATTCTATAATATATGGACATCAATATTCTAAGCCTCGTTCTATAATATATGGACACAAATAAAATGACAACTATAGCTAACTGTTCATGTGTGCAAGAAAATTAGCTACTCAGATTCTCCAATCATTGATTTAATATACCTACTATATTAATTTACATAATTGTATAACCTTGGGAATTTTCATTTGTACTTCCTTAAGAATCAAATTCAGATAATTTCAATTATTTAAGTAGCTTTCTCAACTCGCACCACTCTATACATCACGACCTTTTCCTACGCCAAATATTTGAAGGTGTTTGGATTATATTTATTCATGTCTAAGTAGTCTCGAATGATGAGATCTTCAATCTACTTCTTGATTGCTTTGATATCAAGCTATAGATTTTGGATTATTTTTAATGTGTGAATGAAATTATGATCGGAACTTGGAATGCAATATGGTGAACTTGGATGAACCATGATATTTTTGCAACATGTAATTTGTATTCCATATGAATTTCATTCAACTCTTAACCTGGAACACAAATAAAACTTGGATGAAAAATTCTAAATCAATCTTCAATTAACAAAATCACGCAATTGGCATTTGTTTGTCTCGTGAGCAACAAGTATAACAATGAACCCACAAAATTATCCTTTGAGTCATGATTTAATATTTTGCAATTCAATCCATAAAACTTTGAATTGGTAACCAATGAACTCACAAAGTACCATATCTTGAAGAAACCTTAATTTCAATTCTCACACTTGAGCTAACTTGCAATCAAACAATTGAGAATGATAATACCCTTGATCACAACGAATTCACAACACCCCCCTTTTATCATGTCTTTCTATCCATCAAACATCCAGTGAAAATATTGACAAACCAGAGTATAATAGGATATAAACCCTAGATTCATGGCTCTAAAGAGAAAAACCTTGCGACCTGCTATTGATATGGAAATAATAGCCTTGTAGCTTGAGGAGAAAGAAATTCTCAATAACCACAAATCATAACCTTAATTCCTCTATTTAATGCTTGAAGAAGGAATCAACCTTTATTAGATATGAATGCCTTAACCACTATAAAACCCTAATATTGCACGACCACTGATCTTTTGAACCTCATGTGCTTTATTGAAATGCAAAATATTTGCTATGTTAGTGACCTGATGAAATATATGCAAATGCAATGCGAAACCTAAGACAGATAACAAAAATTATGAGGGAAAATTTTGGGATGTGACAACATGGTCGAAGCAAGCACATCGAAATGAGGTTTCACTATCTTCGAGAGCAGGTAGCAGATGGGAATATGAACTTGAAACACTGCAGAATTGAGAATTAGATTGCAAACATCATGATGAAGGGTGTATAGGTCGAAGTATTCAGAAGACTAAGAGCTATTATGAATATAGATAGCTTAGACACAGTGAATTAAGTGGTGTGTTGAAAGTGTAATTCCTTGTGTTGAAGTAGGTTGTTGCTTGGCACAAGGTGTGTAGAATTAGTCTATTGAAGCGTGGAAGCATTTTGTTATACACATATTTGATTTAGGTCTAAAATAGATAGCTTTGATTTAGATATAAAATAGATAGATTTGATTTATTTCCAAAATAGGCATTTTGGCCTTTTATAGTTTTGGGCTTTGACTTAGAGAGTAAGATAACCTAAATCTAAAAATAGTGAGAGTAACCCTTATTTTTGTAATTAAGTTGTATTCGCATAATTTGTAGTTGCAAATGAATAATAAAGTTTTCTATAATTTGTAGGCAGAGAGAAACTATGCAGAAAATCATTATCTTCTCTTTCTTTCTTTCTTTCATATTTTTCATTGTCATTGTATGGTGATAACAATCTTGTTCATCACGATTTCCAGAAATTCATCATAGGTTTTGGTAGATTTCCAACACCTATCACTTTTAATATCATGAGTCAATACAACTTCCTTCCTCACTCTAGAAGCCATGAATTAATTTTTTCAAATGATCATTTGATCATTTATCATCTATACAAATAAAATCCATAAAACTCTCATTTCATCATCAAAATATGATAAACACCATTATCTCTGACAAATAGAAATTTTGCCGCCCTTTATGGAGTGATCCTCATAATATTTTTTAGATATTTCAAGGTCCTTCTTGACGATGAAAAAATTATTTTTAAAGTTTGAAAAATACACCTTACAAAATATTGATCGTGTGAATAAAGAACTTTTTTCATCTTTTAAAGAACCAATCACATTCTCACATAATATAAAATATAAAGGATTGAGAGGAAGCTAAAAATAAACAACAATGTTATTTCCTTCATTCTTTAAGTTATTCTTGCATGTTCCCCACAACAGGTGAAAATTATTCATTTCAGTGCTTGTGCCTCTTTAAACTGACATAACTTTGAAACATTTCATAACGATGTTAACGAAGAACTTCCAAATGCTCCCTCTTATTTTAACCGCCAAATCTCCAACACTTAGACCTCTCTTGAAGTTTTTTTTTTATATATGTACAATTTATATTACAAAATAATATAGTTGCTTGTCAATTAAGCAACAAGGAATTAGTAGATTATAAGACAAGTAACAAACTTAACTTATGTTCATGACTAATAACTAACCAAGCATGATTATGTAACTAAAAATTAAGAGTTTGTTAGAACAATTCAGAGGTTGTTAAAAGCTAGTTATAGGTTATAACGTGCTATGAGCTAGAACATGGTTCTAATCATGATCATTATCTTCTTCTATAAGAAAACTTATCTCATTTCCATTCAATTCAATAAGTTTTTTCATTTTCTAGATGGATTTTCCAAGTTCATAATATGGTATCAATTAACAATTGAAAGTTAGTTAGATTCCTTTCTTCATTCTTTTACTTAATTCACAAATTTTGTTGAGTTTTTCATCTATGGCTTTCGAGTTTTGATTCATTATGAATTTAGTCATTTATTGACTTGTTATTCCTTGACTCATTCATCAAGAACACTTTCTTGATTTATTTTCTTTGTTTCCCATCTATCTTTCTTCAAAATTCCTCCACGCGTTGCTCCAGTTGTTCATCACATTGACATCGATTCTATCTACTATGTTCATCCAATTTAATGTTCAGATTCAGTCTCAATCAGAACAAAATTGATTGGATCAAATTATCTTGATTAGTTTAGATAATTGACAAGAGAATTAGGTTCCAAAAGAAAGCTTTAATTCATTGATGGTTCAATTGAAATTCCTCCCCTTCTTAATCTTAATCCACATTAGTGGGAAAGATGCAATCACTTGATCCATTCTTGGTTGTTAAATTTTGTTTCTGATAAAATTGCATCTTTTATAGTATTCCATGAAATTATATTTATATTTGGATTGGTTTAAACAAGATATCCTCAAATCCTAACAATATACACATATCTTTAATTTGTTCTTCTACCAACAACTCAAAGCAATCACTCAAGTCTGTAATGGACATATTCATTGAACTAAAAATATTACAGGAATACCTCAATTAGCATCAACCTCGGCATGTATATACCTGCATTCATCAATGTAGATATTCTACTATCCAAAATGTTCAAAATTACAGGCTTGAAGACCAGATTATTCAATTATTAGGTCTCAATGACTAATTTTTTTGTTGTAAATACTTGGGTATTATTTATGGAACATTTACCATCAATCAACCAAGTTTGTTCATGGGTTGTTCAAGAAGAAAACAATCATCAATTTGTCATTATACCTAAAGATCCACCCTCTTGATTAATGCATGATAAAGACCATAATTAAAGGGTAAGCCATAAGGCCATAACTCCACCTTCGAGAATTATACTAGACAATGCACATTTGATCATCATAGTGGCTATATTATTGATTTTTGTTATCAAAAGTATGATCATCCCAACTTTAACAAGAATAGTTATTAATGTATCAACACAATTATAGTTTTGCTAAGGTTCATCTTCATGGTGAGACTGAGGTCGTTTCATCTACAAGCAATAATTTCTCAATTTTGCAAGAGAAATATGACCAACTTATTAGCTTGCTTCAACAATTGAATTTACTTTCCTTAGCTCAACTAACTAGTACAAACCGAGTTTATGTATCTTCCTTGATTCACGATCCTTCATCATTTGAGTCTTCTTTAAATATTATCAGCACATTATCTAGCTTATAGCATAATAAAACTCAGTTTTGGATATTAGAATATGGTGCTAATGACCATGTTTGTTCTTCACCGTAATGTTTCACCTCAATTTATAAAATAAAACGTGTCAGTGTCACATTACCCAATAGTAATTTAGTTTCTATTTAACATGTTAGTAAGCCTTCTTCTTGTTGAGTCTCTGTTTGCATAATGTGCTTTATTCTAAATATTTTTATCTTGATTATTTATGTATCTAAACTTTTCCAGTCATTGAAATGTTCCAATGAATTTCCTCTCATAAATTTATTTTACAAGACTTGTGAACCAAAAGGGTGATTAGTTTGGATAGTCAAGTTGAAGGCTTATATAAACTACAAACGAATGCACTACTTCTTACTGACTCTATAAACCCACCTCATTTCTTAAGCCTATCAATTTAATAGCCAGTGTAAATAATATCTGACAAATTCTTTATGGGAATAGGTTGGAGATGTTTCTAATAATAAACTTACTCAAATGTCTTAATTGTATACATCACTTCCATTTGATAATAAAATCCCTTTTACACATAGTTCCACAATTGCAAATTCTAAATTTGAACTGATCCATTTTAACATACGAAGGCCATTATCAAACTTTTTAGTTTGTAACTACAAATATTTTCTCACAGTTCTAGATGATGACACCAAATTTATGTGAATTATCCCACTTATAAACAAATCTGAAGTATTTGTACAAGTGCAAAATTTTATCACCATGATAGAAACTCAACACAAAATCACCCCTAAGATAAGAAGACTGATAGTAGACCTGAATTTATGCTAACCTCATTGTATGCTTCATAAGGCATCACGCACCAACAGTCATGTGTTGAGACAAAAAAAGTACAATGGGAGGATAGAAAGAAAACATCAACATTTTCTTAATGTTGGGAGAACCTTAGTTTACCAAGCTAAATTACCTAAAACCTACCGGTCATATGCCATCATGTATGCTACCTTGCTTATCAATAGAATTCCAATATAAGTCTTACAAATCCAATCCCCTTACAAAATACTTTATGCTAAAATTCTTTGCATCAAGTCATTTTAAGTGTTTAGCTCATTATTTTATGACTCAACATTCACATGCAAAAAACCAAGTTAGATTCTAAATAAATAAAATCAATTTTCCTGGGGTAAGTTATTAGCATGAAGGTAAATGTTTTACTTAATCATGATACAAAATGGAGCGAAAAGTGAAGGGTGTGCTATTATTCATGTTAATAATAAATTGAATTCATTACAAATAAATAAGTATTTGTCTGGGTGAAAAAACCCCGAGGATGATGTCGGGATGACCAAACAGTGGTTGGGGTCATTGGCCACTGTCATTTCAGGTCACTTTGGATTGGATGTACATCGCGCTTCAAGGTGCCATCTTCGATCAGATGATGTCTGTGGTGTCTTGCTTTGCATTAGTTTGTTGATGTTCTTGCAAATCGGCTTTTTTGACCTCTGAAGAAGAAGAATGATTGCCCCTCCTATCAAGCCTTTCTTTTGGGATAACTAAACCAGAGGGAAGCCCAGGGTCACAATTTGTTATCCCATTCTCAAACACAATTCGGGGTATCAGGGTGCATTCTCTCTGATTGTATGGTGTAAAACTACCTCATATCCCCTTTACTTTTGTTGTCTTGGGGTCTGAGGCCTTATCCTTCTCGACGTGTTACCCCAGGATGATAGTCGCAGAGTGTTCCATCAATAAAATGTCATTAGAATCAATTATTGTCCTGCATCGGCGATGCAATTGAACTGGCCAGTTTCTCCCTGATTTATTAAAACCGCCAAAAGGGCTTTGGACGTAGGTCTGAGATCTTTTAATATCAATAATGGGTGTTGTGATACGGTGGGAGAACTGACTTGAGGTTTTGCGTTTGTATTCGCACTTGTTCGGTTTAGCAAGAGTCGCCACCGACTTTTTATTTTATCCTAAAGGAAAGGTTAAAAAGCACAGAAAAAACCTTTTGAGATGTTTCGTGGGTTCGGGGGGTAGATTATGAAAAGGGAAGGTATTAGCACCCTTTTCATCCATGGTTATCCATGGGCTCTTAGTTACTTGTTTAGATCACTTGCATTTGATTTTCAATTGCTTGAAATGGTGGTATGTGTGTGTGTTTTGAAAATGTTTTGAAAAAGACGCCTTGTCTAGGCAACCGTTGTAACAATTCTTTACTCGAATGTTTTACAAAGGTGTGTATCTTTTCGAAAAGATGTTTCAAATGTTTTTAGAAGTTGTTTGGAAATTGTGTTTGTGAAGTGTGGTTTTGAAAAGTAGGCAAGTGTGTTTTGCAAGTTGATCAAGTAACTAAGAGTTGTCTACCCCTAAATTTACTCAAAGGTTTTCCTCATGTTTTAACCCTTTTAACAATTTTGTTCCACCATTGAATTTGGTGGACAATCTTGTGTTAGGATGTTAACGGGACAGGCGCGGGTCATCATTTAGACCATGAATGCAATAGTGCCAAGTGTCTTTGGCAAATTTGCTTGAAGGGACTATGATTATTTTAGGCAACTTTGAAAGCGTCATCGAGGGACTATGATCATTTGATTCGTTTTGTTTTGCCAAAGAAACTCGACATGCAAGCATGGCCCATTTTAGAAGGCAACAAGCGGGATTACCTTAGGGGTGCAAGTGTGAACGGTGTATTGATTTCATGCATTTGTCTTTGTATTTAGGTTATCTAGCGGTTGATTTTATTTACATACAAACCCTAGGTCTAACCATGGTATAATTGAAAGCGATAAATTGCGGGAATTTAAAGTCTACGCTATTACAAATAAGTATCCGGAAGTGGGGGTACAAATATTTACAAATGGGGATGAGACTTGTTAGGAGAGTAGTATCCAAATAATTTACAACCAAATCAAATCAATCGCAATGTAAATGTAGCAATGTATAAGAATAAAGCAATGTAAATGTATCAATGTATTTGTGTAAGTGTATGATTATTTACAAGTGGTAAAAATGTTTAACTTAATGTATTATTAAGCATTTTATCCTCTTTTGTGTTTTTGTTAAACATGTACAAACAAAAAGATTTAAGAAAAGAAAAGTATTTAACTTAAAGAAAATTATGTATTGATGTTTTTATGTACAAAAAGATTTATGAAAAAAAGAAATTTAAGATAAAAGTCTATTAATCTAATTAAACCTAATATTCATGTAAATGAAAGAAAGTTTTGTATATAAAAAAGTTAAGGTATTATTTAATTTATTAACAAAAATAGACTATGTTAGTTTAAATTGCAAAAAGAAGAATAAAAAGATAAGTAAAAAAAAGATGTTAGTTTATGCTGAAAAAAAAGAATAAAATAAAGAAAGAAAGACTGAATGGGCTTAAGGGGGTTTTTGGGCCCAAACAACGTTTGAAATGATAATCAGAAAGGGAGGTACGCGCATTGGATAGGGGGTCTGGCGCCAAGATCATTGGGCTTAAGGCTTGTAACGGGGCAAGGCCCAAGACGTTTTACACGTTTTTTGTTTTAGGGTTTAATCAGTTTTGTTCCATTTGGATTTAGGGTTACAGCAATGCAGAGGCGCTGTTTCTCCATTTTTGCTTCCTTCATCTTTGTCCTTCTCAACACATGGCCATTTGAACGAGATCCTCTGCCTAGGACCACCAGGCACCGCCGTCTACTCCTCTTCCCTCCATGGATCATCCAAGCAATAGTTAAAAGGTAGTGATTTCTGTCTCTATCGCGTTAGGGTTTCAAGCTTTTATGTGTTACTTTCATGTTCTGATTTTATGTTGCCATTATTTCTGTTTGAGGTGTGTGGAAAGAAAGAAAAAGAAGAGAAATACTACCTTTGTAGATCTTTACTTGGAGAGGAGGCGAATCTGGAGGCGCCTAGGACGGCTGAAGGCGGAGGAGCACGATGCGCTGTGAACTAGCTTGCTTTGCTGGAAAATCTGGTATCTGTATTTGCCCTTTGTTAGGTTTGATGATGAAAGTGATTTTCTGAAAACCTTTGCTTTGACACTTCTTTTCCTCTTCCACTGTTTGAATGCTGCTGTATGCTTGTATGCTTGATATGAATCTGGGTGTTTGGTACACGAACCCTATGATGAGGTTGCTCTGAGGGTGGCCTGTTGGTTTGAATGTTTGGTTATTTTGGTTTTGATTTGTGGGTATTACAGTTTGAAGGCTTTGGCTCTGAAAGGCTTGAGACAAGCTTGGCTTTTAGGTACTTTAGCAGGATGAGGCTTTGGCTTGATGCGGGTTTAGGCTCTGTGATGATATGCTGTATTTTGCTTTGGGCTTTTTGAAGCTGAGTTGAAACAGGGTATAAGCTTGTGGCTTGATGCAGATTTGAGCTTCTGTTTGCAGGCCTGTGTTTGAGGTTTATGCAGGATGTGGGCTTGGACAGGTTTATGCTGTTTTAGGCTTCTGCTGGTTTATCTGGTGCATAGGCTTGTATGGTTTTAGGATTTTGTTTGTGCAGGTTTACTAGTCACAGGCTTGGTGTGGATACAGTTTGGGAGGCTTGAAGCTTAACACAGGTTACAGGCTTGGTGTATTAGCAGGTTTTTGAATGTTTGAGGCAGGTTGATGGTTTACAAGCTTTTAGCTGGTTTGAGGTTTTTGAGCTTATGAGCTTTGTGTTATTTTGTTATGTGTTGGTTCTGCCCCCTTTTCTCTTTGTCTGATATGCTTGTTATATCTTTTTTTCTTCAAGCCTAAGCCTGCTGTAAGCCTTCTTCTTTTTTCTCTTTTTCTCTCTCCACACATTTAAAAAGCATTTTTATTGCTTTAGAAATGTACTTTACTCTGAAAAGGTAACTGGCCTTGGAAAGTGATGATTTGAATATGCTTGCAATATTGTTTTCCTCTGCATAATTCCTGCTTTCCTACATATTGTGTGTACTTTGTTGACAGCCTTTTGGATTTGTTGATATCTTGATATCTTTTGGACAGCTTTTGACAGCTTTGTCTTAGTTTGAAATTGTGACTTGTTTGGCATGTTTTGCAATTTTGGATAGTTTAGTTTGCTATTCAGTTTGCCTTTGACTATGCAGCTTGTTGACAATGCAGTATGTTTGAAAATTTGAATTTGTGCATTTGTTGCTTTGTGCATTTCAAATTTTATGGAAAGCATATTTTATCCTTCTTTATGAACCGAGAGTAATCTCGTGATTTACAGAGAGGGGAACAACTGATTTCGGCCAGTCACTTTTAATGATGAGTCTTTTTTTATCTGTCTGCTCTTTTATTATTCCATCTGCCTTTGACTTCTTCTTTTTCTTTGTTTTGCAGATAAAAATCAATTTGAGCAACGGGGAGCAGCAAATGAAGGATGAAGATTTAGGATAGATTTAGGATAGTTTCAATTTATTTTTAATCATTGTAACAGTATTAATATAAACATCTGTAAATAATTTAACAGTGCTCAAATAATAATTGTAACAAATAATTAAAGCTGAATAAAAAAACTTCCTTTGATCAGTTAATTCTTTAATTCCTATGCATTCATTTATTTAATTATTTATATTTCTTAAATCATAATAACTGGAAAATATCCAATAATTTTAATTTAGAAATGATAAATAATCAATAAACGTTCGACGTCTTGCAACTTCGCATTAGTCAATAATAAATCCGGCGCTCCAATTATCCAAAGCAAATGCACAGTTAATCAAACAAAAACGTCCTCATGCCTTTTCTTTTACTGATTCAATCAAACACTGCAAACTCAAATCAAATGCCTTAGCTCATATCCCAGAGTAAATTGAAAAGCATTGTAGAATTAATCCTTTCTGAGAATGCGCACACAAAACCCTGATTCTTGGTTAAATGTCAAAGAAGCGCCTGCCTGATCAGAACCTGAGCCAACTCAACCAAACCCTAATAATTTGCTTGAAATGTTCCAGAGTCCATGAAAAACCCTAAATTGGATAGACTAATAAGAAAAAGTCTGTTTGACGGATTCTTACGCCAATCTGAAAAATCAGGAAAAGCCAGAGGCTGTGATTTCTTGTGGAAAATAGGAGGGCAAATTTTGGGGTACAACAGTTGCCCCTGTTCAATCTTCTTGAACCTGAAGAGTTAGATTGGCAAGTTTGTCTTTCGCGACTCGAGGATAAAAGGAGATTGGACACTAGAGTGCCCAAAATTTTTTGCACTCGGTGATGTGATGAGAAAGGGAATGAGCTTAAAGATGCCATTTGGTGATGGGCTTAAAGATGCCATATGGAAATGTGACAGAATCTTGTCGGGGGATGGGCTTAGAGATGCCATCTGGAAGTGTTTGTTGAATTGTATGTCATGGGTGACTGGATGAGTATCAGAAAGGTATCCATGTTTTGGAACGTCTCTGAACTGGGGGTCTGAATAAGCAATAGATTGGCATCCGTATCTGGAAGCATCCGTGAACTGTTTTCAGGAGTCGAAGAATCTGAACAAGCGATAGGTTAACATCCGTTACTGGAGAACCCGTGAACTGTTTTCAGAAGTCTTGAGTCTGAACAAGCGATAGATTAACATCCGTTACTGGAGAATCCGTAAACTGTTTTCAGAAGTTTGGAAGTTGAAGCTTACTAATCTTTATCCTGAAAAAGGGTAAGATATTAGCTGAAACACAAAATCATGTTGTATGAAATGTATGATGCATGATGCAATGTATGCTATATCAATGTTTATGATATGAATGTGATGAATGCGCATGTAAGCTGATGAGTTGTCTTGCTGAGGATAGATGAATCCTGGATGGCCGGAGATAAAAGAATCTTGACTGTTGTCGGGGAAAGTAATCCTTGACTGCTGCAGGGGAGGGCAAGAATCTTTTGATTGTTGAAAATGAGAAGTCCTGAGACTGCTGTTGGGGGATCAGGAGCTTGGGTTGTATGCCAATCTGTTGGGGATTCCTGTCTTGAAGAGATCTTCACTGGGGAATATTCGAATACTCTGTGAGGAACTGAGAATGAGAGTCTTCAATCTGCTTGGGGATTGATAGTTGGAAGTTTTAGCTCCGCTGGGGATCTTGAAACTTGACTCTGAGGGGAATTAGATTCTGGAAGGCTCTCTGGCTGGGGATTGTGAGAATCTTTTGATTGCTGCAGGTGTTGATCTGGGATCCTGTGAAAAAGGTTGGTCGACGAGATATCTGTCCTGGCTGGTTTCAGATATTGTTGAATTGTAATTTGGTAAGTTGAAAGAAGGAATCTGTGTTGGGTTTCCTGATGATGAGTCCGTGTAAAACTGCATCTGAAGTTAAGAGGGAACCAGTGTAGGGTTGCCTGATGATGAGTCCATGTAAAACTGCATCTGAAGTTGAGAGGGAACCGGTGTAGGGTTTCCTGATGATGAGTCCGTGTAAAACTGCATCTGAAGTTGAGATGGAACCGGTGTAGGGTTTCCTGATGATGAGTCCGTGTAAAAACTGCATCTTAGATTTGAGAAGGAACCAGTGTAGGGTTGCTTCATGATGATTCTGTGTAAAACTGCATCTTGGATTTGAGAAGGAACCGGTGTAGGGTTGCTTCATGATGAGTCTGTGTAAAACTGTATCTTGGATTTGAGAAGGAACCGGTGTAGGGTTGCTTCATGATGAGTCCGTGTAAAACTGCATCTTGGATTTGAGAAGGAACCGGTGTAGGGTTGCTTCATGATGAGTCCGTGTAAAACTGCATCTTGGATTTGAGAAGGAACTGGTGTGGGGTTGCTTCATGATGAGTCAGTGTAAAACTGCATCTTGGATTTGAGAAGGAACCGGTGTAGGGTTGCTTCATGATGAGTCCGTGTAAAACTGCATCTTGGATTTGAGAAGGAACCGGTGTAGGGTTGCTTTATGATGAGTCCGTGTAAAACTGCATCTTGGATTTGAGAAGGAACCGGTGTGGGGTTGCTTCATGATGAGTCCGTGTAAAACTACATCTTGGATTTGAGAAGGAACCAGTGTAGGGTTGCTTCATGATGAGTCCGTGTAAAAACTGCATCTTGGATTTGAGAAGGAACCGGTGTAGGGTTGCTTCATGATGAGTCAGTGTAAAACTGCATCTTGGATTTGAGAAGGAACCAGTGTAGGGTTGCTTCATGATGAGTCCGTGTAAAACTGCATCTTGGATTTGAGAAGGAATCGGTGTAGGGTTGCTTCATGATGAGTCCGTGTAAAACTGCATCTTGGATTTGAGAAGGAATCGGTGTAGGGTTGCTTCATGATGAGTCCGTGTAAAACTGCATCTTGGATTTGAGAAGGAACCGGTGTGGGGTTGCTTCATGATAAGTCCGTGTAAAACTGCATCTTGGATTTGAGAAGGAACCGGTGTAGGGTTGCTTCATTATGAGTCCGTGTAAAACTGCATCTTGGATTTGAGAAGGAACCGGTGTAGGGTTGCTTCATGATGAGTCCGTGTAAAACTACATCTTGGATTTGAGAAGGAACCGGTGTGGGGTTGCTTCATGATGAGTCCGTGTAAAACTACATCTTCCAACAGGTGATGAAGGAATTGTTGAACACTTTTGACATTCGAATGCCCCAAGTGATGGTGAGGGAGACTTGAATCATATTACTCTGTAAATTGAGAGATTTCTTGAAATCTTGACTGGACTGCCCTAGGTTAACTGAACTTTGAAAGATCTGTTGAAACCTTGATTGGACTGCCCCATGTGTGCTGGATAGTGACATGTCATGCCCCTTGTTGATAGGAGACTTATCCATGGAAGTGTCATCCTTTTTGAAGTGATTCTGTTCACTGAGAGAGCTTTCGTTCATCGGATATTCGTTGTGTGAATTTCTCCGCTGTCAAACAAAAAGCCAAAATGCAAACAGTGATATTCAAGCAATGCAAAGTTTATGTTTGTCTCGAAGTTTTGAAAAATGCGTTTTTTAGCAGAAAACTTTTTATAAGACAAATCAACACAAGATTTAGAGCAAAGCCTTACAGGAGTCAGGATACCTTTTGTAACAGTATGCTTTCGAACTAACCCATGCTTCAATTAGGACTTTTGAAGGGTTGTAACGTGGCCTGGTTCACGGTTTAAGAAACAAAGGATAAAGGCTCAAAGTATATTTGTACCCACCCGCTCTTCGTGATGTTCTCCAATCCTAAGCTCAGTTAATTGTGCGTCATACTCTATTCGAGTTTGGAACGACTTTTTTGGTGATGGTTCACCAATTGAATTTTGGAAGACAGTCATCATCTCCTTTTTTGCAACATTTTTCATGTTGTTGAGGGTTTATAATGACCTCTTTCTTTTGATTTGTTATCCCTAACTTTTGCCTGACTGTTCCTATTTTCGGGCTTACAGTCAGCGGGATGCCCCAGCTTTCTTAAGCTTCCTTTGTAGGTTTTAGCTTAGTGGGCTTTTCTCTTTTGAGAGATTGACTGCCTATGTGGTAGGGAACCATCACCGTCTTTTGATTCCAAAGGAATGTCTCTTTTTTTGACGTTGTTCGTTGTATTACGAACTGAGAGTTTGCGGCTTCAATGCGCACCTTTTTTTTGAATTAACTGAGAGACTACCCTGCCCCAGGTTTATATCAAAGGTTTTGATTGTTTAGAACAAAAAACTCCTACTTCTTTGGCTCGAAGGGGTTGACTAGGGATTATCTTCCTTATAACTCCAGTGTTTGGGAATTGAAAGAAATGCCTGTACATCATCAGCAAGGTCTGTTCAAAAGCATATTGTATGAGATTATGGTATTGTTTCGTCATCCTCCCTCTAAAGGCTTGCAGCTTTTTATCAAGAGTTAAATATCATAAAGAAAGCATAAGAGTAGTGAAAACGAATGTATGAATTCAAGACAAACATATGCAATGCATTAATGAAAAGAGTTTGACATTAAAAGACAATTGTTTGAATAACAAAAGATTAAAACTTTGAAAATTCAAAATGAAACAAACACAATCTCAATGAGCTGGCATAGGAGCAGTGATCATGCTGGGGCCTCTGGAGGACCAAACTCAATCTCCTTGGCATCAATCAAATTCTGAATCTTGTACTTCAATGCCCAACAATCGTTAGTGTCATGCCCGGGACTGTCAGAATGATAAGCACATGTTGCATTAGGATTGTAGTTAGTAGATGAAGTCTTGGGGTTTGGATGAGGCCCTATCAATGCAATCAGATTCATCTTCAACAAGTGTTGCAGTGCTTGAGACAGCGGCATGTTGATGTTGGTGAACTGCCTCTTAGGCTCGTCTATCCTTTGTTGATTTCCCTTTGGCTGTTGTCGGCGTGACGTAGAACCAGAGATTAGGACTTCCCCTGCATGTTGGTCACGGTGATTCTTCTGACTGTTCACAGTGTTGGACTCTTTCTTCCCATTATAGGGAATTATCTGAGTATCCGAGGATGTAGTTCCTTGGATCTTTCCACTTTTGATGCCAGCTTCGACCCTCTCGCCGGTCAGTATTAGCTCGGTGAACCCGGCTGAGGAGCTTCCGATTAAGTGATTGAAGAAAGGCCCTGTCAAAGTTCCCATGAAGATGTCAATCAGCTCCCTATCAGTTAAAGGAGGTTGCACCCTACCAGCCAAATCTCTCCACCTTTGAGCATACCCTTTGAAGTTCTCGTCAGGACCCCTGGTCATGCTCTGCAATTGCATACGAGTTGGTGCAAGATCAGTGTTGTACCCCAAAATTTGCCCTCCCATATTCTTCAAGAAATTGCCAAGCCAAGTCATAAAACTCCCCCAAGGGTTGCACAGTCCAACTGTCTCCTATACAGTCAAAACTAGGGTTTGTGTTCTGACCAAGAAAAGGAAGTGTTCAAAGGCCCAATCAAGTCTCATATGCTTACAAACATGGTCAAGCATCCTCATATCAAGTTTCAAGGCATTCAGCTCAAAATTGCACAGTCAAAACCCTAAATTGCACTACAGTCAACTGTAGGGGCAAAATGGTCATTTGGCAGTCAAAAGTTCAAATTTTTGGTCAACATATCATTTTGAAGCCACTAACATCATTTGATCAATGCTTGATCATGATTCTCAAAATTTGGCTCAGAAAATCATCAAGATGCAAAAGTGTCCTTATTTGGACAGTTGAAAAAGTCAACTGAAATTGACCAAGGCATAACTTTCACATGGATTATCAGAAAAATACCATCCAAAGCTCATTTTGAAGAGAAAGATATTTCCTACAACTCATCTTCATACTTCAAGTCCAAGAAATGCTCTCACAAAAAGTTATAAATTTCAACATTATAGGTCATTTTCAAAAGTCAACAAAAAGGGACTTTAAGTCAAAGGCCATAACTTGAGATTGGAAAATCAAAATGAAATGGGACCAAAGGCATTGGTTAAAGGACTCAAAGACCTTTCCAAAATGTCCAAGAACATGAGAAAAGCTTAAAAATTGAGCAAGTTATGCATTGGAGAAGTTGGGAAATTTTTGTGAAATGGCAAAAGTCAACTATCCTTGAAACTTCAATTTTTGACAAAAGGGCCCACTTTCTTCCACTTGATTCAGCCTTGTCATGCCACACACGTGTCCCATGGTTAATTTCAAGATCAAACATTGATTTTTCTATTTTATTTAATTTTTATTAATTTAATTCATTTTAAATCTTTAATAATTCAAATAAAATTTAAAAATCAATGGAATAGTGTCATGTGAATTTGAATAGCTTCCATATATCATGTGCCAGCTCCCAAACTCATGCTAGGGTTAGGTTGTACACCAAGTCTTGGTTTTGCTAAAAAAAGGGAAAGTTTGTTAATGGTGAAAAGACCTAAGACTAATTCTCTCATGGGCATGGATCAAGGCCAGCTAATGACCTAATTCCCTTCCCTCATAAGTGCTGAGTCAATACCTAATGCCCACACACTCTCAGCTGCGCAAAAAAGGCTAGTACCAATTTGAAATTTTCTCCATAAAAGTCAATTCTGAAAACGTGGTTAGAAGGGGATTCAGGTCTTAATTCTTGTTTCAAAGGCTTCCTCAAGGCTCCCAGAAGCGATTCCAATCGTTAGCATCCATTCAGACTCCAAGAATTGGTAGAATGAACATGAACTGTATAGAAAAATATTGATCATCGTGTTTCATATTTTAAGCATTTTTTTAACATTTGATTCATGGATTCTTGTTCCTCATAATGTTCTGATGCTAACCAATGCCTTTAATTGCATTTTTATGCCATACACGCGATTTCACCATGTTCATGTTCTAGGGTTTGCAAGATTTTGAATTGGGGATTTCTTGGTACTGTAAAATTAGCCAGTCATAATACCATTATCAAAACCAGGGAGCTTGGACGAAGAGATTGCAATGGTCGCGCTTAATTTATATACACATGTGGCCTATTCGCTATTCTGTAAATAAGCCTATTTTGGGGGGGTTTAAAACCCCCGTTAAATATTTGACAAATTTGTTTCAGGCAGACACGATGAAGAAGATGAGTCCGTGGCACGCATTGGTTGGTTGCTTTTGAATTTCGCGCGTTTTCCAGTACTAATCTTGTTTTTCTATTATATTATTTGTTTGTTAATTATATTACAAAAACGCGAATTGGCACAGTTGGTTGGAGAAAGCGCTGGTAACCCTCATGACCTGGGTTCAAGTCCCAGGTCTTGCATATTTCCATATTATTTTGCTATAATAATTCCCATGCAGTTTCAGTGCTATGGTTCACCATATTCCCTCACAATCAAGAGGTCCACGTGCCCCTGAAGATTAAACCAACGGCATGGATCTGAAGAACACGTTAAGTCCTGGTCAATGCACTAATACACGAATTGAAAAAGTCAGCGAACTTCCATGCTTGTTGGGCCAGATTTGCCAAGTCCACACCTCCACTTTGGGGACTTCCACCCCCCCTGGTTTGCAATTCTTTTTATTTTTTATTTTATTTTTAATTGCTATTTTATTTTCCTGATTTGTTTTAATTTAATTAATTATTTTTTTTTCACACATATAAAAAACATCATAAAAAATCAGAAAAGACAAAAATGTGATAAATAATTTCTATTTTAATTATTTCCTTATACATAAATTAGCATGTAAATAAATTCAATTTAAATTAGGGTTTGCAATATTAATTCTTTTTTTTCATAAAAAATCCAAAAATATAGCATTAGGTTTAATAACTTTTTATTCCTTTTAATTTTCCTTTTTTTTTGCCATAATATTAGTGATTTATTTATTTTCATAATTAAACTTGTAAACTAATTAGGGTTGCATTTAGGTTAAATTTTAATACTTTCATAATAAACTTAAAAATAATTAGAACTAGGTTTAATATTTCATTTTGGTTTTTAATTAATTCTTTTTTATTAAATTCCTAAAAACACTAAAAATACCAAAAACATTTAATTCTTAATTAATTCATGCAATTTAATATTTTGCAAAAGGGTCCAACGCCCTAGTTTTGTTTTTAATTCCTTTATTTCGCGTATTTATTTATTTCGCTCAAATAATTATGTATCTCTCCCAAAGCCGTGTAAACAATTGCTCGCACTTTTATTTACTTTCCGTCAAATCGGGTCCGGTTTAATTTTGGCGATGTGGACCCGCGCCATTTGTAATAGTCTTAGATCTATTTTTCCCGCAACTTTTAACTGTTAACAAAAGCATGAAAGAATGTATGGACTTAAAATAAAATCAAGCGTAGAACACCAATGAACATGACAAGACAAATATCAATGAAAACGATACACGAATCGCACACACCACCCCTAGGGTACGCCTCACTGTTGCCTTGCCTTTCGAAAGGTGATCGTCGAGTAGAGGATGTCTTAGTAAGTCCTCATGATCCGGGAACCTGGCATGAGGGTAGCTTCTAAGGTGTCTTCCCATTGCTCTGGTGATCACCATGTCCCGAACCTCGAATTGACCCGAACACCTCCAACGGTGGTGCTACCTACCTCTCAATGGTGGGATGGCACTACTTTAAAGGACATTTACACAGACGAATTCCTTAGGGTAGGTAGACGACTCATGGATACTTGCTCTCTTCAAAACAAAAATTCAAAGACTTTTCACACCAACACTTTTCAAAAGCTTTCAAAGCAAATTTTTCAAACACTCTGACGTACGAGTCTGTTGCACCCCAAAATTTGCCCTCCCATATTCTTCAAGAAATTGCCAAGCCAAGTCACAAAATTCCCCAAGGGTTGTGCAGTGCAACTGTCTCCTATACAGTCAAAACTAGGGTTTGTGTTCTGATCAAGAAAATGAAGTTTTCAAGGGCCCAATCAAGTCTCACATGCCTACAAAGATGGTCAAGTATCTTCATATCAAGTTTCAAGGCATTCAGCTCAAAATTGCACAGTCAAAACCCTAGATTGCACTACAGTCAACTGTAGGGGCAAAATGGTCATTTGACAGTCAAAAGTTCAAATTTTTGGTCAACATATCATTTTGAAGCCACAAACATCATTTGATCAATGCTTGATCATGATTCTCAAAATTTGGCTCAGAAATCATCAAAGATGCAAAAGTTACTATATTTGGACAGCTGAAAAAGTCAACTGAAATTGACCAGGACATAACTTTCACATGGATTATCAGAAAAATTCCATCCAAAGCTCATTTTGAAGAGAAAGACATTTCCTACAACTCATCTTCATACTTCAAGTCCAAGAAATGCTCTTACAAAAAGTTATCAATTTCAACATTATAGGTCATTTTCAAAAGTCAACAAAAAGGGACTTTAAGTCAAAGGCCATAACTTGATATTGGTAAATCAAAATGACATGGGACCAAAGGCATTGGTTAAAGGACTCAAAGACCTTTCCAAAATGTCCAAGAACATGTGAAAAGCTTAAAAATTGAGCAAGTTATGCCTTGTGGAAGTTGGGAAATTTTTGGGAATTTTGAAAAGTCAACTTTGATCTAAATGACCTAAAAATGCAAATGGGCCCATTTTTCTTCCATGATTCATCATTCTAAGCCTATGCATGACCACTTGGCCCAAAGGGAAGTATTTTCTCAATTTTTATTTATTTATTTGAATTTATATTAATATTAATTCATTTAAATTATTTAAATATATAGAAAATATCTAACTTGACCTAATGAATCTTTTTGTATACATTTTAGGCTCAATAATTCGTGCCTAAGCCAATTTGGAAAGATTTGGAGCATTGGGATATGATTTGTGCAAAAATAACTTGAAAAAGATATGAAAAAGATATAAGGAAATCAAATATTGCAAACAATGAATGGAAGAGATTTGATCCAATTTTCTTAACCTAATGCCTCCACTATATGATCAGGAATCAAAACCTAATGCTATTAGACCCTAAGCTGCGCAAAAAACCATTGAACAAACTTGGAATTTTTGGCAAAAAAGTGCAAAACTGAAAAGCGCTCTAGAGGTCGATTCAAAGCACCATTCTTGTCCCAATAGCTTCAGTGTGGTTCTCTGAACGTGTGCCAATCACAAACCACAACCAAAGCCTCAAGAATTGGTAGATAGAACTCGAACTGTGTCACAAAACTTTTGAAATCGTATATCATAATTCATACATCTTTTTGCATTTTTGTTTATGAATTCTTGTTCAGTATGAAGTTTCCAAGCTAATCATTGTGTTTGATTGTGTTTTTGTTGACCATACGCGATTCTACCATGCTTAGATTTTAGGGTTTTCAGGTTGTGATTTTAGGGCTTTTGCAAAGAGGAAAAATCAAAGCTTTAGACTATGACCATTGGACTCAGCAAGCTTAGACGAAGCAAATTCATATATCACGATGAATTTATGATCCACGTAGCGCTAATCGCTATTTTTCCATAGCCCACTTTCTGCAACGCGTTAAAAACCGTTGCTATTGGATTTTGTTTTACAAGGGTGGTGGAGACGACGAAGCGTGGCAGCCTGTGACTCGTGCGTTCAAATTTCGCGCGCTGAATCATTAATGTTTTGTTTGTTCTTTTTATTATTTAATAACCATTATATATTAAATTGAAATCAAGTGCTTCAGTGGCAGGTACCTATGCATACAACCTCCAAGACCTGGGTTCGAGTCCCAGGTCTGTGCAATTTCTCATATTATTTTTCAATACAGATTCCTATGCAACGCTAGCATTAAGGACTACCATATTCCATCCAGATCAGACCATACACGCATCCAAGAACATCAGATCAAGGGCCATAGATCAAAGAACACAATACACGCCAGTCAATGCATCATACACGATTGAGAAAGTCAATAAATCTGGATATCAAATGGGCCTGAAGCGTTAAGGCCTTACCTCCAATTTTGGGGCTACCCCCCCTGGTTTGCATTTTCTTTTCATTTTTTTTATATATATCTTATTTTCAATTGCAATTTTATTTAATTTATTATCTCAATTTAATTAATCTATTTTTCTTTTACAAAATACAAAAACTTCATAAAAAATCAGAAAAGACCAAAATATAATAAATTACTTTATTCTAATATTTTCACAAATAAATTAACATGTAATTATTTAGTATAATTAGGGTTTTGCAAGTTTAATTCTTTTTAATAAATATAAAAAAGGTAGAACTAGGTTAATTAACAATTTTTTTCCTTTTTTATTTTTTCCTTTTTTCACCATAATAAAACATTTATTTTATTTTCTATAATTAAATTTGCACATAAATTAACTTAGATTTAAATTAGGTTAAAACTTAATATTGTCTTAATAACTTAAAAATAATTAGAATTAGGTTTAACATTTTATTTTAATTGTAATTAATTCTCTTTTGCCATTAAATCTTAAGAAACATAAAAATACTAAAAAAACATTTCCTTTTTAATTTTAATTCTAATTTCCTATTAATTTTAATTTTGCAAAAGGGTTCAACGCCCATTGTTTTTAATTATTTAATTCGCACATTTATTTTATGTCGTTTATTATAATTATGTAATTCTCCCAAAGCGTTGTAACAATTTATACTTTTTGCACTTTTACTTCGCTTTCTTTATTTTCCGTCAAATCGGGTCCGGTTTAATTTTGGCGATGTGGACCCGCGCCATTTGTAATAGTTTAGATTTATTTTCCCGCAAACTTTATAACTGTTAAATAAGCATGCAAGAATGAATGGCCCTAATTAAAATCAAGCGTAGATCACAACAAACATGACAAGACAAATTATCAATGAAACTGATACACAAATTCGCACACACCACCCCTAGGGTACGCCTCACTGTTGCCTTTCGAAAGGTGATCGTCGAGTAGAGGATGTCTTAGTAAGTCCTCATGATCCGGGAACCTGGCATGAGGGTAGCTTCTAAGGTGTCTTCCCATTGCTCTGGTGATCACCATGTCCCTACAAACGAATTGACCCGAACACCTCCAACGGTGGTGCTACCTACCTCTCAATGGTGGGATGGCACTACTTTAAAGGACTCTTACACAGACGAATTCCTTAGGGTAGGTAGGTTCTCAAGGATACTTGCTCTAATTTCAAACAAATCAAAATATCTTTTCACACCGACCCTTTTCAAAAGCTTTCAAAGCAAATTTTTCAAACACTCTGACGTACGAGTCGAACTGAAATTTTTCAAAGAAACTTTTTAAAACCCACATTGAAAAGCAAACAAACATTTTTGAAAACACATTGAGCAAGTATCTAAGAGCCCATGGATAACCATGGATAGAAAGGGTGCTAACACCTTCCCTTTCTATAACCTACCTCCCGAACCGAGAGCAATCTCTATAAGGAATTTTTCTGTGCTTTTGTCCTTTCCATTTGGAGAAAATAAAAGACGGTGGCGACTCTTGCTTCCGCGACATTTCGCGAACCAGCGTTAAACAGTCAGTTCCAGATCCACCGATCACAAAACTGGCGACTCTGCTGGGGATACCTTTATAAAGTGAGGTGTACCTTAGGGATAGTTCATAACTGTGTTTTCAATTGTCTTCTTTGCTTGCTTTACTATTGTGGGTTGTATCGGAGTTACATAGATCCTAACCCGGATCTGGGGATACCCTGTTTAGGTAGCATAAGCTGTGAGGGACCTGTCCGGCGTATACCGACATGGGTGAAGCAGTGGCTACGTTGGTGTGGCGCCTTGGTCTGTACCGATATCCCTCGTGTTGAAACGGGGAGAATATGGGTCTGCCAAGGAGTCATTAAGCACCAACCGACCT
The DNA here is from genome assembly GCA_948472305.1 of Vicia faba. Taxonomy (NCBI): domain Eukaryota; kingdom Viridiplantae; phylum Streptophyta; class Magnoliopsida; order Fabales; family Fabaceae; genus Vicia; species Vicia faba. Next base: position 804,357,615 of record OX451741.1, read on the forward strand.
TAGAACCCTAAATTGACACAACTTGGCCATTAGAACAGTAGCAGTATGCTACGCCCATTGAGGCTAAACTCTCGTGATGGTTCTGGCCGCAAGAAAAGATTGCGATGCTGGAGTTATGACCGATTGAGGGTAGTCAATGATATTGGGATCCTCTAAGAACCCGGTTACTTTGATAGGACAGGTATGAACCAACAAACTGAAAGAGGGTAATACCTAGACCTCATGCTGGCCTAAACTCTAAGGGCTCTTTTGTGTGACTTGTGTGCCTTCGTACTTGCCTACTTGCATGCTTGTTAAACTGACACATGAACTACTTGCAGGTTGGGTCCATAGTCCTTAATTAGGACTCATAATAGGGTTTACCAAGTTTCTTGCAGGGTTTGTTTCAGTCCTTAAACCAGGACTCATAACAAGGTTTACCAAGTTTCTTGCAGGGTTTGTTTTGGTCCTTAATTGGGACTCATGACAAGTTTTACTTGAGTTTCTTGCAGGTTTTGGTTTGCAGTCCTTAACAAGGGTTCATAACAGGGTTATCCGTATTACCCCATGCATCATGACATCATACCATTGCATACATCCTAACCCATTTCAAGGATCTCAAGGGCTTGTGATGCAGGTCAGGATAAATCAAACATCTAGCAAGGGGCAAAGAGGATTTATTGTTCTCTAGCCAAAGTTGTCAGAGGCTATGACCCACTTGATATGGTGAGCTCTGACTCCTGAAGAAGGTTCCCTTAACCAAGGTTGTTTGGAAATCAAAACCAGACATGATGACTCAAGTCAGGGGCTATGACCCACTGGATATGGTGAGCCTTTGACCTTTGAAGAAGAATTCTCAATAACATGGGTTTCCTTCAATCAAGCTACCGGTTCCAAATGCTAACAAATTTTCTGTTTACCCCGCGAGGTCCTTGAAAACATTACATGCATGTCATACATCTCATTGCATTGCAGGTATCCCTTTGACAGGTTGCTCACCCTTCTCGCTGTTTATTTCAGCAATGGCTTGCCCACAAGACGACCAGGACTTTCTTACTCAAGAGACTCGGTTCGAGGAAATCCTCCTGAATCTATCCAAGGGACAAGAGGAGCTAAGGATACTTCTCACGGAGACCTTCGTCAGGGGCAATGCTGAGGATGGAAAGTTGGAACACCTACAAGCTGAGATGGATGCTATGAAAGCCCAGATATTAGGACAGAGGAATGTCATTCAAGGCCTGGTTCAAAGACAAGAGGAGCTCTGGTTTCTCTTCAACCAACTGTTTCAGGGTAACCTACTAGGGCAAACATCTAAGGGTAAAAAGCCATTCATCATCCAATCATCCTCGAGACAAGAGGATAAGGGGAAAGCTCCTCAAATGACTCCAGTGCCACAAATTCAGCACCAACCTCGCAAAGTTCAGCCAGACAAGCCCAGGAGGCAATTCACCCAGCTCAACATGTCGCTGTTTCAAGCTTTGCAACGCCTATTGAGGTTGAATCTGATCATGTTAAGGGCTCATCCCCGGAACCCCAACACAGCATCTCCTGCCTATGATCCCAATAAGAGGTGTGCCTACCACTCTGCTAGCCCAGGACATGATACCAATGAATGTTGGGATTTGAGGAACAAAATCCAGGACCTGATCGATGAAGGGGCATTGGAGTTCACACAAGATGGACAGGCTGAATTTTTCTACCATTCCTCCAAGGCTCATCAGTTGAAGTGACGAGCCCCGAGACTAGGAAACTTTTGTTCATTTGAATGTTCAAGTTGTGTTTTTCTTTTGATTGTTCAAACATTTATTCATGTTAAACATTGTTATTCCATTAATGCATCGCTTATGTCTATTTTGAATCAATATATTCGCATTCACTATATGCAAATTGTTTTCATATCTTTTCTGATGTCAACTCTTAAATAATTCTAAACCTCTTGAGGGAGGATGACGAAAACGATACCACAATCGCTACAGTATGCTTTTGAACAGACCCCGCTGATGAGGTACAGGCATTGTTTCAACCCCTAAACACTGGAGTTATAAGGATGATAATCCCTCGTCAACCCATCAGAGCCAAAGAAGTAGGAGTTTTTATTTTCGAAAATCAAAACCCTTAATCATAACCTGGGGCAGGGTAGTTCTCTCAGTTGATCCAAGTGCATCTTTACAAAACGAACAAAAACAGTGATGGTTCAGAACAATCAAAAGGACAGGCAGTCATCATCAAAATTCATAAATGAAAAGCCCGAAAAGTCTAAACCTATGAAAAGAGACTTATGAAACTGGGGCATCCCGCTGACTGTAATTCCAAAAGGAAACAGTTCAGGCAAAAATAGGGATAACAAAAAAAAAAAAAAAGAGGTCTCACAAATCCTTAACAAAAACAAAGAAGGACTGCCTATTCAAAATAAGCTATCAACATCTGAACCATTACTGGAACATCAAAGCAAAGACTCAAGCAAGATCTAACGCATGATCAACTGAGTTTAGGTTTGGAGAACATCACGAAGAGCGGGTGGGTACAAATAAAATTTGAGCCTTTATCCTTTGTTTCTTAAACCGTGAACCAGGCCACGTTATAACCCTCAAAAGTCCTAGCTGAAGCATGGGTTAGTTCGAAAGCATACTGTTACGAAGGTATCCTGACTCCTTAAGGCTACGGTAAATACAAAGTTGACATCATGTTTTACAAACATTCACATGTTTTATGAAAAAATGCATTTTCAAAATCTTCAAGACAGACATAAGCTTTGCATTTTTAACATAACTTTGTTTGCATATGACTTTTTGTTTGAACAGCATAGAAATTCGCACGACGAATGCCTAATGAACAGAAGTACCTCCAATCGAGGGGCATGGCACGACTATTGTCCATCATCTGGGGCAGTCCAATCAAGATTCGGAGAATCTCTCAAAAGGCCAACCAGCCTGGGGCAAATCTCCACCTGGGTCACTTGGGGCATTTCAACAACAAATCTCGCCTGATCAAACATCTTCTGGTGACAAAACACTTCTAAACAGGGGCAACTCCCTACTTTCTGAGAACGGACATAGTCGAAAAGATACTACGCAAAATCAAAGACCCGCTAAGTTGACACACCTAGGCAAAAATAAGGGCTTCCCGGCGAACCAAAAGGGTTCGGGCAAAAATAAGGGATGAAATAAAAAAAATCTGTACACCCGACAAGTCGAAAACCTGAGAAGGCGGCTTGGGCAAAAATGGGTATCCCGGTGGACTGAAAACCCGAAAGGGCGGTCCAGGCAAAAGTTAGGGATTAAAGCGTACGACTATGTCCTGTCATCTTGTCAACTGCCTATCAAAAGAAGTGTTTGTCCATCAACAACTATCAGCACCTCATAGGTCTTCCTCTCCCACTGAAACAGGGGCAATGAAGAGTTGTCCAAGCAATCTAATTGTTCTATCCTCCAAGGCGTCAGGGTAGGTTCCGTTGAAGAACATGACCAATACAGTTCAATACTTCCCCAGAAGAGTCCAATCCCGTTTCCTCAGGAGAGTTGGAATTCATATCCCCATGCAGTAAGCTTATCCCCCGGTTAAATTCTGGAAGCTTCCCCTCGCAGAGCACGAACGCGTCACCCGGCTTTATTTAAAGAGTTATTTCCTTAACAGGATATAACTGGGTTATCCTCAGCCAAAAGCCACGGAAAGAGAGTCCTCGACAAAGTCTTCCTATCCCCAGCGAAGTCTATCAACACTTCCAGCACAACAAGGGTATCCTCAGCAAACTATCAACATTCAGCAATGCATCTCTATCCCCCACAGAGTATTGCTTCCCAGCATGGTCGTTAGGGTATCTTTTCTCCCCGCAGAATCTTCCATTTGCCAAGTTTATTCCGCAACGGAGTCACCTTCTCCTACCGGTATACTTGCAACTATCATCCCCAGCGGAAGCGAAAGCTATTCTTCAACATCAGCCCAGGAGTGACTTCCCGGCACCCGTCAAGGATTTATTTTCTTAGACAAATATACATTTATAAACATCATATCCTCATACATTATAGCATGCATATGCATCATACTACATGAATCTCATTAATCTTGAAGACATACAGTTCATGCATCATGATTTGGCATACAATTATGTTTTACCTTTTCAGGAAAAAGATCAATACAAAAAAAGACTACTATCAAACTATCGCAAATCCTGTCTAGATATAGTTTCGGATATGATCCAGATATGGTGACGTTCTGATGCTGCTTCCAGATTTCCTTCTAGATATAGTTTCGGATATGATCCAGATATGGTGACGTTCTGATACTGCTTCCAGAAGTCCTTTTTCAAGATGTTCCCCTCTCCGACGATGAGTGTGAGGTGATATTCTCCCTATGGTTCCCTCTTCAACGGTGTGTGAGGTAGTAATCCCTTTTTTAGATGTTCCCCTCTCCGACGATGAGTGTGAGGTGATATTCTCCCTATGGTTCCCTCTCCAACGGTGTGTGAGGTAGTAATCCCTTTTTTAGATGTTCCCCTCTCCGACGATGAGTGTGAGGTGATATTCTCCCTATGGTTCCCTCTCCAACGGTGTGTGAGGTAGTAATCCCTTTTTTAGATGTTCCCCTCTCCGACGATGAGTGTGAGGTGATATTCTCCCTATGGTTCCCTCTCCAACGGTGTGTGAGGTAGTAATCCCTTTTTTAGATATTCCCCTCTCCGACGATGAGTGTGAGGTGATATTCTCCCTATGGTTCCCTCTCCAACGGTGTGTGAGGTAGTAATCCCTTTTTTAGATGTTCCCCTCTCCGACGATGAGTGTGAGGTGATATTCTCCCTATGGTTCCCTCTCCAACGGTGTGTGAGGTAGTAATCCCTTTTTTAGATGTTCCCCTCTCCGACGATGAGTGTGAGGTGATATTCTCCCTATGGTTCCCTCTCCAACGGTGTGTGAGGTAGTAATCCCTTTTTTAGATGTTCCCCTCTCCGACGATGAGTGTGAGGTGATATTCTCCCTATGGTTCCCTCTCCAACGGTGTGTGAGGTAGTAATCCCTTTTTAGATGTTCCCCTCTCCGACGATGAGTGTGAGGTGATATTCTCCCTATGGTCCCCTCTCCGACAATGAGTGTGAGGTGGTAATTCCTTCTTCAGATGTTTCCCTCTCCGACGATGAGTGTGAGGTGATAGTCTCTTATGGTCTCCTCTCCGACGATGAGTGTGAGGTGGTAATTCCTTTTTCAGATGTTTCCCTCTCCGACGATGAGTGTGAGGTGATATTCTCCCTATGGTTCCCTCTCCAACGGTGTGTGAGGTAGTAATCCCTTTTTTAGATGTTCCCCTCTCCGACGATGAGTGTGAGGTGATATTCTCCCTATGGTTCCCTCTCCAACGGTGTGTGAGGTAGTAATCCCTTTTTTAGATGTTCCTCTCTCCGACGATGAGTGTGAGGTGATATTCTCCCTATGGTTCCCTCTCCAACGGTGTGTGAGGTAGTAATCCCTTTTTTAGATGTTCCCCTCTCCGACGATGAGTGTGAGGTGATATTCTCCCTATGGTTCCCTCTCCAACGGTGTGTGAGGTAGTAATCCCTTTTTAGATGTTCCCCTCTCCGACGATGAGTGTGAGGTGATATTCTCCCTATGGTCCCCTCTCCGACAATGAGTGTGAGGTGGTAATTCCTTCTTCAGATGTTTCCCTCTCCGACGATGAGTGTGAGGTGATAGTCTCTTATGGTCCCCTCTCCGACGATGAGTGTGAGGTGGTAATTCCTTTTTCAGATGTTTCCCTCTCCGACGATGAGTGTGAGGTGATAGTCTCTTATGGTCCCCTCTCCGACGATGAGTGTGAGGTGGTAATTCCTTCTTCAGATGGTTCCCTCTCCGACAGCGTGTGAGGTGATCATTCCTTTCAGATTATAATTGCCTATGGTTCTCTTCCCGATCCTACGAAGATGGTATTTCCCACCAAGATTTTTCTCAACGAGCGTTGTTGAGGTTAAAATCACCCAAGGTTCTTTTACCATTCATGCTAAGGCAGTAACCATCCCTGGTTCATTCATCAGCGTTTGAAGCTCCAGACTCAGCTCCTGTAACCAGTCAGGACATATCTATACCAAGCATCTAAAATCAGCTCCTGCAACGTGTCAGGTACTCATTTTTTCTTTTGCAGGTATGCAGGTTCTCGCTAAGGAATCTCCTACGCGATCAATATCCAGATGGAATCTATAAGCCCATCATCCAATCTAGCAATCTCCTAAATGGCATCTATGAGCCCATTCCCCCATCACTGTTACTATGTGAGCGCAAATTTCTGGGCACTTTAGTGTCCAATCATCTTCTACCTTCGGATTACGAAAGGCACGTCAGCCAATCTGCATCCTCAGGTCTAAGAAGATTGAGCAGGGGCAACTGTTGCACCCCAAAATTTGCCCTCCCATATTCTTCAAGAAATTGCCAAGCCAAGTCACAAAATTCCCCAAGGGTTGTGCAGTGCAACTGTCTCCTATACAGTCAAAACTAGGGTTTGTGTTCTGATCAAGAAAATGAAGTTTTCAAGGGCCCAATCAAGTCTCACATGCCTACAAAGATGGTCAAGTATCTTCATATCAAGTTTCAAGGCATTCAGCTCAAAATTGCACAGTCAAAACCCTAGATTGCACTACAGTCAACTGTAGGGGCAAAATGGTCATTTGACAGTCAAAAGTTCAAATTTTTGGTCAACATATCATTTTGAAGCCACAAACATCATTTGATCAATGCTTGATCATGATTCTCAAAATTTGGCTCAGAAATCATCAAAGATGCAAAAGTTACTATATTTGGACAGCTGAAAAAGTCAACTGAAATTGACCAGGACATAACTTTCACATGGATTATCAGAAAAATTCCATCCAAAGCTCATTTTGAAGATAAAGACATTTCCTACAACTCATCTTCATACTTCAAGTCCAAGAAATGCTCTTAAAAAAAGTTATCAATTTCAACATTATAGGTCATTTTCAAAAGTCAACAAAAAGGGACTTTAAGTCAAAGGCCATAACTTGATATTGGTAAATCAAAATGACATGGGACCAAAGGCATTGGTTAAAGGACTCAAAGACCTTTCCAAACTGTCCAAGAACATGTGAAAAGCTTAAAAATTGAGCAAGTTATGCCTTGTGGAAGTTGGGAAATTTTTGGGAATTTTGAAAAGTCAACTTTGATCTAAATGACCTAAAAATGCAAATGGGCCCATTTTTCTTCCATGATTCATCATTCTAAGCCTATGCATGACCACTTGGCCCAAAGGGAAGTATTTTCTCAATTTTTATTTATTTATTTGAATTTATATTAATATTAATTCATTTAAATTATTTAAATATATAGAAAATATCTAACTTGACCTAATGAATCTTTTTGTATACATTTTAGGCTCAATAATTCGTGCCTAAGCCAATTTGGAAAGATTTGGAGCATTGGGATATGATTTGTGCAAAAATAACTTGAAAAAGATATGAAAAAGATATAAGGAAATCAAATATTGCAAACAATGAATGGAAGAGATTTGATCCAATTTTCTTAACCTAATGCCTCCACTATATGATCAGGAATCAAAACCTAATGCTATTAGACCCTAAGCTGCGCAAAAAACCATTGAACAAACTTGGAATTTTTGGCAAAAAAGTGCAAAACTGAAAAGCGCTCTAGAGGTCGATTCAAAGCACCATTCTTGTCCCAATAGCTTCAGTGTGGTTCTCTGAACGTGTGCCAATCACAAACCACAACCAAAGCCTCAAGAATTGGTAGATAGAACTCGAACTGTGTCACAAAACTTTTGAAATCGTATATCATAATTCATACATCTTTTTGCATTTTTGTTTATGAATTCTTGTTCAGTATGAAGTTTCCAAGCTAATCATTGTGTTTGATTGTGTTTTTGTTGACCATACGCGATTCTACCATGCTTAGATTTTAGGGTTTTCAGGTTGTGATTTTAGGGCTTTTGCAAAGAGGAAAAATCAAAGCTTTAGACTATGACCATTGGACTCAGCAAGCTTAGACGAAGCAAATTCATATATCGCGATGAATTTATGATCCACGTAGCGCTAATCGCTATTTTTCCATAGCCCACTTTCTGCAACGCGTTAAAAACCGTTGCTATTGGATTTTGTTTTACAAGGGTGGTGGAGACGACGAAGCGTGGCAGCCTGTGACTCGTGCGTTCAAATTTCGCGCGCTGAATCATTAATGTTTTGTTTGTTCTTTTTATTATTTAATAACCATTATATATTAAATTGAAATCAAGTGCTTCAGTGGCAGGTACCTATGCATACAACCTCCAAGACCTGGGTTCGAGTCCCAGGTCTGTGCAATTTCTCATATTATTTTTCAATACAGATTCCTATGCAACGCTAGCATTAAGGACTACCATATTCCATCCAGATCAGACCATACACGCATCCAAGAACATCAGATCAAGGGCCATAGATCAAAGAACACAATACACGCCAGTCAATGCATCATACACGATTGAGAAAGTCAATAAATCTGGATATCAAATGGGCCTGAAGCGTTAAGGCCTTACCTCCAATTTTGGGGCTACCCCCCTGGTTTGCATTTTCTTTTCATTTTTTTTATATATATCTTATTTTCAATTGCAATTTTATTTAATTTATTATCTCAATTTAATTAATCTATTTTTCTTTTACAAAATACAAAAACTTCATAAAAAATCAGAAAAGACCAAAATATAATAAATTACTTTATTCTAATATTTTCACAAATAAATTAACATGTAATTATTTAGTATAAGTAGGGTTTTGCAAGTTTAATTCTTTTTAATAAATATAAAAAAGGTAGAACTAGGTTAATTAACAATTTTTTTCCTTTTTTATTTTTTCCTTTTTTCACCATAATAAAACATTTATTTTATTTTCTGTAATTAAATTTGCACATAAATTAACTTAGATTTAAATTAGGTTAAAACTTAATATTGTCTTAATAACTTAAAAATAATTAGAATTAGGTTTAACATTTTATTTTAATTGTAATTAATTCTCTTTTGCCATTAAATCTTAAGAAACATAAAAATACTAAAAAAACATTTCCTTTTTAATTTTAATTCTAATTTCCTATTAATTTTAATTTTGCAAAAGGGTTCAACGCCCATTGTTTTTAATTATTTAATTCGCACATTTATTTTATGTCGTTTATTATAATTATGTAATTCTCCCAAAGCGTTGTAACAATTTATACTTTTCGCACTTTTACTTCGCTTTCTTTATTTTCCGTCAAATCGGGTCCGGTTTAATTTTGGCGATGTGGACCCGCGCCATTTGTAATAGTTTAGATTTATTTTCCCGCAAACTTTATAACTGTTAAATAAGCATGCAAGAATGAATGGCCCTAATTAAAATCAAGCGTAGATCACAACAAACATGACAAGACAAATTATCAATGAAATTGATACACAAATTCGCACACACCACCCCTAGGGTACGCCTCACTGTTGCCTTTCGAAAGGTGATCGTCGAGTAGAGGATGTCTTAGTAAGTCCTCATGATCCGGGAACCTGGCATGAGGGTAGCTTCTAAGGTGTCTTCCCATTGCTCTGGTGATCACCATGTCCCTACAAACGAATTGACCCGAACACCTCCAACGGTGGTGCTACCTACCTCTCAATGGTGGGATGGCACTACTTTAAAGGACTCTTACACAGACGAATTCCTTAGGGTAGGTAGGTTCTCAAGGATACTTGCTCTAATTTCAAACAAATCAAAATATCTTTTCACACCGACCCTTTTCAAAAGCTTTCAAAGCAAATTTTTCAAACACTCTGACGTACGAGTCGAACTGAAATTTTTCAAAGAAACTTTTTAAAACCCACATTGAAAAGCAAACAAACATTTTTGAAAACACATTGAGCAAGTATCTAAGAGCCCATGGATAACCATGGATAGAAAGGGTGCTAACACCTTCCCTTTCTATAACCTACCTCCCGAACCGAGAGCAATCTCTATAAGGAATTTTTCTGTGCTTTTGTCCTTTCCATTTGGAGAAAATAAAAGACGGTGGCGACTCTTGCTTCCGCGACATTTCGCGAACCAGCGTTAAACAGTCAGTTCCAGATCCACCGATCACAGAGTCGAACTGAAATTTTTTCAAAGAAACTTTGTTAACCCACATTGAAAAGCAAACAAACAATTTTGAAAACACATTGAGCAAGTATCTAAGAGCCCATGGATAACCATGGATAGAAAGGGTGCTAACACCTTCCCTTTCTATAATCTACCTCCCGAACCGAGAGCAATCTCTATAAGGAATTTTTCTGTGCTTTTGTCCTTTCCATTTGGAGAAAATAAAAGACGGTGGCGACTCTTGCTTCCGCGACATTTTCGCGAACCAGCGTTAAACGGTCAGTTCCAAATCCACCGATCACAGAACTGGCGACTCTGCTGGGGATCCTTATAAAGTGAGGTGTACCTTAGGACTAAGATCACTTGTGTTTTCAATTGTCTGAATTGTTTGCTTTATTATTGTGGGTACTGCCTTGGGAGTTCTATAGATCCTAACCCGGATATGGGGATACCTTTCTTAGAAAGTAGCAACAAGGCTGTGAGGGAACTGTGCGGGGTATACCGACATGGTTGAAACAGTCTGCTACGTTGATGTGGCACTTTGGTGTGTACCGGTAACCCTTGAGTTCAGTCAAGGAGAGTACGGGGCCTCCGCGTGGTGTCGTGAAGCATCAACAGACCTTAGGAACCTTAGTTGAACTATCTTGGCCTCTTTAGGGTAGTGAGATAACTGACTTTGGTGCAGTCCGAGGTTGGTTGATACTCGATACTACACTCAATTGAGGGTTGCTTTCCTGGAATATTTCGGTCGCCAGTTCAGTGGCTAAATCGAAACGATGAACAATGAAAGCAATCCAGTGATATTGGGACCCTTAGAACCCGGTTACTTTGATTAGGACAGGTTGAACCCACCAACTTCAAGAGGGTAATACCTAGACCCCATGCTGGCTTAAACCCTAAGGGTTTCTCTTGTGTGACTTGTGTGCCTTTGTACTTGCCTACTTGCATGCTTGTTAGCTGACACATGAACTACTTGCAGGTTTTGTTTATAGTCCTTAACTAGGACTCATGACAAGGTTAACCAAATTTCTTGCAGGTTTTGTTTATAGTCCTTAACTGGAACTCATGACAAGGTTTACCAAATTTCTTGCAGGTTTTGTTTATAGTCCTTAATTAGGACTCATAACGAAGTATACTGAATTTCTTGCAGGGTCTGTTTATAGTCCTTAATTGGGACTCATAACAGGGTTTACCTACATCACCCCATGCATAGCATGACATCATGCCATTGCATACATCCTAACCCATTTCAAGGATCTCAAGGGCTTGTGATGCAGGTCATGATGAACCAACTGTCTAGCCAGGGGCAAAGAGGATTTATTTTCCTCTAGCCAAGGTTGTCAGGGGCTATGACCCACTGGATATGGTGAGCCTTTGACCCTTGAAGAAGGGCTCTCTACAACAGGAAGTTCCTTCAATCAAGTTGCCAGTTTCCAACTCTAACAAATTTCTCTGTTTACCCTGCGAGGTCCTTGAAATCATTGCATGCATGTCATACATCTCATTGCATTGCAGGTGTCCCCTTGGACAGGTTGCTTACCCTTCTTCGCTGTTTATTTCAGCCGATCGTCATGAATCCTGAATCATCAGCTGAGCAGTCCATCAAGGCCCTCCAGGCTCAGAACGCCCAGTTCCAAGAGTTGATCATGAACTTGACCCAGGGGCAACAAGATCTGAAGGCTCTGCTCTTGAAGAAGGACAAGAAGAAGAAGAGGATTGTCTTGTTCAGCCCTAGGCGCAGATTTGGGAATACACCGCAGACTGAAACTGAGAGGACTACCCCATCTGTGAGGGAAAGCAGTCACCATGAGAGAGAGGTGCCTAGTCCAGTGGTCTCCGACAACGAGACAGATTTCAACGACGAACATTACCCTCCTGCTGAGGACAAGTACAAACAGTTGGAGGATAGGCTGAATGCTATGGAGATCCAACAGGTACCTGGGCTGGACCTTGGAGATTTGGGTTTGTCAACTGGTGTGATTATTCCTCGGAAGTTCAAAGCACTATCCTTTACCAAGTATGACGGGGCGTCTTGTCCCAAATTACATCTCAGGTCCTATGTTCGGAAGATCCAACCATATACGGTGGACAAGAATTTGTGGATCCACTTCTTCCAGGAGAGTCTTTCAGGGACTCATCTCGAATGGTTCTATCAACTAGATGGGACCAAGGTTCGTAACTGGGAGGAGTTGGCTACTGCTTTCTACAAGCAGTATCAGTATAATGCCGACCTTGCTCCTACGCGTACCCAACTCCAGGGTATGTCGTTAGGATCAAGTGAAGGTTTTAAAGAATATGCGCAGAAATGGAGGGATCTTGCTGGAAGGGTACAACCACCTCTGACTGATCGGGAACTTGTCGATATGTTCTTGGGGACCCTGTCTGGTCCGTTCTACAACCACCTAATTGGGAATTCGTCTGCTGGATTCACAGATCTTATCTTGACTGGAGAGCGAATAGAAGCTGGCATCCGATCTGGGAAAATTCAAGAGGCTGCACCCTCTGATAAAAAGCCTCATCATGGAAAGAAAGAATCCAATGCTGTGCACGGTAAAAAGAGCCGTCATGAGGCAGGGGCAATCCAGATCTCCAATCCTGGACCTGCTCAACAAGGACAGGGGCAGCAACGCAAGGAGAAACGACAGTATACCAAACTCAACATGTCGTTGGATCAAGCACTGCAACAAATGTTGAAAGCAGGACTGATCACCTTAAGGGCTCCTCTTCGGAATCCGAACACTTCTGCTCCCAACTATCATCCCAACGATAGGTGCGCATATCATTCAGATAGCCCGGGGCATACTACAGACAACTGCTGGCCTCTCAAGAACAAGATCCAAGATATGATTGACGCCGGAGAGATTCAGTTTGAAGTGCCAGAGACTCCGAACATAATCACTGCTCCGTTACCCAATCGTTGAAGACCTTTTGTTTATTTGAATTTTTGAGTTGTATTTTTCTTTGCTTATACAAACAATTAATGTCATAGCAAACCCTTTTATTCTATCAATGCATCGCATATGTCTGTTTTGGGAATTAATACAATTATTTTCACTATGTTCAAATTTCTTTTCATATTTTTTCTGATGATCAACTCTTGGTTAATAATTCTGAGCCTCTTGAGGGAGGATGACGAAAACGATACCATAATCTACAGTATGCTTTTGAACAGGCCCCGCTGATGAGGTACAGGCATTGTTTCAATTCCCAAACACTGGAGTAATAAGGATGATAATCCCTCGCCAACCCCTCTGAGCCAAAGAAGTAGGAGTTTTTCTTTTCGAAATTTAAAACCCTTAATCATAACCCGGGGCAGGGTAGTCTTCTCAGTTGATCCAAGTGCATAACGAATGGCACCAAAAAGAGATCCTTACAAAACGAAGAAAGACAGTGATGGCTCCGAATAATCATAAGGACAGGCAGTCATTATCAACAAAAAATCATAAATGAAAAGCCCAAAAAGTCAAAGCCAACGAAGAAGACTTACAAAACTGGGGCATCCCGCTGACTGTAATTCCAAAAAAGGAAACCGTTCAGGCAAAAAATAGGGATAACAAAATCAAAAAGAAAGAGGTCCCACAAACCCTCGACAAAAAATGATGACTGCCTATTCAGAATAAATCATCAATATCCGAACCATCACTGGAAAATCAGAACAAAGACTCAAACTAGGTCTAACGTATGATCAACTGAGTTTAGGTTTGGAGAACATCACGAAGAGCGGGTGGGTACAAATAATTTGAGCCTTTATCCTTTGTTTCTTAAACCGTGAACCAGGCCACGTTATAACCCTTAAAAGTCCTAGCTGAAGCATGGGTTAGTTTGAAAGCATACTGTTACGAAAGGTATCCTGACTCCTTAAGGCCTACGGTAAATACGGAGTTGACATCATGTTTTTACAAACATTTACTTGTTTTATGAAAAAGAATGCATTTTCAAAATCTTCGAGACAGACATAAGCTTTGCATTTTTAACATAACTTTGTTTGCATATGACTTTTTGTTTGAACAGCATAGAAATTTGCATGACGAAAGTCTAATGAACAAGAGTATCTCCAATCAAGGGGCACGGCATGATCATGGTCTACCATCTGGGGCAGTTAAGTCAAGATCCAGAGAATCTCTCAAAAGGCCAAAAAGCCTGGGGCAAATCTCCGCCTGAGTCACTTGGGGCATTTCAACAACGAATCTTGCCTGATCAAACATCTTCTGGTGGCATGACAACACACTTCTAACAGGGGCAACTCCATACATCCTGAGAGCATGGATATAGTCAAAAAGATGCTACGCAAAATCAAAGACCCGCTAGGTTGACACACCTAGGCAAAAATAAGGGCTTCCCGGCGAACCAAAAGGGTTCGGGCAAAAATAAGGGATGAAAAGAAAAAATCTGTACACCCGGCAAGTCGAAAACCTGAAAAGGCGGCCTGAGCAAAAAATGGATATCCCGGTGGACTGAAAACCCGAAAGGGCGGTTCAGGCAAAAGTTAGGGATCAAAGCGTACGACTATGTCCTGTCATCTTGTCACTTTCCTACCAAAAGAAGGTTTGTCCATCAACAACTATCAGTACCCCACAAGTGACTCCCCCATAGAAACAGGGGCAATAAATAGTGGTCTAAGCAATCTGATTGTGCTATCCTCCAAGGTATCAGGGTAGGTTCCGTGGAAGAACATAACCAATACAGTTCAAAACTTCCCCAGAGAATCCAATCCAGTTCCCCAGGAAAGATGGAATTCATATCCCCAAGCAGTAAGCTTATTCCCCAGTAAAATCTGGAAGCTCATCCTCGCAGCGCACGAACGCGTCGTCCGGCTTGATTTAAAGAGTTATTTCCTTAACAGGATATAACTGGGTTATCCTCAGCCAAAAGCCACGGAAAGATCGTCGTCGACAGAATCTTCTTATCCCCAGCGAAGTCCATCAGCACTTCCAATACAGCAGAGATACCCTCAGCAAGTCATTCTCAACAATTCAGCAAAGCATCTCTCTCTTCCCACAGAGTATTACTTCCCAGCATGGTCGCTAGAGTATCTTTTCTCCCCGCAGAATCTTCCATTCGCCAAGTTCATTCCACAATGGAGTTATCTTCTCCTACCGGTATTCTTGCAACTATCATCCCCAGCGGAAGCAAAAGCTATTCTTCAACATCAGCCCAGGATACGACTTCCCGGCACCCGTCAAGGATTTATTTTCTTAGACAAATATACATTCATAAACATCACAGCTTCATACATTATAGCATGCATATGCATCATACTACACGAATCTCATTAATTTTGAAGACATACAGTTCATGCATCATGATTTTGCATACAATTATGTTTTGTCTTTTCAGGAAAAAGATCAATACAAAAATGATTACTATCAACTATCGCAATTCTTTCTAGATATAGTTTCAGATATGACCCAGAGATGGTGATATTCTGACGCTGCTTCCAGATTTCCTTCTAGATATAGTTTCAGATATGATCCAGATATGGTGACGTTCTGACGCTGCTTCCAGATTTCCTTCTAGATATAGTTTCAGATATGATCCAGATATGGTGACGTTCTGACACTGCTTCCAGATTTCCTTCTAGATATAGTTTCAGATGTAAACCAGATATGGTGACGTTCTGACGCTGCTTCCAGATTTCCTTCTAGATATAGTTTCAGATATGACCCAGAGATGGTGACGTTCTGATACTGCTTCCAGATTTCCTTCTAGATATAGTTTCAGATATGATCCAGATATGGTGACGTTCTGACACTGCTTCCAGATTTCCTGCTAGATATAGTTTCAGATGTAAACCAGATATGGTGACGTTCTGATGCTGCTTCTAGATTTCCTTCCAGATATAGTCCAGATGTAAACCAGATATGGCAACGTTCTGACACTTATTCCAGTTGAAGATATTTCAAGACCTTGTCCGGTTCAGTTAAATCGACCCTAAGATTTTCCTGATGCTTATCCAGTCAAAGGCCTTCTCTGGTTCAGTCAGATCGACCCTAAGATCTCCCTGATGCTTAT
The DNA here is from genome assembly GCA_948472305.1 of Vicia faba. Classification (NCBI taxonomy): domain Eukaryota; kingdom Viridiplantae; phylum Streptophyta; class Magnoliopsida; order Fabales; family Fabaceae; genus Vicia; species Vicia faba. The sequence continues at coordinate 804,373,678 of OX451741.1, forward strand.
CCAGTTGAAGATATTCCAAGACCTTGTCCGGTTCAGTTAAATCGACCCTAAGATTTCCCTGATTCTTATCCAGTCAAAGGTCTTCTCTGGTTCAGTCAGATCGACCCTAAGATCTCCCTGATGCTTTTCCAGTTGAAGATATTTCAAGACCTTGTCCGGTTCAGTTAAATCGACCCTAAGATCTCCCTGATGCTTATCCAGTTGAAGATATTTCAAGACATTCTCTGGTTCAGTTAAATCGACCCTAAGATTTTCCTGATGCTTATCCAGTTGAAGATATTTCAAGACCTAGACCGGTTCAGTTAAATCGACCCTAAGATTTTCCTGATGCTTATCCAGTCAAAGGCCTTCTCTGGTTCAGTCAGATCGACCCTAAGATTTCCCTGATTCTTATCCAGTTGAAGATTTTAAGACCTTGTCCGGTTCAGTTAAATCGACCCTAAGATTTTCCTGATGCTTATCCAGTCAAAGGCCTTCTTTGGTTCAGTCAGATCGACCCTAAGATCTCCCTGATGCTTATCCAGTTGAAGATATTCCAAGACCTTGTCCGGTTCAGTTAAATCGACCCTAAGATTTTCCTGATGCTTATCCAGTCAAAGGCCTTCTTTGGTTCAGTCAGATCGACCCTAAGATCTCCCTGATGCTTATCCAGTTGAAGATATTTCAAGACCTAGACCGGTTCAGTTAAGTCGACCCTAAGATTTTCCTGATGCTTATCCAGTCAAAGGCCTTCTCTGGTTCAGTCAGATCGACCCTAAGATCTCCCTGATGCTCATCCAGTTGAAGATATTCCAAGACCTTGTCCGGTTCAGTTAAATCGACCCTAAGATTTTCCTGATTCTTACCCAGTCAAAGGCCTCTCTGGTTCAGTCGGATCGACCCTAAGATCTCCCTGATTCTTATTCCAGTAGAAGACACCCAAGATTTTTCTCAACAAGCGTTGTTGAAGTAGAAGACACCCAAGATTTTTCTCAACGAGCGTTGTTGAAGTTAAAGTCGCCCAAGGTTCTCTTACCATTCATGCTAAGGTAGTAACCATCCCTGGTTCTTTCATCGCCGTTTGAAGCTCCAGATTCAGCTCCTGTAACCAGTTAGGACACATCTATACCAGGCATCTAAAAATCAGCTCCTGCAACGTGTCAGGTACTCATTTTCTGTTTTGCAGGTATGCAGGTTCTCGCCAAGGAATCTCTTACGCAATCAAACATCCAGATGGCATCTATAAGCTCATCATCCTATCCAGCGACCACCAAATGGCATCTATAAGCCCATTCCCCCATCATTGCTAACATGTGAGCGCAAATTTCTGGACACTCTAGTGTCCAATCATCTTCTACCCTCGGATTACGAAAGGCACGTCAGCCAATCTGCATCCTCAGGTCTAAGAAGATTGAACAGGGGCAACTGTTGTACCCCAAAATTTGCCCTCCCATATTCTTCAAGAAATTGCCAAGCCAAGTCATAAAACTCCCCCAAGGGTTGCACAGTCCAACTGTCTCCTATACAGTCAAAACTAGGGTTTGTGTTCTGACCAAGAAAAGGAAGTGTTCAAAGGCCCAATCAAGTCTCATATGCTTACAAACATGGTCAAGCATCCTCATATCAAGTTTCAAGGCATTCAGCTCAAAATTGCACAGTCAAAACCCTAAATTGCACTACAGTCAACTGTAGGGGCAAAATGGTCATTTGGCAGTCAAAAGTTCAAATTTTTGGTCAACATATCATTTTGAAGCCACTAACATCATTTGATCAATGCTTGATCATGATTCTCAAAATTTGGCTCAGAAAATCATCAAGATGCAAAAGTGTCCTTATTTGGACAGCTGAAAAAGTCAACTGAAATTGACCAAGGCATAACTTTCACATGGATTATCAGAAAAATACCATCCAAAGCTCATTTTGAAGAGAAAGACATTTCCTACAACTCATATTCATACTTCAAGTCCAAGAAATGCTCTCACAAAAAGTTATAAATTTCAACATTATAGGTCATTTTCAAAAGTCAACAAAAAGGGACTTTAAGTCAAAGGCCATAACTTGAGATTGGAAAATAAAAATGACATGGGACCAAAGGCATTGGTTAAAGGACTCAAAGACCTTTCCAAAATGTCCAAGAACATGAGAAAAGCTTAAAAATTGAGCAAGTTATGCATTGGAGAAGTTGGGAAATTTTTGTGAAATGGCAAAAGTCAACTATCCTTGAAACTTCAATTTTTGACAAAAGGGCCCACTTTCTTCCACTTGATTCAGCCTTGTCATGCCACACACGTGTCTCATGGTTAATTTCAAGATCAAACATTGATTTTTCTATTTTATTTAATTTTTATTAATTTAATTCATTTTAAATCTTTAATAATTCAAATAAAATTTAAAAATCAATGGAATAGTGTCATGTGAATTTGAATAGCTTCCATATATCATGTGCCAGCTCCCAAACTCATGCTAGGGTTAGGTTGTACACCAAGTCTTGGTTTTGCTAAAAAAAGGGAAAGTTTGTTAATGGTGAAAAGACCTAAGACTAATTCTCTCATGGGCATGGATCAAGGCCAGCTAATGACCTAATTCCCTTCCCTCATAAGTGCTGAGTCAAAACCTAATGCCCACACACTCTCAGCTGCGCAAAAAAGGCTAGTACCAATTTGAAATTTTCTCCATAAAAGTCAATTCTGAAAACGTGGTTAGAAGGGGATTCAGGTCTTAATTCTTGTTTCAAAGGCTTCCTCAAGGCTCCCAGAAGCGATTCCAATCGTTAGCATCCATTCAGACTCCAAGAATTGGTAGAATGAACATGAACTGTATAGAAAAATATTGATCATCGTGTTTCATATTTTAAGCATTTTTTTAACATTTGATTCATGGATTCTTGTTCCTCATAATGTTCTGATGCTAACCAATGCCTTTAATTGCATTTTTATGCCATACACGCGATTTCACCATGTTCATGTTCTAGGGTTTGCAAGATTTTGAATTGGGGATTTCTTGGTACTGTAAAATTAGCCAGTCATAATACCATTATCAAAACCAGGGAGCTTGGACGAAGAGATTGCAATGGTCGCGCTTAATTTATATACACATGTGGCCTATTCGCTATTCTGTAAATAAGCCTATTTTGGGGGGGTTTAAAACCCCCGTTAAATATTTGACAAATTTGTTTCAGGCAGACACGATGAAGAAGATGAGTCCGTGGCACGCATTGGTTGGTTGCTTTTGAATTTCGCGCGTTTTCCAGTACTAATCTTGTTTTTCTATTATATTATTTGTTTGTTAATTATATTACAAAAACGCGAATTGGCACAGTTGGTTGGAGAAAGCGCTGGTAACCCTCATGACCTGGGTTCAAGTCCCAGGTCTTGCATATTTCCATATTATTTTGCTATAATAATTCCCATGCAGTTTCAGTGCTATGGTTCACCATATTCCCTCACAATCAAGAGGTCCACGTGCCCCTGAAGATTAAACCAACGGCATGGATCTGAAGAACACGTTAAGTCCTGGTCAATGCACTAATACACGAATTGAAAAAGTCAGCGAACTTCCATGCTTGTTGGGCCAGATTTGCCAAGTCCACACCTCCACTTTGGGGACTTCCACCCCCCCTGGTTTGCAATTCTTTTTATTTTTTATTTTATTTTTAATTGCTATTTTATTTTCCTGATTTGTTTTAATTTAATTAATTATTTTTTTTCACACATATAAAAAACATCATAAAAAATCAGAAAAGACAAAAATGTGATAAATAATTTCTATTTTAATTATTTCCTTATACATAAATTAGCATGTAAATAAATTCAATTTAAATTAGGGTTTGCAATATTAATTCTTTTTTTTCATAAAAAATCCAAAAATATAGCATTAGGTTTAATAACTTTTTATTCCTTTTAATTTTCCTTTTTTTTTGCCATAATATTAGTGATTTATTTATTTTCATAATTAAACTTGTAAACTAATTAGGGTTGCATTTAGGTTAAATTTTAATACTTTCATAATAAACTTAAAAATAATTAGAACTAGGTTTAATATTTCATTTTGGTTTTTAATTAATTCTTTTTTATTAAATTCCTAAAAACACTAAAAATACCAAAAACATTTAATTCTTAATTAATTCATGCAATTTAATATTTTGCAAAAGGGTCCAACGCCCTAGTTTTGTTTTTAATTCCTTTATTTCGCGTATTTATTTATTTCGCTCAAATAATTATGTATCTCTCCCAAAGCCGTGTAAACAATTGCTCGCACTTTTATTTACTTTCCGTCAAATCGGGTCCGGTTTAATTTTGGCGATGTGGACCCGCGCCATTTGTAATAGTCTTAGATCTATTTTTCCCGCAACTTTTAACTGTTAACAAAAGCATGAAAGAATGTATGGACTTAAAATAAAATCAAGCGTAGAACACCAATGAACATGACAAGACAAATATCAATGAAAACGATACACGAATCGCACACACCACCCCTAGGGTACGCCTCACTGTTGCCTTGCCTTTCGAAAGGTGATCGTCGAGTAGAGGATGTCTTAGTAAGTCCTCATGATCCGGGAACCTGGCATGAGGGTAGCTTCTAAGGTGTCTTCCCATTGCTCTGGTGATCACCATGTCCCGAACCTCGAATTGACCCGAACACCTCCAACGGTGGTGCTACCTACCTCTCAATGGTGGGATGGCACTACTTTAAAGGACATTTACACAGACGAATTCCTTAGGGTAGGTAGACGACTCATGGATACTTGCTCTCTTCAAAACAAAAATTCAAAGACTTTTCACACCAACACTTTTCAAAAGCTTTCAAAGCAAATTTTTCAAACACTCTGACGTACGAGTCGAACTGAAATTTTTTCAAAGAAACTTTGTTAACCCACATTGAAAAGCAAACAAACAATTTTGAAAACACATTGAGCAAGTATCTAAGAGCCCATGGATAACCATGGATAGAAAGGGTGCTAACACCTTCCCTTTCTATAATCTACCTCCCGAACCGAGAGCAATCTCTATAAGGAATTTTTCTGTGCTTTTGTCCTTTCCATTTGGAGAAAATAAAAGACGGTGGCGACTCTTGCTTCCGCGACATTTTCGCGAACCAGCGTTAAACGGTCAGTTCCAAATCCACCGATCACAATCAGCATTGTACTGATATTGTTTGTAAAAAGCAGTAGCCAAGTCCCCCCAGGTGTGGATGCGAGAACTCTCCAATTGATAGAACCACTCGAGTTGAGCTCCTACCAGGCTTTCTTGGAAGAAATTGATCCAAAGCCTTGGATCAGTTGTGTATGGTTGAATCTTGCGGACATAAGACTTTAGATGCATCTTAGGGCAAGAGACTCCATCATACAGGGCCAAGGTAGGGACTTTGAACTTTGGAGGGATGACCAATCCAGGAACCAAACCCATGTCTCCTAAATCCAAGCCAGGTATTTGTTGAACCTCCATAGCATTGAGGCGATCCTCCAACTGTTTGCACTTGTCATCAGCGGGAGGATATTGTTCTTCGGAGTAGTCCGCTTCATCAATCTCCAGATCATGGTCTTCTTCAAGACTGACCCCCTTGTCTTTGAGAAGAAGAGCTTTCAGATCCTCTTGCCCTTTACCCATAGCCAGAAGCATTTGCTGGAATTGAGCATTTTGAGCCTGGAGATCTTTCACCGTTTGTTCCATATCCATCTTACTGAAATAAACAGTAAGAAGATAAGAAAACCTGCATGGGAGAAACCTGTTATGCAATGATATGTATGATATATGTATGCAATGTTTTCAAGGATCTCTTGGGGTAAACACAAGAGAATGTTAGAGGTTCAACTTCAATCTTTGATTGGAGAACTTTGCAACGGTGGATGTCTTTCCACGAGAATCAAGCTCACCATGTCAAGTGGGTCATAGCCCCTGATTCAAGTTGTTGCACTTGATCTTTGATGGCATTTGTTTAGAGGAGAAACCTCTTGCCCCTTGGTAGACGTCTGATTCAACGTAACCCTGCATCAAAAGAACCCTCGAGATCCTTGAAATGGTTAGTAAAAAATGCCATGGTATGATGTCATGTTGTTATGTACATGTATGCAAAAGCAAGTGAGTGTATATACAGGTAATCATATTCACACAAAGCAAACAAGTCCTTAGGTTTAGGCTTGCATGGGGTTCAGAGGTAAGTACCCTTTTGAAGTTAGTTGGCTCATCCTGTCCTAAAATAGAAACCGGGTTCTAAGGAGCTCAATATCATTGGATTGTTTTCTGTGTTCATTGTTTTGGTTTAGCCACTTAACTGGCGACCAAAATATTCCAAGAAAACAACCCTCAATGAGTGTAGTATCGAGTATCTACCAACTTCGGACTGCACCAAAGTCGGTCATCTCACTACCCCTAAAAAGGCTAAGATGGTCAATTAAGGTTCTAAGAGTTCGTTAGTGCTTCACGACATCACTCAACGGCCCCGTACTCTCCTTGATTGAACTCAAGGGTTATCGGTACTCACAAATATGTCACACTAACATAGCTTACTGCTTCAACCATGTCAGTATACCCCGCACAGTTCCCTCACAGTTTTATTGCTATTTACCTAAGAAGGTGCCCCCAAATCCGGGTGTAGGATTTACAACAATCCCAAACAAGGACCCAAAAAGTAAAGCAACCAAGGCAATCAAAGTAAGAATGTAAAGGTGATCTAAAACCTTAAGGTAACCCCACTTTTAAATTTCTCCCCAGCAGAGTCGCCAGTTCTGTGATACGGTGGGAGAACTGACTTGAGGTTTTGCGTTTGTATTCGCACTTGTTCGGTTTAGCAAGAGTCGCCACCGACTTTTTATTTTATCCTAAAGGAAAGGTTAAAAAGCACAAAAAAAACCTTTTGAGATGTTTCGTGGGTTCGGGGGGGTAGATTATGAAAAGGGAAGGTATTAGCACCCTTTTCATCCATGGTTATCCATGGGCTCTTAGTTACTTGTTTAGATCACTTGCCTTTGATTTTTAATTGCTTGAAATGGTGGTATGTGTGTGTGTTTTGAAAATGTTTTGAAAAAGACGCCTTGTCTAGGCAACCGTTGTAACAATTCTTTACTCGAATGTTTTACAAAGGTGTGTATCTTTTCGAAAAGATGTTTCAAATGTTTTTGGAAGTTGTTTGGAAATTGTGTTTGTGAAGTGTGGTTTTGAAAAGTAGGCAAGTGTGTTTTGCAAGTTGATCAAGTAACTAAGAGTTGTCTACCCCTAAATTTACTCAAAGGTTTTCCTCATGTTTTAACCCTTTTAACAATTTTGTTCCACCATTGAATTTGGTGGACAATCTTGTGTTAGGATGTTAACGGGACAGGCGCGGGTCATCGTTTAGACCATGGATGCAATGGTGCCAAGTGTCTTTGGCAAATTTGCTTGAAGGGACTATGATCATTTTAGGCAACTTCGAAAGCGTCATCGAGGGACTATGATCATTTGATTCATTTTGTTTTGCCAAAGAAACTCGACATGCAAGCATGACCCATTTTGGAAGGCAACAAGCGGGATTACCTTAGGGGTGCAAGTGTGAATGGTGTATTGATTTCATGCATTTGTCTTTGTATTTAGGTTATCTAGCGTTTGATTTTATTTACATACAAACCCTAGGTCTAACCATGGTATAATTGAAAGCGATAAATTGCGGGAATTTAAAGTCTACGCTATTACAAATAAGTATCCGGGAGTGGGGGTACAAATATTTACAAATGGGGATGAGACTTGTTAGGAGAGTAGTGTCCAAATAATTTACAACCAAATCGAATCAATCGCAATGTAAATGTAGCAATGTATAAGAATAAAACAATGTAAATGTATCAATGTATTTGTGTAAGTGTATGATTATTTACAAGTGGTAAAAATGTTTAACTTAATGTATTATTAAGTATTTTATCCTCTTTTGTGTTTTTGTTAAATATGTACAAACAAAAAGATTTAAGAAAAGAAAATTATTTAACTTAAAGAAAATTATGTATTGATGTTTTTATGTACAAAAAGATTTATGAAAAAAAGAAATTTAAGATAAAAGTCTATTAATCTAATTAAACCTAATATTCATGTAAATGAAAGAAAGTTTTGTATATAAAAAAGTTAAGGTATTATTTAATTTATTAACAAAAATAGACTATGTTAGTTTAAATTGCAAAAAGAAGAATAAAAAGATAAGTAAAAAAAAGATGTTAGTTTATGCTGAAAAAAAAGAATAAAATAAAGAAAGAAAGACTGAATGGGCTTACGGGGGTTTTTGGGCCCAAACAACGTTTGAAATGATAATCAGAAAGGGAGGTACGCGCATTGGATAGGGGGTCTGGCGCCAAGATCATTGGGCTTAAGGCTTGTAACGGGGCAAGGCCCAAGACGTTTTACACATTTTTTGTTTTAGGGTTTAATCAGTTTTGTTCCATTTGGATTTAGGGTTACAGCAATGCAGAGGCGCCGTTTCTCCATTTTTGCTTCCTTCATCTTCGTGCTTCTCAACACATGGCCATTTGAACGAGATCCTCTTCCTAGGACCACCGGGCGCCGCCGTCTATTCCTCTTCCCTCCATGGATCATCCAGGCAATAGTTAAAAGGTAGTGATTTCTGTCTCTATCGCGTTAGGGTTTCAAGCTTTTATGTGTTACTTTCATGTTCTGATTTTATGTTGCCATTGTTTCTTTTTGAGGTGTGTGGAAAGAAAGAAAAAGAAGAGAAATACTACCTTTGTAGATCGTTACTTGGAGAGGAGGCGGATCTGGAGGCGCCTAGTACGGCTGAAGGCGGAGGAGCGCGATGCGCTGTGAACTAGCTTGCTTTGCTAGAAAATCTGGTATCTGTATTTGCCCTTTGTTAGGTTTGATGATGAAGGTGCTTTTCTGAAAACCTTTGCTTTGACACTTCTTTTCCTCTTCCACTGTTTGAATGATGCTGTATGCTTGATATGAATCTGGGTATTTGGTACACGAACCCTATGATGAGGTTGCTCTGAGGGTGGCCTGTTGGTTTGAATGTTTGGTTATTTTGGTTTTGATTTGTGGGTATTACAGTTTGAAGGCTTTGGCTCTGAAAGGCTTGAGACAAGCTTGGCTTTTAGGTACTTTAGCAGGATGAGGCTTTGGCTTGATGCAGGTTTAGGCTCTGTGATGATATGCTGTATTTTGCTTTGGGCTTTTTGAAGCTGAGTTGAAACAGGGTATAGGCTTGTGGCTTGATGCAGATTTGAGCTTCTGTTTGCAGGCCTGTGTTAGAGGTTTATGCAGGATGTGGGCTTGGACAAGTTTATGCTGTTTTAGGCTTCTGTTGGTTTATCTGGTGCACAGGCTTGTATGGTTTTAGGCTTTTGTTTGTGCAGGTTTACTAGTCACAGGCTTGGTGTGGATACAGTTTGGGAGGCTTGAAGCTTGACACAGGTTACATGCTTGGTGTATTAGCAGGTTTTTGAATGTTTGAGGCAGGTTGATGGTTTACAAGCTTTTAGCTGGTTTGAGGTTTTTGAGCTTATGAGCTTTGTGTTATTTTGTTATGTGTTGGTTCTGCCCCCTTTTCTCTTTGTCTGATATGCTTGTTATATCTTTTTTTCTTCAAGCTTAAGCTTGCTATAAGCCTTCTTCTTTTTTCTCTTTTTCTCTCTCCACACATTTAAAAAGCATTTTTATTGCTTTAGAAATGTACTTTACTCTGAAAAGGTAACTGGCCTTGGAAAGTGATGATTTGAATATGCTTGTAATATTGTTTTCCTCTGCATAATTCATGCTTTCCTACATATTGTGTGTACTTTGTTGACAGTCTTTTGGATTTGTTGATATCTTGATATCTTTTGGACAACTTTTGACAGCTTTGGCTTAGTTTGAAATTGTGACTTGTTTGGCATGTTTTGCAATTCTGGACAGTTTAGTTTGCTATTCAGTTTGCCTTTGACTATGCAGCTTGTTGACAATGCAGTATGTTTGAAAATTTGAATTTGTGCATTTGTTGCTTTGTGCATTTCAAATTTTATGGCAAGCATATTCTATCCTTCTTTGTGAACCGAGAGTAATCTCGTGATTTACAGAGAGGGGAACAACTGATTCCGGCCAGTCACTTTTAATGATGAGTCTTTTTTTATCTGTCTGCTCTTTTATTATTCCATCTGCCTTTGACTTCTTCTTTTTCTTTGTTTTGCAGATAACAATCAATTTGAGCAACGGGGAGCAGCAAATGGAGGATGAAGATTTAGGATAGATTTAGGATAGTTTCAATTTATTTTTAATCATTGTAACAGTATTAATGTAAACATCTGCAAATAATTTAACAGTGCTCAAATAATAATTGTAACAAATAATTAAAGATGAATAAAAAAACTTCCTTTGATCAGTTAATTCTTTAATTCCTATGCATTCATTTATTTAATTATTTATATTTCTTAAATCATAATAACTGGAAAATATCCAATAATTTTAATTTAGAAATGATAAATAATCAATAAACGTCCGACGTCTTGCAACTTCGCATTAATCAATAATAAATCCGGCGCTCCAATTATCCAAAGCAAATGCACAGTTAATCAAACAAAAACGTCCTCATGCCTTTTCTTTTACTGATTCAATCAAACACTGCAAACTCAAATCAAATGCCTTAGCTCATATCCCAAAGTAAATTGAAAAGCATTGTAGAATTAATCCTTTATGAGAATGCGCGCACAAAACCTTGATTCTTGGTTAAATGTCAAAGAAGCGCCTGCCTGATCAGAACCTGAGCCAACTCAACCAAACCCTAATAATTTGCTTGAAATGTTCCAGAGTCCATGAAAAACCCTAAAGGATAGACTGATAAGAAAAAAGTCTGTTTGACTGATTCTTGCGCCAATCTGAAAAACCAGGAAAAGCCCGAGGCTGTGATTTCTTGTGGAAAATAGGAGGGCAAATTTTGGGGTACAACAGGTGTCTTGACACACATCATATATATAGACCTAGTAATTGCCCTCACTACGATGTGGAATGGATTAAGAGGCTTCAACCCGACCTTCATAAAACCCGCCTTCGGATTCCAGCTTAAACCCTATATCTGGACTGGTAATCCTCCTTCACCCATTCTGCGAATTTATCGAGTGAATTTGAGACCTTGACAATGAGGAATTGAGGCGAAAATAGTGATCAGCCGACTTGGTTACAATGGATCTCTATGACTGCTTCTAAATGCTATCGACTTTAGGATCTAAGAAGTCGCGAACGATAAAATTGAAAGGCAATCACGAGTTTGACAGAAATGTAAAAATATGAAGTTGATTATTTCCTAATTCTACATTTGGGGATGCTACGAGCTGGTAAATCAAAGATTTGGATCTAAACCGCAAGGATCCAGCTCTGGAAATTCTGCATTTGCTCGATGGTGTTTGAGAAGCAAACACGACCTTCGTGGAAATCGAGTCTCACAAACAGCGCCGTTGTTCTGTTCGAGAACCAAAAATGAATATTCCAGTTTCATGAATGAACTAGAAATGATGAAAGATGGATAACTATTAACTTTGAATGATGATTGTTATCTCCTTTACGGCGACACGAGATGGACCTGCATGATTAACACTCCAACGCTCAAGTCAATTCAATATTCAAGGTGAATAAAATGAAATTAGAGATAAAAAATTATGTATCTTTTCATAACATATGAACTACTTTTTATATGTTGGATCAAGAATAATATATTTGAAATGAATTGTATCTTGATCTATTGGACCTTTAGCCAACTCAAAAGACATTTATCTCATCCAATTTCTTATCTTATCTCTTTATAAAATTTTGATGTCAATTCGTTACATTTCATCCAAAAGATTAACTAGTCACTATTTAAAAATTGAAATTTAGACCTACATTATCTAAATAAGTAATTAAAAATATTAAATTTAGTTATATTTGTAAGAAAAATAAAATAAAAAGTAGTGAATTTTGGGTTGAATTAATAAAAAAAGGGAAGGGACAAAAAGTGAAAAGGTGAGAGAAGAAATGACTATTGTATTTTGAGAGTGAGGTAAGAAAGGTATTGTGGCGTAGTGGGGGTTATAGTGAAGAGAGTTATTTAGGGTTTTGGATGTGGATGGGTAAAGAAGACGAAGAAATGAGAGGTGAAATCGAAGAGCGCTTAATCAACGAAGAATACAAAATCTGGAAGAAAAACAGTCCCTTTCTCTACGATCTCGTCATCACCCACGCCCTAGAATGGCCTTCCCTCACCGTCGAATGGCTCCCGGACCGCCAAGAGCCGCCGGGGAAAGATTACTCCATTCAAAAAGTCATCTTGGGAACCCACACTTCCGAAAACGAGCCCAATTACCTCATGTTAGCGCAAGTGCAGCTCCCGCTCGACGATTCCGAGAACGATGCTCGTCATTACGAGGATGATCGTCCGGAAGTTGGGGGGTTTGGGTGTGCTAATGGGAAGGTGCAGATTATTCAACAGATTAATCATGACGGTGAGGTGAATAGGGCTCGGTATATGCCGCAGAATAATTTTATTATTGCTACTAAGACTATTAGTGCCGAGGTTTATGTTTTTGATTATAGTAAACATCCTTCTAAGCCTCCTCTTGATGGGTCTTGTAACCCTGATTTGAGGTTGAGAGGCCATAATACTGAAGGGTATGGGTTGTCTTGGAGTACTTTTAAACAAGGGCATTTGCTTAGCGGCTCTGATGATGCTCAGATTTGTTTGTGGGATATTAATGGGACTCCCAAGAATAAGTCTCTTGATGCTATGCAGATTTTTAAGGTATTGGTTTGTATTGAATTTTATTGTTTTTGTTGTTTTTGTTGTTGTTGTTGTTGTTGTATGATGTTTTGTTGATTGTTTGGTAGGTACATGAAGGTGTTGTTGTATGATGTTTTGTTGATTGTTTCGTAGGTACATGAAGGTGTTGTTGAAGATGTGACTTGGCATTTGAGGCATGAGTATTTATTTGGTTCTGTTGGAGATGATCAGTATATGCTTATATGGGATCTTCGAACACCGTCTGTTACCAAGCCTGTTCAGTCTTGCATTGCTCATTCAAGCGAGGTGTGTTGTCTTGTATGATTTATCTAAATCTCGGGATTTGTTTGTCTTATAAGGTTTTTACATTTGGTTTTTAAGGAAGGTTAATAGTTTAGTGATTGGTTTTGTTAGAATATGTGTTTGATGTGAGTTTGTTTGTTATGCAATATTTGATAGGCAATAAAGTTGATTTATTTAGGGGATCTGTTGGAATTGCAATGCTATTGCCTCGTGAAAACAGTAAACTGTTTTGTGGTAATTAGTGTCAGGAATCAATGAATTTGTTTGGTAGGGAGATGTGGGAAAGTTTAATCAGAACCACTTGATATGGTTTATGATGTGCTGTTGTGAGAGGGAATTGGTGGTTCAACAAGCCCTATTAACCTAGTCATATTAGAACTAAAGGGAGTCGTGATTCAACATTATGAGTGTGTTGTCTAATAGGGGCGCTATAGGATAGTTGATTTTGATGAATCTGCTAAGAATACCGCGACACTATCCTTAGAGGCATCTATTCCAGCTTCTATATACATGCTGATATAGCAGCAATAGTTGTACAAAAGTGAATTTAGGTTGTTTTATTAAAAAATAGGACTGACAAATCTGCATGTATATGAAACATGACCTACATTACCTATTTCCTCAATAGAAAATCTTAAGAGTCAGTAAGTATTTCTCATACGTTCATGTGTGAAACCCTACCTATTTTCTCGTTAGAAAACCAGAAGAGTCGGTGAGTATTACTCATACTCACATAAAACGTAAACCTTTCAATGTATAAGTTGTGCTCTACCTCCATTCCCTTTTTTATTTGTATGAAGTGCGCCTCTTTTTTATTTTATTTTTTATTTTTATAATTAACTTATTTCAACTGCTGCGTGCCACTTCCTATTTGCCTGCAATGCTAATTGCTATTTTACATATCAGATTTTTGATGTTCTGCTATTTTCTGCAATTTGCTGTTGATAACATTGTTTTTGTGTTTAAAGACTTATTAGAGATGGGTAATAATAGAAAATTCAGTAACCATGGCCAATATTTAAGAACTGGCCATGACTCCATTCTGCAGTTCGACAGTGGCAATATTTGACATATATAGCTTTTTTCAAAATTTGCTGGCTGATAGGATATCTACTGTTAATCTAATTTTCAATCTGTCAACTCCTTATAATGTGGTTCTCTTATCTATTGTGCTTTAGGTTTCCTTTATCTTTTGGCAGTGTTCCATAGTTTTCTGAATGTTGATACTCCTTCCCAATATCACTTCAAATAACACTTGTATATATCCGTTGGATCTTATTAGGTTAACTGTCTGGCGTTCAATCCCTTCAATGAATGGGTGGTTGCTACTGGTTCTACTGATAAAACAGTGAAATTGTGGGATCTGCGCAAGATCACCAATCCTCTTCACACCTTTGATAGTCATAAGTAATATTCTCCTTAGATGTTTCTTAATTTATTACTCTAGTTGTAATGGTATTTATTAGTTACTGATCTGAATTGCTGTTGTTGGGTTAACAGGGAGGAGGTTTTCCAGGTCGGCTGGAATCCAAAGAATGAGACTATCTTGGCTTCTTGTTGTCTTGGTAGGAGACTCATGGTGTGGGATCTTAGCAGGTATTGCTTAATGAAAGCATCATCATATCTAGACTTTTTAGTGAAATTTTATTTGTTTCACTGAAATGTGTTTCTGAGTTTTGGTATGTTGGTGGTTCATTAGAGATGTTTATAAATTAATAAACCCTGTTGCTGTTGGTCCTTCCCCAGAAATTTTAGTGTTTGATATTTCCCTGGGGTACTCCAGTCGTTTCCTTTTTTATGGGGTTTGGGGAGCTTTCTCAAAATTAAAATTTCTTTTACATTTCAATTGTTAAACTTTCAAACTTCTTGGGTGAATTAAAGCTCCCATTTTTTTTTGCAAATTAAAGGGCCATCAAATTTTGTCTTTCTTGAGTTATATTGGGTTCTGTAAACATGAGACTGATGGAATAATGGACAAATCATCATGATGTGAACATAGATGATTTAGCACTGACTTTTATTGTGGACAGGCTAATTGCATGTTCCTGTTGATTCCTTTGTTGGTATATGGGCATCGGTATTTGTAGCGTGAATTAAATGATTCAATTAAAGTGCAGAATTTGAAATGGCTATTGAGGGTTGATTTTCTGATTAAGATGATTATTAAAAAAATACCAATATTTTTATTTGATTCATATATTAATAAATCATATATGTCAGAACTATTTGCCATAACAACTTGGTTCCACTGATTTATGTAGGATTGATGAAGAACAGTCAGCAGAAGATGCTGAAGATGGTCCACCAGAATTGCTCTTTATTCACGGTGGTCATACGAGCAAAATATCCGACTTCTCTTGGAACCCATGTGAAGATTGGGTTGTTGCTAGTGTGGCCGAAGACAATATACTTCAAATATGGCAGATGGCAGAGAACATTTACCATGACGAAGATGATATGCCAGAACAGTCAGTGAAGGCCCCTTAATGTTATTGAACTCAGTTTAGTGTGAAATATAGGCGCGGTGTTTGGGACTAAAGTGCTTTTCCATCTGTATTTGTGCTGTTACTCCTTTCTACACCGCTATAGGTGTATTTCAGTATGTTGTATGAGGTCTGTTTGTCTTATTAATATAACCGCAGAAATTCTGAGAAATTGTTGGAATGACTTGTTTTATTCGGTGTAGAGGCACTAGGTTCATATAGCCTTGGATCATTTTCTTGCTTTGAGAAGTTCTCGGTCCCTCTTGTAACTGAGGCTGCAGAATCTGCAATGCCTTCTATTGGCGCGTGAAAGTAAGCTGCCTCATTGCCTTGTGTTTTTGTCAAAAAGAAAGTATTTGGTTTGTACTGTAGTACATGATTGTAAGGTGCAATGATATCTTATTTCACGCGGTGCATAATTTTCTATAATTAAAATGTGATTAATAAATAGGGCGTTTTCTTAAAAACCTTTATCTTTGTAGGGAAAAAGAGTGTCACCTACAAATTTACTAATGCTTTTTTAGTCATAACTGGAGAATAATTCATGGCGGTTTAACAACACAACTCGCCTTATTAATTAAATTCATAAAGCTAACTATAATAGTGTCTCAGGTTAACTGAGTTCTATTTTCTAGAAACATGATATCCATTAAATTCTTCTAATTTGTTGGTGCTATGGGGAAATCTTTCTCTACTCTGTAGGGTCCTTTTTAGTTCGAGAAAATCTTTCCAGTTCTGATGAGTGCTACCACTTGTTTGAAGACGGTCACCTTCCTCCATCTCTCTCGAAACAAGTCGAGAATGATATCTTTTGGAAGCTCTTAGCTTCACAACGAATTTCTTTGATATAAGTTATTTCACGTGTCTCGGCTATTACACCTCGCTTTATTAAATTAATTACAAAATCAACATATTCATGTCATATGTGAGTGGTAGAAATAGAACAAGAGGTCGATAACAAAGGAAAAAAAAGGGATGTTATTGGTTTTTTACCTCTTTCATAAAAAAATTCACGTTGTCAAGTGGGCATACTCATTTCCACAAGCAACATGTCATCATAATTGTATACCATTTTAAATGTCGTTTCTTTTGTGGACGAATGACGTGTCATATGATAGGACAACAACACCTATAGCCTTCAATGACGAGACATTAAACAAATGTTTGGAGTGATAGTGATAATTGGTTTTTGGAAGATAAAATAATTTAAATGATGCCTTATATAGTTGTTTCGCCCATAAACTTTGGCCTCTTTCAATTTTTTTCTTGATTCCATTGAGTATGACTTTGTTGGTGGATCCGACTTGACCGTCATCTTTAGGGAATTTGGCCGAGACAAATTTGGTTTGGATTCTCAAATTTCGCAAATATTTCCTAATTGTTGAGCTAGCAAACTGAGTTCGACAAGTAAAACTTGCAAGTAATTCTCTTTCTGTAGAAGCATCAAATTATTTATGCAATGATTTTTTATATTGCCTCTGCCTCGACCCATTTTGTGAAATCATGTCTACAAATGAAATTTTCAATTATCTTGGGGACAAGGGGAATGGTACCGGAATGTCAAATAGATATGGAATGACCATGGCGAGGTTAGTGCATCATGGAGGGTCTTAGTTAAGGTGTGAAGTAAGTTTTAAAATCGCTGGCACTTATTGTATTTGTTGACAAAGTTTAAGTTGTCCCATAGAATGTTAAGAAATAGTAATTGTCCCTTGATAGATTGTTCGCCAGTGCTCCCCCTATGTGGCTACAATAGACGCTTTTATGCGCTAACATTAATACCACTATCCTTTCGTTCTCGTCAAGAAATCTTAAAATTGGCACAACTCTTCTCATTTTGTACACAATTATCCTGCAACAAAGGTGTATTTTGTTGATAGCTTTTGATTTTTCTCGCCTCATCTTCATGTGAGGGAAATTGCTCACTTTCCAAGCACTTAGTTATAGACGTCAACTAGCCTTTGTCGTTTTTTTAGTGGGACATGGTGTTTAGTGTTGCATCTTCAGTACTGAGAACAAACAATTTTTTTGTATCATTATTTTGTTATGTCGAAGTTTCTTTGTGTTGGCCAGCTTAAATAAGAGATTTGCTGGAGTTCAGTTTTCTAGGAACATATCTTACCTCAAAAAATTGATGTGCCTTGCTAGCTCAAGAACCTTCTAGAAATATTTCACCAAATGAGCCTATTTGATCCGATATTCAAGGACTAACTGAGAATCAATTATAGCCTTCGTGTTAATGCTCCTATTTACTTTGCTAACACCATTATTTCTATGATGAATTTGTATTCTATCTGGTTATCGCGTGACTTGAATTCGAACCATAATGATTGTTAAATCAACACCTCTCAGAGACTTCTGATACTATTCCGACCCCACTCTCTTTTAAATTCGACGCCCCATCTACAAATAAGATCCACACGTGAGGAATGTCTTAGCCAATTTAAAAAAAAAAATCCACCAAAAATTCGGTAGTACATGTGACTTAATGCTCCCACGTGATATGAAGTTGATGTTGTATTTAGACAACTCTATTGACCAAGACATAATTATCCCCCTCTAGATTGGGTTGTTTAGGTATTTTGCAAGTGCACAAAAAGTATCACCGTAATATAATGAGTGTCGATTTCACAGAGATCTAATAGTTAAGCTATCGTTTTCTATCGTTACAGTGTTTATTTAAGACAAATAAAATAAAGGCTGGAGTTATACAAGAAAAATAAATGAAAAAATTGAATTAATATCAGAAATACAATGTTGGAGTGTGGATCTCATCAATTCGTTGATACTCTTGTTGTTCATAAATTTAATTTCTATGGGATAATATTTTTTACTTTGAAAAGAGCTAAATTAACAGAAACTGTCGCTTTCGCATATTTAGAATCGAGTTTTATTCTCTAAATTATACTGTTCACTGTCACGGTGGTAGGTACTGTTCGCGTTAAAGAAATAAAACCTATTTTAAGAAATTAGACTCTTTATTCCGATGAAAAGTATTCTTGATTGAAAAATTTAACTTAAAAGGGTTCCAAACTTCCACTCAGGTAACTAGATCATAAACCTATAAATGCATGCTTTCATAAATAGTTTTAAAACCAGTTTCTAGAAAATATTAGACTCTCCTATTTAATTAATAAAGTGCTTTCGCGGTTTTTATAAATTAATTACTAAACAACTTTATTCTTTTGTATCAGACGATTTTCGATCTTACCCGACATATAAATGGTTTTACTTTCGTAGTAACCGACAAATTAAATTTAGAAAATATGATTAAAATCAAAACAACCCCAATAGAATTTCCCAAAGAAAAACAATTTACAATACCGTGGAATCGACGATCCTCACATTCCAACACTTATAAATTTAGTTAGACATGATTATGACATAAACTAAAGTGATTGATTCGTTTATGTGATAAAACATAGTAGACATATAAGCTTTAAACGTACAATTAAAATAAAGGTAGAAGAAGATCATGCAAATAAATAAAAAGACGATAAAATAAAAGTAATGCGATAATTAAACCTACTCCGAAAAGACTTTAATCTGGTACATAAAGTAAAGTGCTGAAACATGAATGCGGAAAGTAAAATGACGGCAAGATTAATATTTTGATAAAAGTTTCTCCAAACTCGATTACAAACTCGATCAACGGTACAATAATCCTCCGATGTAAAGAGTTAATCGCTTACAATTTCGACACTATATGGTTTAAGTTTGTAACTAAGCTTGGATGGTTTGCAAAGTGATGAAATGGTGGTATTTATAGGATTCCAAAAACCCTAAAATCACAAAGGAGACTTCAAAAGGCGTGGAGAGAATTTAGGAGCAAATAGGGAAAATGGGGAGACTAAGTAAGCTCACTTTCCAACCGCTTGGCCTCTATAAGGGGTGGAGACCGCCACACCTTCATGGAAAACTCCATGTTCTCAAGGCGGTTATGACTTAGTCTCTTAGAATGTTAGTGCGTGGACCATTCTTAGCCACCTCTATGGTGAACGTCATGGTGGCTGCCTTGAGTGTAAAATTCCCTATTTTCATCCATTTTTCTTTGTTTCTTCGCATACGACTCTCATTTAGTCAATTTCATGAAACATAGACAAAATACCAATATAATAATGGAAATTTAAAACAAAATGACAATAAACATGCAAAAATCGAGTCAAATATATGGTGTGTTTTGGTGTCATCAACGTATTAGGTAGTTTACTTTAACTACTATACAATAGCATTGGAAATACGGCCTCAACTTCCTCATTGTTAGGATCCTTGCTAATGACAACCATTCTATATTTTGTTATCTCAATCCATCTCCCTTGAAGGCCTTGCTCATAAACTAGACTAGTATTTTAACCTCGTCAAATTCTTGAACAACATATAACTCGCGACGTTATCTGATACTGAGAGGAACATATACAATGATACACCTCTTTTGGGAGAGTCATGATATGGGGTGTCGCTAGGAAGATCTTCAATTTTGCAAAAGACACGTCACATTCCTCTGTACATTGAAACTTATTTTTTTCTTCAATGTGGAAAATAAGTGGAAGACCTTATCGCTCACACATGATAAAAATAAAGATAGAGTGGTTATTCGCCCTCAAATGTTAAACTCCTTTGACTATTGTTGTGCTTTAAATGTTGATTATATCTTGGTATTTGTCTAGGTTATCCTCAATTCCTCTCCTAGTTAACCTGTAGCCCAAAATATTCTATCCTTTAACCCAAAAGAACACTTTGCAAGGTTTGAATGCATGTTGTACTTCTAAACTTATCAGAGGACGCCTTCTAGGTGATTAAAGTGGTTATTTTCATCACGTGTCTTTAGGACCATATCATCTACGTATGCTTCCAAAAAAATTCTTATATGATCCAAAAGGACATCTTCCATCAACATCTGATAGGTAGCTCTTGTTTTCTTGAGGCCGAAGGGAATCACCTTATAACATTAGCTACACCTGTTGGTCACGAAGGTGGTCTTGGGTGCATCTAGAGGGCATGGGTCCTTGGTATATGCCATATCTCTTAATCTATTTGGAGTATCATTATGTGATTGCTACTCAAGCCTACTCAGGGTGGATTGTTGGAAATGGTTCTAAAATCAAATTTTTATACTGATGACTGGTTGAGTACTCTCTGGTGCAATCTTTGAATATTCCTAAATCTTCTCTTCATATTTTGACTAACAAGGTTAATCAATATCTGATCAACTCTTATTGGTGATTTCTCAATGACTTGCTTGTTCAATTCCTTATTATCCTTAACCAAGTAACCTTGGCCACCTCTCATAAGCATGACTTGAGAGTTTGACTCTACTCTAAGAATGGGAAGCTTTACTTTAAAGATTATTTTCATTTTCATAACCTTTGGTGGGCTAAAATGATGCAATCCCTCCATCGAAGTCTTTGCTGGTTTGAAGGTTGGTCCATAACAGAATCCCTATGGATAATATTTCTAGGACAGGTATACAAATACCCTCCATGTGTTATATTTTCTCTTCATATTGTGAATCTTTTCTACATATTTTTTTCTTTGTAGGTTTTCTAAAAAGATACTGTCTTGGTTTTCCAATACCATCCAAGTTTACATCCCTTCATACTCTCCTACTAATATCTTAAAGGTTTGCTCTCGAAGTTTGCCTCCTCGGTGAAAAACTCTAGTTACCTCTGCAGTGGTTAATGCTTTCAACACCATCTGGTTCTATAAAAATCAAAGCAGGTTCACCAACAAATTCATTAACTAGAAATCAACCACCCCCTCATTATCTTTATGCTTCTTCTTTTTTTGAAATCACATTAAGTCAACTCCAAGTTATTCTATCTCAGATCTCTCTATTCTTAAGGCTTTCAGTTTTCAAACTCACCCTCCTAGGGGTCAAACTATCAAATAATTAGCCTCCCCTTTTTTCTTGGGTGAAATGTAATTCGAATAGAGCCTCTCATGGAAATCTGGGTCCATCTGCTTGTGGAGGGATCTTTAGGGACCATCATGATATGGCTTTAGGCTGTTTTGCTTCCAACACATGGTGGGATGATACTTTCTCTACTGAGTTGATTGGTAACTTCAATGCCATTGAAATTACTCTTCAAATAGGTTGGAACAACCTTTGGTTAGAGACTTACTCCCTTCTAGTGTCCTTGGAATTTATATCTTCTTCATATATTTCTAGAAACTAAGAAACATATGGTCAAACTATTTGATCCTTACTAGTGGCATGAGCTTTATTGTATTCCATATCTTTAAAGAATAAAATCACTGTGTCGATAAATTTACTAATCTAAGTCTCTTAATTTTGGACAATGTTTTATTTAATTCATGTACTACTACTATTAATAATGAGTATGTTAGGAATATAATTGGTCTTCCTTATTTTAAATTTTCTTAACCATGAGGATGATTGTTTTTTTCCCCATTTCCTTGTAACTCCTTTCCTTTTTAATCTATTTAGGACCTTTGCACTTTTGTTTTAAAAATTATATAAAAGTCAATATATAGTACTTGTAGTTACAATCTAGTAGTTTGATTGTTAGAACACTTTGTATGAATATTGGTATTTGAACCCTTGACACAATATTTACCCTCCCATAAATTATTAATTAATTGGTATAAGTCAATAGTAACAATAACAATTAATGTGAATTTATCTATTTAAATTATTTAAAAAATGTTTAAAAATAAATAAAAAAATAATAGTTATGATAATAAAATATTATTTATTTACTTAAGTAAATCAATCTACTATGGTTAACATATTTTTTGTGGCATGAAACATAATGTTTTTAGTAAACAAAAAATTAAAATTAAAATTGCATTTTAAAGAAAATCTACTTTAATATATATTTTTTTATGGCACTATTCTAATATAAATCTACTTGATAAAAAAATATTGATGAAGTCCCCACAACCCCTTATGATAAAATGACAACGTAGTCATTAGGATTTTGACTCATGCTCCAAACATGATTATTTATGGATTGGTTTCAAAACTTTTCAATCATGTCTTTCATAGAGCCTTTAGTAGAAACACTAGGCGCCATGTCAGAGATTTTATCAAAATACATAACCCATTTGTGTTTTGTGTTTATGAAACTCATGATCAAGTTTCTAATATTGATCAATTTTTGAGCACATTAAATTATAAACTTGTTGAAATTCAAGAAGCTAGAGGTCACTGTGGTGGTATTTGGATACTTTCTTGTGTTGAAAACACATCTATCGCGGTTTTGGATAACATGCATCAAGCTATTGGAATTTTTTTTATTAATAACCATATATTAAAAAAATATTTCGCAAATAATCGGGTTTCGGAAAAAATTACGCAAATAATCATGTTTGAGATGCCTCCACAAAGGAGGAGCCATCTCAATTGGCGCATGCACCTCATTTTTTAAGGGAGGCGCCATCTCACTTGGCGCCTAAGTGCTTAGGGCATGCCCTAAGCCAAGTGAGATGGTGCCTAAGTATAATTTTAGGGCAAAAAATTTTATTTATTTATTTTTTTTCCTGTGCGTTGCCTATTGGACAGAGATCAACAAAATGAACTTTTTATTAAAAAAAAAAATTACATTCAACTGTATTACATTAAAAGAACAGTAAAAAAAATGGATACAAAAAATACTGGGAAAAAAAAAGATACATCAGTGATCCCCCGGAACCCGGTAATGACCCCCGGTTCTGCATCCCCGTCCTCGCCTTTCTCTTGCTGGGTGCCGTCGCGTTTCCTGCTGCGGCAAGGTCGATGGCCCAGCAAAGTCAATGCGGTCCGAATCCATAAAATCAGTAAGATCTCCATATCTCAAAGATCCGCTCTGGTACAGTCGGTTACCCATACCCTCAAAGTTTGGTCGTGTTGGCGGTGGGTGGGGTTCCATGGTTGGTCGGTAGCATTGGTCGTCTGAGTATGGGGGTAGAAAGGAAATTGATCTTGGGGTGTTTGGTATTGTGGATGTTGGGTGGTTTGGTGATATGGTGGGTGATGGTAGGTTTGGTCGGCTTGGTCATAATCTTCCGACATTCCCATATCAGGGCTAAGGCTGGATGTTGAGGGCGCCATATTGGGATATGTGGAAGACTGAAATTGTGTCTGGGGTATGTGGGTGTGCTGGTATTGGGGTTGGTATTATGGTTGGGTTTGAGGCATATCCGGGTATTGGTAGTTTGGTGGTGATTGTGG
Organism: Vicia faba; assembly: GCA_948472305.1. NCBI lineage: Eukaryota > Viridiplantae > Streptophyta > Magnoliopsida > Fabales > Fabaceae > Vicia > Vicia faba. The sequence goes on from OX451741.1 coordinate 804,397,309, forward strand.
TTGGTAGTACGACATTTGATTGTAGTTGTGTTGTGGTGGGGAATGTGGTTGGGTGTTTGTGGGTCTGTTTCTTCTTGGGGGTTGGTTGGAGGTTGATGGGTTTTGGGTTTGTTGATGGGGAATCGAGGGTTGTGCCCATTGTGTGCGTGGGTCAACCAAGTACCTCGGATGAGACACGTGCATTTCTGGGTTACTAACCGACCTGTACCACGACATATATTGATCCGTGTGTCGCATGTTACCTTGAGTAAGGAAAACCGGGGATTGCAAGATGTAGCGGGGACGCCTCTGCCACATCTTACACCATTCCGGAGCAAAGTCTTTCCAGTTGGTAAGACCCCACTGGGCGTCGACCCTTTTAAGATGCCAGGGGGACAAATCTGTTGGATCACTTGGTATCTCTTGATGCATTCCGAACTGCATCTTCACACGGTCGCTGTGGTGCATCTCCACAATGTTGAACCGAATGAGTGCAGTCTTTGCAGTCCAAGTTGCTGCATCCTCTGGGTTTGGAGCATGGCCCAAATCCAAATATGGTCTCCAGACGAACTGTGATAAAATTTAAATCAGGTTAGCGCAAAAGTAATGTATAAATAATTAAAATGAACAAAAGTTAAAAGCTACGACGTACGTCATCTGGGCCTAAGTGATCCAACAGATTCCGGTAGAGTGCGACATTGAATCTTGGATTTTTGCCGTAATCCATACCCCTCACGCAGTACCTAAAGGAAATGAGAAACATGTTATTTTTAGCATATATTTTGGAAAGAGCAGAATAGTTATAAATGCTATAACTTAATGACTTACTTTGTTGCGTACGGGAAACCAAAAGTGTTGTTGTTGATGGGGTTTAAGGACTCCATCCTCCACCAACCCCAGGCTTGTAGTAAAAATGCGCATCCATAAAATGTACATTTTTCCTTGACTGCGTTTTTGCACAAGCAACTGTATAGGTGGGCTAATACTGCAGAATCCCAACTATATTTTCTAGTTTTTTCAAAATTTGTTAGTAAATGTAAGTACATAAAATTTACACTATTTCCCGTACTTTCGGGAAATAAAAATGTACCAAAAAGTATCATAAGATACGTTCTGGCTTTTACTACTCGGTCATTCTCTGAGGAATTTTCATTTAATTCCATACTTGCATAATGACGTTTCAGGTCAGTGAGTAGTATTCCCTGCCCTCTTGCTCCACCACCTTCTACCATATCCCTACCCAATAGTTCTTCACACTGTGAGTTGGGTTGTTGAACCGACCCGTTCACCGCCTTACCGTCGATAGGGAGGCCCAGTAGCATGTACACATCCTCGAGCGTGATGGTACATTCACCTATTGGTAGGTAAAATGTATGGGTCTCAGGTCTCCACCTTTCCAACATTGCAAGAATGAACTTTGAGTCAATGGTGCAGTTGGAGATCTTTATCACATGTCCAAAACCTGCATATTCCAGATAAGGGACGATAAATGGGTCGGGAGCCAGGTAGTTGTGCGAACGGATTCTGAATCTTTTTGTGTCCTGAGATCATAATTTAACAGGTGTAAGATTAATTAAGATAAACAACACGTTATTTGAAGTATGAAAAATGTATAACCAAAGAAGAGACTTACAAATGCAACAATGTTTTCCCTTGTGCCTCTGTGAGTATCGCCCATTGTTAGAAGAGCCATTGTTCAGAATGCTTGAGAGTATGAAAGACTTAGGAAGAGATAGAGAGTATGATAGACTTAAGAAATATTTCGTAGCAGAGAGTGAGAGTTGTGTGGGTGTGAGAGATGTTTTATAAGGTATGTATTTATAGGCAAATAAGTTTGATGTAGTGGTTGCTTGTGTTTGCATGCCTGCGAAGTGTCACATTTGCATGCTTAGGGGGTTACACATATGCATGCATGCATTTACAAAAAATGTAAGGTGTCACTCTTGCAGGCTAGGTGGCAGCCCATGCATGTATCACGATTGGACAGTAAGGGAGGCGCCATCTCACTTGGCGAAAGAGTACAAAAATGAATGGTGTCGCCACCCCATTTGGCGAGTAAGAGGTGTCATTTGTTACAGCATAGGCTCAGGCTACGTGACAGCCTTTGGGATTCCTTTCTTTATTGCATGCAAGGCCATTGGAGTTGATGGGTGGAGTCTTATACAAAACATGTATGTGTGCAGAATAGGGCCAGGATAGGTGGCAGCCTATGGGGTTTCATAAGCCCATGCATGTATCACGATTGGACAGTAAGGGAGGCGCCATCTCACTTGGCGAAAGAGTACAAAAATGAATGGCGTCGCCACCCCATTTGGCGAATAAGAGGTGTGATTTGTTACATCATAGGCTCAGGCTACGTGACAGCCTTTGGGATTCCTTTCTTTATTGCATGCAAGGCCATTGGAGTTGATGGGTGGAGTCTTACACAAGACATGTATGTGTGCAGAATAGGGCCATGATAGGTGGCAGCCTATGGGGTTTCATAAGCCCATGCATGTATCACGATTGGACAGTAAGGGAGGCGCCATCTCACTTGGCGAAAGAGTACAAAAATGAATGGTGTCGCCACCCCATTTGGCGAATAAGAGGTGTCATTTGTTACAGCATAGGCTCAGGCTACGTGACAGTCTTTGGGATTCCTTTCTTTATTGCATGCAAGGCCATTGGAGTTGATGGGTGGAGTCTTACACAAAACATGTATGTGTGCAGAATAGGGCCAGGATAGGTGGCAACCTATGGGGTTTCATAAGCCCATGCATGTATCACGATTGGACAGTAAGGGAGGCGCCATCTCACTTGGCGAAAGAGTACAAAAATGAATGGTGTCGCCACCCCATTTGGCGAATAAGAGGTGTCATTTGTTACAACATAGGCTCAGGCTACGTGACAGTCTTTTGGATTCCTTTCTTTATTGCATGCAAGGCCATTGGAGTTGATGGGTGGAGTCTTACACAAAACATGTATGTGTGCAGAATAGGGCCAGGATAGGTGGCAGCCTATGGGGTTTCATTATTGCATGTAATATTATTGGCAGCCTTGGGGGGTTGCATCCCTTACTTAATTGAAATATTTAGCCTTACGTTTAACATAACATTGATTCACATAATCTGTCAAATCTTCCAACCTTTGAATCAGTCATCAAACCTTCAAACATTCCAGTATTCATACCTTCATACAATCAATAAACCTCAAACATTCCAACCTTCAAACCTTAAAACAATTCTACGCAATGGCCTCTTCACCATAATTTGTCGTCAAAGAACATTTCAACGGTGAGACATACATTTGTCCCACAGTTGGGTTTTTTTTTAGAAACACCGACAACGTTCGATTTCTCTTAAACGGGAAAGCCAATTTCTCGTACTTCAAGAAAAGATTGGAGGCCAAACTTGAACGAGGCCCGGTATCTCAGATATTTTATCAGAATCCAGTTTTTTTTGGAAACAACCAAGTAATTTTTTATAAGGTTGAAGTTCAAGATGACGAGGATCTCCAGAACATGATTTCCAGCCATGTCTATTCTGGATACGACTCTATTGAGTTGTACGTTTTGCTTCAAGAGCCTCCGGTGACACAGGAGGTAGAGCCTCCGGTGACACAGGAGGTTGATCCTTTGGAGAATGAACAAGATGAGGTAGATGCAGTTGATGATGAAGAAGAAGATAACGAGTTAGAGTTTGATGAAATGGTGAACGATGATTCTGACGATGATGGCATCCCAAGTATTCCTACAGACAAAATCTACACACCACCTCCGCACATGACAAACTTCAACATGGGCGGAGATGAACCTTCTACTGACTTATTTTTCAAACCGTATATGCAGTCGGATGAAAATTTAAAAGAGAAGGACAAGTTTCGTAACAAAGAGGAATGCATCAGGGCCATTAAAAAATTTCACATGCTCAACTCGGTTGATTTTAAGGTGGATCGTGTCAACCCGGAAAGGTACAAGATCAAGTGTGTCCACCCTGACTGTATGTTCAAGCTGACCGCATCATACAGATTAAGGGGTGACTGCTGGGTCATAGGTTCCATGACTACCCACACTTGTGTAAGTTCCACTCAATCACAGGACCACCGAAAACTCAACCATGATCTAATCTGTCAAGAAATCCTACCCCTGGTCAGCAACGACCCATCTTTGAAGGTGAAAACAATCATCTCCCACATCACCATGGTTTTTAACTACACTCCGTCTTACCTTAAGGCGTGGTTAGCAAAGACTAAGGCGATTGAAAGGGTGTACGGAAACTGGGAGGAGTCATACCGAGAACTTCCCCGCTACCTGAATGCACTAAAGACATATTCTCCAGGTAGTGTTTATGTTCTAGAAACATTGCCAGCGTACGCCCAAGATGGTAGTCTACTGCATGGCAACAGAATATTCAGTCGCGTGTTTTGGGCATTTCAACCATGCATCACAGGGTTTGCATCATGCAAACCAATTCTACAAATTGACGGGACTTGGTTGTATGGGAAGTACAAAGGCACGCTATTGATGACAGTTGCACAAGATGGCAACAACAACATTTTCCCCGTTGCGTTTGCCCTTGTTGAAGGGGAGACCGGTGGTGCTTGGAGCTTTTTCCTGAAAAATCTTTGGACACACGTGGCTCCTCAACCAGATCTCTGTTTGATCTCGGACAGACATGCCTCCATTGAAAGTGCCTACAATAATCCAGCAAATGGTTGGCATGACCCTCCTTCTACGCATGTCTATTGCGTCAGGCATATCGTCCAGAATTTCTCGAGGGAGGTCAAGGACAAAACATTGATGAAAGCGGTTATGAATGCGGGATATGCGTTGACACAACCCACATTCAAATATTACCGCAACGAGATCCGTTTGTCTAATCCAGAAGCCGGTACGTGGATCGACAATATTCCGGTCGAAAAGTGGACTAGGTCATACGATAATGGCCAAAGATGGGGGCATATGACAACGAATCTTATTGAATCAATGAATGGGGTATTCAAGGGCATACGAAACCTTCTAATCACTGCCTTGGTAAAATCCACGTATTTTAGGATGGCTGCGTTATTTGCCAAAAGAGGTGAAATGTGGTATGCAGTGTTGCAATCTGGACAACTATGGAGTGAAAGCTGCATGAAATACATTAAATCTGAAAGTGCTAAAGCCAACACTCACATGGTTACACGGTTTGACCGACACAGCCACAACTTCATTGTGAAAGAGACAATCGACCACAATGAAGGCCTGCCAAGACAAGAATACAGGGTCATTTTACCTTCTCAATGGTGCGATTGTGGCAGGTTTCAAGCATTTCGTATGCCTTGCTCTCATGTCATTGCCGCTTGTGCTCATACCCATCAAGACGCGCTTCAACTGCTGTCAAACGTTTACAAATCTGAAACGTTGCTCACTGTTTACAACAACAACTTTCCTTTGGTGGCAAAACCGGATTATTGGCCTGAATACAACGGCGATATAGTTTGGCACAATGACCAAATGCGAAGGAACAAGAAGGGTCGTCCCAAAAGTAGGCGCATCACAACAGAAATGGACGATCTTGACAGGTTGGAAAGAAAGTGTGGTTTATGCCGTCAGGTCGGACACAATCGCAAAAACTATCCGAATCGGGCGTCTGGCTCGACCACATAAATATTGTAATATAATAAATCTTTTCAATATTTGTGTTGTAAACATTAGGGTTTTCCGTTAATAAAACTGTTAACACAATTTAGGAAATTCAATCTTGGAAATTACATTAGGGTTTTCGCGTACAACAATGATTAACGATATTCAATCTAGGAAATTACAACTGTTAACACAATTTCATCTGACCCATGCATCATCACCATTATATCACTGTCTATTTTGACTTCCTCCAACCACACATTAGGTCTTCCTGTCGCATGCGAGGTTGTTGTTTGTTTTTGCTGGATCCTTTGAATTCCCCCCCCCCCTCCTCCGCGATGTCTCCATCTAGCCACCGCATCAACTCCCGCTTCAGACGCTCCATGGAGTGAATGTGCCAGAATTTCATTTTCATCGCAGGTTTCGTGGCGGAGAATATAACGTAACCATCTGTGCTAAAAATCATAGGCGACATCATTACGCAAATAACGGAGTATAAAATAAAAATACAGTGCGAGAAAGTGTGAGAAATTTCGAAGAAACTGACGAATTATTTATAAAACAGCATTTTGCCCTAGTTTTGCCCTAGGCGCCAAGTGAGATGGCGCCTCCTCTCATTTTTAAGGAGCATGCGCCATCTCACTTGGCTAAAAGCCAAGGGAGGCGCCAAGTGAGATGGCGCCTAGGGCAAAACCCTAGGTGCATGCGCCAATTGAGATGGCTCCTCCTTTGTGGAGCCATCTGAAACATGGTTATTTGCGTAATTTTTTCCGAAACCCGGTTATTTGCGAAATATTTTTTTAATACATGGTTATTAATAAAAAAATTCAAGCTATTGCTTTCCTTATTCAGCGTAAGGGTGAGATTTGATGTTGCATGTAACACCCTTCTAAACCCCGCATAATATTACAATATAAAATTAGAGTAAAATTAATCATGCTTCTCAAACAAGGGTGTCACACATACTTCAACCAATCACATACATCTGTCATGCTTAATTAACACTTATTTAAATTTCATACTTTTCATACACTTTCATATAGCATGTAGCAGCAAAATAAATCTCATCCAAACAATTAATAATAAAGTCTCATAATCAATTTTTTTAATTGAAATAACTTAGGCATAAAAGTCAATTCACCACATATCTCACAATATCATAACAAAATAAAATAGAGTATATAATGTATCTCTTTAAAACACGAATCGAAATGTTATCCGTGTTACATAATCAAAGCATGACTCAAACTGAAATATGGAAATAAAACAAGTTATCTCCACTAGCTAATCTCTTGCTAGAAGAAACTCTACTCCTCTGTACGTGAGCGATGTTGTATAAAACATCATTTCAACAAAAGAGTGAGAATTCACATAATTATCAAAATCACATAAAAATACATAATATATAACATACATGCATACAAATAAATATTCTCACACTTCAATATTTTATAAACATAACATCGCCAAATTTCTCATACCATTCACAAATATATAATTACCATTTCACATTTTCGCAAAACACAACAACTTCACATTGTTCACATAATTTCATATTATGACAGTTAATTCTCTAGTTTTTTTATTAGCATTATGGTTGGTAAAGCTAATATAGCTGCAATATATTAAATATGATTTTCTAACTTGTAGGAGAAAGTAGGTTGAAATTCTATTTTATGAAGAACATGTTGAGTTGAAATATTTCAACAACTGGAGCAACATGTTGGATAAGATATCCTATGCAGGGTCATTTGACATCGCGCCTGTACTGAATTGGGCAGTTGGATTTTCTTATGATTTAATAGATGCAGAATATTTTGAGAATATTATGCTATATTATATGGCGTTGGTTTATAGGTCAAGAAGAATCAAGAAGAATATTGAATTTTTCATTATGGAGATTAATTAGGAAATATTTTCTTGAAGACCTATTTTATAGCAGAATCTTCAGAAGATTTGTAACAACCAATGTGTTGTGATTTGAAGCCCAAATCCAGTTGGGAGATAGGTTATAAATATAAGCATTGTAGCCTAGGAAAGTTACTAGCCGTGAATTAGAAAGATGTAATCATTAAAGCTGAGTCTGCAAGCCACTCTCTAGGAGAGATGGTATGTGTGATCCACTCGACATGTGAGTTAGATTGTGTTCCTTGAATTGTAAGGTTCTATTCTCACTCAGAAGCATGTAGGTAATGAGTTGAGTATTGTTATTAAAGGAAGCTTGTAAGCAACTCTAAGTTGTGTTCTTAGTCAAGAGTCTTAGCTAGGTATTATCATAGAAGTTACTCTTCTAATTTTCTGTCATGGAAGTGCGTCTTCCTGTTTTTGTTTAATTGTTGTCTATGATTGATGAGAGATTGAGGAGGGTCTCATATCTAGGTGAGTCTTAGATAGAAAGTTAGCGCATGTAGTGATTAAGTGAAAATACTATAAACTGGTATGTTTGCTGTAGGGTTTTTGAATTTATATTATTATAGTGGATTTTATCCATGGCTTGGTATACCCCTAGAGTAAGAAGGTTGTTCTTAATTGGGTTAACAATTCCTGTGTGTTGTTTATGCTTTTCAGTACTGTTTTGTATGTTTATACTTTTCCATGTTTGTTTTGTTCAGATTCAGATGTCTTAACATGTCATAGGATATCTGAAGTCTGATATACCATAATTTCAATTAGTATTAGAGTGGGCATCCTGTTCTATTTCTGGGTGAGATCCTATGGAAGATACTTTCTGGTCATGGGCAAGGAAGAAGGTGATTACTAAAAAGTTGTTTGAACTCTGATAAGTTCATATTATGATTTGAACGGTCCCTAGAAGTGGAGGATGAACTAATCATGACAGGGTTGTATTGGACCTGTCTGATGTTATCAGGCCTGTAGCTTTGGTGGTGAGCTTCTGTGTTGGGTTTGATTTATTTTCAAACCTATGTTAACCTGTTGCACCCAGAGTATGGTGTGTTTGTGCAAGGGTTATTAAGTTTTTCTTGAAGGTTGTTGATGAGTTTTTTGGTTTGTGTTCCTCTGCATGTGTATCTAATGGAAAATTCCTTGTGGTTTTGTTAGTTTCTGGTGTCGAGCCTATAGCCATATGTACTTACCTGAAGGTGTATCCCATGGTGTGGTGATACATGAAGGATAATTTTAACCAACTAGTTAAAGTTTCCAAAGATACTTGAGGTACATCCCAAGTTCACTCATAAAGGAACTTTTGAATGAGTTTGTTGAAAATAGATCTGAAGAAAGCATAAAGGATCTCTTGGTGTGTTCCCTGGAATGATGTCCTACCAGATGTTAGAACATCACATTAGAATTGTGCATAATTCTGTTGGGTAAAGGGATGGCTTAATAGATGCTTTAGGTGCTAAACAAATGTGTATTCATCACATATGTTTGGAACTTACTCTCGGTCCGACATCTGAGGTGTTATTTAAGTTGGTTAAGAGATGACCAATATATTGTCACTCATTGGATTAGTTTATCCAAGTGAGTTGGAGTGTGGAGGTTGTGCTTTATGTTCCTGTGTAGGTCAAGCTCAGTTGGTGTGATACGGTGGGAGAACTGACTTGAGGTTTTGTGTTTGTGTTCGCAAATGTTTCGGTTTAGCAAGAGTCGCCACCGACTTTTATTTTATCCAAAAGGAAAGGTAAAAAAGCACAGGAAAGACCTTTGAGATGTTTTCTTGAGTTCGGGGGGTAGATTATGAAAAGGGAAGGTGCTAGCACCCTTTTCATCCATGGTTTTCCATGGGCTCCTAGTTACTTGTTTAGATCACTTGCTTTACTTTTTCAATTGTTTGAAATGGTGCTTTGTGTGGTTTTGAAAGTATTTTGAAAAGAGGCCATCGTTTTGGCAATCTTTGTAATGATTCTCGTTCGTAAGAATTTATACAAAGATGTTTGTCTTTTGAAAGATGTTCCAATGTTTTGAAAGTTATTTGGAAATGTTTTGAAAATGTGTGTGTGTTTTTGAAAATAACAAGGATTGGTTTTGCAATTTGATCAAGTAACTAGAAGCTTATCGACCTACTCAAAAGTCTTTCTTGTACATTTTTATTCCTTTGACATTGTTGATCTACTATTGTTTTAGTAGTCAACCCTATCTTTGGATGTTAAACGGGACGGGCGTGGGTCATCGTATGACCATGATAACAATATTGCCAAGTATCTTAGAAAGTTTTGAGGGACCAAGATCATTTGTTTTTAGGCAACTTTTGATAGCGTCATCGAGGGACTATGATCTTTTGTTTTGTTTTATTTTGCCAAGATACCTAGCATGCATACCATGCCCATTTGTTTAGGCAACCAAGTGGGTGAAACCTTAGATGTGCTTGTGTGCAATGTGTTGTCATTTTTCATGCATTTTTGTCTTGTGTTAGGTCTTGCTATTTGTTTGATTTTTTGTCTTATCATACAAACCCTAATTTACTAAACATGCATATAATGCGATAAATTGCGTAAAGTAAATCTAAGCTATTACAACAATATTATGGGAGGGGGGATACAAGTTTGAATGGGGGATATTGCTCAAAATAAAATCCTAATTTACTATTACAACCCAATTAAATTAATTGTACAATAAATAAAATAAACAATTATTTAAATATGCAATAAAAATGTAAATATGCAAAAAATGTTTTGTAACTGTTTTATGTATGTAAAAAATAAATTATTTAAGTTCTAAAAATAAGAATAAAATAATATTATTATTTTTGAAAGGGGAAACCCTAATTTTGTTTTAAAAGAAAATATGTTTTATATTATTCATTTTATCCATTTTGTACAAGAAATAAATAAATAAAAATATTTACAAGTATTAAAAAATAAAAATATGTAAAATAATATTTTATGTATGAATAATAAAAATAAAAATGTATAGTATTTTTAAATTATTTACAAGTTTTAAGAAAATAAAGTATATTATTACTAATAAACTATTTTTTTAAGCCTAAAAATAATAAAGAAAATAAAATAAAATGCAAAAAATAAAGAAAATATTTTTGTGATTTTATAATATTCAGAAAATAAATAAATGTAAATCAAAATATAAAATATCCAAGAAAATATAAAAAAATAAAAGAAAATGGTCAGGGGGGTGTAAAAGCAAAACAGGGGGTGTGAATAGTAGCAGGCCCAAGGCGCCAGGCCCAGAACACCACCATCCCTGTCCTTCGTCCCTGCGCGTGCTTCTGAGCTTGATTCTATAACTCTCTATTCTTTACAAAAAAACAAAATCTTGCAACATAAAACTTGTAGCATTTTTTATCACGATTCCAATGATATAAGATTTGAAACCTAACTCTAAGAAACCAGGGAGAATTTTAATGGCCCTAATTTCTGACCTAGTTTTTTCAGCATGTTCAACAACCAAATACTCTTAGCTCAGTTAATATAAATGGAAAGTATGCATATGTACAACTTAAGCATGTTAAGGACTACATTTTTGATTCACAAATCTAAGCTTAAGGATGCCTAAATAAGGAGATAGAACTTTGAAAAATACCTTGTTCAGTTGAGTTTGGATATGGCAATGTGGGAACTTTGAGTGAGGCCTGAAGATCTTGTGAGCTTCCTTGAAGTTCCCTCAAGCTTCTCCAATGCTCAGCTGGCCTTGTAGATGCTTGAATCTCCCTGCACGAGTCAACCTACAACCTTGCAAAATGAAAATGGTGAAGTGTGAAACAGGGCACGCAGTTGCAAGACAAGGGCCTGGATAGTTTAGGTAGGATGTATGTAAAGTGTTTGAAGCCTTGAAACAAGAAACGCACGAGCCAATATTGACTTGGCAAGGGTTCTGCAGAAGATGCCCTGTTTGGGCAGAAATTGGTGTTTTTTGTGTTTGGGAGTGTTTGGTATGTTAGGCAATCGTGTTTAGGATTGCAACAAAGTTCTGAGGTTGTTTGAAATGATACAAAGTCTTGCCTTTAACAGATACATAAGTTGTCTTGACTTTTGCAAGTTTGCTTGCTTTTGAAGAAAGTTGACATGACCAATGCCAAAGGCCTGTACAAGCTTGCTTGTTAGCTGCATAGGGTTGGTGTACTTTGCCTTATGTTTGTGGATCTTGTTTGCAACAAAAGATCAGGTCCATGGCTCAAGATTTGCAAAGTTGTAAAAAGCTAGCTTTATAAAAGTAGTATTGTGAACTTTATGCCATAAATGGATTAAACTCTTGTACAATGCTCCATAGGTCAGAATAAAGCCAATATCCATTGAATTTGAATTTAATTATGGAGTGTAGAAAGGATTAGGACCTGTAATACCAAGTACAAGCATGTTTGAAACTGATTTGCAACTTGAACCATTGTGAAAATGCCTTGAACAAAAGTGATAAATTGCCATTTTCCCTTCTTCGATTCTCCCTAACCATAAATGAACTTGGAGAGTTCTTGGACATTTTGGAAAGCTTGTAACATGCTATACAATCCATCTTTGAAATGAAACTTGATATACCTCTTGGAACTAGGTGAAAAATTGTCATGAAGTTAGGTTAAAAACCAGCCTGAACTAGGGCAAAATTTCACTAAGTTAAAAAGTTTATGGACCCCTATTCACAAAATCATCACTTGAGATCCAAGCATATTTTGGGAAAACTTTATGAATAAAATTTGTAGATTTAATGGAGGACTACAAATTTTATGTTGGAAGTTTTCTTTGAATCCAATTTCATCATGGTAAAAAATTTGTGGAAAGTTGGGGAAAAATAAGAAATTTCCATAACTTAGAAAAATTCTAAGTTATGAAAAATTTCAAATTAAAATCCTAATTTGAAATTTTAGGTTTATTGGTCAACAAGTTTCACATTTTGACATATCTTGATGAATTATGACCCTTGGCACTTGATTTTGACCAAAAAGTCAAAGTTTGACTTTTCAGTGCACAATTGACTTTTGATCAGTTGACTGGAAAATTCATCTGTCAATCCTATGCATTTGAGATCTTTTGAACTATTTGATTATGTCAAGATGATGCTATTGAGTCCTTGAGATCATGTTTGAACCCAATTGGTCATTGGCTAGGTTAAAAATCAAAAATTGCCCTTTCTCAGTCAAAACCCTAATTTTGACCATTTTGCCCTTTTGATGATCTGATCAAATTTCTTGAGGAGTTATGATTCAAACTTGATCAAATGGTACATAGGAGCCTAGAATGTTGTTGTGGATAAAAAATTATGAAGTTTGACTGTAAATTGGCCATGGTTGACTTTTCCCCCAATACAACTGATTTTTAGGTCAACTGTCCAATTGACTAGGCTAAAATGTGATTCAATGCTTGAAACTTGTCATGGGCAATCTTAGGGGTCCAAGATGGTGTATGGAAGTCACATGAAGCATTGATGGTCCAAAAATCCTTGTGCAAACTCAAACCCTAATTTCAGGTCATCAGTGCAAGGTGAGGTATTGAGCTGAGCAAACCCTAATCATGTCTTGAGTCCAAGAAATCTTGTGAGGAGAAATATTGATAAAATGAGAGGGAAAATTTTGGGGTACAACAGCTGGAAAGGAAATTCTCTCTGATATGTGAAGGATCCTTCTGACCAAAGGAGCCATATTTATGGAATCTTGTTTGTGGCCATAGAACATATTCTATTTGAGGTGAGTAATTTTTGTGTACCAACCACGGGATGTGCAACTATTGGAGGGGAGAATTCATAATTCCTTTATTAGTTCTTAGCAGTTAATAAGAGGGAGTCCTTAATCTGAAGATGGAAGAACTTGAAGAAATCTCAGACATAATGTCTTGACATCTTTGTATTGATAATTTATTTTTCTCAATATGTCTGGTGATGTTTCTCATAAACAAGATGAAGATTGTTTACTCAAACTTGATATCACTATCAAGTCTATGAGAGAATATAAATCTTGTTCTCTTGAAGTGAAAGGTATTTCAAGGGATTGTGAGCATTGGATATATATCAACCTGAGCTAAGTTGTTGATTGTTGTCTGCACTGTTGGAATGTCATCCAAACCACCTAGGACGAGCATTTTAGAATTTGTCTGGAGAAAGGCGGAGTTAGTAGTTCTTCTGGGACCTACTGGGTTCAGTTATGTTGTGGCCTCACATAATGGAACATTTATTTTTACAAGGATTGAAGGACATCCTTATGTTTTGAAGGATTGGGAGAATTAGACTTAGTCTGAACAATCTGCTTGTGGCGTATAATGATCATTCAATACCATGTTTGTTGAAGTCTGCTCCAGATACCTGTTAGATGGAATCTCCTCTTTAGGTGCAGAAAGATGTTGTCTATCACCTCAAAGTCATACAGGCGGTCTGGACATTGTGATATGAAGAAAAAGCTTCTTGATATGGGGTGTATGCAGAGTACTGCATATGCTTGTGATCTAGTCTTGAAGGATGATCAACTACTGATGGTTGATTCTCTTGTGGTTCCTTCAAGAGTGATGTATGGATTACTATGGTGTTGTCTCCAGAACCATAATTAAAGGTGAAATCCATATGACTGAGAGTGATGTATGAATAAGATGTTGAAACATCTTCTCAGGTGTTTGCAACTTCATAAAAGGAAGTTATTTTGAAGATCATGTGGGTGAGAATTGCTGATCACCAATGGATTCAAAAATGGTATGTCTAACAATGATAGAGTAGAGTCCAGTCACTGACCAAGTCTGAAATGTTGTGAAGAACCCTCTTGTGCTAGGAGAGTGAAGTAGAAGAATGTTAGATCAAAAGTTCTAACAATTGTGGAAGAGGAGCATCATCTGCTGTTTGAGAAAAATTTCCCTCTGATGACGGGTACCTTTTCGGGAGTTGGGCATTAGTATGATCTGGTGAAGATGTGCATGTGACTGATGGTAAAGACCTTGTCGGGAGCTGGGTACTTATCTGATGTATGACTGCAAATCTGCTTTCTGAACTGTTGGTTTAAAAATTATTTGAGAGTTTATTTGTCTCTATGACATTCAAGTGTTTGTGATAACCTGAATGAGCTGCAGAATGTGTGATCTTTTGAGGTCTTCTTGTGTTTGTTGGGAGCTTCTTGAAGGACGTGTTTGCATAATGAGTCCTTTAAATGGTGTTTTAAGAACCATAGTTTTTGGATTCTGTGTCATGAAGCTGATGTCCTAAATGATATTGTAACATTATATTGGGTTGTGTTTGGAAGATGATTGGGTTTGGGCATATGGAGTTGGATGCTCAAGCATTATTGTCAGAAGTGGTAATTTTGACTATGGGGGTTAGAATGTGTAGATTTTGATCCTGTCTGCAGTAGTATGCTTGAAGAACACATGACTACTGTGTTGAAGACCCCACTAGTATCAGCAATTACTAGTGGATGTAAGGACAGAAGATTGTTGTCAGATATTGTGATTTGATCAATATGTTTTTGAGGAGGTATTTTCTTCTGTTGCAGTTTGCTCTACAAGAGATTGGGCCTGTTTGGATATTAGTAAAGCTTTTAAGCAAACTGAGAATTTATGGAGAAGTAGTTTCTTATGAAGCAAGGAAACTATATGTTTTTGACATGTGAGTGATGTAAAAATAAGTATGCATGTCAAATTGAAGATCATGATAATGTATGGACCTTAGAGGACATCTTTCAGTCACGTCCTTGTTAAGATGGAGAATTCAGAGGGCTTGGATGTGCTCTCAAGGAGCTAGAGGATCTGGTGTGTTTTCACAAGGGTGTGAATATGTTCAACAGATATGTGAAGTTGTGGTCCTTCATTTTGGGCATGTGAGAATCTTCATATGTTTCCATCTGGTGCTGAAGTGGTTATGATTAGAAGGAGCATTGATTATCCATGACATGGGGAGTTAGTACTTATCTATTGGATATTGCTGCAATGATGCATATTTTTTTGAAGCTTGTGTGGTGTTCAAGCTTTGGAGAATTTATGCCTCTTGTGAGGTTATGATGTGAGACAATATGTTGTGACAATGGGCTGCTGAATATTGTTATGGTTTGTACTCATAACAGTGCATGGTTGCTTCTAGCTTTGTGAAGCTAGTTGTTTGAAACATGTGCTCACATGTTTCTTAGGAAGATTATGAAGGACTGTGTTTCTTGTGTCTGAGAGAATGTATTTTTCTCTGCAGATTTTGGAAGGAATCTTCGAAGGTCTTTGTTGATGAGTGATGTCACACTTGTCTTGGTGTGTTACTATTTATGGATGAAAGAAGTAGTCTTAGAGAGCAGTGGAAGGCTGTGTGATTGTGCTTCAGAACATGTGGATAATTTTGTGAAGCATCCCTGACTGGTGATTGAATATGTGTGGTCAAGTTTTTTTGCAGAAAATGTCTGACTTGATGTCAGGACATTTGTTGTACCCCAAAATTTTCCCTCCCATATTCTCAAGACATGTCAAGAATAATCTCCAAGTGACTCAAGTTAGCTCATGAGTTGGACAGTCAAATCACCTCATAAGGCAGTCAATTCAAAATTAGGGTTTTGTGTTGCATCAAGGTCCTTACATCCAAATGGCCTCAAATTCTCCCCAATGTCCTAATATGTTCTCAAGTTCATCCATGTCAAATTTCAAGCCTTGCAGAGAAAGTTTGGTCAGTCAATTGCTCAAGAAGCCCAAGAATCGACTCTGCTAGGGAAAAAGTCAACTGTGACCCAAATATAGTCAAACCTCAATATTTTTTGTCAACATTCTCATTTTGAAGGATAATTCATAATTTTATCAAGGTTTGATCATGATTCATCAAGGATTGCTCAAGATTCATCAAGATTCAAAAGTTGCTAAATTAGGGTTTTGCAGGAAAAGTCAACTCAACTTTGACCAAGCATAACTTTCTAATACTTTATAATAAATGACCCATCCAAAGCTAATTTTGAAGAGTATGCAATTTCATACAATCCATCTTCACACCCCAAGATCAAGAAATGCTCTCACAAAAAGTTACAAATTTGGACATTATAGGTCATTTTTGAAAGTCAAGAAAAACACCTTTTTTGCCAAAGCTTATAACTTGAGTATGGAAGATAAAAATGAGATTATACCAAAAGAGTTGGTTAGAGGACATCTCAAGGTTTCTAAAAAGTCCAAGAACACCTCCAAAAGTTCAAAATTGAAGAAGTTATGCATTGTTGAAGTTGAGCATTTTTCCAAAATTGCCAAAAGTCAACTATCCCCAAAACTTCAAATTTTGCCAAAAGGGCCCACTTTTTTACACTTGATTTGATCTTGTCACACCACACACATGTCCTATCTTAAATTTCATGACCAATTATTAATTTTTCTATTTTATTTGATTTTTATTGATTTAATTCATTTTTAATCAATTTAAATCAAAATAAAATCCAAATCTTAATAGCTTGATATCTTTTTGATCATTACAGCTTTCAATTAACATGATACACCCAATCAAATTCGAATCATGCCATGTTATGTACAAAATATTTGATTTGATACAAATATGGAAGCTTTGTTAATGGTGATCAAATCATATCTTGAATCATCAATACACAAGGATTGGGGGCCCAAAGTTTAACCTAATTGCTTCCCTTATACACACACAAGCTAAAGGCATCAAGAACACGACCTAGAGGCTGCCCAAATCACAAAAGCAAACTTGAAAAAAAGGTTGAATCTGAAAACGATCTTAGAGGCTTTTCCAAGGCGAAAACTCCACGCTATCATCTTGCTTGACATCTATTGAAGCTATTGCAACCACTCACGAGCCCTGAATCATCTCCAAACGCACTGTAAGTCACCCTGAACGTGGCTCTGAACATCGAATCATGATCTCTTATTCTTGCATCCTTTTGCCAATATCTTTGCATAATCATGTTTATCGTGCCATTTAGAATGTTTCTACATTATTTGATTTTGTTTCGGTATCCTGTACAACCATGCCCGAAGCTAGGGTTTTGGTTCTTGTTTTTTAGGAGTTTGCTATGCAGGAAAAATTGGGACAAATAATTGGCATAGGTGAACTCAGGAGGAAGAGACGATCACATCCATGTTCTTGGATGGTATTTTTATGGCCTAGAACAAGTTTTAGAAGCAAGCCATGACCTTGATGCATATAAGAATCTGCAGGTAAGAAAACCAGAGATTTGTGAAGAAGACGACCGCGCGTCCTCTCCCAATTGGCCAATTCAAACAGTGCGCCATATTTTTATTTTTCTAGCATATTAATTATTTTTCACATATAATATCAGTGTTTATTTTATTAACAATAAAACATCACTGCTCAGTTGGTGGAGGCGTTAGTGGAGAGACCTATGGGACCTGGGTTCGAATCCCAGGTCCCCCAAATTGCTTGTTATATTTTTTCCATAGGTATTCTCATACAGCGTCCAGAGTGTGGTCTACCATGTGCCTCAGGTCTCAACATGCCAGATGGCCTCTAGGCCAAATCAAAGGGCCAAGATTGAATGTGTATCATGTTCTTCAGTCAACGCGCCATGGAGAATTGGAAAAGTCAAAGCAGGCTTGCAGTAAATGGGCTTGGAATTGCTATTCTCACATTTAGAATTGGGCCCAACACCCTCCCCATGGGTTATTTCTTTATATTTTCTCTTTTATTTATTTGCTTTATTTAATTATTATTATTATTTTTAATTAACCTAATAATTTATTTTTCTCAAAAAATCAGAAAACAAAAAAAAAGTTATTTTTATTAATATCATTATTTTATTTTTGTAAATAAATATTAATTAATTAACTTAGTTTTAAATAGGTTTAACATTAACATTTTTTGCAATAAATTAAAATTAATTTAGAATATTAGGTTTTAATAACTTTAATCATTTTTATTTTATTTCCTTAAATATTCAAAAACACCAAAAATATTATTTTTATTTATTAAAATTAAAATTGACTTTATTTTTGTAAATAAATATTAATTAATTAACTTAGTATTAATTAGGTATAATTTTAATATCTTTTACAAAATAATTAAAATTAATGTAGAATTAGGTTTTATTAACTTTGACCAATTTATTTTATTTCCCTAAATATAAAAAAATCCAAAAATATTTTCATTAATTGATTAATTTAATTATTAACTTAGATTTAATCTTTTTAATTCAAAAAATAACAAAAAATCACTTTCTTTCAAAAAAGGGATTTTTTTTATTAATAACCAATTATTAAAATAATATTTCGCAAATAACCACGTTTCGGAAAAAAAATACGCAAATAACCATGTTTCAGATGACTCCCCAAAGGAGGAGCCATCTGAAATGGCGCATGCACCTATATTTTAAGGGGAGACGCCATCTCACTTGGCGCCTATGTGCTTAGGGCATGCCCTAAGCCAAGTGAGATGGCGCCTAGGTGTATTTTTAGGGCAAAAATTGTTTTTTTTGTCCGGTGCGTTGTGTGTTGGATAGAGGATCAACAAAATGGACTTTTTATTATAAAAAAAATAATTACATCCAACTGTATTACATTAAAATAACAGATAAAAAAACAGATTAAAAAAATGGATAAAAAAATACAGGAAAAAAAATAGATAAATCAGTGATCCCCCGGAACCCAGTAATGACCCCCGGTTCCGCATCCCCGTCCTCGCCTTTCTCGTGCTGGGTGTCGTCGCGTTTCCTGCTGCGGCAAGGTCGATGGCCCAACGAAGTCAATGCGGTCCGGATCCATAAAATCAGTCAGATCTCCATATCTAGAAGATCCGCTTTGGTACAGTCGGTTACCCATACCCTTAAAGTTTGGTCGTGTTGGCGGTGGGTGGGGTTCCATAGTGGGTCTGTAGCATTGATCGTCTGAGTACGGTGGGTAGAAAGGAAATGGATCTTGGGGTGTTTGGTATTGAGGATGTTGGGTGGTTTGGTGATATTGTGGTTGATGGTAGGTTGGGTCGGTTTGTTCGTAATCTTCCGACATTCCCATATCAGGGCTAAGGATGGATGTTGAGGGGCCCATATTGGGATATGTGGAAGACTGAAATTGTGTGTGGGGTATGCGGGTGTGCTGGTATTGGGATTGGTATTGTGGTTGGGTGTGAGGCATATCGGGGTATTGGTAGTGTGGTGGTGATTGTGGTTGGTTGTGTGGCATTTGAGTGTAGTTTTGTTGTGGTGGGGACTGTGGTTGGGTGTTTGTGGGTCTGTTTCTTCTTAGGGGTTGGTGGGAGGTTGATGAGTTTTGGGTTTGTTGTTGGGGAACCGAGGGTTGTGCCCATTGTGTGCGTGGGTCAACCAAGTACCTTGGATGAGACACGTGCATTTCAGGGTTACTAACCGACCTGTACCAAGACAAATATTGATCCGAGTGTCACATATTACCTTGAATTATGAAAACTAGGAATTGCAAGACATAGCGGTGACGCCTCTGCCACATCTTACACCACTCTGGAGCGAAGTCTTTCCAGTTGGTAAGACCCCACTGGGCGTCGACCCTTTTAAGATGCCATGGGGACAAACAAGTTGGATCACTTAGTATCTCTTGATGCATTCCGAACTGCATCTTCACACGGTCGCTGTGGTGCATCTCCTTAATGTTGAACCGAATGATTGCAGTCTTCGCGGTCCAAGTTGCTGCATCCTCCGGGTTTGGATCATGGCCCAAACCCAAATATGGTCTCCATACGAACTGCGATAAAATTTAAATCAGGTTAATACAAAAGTAATGTATAAATAATTTAATTGAGCAAAAGTTAAAATCTATGACGTACGTCATCCAGGCCTAAGTGATCCAACAGATTGCGGTAGAGTGCGACATTGAATCTTGGATTCTTGCCGTAATCCATACCCCTCACGCAATACCTAAAGGAAATGAGAAACATTTTATTCTTAGCATATATTTGGTGAAGAGATGAATAGTTATAAATGCTATAACTTGATGACTTACTTTGTTGCGTACGGGAAACCGAAAGTGTTGTTGTTGACGGGGTTTAAGGACTCCATCCTCCACCAACCCCAGGCTTGTAGTAAAAAAGCGCACCCATAAAATGTACATTTTTCCTTGACTGCGTTTTTGCACAAGGAACTGTATATGTGGGCTAAAACTGCAGAACCCCAACTATATTTTCTTGTTTTTTCAAAATTTCTTAGTAAATGTAAATACATAAAATTTACACTATTTCCCGTACTTTCGGGAAATAAAAATGTACCAAAAAGTATCATAAGATAAGTTCTGGCTTTTACTACCCTGTCATTCTCGGAGGAATTTTCATTTAATTCCAAACTTGCATAATGACTTTTCAGCTCAGTGAGTAGTATTCCCTGCCCTCTCGCACCACCACCTTCTACCATATCCCTGCCCAACAGTTCTTCACACTGAGAGTTGGGTTGTTGAACCGACCCATTCACGGCCTTACCATCGATAGGGAGACCTAGTAGCATGTACACATCCTCTAGCGTGATGGTACATTCACCTATTGGTAGGTGGAATGTATGGGTCTCTGGTCTCCACCTTTCCAACATTGCAAGAATGAACTTCGAGTCAATGGTACAGTTGGAGATCTTTATGACATGTCCAAAACCTGCGTATTCCAGATATGGGACGATAAATGGGTCGGGAGCCAGGTAGTTTTGCGAACGGATTCTGAATCTTTTTGTGTCCTGAGTTCATAATGTAACATGTGTAAGATTAATTAAGATGAACAACGCGTTATTTGAAGTATGAAAAATGTATAACCAAAAAAGAAACTTACAAATGCGGCAATGTTTTCCCTTGTGCCTCTGTGAGTATCGCCCATTGTTAGAAGAGCCATTGTTTAAAATGCTTGAGAGTATGAAAGACTTAGGAAGAGATAGAGAGTATGATAGACTTATGAAATATTTCGTAGTAGAGAGTGAGACTTGTGTGGGTGTGAGAGATGTTTCATATGGTATGTATTTATAGGCAAATAAATTTGCTATAGTGGTTGCTTGTTCTTGCATGCCTGCGAAGTGTCACATTTGCAGGCTAGGTGGCAGCCTAGGGGGTTACACATATGCATGCATGCATGTACAAAAAATGAAATGTGTCACTCTTGCAGGCTAGGTGGCAGCCCATGCATGTATCACGATTGGACAGTAAGGGAGGCTCCATTGGACTTAGCGAAAGAGTACAAAAATGAATGTTGTCGCCACCCCAATTGGCGAATAAGTGGTGTCCTTTGTTGCAGCCTAGGCTCAGGCTACGTGACATCCTTTGGGATTCCTTGCATTAGTGCATGTAAGCCCATTGGAGTTGATGGGAGGAGGCTTACAAAATACATGTGTAGGTGGAGACTTGGGGCAGGCTAGGTGGCAGCCTAGGGGGTTACAAAACTGCATGCATGTATCACGATTGGACATTAAGGGAGGCGCCATTGGACTTGGCGAAAGAGTACAAAAATGAATGTTGTCGCCACCCCAATTGGCGAATAAGTGGTGTCCTTTGTTGCAGCCTAGGCTCAGGCTACGTGACAGCCTTTGGGATTCCTTCCATTAGTGCATGTAAGCCCATTGGAGTTGATGGGAGGAGACTTACAAAATACATGTGTAGGTGGAGACTTGGGGCAGGCTAGGTGGCAGCCTAGGGGGTTACAAAACTACATGCATGTATCACGATTGGACAGTAAGGGAGGCGCCATTGGACTTGGCGAAAGAGTACAAAAATGAATGTTGTCGCCACCCCAATTGGCGAATAAGTGGTGTCCTTTGTTGCAGCCTAGGCTCAGGCTACGTGATAACCTTTGGGATTCCTTGCATTAGTGCATGTAAGCCCATTGGAGTTGATGGGAGGAGACTTACAAAATACATGTGTAGGTGGAGACTTGGGGCAGGCTAGGTGGCAGCCTAGGGGGTTACACATATGCATGCATGCATGTACAAAAAATGAAATGTGTCACTCTTGCAGGCTAGGTGGCAGCCCATGCGTGTATCACGATTGGACAGTAAGGGAGGCGCCATTGGACTTGGCGAAAGAGTACAAAAATGAATGGTGTCGCCACCCCAATTGGCGAATAAGAGGTGTCCTTTGTTGCAGCCTAGGCTCAGGCTACGTGACAGCCTTTGGGATTCCTTGCATATAACATTATTGGCAGCCTTGGGGGGTTGCATCCTTACTTAATTGAAATTTTTATCATAACATTGATTCACATAATCTCAAACAGCCTTCAGTCTTACAACCAAACTTTCAAACCTGCAAACAATCAAACATTCCAACCTTCGAATCACTCATAAAATTCAAACATTCCAACCTTCAAACATTACAGCATTCAAACCTTCATACAATCAATAAACCTCAAACATTCCAAGGTTCAAACCTTAAAACAATTCTACGCAATGGCCTCTTCACCACAATTTGTCGTCAAAGCACATTTCAATGGTGAGACATACATTTGTCCCACCGCTGGGTTTTTGTTTAGAGATACAGACAACATCCGATTTCTCTTAAATGGGAAAGCCAATTTCTCGTACTTCAAAAAAAGATTGGAGGCCAAACTTGAACGAGGCCCGGTGTCCCAGATATTTTATCAGAATCCAGTTTTCTTTGGAAACAACCAAGTAATTTTTTATAAGGTTGAAGTTCAAGATGACGAGGATCTCTAGAATATGATTTCCATCCATGTCTATTTCGGATACGACTCTATTGAGTTGTACGTTTTGCTGCGAGAGCCTCAACCTCAGCCTCAGGTGACACAGGAGGTTGATCCTTTGGAGAATGAACAAGCTGAGGTAGATGCAGTTGATGATGAAGAAGAAGATAACGAGTTAGAGTTTGATTAAATGGTGAATGATGATTCTGACGATGATGGCATCCCAAGTATTCCTGCAAACAATATCTACACACCACCTCCGCACATGACAAACTTCAACATGGGCGGAGATGAGCCTTCTACTGACTTATTTTTCAATCCGTATATGCAGTCGGATGAAAATTTAAAAGAGAAGGACAAGTTTCATAACAGAGAGGAATGCATCAGGGCCATTAAAAAATTTCACATGCTCAACTCGGTTGATTTTAAGGTGGATCGTGTCAACCCGGAAAGGTACAAGATCAAGTATGTCCACCCTGACTGTATGTTCAAGCTGACCGCTTCATACAGATTAAGGGGTGACTGCTGGGTCATAGGTTCCATGACTACCCACACTTGTGTAAGTTCCACTCAATCACAGGATCACCGAAAACTCAACTATGATCTAATCTGTCAAGAAATCCTACCCCTGGTCAGCAACGACCCATCTTTGAAGGTGAAAACAATCATCTCCCACATCACCATGGTTTTTAACTACACTTCGTCTTACCGTAAGGCGTGGTTAGCAAAGACTAAGGCGATTGAAAGGGTGTACGGAAACTGGGAGGAGTCATACCGAGAACTTCCCCGCTACCTGAATGCACTCAAGACGTATTCTCCAGGTAGTGTTTACGTTCTGGAAACATTGCCAGCGTACGCCCAAGATGGTAGTCTAATGAATGGCAACGGAATATTCAGTCGCGTGTTTTGGGCATTTCAACCATGCATCACAGGGTTTGCATCATGCAAACCAATTATACAAATTGATGGGACTTGGTTGTATGGGAAGTACAAAGGCACGCTATTGATGGCAGTTGCACAAGATGGCAACAACAACATTTTCCCCATTGCCTTTGCCCTTGTCGAGGGGGAGACCGGTGGTGCTTGGAGCTTTTTCCTGAAAAATCTGCGGACACACGTGGCTCCTCAACCAGATCTCTGTTTGATCTCGGACATACATTCCTCCATTGAAAGTGCCTACAATAATCCAGCAAATGGTTGGCATGACCCTCCTTCTACGCATGTCTATTGCGTTAGGAATATCGTCCAGAATTTCTCGAGGGAGGTCAAGGACAAAACATTGAGGAAAGCGGTTATGAATGCGGGATATGCATTGACATAACCCACATTCAAATATTACCGCAACGAGATCCGTTTGTCTAATCCGGAAACCGGTAGGTGGATCGACAATATTCTGGTGGAAAAATGGACTAGGTCATACGACAATGGCCAAAGATGGGGGCATATGACAACGAATGTTATTGAATCAATGAATGGGGTATTCAAGGGCATACGAAACCTCCCAATCACTGCCTTGGTAAAATCTACGTATTTTAGGATGGCTGCGTTATTTACAAAAAGAGGTGAAATGTGGAATGCGGTGTTGCAATCTGGACAACTATGGAGTGAAATCTGCATGAAATACATTAAGGCTGAAAGTGCTAAAGCCAACACTCACATGGTTATACGGTTTGAGCGACACAGCCACAAATTTATTGTGAAAGAGACAATCGACCACAATGAAGGCCTGCCAAGACAAGAATACAGGGTCATTTTACCTTCTCAATGGTGCGATTGTGGCAGGTTTCAAGCATTTCGTATGCCTTGCTCTCATGTCATTGCCGCTTGTGCTCATACCCTCAAGACGCGCTTCAACTTCTGTCAAACGTTTACAAATCTGAAACGTTGCTCAATGTTTACAACAACAACTTTCCTTTGGTAGCAAAACCAGATTATTGGCCTGCATACGACAGCGAAATTGTGTGGCACGACGACCAAATGCGAAGGAACAAGAAGGGTCGTCCCAATAGTAAGCGCATCACAACAGAAATGGACGATCTTGACAGGTTGGAAAGAAAGTGTGGTTTATGCCGTCAGGTCGGACACAATCGCAAAAACTGTCCGAATCGGGCGTCTGGCTCGACCACATAAATATTGTAATACATAAAATCTTTTCATAATTGTGTTGTAAACATTTGGGTTTTCCGTTAACAGATTTTGCTACAATTAATAAAACGCGTACAACAATAATTAACGATATTCCATCTAGGAAATTACAACTGTTAACACAATTTCATCTGACCCATGCATCATCAACATTATATCACTGTCTGTTTTGACTTCCTCCAACCACACATTAGGTCTTCCTGTCGCATGTGAGGTTGTTGTTCGTTTTCGCTGGATCCTTCGAATTTTCCCCCTCCGCAATGTCTCCATCTAGCCACCGCATCAACTCCCGCTTCAGACGCTCCATGGAGTGAATGTGCCCGAATTTCATTTTCATCGCAGGTTTCGTGGCGGAGAAGATAACGTAACCATCTCTGCTAAAAATCATAGGCGACGTCATGACGCAAATAACAGAGTACAAAATAAAAATACAGTGCGAGAAAGTGTGAGAAATTTCGGAGAAACGGACGAATTATTTATAAAACAACATTTTGCCCTAGTTTTGCCCTAGGAGCCAAGTGAGATGGCGCCTCCTCTCACTTTTAAGGAGCATGCGCCATCTCACTTGGCTAAAAGCCAAGGGAGGCGCCAAGTGAGATGGCGCCTAGGGCAAAACCCTAGGTGGAGGCGCCAAATGAGATGGCTCCTCCTTTGGGGAGTCATCTGAAACATGGTTATTTGCGTAAATTTTCTGAAACCCGGTTATTTGCGAAATATTATTTTAATACATGGTTATTAATAAAAAAAATTCTTAAATAGGCTTAATAATAACATTTTTTGCAATAAATTAAAAATTGATTTAGAATTAGGGTTTTGATATTTTTTACCTTTCTAGTTTTATTTCCTTGATTAAAATTAAAAAAAACCAAAAATATTTTCATTTAATTTAATTATTAATTTAGACTTATTTTTTTAATTCAAAAATAACAAAAAAATATGCTTTATTTAATGAAAAAAGGGTCAAAACCCTAGGACACCCCGATTCAATTTTTCTCACGCGCATATTATTTTTGATCCATATATTGTAATTGCTCCGAGGATGTAATAGTTTTAACTTAGGGCTTTTATTTATTGCTTTTATTTACTTTTCGCAATTTAATTTTCAAGGGTTTGTTTTTGGCGATGTAAATACCCGACGTCTTGTAATAGCTTAGCTTTATTTCCCGCAATTTAATTTCTGCAACCATTAACTGTTAGATGTTTGAATAATAGGTTATGCATGACAAGATTAATCTTTAAATTAAAATCAACAGTAGCTCACCATCAACATGTACAAAGATAAATAACTGAAACAATAACACACTCGCACATGCCACTCTTAGGGTACGCCTCACTTGGTTGCCTCGAACGTGGTCATTGAGTATAGGAAGTTTTAGAGGTCGCCCTCTTGTCCAAAGATCATAGTTGCCTCGAAACGGTTGCCTCGAAAAAATGATCTAAGACATTAGGGTTACCGCTAAGGCATCCTAACATTGCTTTAGTGACCACACGTCCCTTAATCGAATTGACCCGAAAACTCCAACGACGATGCTACCTACTCCTCAATAGTGGGATAGCATTGTCTAAAGGACACTTGTACAATTTAATTCCTTTTTGAGTAGGTAGGTGGTTCTTAAGTACTTGCTCCTTTTAAAACAAAACAAAAATTTTCACACTTACACTCTCTTCAAAAACAAAACTCTTTTCAAAACCCACAAGTACAAATAAAGCAAACTTTTGAAAACATAATGAGCAAGTACCTAAGAGCCCGTGGATAACCACAGATAGAAAGGGTGCTAACACCTTCCCTTTCTATAATCTACCTCCCGAACCCGAGAAATATCTCAAAAAGGAATTTTTCTGTGCTTTTGTCCTTTCCTTGTTGGATAAAATAAAAGACGGTGGCGACTCTTGCTTACCGCGACATTTTGCAAAAACAAACGCAAACGCGAACCAGCATTCCAAAACAGTCAGTTCTCATTCCCACCGATCACACTCTTTATCTTTTGTGAACAAAATATTCAGATTTGCAAAAGACTCCTTTCTAGCCAATGATGCAATTCTGACTTTGTGAAACAACATGTATGAGGCTTGATTTTTGGGCTTGAAATTCTGTTGAGCTGAATTGTGTTGGACTTGAAATTCTGTTTGCACCTTTTTGTCTATTGTGAACCAATTCCTTTGAGATTTGCAATAGAAACTTGGCCCATGATAAAACTGAAAATTTGAGGCCTCGGCACATAATCAAACTCTTTCTTTTTCTGATTCCAAAAACCACCCTAATGATGAATTTTAAATCAATTGTAATTTTTCTACTTTGAATTTATTTGATCACTAATTCTTTCTTGATTTTGTTTCATGTATGACAAGCGAGGCAAGGTGAAGAGAAAATCATGGCTAGTAAGGATTGGATGGATTTCTTGAAGATGAAGCAATGAAGACTTGAAGAAATAAAACAAAACATCTTTCTTTGTAAACAAAACAAAATTTGTAATTTATTTCATTTGTAATGTAATGAACACAAAACCTTGAGAAAGATTGTAAATGATGAAATTCATTGTACGAATCTTGAACTTTGTTTAAATTTTGAAATTCTCAATTTGAATGGTTTGAATAATACACATTGTCTTGGTAACTTGAACTTCAAGCAATCACAAATGATCAAATAAACCATGCGCCTTGTACTCCAATCAAATTCCTAAACAAAATAAATGTTTAAGAATCCAATTCCACTTGGTTAACTCGAACCCAAAACTATGGTCGTTTAAATAAAAGTCTTAATCTTCATATCTTGTCCAAATCAAATTTGCATTCAAAATGAACTCGCACGCCATGCTCGATTAAAATGGATCTTCATTGCCAAAACAAACATGCCTTAAGATCATTCATCAATCTTGTAGAATTAACAAACTTCAACCTGAGAAACATAGTCCTGAGAAAAACAAATTGTGGTTAAGAACATTTGAAATCAAACAAATGACTTGTGATGATTCGATAACTTTCAAAGTCATCCAAACACAATTTACTTTCGATCTTTGAGGATAAACTCGTGAGCAACATCACTTATGACCATATGCAGAAATAATCATCCCAAGATCTTGTAATTTGAGGGAATCACAATTCTTAGAAATCAGGCAACAGTTACTTAAGATTAGGTCAAAGTCCATGATGCAACTTCTAACATATTCAAATTTTGGTGATCTTCTACACATATTCAGCTCTTGATTTATGAAGAGAAATTAGAAATGACATCAAGGAGAATCATACGCAAAAAGAACCGCTCAAAAATATCTAATAATGAAGAAGTTACAATCGTTTGAACTCGCTCTCGCAAAAGGTCGATTTTTGGGTCAATGTAGTCATTTTCAGTTATCTGAGCCATCGACTGAGCAAACTTTCAATGCAAAGTTTGAAAACAGGCATAAACATCCTTGAGGAGACAGGAAGACCTATGAAGACCATTTGAAACCTTGAAAACTCAATTTTCTCTAAGAAATACCAAACCCTAATTGTTAATTTGCCGCCTAGGAAGAGAATCTGTCTGATCAACTTTTGAGCCAAATTGGATATTCGAGTAACCCTAGGATAGTATCTTGCATGAAAAATGGGAGGGAAAATTTTGGGGTACAACACCCATGAATAGGAGATTCTGTACAAAGAGACTGAGATCCTAGTAAGAGGAAATCACTGAAAGAATGGAAAGAATACAAAGTGAAAACAAAAAATAATAGCCATGTGAAAGTGATCTCATTTTGTTCCAACCCCGCTATTGCCCCTATGTCTTCGAACATTATCCCTTTGTGGTTGAATAGAAGTTGATTGGATTGATATTGGACCATTTGAATTTGGACTGTGGTAATAAGGATGGTTGTAGAGACTCTACGGGACATAGTCATATGCTTTAATCCTTAACTTTTGCCTGGACCGCCCTTTCGGGTTTTTAGCCCACCAGGACACTCATTTTTGCCCAAATCACCCTTTCGGGTTTTCGACTTGTCGGGTGTATAATATTTTGCATATATCCCTAATTTTTTCCCGGACCTCTTTGGTTCATCGGGATGCTCTTATTTTTGCCTAGGTGTGTCAACCTAGCGGGTCACTTTATGCGTAGTATTTTTTAATTATGTCCGTGTTCACAGGATGTGGGAAGTCTTCGCCATCCATAGTAGTCAGCATCATGGCACCACCAGAGAAAACTTTCTTTACAACAAATGGCCCTTCGTAAGTGGGAGTCCATTTGCCCTTGGGGTCTCCTTGTGGAAGAATGATGCGCTTTATTACTAAGTCACCAGCTTGATACACTCGAGGCTTGATTTTTTTGTTGAGAGCCTTGATCATACGTTTTTGATACATCTGACCATGGCAAAAAGCAACCAGTCGCTTCTCGTCAATCAAGTTCAATTGATCCAACCTAATTTGAATCCATTTGTCTTCGTCTAAATCTGCTTCCTTCATAATCCTTAGAGAAGGGATCTGAACTTCGATAGGGAGGACAACTTCCATGCCATAGACCAGGGAGAATGGGGTTTCCCCAGTTGATGTACAATCTGAAGTACGGTATCCATGGAGAGCAAACGGTAACTTCTCATTCCATTCTTTGTAGGTTACAACCATCTTTTGCACAATCTTCTTGATATTTTTATTGACAACTTCCACCGCGCCGTTCATCTTGGGTGTGCACGGAGAAGAATTATGATGCTTGATTTTTAACTGAGTGTAGAGTTCCATAAGCATAGAGTTGTTGAGATCAGTTCCATTGTCAGTGATAATCCTTTCAGGGATACCGTGAAAACATATGAGATTATGCTTGATGAATCTGGCTATAATGTTCTTCGTGACAGAGGCAAATGAGGCAGCTTCGACCTATTTGGTGAAGTAATCGATAGCGACAAGAATGAAGCGATGTCCAATGAAAGCAGTAGGTTTGATCTCTCCAATCATGTTAATACCCCATATTGCAAATGGCCATGGAGCAGTCATGACACTTAGTGGAATAGGAGGTACATGGACCTTGTCAGCATAGATTTGACACTTGTGGAAAGTCCTTGAGTGATAATGACAATCAGTTTCCATTACGGACCAATAGTAACCAGCCCTCAGGATTTTCTTGGCCACAGTGTGTCCACTAGAGTGGATCCCAAAGAGGCCATCATGCATATCTTCCATAGTTTTCTCTGCCTCCTTCTTGTCCACACATCAGAGTAGAGTAGAATCATGGTTGCATTGTATAGGATTCCGTTGCTTAGAAAGAATTTGGCTGAAAATATTTGCAAGAATTTCTTATCATTGACGGAAGCTCCTTCAGGATATTCTTGTGCCACAAGATATCTTCTTACCTCATGGTACCATGGTTTCTCTTCGTCAGTGTCAAGCTCATAACAATGCGCAGGTTCGTCAAATATTTCGATTGTTATCATAGGAGCTTCGTTGTCCCATTTGACCTTGAACATGGAATACATTGTTACCAAGTCGTCAGCCAGCTGATTTTCTTCTCTAGGAAAATGTTCAAAGTTGATCTC
Organism: Vicia faba; assembly: GCA_948472305.1. Taxonomy (NCBI): domain Eukaryota; kingdom Viridiplantae; phylum Streptophyta; class Magnoliopsida; order Fabales; family Fabaceae; genus Vicia; species Vicia faba. Next base: position 804,427,969 of record OX451741.1, read on the forward strand.
CTCAAAGTATGGTATTAGGGTTAACACAATCTCCTTGTAAGGAATAAGGTTAGGATGCTTAGTGTCCCATTCTCCTTTGACTTGACTGATCACTAGAGCAGAATCTCTGAATACATCCAAATGCTTGATCCTTAAGTCAATAGCAGCCTTAAAACCTAAGATGCATGCCTCATACTCAGCCATGTTATTCGTAGAATCGAAGCATATTCTAGCAGTGAAAGGAGTGTGACAATCTTCAAGAGAAATTATCACAATGCTAATTCCATTACCCAGAGCGTTGGAAGCTTCATTAAAAACCATAGTCCATCGGGATCCTTGTTCAGGTCCATCATATGGTCCAGGTTTTGCATAATTAGTCACTAACATGATATTTTCATCCGGGAAGTCAAAGTTCATAGATTGATAATCATCAATAGCTTGATGGGCCAAATGATCTGCCAATACACTTCCTTTGATGGCCTTTTGTGTTGTATATTTAATATCATATTCAGTCAGAATCATTATCCATCTAGCTATTCGTCTGGAGAGAGCGGGCTTCTCGAAGATATACTTGATAGGGTCCATCTTAGAAATCAATAAAGTGGTGTGAGTCAACATATATTATCTTAACTGGCGAGCAACCCATGCTAGAGCGAAGCAAGTCTTCTCGAGCAGTGAATATCTTCTTTCACAGTCGGTAAACTTTTTGCTCAGGTAGTAAATTGCATGCTTTTTTCGGCCAGAATCGTCATGTTGGCCATACACACACCCCATAGAATTCTCTAGCACAGTTAAGTACATGGTCAATGGTCTTCCTTACACTGGAGGCATAAGGATAGGAGGTCCTTGCAAATATTCTTTGATCTTGTCAAAGGCAGCTTGACAGTCGTTGTTCCAGTTGACTACTTGATCTTTTTTCAGGAGTTTGAAGATTGGCTCACAAGTAGCAGTTAAGTGAGATATGAAATGGGAAATGTAATTAAAATGACCCAAGAATCCTCTGACTTCCTTCTCAGAGCGGGGAACTGGCATTTCTTGAATGGATTTTACCTTTGCAGGATCAACTTTGATTCCTTTACCACTGATGGCAAAACCTAGAAGCTTTCCAGACCTTACTCCAAATGTGCACTTATTAGGGTTCAACCTCAACTTGTACTTCTTCAACCTTTCAAATAGCTTGTGTAGGTGATCGAGATGCTCTTCTTTGGCTTGCAACCTTGCAATCATATCATCCATATAGACTTCTATTTCATGATGAATCATATCATGAAATAAAGCTACCATAGCTCTTTGATATATTGCCCCTGCATTCTTTAATCTGAACGGCATGACTTTATAGAAAAAGGTGCCCCATTGCATAACAAAAATGGTCTTCTCCATGTCTTCGGTAGCCATCTTGATTTGGTTATAGCCAGAAAATCCATCCATGAAGGAGAAGACTTTATGTTGAGCGGTGTTATCAACCAAGACGTCAATATGAGGTAGAGGGGAATCATCTTTGGGGCTCGCCCTTTTCAGATCCCTATAATCTACACACATACGAACCTTTCCATCTTTCTTTGGAATAAGGACCATGTTCGCAACCCATTGAGTAAGATGTGACATCCAGAAAACTTGCATAAAATTGCTTCATTACCTCAGTCTTTATCTTTTCAGACATGTCTAGTTACATACGACATACTTTTTGCTTAATAGGAGGAAATATTCCTTCGTTGGCAGACGATTAACCACAATGTCACTATCCAACCCTGGCATATCTTCACACGACCAAGAAAACACTTCAATGTAGTCATGTAACATTTGAACTAATCTGCTCTTGATACTATCTTCTAGGTTGGCGCCGATCTTGACTTCTTTCTTATCTGTCTCAGTACCTAAGTTGATAACCTTGGCTGGATCTTCATGAGGTTGCATAGCTTTCTCTTCTTGCATTAGAAGTCTGGCTAATTATCCTGGTATTTCACAATCTTCCTCGCCTTCGTCTTCGGCTTGGTTAACTGGATGTTCGAAGTCATAACTGGCAATAGTAGAGTCGTTGGCAATGAAATCCGGAGTGGATGAAGATCTGCAAGTCTGTGTGTGTGTGTGTGTGTTTGCATGTAAGATACATGGCTATTGAAAAAAGTGTAATAAAGGAAAAGAAAGACAATGAACACAAAAATTTGAATGCAAAAGGTCTAATGGTTTATATTAAATGATCATATGAAAAATGAACATGAACAAAACCCTTAACAAATGGACCGTAGTGCCCCTGGCAAGGCACATGGCTTAAAAGTCATTGTTTGGAATTTAAGATTACAGACAAAAGTTCTTGAATTGACAGAAAATAGTAAGCAATCATTACTCCTCAATGAAGGAGATGGGGGTGAAATCCTTTGCATGCTAGTTGTTGAGCTTTCCTTTGACAGTAGGGTAAATCCAATCTTCAAAAGTATTTTCATCATCAGAGTCTTCCACAACACTCACTTCGTGATTTCCGATGTGGAGAGGTGGATTCCCACGCGAGCACGCCTGACTTCTTTCTGAGCTTTGATGGTGAAACCCAACCCAAATTTATCTGCTTTAAATGGAATGTCGGGAAATTGTCCCCAGATAGTACAATTACCATCTTTGACCATGGCACGAGCATCCTTAACTGAAACCATTCTTGGTACAACTTCATCAACTTTTGACATGTTGGAGGATATTTTGGTGGCGGCAACCATAGGAGGAACATTTTCAAAGGCCTGGCACGGAGTCTCTATGAATTCACCATCCATTTCCACATACTTGAAGGAATTGATATGGCTCACCATAAATTCTTCTTCGCTGCAAACAGTGACGATCTTCCCCTTGACTGGATATTTCAATTTCTGATGAAGGATGGATGTTACTGCCCATGCCCCATGGATCTAAGGGCGTCCAAGAAAACAAGAGTAGGCGGGACGTATGTCGATTATATAAAAGGTAGAGTTGAAAATATGTGAGCCAACTTTAATTGGGAGATCCACATCTCCATGAATCATTCTCTTAGACCCATTGAAAGCCCTTACAACAATATAGCTTGGCTTCAATATCAGTCCTTCACAATCTAGTCGGTCCAAAGCACCTTTAGGTAACACATTTAAAGATGAGCCAGTATCAATTAGGACATCGGTCAGGGTGGTCCCCTTACATTCAATAGAGATATGCAAGGCTTTATTGTGGTTTTTTCCCATAGGAGTCAAATCAGCGTCAGAGAACCCTAATCCATTGTCAGCCGTTAGACTTGCTACACAGTTCTCGAACTGGTCAGCTGTGGTTTCTTGGGGCACATGGGATTTCTTCAAGAACTTGATTAGAGCCTGGGCATGAACATCCGAATAGAGTAACAATGACAACATGGAAATTTTGGAGGGGGTTTGCCCCAGCTGCTCAACTATTTTGAAGTCACTCTTCTATATTGTGATACGGTGGGAGAACTGACTTGAGGTTTTGTGTTTGTTTTCGCAAATGTTTCGGTTGAGCAAGAGTCGCCACCGACTTTTTATTTTATCCTAAGGAAAGGTTAAAAAGCACATCAAAAACCTTTGAGATGTTTTCTTGGGTTCGGGGGGTAGATTATAGAAAGGGAAGGTATTAGCACCCTTTCTATCCATGGTTATCCATGGGCTCTTAGTTACTTGCTTAGATCAACTTGCCTTGATTTTCAATTGTTTGAAATTGTGGTGTGTGTGTGTTTTGAAAATGTTTTGAAAAAGATGCCTTGTCTTAGGCAACCATTGTAATGACTCGTGTTTGAGTGTTTTACAAAGGTGTGTATCTTTTCGAAAAGATGTTTCAAATGTTTTTGGAAGTTTTTTTTGAAAGTGTTTGTGGAAGTGGGTTTAAAAAAAATAGGCAAGTGTTTTTGTTTTGCAAGTTGGCAAGTAACTAAGAGTTGTCTACCCCTAAATTTACTCAAAGGTTTTTCCTATGTTTTAACCCTTTTAACAATTTTGTTCCACCATTGTATTTGGTGGACAATCTTGTGTTTAGGATGTTAACGGGACGGGCGCGGGTCATCGTTTTAGACCATGATTGCAATGGTGCCAAGTGTCTTTGGGCAATTTTTCCTTTAAGGGACTTGATCATTTTTAGGCAACTTTCGAAAGCGTCATCGAGGGACTATGATCATTTGAATTTGTTTTGTTTTGCCAAAGACACCCAACATGCAACATGGCCCATTATTGAAGGCAACAAGTGGAGTAACCCTAGGGGTGCAAGTGTGATTGGTGTTGTCCATTTTCATGCTTTTTTGTCTTTGAATTAGGTCAAGCTATTTGTTGTTTGATTTTTGCATACAAAACCCTAAGTCTATCATGGCATATTTAGAAAGCTTTAAAATGCGGAATTAAAAGTCCTAAATTATTACACAATAATCATGGGAATGGGGGTAAAAATGTTCAAATGGGGATGAGACTTAATAGGAGAGTGATATCCCAATATTTACAACCAAATCGAATCAATTCGCAAACATAAAATGTATCAATGTACAAAAATAAACAAATGTGTATGTGTAAATGTATTTGTGTAAGTGTATGATTTATTTACAAGGGAAATAAAAATAATAAAAAAAGGGTTAATTTTTGAATATTTTCATGTTTAGGGCAAAACCCTAATTTTTGCAAATAAATAGTATTTATTATTTATTATATACAATATTTATTAATTATGTATAAAAAATAAATAAAAAGGAAGTATATTGTAAAAAAAAGTATTTTTGAGGTTAAATATTAATAAAAATAAAAAATGTATTATTTTTGTATTTTTATCCTAAATATTCTAAATATATAAATATTTATATTATGTATTAAGTATATTAAATATATACAAAAAATAAAAATATTTATTATTTACAAAAAAAAAATATTTTTTTAGAAAATGTTTTCAAAAGATAAAATAAAAATAAAATCTGAAAATAAAAGGTTTTTTTGTATTATTTTTGTATTTTTGAATAAAAGTATATATATATATCCATGCCTTTGTGCCTCAGAGATTTGCTTTGTACCTCTTGGATTGTAAACTTGACATAAAGTGTAACTTTATCAAAATGGCTAAAATGCTTTTTCTAATTATGGACTAATCCTTCATGTAATGACCAAATGCATAGAATAACATCTTGGCACAATGGTTTAGCATTGAATTATTGAGTGTAAGAAGGATTAGAGGCCTGTAATCTAGCTTGTACAAGCTGATTTCAAAAATGCCTAAGTTATGAACATGCATTTGGTCAAGAACAAAAGTGACTTTTGCCCAACTTTGCCAATTCGATTCTCCCTAACCATAAGGGTGTTTGAGAAATTATTGGACAATTTGGAAAGCTTGGAATGTGTACTACAATACATCTTTGTAATGCAAGTTGAAATTCCAAGTGGAAGCATGTGAAAAGTGGCCATGAAGTTAGGCAAAAACCCTACCTAAAATAGGTCAAAAAATTTCTAAGTTAAGAATGTTTTGCACCCTTGTTCCAAAAATCATAACTTGAGCTACAAGCTTCTTTTGAGGAAACTTTGTGAATCAAAGTTGTATATTTTGCAATGGACTACAACTTTCATGTTTTGAGTTTTTCTTGAATCCATTTGCATCTTGAAGAAAAAATGGGACAAAGTTAGGAAAAAATTAGGAATTTTCATAACTTAGAAAAATTCTAAGTTATGAAATTTCTTCACTTTAAACCCTAATTTGTAATTTTTGATTTCTTGATGAACAAGTTTCATAATTGGACATGTCTTGATGAAAAATGAATCTTGACACTTGATTTTGACCAAAAAGTCAAAGTTTGACTTTTCAGTATACAGTCAAATTTTGATCAGTTGACTGGAAAATTCATCTGTCAATCTTGTGCATTTGGGATCTTTTGAACTTGTTGAACATGTCAAGACAATTCCATTGAGTCCTTGAGTCCATATGTGAACTTGGTTTGCCATTGGCTAGGTCAAATAGTCAAAAATTGCCATTGTGCAGTCAAAACCCTAAAAATGACCATTTTGCCCTTTTGGTGATCTGGTCAAATTTCTTGTGGAATTGTGATCCAAACTTGATCAAATGGTCCATATGAGTTAATAATGTTGATGTGGGTCAAATTTCATGAGGTTTGACTGTCAATTGATCACAGTTGACTTTTTCCCCAATACAGCTGATTTCTAGGTCAACTGTCCAATTGACTGGGCAAAGATTGGAATCAAGACTTGAAACTTGGTATGGATAAACTTGTGAGTACAACATGAAGCATGAAAGTCACTTTGGGAATTTTAAGTCAAAACATCTTTGTGCAAACACAAACCCTAATTTGGGTCAACAGTGCAAGGAGGAGTCTTGAGCAGAGCAAACCATTAGCTTGATCTTGAGCTTCAAGGGTCTTGGGATGAGAAAATGTTGAGGAAATGGGAGGGAAAATTTTGGGGTACAACAGTTGCCCCTGTTCAATCTTCTTAGACCTGAGGATGTAGATTGGCTTGCGTGCCTTTCGTGGTCCGAAGGTGGAAGATGATTGAACACTAGAGTGCCCAGAAATTTGCACTGGCATAGTGGAGTATCAGCAATGTGATGGCGGGAACGGGCTTATAGATGCAATTTGGAGTGATGGTGGATAGGATGATGGGCTTATAGATGCCATCTGAAGGTGTGACCGAACCTTGTCGGGAATGGGCTTATAGATGCCATTTGGAGGTATCAATCGCGTAAGAGACTCCTTAGCGAGAACTTGCGTAATTTGAGAAAGAAAGATGGTTTCCTGGCTTGCTACAGGTGTTGATCTTCAAACTCTTCATGCAGATATGCCCTGGCTAGGTACAGGTATCGAATCTACAATCAATTGCTCACAGATATGCCTTGGCTAGATACATGAATCGAATCCGGAACTTCAAAAGGTTGCTTACAGACGTGCCCTGGCTGGATGCAGGTATCGAATCTGGAATTTGCCGCCTACAGATATGCCCTGGCTGGATACAGGTGTCGAATCTGGAATTTGCCGCCTACAGATATGCCCTGGCTGGATACAGGTGTCGAATCTGGAATTAGTCGTCTACAGATATGCCCTGGCTGGATACAGGTATCGAATCTGGAATTACTTGTCTTCAGATATGCCCTGGCTGGATATAGGTGTCGAATCTGGAATTAGTCGTCTACAGATATGCCCTGGCTGGATACAGGTGTCGAATCTGGAATTTGTTGTCTACAGATATGCCCTGGCTGGATACAGGTATCGAATCTGGAAATTGATCACTCACAGATATGCCCTGGCTAGATACAGGAATCGAATCTGGAATTGTGACAGTTGATAGTAATCATCTTCAGATTGACCTTTTCCTGCAAAGGCAAAACATCAGTTGTATGCAATGTCATGATGTATGAAATGCATGATGTCATGATGCTCAAAATGAGATAGTGTTGTATGCACTTTATCATATATGTAAGCAGGATGTATAAAATGAGAAATGACTATGAATGTATTTTCGTCTAGGAAAATAAATCCTTAACGAGTGCCGGGAACTTGTTGAATCCTGGGCTGATGTTGAAGAGTAGAGTTCTTCGTTTCCGTTGGGGATGATGGTTGCAAGAATAAACCGGTAGGAGAAGATGACTCCGTTGGGGGATAAACTTATTGGAGAGATTACTCTGCGGGAAGAGATACTTCGCCGAGGTTTTGATGAGAGCTCCGCTGGGGATTCCACTGATATGTTATGTTGGGGAATTTGATGAACTCCGCTGGGGATAGGAAGAACTTCGCCGAGGACGAACTTTCCATGGTGTTGTACCCCAAAATTTGCCCTCCCATATGTTTCAAAGATTTGCCAAGACATGCTTCAAAATTCCCCAAGGGTTGCACAGTCAAAGATCTCCTATACAGTCAAGATTAGGGTTTTTGTTCTGATCAAGAAAATGAAGTTTCCAAAGGTCCAATCAAGTCTCACATGCCTACAAATATGGTCAAGTATCCTCATATCAAATTTCAAGACATTCAGCACAAAATCGCACAGTCAAAACCCTAATTGCACTACAGTCAACTGTAGGGGCAAAATGGTCATTTGACAGTCAAAAGTTCAAATTTTTGGTCAACATATCATTTTGAAGCCACAAACATCATTTTATCAATGCTTGATCATGATTCTCAAAATTTGGCTCAGAAATCATCAAAATGCAAAAGTTTCCTTATTTGGACAGTTGAAAAAGTCAACTGAAATTGACCAGGGCATAACTTTCACATGGATTATCAGAAAAATTCCATCCAAAGCTCATTTTGAAGAGAAATACATTTCATACAACTCATCTTCATACTTCAAGTCCAAGAAATTCTCTCACAAAAGGTTATCAATTTCAACATTATAGGTCATTTTCAAAAGTCAACAAAAAGGGACTTTAATTCAAAGGGCATAACTTGAGATTGGTAAATCAAAATGACATGGGACCAAAGACATTGGTTAGAGGACTCAAAGACCTTTCCAAAATGTCCAAGAACATGAGAAAAGCTTAAAAATTGAGCAAGTTATGCCTTGTGGAAGTTGGGAAATCTTTGGATATTTTGAAAAGTCAACATTGATTCAAATGACCTAAAATTGCTAATGGGCCCATTTTTTCTTCCATAATTCATCATCCATGACATATGCACGACCACTTGGCCCAAAGGGAAGTTTTTATTCATTTTGTATTTATTTATTTGAATTTTTATTTATATTAATTCACTTAAATCAATTAAATATGTGAAAAATACTTAACTTAACCTAACAAATCTTTTTGTACATGTTTTAGTCTCAATAATTCGTGCACATTCAAATATGGGAAGATTTGGTTTGATTGGATCCTAATTGATACAAAATTGTATGGAAAAGATTGAAAAAACAAAGCTTGAAAATCAAATCTTCAAAACCATGATTGCAAGAGATTTTGAGCAAGTTTCTTGACCTAATCCATTCAGTACATAAGCCTAAAGGAAACCCTAATGTTCATACACACAGAGCTGCGCAGAAAGGCATCAAAAGAACTTGAAATTTTCTCTAAAAAAGTCAAAACTGAAAGTTCACTTCCAGGGCGATTCAAGACCTAATTCTTGTTCCAATAGCTTCCTTGGAGATTACTGAACGTATTCCAATCAAAGACAACCATCAAAACTCAAGGAATTGGTAACACGAATACAAACTGTACCAAGAAAAATTCATAATCGTGCATCATGATTTACGCATCCTTTGTGATTTTTAATACTTGATTCATGTTCATTATGAAGTTCTGAAGCTAACCAATGCATTTAATTGTCTTTTTATTTGCTACACGCGATTATGCCATGTTTGAGTTTTAGGGTTTGCAGAGTTTTAAATTGGGGATTTTGAAACGAGGAAAAATTGGAACCCTTGGCCACCACCATTAGAATAATCATGACTGGATGAAGAAGATACCATGCTCGCGCCTAATTTATGAACACTATAGGCCTAATCGCTATTTTCCCAAAAACGGCCTAAGAGAACGTCATGAAAACCGTTGCCTGTTCTTTTATGTTTTCAGGAACATGAAGAAGATGAAGTCGTGGCAAAACGTGATAAGCTGGTTTGAATTTTCGCGCGTGGATCCATTAACCTTTTGTTTTATTTTATAATGATTGTTAGTTGCTTATTAATCAAACGCGTTAGTTGGCACAGTTGGTAAGCGAGAACGTTAGCAACATCCATGACCTGGGTTCGAGCCCTAGGTCTGTATTATTTCCCATATTATTTTGCTATCTATGTTCCCATGCAGTGCCAGCATCAAGACGCGCCATATGCCTTCAAGAATCCCACATCCACGTGCCCCTGGAGATCAAATCAAAGGCATAGATTGGAAGCGCATCATAAGCCTGGTCAAAGTGCTAACACGCTACCTGGAAAAGGTCAAACGGACCAAGGTTGTTGGGCCAGAATTCTTGGATTAAACCTCCTATTTGGGGACTACCACCCCCCCTGGTTTGCAATTCTCTATATTTTCCTTATATTTTATTTTCAATTATTATTTTATTTTCTTTATTGTTTTGATTTAATTAATTATTTCTACAAAATATAAAAAAATGCATAAAAATCAGAAAAGATAAAAAATATAATAAATATTTTCATTTTAATATTTCTTGTAAATAAAGGTATGTAAATTAATTAGATTAAATTAGGGTTTTAATTTTAATTCCTTTCATAACAAAATCTAAAAAATATAGAACTAGGTTTAATTAATGTTTTATTCCTTTTTAATTTTTCTTTTCTTCAATATTATTTATTTTATTTATTTTCATAATTAAAATTGTATATAAAAATTAGGTTTAATTTAGGTTAATTTTTAACGTCTTCTTAATAAATTAAAATAAAATAGAATTAGGGTTAGCGTTTAATTGCAATTAAGTTTTTTCTATTAAATCCTAAAATATTAAAAATACCAAAAACATCTTTTTTTTTAATTAATTAACTTCATCATTAATTTGATTTTTGCAAAAGGGTCCAACGCCCTCGTTTCGATTTAATTTCGCATATTTATTTTATTTTGCTTAAATAATTATGTACCTCTCCCGAAGCCATGTAAATTACTTCTCGCACTTTTCAATTCTTTATTTACTTTGTTTATTTATTTTCTGTCAAATCGGGTCCTGGTTAATTTTGGCGATGTGGACCCGCGCCTTTTGTAATAGCTTAGGAATTTTACTTTTTGCAATCTTTTAACTGTTAATCAAAAGCATGAAAGAATGTATGGACAAAATAAAAACAAACGCTAGAACACCAATAACATGACAAGATAAATGCAAATGAAAACGACACACAAATTCACACACCACCCCTAGGGTACGCCTCACTGTTGCCTTGACTCGAAAGGTGATCGTCGAGTAGAGGATGTCTTAGTAAGTCCTCATGATCCGGGAACCTGGCATGAGGGTAGCTTCTAAGGTGTCTTCCTATTGCTCTGGTGATCACCATGTCCCGAACCTTCGAATTGACCCGAACACCTCCAACGGTGGTGCTACCTACCCCTCAATGGTGGGATGGCACTACTTTAAAGGACATTTACACAGACGAATTCCTTAGGGTAGGTAGACGACTCTAAATACTTGCTCTAAATTTCAAAAAATACTTTTCACACCGACACATTTTCAAAAAGCTTTCGAAAGCAATTTTTCAAACACTCTTGAGGACCGATACAAGAGTCGAACTGAAATTTTCAAAGAAACTTTTTTTAAACCCACAGTTGAAAAGCAAACAAACCATTTTTGAAAACTCAAATGAGCAAGTATCTAAGAGCCCATGGATAACCATGGATAGAAAGGGTGCTAACACCTTCCCTTTCTATAACCTACCTCCCGAACCGAGAGCAATCTCTTTAAGGAATTTTTCTGTGCTTTTGTCCTTTCCATTTGGAGAAAATAAAAGACGGTGGCGACTCTTGCTTACCGCGACATTTCGCGAACCAGCGTTAAACAGTCAGTTCCAGATCCACCGATCACAGAACTGGCGACTCTGCTGGGGATATTTTTAAAGTGAGGCGTACCTTAGGGTTAGTTCATAACTGTGTTTTCAATTGTATTGACTTGTCTGCTTTAAATTTGTGGGTTGCATGGTAGTTACATAGATCCTAACCCGGATCTGGGGATACCCTGTTTAGGTAGCATAAGCTGTGAGGGACCTGTCTGGCGTAGACCGACACAGGTGAAGCAATGGCTACGTTGGTGTGGCACCTTGGTCTGTACCGATATCCCTTGTGTCGCAACGAGGAGAATATGGGTCTTCTAAGGAGTCATTAAGCACCAACAACCTTAGAACCTTAATTGACACAACTTGGCCTTTAGAATTGTAGCAGTATGCTACGCCCATTGAGGCTAAACTCTCGTGATGGTTCTGGCCGCAAGGAAAGATTGCGATGCTGGAGTTATGACCGATTGAGGGTAGTCAATGATATTGGGATCCTCTAAGAACCCGGTTACTTTTGATTAGGACAGGTATGAACCAACAAACTGAAAGAGGGTAATACCCAGACCCCATGCTGGCCTGAACTCTAAGGGTTTCTCTTGTGTGACTTGTGTGCCTTCCAACTTGACTACTTGCATGCTTGTTATCTGACACTCGAGTTTCTTGCAGGTTTTGTTTATAGTCCTTAACTGGGACTCATAACAGGGTTTACTGAGTGTTTTGCAGGTTTTATTTGGTCCTTAATTGGGACTCATGACAGGTTTTACTTGAGTTTCTTGCAGGTTTTGGTTTGCAGTCCTTAATTGGGACTCGTAACAGGGTTACTTACATTACCCCATGCATCACATAACATCATACCATTGCATACATCCTAACTCATTTCAAGGATCTCAAGGGCTTGTGATGCAGGTCATGGTGAATCAACTATCCCAGCAAGGGGCAAAGAGGATTTATTTTCCTCTAGCCAAGGTTGTCAGGGGCTATGACCCACTTGGTATGGTGAGCTCTGACTCTTGAAGAAGGTTCCCCTAACCAAGGTTGCTTGGAAATCAAAACCAGACATGATGACTAAAGTCAGGGGCTATGACCCACTGGATATGGTGAGCCTTTGACCCTTGGAGGAAAGACTCTCAACAAATATGAAGTTCTTTCAATCAAGCTACCGGATCCAAATGCTAACAAATTTTCTTGTTTACCCCGCGAGGTCCTTGAAAACATTGCATATACATATCATGCACATCACTGCATAACAGGTACCCTTGTTGCAGGTCACTTACCCTTCTCGCTGTTTATTTCAGCAATGGCCTTCCAACCAGATAACCAGGACTGTCTTGCTCAAGAGACTCGGTTCGGGGAAATCCTCCTGAATCTATCCAAGGGGCAGGAGGAGCTAAGGACACTTCTCATGGAGACCTTTGTTAGAAACAGTGCTGAGGGTGAAAGGCTGAAACACCTACAAGCTGAGGTGGATGCATTGAAAGCCCAGATGCTGGGGCAGGTGACTGCTATTCAAGGGTTAGCTCAAAGACAAGACGAGCTCTGGTTTCTCGTCAACCAACTGCTTCAGGGTAACCAACTGGGGCAAAATTCTAAGGGTAAAAAGCCAGTCATCGTTCGACCACCTTTGAGACAAAGAGGCAAGGAGAGAGCTCTCCAAATGGCTCCAGTGTCACAAATTCAACATCACAACCAACAAAAGAGCGAGAGGAGGCAGTTCACTCGGCTCAGCATGACCCTACCCCAGATATTGCCACAGTTGCTGGAGACCAAGCTGGTAACTCTAAAAGAGGCTCCGAAATTTCAAAATACAACGTCACCAAAGTATAACCCCAACGCTCGCTGTGCTTATCATTCTGATAGCCCGGGGCATGCTACAGAGGATTGTTGGGCTTTGAAGAATAAGGTTCAGGACCTGATTGATGAAGGAGCACTAGAATTCACACAAGATGGTCAGGCTGAATTTTTCTACCATCCCTCCAAGGCTCACCTTTTGAAGTGACAAGCTCTGAGACTAGGAAACTTTTGTTCATTCGAATGTTCAAGTTGTGTTGTGCTTTGATTGTTCAAACATTTACTCATGTTAAACATTGTTATTTCATTAATGCATCGCATATGTCTGTTCTGAAGCAATATATTCGTATTCACTATCTACAAATTGTTTTCATATTTTTCTGATGTCAACACTCGAGTAATAATTCTAAGCCTCTTGAGGGAGGATGACGAAAATGATACCGCAATCTTTACAGTATGCTTTTGAACAGACCCCGCTGATGAGGTACAGGCATTGTTTCAATTCCTAAACACTGGAGTTATAAGGATGATAATCCCTCGTCAACCCCTCTGAGCCAAAGAAGTAGGAGTTTTTCTTTTCGAAAATTAAAACCCTTAATCATAACCTGGGGCAGGGTAGTCTCTCAGTTGATCCAAGTGCATAATGAATGACACTAAAGAAGTCCTTACAAAACGAAGAAAGACAGTGATGGTTCCGAATAATCAATAAAGAAAGGCAGTCATTATCTCAAAAAATAAAAAACCCATTAAGTCAAAACCCATGAAGGAGACTTACAAAACTGGGGCATCCCGCTGACTGTAATTCCAAAAAGGAAACAGTTCAGGCAAAAAAGAAAGGGATAACAAAAATCAAACAAGAAAAAGGTCTTACAAACCCTCAACAAAAAAGGAATGACTGCCTATTCAAAATAAATCATCAACATCCGAATCATCACCGGAAAGTCAGAGCAAAGACTCGAACAAGGTCTAACGCACGATCAGCTGAGTTTAGGTTTGAAGAACATCATGAAGAGCGGGTGGGTACAAATAATTTGAGCCTTTATCCTTTGTTTCTTAAACCGTGAACCAGGCCACGTTATAACCCTTAAAAGTCCTAGCTGAAGCATGGGTTAGTCCGAAAGCATACTGTGACGAAAGGTATCCTGACTCCTTAAGGCTCACGTTAAAATACGGAGTTGACATCACGTTTTACAAACATTCACTTGTTTTATGAAAAAGAATGCATTTTCAAAACCTTCAAGACAGACATAGGCGTTGCATTTTTAACATAACTTTGTTTGCGTATGACTTTTTGTTTGAACAGCAGGGAAATTCGCACAATGAAAGTCTAATGAACAAGAGTATCTCCAACAAGGGGCAGACATGACCATGGTCCATTATCTGGGGCAATCCAGTCAAGATTCAGAGAATCTCTCAAAAGGCTAAATAGCCTGGGGCAAATCTCCGCCTGAGTCACTTGGGGCATTTCAACAACGAATCTGGCCTGATCAAACACCTTCTGGTGGCATGACAAAACACTTCTGACAGGGGCAACTCCCTACATTCCGAGAATACGGACATAGTCGAGAAAATACTGCGCAAAATTAAAGACCCGCTAGGTTGATACACCTAGGAAAAAATAAGGGCTTCCCGGCGAACCAAAAGGGTTCGGGCAAAACGAAGGGATGAAATGAAAAGAATCTGTACACCCGACAAGTCGAAAACCTGAAAAGGCGGCTTGGGCAAAAATGGGTATCCCGGTGGACTGAAAACCCGAAAGGGCGGTCCAGGCAAAAGTTAGGGATCAAAGCGTACGACTATGTCCTGTCATCTTATCACCTGCCTACCAGAAGTAGGTCTGTCCATCAGCAAGCTATCAGTATCTCCCAGGTTTTCTTCTCCACCTCAGAAACAGGGGCAATGATGAGTTGTCCAAACAATCTAATCGCTCTGTCCACCAAAGTATCAAGGTGAGTTCAGCTAAAGAACATAACCAGTACATCTCAATTCCCCAGAGAGTGAGCCAGCAAGTCAGTGCACTCTCCTCAAGCGAAGCTACCATCAAACCTTAAGGAAGTTGAGTATCCTCCAGCAGATCTCAACATTCCCCAGCAGCATATATTCTTAACAAGCATCCCCGTCAGTCTTGGTCTAAAGATTGTTCCCCGGCGGCAGACCAACATTCAAAGGAATCACTTCCCTAGCATATCAAGACTTCCTCAGGAGAGTCCAATTCAGTTCCCCAGGAAATTGGAATCCATCCCTCCAAGCAGTAAGCTTATCCCCAGTAAACTCTGGAAGCTTATCCTTCGCAGAGCACGAACGCGTCTCCCGGCTTTGTTCAAAGAGTTATTTCCTTAACAGGATATAACTGGGTTATCCTCAACCAAAAGCCACGGAAAGAGCGTCCTCGACGAAGTCTTCTTACCCCAGCGAAGTCCATCAACACTACCAACAACAAGGGCATCCCCAGCAAATTATTATCAACATTCAGCAAGGCATCCCTCTTCCCACAGAATATTGCTTCCCAGCATGGTCGCTAGAGTATCTTTTCTCCCCGCAGAATCTTCCATTTACCAAGTTTATTCCGCAACGGAGTCATCTTCGCCTACCGGTATTCTTGCAGTTATCATCCCCAGCGGAAGCAAAAATCTATTCTTCAACATCAGCCCAGGAGCGACTTCCCGGCACCCGTCAAGGATTTATTTTCCTCAGGCGAAAACATACATTCATAAAACATCACATACATCATTATAGCATGCATAGACGCATCATATCATACAAATCTCATTTATGGTGAGAACATCATTGCTTGGTCCATATCATGCATTGCATATGACTGACCTTTACCTTTCAGGAAAGACGCAGTTAAATTCTCAATCATATTTCAAGACCTAGACCGGTTCAGTTAATCAACTCAAAAGATTTCTTATCCAGTCCAAGGCCTTCTCTAGTCCAGCCAAATCGACTCCCAACAGATTTTCCTGATAAAGACTCAGTAGAAGTTATCCCAGGTTATAATCTCCTATGGTTCCCTCTCCGACGGTGAGTGAGGTGATAATTCCTTTTCAGATGGTTCCCTCTCCGACGGTGAGTGAGGTGATAATCTCCTATGGTTCCCTCTCCGACGGTGAGTGAGGTGATAATTCCTTTTCAAGATGGTTCCCTCTCCGACGGTGAGTGAGGTGATAATCTCTTATGGTTCCCTCTCCGACGGTGAGTGAGGTGATAATCTCTTATGGTTCCCTCTCTGACGGTGAGTGAGGTGATAATTCCTTTTCAGATGGTTCCCTCTCCGACGGTGAGTGAGGTGATAATCTCCTATGGTTCCCTCTCCGACGGTGAGTGAGGTGATAATTCCTGTTCAGATGGTTCCCTCTCTGACGGTGAGTGAGGCGATAATTCCTTTTCAGATGGTTCCCTCTCCGACGGTGAGTGAGGTGATAATTCCTTTTCTTATGGTTCCCTCTCCGACGGTGAGTGAGGTGGTAATTCCTTTTCAGATGGTTCCCTCTCCGACGGTGAGTGAGGTGATAATCTCCTATGGTTCCCTCTCCGACGGTGAGTGAGGTGGTAATTCCTTTTCAGATGATTCCCTCTCCAACGGTGAGTGAGGTGATAATTCCCTTTTCAGATGGTTCCCTCTCCGACGGTGAGTGAGGTGGTAATTCCTTTTCAGATGGTTCCCTCTCCGACGGTGAGTGAGGTGATAATCTACTATGGTTCCCTCTCCGACGGTGAGTGAGGTGATAATTCCTTTTCAGATGGTTCCCTCTCCGACGGTGAGTGAGGTGATAATCTCCTATGGTTCCCTCTCCGACGGTGAGTGAGGTGATAATTCCTTTTCAGATGGTTCCCTCTCCGACGGTGAGTGAGGTGATAATTCTTTTTCAGATGGTTCCCTCTCCGACGGTGAGTGAGGTGATAATTCCTTTTCAGATGGTTCCCTCTCCGACGGTGAGTGAGGTGATAATTCTTTTTCAGATGGTTCCCTCTCCGACGGTGAGTGAGGTGATAATTCCTTTTCCTATGGTTCCCTCTCCGACGGTGAGTGAGGTGATAATTCCTTTTCAGATAGTTCCCTCTCCGACGGTGAGTGAGGTAATAATTCCTTTTCAGATTATAATTTCCTAGAGTTCCCTCTCCGACGGTGAGTGGGGTAATTCCCTTTCAGATTATAATTACCTATGGTTCTCTTCCCGATCCTGCGAAGATGGTAATTCCCACCAAGCTTTTCTCAACGAGCGTTGTTGAAGTTAAAGTCACTCAAGGTTCTCTTACCGTTCATACTAAGGTAGTAACCATCCCTGGTTCATTCATCATCTTTTGAAGCTCCAGACCCGGCTCCTGTAACCAGTCAGGACACATCTATACCAAGCATCTGAAAACCAGCTCCTGCAACGTGTCAGGTACTCATTTTTCTTTTACAGGTATGCAGGTTCTCGCTAAGGAATCTCTTACGCGATCAACATCCAGATGGCATCTATAAGCCCATCATCCTATTCATCAATCTCCAAATGGCATCTATAAGCCCATTCCTCCATCGCCATCACTGCTATTATATGAGCGCAAATTTCTGGGCACTCTAGTGTTCAATCATCTTCTACCCTCGGATTACGAAAGGCACGTCAGCCAATCTGCATCCTCAGGTTTAAGAAGATTGAACAGGGGCAACTGTTGTACCCCAAAATTTGCCCTCCCATATGTTTCAAAGATTTTCCAAGACATGCTTCAAAATTCCCCAAGGGTTGCACAGTCAAAGATCTCCTATACAGTCAAGATTAGGGTTTTTGTTCTGATCAAGAAAATGAAGTTTCCAAAGGTCCAATCAAGTCTCACATGCCTACAAATATGGTCAAGTATCCTCATATCAAATTTCAAGGCATTCAGCACAAAATCGCACAGTCAAAACCCTAATTGCACTACAGTCAACTGTAGGGGCAAAATGGTCATTTGACAGTCAAAAGTTCAAATTTTTGGTCAACATATCATTTTGAAGCCACAAACATCATTTGATCAATGCTTGATCATGATTCTCAAAATTTGGCTCAGAAATCATCAAAATGCAAAAGTTTCCTTATTTGGACAGTTGAAAAAGTCAACTGAAATTGACCAGGGCATAACTTTCACATGGATTATCAGAAAAATTCCATCCAAAGCTCATTTTGAAGAGAAAGACATTTCCTACAACTCATCTTCATACTTCAAGTCCAAGAAATGCTCTCACAAAAAGTTATCAATTTCAACATTATAGGTCATTTTCAAAAGTCAACAAAAAGGGACTTTAAGTCAAAGGCCATAACTTGAGATTGGTAAATCAAAATGACATGGGACCAAAGACATTGGTTAGAGGACTCAAAGACCTTTCCAAAATGTCCAAGAACATGAGAAAAGCTTAAACATTGAGCAAGTTATGCCTTGTGGAAGTTGGGAAAGTTTTGGATATTTTGAAAAGTCAACATTGATTCAAATGACCTAAAACTGCTAATGGGCCCATTTTTTCTTCCATAATTCATCATCCATGACATATGCACGACCACCTGGCCCAAAGGGAAGTCTTTATTCATTTTTTATTTATTTATTTGAATTTTTATTTATATTAATTCACTTAAATCAATTAAATATGTGAAAAATACTTAACTTAACCTAACAAATATTTTTGTACATGTTTTAGTCTCAATAATTCGTGCACATTCAAATATGGGAAGATTTGGTTTGATTGGATCCTAATTGATACAAAATTGTATGGAAAAGATTGAAAAAACAAAGCTTGAAAATCAAATCTTCAAAACCATGATTGCAAGAGATTTTGAGCAAGTTTCTTGACCTAATCCATTCAGTACATAAGCCTAAAGGAAACCCTAATGTTCATACACACAGAGCTGCGCAGAAAGGCATCAAAAGAACTTGAAATTTTCTCTAAAAAAGTCAAAACTGAAAGTTCACTTCCAGGGCGATTCAAGACCTAAGTTATGAACATGCATTTGGTCAAGAACAAAAGTGACTTTTGCCCAACTTTGCCAATTCGATTCTCCCTAACCATAAGGGTGTTTGAGAAGTTATTGGACAATTTGGAAAGCTTGGAATGTGTACTACAATACATCTTTGTAATGCAAGTTGAAATTCCAAGTGGAAGCATGTGAAAAGTGGCCATGAAGTTAGGCAAAAACCCTGCCTAAAATAGGTCAAAAAATTTCTAAGTTAAGAATGTTTTGCACCCTTGTTCCAAAAATCATAACTTGAGCTACAAGCTTCTTTTGAGGAAACTTTGTGAATCAAAGTTGTATATTTTGCAATGAACTACAACTTTCATGTTTTGAGTTTTTCTTGAATCCATTTGCATCTTGAAGAAAAAATGGGACAAAGTTAGGAAAAAATTAGGAATTTTCATAACTTAGAAAAATTCTAAGTTATGAAATTTCTTCACTTTAAACCCTAATTTGTAATTTTTGATTTCTTGATGAACAAGTTTCATAATTGGACATGTCTTGATGAAAAATGAATCTTGACACTTGATTTTGACCAAAAAGTCAAAGTTTGACTTTTCAGTATACAGTCAAATTTTGATCAGTTGACTGGAAAATTCATCTGTCAATCTTGTGCATTTGGGATCTTTTGAACTTGTTGAACATGTCAAGACAATTCCATTGAGTCCTTGAGTCCATATGTGAACTTGGTTTGCCATTGGCTAGGTCAAATAGTCAAAAATTGCCATTGTGCAGTCAAAACCCTAAAAATGACCATTTTGCCCTTTTGGTGATCTGGTCAAATTTCTTGTGGAATTGTGATCCAAACTTGATCAAATGGTCCATATGAGTTCATAATGTTGATGTGGGTCAAATTTCATGAGGTTTGACTGTCAATTGACCACAGTTGACTTTTCCCCCAATACAGCTGATTTCTAGGTCAACTGTCCAATTGACTGGGCAAAGATTGGAATCAAGACTTGAAACTTGGTATGGATAAACTTGTGAGTACAACATGAAGCATGAAAGTCACTTTGGGCATTTTAAGTCAAAACATCTTTGTGCAAACACAAACCCTAATTTGGGTCAACAGTGCAAGGAGGAGTCTTGAGCAGAGCAAACCATTAGCTTGATCTTGAGCTTCAAGGGTCTTGGGATGAGAAAATGTTGAGGAAATGGGAGGGAAAATTTTGGGGTACAACAGTTGCCCCTGTTCAATCTTCTTAGACCTGAGGATGTAGATTGGCTTGCGTGCCTTTCGTTGTCCGAAGGTGGAAGATGATTGAACACTAGAGTGCCCAGAAATTTGCACTGGCATAGTGGAGTATCAGCAATGTGATGGCGGGAACGGGCTTATAGATGCAATTTAGAGTGATGGTGGATAGGATGATGGGCTTATAGATGCCATCTGAAGGTGTGACAGAACCTTGTCGGGAATGGGCTTATAGATGCCATTTGGAGGTATCAATCGCGTAAGAGACTCCTTAGCGAGAACTTGCGTAATTTGAGAAAGAAAGATGGTTTCCTGGCTTGCTACAGGTGTTGATCTTCAAACTCTTCATGCAGATATGCCCTGGCTAGATACAGGTATCGAATCTACAATCAATTGCTCACATATATGCCTTGGCTAGATACATGAATCGAATCCGGAACTTCAAAAGGTTGCTTACAGACGTGCCCTGGATGGATGCAGGTATCGAATCTGGAATTTGCCGCCTACAGATATGCCCTGGCTGGATACAGGTGTCGAATCTGGAATTTGCCGCCTACAGATATGCCCTGGCTGGATACAGGTGTCGAATCTGGAATTAGTCGTCTACAGATATGCCCTGGCTGGATACAGGTATCGAATCTGGAATTACTTGTCTTCAGATATGCCCTGGCTGGATATAGGTGTCGAATATGGAATTAGTCGTCTACAGATATGCCCTGGCTGGATACAGGTGTCGAATCTGGAATTTGTTGTCTACAGATATGCCCTGGCTGGATACAGGTATCGAATCTGGAAATTGATCACTCACAGATATGCCCTGGCTAGATACAGGAATCGAATCTGGAATTGTGACAGTTGATAGTAATCATCTTCGGATTGACCTTTTCCTGCAAAGGCAAAACATCAGTTGTATGCAATGTCATGATGTATGAAATGCATGATGTCATGATGCTCAAAATGAGATAGTGTTGTATGCACTTTATCATATATGTAAGCATGATGTATAAAATGTGAAATGACTATGAATGTATTTTCGTCTAGGAAAATAAATCCTTAACGAGTGCCGGGAACTTGTTGAATCCTGGGCTGATGTTGAAGAGTAGAGTTCTTCGTTTCCGTTGGGGATGATGGTTGCAAGAATAAACCGGTAGGAGAAGATGACTCCGTTGGGGGATAAACTTATTGGAGAGATTACTCTGCGGGAAGAGATACTTCGCTGAGGTTTTGATGAGAGCTCCGCTGGGGATTCCACTGATATGTTATGTTGGGGAATTTGATGAACTCCGCTGGGGATAGGAAGAACTTCGCCGAGGACGAACTTTCCATGGTGTTGTACCCCAAAATTTGCCCTCCCATATGTTTCAAAGATTTGCCAAGACATGCTTCAAAATTCCCCAAGGGTTGCACAGTCAAAGATCTCCTATACAGTCAAGATTAGGGTTTTTGTTCTGATCAAGAAAATGAAGTTTCCAAAGGTCCAATCAAGTCTCACATGCCTACAAATATGGTCAAGTATCCTCATATCAAATTTCAAGGCATTCAGCACAAAATCGCACAGTCAAAACCCTAATTGCACTACAGTCAACTGTAGGGGCAAAATGGTCATTTGACAGTCAAAAGTTCAAATTTTTGGTCAACATATCATTTTGAAGCCACAAACATCATTTGATCAATGCTTGATCATGATTCTCAAAATTTGGCTCAGAAATCATCAAAATGCAAAAGTTTCCTTATTTGGACAGCTGAAAAAGTCAACTGAAATTGACCAGCGCATAACTTTCACATGGATTATCAGAAAAATTCCATCCAAAGCTCATTTTGAAGCGAAAGACATTTCCTACAACTCATCTTCATACTTCAAGTCCAAGAAATGCTCTCACAAAAAGTTATCAATTTCAACATTATAGGTCATTTTCAAAAGTCAACAAAAAGGGACTTTAAGTCAAAGGCCATAACTTGAGATTGGTAAATCAAAATGACATGGGACCAAATAAATTGGTTAGAGGACTCAAAGACCTTTCCAAAATGTCCAAGAACATGAGAAAAGCTTAAAAATTGTGCAAGTTATGCCTTGTGGAAGTTGGGAAATCTTTGGATATTTTGAAAAGTCAACATTGATTCAAATGACCTAAAATTGCTAATGAGCCCATTTTTTCTTCCATAATTCATCATCCATGACATATGCACGACCACTTGGCCCAAAGGGAAGTTTTTATTCATTTTTTATTTATTTATTTGAATTTTTATTTATATTAATTCACTTAAATCAATTAAATATGTGAAAAATACTTAACTTAACCTAACAAATCTTTTTGTACATGTTTTAGTCTCAATAATTCGTGCACATTCAAATATGGGAAGATTTGGTTTGATTGGATCCTAATTGATACAAAATTGTATGGAAAAGATTGAAAAAACAAATCTTGAAAATCAAATCTTCAAAACCATGATTGCAAGAGATTTTGAGCAAGTTTCTTGACCTAATCCATTCAGTACATAAGCCTAAAGGAAATCCTAATGTTCATACACACAGAGCTGCGCAGAAAGGCATCAAAAGAACTTGAAATTTTCTCTAAAAAAGTCAAAACTGAAAGTTCACTTCCAGGGCGATTCAAGACCTAATTCTTGTTCCAATAGCTTCCTTGGAGATTACTGAACGTATTCCAATCAAAGACAACCATCAAAACTCAAGGAATTGGTAACACAAATACAAACTGTACCAAGAAAAATTCATAATCGTGCATCATGATTTACGCATCCTTTGTGATTTTTAATACTTGATTCATGTTCATTATGAAGTTCTGAAGCTAACCAATGCATTTAATTGTCTTTTTATTTGCTACACGCGATTATGCCATGTTTGAGTTTTAGGGTTTGCAGAGTTTTAAATTGGGGATTTTGAAACGAGGAAAAATTGGAACCCTTGGCCACCACCATTAGAATCATCATGACTGGACGAAGAAGATACCATGCTCGCGCCTAATTTATGAACACTATAGGCCTAATCGCTATTTTCCCAAAAACGGCCTAAGAGAACGTCATGAAAACCGTTGCCTGTTCTTTTATGTTTTCAGGAACATGAAGAAGATGAAGTCGTGGCAAAACGTGATAAGCTGGTTTGAATTTTCGCGCGTGGATCCATTAACCTTTTGTTTTATTTTATAATGATTGTTAGTTGCTTATTAATCAAACGCGTTAGTTGGCACAGTTGGTAAGCGAGAACGTTAGCAACATCCTTGACCTGGGTTCGAGCCCTAGGTCTGTATTATTTCCCATATTATTTTGCTATCTATGTTCCCATGCAGTGCCAGCATCAAGACGCGCCATATGCCTTCAAGAATCCCACATCCACGTGCCCCTGGAGATCAAATCAAAGGCATAGATTGGAAGCGCATCATAAGCCTGGTCAAAGTGCTAACACGCTACCTGGAAAAGGTCAAACGGACCAAGGTTGTTGGGCCAGAATTCTTGGATTAAACCTCCTATTTGGGGACTACCACCCCCCTGGTTTGCAATTCTCTATATTTTCCTTATATTTTATTTTCAATTATTATTTTATTTTCTTTATTGTTTTGATTTAATTAATTATTTCTACAAAATATAAAAAAATGCATAAAAATCAGAAAAGATAAAAAATATAATAAATATTTTCATTTTAATATTTCTTGTAAATAAAGGTATGTAAATTAATTAGATTAAATTAGGGTTTTAATTTTAATTCCTTTCATAACAAAATCTAAAAAATATAGAACTAGGTTTAATTAATGTTTTATTCCTTTTTAATTTTTCTTTTCTTCAATATTATTTATTTTATTTATTTTCATAATTAAAATTGTATATAAAAATTAGGTTTAATTTAGGTTAATTTTTAACGTCTTCTTAATAAATTAAAATAAAATAGAATTAGGGTTAGCGTTTAATTGCAATTAAGTTTTTTCTATTAAATCCTAAAATATTAAAAATACCAAAAACATCTTTTTTTTAATTAATTAACTTCATCATTAATTTGATTTTTGCAAAAGGGTCCAACGCCCTCGTTTCGATTTAATTTCGCATATTTATTTTATTTTGCTTAAATAATTATGTACCTCTCCCGAAGCCATGTAAATTACTTCTCGCACTTTTCAATTCTTTATTTACTTTGTTTATTTATTTTCTGTCAAATCGGGTCCTGGTTAATTTTGGCGATGTGGACCCGCGCCTTTTGTAATAGCTTAGGAATTTTACTTTTTGCAATCTTTTAACTGTTAATCAAAAGCATGAAAGAATGTATGGACAAAATAAAAACAAACGCTAGAACACCAATAACATGACAAGATAAATGCAAATGAAAACGACACACAAATTCACACACCACCCCTAGGGTACGCCTCACTGTTGCCTTGACTCGAAAGGTGATCGTCGAGTAGAGGATGTCTTAGTAAGTCCTCATGATCCGGGAACCTGGCATGAGGGTAGCTTCTAAGGTGTCTTCCTATTGCTCTGGTGATCACCATGTCCCGAACCTTCGAATTGACCCGAACACCTCCAACGGTGGTGCTACCTACCCCTCAATGGTGGGATGGCACTACTTTAAAGGACATTTACACAGACGAATTCCTTAGGGTAGGTAGACGACTCTAAATACTTGCTCTAAATTTCAAAAAATACTTTTCACACCGACACATTTTCAAAAAGCTTTCGAAAGCAATTTTTCAAACACTCTTGAGGACCGATACAAGAGTCGAACTGAAATTTTCAAAGAAACTTTTTTTAAACCCACAGTTGAAAAGCAAACAAACCATTTTTGAAAACTCAAATGAGCAAGTATCTAAGAGCCCATGGATAACCATGGATAGAAAGGGTGCTAACACCTTCCCTTTCTATAACCTACCTCCCGAACCGAGAGCAATCTCTTTAAGGAATTTTTCTGTGCTTTTGTCCTTTCCATTTGGAGAAAATAAAAGACGGTGGCGACTCTTGCTTACCGCGACATTTCGCGAACCAGCGTTAAACAGTCAGTTCCAGATCCACCGATCACACATGGTAATTAGTTGAGGATAACCCAGTTATACCCTGGTGGCGAAATAACCTTTGAATAAAGTCGGGGAGAGACGTATGCTCTCTGCAGGTGATAAGCTTCCAGAATCTACGGTGGATGAGCTTCCATTTCCCTGGGGAAACTTTGGATCGTACTGGGGAATGGTTCCACTGGGGTGTCTGTATTCCGCCGGGGAACAATCTTATACTAAGACTGCTGGGGATGCTTGTTTAGGAATGTCTATACTCCACTGGGGAATGTTGAGATCCTCTGGGGATACCCAACTTCCTTAAGGCTGACAGTAGACTAACTCTGCTTGGGGAGAGTATCGCTGACTTGCTAGGGATACTGTGCCTTTCCAGGGCTGATGGGAGACTAACTCTGCTTGAGGAGAAGTATTGTTGAATCTTGTCTTACTCTGTGGGGAGTGAAGGTATTTTGGTCAAATTCTTCAGCTGAACTTACCTTGGTACCTTGGTGGACAGAGCAACTAAATTGCTTAGACAATTCTTTATTGCCCCTGTTTCTGATGTCATCTGTAATTAGTCCTTTGTTTCGTATGCAAATATTAATGATTAGCAATTAATGTCAAATGCATATATCAAAAATGAACATTGGATGTTCTTTGCAAATCAAAACGGAAAAGAGAAAAAACGATGGGTAATTTGTCTGAAAAATTGAACTTGTATTGATTTTGAATTTGCCTGAAAATAGGCGTTTTTGTACAAGAGGCTGACGTCCTAGTAAGGGAACGCCGCCGAGCAAAATAGAGTTTATACAATTTTATGAAAAAGAAACAAAACAGCTATGTGAAAAATGATCCCACTGGGTTCCAACTCTGCCATCGCCTTTATGTCTTCAAGCGTCTCATCACTCTGCTGCTTAGTTGAAGATGAAGCTGATTGATCGTTGCCGTCTGAGCCCGATAGTTGATGCCGAATTCTGGATGCAAGGTGATCCAAAGAGACATAGTATTACGCTTTATCCCTAACTTTTGCCTGGACCGCCTTTTCGGGTTTTCAGTCCACCGGGATACCCATTTTTGCCCAAGCCGCCTTTTTAGGTTTTCGACTTGCCGGGTGTACAGATTTTTTCATTTCATCCCTTATTTTTGCCCGAACCCTTTTGGTTCGCCGGGAAGCCCTTATTTTTTCCTAGGTGTGTCAACCTAGCGGGTCTTTAATCATGCGTAGTATCTTTTTACTATGTCTGCATTGGCGGGGTGAGGAAGGTCGTCACCATCCATGGTGGTTAGAATCATTGCCCCTCCTGAGAAGATATGTTTAACCACAAATGGCCCTTCGTACGCAGGGGCCCATTTTCCCCTGGGATCACTTTGAGGAAGAATGATGCGCTTGATTACCAGGTCTCCGACTTGATACTCTTGTCATCTGACTTTCTTGTTAAATGCCCTGATCATCCGTTTTTGGTACGTTTGACCATGACAAATAGCGGTGAGTCTCTTTTCGTCAATTAGGTTTAATTGATCAAGCCGAGTCTGGATCCAGTCATCTTCGTTCAAATCTGCATCTTTCATTATCCGGATGGAGGGTATCTGGACTTCAATAGGAAAGACTGCCTACATGCCATAAACCAAGGAAAAGGGAGTTGCCCCCGTTGACGTCCGTGCCGAGGTATGGTACCCATGAAGAGAAAACTTTGACATTTCGTGCCAATCTTTGTAGGTCACTGTCATCTTCTGCACAATCTTCTTGATGTTCTTATTCGCTGCTTCTACAGCCCCATTCATCTTCGACCGGTAGGGAGAAGAGTTGTGGTACTGTATCTTGAATTGCTTGCAGAGCTCAGTGATCATCTTGTTGTTAAGATTGGTGCCGTTATCCGTAATGATCCTTTCCGGGACGCCGTACCGGCAGATCAGGTTATGCCGAATGAACCGTGCCACAACGTTCTTGGTTACCGTAGCGTAGGAAGCTGCTTCAACCCATTTTGTGAAGTAATCAATCGCTACCAGGATGAAGCGATGCCCGTTGGATGCCGTAGGTCTGATCTCACCAATCATATCAATGCCCCACATTGCAAAAGGCCAAGGTGCTATCAAGACGTTTAGAGGAACCGGAGGAATGTGCACCTTATCAGCATAGATCTGGCATTTATGACAAGTTCGAAAATGCTGATAACAGTCGGCTTCCATTGTGGACCAGAAATATCCTGCTCGAAGGATTTTCTTTGCCATGGTATGTCCACTGGAATTTGTTCAGAAAGTACCTTCGTGTAGCTCCACCATGATCTTTTCTGCTTCAGTCTTATCCATACAACGCAGCAAGGTTGAATCATGGTTTCTCTTGTAGAGAATGCCATTGCTGAGGAAGAACTTTGCCGCGAACCTTCTCAGGAACTTCTTGTCATTAACAGATGCGCCTTCGGGGTATTCATGAGCTTCAAGGTACCTCTTCACTTCATGATACCAGGGTTTTTCTGTTACATCTTCGGTCTCGAGATCGCAGCAATGTGCAGGTTCATCCAACTTCCAGATAATGATCAGGGGAGCCTCGTTATCCCATTTGACTTTGAACATAGAAGACATCGTAGCTAGTGCGTCCGCTAGCTGATTCTCCTCTCTTGGGAAGTGCTCAAAAGTTATCTCCTCGAAGTGGGGAAGCAATGTCAGCACATACTCCTTGTAAGGAATAAGATTTGGGTGTTTCGTATCCCACTCGCCTTTGACCTGATTGATCACGAGAGCGGAATCTCCGAAGATACTCAGAAACTTGATCCTTAAGTCAATTGCAGCTTGAAGACCCATGATACATGCCTCATACTCTGCCATGTTGTTGGTGCAGTTGAAACATAGCCGGGCGGTGAGTGGAGTATGAGTGCCTTTAGGGGATATGATCACAGCGCCAATACCATTACCCAAAGCGTTCGAGGCTCCGTCAAAGTGCATAGACCATCGGGATCCTTCCTCAGGTCCTTCATCCGGTCCAGGTACTTCACAATCAGTCACTACCATGATATCCTCGTTTGGAAATTCAAAGTTCATCGACTGGTAATCGTCCACTGCTTGGTGTACCAAATGGTCTGCCAACACACTTCCCTTGATTGCTTTTTGAGTCGTGTACTGGATGTCATATTCCGTCAAGATCATCTGCCATCTTGCTATTCTTCTGGACAAGGCAGGCTTTTCGAATATGTACTTGATTGGATCCATTTTTGAAATCAACAGAGTAGTGTGAGTCAACATATACTGCCTCAGCCGGCGAGCAGCCCATACCAAAGCGCAACATGTTTTCTCGAGCAGTGAGTACCGGGTCTCACAGTCGGTAAACTTTTTGCTAAGGTAATAAATAGCGTGCTCTTTTCGGCCAGACTCGTCATGCTGCCCCAACACACACCCCATTGAGTTTTCAAGTACTGTCAAGTATAAGATTAGAGGTCTTCCTTCAACCGGTGGCATAAGAATGGGTGGTTCTTGGAGATACTCTTTGATTCTTTCGAAAGCGGCATGACATTCATCATTCCAACGTACCACTTGATCTTTCTTCAGCAGCTTGAAGATTGGTTCACAGGTAGCAGTTAGATGCGAGATGAATCGGGCAATGTAGTTCAATCGTCCTAGAAAGCCTCTAACTTCTTTCTCTGTCTTGGGAGTTGGCATCTCTTGTATGGATTTCACTTTGGCAGGGTCCACTTGAATGCCTTTGTCGCTTACGATGAAGCCTAACAATTTTCCAGATCTTACCCCAAAGGTGCACTTGTTTGGGTTCAACCTCAGCTTGTACAACTTCAGACGGTCAAATAGCTTCCGCAGATGGTCAAGGTGTTCCTCCTCAGTTTGGGACCTTGCAATCATATCATCGACGTATA